>JAMPIT010000230.1:11680000-12930000 GCA_026261815.1 Monarcha castaneiventris obscurior
GACCCAGATTAAGACCTAAACCAGAAGTCTTCCGTATTGTGTTTAGAAATGGGTTGCTTGCAGTTCCTTTTATTTCCTTACAGCCCTTTTGTTGTATTGGAAAATGAGATGCGTCCTTTCCTCTTGTCTCCTCCATTTAAAACATGAGTTGTTGCTCTTGTTCATAGTGTGACCATGCAGCTGAAGAAAGCAAAGTTACGCTGGAGAGGACTTTTCCTTGAAGCGACTGTGAGGTGAAGGACAGTGCCACTGAGTTCCAGATTACTAGTCTTACCTAGTGATTAGTTGCTGTTATCTTTGGAAAATTGAGATTAAGGATGTGCCTGCCATCTGGATGGCTCTTTATTGAATTGCTGAGAAGAGAAGAAAATAAAACAAGTCGAGTTTGTAAACCTAGGAAAAGTGGACTGCCACCTATCAAAAACACTGGAGGCGTTAGAAAAATGAGCTAATGAATAATTGTGGCAGAACTGTCTAATGTGCCTGAAAATGTAATGACTCTGGATGAACTGGACCATCCTAAATTTAAGTTTTCTGAAGGCTTAACCTGTGAGGTACCACCAGATGGAAGTAAACAAATGGCAGAGTAAACAACTGGATAAGTGAATTTCAGGCATATGGGTTCTCCAGCAGGTATGGTTTAATATAGGTGTGTCAGTCCATACAGAAATCCCACAAAATGCTAGCAATAGAGGATGAAGGATTGCTGCTGCAGGAACAGGGTCAGTGGGAGTGGGTGGATAAGCTTGGCCAAAACAGCAAATACTCTTGTCCCTTACTTGAGAGATAAGTGAGTCCAAACTGATGAGGATGGTGCAGATTTAAATCGTGTACTTTGGGATAGTGCTGGTTGCATTTTCACTGAGTATTTTGTGTTAACATTTTCTGCTTGTTTTTATGCATGGCTCACTATGGGGATAGTTAGAACTTCACCACTGTTTTCCGTGAATGAGTCCTGGGGAGCGAGTGTGCCAGGCTTATTGGCATTTAACTGGGACTAACACAACCTGTTTTCTTGGAGAAGGTAGTCAAAGCAGGAGTATTGATTGATACTTTTTTTTTTTTTTTTTAAGGTTTCCAATAAGTAAGTAAAAAAATCCACATGGGGGGAGAAGGAGAGAGAGAATCCATTTATGAGGGAGCTAATTTACAGTAACTAATGTCTTCAACAGTAGTGGGAGAGAGCCTGGACTGAAAGGGAGCAGCAACTGCACTGCTTGATCCATGTGAGAAGGACGAGGCAAGGAACAGAAGCCAGCCTGCCGTTGTTCTGGGAGATTGCTCTGCACTGTCGCAGATAAAGCAAGTTATTTTAGAGTAAGTACTAAGCTTCAGTAATCTACAGGAATGAGGCTCTAGGATAAGAATGTCCTAAGCAATTAGTGAGTGAGGCCTGTTAGTGCTGATCCAGGTCACACAGTTCAATTGTGCAAAAAAATTACCAAGTAGCCCTGCTGCCAGAAGTGCAGCAGCAATGCATGAGAGCAGCTCTGCCTTAGTCTGCTAGTGCTGTGCAGCTGGACCAAGAGCTGTCCCAGGGGTCAGTGGGAAGGGGAAGGGAAGGTTTGCTCCTGGCAGGAGCCTGCCTGTCCCTTGCTGAGCTGGGGCTGTGAGCTCTGCCTGCGGCGTTCCCCAGCACGCAGCAGCCGGGCAGGCCCAGCCCGAGCCTCGCCGTTAGGGGGTGGTCTAGAACAACGAGAAGAAAATGCTGATTGAGATGTTTAGAGCAGCACTAGGAACTTGGCTGCAACTCTACAGTGTGGTGGGGTAGGGAAAGCAAATGTTTTAGCATTAACTGTTTTTTCTTCCCCATCTTGGATTATTAGTTAGATATGCCACATCCTCATGTGCATCGTCTCCTGACACATGCAACAGCAAAGCCACCCACATCCCAAGTTCTGTTAAAACTTTTTAGTCTTCTTGTCCTGTTTTAACATCTGCTGGAAGAATTACACTCTGAAGGCACTGAAAGAGGGTGTAATGATTTCTTGTGTAGGGAGCTCTACCAGATCGGGAATTATTGTGGTGGTCAGGGACATTAGGAGCAATTTCCATTCCAGTTTATAAATTGTGTGTTAATCCAAATCCAGGTATTGCCTAGAATGTGTTTAGGAAGGGTTAGTAATGGGCAAGTTGTGAAGAAGTTAAAAATCCTAAAGTGGTTCTTTGATGAAACTACCAAAGCCCTATGTAGCTGATTTACAACTAGTTTGGAGGTTTTTTTCCTGCTTCTTAGTATAAACATTTTCAAATACTTGGATAGAAGTCATCCCACTCATACACCACTGATTTGTGACTTTCCTGCTGGTGGTGACAGGCAAGCAGTCTCCCATCATGCTGGAGCCTCATTATAGCCATTTTTTAAAAAGGAGTGTCCTCAAAAGGCATGTCCTCAAATCTAGACTAAGTGCAGATGAGAATGGTGTTTTCCTTACCTTTTTGGAGCTGCGATTTCAGAGGTGTTTGTGGACGGTAGTTGCTTACCTTGTGTAGCCTGTGCTGTTTAGTAGCTGAAGAGCCCTGTCAGTGTTGCAGGACTTGGCAGCTGTTAATGATTTTCCACTAAGGGGCTGCAGTGACTTAACACTGGTAGACATGTTCTTTTTCTCTGGGTTCCACTGTGATTCCCGTTTTCCTAGGAAGAATCTGTTCAAAGCAATTCAGTCCTATGTATTCAGTCTTACTCAGTGCTAACAGGCCTCCACTGATCACAGTGCTGGACAGTAAACACAAATAATTATTTCAGTACCATTCAGCCAGAGATGATGCTCAGTGTGTCAGGTGTACATTTCAAATCCCCATCTCACTTTGTTAGACCTTGCTGTAAAAGCAGCTCAGGATTTCTTATGGCAGAGTTGTGAGTGCTGTGACCAGCATTTTTTGGGTTCAGTGGAAGACAGGTTTGATGAGACAGGAGGTGTTCACAGCAATCCTCTTTCATCAATGCTGTTAGCTCAGGTCTTCAGGGATTATCAACCACTGGCATTGATACAGATAAAATCCTTTTCACTGCAGTCTGTAGACTTGCTGTCCTTTCCTCTGTGTTTTTTTCAGTGCATTACCAGTGTAAATCAGTCTGTAGCTGTCAGAAATACTTGTCTAGTTGATGTTTTCATGATAGTTTGAAGCAGGAACTGAAGGGAGACAAACCAGTTAGGTGGGGTGAACATCATCCATTTGCTGATGCTCTGGCACAAAGCTGCTGTTCACTTCTCTTGCTTCTGGGAGATGGTACTTTACGGATGTGCCAATAATTCTTACAATACTTGGGTTTTAATAAGCTCTAATTTTCTATATAGTGTGTTTTTTGTAAAAATATTTGCAAAAAAAGCAAACCCATATAAATGCAATATTGTATCAAAATGCAATAAAGTATCAAAAGCCCATAAATCCTTTTGGAAGTGCTGTACCCGAAACTAAAAAAGCCGATTTTACGTACAGCAGCTCACAGTAAGGAAAGCAGTAGATTAAAAGCCTCTGGCTAAAACAGAACAGAAATACAGATTTTACAGATTCTTTACAGGTCAGGTGCCATTGTACAGAAGGTCAGTAATGTACTGAGATTTTGGCATCCCTTCCAGCAGTAACCTGTACCTAAAGTGATGCTCAGCCACTGTTCCTGTGAGCATTTTTTGCTTGTGGGTACCTGCTCAATAAACCCATGCCATCCTTGAGGCACTTCCTCGGGACAATGGCCACCTTCAGCCTCAGAGGCATGGAGGGGCAGCAGTAGCAATAGGTACAAATAATACAAAAGAACCTTCCACTGAATCAAGTCTCAGATAATGTTCCCATTTTCTTACTGCTTCCCAGAGAGACACAGACTAATCCTGCTTCAGCAAGTTGCTGCTGTGCCCAGTTTGCCTGCCAGGCCAGCAGACAGACACTGCCTTTAGGTTCCTGAAAAGCCCACAGCAGACTCTGTACTGGGTGTTGTGGTTTAACCCCATCAGGCCCCTCAGCCCCACACAGCCACTCACTCACTCACCCCCAGGGTGGGATGAGGGAGAGAACTGGAAAGGTAAAAGTGAGAAAATTCTTGGATCAAGGTAAGGACAATTTAACAGGTAAAGCAAAAGCTGCACACACAAGTAAAGCAAACCCAGGAATTCATTCACCACTTCCCCACAGGCCAGACAGCCATCTCCAGGACAGCAGGGCTCCATCATGCGTTACAATGGCTTGGAAAGGCAAACCCCATCACTCAGAATGTTCCACCTTCTTCCCCCAGCTTTATACACTGAGCGTGACATCGTACGGCCTGGAATATCCCTTGGGTCAGGAGGGGTCAGCTGTGTCCCCTCCCAGCTCCTGGTGCACCCCCAGCCCCCTCCCTGGTGGGACACAGAAAGGGCCTTGGCACGGTGTAAGCTCTGCTCAGCAATAACAGAAACATCCCTTGTTATCAACACCGTTCTCAGCACCAAGCTGAAACACAGCCCTGCACTGGCTACTGTGGAGAAAATGGTCTCTACCCCAGCCAAAACCAGCACATGGAGACTCCAAAAGTTTCCTAGTGTGCCTTTGCATATAATCTATTTGTTCCCCTCAGGAATAACATGAATAGTGTGTATCAGATTACTCATGGTCAGCTTTAATCAAGGTTTAAGATAAAGCAGTAGTTGCTTAGAATTTTAGGCTTGAAGAATGGGGAACAAATGCTGACCAGAGAAAGCAGCAGCATGCATAATTAGAAGTCTATTTACAGTACCTCTGGAGCTGTATCTATCTTGGCTGAGTTGGCATCATGAGCCAGTCCCACAGAAATCATCCTTGTACAGATTTCACCTGAAATCTTCCTAAACTTGCACCTTTCCTGATTCTGCTTCCGAAGCAGAAGTGTCCTGACTGCTGGTGTCCCTCAGAGCAGCCACCATGGGCAGGCCAGGCCTTCTCCCTTCTCACCTCCCTGCCCTTGCACTGAGACATCACTAGATAAAACAGGTGACTGTTTTCCCTCCTCCCTGTTGCTGTTCTTTGTCCTGTGTTATTTCTTAGTGCAATCTTACTCTTGATCTCAGTTTAATTTGTAATTGGAAGTAGCTTGTATACAGCTCTGTAGCTTGGCTGGCTGAACTAAATAAGGCAAGAAGTCAGAAGGACTTACAAGACAGCTAAAATCACTCTTCTCTAAGGGTGTGAGGAAAGAGACTTGTGAGCTCCCAGTCCACAACAAACCAGTTTTTAGGAAGATTTCACTCCATACAGTCCAAGCACACCACCACCACCAAGGCAGGTGGCAGGCACAAGTCAGGAGCAGCCACAGCAGCTCGGACAGTGCCAGTTGGGCCAACCTGGCCTGCAGTGATGGGACATGCATTGGGATGGAGATCTGCCATATTTTCTGTGAGTTTATTCATGAGTAAAAGCTTTAGTGTGCTTCTTTCCCAGGTAGCCTGTAGGCTTTGGGGCAGTATTTGGCACCGGCTCAGCTTCTGCCAGAGCAAAGAGTGTTCCAGTGGTCTGCACAGTGCAGTGGGTGCTGGTTCCAGAGGCACAAACTGAAACATGGGAGGCTCCCTCTGAGCATCAGGGAACGCTTTTTCACTGAGGGTGACTAAGCACTGGCACAGGCTCTATGTAATTTCTTATTTCTGTGAAATCAGCAGCTGTGCTCAATCCCAGCATGCCAGCAGCGTAACAGAGCAGGATTTCATTTTGGATAGGTTCCAGTCCAGCTGCTGATTACCTTTCAAAAATCACTAATTCAGTCACATGCTATTTGTTCAGGCTTGAACATCTAACTAACTGTTGGTGAATCCAGGGCACTTTGTGGGCAAGTTAATATTATCTAATTATGATTCTCATGCACACCTGGTGCTGATCTTTAGCATTCAAAACTATGGCTTGATTTTCTGTAAGCAATTCTTATATAGCTAAGGTAGCATGGAATTATTTTGTGCCACCAAAAAAAAATTGTGTAAGCTATACTAGAAAAGCAGAAGGAAATTATACCAGTGTACGTTGACATTACACATTAACTTTGCTCACCATATATGACCAATTTCTTTGAAAATTAGCATATGCATCTGAAAAATAAACTGTGTCTTACAGTGAGTAAAGATTAAGGTTAAAAATAAATTACTGTGAAAGCAGCACTCAAAACTAGCATATTTAGCATGTATTTATTCAGAAATCAGAGGTCTTAAGACATTTTTATGGATTCTTACTGTGTTTTTAAAGTTAATCTTGCTGCAAACCTCATAGCAAACCTGGTTAAAAGTTAAATATGGTGTGAGGCCAGCAGAGTATAAATATACAGTTGCTGATATCAATCCTAATTTTGTCTCATTTCAGAAAGGTCTCTGTAGCTTAAGGATTCCCTGTTTAAATACCCATTTTGCTAAACTCTGGGGGAAGAAGGTGATCTTGGTCCAAGGTCAATGGGAGCGGAGTCGTGCTGAGGCACAGGGACAGGAGCAGCTATTTGTCAAAGGAACAAGCCCACATCCCTCAGGAAGGGATTTTACTGCATTTGAATTCACTAAAAACCAAAGCCAGAAGGAGATTTCAGAAACAAGGGCTGATACATGGAAGGATCAGAGATTCCTGGCCTTGGCCTGGGAGCTCTTGTTGGTCACGGAGATAAGCTGTAACTTCTAAGGAGTGACAAACTGTGCTAGATTGCAGCTCCCTCTGAACTCTGGAACTCAACCTTTCAAATCAAATCACTTCATGTTGGAGTATCTCAGCATACAGAGACCATGATTACCTTTGGAGAGTGTGCTCACAGCCTGGCTTCTAGAGGGTCTGAAGGCATCTCCCTTGCAGCCTGTGTCCTCCCCTCTGAGCCATGGAGGTTGCCACATCCAGTTATGTTGTTTATAAACAAATAAAACAGGCAACTGTCACCCTTTGTTCACGTTTTAATATTGTGATTGGTCTATGCAGAACATACAGCTTGCATAAAGAAGGAACTGGATTGAAGTAAATGAGAGGTATGAATGGCAGGCATGATCTTCTGAGCTTCAACTGAAGGTGTCACAAGATTTCCCTTTTTAGTGCTGGATTAGTTCCTCATCTTTGCTACATCTTTCAGTGAAACAAATGCAGGAGTATTGCTCACATGAGAACAATAACTGATGTTAAAACCTGGAAACTGGTGGCGAAACTTAGAAAGTGCTCTGGGTTTCAAGCACTAAAGATCTTACAGATTTCACTGTGTGGGTACACTGTCATGAAGTCAGTTCTGATTTGCAAGGGTGAGTTACATTGTAAGAGTAGCATAGCAGGGAGATAGAAGATACTTTAACTGAAGCTACCCTCTGAGGAACAGCAAACCCTTGGCTGGCCTTGGCAGCTGTCATCCCCCTGTGTCTCAGTGCATAATCACTACATAAGCAATGGAGAAACCTCATCATTTTGAACTTGTAGATGAAAGCAATCCTTATTTACAGTTACACCCAGTGACCATTGTGCAGAGGAAGTGTGTGATTATAAAAATACTGTTAGGACAAGTCTTACAAGCCTTCCCTACCTGACTGTAGTACTAGTAGGACAAATACTGCCTTTGTTGGATTAGGTAAACTGCACCAATGCCCCTGCAGCGATGCAGAGCAGACCATGGCTTTGTAAAGTCTGTGTAGAGCTGTCACTTCTGGGGGCAGAGTCAGGGGTTTGGGGGCTCTGAAGAGCCTCTCTAGATTCTCCTAAAACTTGGAATCTCAGAGAAGTATTTTCCTCTCAATCAGGGCACTTTCAACTGGAACACGAGCAACATCTGTTTTTACACCAAATAGTTTTGACAGACAATGTGTTACAGGATGAAAAAAAGTGTTCTGTTAGCAACCATTATTCTTTGAGCCATAGGGCTTGGTTTGTTCAGGTGAACACATCTTGTCCCCTGCCGTACTCCTGGGTATTCCCAAGAAAAGCCATGCCAGGCTGATACATGTGACACAATCTATGGGATACCTGTGCAGTTCTGGAGTGGCAGCTGGAGGCCAAGCTGGCTGCCCTGGCACTTTTCTCTTGACCCTGTATTTACGTGGTGCCTGTCTGAACATCCATCCACTCCCCACCCTGTTCCCTCTGCCTCATCCCCTGCCGGTGGCAACGGGTGGCTCAGGCATTGCTCCACCTGCATGGCCATGGAAGGGGCTGAGGAGAGGAGCCTGCAGGTGCAAGGTAAGGGTGAAGAGGACATGGCCTGAGCGTCTGTAATGCCTTCATCACAGATGGATGTTCAGCTGCAGCCTGGGTTTGTGTGCAGGTGATACAGCCCATGAGCAGCAGCTACCAGTGAGCAGTGTTCCTTCTCTCCACTGAGCAGAGGGGTCTGTCTTTGCACTGACAGCATCTCCCACCAAATTCCATCTCCTCCTTTTTGAAGCCTTGAGGCTACATTGCAGCAGACAGCTGCAAATTCAGAGCAAAAAGTACTCACTTCTATATGAAAACATTCCTACAGCCAGCAAAAGGACAGCCCTGCCTAAGACAAAAGTAGATTCATCTTGGGAGGCAGAACAGTGTTTAATCATGAAAAGTAAAGCAGAAGACATAATTTCAGAGTTTTTCAATCAATCTGAGATAGGCATTGAAGGAAAGGGCTGCAGTGACCCCCCCCATTTCTAGCCAGCACTTTTGTAGTGCATTTGGATTTTTCTAGTCCCTCCTGCAAAGGCAACATAGAGTTCTGCAATTCTTTTAAGTAGCATCAAGGACATTGTGTTCCAGTTCTGCATCCCTGATGTATCAATTAACTTGAGTGACTTGGAACTCTTACCTTGAAGCTGTGCACATAATGTTGACATTAAAAAAGAAACATTTGCTGCCAACATTTGTTAAAGTGCCAAAAAGAAAGTGCTCTGTTCAGGCTCACACCAACCACCTCATTGTTCCCATCCTATCTCACAGGATAATCAGAAAGTGCCTGGGCGACTCTCCACCCTTTCCTCATTTTCTCTGCAGGGGAGCATGAGATCAGCAGCTTTCTCCTTTTGTTCATTTTTGTCCTTTGCATGACTGCTATTTGTTTTGATTTATTAGAATTTATTTTCTTAAACAGAAAAAAAATGATGGGGTATAATGCAGGGATACCTGCAGCCCAGGAAGCTGTCTCTGGAGACCCCCTGTAGCCAAGTCTACTCCCCAGAATTGTTCAGAGAATTTGAATGTTGGGTTTCTGCTCCAAATTTTGCTATAGAAATTTCCTCCTGGCTGTACAGGCAGCAGAGGGAGATTAACCTGTCTGGCCTAAAGAAAGCCTTGGTGAATACTACTGTAGTGATTAGCAGGTTTGTAATTGCTAATTTGGTATTCCAGTATTTAGTCATGTCTCTGGAAATAGGAGGTGTTAGTGATACAGAAATATTTACAAATAGCTCCTAGCTAGCCAGTAAACAAAGACACAAGTTTATTAGTGCCAGGAAATAAATTCCCTGTTCATAACATGTAAATATAAGAATCAAAAATAGCAACCAAAAGCAAGAAATCTGCAAGATTTAAGAGATATTTTAGCAAAATAGGAAGCACGCTTTGCATAATTATGTTATTAATAACTGTAACTAGTGGGACTGTTACCTATTTTAGAGAGCTTGGTCACCATGCCAAGCCAATTTATTTTAATCTGTGAAGTTTTTGGCAATGTTAGATGACAAACCATATTTAATTCCTCATGTAAAATCAGGAATTGCATCTGTACATTACAAACCCATAAGCACTAGCCATGTAAAAACCAACCCTTGTTGGTGCAGAATCCTTTCTGGTAAAAATTTTGGTAAAAATTTCTGTGCTTTGCTCACATAAACTCTGAGTGTCTGTTATGAATCCCTTCCTTTTCCATCTGTATAGCAAATGCCTTAAACTAAATGGGATAAGAGCTTCTGGCCACAAGCTGTTTTACGCTGCTCAAGGCGAGCCAGGCCAAGGAGGAAAGTGCCTGAAGTGAGGCCTGGGTAGCCACTCTTCTGGCAGCACAATGTGTACTTTTAACTACTGGCAGAATAACAAAATGAAAGAACTTGAGGTCAAATCAATCCCCAGCTGTAAATACCAGGCACTGACCTTAACAACACTTCTTTGGTACATCTAATAGCAAAATGACATAGAAGGTGGTATTTCCATTATGATTCATTTTCTCAGCCTCAGAGGCACCTGTCATTGCTGCCCTGTATTGCCTAGTTCCATGGATTCCCATTTTTTTTTATCTAACTTCAACCATTTTCTGGTGTTAATTTTATTATTCTGTCAAAACTGTGAAGGAATATAGCCAGCATTAATAATAATCTGAACAGATTATCAAAATTGACAAATTTCCAACTGTTGATCTTTTCATCTCTGCCAGATTCTGCTGTAGAGTTGCCTTCCCTTCTCCCCATTTTATGCTGCTTCCTTGTCTCTCTGTGAGACAGCCTCTCTCCTCATGGGGATTGGAGCAGAAAGGGAAGCAAGGCAGGCTTTCCATGCGCTGGTTGCACCCAGGGTTCCTGTGGTGAGCAGGGAAGTTATGTTCTCCACAGCAGTGCCTAGGTCTCTGGGTTTAGTGGATTTCATTTGCATGCCATGAGGGATTACTCTAATCTTCAGGTACATGGAGCAGAAGTAATTCACCTTTTAATCTATATTTAGCAAAAGCCTTTCAGCACACCTCTGTAGTGCAGCTGACTGCCTTTAGCATTTGAGTACCAAATGCAATCATGGATAAAGAATAGAAGTTCTGGAACTCTGGGAACCCTGGAGTTTACAGCCCAGGCATTCAGCATGGTACTGATTCCTGTCTGTACATTACTGCCCTGAGCTGGGAATGGTTCACAGGGCTGCAGATCAGCCCACTCTAGGCATAGACACAGTTGTAAATTAAAACAGTTAATTAAAAAAAAAAAAACAGTGGGGGAGGAGAATGAGAAGGAACAAACAACATAAAGCAAGATGGGAGCAGGAGTCTGAAAGTAAAATGAGCTTCAAGCCCAGAGCACTTTCTCCAGGCTGAGGAGAATCACACAGGCATTCATCTCCACTGGCCCAGCCTCAGCAGCAGGGAAAGAGGCAAAAATAGGGGTTGGCACCCACATCCCCCTCCTGCTGAAGACAGGGGATGAGTGTGGATTGCTGGCAGCACCATGGCAGTATCAGCTCACACAGATGTGCAGGGTGGTGCTGAGGGTGTTCTCCCTGCTCTGGAGCAGCCCAAAATTAACAAGGCACAAGGGATGGTGCTTCCTGCTACATCTCTCCTGACTTCTGCTGCACCTCTGTGGCTAAAGGTGGAAAGCCCTTTGCCTCTTTGGGTGCAGGCAGGACTGGGTTTCTGCACCTGAAAAACAACTGATGTGACAGGGCTCACTGTGACTCTCTAGCAAAGGAACTGCGTTGTACAATAAATTGAGCTAGTTGAGAAAAATAGGTATGACTTAAACGCTTCAGAGCTACACACATATAAATAATATAGATGTAATAATAGCAACATATAAATGTTTAAACTTGGGCTAATCTTTGTTCCTGTATTCACGAGTTAAAAGCTTCTTGTAATTCTTAGTAATGTTTGCAGCCCGCTTTGGGGAAAAAAAAACTTTTCTGACCTACCTTACCCCTTTAGCTGTTATAGTCTTCAAGCCCCTTGGAATTGTAAATGTTTTTAGTCATGAAAATTGCTCCATCACTGCTTTTAATTTGGCCTCATCTCTTACTGTGTTGTGCTTGAATCACAGTTGAATAATTGGTCTCAGGGCAGAGCATGAAAAACAGAATCTTAGGGAAAGTAAATTAATGCATTCACTACAGCAGGTACAGTCCACTAATGAAATTATGGACTAGAAGCTCATGTCCTTGTAGCTACCCTTAATCAGCAACACAAATGTTCATTAAGAACAGGGCATAATTCAGCTTTTTATTCAGCTGAGTCTGTATCTTTGAACAAATCACTTCCAAAACTAATTCCTTTGACTGCTAAAGTGAAAGATAAGTGAAAAAGCTTTCAGAAAACCAGATATATTATAACTGTCAAATTATGAAGACAGTATTTAGTATTTTAAGCTTAGTGGGAATACATATTGCTCTTATACAAATCCATGTAGTTATTACATGAATTTGGTGAAGTTGAATCCACCCAGAAACCAGACACTTCCATACAAGTTATGGAAATAATAAAAATATTTTATTTTTTAAAATATAATATTAATATTACAAATATTTTAAAAGTTATTAAATAAAATGATGAAAGTGTACAATACCAAAGATGTAATAATTTCTGAGCTATTATAACAGCAAGTATGCTTGGATGAAGACTATTTCTGTTATGCATCTGACAGTGCAACATGTAAAAGAAATACTGACCTGGCAGCAGGATTTGTTCTCATTTAAGGGGCAGCGGAGAAGGTCTCTTCAGTGAGTGACCATAGAACCCACTGAAAAACTCAGGGTTCCTTTTATTCTCCCTTAAACCCCTTACAACATAAACATACTGTGTTAGGAAATGCCATATTCCCTAGGTCTCAGTGGATAGGTGCCAGCTGAGCAGGGAGCAGCCCTAGCACCACCAAAAAGAGAAGGATTAACTCAGGGGCACTGGCAGTTCTGGTTCAGGCTGCAGTGGGTGCAGAGAAATCAAAAGCTTCTTGGAGGCAAAAGAGAATTTCTCCACCACTGAATCAAAACCACTCTGGCCACTGTCCCCAAAGCCAATTGCCTGTACTCCTCCAGTGCAATGTGGCTTTTACTGGACATTCAGATGTGATTGCTAGCACTGATCTGTCTGAGGAGCAGACCTTTGAAGCTGTGGTTGTAAATAATTTTGGCAAGATTTTAAAGTGACTTTCACTGAATTTGTGATCTAAAATCTTAACAGTCTGGCCCTGACTGATGTAATGGAAGTGAACAACTATTCTTAGGTAAAATTAATGCTGTGCAGGACACAAACACAGGATCCAGGAGCCAGAACAAAACTTGCTGCCCAGGAAAGTGTTCAGTCTCCATAAAAGCCTGAGGTGATGACATGTACACAAATGGACCAGGATCATGGCTTTTTCATTGCAATAGAGCAAACGGATTCTCTAGGTTACCACTTTTTACAGACACCAACAACCAGCCAAACCCCAGCTTTGCAACATAAACTGTCATGGCTCAGTTTCTTGATAGTGTGTTAGAAGTCATGATTTCCAAATTGGCCTTTTGATTTATTAAGTTTCTGGAATAAAACAGCTTTTATCATCAAAGAATTCAAGTTTAAATAAAGAGAATTTGTTTAATGTGTTTGATTACGTAATTGAGGCTATGGATAAAATGGCATCAAGTCACCTAAACAAATGCACTTCTATGTTCAATAGTATTCTCTAAGAACAAATATGGCATTATCTTAAGAGTAATATTAGTTTTAGAGTGAAAGTTTTCATTCTGTTTACAATTTCTTGGCTCACTGTGATAAACCTTTCTCTCAAAGTATGTTTATGCAGAGACAAAGGAAATCAGCCACACAAAAAATCTGAATAGAGATAATATAGCATAGATAAATCTGAAGTTTGGCATCTGCTGGGAGTTTAGAGCTTGTTTAATGCTTTAGATTAAGTAGTTTGCAGTCCATGGATGTCATCAGTATAACAGGCACAACTTTCAGTTTCAAAAAATGCTTGATTTAAAGCTCAAAGCTTATGGCAATAGCTATTGCTTTAGCATAGGAGACTGCCACACAGAGTTGGAATCTGTGGTATCTTTTAGTATTTTGCCAGCAGTGTGATCAAAACGAAAAATTTCAGAAGAAAACCTTCTGAGTTTTGGTTGATTTAACATTTTGCTTGTGCTCCAGAGATAATCTATATCATTTGTATCTTAGAAAGTAAGGCTCAGGAAGAGGGGGAAAGTGTGTCCACCCAAAAATCATCTATTCAATTTTTCATTTCCATAACCAGCCTCCTTGTTTGTAGGAGCCGCCAGCAGCCAATGCTTCTGCACGTTTGTGCGGGCGAGCACCAGCACAGCCTTGGTGGCCACGATAATCACTGTCCCTCGGCTGGCCAGAGGGCACGGTCCTTTCTGCAGAAGGCTTGTGTCACTCTGTGTGGGCTGCGAAGAGGGGTGGGGGGAGAAGATTGCCCAGGAAGAGGAGAAGGATGTGGGTAAACACCGAACAAACCTGGAGAATGAAAATTAGCAGCCTCCTTTGCAGTTTCCTTGGCGCCGGCGCTTCCTGCTGGAGCGCAGCCTTTGGCAGCCGCCGGGATAAGCAGCTTGTCAGATGCCTTGTCTTGGTGCTTTGGAGGAATGCCTGGCTGTGGCTGGAGACAGCGATCAGATGCCATCAGCCAAACCCACTTTGAGGCTTTTTCATGTCTCATATTTCCAACTGTTTGTCCTTGTTTCTATCCTGGTGTATGGCTCGCAGATCTGCCCTCCCAAGACTTGGCCACTGCCCCGGGTTGTCTCTTGTCCTTGTGCTTTACCTTATTGTTTCTCTTGATACAGACAACATTGATAGAGTTGTCTGGTTTGGAGACTGCAGATGATTCAAAGGCATTGCAGGAGGGTACAGGGGCTGGCCTGAAGGCATTTGTCTGCTTGCAGCACAGGCCAGAGCTCATCAAAGGGCATCTTTTAGCTCTTTGGTAGCATAAAAGTGCACAGTTTGTCTCAAGTCATATCCTGACAGGCATGGATCATCATAATCATTAAACCAATCACCACAACTGCAATTAATTTGGACCTCTGTAAGCAGACATGAGGTTTGGTGATACAATCTCAGTCCTAAAAATATAACATAAATGTGTTTCAATGCTCTGCATTGAAGATTCAGTTTTTAACAGAGCCAACACAGACACACCAGCTCTCACTGGGAATCTACATTTTCATTTCCTACCTCAGATTTAGCAGTACTAAAGTAATCCTGCACCTCTGCATCAGGCAGGTGTAGGAAACAAGAATTATTTTAGATAAGTAAAGGCACCAAAAAGATGGGTTAGATGATATACTGAGTCTAGCTATGTAATTATCTCCTTGCTGATGGTCTCAAAAACACCTTCCCTCAGAATAAGTCAAGTGATGATAAACATTATTTCTCAGGGATTTACTGCCTTCTTTCATTCCCTGTAAATCAGGGTGACAAGATAATTATATGGAACCCTCTATACAGAAGAAGTTGTAGATTCAGCAAAGATCCACAGAAAGAGGCAAGCAACAAGGCAAAGCAGTAAGGAAGATAACATGCACAAAAACTCTACTGAATACTGACATACCAGAAAACCAAAAAATCTAATTGGAATTAGGACCCATTTTGAATAAAATGCAGTGCTGAAATTATAGCAAGAGTACAAGAAATGTTGCTGACACGTGGGCACCTGACACTGTTACCTGTGATGATCCCAGAGCAGACCTGAAAACACTCTCAGCAGCAAGAACAATTTGGTTGAAGGTGTTGAATGTCTTCAGACACTGCCTTTTCTAACAGGACTGCTACATTTAACCTGAAAGTGTCATGGAGATGTCTCATAATCCGTCCTACAATACATCCAGCTCTGCCAGATCAGCTGAACAAACAACTTTCAGTGATGAGATTGTTCATCTAAAAACACCACTAAAATTGCACTCTCCGGAGTATGGAAACCTGTCAAGGCTTTGTGCCTTTTTAGATACTGACTGTTTCAACAGAAAAAAATTATGGAGTATATGGCCTCCCTTTCAGTTGCTATGGAGTTTTGTGGATACTGGGAAAATTTGCCTTTCACTTATGCTTGGTCTAATAGGCATTATAATGAAAATATTTGATTGAATGAGGTGCAGAAGACAACCCAGCTGGTGACTTTCCATCTTGTCAGGAACATCAAGCCCATTCCTGGAAATAAATTGTTAGTTCAGTTTCGTACGTCTGCTGGGGCTAAACACCCTGTTACTGTAGGATGGAAAAAGACAGATTCAGCAGCAACCACAGAAACCTGGCCCAAAATAATTTGGCAGAGATTAGACCTTGGGTTGGCACAGTGCCTGGAAGCGAATTACATCCATGCCACTGGACTTAGTGCCCTTTCTCACATGGTCATTACTGTATGCTCCTACAGTGACTTAGCATCTGCCTCCATTTACCTATTTATTTCCTCAAGTGTCTTCAAAATACCAATACCATACCTATCAGAAGATTTCTAGTGATGACGTGTTTGGCACCCAGAAGTCTCATCTCTCTAACCTAGTTTGGCTTCTATGCCTCTCTTTGATAGTCATTTTGGATAAATTTTGCTGTTCTCTGTCCTTCCCATTACATTTCCTGGTACAAATTTCTATCAGTTCACTGTGAACATGGCATTTTGGCCAGCTCTCAGCCTTGAGAAAGTTTCAGTGAAAGTACAAGAACGGGGA
Organism: Monarcha castaneiventris obscurior; assembly: GCA_026261815.1. Lineage (NCBI taxonomy): Eukaryota > Metazoa > Chordata > Aves > Passeriformes > Monarchidae > Monarcha > Monarcha castaneiventris. Next base: position 11,696,276 of record JAMPIT010000230.1, read on the forward strand.
TTCTAGTGAGAAAAGTACAGAGATTAGGGGAAAAAATACCCAGAACAGAACTCTGACTTTCTGCCAAGAGGCTGACTTTGCCATGGCTGGCAATGGAGCTGCACTGTCAGATAGCAGCTGTCACTCTGTGGGAAGAAAAGGATGGGCCATCATCAAGGATGTACAGCAGGCCTTCCTGGGTCAGTGCTCCCTATGTAGGGAATATCACAAGGGATATCAGGACACTTCAAAGAGAGGAGCTGTCTCACCAGTCACAGCCAGCACTAAACTGGGTTGTTTTCAGTACTGGTGAAGCATCACAAGTACCTTTTTTTCAGTTTCATCTTGAAGGCTTTTATTCAGGATATGGCAAATGGGATCATTGTGACCTCAGCTCAGCTCCATCTGCTGATAGAGACTTTATTTTTGGCCCTAATGTCACAATTGTTTTAAATAATTAAGACTTAAAACCTCCAGGATGATTCCTGCAATGCTTCCTGTAGCATCCTGCTCTGGGAAAATGTGTAGAAGGAAGATGAAAACCTGAGCTCAGCCTGCCGGTGGGGAAAGGCTGTGTATGGACACTCAGCTGCTGTCTGCAGTGCAGGGCAGGTTCCTGAGCTGGCTCTGGGTTAGCTGGCCAGCACCCCACTGTTTCTCAGGAGGCAGATTTGTCCTGGCACAGCAGCTGCTCTGCGCTGTGGTGTGAGACACAGAGCAGTGTCAAGATCCTGAGGGAGTGTGCTCAGGGGAGAGAAAAGCAGCAAGAGGAGGCAGGGCAGCACAGAGGTGCAAAGCTTACAGGAACCAGATCAGGGATCTCTAAATTTGCCTCCTGCTTCGGTTAACTTGGAATCAACACCTTACATTTTTGAAGGATAGAGCTGACCACATATTTCTATTTCCTTAGGCTGAACTCAAGCAAGCAAAAACAATTATGACTGGCTGAAAACAAAAAAAACCCACACACATTGTGCCTTTTGGCTCTGATCCAGTGGGGTGTACAGTCAGCAGTTTTTTCAAAGACTTGAGGCATGTTTCTTAGCAAGAAAATCTCTGAAAGTGGAAATTCCCACATGACTGTCAGACTCCAGGAATGATGGGTTGGAGGAAAAAAATGTGATATTGCAAATCTTGCTGTGGACTGGAGGGAGCTGTGAACACCCAACTGCAGGAACACAGAACCCTGTCAAGTCTGGATTGTTTTCCTTATTTGTGCAATGGACAAGGACCACTACAGTCTGTGTCTAGCCCATCTCAATCAGCACACAATATAACAGGACTGCTGCTACATGTCAGTCATTGTGGCTTTCTGTGTCAGTTTATAGGAAGGTTTCTTGAAAGACAGCTGTTTTTGGCTTTTGAACAACAGCCAGCACTCACTGAAAGCACTGTACAAAGTTTCTTAGGGGCTTGGGAGTTGCCTGTCCTGTTCCCAGTGCATGTTGCCCCTGCCACCAACGGCACAGCCACATGGGCACTGAAACTAATTTTCAACAGAAAAAGACTGAAGGGCCATGGATATTAAATTCACATCCCACCCCTGGAAAATACTTCTCCCTAGTGAAACTGGAAATAATAGTTGTGAAGTGCATTGACAAAGCGGGTTTCAGAGATGCTACCCATATTAAACATTTCAGTGGAAGAAACCTCACTCTGTAAAAGCCACTCATGCCCTAAGCAACTTCTTCAGTGAGGAACTCCCACTGAAACTGATGGAAAGAACAGCCTTGGTTAAGGAAAGGGATATATTTAATTGGAAGTAATCCTAGATATATTGAAATTACTTGCAAATTTTGTTTTATTTCAACAGGATGGGACCATGGCCACTTTTGATGGAGTGGAGATGAATCATGTAATTTTCACATGTTTTAGTGCAGGAATTCAAAGCAAAGCATCCCTCCTGCCATGCATGTAATAAAGCATTGTCACTGTTCTACTGTTCCCAGCCTCTTTACAGCCACAAGTTAGGCAGAAATCAGCTGCTAGCTGATCTCACATATTTACTTTGATGCCTAAGTTGTATTACATGACCAAAGAATTCAAATTCATGAGCAATTATAAATTAACACAGATACAATTCAACACTAAGCAAATGGGGTATATATCAGTCTACAAATATCATAATGTTAAATTTCAAAAATCCCAGGTGACTCTCCACAGTAACACACCTGGAAAGCTCAGTTTTCTCACTCTCTGGTGACAGCTCACAGATTTGAATCCCGGTCCTTGGTCTAGTCACTCTTCCTAAGCAGATGTCCTCACCTACCCCATGCCTTTCTGAAGCCAGCAGGCCTCTGTACAAGAATCAGCAACTCTCTTCCCATCCTCAACAGCAGAACTGAGCCAAAGCAAGAAAGAATGAAAGAAAGAAGGGAAGAAAACGCCTCATTTCTGGTAATTCAAATAGGCTAATCAAATATAGTGAGGAAGGGCCCTGCAGAAATGTATTTATAACACAGAGAATGTCAAAAAAAACCAAGTCAGTGACAGAGGGAGAATGACTTGAGCAAATTAAGTGTCCACATAATCCACTGGGCTTTGAGTTGGCAAGAATGCTACAGGACCAGATGTAGGCTGTGAATCAGCAGCTTTGGAATGCCAGCACAGAAAGAATGGCAAGAGTGATCCAAGGGGGGACAGAGGCATGCAGAAACTGCTCCAAGACCATTTTAGCAAAGCACGTGTTTCTAACACATATATATGTCCCTATGATGGTAAAGTAATGGCTCAAATGCTTACTAGCTTAGTTCCTCAAAGCATTAATTGAAGTCAAAAAGACTTCCTGATGTCTTGAACAGATTAAATCCACTGCTGACCAGGCACTAAGGCAAAATTTAAAATTTACAATTAAGAAACATGCTTTAGAAAGACCTATTTGCTGGAGAGTGGAAGAAAAATGCTGAATTACTGCTGCCTAATTTCCAAAATCTGCATTCCACAGACTGACTTCTGTTTTGGCTGGCACCAGAGCAGGCTGAAGAACAAGTGGAGGAGGGCGATCCCATGCTCCTGGCAATGTGGTGCCAAGGGCAGGATTCCTTTCAGCGGGTGGGGATAAGAGACATGCTGAGGGCATTTGTCCCCAGCTAACTTTGGCTGTTGGCTAAATATTCCTAGGATAGATGTGGGTGCAGCAGCTGGGGGTGGTGGGTATCCCTACCCTCACCCTGCCCACTGCTCTCTCGCCTTGGCCATGGGGGATGCAGGATTATTGCACTACCCAGACTTCAGTACTAAAGGTCTTTTGCACTTAGTGAAAAGATACTTCACAGGTCAGTGAGAGTCCTCGTGCCGTTTTCTTTTTGGCCGTATCACTCATTTTTTTACCCTTATGAGAGGTGACTGATACCAAAACACTTTTTCTCCTCTTTGGTCCATTTGAACTCATAGTTCTGTGCCCTTCTAGAGAAAAATCAGACTAAGTTCACTAGAGAAAGCAAATTTTGTTTCTGTTTCTAGAAACAGGAAAAGCACATGACACTGCTGGAAGAATTATCTTTATTTTCTTGAATTAAGTCATACTTTGGGATATTTTGCAGGGGTTAAAATATATCTATTTAACTTCAAATGTCTTTTACTGATTTTATGATTAATTTGTCTTTTCTTTCCTTTTTTATCTTGAATGGGGGAAAAGTAATTAATTTATAAAATTCTAACAATAGCTTTTTCTCCAACTTTCAACCCAGAAAAAAACTTTAAAATAATTTCTCTATCAGCTGACTGACTGTGAGTATACCCTGGTCTGCTCAGCATACAAAGAGACTATTGTCAATAGTCAGAAAACACCTCAGCACTTCAAACAGAAATCACATGAGAGGACCTTCCTGGTGCCCAGATGGGTCAGTTGGCAGGAGGAGGACTGATAGTGAAGAGAAGCCTACTTTGCGTGTGTTTATAATTACCACACAGGCTGCTTAGGATATTTTTATTCATTTATTCTTGTGACTCTGCTGTCAGCAAAGTCAAACATCTTTATGGCTTCCATAATGTACCGGAAGATGCATTTTCTGGAAATCCATTTCAGCATTATGAGTCAGGAATATTCCTGTCACCAAGGAAGCAGGAACTGTTTTCTTCTTTCAATTAGAAATTAGTTCTAGATTTGACTAGTTCCTCAAATTATTTTGGTCTAGTCCAGAATAGTAATGTTGAGCTCTTTTCAGAGAGCAGGATAGCAACACTTCTTTTTCTATGCTAGTGAATTCTCTGGAGGTAATTTGGATGAAGACAGGACAAGGAAAAAGAAGACAAACAAGAAAATATGATGAGAATTTCTAGTGTTCTGTTCTGCTTCTCAGGCACAAACATCCCATCCAAGATGGTAATGCACTGCTCATGGGCTGTGGTCAGGAGGAGAACATTGTTTTCAGAGGACAATTGCAAAGCTTCATTCCTTTGACTGGAGCTGTGCTGTGCTCTGGGGCATATGGATAAATGACATTCCTTTCAGTCCCACTGTGCCCAAACTAAGACCTAAGGGAAATTTAGTAACAGTCTCTCTGGGCCCTCTGCACTCACTGCATTTGTAGCTGCAGCTGCCTGACTGAAGGGAGAAGTAGCAGAAGCCTTTTCCCCCCACTTCTAATGTATCTCAGACCTAACTTGAAAAGACCAGAGGTAGGACAAGAAGTTTATGTCACTCTTGTGTTCAGGCTTCACTCGCTGCTGCCCAGGTTGCTGCCTTGTGTGACAAAAGTGGCACTTTGGGTTCTGAGGACACCTCTGTGCTGGGAATTGGCCCACGGCTCCTTGCAGAACACCAGGAAAATACCTGGCAGCAATGTGCTGCTGCCAATGGGAGAATTGGCCCAAACTGTTTGTTAGAAGCATAAATTATGCCTCCCATTGCAAAGCACCTGGGCATTTAAAAATTTGGAAGGTGGTTACTATTATTATTATTGTTGTTATTATTATTATTATTGTTGTTATTATTATTATTAGTATTTTTTTTTAAGCATGAAAGGAAGCTCCTCAAACAACTGCCAATTTTTTGTTCTAGTTACAGAATGGTGAAACTAATCCTGGCCTTGTAAAAAGAAAGGCTGGCTCCTGTTCAACACCTCTCCTCTGATAAAAAACTTGAAATAATGTAAATAAAACTAAATAAATCAGAATAAGAAATTACCATGTATATTTCACATGAAGTGAACCTGCTATGCCTTCTAAGTACTTACAGGCAATATGTGATCTGCTTTTGATTCATTACTTGTTTAAGTAATACAGGTATTTTGCTCTCCAAAGTAAAAAGCAGAAAAGACAAAGTAAAACAAAGTGTAAGAAAACCCAACCAACTCTATGCCTAATGGTTTGTGTTTGCAGGTCAAATAAAGCAGAACTCTTTGCAACCCTTTCTGAAAAGCTTATGGGTTTGGATATTATCTCACCTAGCAGAAAATCACTGAGAAATGTTAAATTTAAGAAAGACTTCATCAGCAAAATTGTGACACCTCAATAAATAGATTAAAATAAGTTGATCTGCATCTTGAACTAGAGATCAGCAGTGTGGCTCTGTGTTTGATCCTTTGCCAGTTGTGCCATTGGGAATTTGTGCTTGCACTTGTAACCCAGGCAGAGAAATGGCATGCAAGGGAGAAAAGTGCTGGAAAGGCTCATTATTGCCTCTGTAAATAGCAGTTCTTGTAGTTCTTGTAAAGGCACTGGGAATGCTTTTTTCATGAAGATTGGGTGAATACTCAAGCAGTCTCAACACTGATGGGCCCTGTATTGCTTTACAAACTTTATATAGACAGACAAGGGAAGAGGAAAATGCATCTGCAAAATACCTCAGTTGACCTGCAGCTAGACTTATGTTTTTAATTAACATTTTGTTATTGAAAGGTCTCTTTACATGCATCCCAAGGTAGCCACTAGTTTATGTAAAAAGCCAACACTTGGTTTTGCTGGTATAAAACAGAGTGGATGCAGAGCACACAGAATGACTATGAGTTTGGCTGGTTCTACATATTCTTACTGTTACATTCCCAGCCTGAATTGCAGTATCAGAGATGACAATGATAATTTCACCTTCAGAAGGTAAAATACATGCCCTAAGAGAAAAAAACCAAACCAGTTTGTACGTTCCAAACGGAATGAAAAGATTTCCTTCACTGACTCATGGTAGTTTGTGCAGAATTGCTCATGGGAGATTGTCAGACACCTGGCAATCAGCACTCTGCCAAACAATATAATACAGTCAGTTGTACAGACCTGATGTTTGTGACTTGAAATTATAGAGCTTGCTAGAGCAAATGTTTCAGGTTTTGTCAATGATACATTTGTTCTTCTGACAAAATAATGAAGCATTCTGTCAGAAAGGGATATTTTATTGCGGCAAGTTCAGAAATAAAAAAACATCTATGACACACATCCATCGCATTCATTTGCACAGTTGGAAGGTAAATCATCTGATTGATTATCTCTGTGACATGAAAATCCATTAACATTATTTGAAAATATAAGTTTGTGTAATGCAGTCAAAGAGTTTGAATTTTGGCAGTGTGTCATCATATGCACCTAATGTTAAGAGATGATACTTATTAATCAATCATCAGTTTGACTCATCTAAAAACACCATATGCCAAAGCAGAAAAAAAATCAAAAGGAAATCCATCCAATCAAACAAATTCTTTTATATTTTGATTTCAGTAAACAAAACTTCCATAGTCTTATTCATCAACTTTCTTTGATTCTTTAGGAAATCAGAAGCATTGCTGCAGGGTTAAAACTGGACAAAAAAAATTCATGGAGGTTGTTTGAATGAGGACTACTGCATTTAGATGAATCAGACTGTGAACGCTTGCTTAGGGAGTATAGAATTAGAATACTAAACAGTTTCCTATCTTCAAATCCTACATCTTGAATGATGTGGAATTCATTATTTTCACTTATAACTCAGCAGTGAAAACATCGTCTTACTGGGAAAAATGAACTTGAAAATACTGCAGAAATTTAAAAAATGTTGATACTGCCGTTCTATTTAAATTTAATTTTGATTGCATATGCTGAGAATTTTATGATTTGGTTCTAAATTACTGAAATACTGTAAATTATAGTAAGGACAATTTTATAAGCTCATTTTTATGAGAATGAACTGTGCATTTAAAGACAAAGAAAAGAGCAAAAATATCCTCTAACATAACATGTGGTAGTTTACTTTTCATGCAAATTTTCTTTATCATCCATTCCAAAAAAAATTATCCCTTTGATAAACACATAAAACAATATATAAATTAAAAGAGAAAGTGCATGCTGTGCTCTGCCAGTGGAATGTCTGATTTTGATCATTGCAAAGTGTCAATTAAATACTTATAATACACTGGCAGATCAATTTTTTTAACACTGTGGGGGTAGATAACTTTACTACACTATTGTGTCCTTAGGGTTTGTTTCCACTCATTCTGGCATGCATTCATTGATATTGATGTTTCTGTTCCCACCTGGTGGGGAAAGCATCGAGGGGCCCATTACTGGTAGGCTGCTTAGTCAATCTTTAAAGGATTCCATTCTGAATCTGATTGCTCCTTACTTTTCTTTCAAATATACCACAGGCACCTGCAGAATTTGTCTCTTTGGCATAAAAGATTTCTTTAAAATATTTAAAAATCGAGTTTCAGTTGGGCTTTCCTTTAGTAGAGAAAATGCTATAATAGGGTGGGCAAAGCAATTGAGAACTCAGGCACAGGGAAGAGAGGCTGTAAGCACATGAATGCTTATCCCAGAATCATGGAATAGCTGAGGCTGGGTATGAGCTCAGGAGAGGATCTAGTCCTGCCCTCTGCTAATGCCCAATGCCTTTCACTATGCACACTAATACCATTTGGTAGCTTCTCTCTGCTCATAACTCATGCCACAGAGTGTTTCAGAGAGCTAATGGCAGAGCTCTCAGACAGCACTTCAGCACAAAGTTTGAATCAATAATGTTTTAATGGATTCTATTTGATCTTTGTAAGATACAGAGAACCAATCCAATTCTACGTCATTTGAATGCTTTCCTTCAAGTGAGTGCCAAATACAGCCTCTGGTTTGGAAAAAACTGCTCTAAAGGGTGTACCAAATGTGTGCAGCACATCTGAGACTCTCATGCAATTAGAAATGTTGGTCTGAGGCTGATGCATTGCTGTTACCAATATATTGCATATTGCTGCATATCTTATTGCAGTTTTCTGAAAGTCTACTTCAGGTGGATCCAAATTTAAACTGAGGAGTTCTGTGAGTAAATCTAAGCATCTGACTAAAATTCCCCCACCTAGGAGTCCAGCTCAGTCTTCTTTCTATCTAAGCTTTACACATTTAGAACTTGGCTGTCCTAAGCTAAGTTAGTTTACTTGGGCTCTTTTACAGTCAATAGAAGGTACATGGGCCTCTCCAAAGGATAATTTATCTGACCTACTTTACAATGACATGGATCACCTTCTGGGCTATTTAAATTTGTTCACAGACTACAAGAGGAGACTAGGAACACTAGACTATGTGCTAGCTTATATATGCTTATAACACATTAGGTGAAATCTGCTCTAGGTTTTAACTGTTCTGGTTGTTTAAGACTAGGAAGCCTCCTGCCCCAGGAGAGGGCAAAAAAATTGAACAAAACACCTCTCTGGCAGACAGAACTTCAGCTTTCCTCCGTCAAAATGCTGAAGAGACTCTCCTGGACACCAACCAGACTACAGAACATGAATACCAAGGTTCCTATATACTATGGTATATGATGTTTCCTTAGACAATCTGTTTTCCCTTGCTATTTCTTTTTTTTAAAGTTATTAGCAGAAGAACAGTCTTTCCACAGATAAAAGATTACTATTTTGGCTGTCTTTTCTTTGCAGGAGCAAAGTAATCTCAAAAAATTAATAATCAATTAACCAGTTGACAGCAACTTTAAAGTCTTGTTTATATGATTTTGCTTCTTTTAATGTTCAACCTTGAAGAGAGATCAAAGCAATAAATATTGGTAATCTCATGGGAAGCTTGTCTGAAGCAAACCAAACCTTTGCTCCTTTTTCAGTGTTCTCATTAAGTTACATAAATATCCTTGCCAGCAAAGCAGTAAATTCTGTTGGCCATGTATAAAAAGGAACAGAATTCAGCTTATTACCTAATACATAATTACGCTGTCTAGCAGGAATAAAAAACAAAGAAAAATTACTTTTGTCACTTGTGTGTGCAGATAAAATCCTTACAGAACAAAGAAATGGATTTTCTAAGGAAAAATCTGTCAGGGTCATATAATTTTTTTCTCAGAGCAGAAATGCTGTATAAAGTAAAAATCTTCTATGCATCAGAACACACTGGTGTGAGCACTGTGCTGTACTTCCTTTAATACATATAAGATTTTCTGAAAGTGTTTCCTCTACAGTCTTGTATATCTCATAAAACCTTCAGTGATCTTAATGAGGATTTATAGCACATTGGATTTTTTAGTTAATTCTAAAATGATGTGACCAACATGCCAGTACTTGTCTTTTTTAAAGACCGAGTCACGCTGTTGAGCTGAGCAACAAGAAAGGGAATGCTTGTCTCTCAGGGATAGAGCTGTGCCCCTACCTAGATCTAGATACAAAGGAGAGAAAGGAAAAATGTACTTTGCACTCGCAGCAAAAACCAGCTCTTGTGACATATTCAACGTCCACAAAATGCTCAGTAGGGATTTCTTGAGAAATATTTAATTTGGCCAAGAAGAAGAGCAGGCAGACCCTAGGCAGGTCAGAGGCACAACCAACAGCCTTCTAAGCTTACAAGCACTGCTCATTATTCTCTGGGTTCAGGTCTTAGTACAGTCTAGAACACAGTAACAAAGGACTGAAAAAGACTACTTAGGTCACTGAATGATGTCCCAGACAATCCAAGAATCACCACAACAGATATTTAGTCCTCAAAGAGCCATACAACTCCTCCATGAACAGCCCCATACCTCAGCTTGAACATTATTCCTGATTCCCTGTGGGCCTGAGACACAAAGAAAAAGGAGTAAAGCTGTATGTCTGGGGTACCATGAGAAGAAAGCAGGCATGGTCATTTCCCAACACCCTTACAGCAGTAAGAATTGGAAGCAAATTGACCAAAAGATCCTAAGAAGCTCCAAGAGCTCTTAACACCAGAAACGAGAGCAGTGCCTCTCACTGAGCACTAAGCCCAGCAACCACTTGACTACCAAAGCTAAGAACAGAAGTCCTGTAATGGGAGGCTAAAGCATTGCAAACACACAGAATCTCCTCTCTAACAGGCATTTAGGTACCAGCCCTACCAATAAATTGGATACAAATGAACAGTTATATCAAGCTTTAATTACAACTCCACAGTCATTCTTATCTTGTTTTGTGATCCCCATCCATAAACTTATCAACCTCCATCTTAAAACACCGAGTTTCTTATAACAATGTACCATTGTTGTCTACCTTTTCCCAAGGAAAACTAGCCTAGGGGAATACAACAGGAATGTGATGCATTTGTTTTCTATTTAAACAGTATGAACTTCTGTGTTAACCCTTACATCCTTCTGTTAAATATGATACATATAAGATAATAGTGACCAGTGCTGTTTTCTGTAGACTAGGCTGTACCTTCCAGTAATGGAAGTAGGGCTGATGTATCTGCAATCAGTGTGATCTGTAATCCTTACACAGAAATTACAGCTGCTCCAGATAATCAATTCATGCATAAAACACTGGCACAATTGAATTCACAAGTCCTAGATTAAATTCACAACACATACAAGCATATTTTTTTTCAAGCCATACTATGTACCCACCTATGCCACTGTGACCCTTGAGATGATTATAATGCTCAAGAGGGAGGATTTCCAGAAACAGTGACAGGATTAAAGAGGTATTCCTTCCTCTTCTATTTTTAAATGAATTTGGGCAATTATATCTGCTCTGGATACTTGATCATCAATTTTATTAACAATGAAAAATTTATATATGATTTTAATATCACACATAGAATACTAATAGTATATTTGCAAAGTAAATAAACACAAATTATTTTCTTTTCAATAATGACAAATACACATAACAATAGAAGTGGAAATTTTCTGCACTAAAATTACTTCAGCATATTGTTAATGTGGTCAATGATATCTCTGAAAATAGGAGGAGTTAAACTGTTGAAAAGGGAAAACACCAATATTATTGACTTGTAAGTAGAAAGGGATATTACATTGATGAGGTTTAGAACTAACAGGTAAACGAAGATGCAATTGTTTAACAGAAACATAGAAGGGCCTGTTCCAGGGAAAACGCTTGAAAAAGGACTCTGATATCCATAAAGATAGTTGTTCCAAGGCTGCTAACTCTGAGCAGTGTTAGGTACGGTATAAACTGGGCCTAAAGCATACAAGGACCATTGATGTTTCACACTACAAGTTTGACATTAACTAAATTAATTTCAAATACATGTTCACTTCAGAAAATATTCTGGAGAATATTCAAGTCTATGCATAAAATTATTTTATAAGTTATTCTAAACTACTTCACTGCTTATGAGGTCCATGCACAGTAACCATTCTGTAGAGCTGTGATTGGGTAGAGGTCTGGTGGATGAGGTAAGGGGAACTAAAGGACACAAAGGCTTCAAATCTACAGTGTCCTTAATGACCTTCTACAGGCTGATCTGCCAAATTGCAGTGGCCAATGAACCACTTGCTAAAGCGTTGGCTTCCTCACTCTAAGCTCCCAACCCTCTTCTTACCTCCTAACCCTCACACACTCTTCAAGGTAAACCTTTAATCCCACATCACTGAACCGGATTCAGAGGAATGCAGTGATCTATCACCCTTCTGTGCTGCCTGTTAAATCCTTGGCCAGAGCGAAGGGCCAAAGAAAATTTTATTTTTACTCACACTATGCTATGTAAGTTCCGGCTATTGCAAGGGGCACTGTTTTCCATTTTAATGGACACAGCCTTACTGAAAAGTTCATTATGTGTTCTTCCTTTTTAGTTGGTGACAAGTCTAATGCTTTCTGGGGGCTCCAAAAATGAAGACTATACCAACTGAGGAATCCATTTCCTTATTTTTCCATCCAAGTACAAGCCCTGTCTTCAGAACTGTAACCAAGGAAGGAAGTATTCTTTGCCAGGAATGATGATACTATTGTTTCTGGAAGAGATGCATACGGACAAATTGGAATACAATTATTCAAGAGGCATGGAAATCACAAAGGCAATTTCAGTTTCACTATTCCATTTTTTCTTTGTATTTCTGGCAATGTCTTAAAATTTTCTACAAACAATTAGGAAAACAACAAGGTTGTTGATGTCTGTGGAAAAAGAAGAACCTGAAGTACCATAGTTAAAAAGATTAATGGCTTTTAAGATGAATCCATGTTTTCTTAATATCAAAAATAAAGGAGTTTCATTAATTGTTCTCACTGTTCTTTTGTCTTTGCCCCTATTATTCACCATTTTGGTAGGCATCATGATAGAAGTCATTCTTCCAGGCTGTTTAATAGCTAGGGTGATGCAGTAGAAAGCATTGCTGCAACTCTGGGAGACAAATTGTACTCTATGCTCAATATGAAAGAAAAGAGAACAGGAAATCATGAGCAGAAGCAAGGACAGGTTAAAAAAGAGCAGCAAAGTCATACAAATCACGAAACTCAAAACCAGCAGTCTTTAATGTTGTGAAGGCACCTGAAAAAGAGATAATTAAATGTGCAGGGGCAAGAAAGTTTTTATTAGTAGCTATGCTTTTTTTTTTTTTTTTTTAATTGTTCGAGATGCCTGCTGGACACTGGGGAAGAAACAAATGTATCACGGAAAACCACTACAGGGCTGAATAGGCAGGGTAGAGCTGTATTAAAGCTGAAAAGTGACCACCTTCATTAAATGCATAGGGATGAGACAGAAGTTTACTTAGGATGACAAAAGTTCTATAGATGCTGCCAAAAAAGGTGATTAGCACCCATCTCATCCCGTACCTGATTTTCTTTTCTTTACTCAGCCACTCCTTAGTGTGCTAAATCAGCACTTTAGCACCAAAGCTCCTGTATAACCACTAAGAACTGCTTTTTTCCCACACACCAACTCCATGTCGTAAGAGCTGGCAAACATCCATAGTACAAAGAAAAAAAAATAGGAGATTTTTACTAAACAGCTTGAAAATCTGGTGTAACCTCTCTACTGTTTCATGTGGACAGCACGGTGAATGAGCTTGATAAAAACATGACTGAGATGGAGAAAACAGTATGAATTGCAGTATGACGAAGACATGTGCATTTGTACACTCCCCCACGCCCCCTCACTGCCTCCACCTAGGGCAGCACACATCCATTTATGGGAGGATTGGAAGTCAGGATGGTGAGTCTGTGTGAGGTCAGCAGGAACTTCACAGGAAAGGTTGATTTTTGAAGTGCAGTCATCCCACTCTCTCACCCCTCATGAATGGCGCATTTACCATTGCCAGAGAAGTTTCTTCAGCGTGCAACTTGAAAAAGCACTTTCAGCCTGGCAGTTTTAAACTGAACTCTGAAAGTCAGCTCTGTTCTGCCTACCTCATGTACTGTCACCAATATTAAATGACAGAATTGAAAAATCTCTGTTGATAAAAGAACTAGAAAAAAGGTTAGATTCTTCTCTTCCAACATTATTTCTGCAAAGCTTTAAAGTAGAGATTCATAAAATGTAATTTTGCCAAGAGATTTTAGGCATCAATTTGAGTAAAAACGTATTTCAAACTTGCTGAGTAAAAAGCAATCATGTGTATGGCCATCTTTTTAAACAGAATTAGCCCTACAAAATAAATATGGATTTTACAGTCCCTGTGTGTCTGTGTGTAAGTAATGACTGTGAAAAACACAGTTTACTTCAACAGTCACAGCCCCTGATGTTTTTTGATGCATGAACTGGACAAAAAGATCTAGCCAGGTATAATTTTTCAGAACAATATCAGTGGGAGGCAAACCCCATTGATCTTAAACTGATTCTGACTTCAGTTTTCACTGGCTGATGGATGCATGACAAGTTTGGCTGGTTAGCTGCAGAATTAATAAACAGGAAGAAAGGCAAGATGGTAGTACCCCTGTTCAATAGGGCTTCTTAGGTATTTCCTTAAGAATTCAATAAGGCCTTCCCAAATATTACTGTCTTTTGAGCTTTAGATTTTAAAGAAACATATGAAGAGATGGGGCTTTAACTGCTACATTTAGGGCTTTTTGTTCCTTTGATACCTCTAAACTAAAATTCAGAAAACATATGAATTTAGATTTTTTTGCAAGTGCCCAATAAAATACCCTTAACAACAGTGGAGGCAAAAGGGTCAGAAAAGATTCCTTAAGCTCCATCAAAAGCCTTTTTTCAATCACTGAAAATAAGATCTTGCTGAATTACCTGCACAATCTCAAGACAGAAGCTTTTGGAAAAACAAACAATAAAAAGACCTAGGGCCTTGGGGGACTTTTCCCACACTCAAGATGGGACATTGTATATGATTTCTGACACCCTTATAGCCAGCTACATAAGACCACTGGACAGACTCTGATGTGCTTTGAAGTACACAGGATATATGAGCGCTGTATTTTGATAGATAATACATGTCATATAGATATATGGTCATAAAATACAAAGCTTGACACTTCCTTATCCTTCAACCTACTTTCTGTACTCTTCTTTCTCCAAGTCTGGGGTCTGAAGGCCTGCAAATTAGCTACGACCAAAGCTGAATTATATTAGAGTGGAGGGGTTTTTGGCACATTGAAGCACTTAGTTTAATAAAGCAAGGTTATCTATACACCGTACCAATGAGGTGCTGTGACTGACACTTTAAAGGATGCACAATCTTTGGATCTGTTCTTGATTGTAAAGTTCACAATGTAACTTGTTCCCCCTAAATTTTTTTTTTACAATTTAAAAGTCGAGAAAAAAGCATGGCTGCATTTTGAAGTAATAAGCAAGGCTGCAGTTTCAAGTGTAGACCTTCTGTCCATAATTTTGCTGCTTCCAGGCAAGGTTATCAGGATATGCTCCTTCAGAAGAACAATGCTGCAGTGAAGAGAAAGAGAAAACAAAACTGAAAACAAATAGGGAAAAAAAAGAAGAGCAAATCCAAAACGGAGTAAAAAAAAAAAGCGTTGCATTCAGAATACACTGGTGTTACATAGTTGAGGCTGACTTTCATTTCACATTTCAGGTAAGATTGTAGTATTTGCTTCCAGTGAAATGGTAGTTTCTCCACCAGCTAAGTATGTAACAGAATGATCATCTCAGTGGGGTTCCTTGCCATTTCTGTATGCACCCTGAGGTGCAAAGCAATGATGTTCATAGCCATCAGTGGTTTTAAATCAGGGTACTGTGAGACCTGTCAATACCAGGTCTTTACAGGTGGATTAGCCAAGAACAATTTTGTGCTGTTGAACCCTTTGGATGCTAATTTTTGCAAAGCTTGTTCAGTGCATAATTCCATAATCCTTTTAAAAGCTTGTAAATTTCCCTGTTTTTCTATGTATTATTATTATAGTACTGGCATGAATTTCGTTCTGCAGCACCTGAGCCAGCTCTTTTCTGGAGTGCCTCAATAAACCACACAGATGCTCTCCTGATCACACTTTGCCCCTGCCCCTACCACTAACAAAGCCTATGGCAGATATGGGAGGGTGTCCTTTTGAGTGTGCAAAGCTTCACTTGCTTGTTCCATGTCTCTTTGCTGACAGCAGAAAATGAGGGATCTTAAATCCCATTCCTGATGCTGAAAGGACTCCTGCCGAAATCACAGGCTTTTTTTGCCTGGTTTTTGTATGTTCCCAAACTTCTCTCTTCCGCTTTGCCTCTTCTATCCCAACTACTTTTCTCTTTTCCTTCTGTAAATAAAGCACCTTCTTCTTGAATTCGAGACAGTCATGCTCCTTGCCTTCAGCTCTGGCTCCCAGATCAAACAGACAGACTGAGAAAGCAAAGGCTGCTAAACCCCCATTGCTGAGACATGGAGCGAGATCATTTGTTCAGTGATTCACACACATACACCAAGCACAGACAGCAGCGGGCATGGGGTGGGGGTTTTAATTCTAATAAAAGCTTCAGCAGGACTCTAAAGAATATGTTCATATGACGTTTTTCCCCCAGTGTCAACCTTGAGTAGTTTTAGATAATCAAAAGCAGAGCCTACAGGAGCCCTACAGGAGTCTGAGACAGAATTTCAGTCTTTAGGTTCTCTTTTATAACTCCCACACGAAAGGATTCTAAAAGTTTTCCTTTAGCAACAATGGAAAAAAAGGCATATCTAATTTAATTTTTAAAATTAATTAATTAATTATCAATTTTTGCTACAACTATAAAAAATTTGCTTCAGGCAGGCACCCAGAAAGCTAAGATACAATCCAGTGGTCAGTTTAGTAAGGGTTATAAACAGTGAAAAGCAACTAAGAATAGAGATTTATGATGGGATGTTTCAGACAACATATGTTGGATGCTTTTAATGGTTAAGAATATAAACAAGGTCCAAAAGTGTGTTTCTTCTTCAAAGAGAATTGGAATCAATTCTTTAGGTAGTAAGCAGACAGATTTTTTGCATGAATTTGCACAAATTAGCTGAAATAAACATCTAAAATGTGACATTATTCCCAGAGCTTGCTTTTGCTTTTAATTAGTCCATCACTATCAGAA
The DNA here is from genome assembly GCA_026261815.1 of Monarcha castaneiventris obscurior. Lineage (NCBI taxonomy): Eukaryota > Metazoa > Chordata > Aves > Passeriformes > Monarchidae > Monarcha > Monarcha castaneiventris. The sequence goes on from JAMPIT010000230.1 coordinate 11,712,848, forward strand.
TATTAAATATGATCTTGGTGATTAGGAACAAATTAGAGGGATTTCAGGTTTTATGCATTTCCAGCTAAAAAGTGAAATAAAGCTCATTTTTAGAATTACTTACGTTTTTGCCAAGAAGTTACTATGTATCAGCAGCAGCACTCTCAACACACATTTCATCCTTCTAGCTCATATAAAATCCTAAACTTGATTTGGACAAGAGATACATTCCATGTCACATTGTTTGCTGGAATGAAAAGAAGCTTTAGTGTTTTGCAACCACATAAGAGCTTCAAATATTCTAGTTGGGCTCCCAACAGTATCTTAGGCCATTGAACTCCATCCACCAACCTTCTAACCTCAATAAATCAGTTAGTGAGTTCCTCAAGCTGAGTTGACCAGACACGGTCTCTTGGTAAAGAGACTTGAAATATATTTATATTATGTAAAATATATTTGCACAAGCTGTTTGAGCCATAAAGTTTTGTTAATTTTAACTACATTTTTCCAGTGTCAGGCAATATTGCTAGACTTCATAAGTCATCTTAATAGCCTTTATTTACAGAGTGTGCTACAAGCAACAAAGAATTTTGTTTGAGGTACACTATATCTGGCAAATTAATCACTCTTTTGTCCTGCTAACTGACTTGCAAACTTGGAATAAATTTGACCTGGAATGCACTCAAATTCTCAGAAGTCATATAATATATTTTCCCAGCACACTGCAAATTAAAATGAGAAGAGTACTTGTGTTTGCATCAGGCACACTGAACGTCAACAAGTACTGTCAACCAATGAATCTCAGAATTTAATTCTTGGAAGGGCAGGAGGAAGCAGCTTTAATTTGCTTCTCCACAAACACCTGGTTTAAAGATTTATTCAAACATGTAATGCTCTTTTAAGACCAAATCAAGACCACTTTTGCTCTGCTGGAACAATTTTGATGGTTAATTACATCATTATCCCGAAATAGCTTCCCTGTAAGGCTTAGGTTTGCCTATTCCCTTTGCTTAACATGTTTTTATTGCTGGGAAAGACTGAAGATCTAAAAGAGCTGTAAGTCATAAAAGAATTTGTAGAGATATATTGTACAGATCATAAAGAGAAAGAAACATAGTTAGTGAACTAACAACACAAATTCCTTACATAAATTACTTTAATAAAACACATTGGTCTTTACTGAGAAACTTTACCAAAATTATTTGTCAACTACATGGGGTATATTAGGCTTAAACACCAAACAGAACAATTCACTTTTTATGACAACTGATATATAATTTTTTCTCTTTACAATATATTACTTTTACACAGTCTTTTATCCCAAGTGTCAAAAAATGTATGCTACAGACATTACATAACAAGACAGAAGATGGCAAATATATTCTCAATTGGCAAAGAAAGCACATTTTGTAATCGCAACAAAATGGGAAATTTTCCAGGATGCTCGGTCTCTGCCCTGTTCTCGTGAGACCACATCTTTAAACACAAGTCCTCAAGGCTGCTCTTTTGACACATCTTGGCGCCAGTAGAGATAACACAGTGCCCTCTTTGAGCACACAGCTTTGTTGTGGCAGCCTTTAACTAGGTCATGTCAAGGAGCGGTTGCTATTTTGAACAACAGATCAGAGAAGAGAAACTTCACGACAGAGTCCCTGACAGGGATCTGAGAGCACACATGTGGTTCAGCAGAGCTCCTTACCAAGGGCTCCCACAGCTGGGGTGGGACATCACCAGCCAGTTCTCCTACGAGCTTGCACAGAACCAACCACTTCAGAGTGGGCAGTTCCATCTACTGAGCTCACAAATGCTGACATTTTTTGTTTCAACATAGCTAAAATGAGTAATTATCTACTCATGTGTCTGTGTTGTCTCTGTGGAGTGTCTGCTCTGCCAAACATTCAACAGGTAAGCAAGACCAAGCACATATTTTCTAGAGAATCACATTATTATGAGGTTTCTTCCTTGACTGAGATGTTCTTACATTGGGCACTACATGTCAGCAAATGCAGCTAAAGACACATCCCCTTTCCTTATGGATAGTAAGAAGTTTCTTCAATACATTAGGGTAAAGGATGTTCAGTAGCTGAAACATGTAATTCTGTGAGTAATAATCACAAAGTTGCTTATTATGCAGATAACATTTCTTTTTCCTTATGTACAAAAGTAAATTAATTGAAAAAGTAGTAAATAATTCACACTCCTTTCAGAAAAGCAATAATCTTCTGCCATAGGAAATCTGAGGATCCAAATCCAGCAGCTGCATAAAAACATTCCTAGCCTTAAGCTTGTGAATAATCCCAGAAGCAGATGAGATAGAAGCGTTAATTTCTTGCTGCTTGAGATACAAAGGAATAATTTCTAAAATAGCAGCCAACTAAAACAGGTTTTCTGACATGTAAAACTTAATAACAATTATGTTTAAAACATTTTATTGAAAACCGTAGACAGATGTCTGTGTATATCTCATATGCTAGATGTTGTGGACTAGCACTGCACCTTCTACAGACTGAGCCTGTATCTTGGCTTTTCCAGACAACTATTTCCACATATGCTCATAGGTGTGGACAGGTAATTGTTGCTGCCCTGAGTAAGACAGCACAGTCCTGCTGCATTTTTAATCACAGCGGAAAAATAAACTTGTTACAACATGAACTCAATTTAGAAGACTTAGCTTACCTCATAAGATAAACTAGGCACAGAAATACTTTTTGCATTACTCTGTGAAAAGAACCTATAAATGCAACTAGATTATTAGGTAATTCTTCTGTCATGTGGAGCAATTTTGAAGCGTTCGCCTTGCACACATATCCTAAGTAAAAGCACATCACTGAAATCCCTAAGCTGAGAAGTCCTAAAAGTGGGGGATGCCTGTTTACAAAAGGTCCTTTATAAAATTCACAGTAGTTCTCCCCTTTATAATAATGAAAAAAAGAGTACTTTTAAGGGAAGCATACCGCTCCTCTGAGTCATTCTGGCCTACTAAAATATACTAACTTAAGAGGAAGGGTCCCTATTCTTTTTTCTGGGTTTTTTTGTTATTATCTTCAAGGCTATTTGAAAATTTTCCAGTACAAATCATGATTTCTGTCAGGAAACTGACTGAACTCAGCCAAGCCATGAGTTTGCACTTTGTTCCAATCTGAAAGTTCACGCCTGGATGTAAGAGGCACAGTTGTCAAGATGTGAGACTCTTGGGAATCTCTATCGGAATGGTTTACCTGATGTTTTTGTCTCGATACAGTCCCTCAGTTTTGATCAACTAGATTTAGAGCCCCTTTAATAAATACATAAACAAACTTGCAATAAATTAAACCTAAAATAATTGTTGTCCAGATTTCCTTTTTTTTTTTTTCAATTGGTATGAAGAGGTGGTGACAGTCTCCATCCCGGGGGTGACACTACGGGCTCCAGGACACACGCAGGCAACGAGGCTCCCGGGAACACTGGCAGCTCCCTGGCATCTGTGGACAACTCACGGGTGTGGATTTCCCCCTTTTTAGCTATCAGAGGAAAAGAAACGCAAACAAACTAACTAAAACCCGCGAATATCATAGGTTTCTCTCTCAACCGCCTGCTTTAAGCCTTTACTTCACGCTCTGCCCCTCAGCTTTCTGTCACATACACCGCGCTCTCCCCAGCACCGCTGTGCCCGGCGTCCTTCTGGCCACAGGGCCATGTGGTGACCCCTGTCCGACACCGGCCGCCAGCCGAGCTGAGGGGGCAGCGCGGGTGGGTGCCCGGCGCTCCTCACCAGGGCGGCCAGCGAGGCCTCGTCCCCACAGCCGGGTGGCCGATAACCTGCCTGAGGGAGCTGGGGGTGTTTGGCCTGGAGAAAAAGGGGCTCAGGGGTGATTTTATCACTCTCTACAACCGCCTGAAAGGAGATTGTAGCCAGGTGGGGGTCAGTCTCTTCTCCCAGGAAACCAGCGATAGGGTAAGAGGACTCAGCCTTAAGATGGCCCAAGGGAGGTTCAGGTTGGACAGTAGAAAGAATTTCTTCACAGAAATGGTTATTCGACATTGGAATGGGCTGCTCAGGGAGGCTGTGGTCGCTGTCCCTGGATGTGTTTAAGGAAATACTGGGTGTGGCATTTAGTTGATATGATGATGTTTGGTCAGATTGTACTTGATGACCTCAGGTCTTTTCCAACCTAACTGAATCTGTGATTGTGTGTGGATTGACGCCAGGTTGCCCGGGAACGTAGTGGAGTCACCGTCCCTGGAGGTATTTCAGAGGCGTCTGGGTCTGGCGCTGGGTGATACGGTTTAGTGCTTTAGGAGTCACAGTGGTAGTGCTGGGTTGACGGTTGGACTTGATGATCTTAAGGGTCTCTTCCAACATTGATGATTCTTCCAACATATGAGTCTTTGACTCTACGATTCTATAACTATGATTCCAAGGCTCTGGGATTGCAGGCGAGGCGGGACACGGCAGGCGGGCGGTGCCACGGCAGCCTCCGCCCGCCTGAGGCAGCCCCGCCCCTGCCACCGCCCCCGGCGGCCCCGCCGACAGCGCCCCCGCCCGCCTGGGGGCGGTGCCGCGCCTGCGCACAGGGCGGGGCTGGGGCGGGGCGGGCGCTGCGGGGGTGACGTCACCCGGCCGCCCCAGCGGCGGGGCGGGGCGGGAGCTGCGGCCGCAGCCGCCATGGCCGGTGCCATGTTGGGGAGGAAGTGAGAGCGGGAGGCGGCGGCGGCGGCCAGGAAGGAGCCCTTCCCTTTTCCCTCCTGCCGGGCCGGCGCGGGTTTCCCGGCCACGGCGGCTTGCGACACCCCCGGTGCGGGCGGTGCGGCGGCGGCAGCTGGCGGCGGCGGAGCTGAGCGCCCCGGAGGCGGTGGTGGCCTAAGATGGCGGACCCGGCGGAGTGTAACATCAAAGTGATGTGTCGCTTCAGGCCCCTCAACGAGTCCGAAGTGGCCCGAGGCGACAAGTACATCGCTAAGTTCCAGGGCGAAGACACCGTCGTCATCGCGGTGAGGGGCCGCCCCGGGCGGGAGAGGCGGGCAGCGCCGCGGGGGAGGGAGGGATGGAGGGAGGGAGGGAGGGGGTGTCAGGGGTCGGCGGGGTCAGACGCCGCGGGGATGGGCGCGCTCTGAGGCGGGAGCGCCCGCGGGCGGGGACGCCTCGGGACGGGGAGCGGCCTCCTTGGAGTCCGAGGGAAAGGGGAAAGGGGGCAGGGAGAGCTGCGGGCGGGGTGGGCTGGTCTGGGTGTGGGCACGGCGGGGCAAGGGGCGGGAGGCGGCGGGGACAAGGCGGCGGGGGCAGCTCAGGAGACCTTTGACAAAGGCTCCGGCGAGCGGCCCAAGCGCCGCGCTGCAGAGTGAAGGCGAGTCCCGCAGGGTGTCCGCCGGCCGGGCCGTCCCCGGGCTGTCCGGCCGTGCTGTGTGACCGCTAAATACGCGCTCAAAATGCACGCGTGGGAGCTGCCGCCGGATAATTGTCTGCGGAGAGTTTTGGGGAAGAAATGCGGAACGACAGTGCAGGCTCCAGAGAATTAGTGCTCGAGATCTGTGCATTAGTCTTCAGCTGACAACTTCTTTCTGTTGTTGTTAAAACAGAATAAACAGACTATTTGCCTTACTACGTGTTTGTAAATGTATTTTAACTGGAGTCTCCTTGCAAGGTATGAGGCCCGTTAAAAACAATATGGATGTTGCAGGGGAAAAGATAATCCTCTCCTTTTTGTTAAGTAGATCATATTTAGCTACAAAATGGAACTGGAATATAAAAATAAAGTACAGTAGTTAATTGCCTTGTTCGGTTGGTGTTGTACAAACACACTTTAGCCCCAATGTTTGTTTTATTTTTGTTAACTTTTAATTTGTGTTTTCATGTAAACATATTTCTTGAGAGAGACTGCTTGATTCTGCATTGCTGAAAGTACCTTAGATGCTAGTTATCTGTGTTAAAATTTTGGGCGATTATTAAGATGAGTTACTAAATACTAGTGCTTTAGTCTGTTAATATTCAGCTGAATTTGTCTATAAAATATGGAATTCCATGAGTCTGGAGTGACAAGAACAATAGCATGCTTGTGAAATGAGGTAATTTGGGTTTATTTCAGCTGGCAAGTTACTGTCTTGGAGTACATCACTTCTTCCTGTGGTTGCACAGGTAAACTCAGAGTAAGGAACCAAACCTGGAAAATGGAAAACTTAACTAGAGTGAATAATCTCACTCTCATCACCCATGCACTGTGACACTGCATAATCTGTTTATAATCCACAGTTTAGTTTAGAAACCTTGATGTGTTCTATCTTAAAAAATAAAATTTTCACGTTTTCTTTCAGTAGTCCTAGTATAAATGAAAGATTATATTTTAAAAATACTCTTTAAGTGCACTTTAAAATTATCCAAAATGTAGATTGTGCCGAGGTTGTTCTATATCTGAGTAGAACAGTTTGATTAAGTGTTCCTGAGGGATCACATGGGGCTTTCTGTTCAGGATTGATGTTTAGTGTTGCCAGCTGTACCTTGGTGATTTCTGCTTGGTAAAAATCAGAATAAATTTCCCAGTTGTCCTGGGCCCAGGACATGCCATTTCTGACCTGGAGAAAAATGCCCCCCAAATTATTAGATTGGGTAGCAGTGACAGTATTTGTGTCTTGTTTCACAAAATTTGAATAAAGGTTTGATGTCCTCTGATTTTCTTTGTAATGGTGGCTGTAGGACAAGACTGATATCCTCCAAATTATGACTTAAATCTCTAAAACTTTAGGGACAATAATTTGTGTTTGTTGGTTTTGTTTTTAACACGTTGACTGAATTTTTACAAATTTAGGGATCCACTAACCTGAGCCTGTAGCCAACCACCACTTGTTTCTGCGTGTTGCAATTGCCCAAGGGAGGGTAACAGAAGCAGTGCTCATGAAACAGTGTCTAAAAGGCTTCCTCCAAACGCTGTGTGTTTGGTTACTTTAGCTCTTCGGTTTCTGTCCTTGTTGTTACCTGTCACGTTGGCTGCCTGTTGAGCAGTAATTGAGCCACTTTTGGTTTTTTATAGCTGCTTTGCTCGGCTGCCTGAAGGGCTCGGCACCTCCTGTTGGTGCGGGAACAGTGGAGGCTGCTTTAATAATGCCTGGGAGTTGCCTGTAGTGGTCGATGGGAGGTGAGAACTGGGAGGCAGCAGAAGCAGAGCTGATCCCAGACTGCAGATTTGACTCCTCTGGAGGAGGGTGGGGAGGGAAATCAGTGACTATAACCAAACCCTCCTCCTTCCTTGACTCCCCTGTCATCTCTGAGCTAGCTATATTCCATTCTTTTCCTAGCTCCTGTGTAATTAATGTCATCATTGTCTTTCTGGACAAGTGAGTCATTTTGATTTGTGTTAGGTAAAATAATCGTTTTAACTGTAACTAGTGTGTAACAGCAGTTTGAGGGGACATATGGTGTTGGTCTGCTTTAAAGAGCAGACTCTGAAACAAAGTATTTTCTTTCCACAGGATGAAACTTTTTTGACTAGTAAAGAGCTTTTAATTTATTGATTAAAGGTGGCTTCTTTCCATCTTAATAGTCTATTAATTGTTTTTTCCTAGTGCCTTCTCCTGTTAATTAAACATAAGGATTTTGTTAAAACAGATGGTAGGGTGACTCGTTATATGACTTTTATGTTAAACATTAGAAATGTACTTCTGTGTGAAAATTGATAGCAATTTGCTCATGGGTTCCAGGCTTTTGAGTAAGATGGAACAGGAAGGAAGAACAGTTTGATATAAGATTAGGTCCTTTGATTTTTCAAATATAAAACTACATGCAACTGAGTAGCTGTACAGTTCTGCATAACATACCTATACATCTTCTTCAAAAACCTTTCTATACCTAGTCTTGTTCATCTTAAAACTGCCCGAAAGATACATTACTGAATACAGTGACACTTGGGGGTTTGTAACTGAAGTCTGAACCAAAACCAGTACTACCCAGTGGCTGAAGTAGTGAGGCCTTACTGGTGTTGCACAAAAATGGGCAGTATGTCTCTGTTGTCCAACCATCATAGTATATTCCTTATTTGTATGGCTTTTAGGAAAGAATCATGGCTACCTGTCTGTATTTTCACATTTGTTTAAGTACTATTTTTATTTAGTGTAATCCTGGAGAGAGCTTGAGATATTTGGCTTTCTTTTTCATTATCTTTTAAACTAGTGTTGGATCGTAAATGGGAAGGGTAGGTTAGAAAGTTTTTAGAATCAGGTAATGAAGGTCACTTGCTACTACTGCAGCTTTTAGTAGTAGGTTTTTCAAAAGAAAAATGCTGAAGGCTGCACTGGACTGGATAAATTCAAGAAGTGAGATGCATTCTTAAAGTAACTTTATTATTGTTATTATGCAAAAGATGCTAATACAAAAGAAAGCAGTGTTTAATTAAAGACACAAAAATGCATCAGGTCTACAGTGGAACTTAAAATATGAATCAGGAATTGCAATCTGTAGCTGAAATAATACTGTTCTTCCAGTGTTACTCTCTAATTCTTTTTCTTACTTTATTGTATTAAAAGTTGAGTAACAAAGATGCTTTTCAGGTGACTGTGGTGTGATGATTTAACAGAAAACTAATATTCTGGCTTACAGGAATCTGTTAAGGGAGAGCTTTGCTCCCTGCTGTGCCCCTTGCTTAGAAGCACCTTGCTTGTATTTGTTGGGTGTTTTTCTGAAATTCAATGACCGCTTTTATAACAGCACTGCTTGCTTTTCTCTTTAGAAGAGCCTTTTTACTAAAATGAAGTGTGGCTGAAACATTTATTCAAAAATTATTCTGTTCCCATTCTGGAAATGGAGTTTCTAGTCACAATGTTTTAAATCACGTTTTAGTCATTTCTAGCAATAAATAACTGCTGTAAAAGTTAATACTTGAGTTGTAGTATTTGCACAGAAATAAGAAAGAGGACAAAAAGGGCTGAGATTCACTGACTGTTCTGTATCAGCTGCACTTTTGTGTGCATGGGGCTAAGACAAGAAGAAAATCCTCTTTCCTTATCCTAAAATGAAAATATTAATTTGTAGCTGTGCCTTTTCACCCATTGGCTGTGCTGAACTCGATTAGGTGTGTCAAAGCAGCAATGCCTTAACTTAAAAAGGAAAAACTGAATCAGGTATCTGACATCATACTTTCCAGAAATTATTCCATGTTGGATTATTCTTTTAACATATTTGTGCTGATGGGAAGAACATTCTTTATAGATGCAGAACTTAAAGGCAAAGTAAACCCATTAAGTACTGCTTCAGCCTTTCACCAAGAACCGGCTAAGCATGGGTAGGTATTGTAGCACTGTTTTAACTCTCTGTTCTAGCAAAAAACACTAAAGAGCTTCTGGATGTGTTGTGATAGAAAAATATGCTACTGATTTTTCAAGTGAATTTTCACTGCTGACTTTGCTTCAGATATCAGTGCATAAAAAGTAATGTGAATGAACTCAGGTGATCTTATAAATAACCAATTCTGTACTTTATGGAAAGTTGTGATAGTAATATGGGTTTTTCTAAAATTACTTCTGTGGAGATAACCTTAAGTATTCCTCAGACTTTTAATGTAAATTTTCAGTGCAGTTGTGATTGCAGATTTTTCTGTAGTCCTTGTTGAACATATTGGCAAAAAAACTTTTCCAAAAAAATGCACATGTAGTCCAGATTTTGTATAATTGGCGGAGCATAATTTTCTGTAATGGGTAACTAGTCTTTAAGTTAGCTATGGAGCTGTGTACTTCAGCATCATCCCTTTATTAAGATTCAGTTTAACTACTGCTAAATCATGTTGGCAGCTGCACTTTTCTGAAGGCTGTGAGAGCTCTTGGAAAGTTTTTGCTGTGAGACCACATCCCTTCAAGTACAAGGCAACTGTGGGAGCTGAAGTTGTCTTGTGGTTGACTACAGACAAAAGAAGTGCTAGGCAAGGAGCTAAAAGATTCCGAGAGAGGAAGTCAGTAGCTCTGCTTGTTTGCTTGGTATTTTATGTCTTGCTTATAAGGCCATACGTATTAAATTTCCAATAGAATTTTGAGCACCGGTTTTCAAAAATTTCTGGAGATGTCAAAGCAGTCTCATGCTGTGTTAGTGACACAGCTGCTCCCCCTGTTATGGACACCATGTGGTAATGCTGCTTGGGCCTTGTGTGTCTTTGGTTCATCATTAGGTCTGATTGTTTACTACTTGGGGAAGAAAAGGCATCTGGTGTAGAAAAAATATCTGACACTTTAATCTTTCTTGATTAATCTCTTAACGGTAATGAGGCTTTCTAGGGCATGGTAATCTGTGTGATACTGTTTTAGTTTCGTTTACTGCAGAAAGTAGACTGTAAAGAGAAGTGTTAAGATACAACACTGTAGATGTCAAAGATGTGAAACCATGCTGAGTGGGAGTAATTTGCATTCTTAAAACATAATTATCCTGGAACCTGCTTGTCTAAACCTACTTGATTAGATAGATACTGAGTCAGTGATGATGGAGCAGGATCATGCCACTAATAAGGATTTTCATAGGTGTGATAAAAAAATGAAGACATGTAAGCAAATATTCCACTTTCCACCTGCAAAGGATGGAGAAGTGACAAGTGACCAACAGGACCTCTTGTGTGGATTCTTTAGGCCAAGATTATTGAATTCTATATATTGGTAGCTGTTGTTAACTTGAGGGAAATTGGAATTGGTCATGTGCTTAGTAGCTTTCACTGTATAAATAAACAAGATCAATTAAAGGCAATACTGCCCAAATGAAGGCCTTGCAGCTTGATTTTCTGTGCTTATTAGTCCATGGCATTCATCATATGTGCTGTTTTTTATATTAACATTGTGTTAAACAAAAGTGACTGTAATTATATGAGATACAGTCATTTGGCTCTGTTTTCTTCTGGAGGCATTTAAATGGCAATTGGAGAGTAGATAACCTAAAACTATTCAGTGTCTACAGATTATTCTTGAATTAATAATATTGTTCTTTAACCCAGTTAAAGAATAGTTCAGTTCAGTTAAACTTTGCTTGGCCGAAGAATTAAAAACAAACTAAACCCCTCTAAATGTTGTTTTAAAATGTCAAGAAGGAAAGCCTTTTTCGAACCTTCTGCAAATACCTGAAGATTGCAATATGGTTGCAGATGAGTGCAGGTTGTGCCTACAGTTCTTTCTAAACAGGGGATCTTCCTGAGATTTGGCATCAGAAATACTCTGTAGTAATATAAATACACGATGCTGTGTTTGTATACATTCAAACACAGATACTATATAAAATAATGTTTACATGTTAATGTACTTTTCCATTCTCGTCAATGTCATATTCTGTTGGTAACAGCAAAGATCAGATAAGTTGTGATCTGTGAGAAATACTTAGTATTGTTAACAGTTGCTGCATAGACTTTCAGAAGATTGTATCCAGGACCTTTCCCTAGTGCTTTTAAAATCAATTCATTGGAATGATAGTCATCTATGTACTTTCTGGAGCAATAATTTGAAGGATGGTTTAAATCTTAAAAATATAAACATGCAGGTTTCTAATGTCACGTGGATCGTTTACAATAACATTGGACACTGTCACTTTTCTCACTGTTTTTCCAGTGTACAGTGGTAAGTAGGATGCTTCACAATTTCAGTGCCTCTAAATATGCACTTGAGCATGAAACTGATTAATGTTTTGTGATGTAGCTGACTTGCAGTGTATGGTGTAGCTGATTGATATGTGTGAAATTGGAGGCTTTTTGAAACTACAGCTGCCAGTGAGAAAGATGGTGTCATCTTTTCTACAGGATTTTCCTTTTTGTGTAATGTGTTCTCAGTCTTCATTTTCTTACCTCAAGGTTGCTTGAACTTGTTAGTTGTTTCCCTCCTGGTGTATCTAATGGCCTCAATTCTACCTGTAGAACATAGGGATTTGAGGTGTCTTTGAAGCTGAAATGAGTAATGGAGAAAGGTGGTGTTTTCCTTGCTGTGAAACAAGTGTTCTGACAAACTTCAGTGCCTTAGGGACAGTTTCTGCCTACTGAGTCTTGTGGTTTCTTGAACATATTTATACAGTGAACATGTAATTATTTTTCCAAGAGGGTGCTCATCCACCTGAAATGAAGGCCTCAGATAAATATGTTTAGTCTGAGAAAGCTTTGTTTCCTATGGTGCTAGATGTTATTAAAAGACAAATGGAAGGTCAGGCCAGGGAGGGGAAATGTTGTCGTGGGTGGATGAAAGATGGAAGCCATACTTGTTTCTTTGCCAGAGAGCCAGTTCCAGAATATCCTTGCGGGAGGATGATAGTGAATTAAATTTAGGCAGAATGGAACACTTAACAGTTGCAGGGAGTTAAACAATGTTAACTGACCGAGGTTCTTATGTAAACTTTGTCCATCTGCTTGGCTACCTATGAAATCAAGCTCTGAAAGTGCTACAAAAATTTGAGCTTTGTAAGATGAGCATAATTGTTTATATCCTAATGGATTGTCAGCTGCTTAGAACTGTTACGAAAATCTCTTTTCTAAAACAAAGCAGTACTGAGCATTCCTCTCAAAATTCTGTCAGATCTTCCTCATATAGTCTTTTCCAAAATGAGTCTTGTGAAAGGTTCTCTTCCCCAATATAGCCTTTTCTTCTGCTTGGGGAGCTTAATTTTAAGGGTATCTTATATGGCACAATAATTTGCATTGAATGTTTCTTTTTGTGGTTGTTTTTTTTTTTTTTACAAATACTATCAAGCCAGATGCACTGTGTCATGGGGTATAAGCTGTTTTTAATAATTTGTGTTTACCAGAGTAAACCTACTACCAGAGTAGAAGAGAATAAGGGGTTCTCAGATGTACAGGCCAGGCATTGGCTCACCTTGTAAATCAAGTAACATGAGGTCATGTGGCAAAGTAGTTTTGCAGAACTGTTTAGATAACACTTTAAAACCAAATATATTTAATTCAAGGCCTTACTTGTAAGCAAGTGTGTGAAGATTAAGGCAGCACTATATAAGCTGATTTCCTCGCTACAGTCTTCAAGTGCTTAAAATAGAAGATGGGGCTGAGACAGTGTAGGATACTTCTAAACTATTAACAAACATCTTCCAGTTCTGCTTCCAGCATTTTTTGATAATTCTTCTCTGTTTTGTTTTTCTTTTTTTGTAGTCCAAGCCATATATATTTGACCGTGTATTCCAGTCAAACACATCACAAGAACAAGTATACAATGACTGTGCTAAAAAGATTGTCAAAGGTAAGGTGGAAGAGCAACTTTACCATAAGAAAATACCATATTCCTGTGGATTTCAGTGTTCAAAACTAAGACTTCTATTACTGCCTTTTATCTTTGGAATGTTTAATAAATGCCAACACGGATTGTAGCACTATACAGTCATCCTGTAGTTGAGCTATTAAATTATGTCAGTGCTTAACCTGCTGTTTCAGTTGATTGCAACATTTGATAACATTTACCTGTTACATTTTAGGGGTTTTTTTACAGTTCTCTGCAATGATAGTTTGAAACAATTTGTCAGAAATTAATCATAACTGCTTTTTATAGGTTGGAGGTGTGTCATCTGCTCTCCCCATATACCCCCCATCCCCCCAGATTTACTGGTGAAAAACGTCATACAGAAGTTTGTTTGGAGGAATGTAAGAGGAAATGAAAATTGTGAAATATGAGTTACTGCTGTGCATGTCAGGGTGTACAGTTTCTCCAAAACTGAATTGTCAAAATTGGCCTAGTAACCAGAAAATCAAATCTTGTCAAAAAGAAGGATATGCCACAGTCAGTTTTTGTAGTAAGCAATAAACTAGTTCCCTGAAAATAAAATTGATTAATTTCTTGAGGGCATCAATATGTTCTAATTGACCCAACTTTCAAAACAGCTTTACTAAGCCTTGTCAGAAACCCCTGAAATATCAACTATTAGTGACAAGAGAATGTTGGGTAAACATATGGGGGTCTTCATCACTGGAAGAGTAAATTGCTGTGGGAAATCCATGCTGCTTCAAGTATTTAACCATTCAACGAGTTAAATAGTAATCAGGCTCAAATCAGAAGTTTGCTTCTTAAAAACTGTTTTTACCTAAGAATTGTAATGTTGCCCCTTTTCTCCATGTAAAACTCTGAGCTCTGTGTGGCATTTCTCAGCTGTGCTGCATCGAGTGGCAAGTGAGTTCTAGTGGTGAGACAAAGACCTCACCATTTGGAGTATCTACTGGAGCTTGTTTTTGGAAAATAAAAGTTTGCTTGCAGGATGTGATTCTACAGTAACTTACATGTAAATAAGCCAACCCACCAGTCCCTCACCCCTCAATCCAAAACTTTGGCTTGGTTCATTCATAATTTGAAATAGAAGCTTATGGCCTAAGAGCAAGATGTTTATTACTGAGGCCATTGCTCATTCTCATGACAATTAAACTTTCCTAAAGGCAGAAAATATGATGGTGTTCTCATGTTTGGTTTCTTCTGAGATATCAAAGACCATCTGTTCAGCCTGGCGATTGTATCAATTTCCTTTTTGTTCCTGACTGTTAAGCCCTGATTTTTCTGTTGAAGAAACATATGCTTGTGGTACAGGCAACTTCTAAGACACAGTCAGTGATGGCAAAATGCATTAAAAGATGTAGGGAGGAACACTCTCCCTCCCCCTAACTCTAGCACAAAGTTCCCAAATATTTAGTGATTTAACTTGCTGGACATTTTAGGACCTGCCTGCTTGCATTCTATTTAATTCAACTTATCTTTAGAAGAATGCTAATGAAAATACTCTTTCCCTTTAGATGTACTTGAGGGATACAATGGTACAATATTTGCTTATGGGCAAACATCATCTGGAAAGACACACACTATGGAAGTAAGAAATGTTAAAATAATTCTCTCTGTCACTGTCATGTCTTTTCATCACAAAAGTCTTTGCTTTGTAGAAATAAGATGTCCGCTTGTTTTCTTGCAACATTTTGATACCCCATTACTTTTTTTAGGACTGAGAATGGCAGTTAATGTAGGGTTTTTTCAGCCCTCAATAGCAGTATGAGAAAAACAAGGATAATATCAATAATATCAATATTTTCATTTGTAGTAGTTTGGGAGAGTTCTGAGGCTCTTCTTTTCACTTCTGGGGAATGCTGGGGCTAAATGGATGGTTGACTGTACTTAATAGAGTGAGTGCATCATACTTGTTAGCATTTTGTCTGTTAACCTGAACCAGATGTTTTGTGTTTGAATACTGTTTGTAATGCTGGATTGATGTATGAATTTTTTTGTTGTATTGTATCTTTTTCTGTTAAGGGGAAACTTCATGACCCAGATGGAATGGGCATTATTCCAAGAATAGTGCAAGATATTTTTAATTATATTTACTCCATGGATGAGAATCTTGAGTTTCATATTAAGGTAAAATTTTCTTAATTTTTACTTATTTAATCTGTATTAAAACTGGAAGGTAGTCTGTGGGTGAATGGATATTCTGTACCTGTTTCAAATGCCTGTAACTTGGAAACCTGATAACCCGAGTTATTTCTGAAGTGACTGATTCTTCTTAAAGAAGAATTATCTTAACACTTTAATTTTGTTCCATTGAACATTGATGGAAACTATGCTGATAACCTATGGCAGAGCTGATAGTGATTGAAACTCTGATCAAAACAGTTTCTTCTTGAAGGTGTATTTTAGTTCAGCCTTAAGAACTTGACCTGGATGTAGTGTTATGTGGGAGGTCATAGTAATAAAAATAGTAAAAAAAATAGTAAAAAAAAAATTGTAATGCTGGATCCTTGTGATCAAGAAGCAAAATATTTTTGCTTTCTGATGTATCTCTGTTCCTCTTCTTACTTCTAGGTGTCATATTTTGAAATATACTTGGATAAAATAAGGGACCTTTTGGATGGTAAGACTTTTATTGGTATTGAACATATGAAATAAATTATTCTGGAGGAACATATTAAAGAAAAACCCTTGTGTTACTTAGGTATCATTGTGCTAATAACCTTTGCATGATAAAGGTACATCATGATGGGAGAGCATGGAGCTCATCTATGTAATATTCCTGAAGCTGCAGTGGTGGTGGTTTCGTGTATGTTAAGATTTTGTAAAGTGTTGCTGAGAGGTAGAGTTTATGGCTTGGGCATGCGTTGTACACAGTGTTTTCATTCAGTTTTGCCTTAGCTTGGGAATGTTTTCTCTTCCAGTTTCAAAGACCAATCTTTCTGTTCATGAGGACAAAAATAGAGTTCCCTATGTAAAGGTGAGCATCAGTCTGATATATTTTCATCTTGCAATTGTCTAGTGTGCACCATTTACTTCTGCCTTGTTGGTGTGGTGTTATTTTTCACAACCCCCTTTTTTGTTTTTCCAAAGGGTTGCACAGAGCGTTTTGTATGTAGTCCAGAGGAAGTTATGGATACTATAGATGAAGGAAAATCAAATCGACATGTCGCAGTTACAAGTAAGTATCATCTTCTGTTTCCTGTCAGTGATTTATCTGTTTGCTTCTGGTATACCTTAAAAAAGTAGGGAAGACAAAAGCAGTGAGCTAAATAATTCAGGTTTTTGAAAGGGCCTGGCATAAGCAGTTTCAGTATGTCTTTCAGAAACAAATATTTCAGTTCATTTTTGATTAGATGATGTTGCTTGCACTGGGATTGAAAGGAGAAAGTCATCAGCGAGGAACTATGAATCACTGGAGAAAAAGGTGTAGTTCTCCTTTAGATATAGGAATAGTGCAAAATCCCAGTTTGTGGAATTCGTTTCAATTAACCTAGAAATATGTAAGTGTGGCTTGTCCACAGTTTGATTATTCTGTTACATATTCTAAGAGCAGCTGATCAGAATTCAGACCTGCTGCAGATTTAAGCAGCATCCCAAGATTTTTGGCTGTAGCATGCTGCTGAGTTGCAAGGAGCCATGTCATAGGTCTCCAGATTCCCACAAGAAGCAGGATTTTGAATTGCCAGAGGGGTTAGAGAAGACAAGGAAAGTTGTAGGTGCATGCAAAGTAAAACTTGAGTTCTTAGCAACTGAGGTGACAAGTCTTAGAGCCAATTTGAGGATGTTTTACAATCTTGCTGTGTCTAGTTCTTTATTCAGGAAGAGACAATATACAGTCATTAAGAAAATATAAGGGTTTTCTTCTCATTTCTTCAGTTAAGGATCAAAAATAAAATGTTCCTTTTAAGGAATGATTCAGTCTTTCAGTTTTGCTTCATTGCTCCTAAGTGAGAAGGTTCTGAAATGGGGAGTGCACTAAGGAAATTTGGATAGAATATTATTTTGTGTTCTTTACTTCTTTAACATCAGTAAGCTGGTACTTTTAGAACTATGAGAGATTTATATTTAAAAGGAAGAAGAAATAGGCAGATGTTCTCATTCAGATTGCAGACTGCTTAAATTTTGTTAATAGATTAAAATAATACTTTAAATTCAACAAGTTTTGTTTTCTCTTAATGTTTCACAGCAGAGGGGCAGTACAAGACAGGGATGAAAGGCTATTGCCAGTTAACATTTTCACAGAAGGATAAAATGTGGTACACTGGAGGTCTACAAAAGACTCTCCTATCAAGACCTAAATATACTTTCTGTTCTAATAAAGTAAATTAATGTGTGAAATTGATAGTTGACAAGCTAGCAAACCTGATGAGTGAATTCACGTGATATTAATAGGAGCCCAAGGGAAAACTGGATCTTTCTTACTCAGATGACACCATTCGTTTTGCTGCCTGTAGTTCTACTGTCACTGAGAGATTACACTAGACAGCTTCAGTAGCTTTGGATCTCTCGCTGCACTGTGGGAAGGTGTTGTTTTAAGTGAGATTGGTTGTACAAATCTTGACAATGTGTTTGTTTTGAATTATAGATATGAATGAACACAGCTCCCGAAGTCATAGTATTTTTCTTATTAATGTAAAACAAGAGAATACTCAAACAGAACAAAAACTAAGTGGAAAACTTTACCTTGTGGACTTGGCAGGTAGTGAGAAGGTAATTATAAGTTTCTTTTTCAGCTCTGAAAAGCTCTGTGTTTTTTCTATACAGTCAAGTATTTTACGTTAGTGTAATACTCATTGTTAGTTGTCATCTCTGAGGTGTGTTAATTTCGACTTTAAAACATGGTTTCTGAATCCTAGGCTGGCTTGGCTGTTAGATACTACCACTTTAAGATGATCTGCATTTCTGCAGTGACTGTTTGTAAATCTGGGCTGGGTGGGGAAGGAGGGTAGAGTTCAGTTTCGGTATCTGAGAGTGCAAAAAAAGAAGTGTACGGGTGTGTGGGTTAGCCAGGTACAGGAATAAAGTTTTATGGTTGCAGAATGTCAGGGTTTTCTTATGTGGTGATACCAAGCTTCTTAATTTGAAATTCTGATTAACATTGGTTAAAATGACAGCTTGCTTTCCTGTCAGTGGCTTAAAGCAGGGAAGGAAATACATACTGTGATCGGTCTTTTAAGAGCTGGCTTTTTGATGTTTCATCTTTGCTTCTGGGTTTATCCCTGTCTTTGTCTCCAGTTTTTTCAGTCATTTCTGCTTGCTGTTGTTTTTCCTTACATCATTGTACTATGACCTTATTGTTGTCTCTGATCCTGTGTTTATTCTGAAATGTGTTTCTTTAGTTAGAGTCTTTTTTTCTTTTAAAGAAAAGGGCTGGGTTGCAGGTCTCCTTTCTCTGTATTTCCTTTCACTGTTAGTTTCAAACTTTACTTTTGGGCACTTACCCAGTCCCTTTGAAATACATGGAGTTTTCTAATGCTGTGTGTCAGTTTAAACACAGGGAAGTAGAATTGTTTAACTGTAGTCATGATTACAGCTTGGTGGAAATAGTAAAGGGAGGGTTATAGAACTGTAAGTCAAATTCAGCCCTTGAGGCAAAAGAGGTAAGGTAAATAGAATGGCATCATGTCAGATTTTTTCACATTTCTGCTGATACCTGCTTAAGTTCCTAGAGCACTCATGTAGGTCAGATTCAGCCTCTAAAATCTGTTCTCAAAATTTCTGCTCATGAAGACTCTGCTGTATTTTCCAGGGGTAGTAGTGGTATGTGGTTTGGGTTTTATAATTTGTTTTGTTAGGGTCTTTAGAGGAGAGAGGTAGTTTGGTTTTAAGGATGATCTCTGGACAAACTATTCATAATACGTATTTACTTCTAAGGAATTCAGTCTTTTTGATTGAATTCCTTAAAACTTCAAAAAAGTTTAAAGTTGTTAATTTGGCAGAAGTTTTTAATTATATGTTTATCTTCTACAAAAAGGTGTATTTTGCAGGGAGAATATTCACTTCAGTGACATGAGAAACATCTTCAGACACTGAGTTTTGAATGAGAAATTGATGATGAATCAGGGAAAGAGTCTGAGGAAGAGTTTGCTTATGTGTACCTCGTAAAGTTAGGGAGACTGACTTATGAGTGGAGATATTACGTAAGTTTTATCATAAATGTTGAAAGTGGTTTTTGAAGATGGATTTATTAATGTCCTGAAATATTGTATAGGTTAGTAAAACTGGAGCAGAAGGTGCTGTGCTGGATGAGGCCAAGAACATCAACAAATCTTTGTCTGCTCTTGGAAATGTCATCTCAGCACTGGCTGAAAGCAGTGTAAGTGTTCTGTTTTGTCTTTTTATACTTAAAAGTTTGCATCTCTGAACATATTGTGCAGAAATTCTTACCAATCTCAGTGATAGGAGCCAGCGCATTGCATGTGGCCATTACTCTACAGTACTCTTGTACTGTATGGACAGTAAAGATCAGTAAGTTACATTTAATGCTGAGGGATCTGAGCATGATACTGAAAGTTTCCTTGTGCTCTAAAGGTTACCAAACATAGAAGTACAATTGTGTCATCCCATGCATCTTCAGTCTTATGATTAATGAATTAAAGTAGAATTTAATGTCTTTCTAATAAAGCCATACCTAGCAAAAGCATAGCTCATATTTCAACAAGTTAAATGTGTCTGAAAACCTGTGACTGATCATTTAACCATTTTCTTGGTAGACATATGTTCCATATCGTGATAGCAAAATGACCAGAATCCTTCAAGATTCACTGGGGGGTAATTGCAGAACTACTATTGTTATTTGCTGTTCTCCATCTTCTTACAATGAATCTGAAACTAAATCTACTCTTCTGTTTGGCCAAAGGTGAGTAAATGACTTAATAGGAAAAAATGCAGAAATAAGTAAGTTGCTCTATTAAGATTCCTGAAACAGATTAGTTAAAATGTTTACTTTCTGTAATTCTTCAGTGTATATATGGCTATGTGTTATGATCTGTCTTACCTTGTAATATATAAAATCCTTAAACCAGTCAGGATCCTGAAGACTGTATTTTCAGGAGGAGCATATAATTTGGTTCAAAATGTGGTTTAATGTATAGTCTTGGAGGGCTGTAAGTACTTCCCTGCCTTCCCTAAAGTGGAAGAAGGTAGGAAGACGCTCTCCCCTGGTAAGCTGAATCCTTTATTTGCCAGGAGAGCCTGTCCTCTGGTGTGTATCTAACAGTCCAGTAAACTTTGAGATGATACTTGTAAATTCCTGTCTCATTTGTAACTGAATTTATACATACTCATTTTACAATGACAACACCTAATTTAGGTTAGATACACAACAGAGGACAGGAGACATAGTAACTGGACTTTTTGGTTGAAATGAGCTGTTTCTTAGATAAACCAGATGGTTTCCATCCTAAAAGTGTTATGCTTTCCATTGGACAGTGTTTGCTAGATATGAAATACAGTCCTCTGTTCAAAACTGTCCTGACCTGAATTCTTTCAGGTGAAGACATGCAGCTGAATTTGTCCAATTCAATCAGCTTGAGGTTTCTCAGCTTTCCAAAGTTATGTTGCTCTGTCCATTGACAGTTGTATCAATCCAACTGAGAGAATAGTAACTTGACGGAATAGAAATAAGGTTTTGGAAGAGGTGGGAATGTTTATGCTTTCACCAGTGGTATGTGGACATATTATTTAATAACCTTTAATACCTTTCTTTAAAAATGAAGTCTCAGAGCTTTTTGCTTTTTCTGTGTAGAGCAAAGACCATTAAGAACACAGTCTGTGTCAATGTGGAGCTCACTGCAGAACAGTGGAAGAAAAAGTATGAGAAGGAGAAAGAGAAAAACAAGACTCTGCGTAACACCATACAGTGGCTGGAAAATGAGCTCAACAGATGGAGGAATGGTGAGAAGCAGTTACATTATTATTCTGCAAATTTTAGGCAAGACAACAGACACTGAATTAGTCTTCAGGCTACCAGAAATAGCTAAGAGCACTGTGCAAGACAGTAATAAGGATATTAAAGCTATAGTGTTAATTTAACTTTGGAGTGGGATATTTTTCACTTTACTGCAACTGAAACAACTTCTAATTATCACGTAATGACAAAAATGTCTGAAAGTGTATTGTTGTTAGATTGTTCAACACTTGGTTTTGTGGCAGGACTAGAGTTACATACATTGTAAAATTTTTATTTTGGGGAACAAAAAACTGATACTATTTGTAAGTGCAGAAACTGAGTAAAATGTTTCCTCTGCTTTGGTTTCCTGATTCAAAACAATATGACAAGATCTTGCCCTCATTTAAAACTCAAACGTGAATAGGCAAAAAACCTACCCAAACCCCAGAGTTGCTGACAGTGCCAAATGTGTGCCTGTTCATTCTTCCTGAATGATTAACTTCTTATCAGTTCAAATTGCTGGCAAAATGCAAGTTAATAGTGAAGCCATAAATTCAGCAAAAGAGGAACATAGGTCATAGAGATATATTCTGGAGTTTGCAGCTGTAGAATATGATTTTGCCATCTTGTAGACAACTGCACCACATCCTGATACAAATCTGAAAAAAAGGGGTTTGCTGAAATAGGTTTGGTAGGATGTGGAGAGGTGTTTTTTTTTGTTTTGTTGCTTTTTTTATTGTTTTATAGAGCAGGTGTATGAAGCCACACCTGAAATGTCAATATTCTGAAAGAACTGTACTTAACATGAGATACTGGAGTGTTGGAAAGAGCCTGTACCTTCTGAGCACTGCATAAAATATTTTGAATAAAGCACTAGGGAATTTAGTTTAATATACCAGAGAAGTGCCTTGGCATGTGGTGTTTTCTTCTCTGCAAAGTTAAAGTGTTCTCCTCAGAAAAAGCTTTATGAACATAAAAGGATAAAAGTGTAGCAGAAAATATTTGAAATTAGAAGCAAAGCAATGTAAATGTAAATATGGCTACCCAGCAAAACAGAGGGCTGAGAGAAAGAGAGAATTTTCTGTCTTCTGGGAAAGTTAGGTGACTTTCTAGAAGATAAGGTTTGTTGTGTAATTTGGAGCTCATAGCAGAGTAACTGGGTGAAACACAATGTTTTGTGGTAAGCAGGAAATATTTTGGATAATCTAGTGGTCATTTTTTTTTTTGCCAAGTATTTAACTGGACTCAATTGCTTATTAACTGTGCAATACTGTTAGTAGGAAATATCTGATACTTCTCAAGGGTAATTTTGTGGGAAATATGTCGTGGCTAACTGTACTAAAATTAAGTGTATTTTTAAGGGGAGACCGTACCAGTTGATGAACAGTTTGACAAGGAGAAGGCCAACTTAGAAGCTTTTGCAGTGGACAAGGATATTACTGTTACTAATGATAAACCAGCTACCACAATTGGAGTAACTGGCAATTTCACTGATGCTGAGAGAAGGAAATGTGAGGAAGAAATTGCCAAACTTTACAAACAACTGGATGACAAGGTATGCCATTCTTACATTAAGTAAGATCTCTTCAAAATATATCTTGAACTATATTATTGTATAATGTGCCTTCAGCATTCTCAGGAGGAGAAGCCAAGGGGCAGGTACAAATCTCTTCACTTTTGTGACCCGAGGGAATGGCCTAAAGTTGTGTCAGGAGAGGTTTAGGTTGGATATTAGAAAAGGCTCTTCATCCAGAGGGAGGTTGAGCCGTGGAACAGGCTCCCCAGGGAAGTGGTCACAGCATCAAGCCTGACAGAGTTCCAGAAGCCTTTGGACAATGCTGTCGGGCACAGGGTGTGACTCTCAGGGTGTCCTGCACAGGGCTGAGAGTTGCACTTGATGATCCTTTTGGGTTCCTTCCAGCTCAGGATATTGTGATTCTGTATTTAATTTGCCAGTATTCATTTGTTAGCTGAGCTTGTTTAAGTATTTGCTGAGAGCGCTTGCTCTTAATTCTGATTAAGAGAAATCAAAGTTGCCTTATCTGATGCTAAGGGAGTATCTTTTCTTAATTGGAAAATAATGGAAGTGGGAAAATGAGTAATTTGAAGACAAAACCTTTTTCTTCCCATGTTTTGGATATTTTATTTGAATATAATCTCAAATTTAAGTGGTAGTACTGTATTTGCATAGAAAAAGTTTGTTTCTTGGAAGTTAGAAAAACTTGGAGAAGACTTGTAAAAGCACAGGTGTAAGACTTTGGTCTCTAAAGCAAGCTGGGTTAAGAGCCTAATGAATCAATCACTGAAATGAAAAAGATTGGTTTTTACTTTTATTGCTTTGTTGTGTAATTATGTCAGAGTAGGGAAAAGTTAGATACCTAGCATCTGCTCTTTCTTAGATTATTTTTTCTGAGTGGTATTTGTCAGTGTAATGAACACAGTCTTATTTCAACTCCAGGATGAAGAGATTAATCAGCAGAGCCAACTAGTAGAAAAACTGAAGACACAGATGTTGGATCAGGAAGAGGTGAGTTTTGCTCTTGCATCTTTATTTTCATTTGTCTTTCCTTTAAAGAAATTGGAGGAATTTGGAATAGGTCACAGTTTATGTCCAGGGAGTAGAATGGCACCTTGCTACGGCGCAGTGATTCTCTTCTATGCCTTATCTGAATGCTCTGCCTACTCATTCCTCCTGCCTGCACTGCGCTGATGGCTGAACTTAAACCAGTTTACTTAGATCTTAAGTATCCATGAAGATTGAAAGAATTGGAAGTATTTTATGCAAAGACAGCAGCAGTTGTCTTCCCTATGCAGAGTTAGCAGGTTGTCAAAGCTGAAAGTAATTTGATTTAATGTAAGAAATCTGTTTTAAGGTTTACTTCTGGTCAGTTGCTGTACAGAGAGAGAAGAGAGAGGAGGGAAATGTATTGGCCCATAGTGAAAAAAGAAGTATCTGTGTGTTAATTTGGACCATACTTGCTAGAATATTCAAATTATTTGTATGCATATGTTGACAGGGATATAACTTAATTAATGGGGGGAAATGCCTATTAATAATTGAAAATTTCATTTAGCCAAAATATTAGAAAAATTATTTCTCTGTAGCACAAAGTTTTAAAAAAATGGTAATCCTTGTGTACATGTTCAGAAGGAAATGGGCCAAGGACTAGGGAAGCTGGAGCTACTGTTGAATCTAATTCAAATAAATAAATCTACTTCTTTAGCAATTGTACCCTTTGTCTAGTTATTCTTCAGCAGCTAAGTGTTAAAATGCTGGAAATTTAGTCCCTAGACTGTTGACAATTTCAAACTCACGAGTAGTGTTCAGTGGCTTTGTTGAGAACTTGCAATATTCCGTGTGCATTTCTAGTTGCTATCCCTATATGTCTTTATTTGTAATCACTTCCATTTTTAAGATACTTAAAAACTTAAAGAACTGTGAATATAGGTGGTAAATGTAGTTGTTCATTATATTCTGTTCTTGGTATTCTTATTGCATGAAGCTAGTCACTAGAAATGTAGATATAAGCTACTGTAGTAGCCAAAAGCATTAATAAAATTCAAGACATACGTGGAATTTTCTTCATGATTATTTTTTGTTGTAATTTTAGTAAATCTCTGTCAATATTTCAGCTTCTGGCATCAACCAGACGGGACCAAGACAACCTGCAAGCAGAGTTGAATCGCCTTCAGGCTGAAAATGATGCTTCTAAAGAGGAAGTGAAAGAGGTGTTACAAGCCCTTGAAGAACTAGCTGTGAACTACGATCAAAAGTCTCAGGAAGTAGAAGATAAGGCAAAGGAATATGAACTGCTTAGTGATGAACTCAATCAAAAATCGGTATGAAATTGGGATAAGAAATTACTGACAGTCTTTAGTGTGACTTTGCTGGTACAGTTGGGGAAATCCTGACTTGAGAATCTGCTTTTTCCAATCTTGAAGTTGCAGTGAGCATGCTACAGCTTTTCTTGAAAAGAATGTGTATTTGCCTGCTGTGTGTATGGAATGTGAACAAACTTACCTTAATGCTTTGAAAGATAAACAGTTTGGTTTACTTTCTGAAAGGAGTAGTTGAGGACGTATCCCAAAAGATAACCCTGGTTAAAATACAGATGCAACATCAGTCTCACAGAATACTGTGCACCTCCTTACATACCTGTAAAGTTGCTGAACTGACTGACAGTTTTGGTAGCCAGTTATTTGGCAGACCTCAATCAGTTTTAAGCAGTTAATACTCTTATCTACCATCCTAAAATTCTAAGTACTGGAAAGGATCAGCATGTTTGCTGGTATTGCAGACAGTATTAATGGCACAAGTCTGACTCTTCTCTGTTCTTGAAGATGATAATAAGAGGGTCTGGGTCTTCTAGTGACTGTGGCTTTCAATTTTCAATTAGTAAGATTTGACTTGTAGAATACTAATGTTGTAATTGAAGTTCACAAGATCATGAAACTTCTTTTTCAACTTCTAAGTATTCTGAGCTGAGTAATCTTTACTGATAGCTTGCATCACTTGAAAGTTGGCCAAAAGTCAGAGATCTATGGTCTTGTAAGCTGCATTTAAAATCTGTTGGAATAGGCTTGCTATGTATGTGTATGATTCTGAAATGTATGGTTTGTTTTTTGCAGGGTTTTTTTTGTTTGCTTTATTGACGTAGTTTTTAATTCGTTTATAGGTAGTGATTCTAGATAATATAACTAGATATTCTAGATATTCGTGACACTCCACTGAGTGTCATGAATAACTCAATCTGCAAGAAAGTAACTGTTCAGAGGTGTCATAAAATTAAGACATCCCAATTTTGCACAGCTAACCTGTGCAGTAACCATGCTTTGGCATCTCTGCCTGAAACATTCCTGCTGTAAAACTTCTGGTGTTTTTTTAAAACTGGACAGCAAATAGCAGACTCTTGAGCATGTGAACTGCTGAGCTGCAGCCACTGCAACCACAGCAGCTCAAACCAGCTGAAAAAGTGCTGAGTGGTGTGCTTAGGATGTCCCAGCAATCTCAGTACTGGGAGAGTACCGTCACTTCTTGAGTTGCAAGTAGGGAAGAGTTAAGAGCTCTGCATATGAAGCTGAAGTTGTTTTCATTTACCAAAATGTGGTGAAAAGTGTTGGACTTGCTGTCCATTTACTCTTTTTCTATAAATGTGATTCCCTGCAATATTTAATCATATATAACTCTAAATGCTGTTTAACAGTGTTAACATTAATCTTGCTGCAGAGTTTTAAGATTATATTTTCTGAGTTGAAGGTCTCTGTCCCCAATACTTTTTTTAAAAGTTCTTTCAGAAGAAATGCTGGTAACTGTAATAGTGTGAAACTAATTCCAAGAGCAAGAGTGTGTTTTGTTTAATTAAGGGTAACTTTTTTTATTGTAGGTCACTTTAGCCAGTATAGATGCAGAGCTTCAGAAACTTAAGGAAATGACCAACCATCAAAAGAAACGAGCAACAGAAATGATGGCCTCCTTACTAAAAGATCTTGCAGAAATTGGAATTGCAGTAGGAAATAACGATGTCAAGGTAAGAGTTAATCTCTGCTGTCTTTAGTGCCATGTATTAAACACATCCATTGTGGATAGGTGGGGGCATTTTCTTAGTATGGTAAAAATTGCCACCATAGGAAGCTTCATGTATATTAATAATTCGGACATAAGCTTCTCCATTGCTTATACTGGGACTTAATCAGATCCCAGACAGAATTTGATTATGCATAGACAAGGAAGAGCAGGCATGACTTTTTTCTGAAGCAGTGTTCTCATTCATGCTGTCAAACTGCTATATGAAGTGGTCTTAATCGACAGCATTGTCTTGGTAATCTAATATTGACCTACAGTGACAATCGGGATGATACTTGTATTAAAAACAGAATGAGGGCATGAAATAAGAGATAAATCTAGAGGATGGCTATAGGGCAAGAATGTAAGCAGTATTAGAAATCAATAGTGAATTGTATTTACTTCTTCAACCACCTCGTCTTTGTGCAAGCTTCTAAATAATCAATCAAAAAACTTAAATACAGTGTAAGGGTTTGGGGTTTTTTTAAGTTCTGTGGTTATCAGTTGAAGCTGGGGATGTGTCCTGGGAATTTAGCTGCTCCAGTGCGCCTTTAGTTCACTTTTGTTATTTGAGCTTTCTGAATGTGCTGTTCCACCCTTTTCAGCAGCCTGAGGGAACTGGCATGATAGATGAGGAGTTCACAGTCGCAAGACTGTACATCAGCAAAATGAAATCAGAAGTAAAAACAATGGTGAAGCGTTGCAAACAGTTAGAAGGCACACAAGCTGAAAGCAATAAGAAAATGGAAGAAAATGAAAAGGAGTTGGCTGCCTGCCAGCTCCGGATCTCACAGGTAAATATTTTCCTGCAATGTACAGTGTTCTTTATAAATTCAATTCATTAACCTATCAGGGAAAAAATAAGTTGCAGGGGTTTTTTGGCACCTAACAAAGCACACTGTGAGTGAACAGCCATAAGACTCAGCTGATTCCTTAGGACTCTTTGGTTTGGATGCTTCTAAGTAATTCAGTGTGACAAGATGTCAGAATTTCTGCAAAGTATCTGTAGCCTGCTAATGCTTCTGTAGCATTTGTATTAGATACTGGAGTCTGTGTTCTCCATCACAGGATTCTTTACAAATACAAGTCTTAATGAAGCAGTGACTAGTGGGCACTCTGCCTGCTAATGCCCCAAGCTGGAAGTGGGAGAGGTAATAGCACAGTAAAATTTCAGGAGGTTTGCACAGCAGATTAAATTTATTTCTAATGTGAGAGAGGCCATTTTAATGTGATTGTTAGAAAAGATAAGTAGTGTGGCTTCTAACACTTCTGTTAACTGTGATCTACATATGCAGTTTAATATTTCTGTATTTTGTTTTACATACAGATAATCCTCTTTTTTTTTCAATCAGGAGAAGCACATTTCAGGGCAATCATCTAAGTACAGTGGACCTCTCTTGCCTCTGTTAGTATTTAACATTCAGAACATCTCTTCTCCCAGCCAAAAATGTATTTCATTCCAGTTTAGAATAAAGGCATTGTCTTACAGGCTACAGATCTACTTGAGTAGTCATGTTCTTCTAAGAGTCTAGTTGGCACCATTCTTGTTTTGAGATGAGGTTACTTGTTGTGTAAAAATTAAGTATGAACCATTTATGCAGATGTAATTCCATGGTACCTAGTTCCAAAGTAAATGAATCTTTTCATTCCACCAGCATGAAGCCAAGATCAAATCACTGACTGAATATCTTCAGAATGTGGAACAGAAAAAGAGGCAACTGGAAGAATCTGTGGATTCCCTTAATGAAGAATTAGTTCAACTCCGAGCACAGGGTAGGACGTGCCTCCCTACACCCCATGCACCACCACCATTTTAAGAGTATAGTAATAAACAGGGAGTTGCTCTGCTCTGTGTAAGTTGAAAGGTAGATCTATAGAAAGGCTTTTTGCTACTGAACATGTAGAATTAATCCATGGTAAAATGTGTTTGCTGTTTTGAAAGAACTGTTACTGATAGGATTAAAGGTGTTAACTAATTTAATTGATTTTTTTGGTGGGAGGGGACTTTTTCCAAATCATAAGGTGTTGGCAAGGGAAGGGGAAATTAGTGCCATCATCCATGTGATTGCCTAGATACCTGGCTGAAATGTGTTTTTTCTTCTCTATCCCTACTAGAAAAGGTCCATGAGATGGAGAAAGAGCACTTAAATAAGGTTCAAACTGCAAATGAAGTCAAGGTAAGCCAATTTCATTGTTTAAAAAAGAAAACCCCGACAACCCAAATCCCCACAGAGTGAAGTCTGGTTGTAACTCAGAGCATTTCATATGTTTTGGTTTTTTTCTAATAGCAAGCTGTGGAGCAGCAAATTCAGAGCCATCGTGAGACGCATCAGAAACAAATCAGTAGCCTGAGAGATGAAGTTGATGCAAAGGAGAAGCTCATCACTGAGCTTCAAGAGTAAGTAATTGTCATTATTTCAGTGGTGCCAAATGTCTCTGGACTGTACAAGTACAGAAGCACAGTACAATGGGAAGGAAGTGGCAAGAGTTTCTTCCAGAACTGTCCTGCTGTCTTCCATTTTGTTACTGAATGTGGTGTCTGAGAGTTTCAGCTGATAAAATATTTATTCTCTGTGTTCAGCCAAAACCAGAAGATGATGCTTGAACAGGAACGTCTGAGAGTTGAGCATGAGAAGCTGAAAGCGACTGATCAGGAAAAAAGCAGAAAACTTCATGAGCTGACGTAAGTGATAATGATGCATCAAACAAATATGTGTGGGGACACTTACTCTATAAACTAGTGACCTAATATGATGAAGTGCCTTTCACTTTATAGTATGCTTACTAAAGAGAGGCCTTCTTGAACCTTTTTAAAAACTTTTGCACTGCCTGAATACTTAAAATTGGAAGTAAAATTATGAAAGATACAAAGGCCACAACTGTTTCTTTGTTAATATCCTATGGATTGGAGTAATTAACTTTTAAATTTGCAGATACATACTGCATTCTGTAAGACTGCAAGAGTCTTCTAACAATTTCCCTTACTCTTTTTCTGGTTCTTGTGTTCTCTTAGTCTTTTTATGGTTCTTACGTGATTTAACTTGTTAGGTGGCTCTAATTGGTTTATTAAAATTAAACAGCTGCATGTTTCATTGATTGACTACATACAATGTGTTAATGAATTAGAGACTCAAAAGTTAGTGCAAAAATTGGAATTAAATTCTGCTTGCAGGTAAGTATCCAGGAGTCAAAAACAGTTCTCAGCTTCTAGAAATCTGACCTTAGTCTCCTGGAAATCTCTCTAAATGTATCAGTTGCAACCCCTTTCTGACACATGTATTTATCTTTACAGAAGCTAAAAATACATTATACTTAAAAGTACTTTTTGAAAAATGCTTTTTGGCTACGTTTAAAACACACACAGTGGTTTTCAGGGGTTTTTGTCATGGAATTTGAAGTCAGCAGAGGGCCCTGATTGATCTGTGCTGGTAGCCAAGAAGCAATGCTTGCTTTTTTTTGGGTTTTTTGGTGGTGTTTTTTTTGGTGGGGGGGGGGGGGGGGGTTGGTTTTTTTTGTTTATCCTGTTTAACTGACTAAAATTTTAACAGTACTCTAGTCTTGTGAATCCATCTTATTTTGATTTATTCATATGCCACAATGATTACAAAACTTACATTAACTACAATAGGCTTTCTTGTCTTATAAGATTTGCTACACATACTGCCTTACTGCTTCCTATTTCGGTTTGCAGGCTCAGCTACATCTAGCATTGACCACTTTAAAGCACTTGCTGTATAGAAATATTCCTCTTCAAAACATTTGCAAAGGAGTTTTAAAAATTAGTTTTGTATTCTGTGTCTTCCCCTAGCCTTTCTGAATCCAGTTACTTTCCATTGTATTTCATAAATGTGCATGGCAAATGACAGACCAGGAACAATGCAAATTATTCACTTTAATTTTTTCAATTTGGAGTTGTATAGGTGCCTGGAATTACTTATCTAGAGAGGTCTGGAAAATGGATAGGATACTGACACTATTAGGAATATTTTATTATATCAAATATTTACTTATTTAACTGTGAGCTAGTAGTGAAAATGTCTGAGTGAGAAGAAATTTCAAGAGGACAAGAAGCTTTTTTAACTACTTAACAGGAACACTTCATTTTCATTCAGTCCTTGGCCTTTGTATTATAATCTCAGGTCATAAAAAGAGAAGTCCATGTTTCTTTCCTATATTCTGTCATCTTGATAACTGCACTGACTTACAGTTCTGAAAAAGAACATTTCCTGTGCAGAAAATGCTTTCACGTTAACTGGCAAGACAGGAGCTCTGTACGCTGATAATCATCAGATTATATTCCTGTACACTGACATCGTTGTTTGTGACACTGGTTTTGCCAGCCTGTTGAGGGTGAGGTGTTATAGCAAACAAAGAGAAAATGTTTAAATCTGTCACATGATACTTAGCATCTTGGCTGGTCAGAGCTAAGAACATTTGTAGGATAAGATCTCCCCAAATATTCACTCTGAAGCTGACTCTGAGAGTCTTGTCTTTTACTATTCTAGAAACTTTTATAGTTTATGCATCTGAATGTACTTGTTTGTATTCAATATTAAAAGTACATCCCTCTTTGCTTCTGCAGCTCCCCCAGTGCCACCCTTCCCATGCCATCCAGATTTCTGAGTGTGGTGTCATCTGTTGGTTACATCTTTAATTTAAAACTTCAACCAAAAGAGTTTTTTCATTTGTACAATACAGTGTTTAGTTCTCTAAAACATTAAAATTTCTAATTTTTCTAGGATATTTCAGGAATAATTTATTCTCTTTTAGGGTTATGCAGGACAGACGGGAACAAGCGAGGCAAGATTTAAAGGGTTTGGAAGAGACTGTGGTAAGATAGTCAGACTATATTCCAAAGCAAATGTCAATATTTGTCTTCTTTTTTTTTTCTTTCAGAGTTTGTTTGGGTTGTTTTGTTAATTTCTTGTCCTTAACTGTAGGCAAAAGAGCTTCAGACTCTTCACAATCTTCGGAAGCTGTTTGTTCAAGATCTGGCTACTAGAGTGAAAAAGGTAATGTGGCATTATAGTGAAGCTTGTTTCTGAAAATGTTACATAAATTTTAGTTAGAACTAAATTAGGAACTAGCGTTTATTTTGTGTAATTTTTCTGGCTTGATCCAGTTGAACATGCAAGTTCAGATTTGTACTCAGCCTCCTGTCTCCCTCCCCATCCATGCCTTTGTTACTGCAGAGTGCTGAGATCGACTCGGATGATACAGGAGGCAGTGCTGCACAGAAACAGAAGATTTCCTTCCTTGAGAATAATCTTGAACAGCTTACAAAGGTTCACAAGCAGGTACAGTGAGACTTCATTTCAAATTTTAATAAAACTACTCCAGGTTCATTATTACAGAAGCAACTACCTATTGGTCATAAAGTAACTTTTGTGAGTAAATACTTCTACATCTTAAGTGTGTCTCTTGATACAGGAGAAGTTTAGCCTATTGTTTTGTAACATAAATTAATGAGCTACTTTAAGTACATGTGGGTGTATAACAAAATAGCTGCATTTAAACTGAAAGAGTTCATGCATCAGTCTCGGGGATGCTTGCCTATCTCTGATGGAAGAAGTGCCTCTGTTGGGTAGCAGGTTCTTCCATAGTACCTGATTTTTCAGATGACACTCTTAATATCACTGAACTGTTGCTGTTGTACCGAGAACAGCGAGAAACGACACAGTCCCAGTCCAGGAAAAGAATGGCATGAGCCCTTTATTCCTCTATAGACCCATTTTTATACCCCAGTTCGCTAGCATGACATAAGATCATTGGTCATTGATCATCTGCCTCTCGTAGTGGTTGGCTAGAACCTACAACACCCACTGAAGAATATTTTTCCCAATGTGTTCCATAACAATTCTGCAAAACAGAACCCAGGTGCACAGATAAAGATAGTTTACAAAACCGTCCTCACTGTTTTAATCTAGACTGTGTGTGAAAGAAATGTCCTCCCAGAATATTGAGAAAAGGCTGAAGAATTTCTCTGCTTCTAGCTTTTTAGCAGCCACAACTGAACTACATGGATTTACTAAAAGCTTAAGCAAAGTTCATATAGTAACCCTACTGTTTTGCCTCTTCAGGGGTGGGGAGGTTATTTGGTTAGCTCTCCCTATGAAGAGAGATACCAAGGAAATAATCAATTCTGGTTTTATAGCTGGTACGTGATAATGCTGATCTTCGCTGCGAACTTCCTAAACTGGAGAAGCGACTTAGAGCTACAGCTGAAAGAGTTAAAGCTTTGGAATCTGCACTGAAGGAAGCCAAAGAGAATGCTTCTCGTGATCGCAAGCGGTATCAGCAAGAAGTAGATCGTATAAAGGAAGCTGTAAGATCCAAGAATATGGCCAGAAGAGGACATTCGGCACAAATTGGTGAGTAAAGAATCCCTTGCCCCCTAAAGCTTGATCTGTCTCCTACTTTTTTTTTTTTTATGTCTGTGTATATGTGCATCTTTCAGCCCTCATTGAAACTGCACATGTGAACGTGATCTATTTTCTACTGTGAGTTACATTTTGGTTAACAGACTGTGTGTGCAGGTGGTACATTATGGTTGTTTGGCTTTTTTTTACTTTAAATGGCTTTGGGAAAGGCTTACCAGCCTAGAATTCTAGCCTGAATATGTTACATTTCCTAGAAGAAACAGTAGACTGCATGTGAGTCTTAATCTCCTAGATCATTACAATTCCATTCCAATTTCTAAAACTAAATATCTATTTCAAGGCAACATGAAAGATTAAGCCATCACCTTCAATAACAACAGCAACAAAATTGACTTGATCTTATGGGGGAGAGGGGCAGACAGAAACCCACAACATCCAAAGATCCTTAATTACCTTTTAAGTTCTTTGTTCCAAAACATACAGTATCCACAGCCCTCTCTAGGGGAAAGTAATGGAAAAACAGAAAGGGGTGGGAAGGTGGAGGCAAAGATATGCCTTTGCTCCTTCACCTGCCATTACTCTGAGTGCTGAGGACTGAGAAGGTGTGTGACCTGTGGAGGACTTAACTGTGCACATTACACTACAGCTGTAGAACTAAAGGCATCAATATACTTCTCTTAAATGTTAATGTGACTGAAATGAGCATTGCAGTTAAATTTTGCCGTATTCTGTAGGTCTGCAAAGAGCTGTTGCAAAATAGTTATAAAATTTTGGTCACATGAAGTGACAGCTTGCAGACAGGTGCTTTTCTGAATTTTCTCTCAAGTGGTCTCCAAGAAAACAATTCTCTAGCGAGCTCACCTGAGGTATACAGCCTCTTGTGCTTAAATATCTAGATGAACTAGTCATGTCTTACTGGAGATCAGCATCCTATTAGGCAGTGATTGAGAAGTGTTTCTCTGCTGCAGCTGCTGCCTGTAGGTTCTTTATATCCACTTTTGCTTGCTGAAACTTTAGGTGCTTCTCTTTAATATTACAGGACTTTGTGAAGTCCTACACATACATTATGCATGTTCTGTTATGAGCTAAGTGCAAAACTGATTGAAAATACAGTTTATTAAGTGTATGCAGCTTGTGAATGATCTATCAAAACTGCCAGATTTTTACTCTGGCTATAGAGCAAGTTGGGTTTTTTTTATGTGATGGTAGGTTGATGTGAAGCACTGTTACCTGTGGAGTATTGGTACACAGAAACACCTGCAAAGAGTAACTGGTGACTTATCAGTCAAGTAGATGTGGGAAGGACAGCAGCTATGATGATTCCTTACTGATACATAACTCTCATGAAACTATCTAGTGTTGTGTCTTATTTGAGTTCTTACTGTCAAAAAATAGGATTCATAGAAGGTAATACATTAGGTGGAACAGGTAATTCATGTGAAGATAATCTTTATCAGAAGCTTTGCAAGCTTTAACAGGGAGCAATAAAAGCAAAACCTTGTCTATTTTCCAGTGTTTGTTGTAGCTGACACTAATCTGTTACATTCTCAGAATGCCATCCTCTAAACTTGTTTTCTTATTCAAAGTGCATTCAGTTGTGATTATTACATTTGGCTAATGGTATCAGTGAATTTGAATAATCCAGGGTACAGTTGTTGTGTACATATTTGTAAGTCACATTTTTTGCCATGCAGCTAAGCCTATCCGCCCTGGCCAGCATCCAGCAGCTTCTCCAACTCATCCAAGTGCAATTCGTGGTGGAGGTGCGTTCACTCAGAACAGCCAGCCAGTTGTGCTGCGCGGAGGTGGACGGCAAGACAAAGTGTAAGTTTGCCTTGTAGCATGTTCTGAAATGTGTGAGCAAACTACTTTGTATTAGGTGTAATACCGTTTATTCTGTGGCATAAAGTCACTTGAATAGTCAGATTAACTCCTCTTTTTTACAGAATTTTATAGCCAGTGGAACAGTATAATGTACATCTGACTAAAGACGCTGCTGCTTTTCTTCTAAAACGTGTTTGCTGTAAAATGGTAATTCTGGTGATGTTCTGCTGGGGTAGAACAAAATGTGGAAACCATCAATTGGAGGTAGTTACCAGTCAAAGACAGGTGCCACTGTTTGGGAAAGGAGTGGACATTTTAAATTCTTTTGTCTTGCTAGTATCTTTTTAAATATGGTTTTCTTCAGGAAAACATTCAGTGATTAAATAAAATTTACTGTATTTTTACATTATTTACTTGCTTCTCTTTCTGTGTTTGCAAACTGCTTAATGTGTCAGTGATTTGGAATTATTTAACAGAATTCATGTCCTCATCCAGTAAACTTAAAATGTTAGCCTAGCTCAAATGCAGTTTGAAATTAAATGTGCACTTAGTTGAAAACATCTCTAATCTCCAAAGTAACTACACGTAGTATTGTTATATACATTATTCTATTATATACACACAGTATGGCATTTGATATGTTTAAGTTGCTTTACGGAGTTATATATCTTTTTAATTAATATCTGCTTTACAGTTGGTTGATCACCTAACAGTAATGCTTTACTTTATATTTTCTGTTGCCATCTTCACTTTTGAATATGTCTATAAATGTCTTCTAGGCATTCCCTTAGTTAAGGTTATCTACATCTTCACTTTGAAACACATCTAAAATGGGGTGGGGTGCTTGAAATCTGGGTGCTCCTCTTCTGAAGGGCTCCAGAACAGCTTATGTGAATCTTGTTTCTGTTCATTTCTTTTCATTAGCTGACTGACTTATCCAAGCTTTCTCTGCAGTGTAAAGAAAACTGGGTTGTAGTACTAGGCAGGGTACCTGGTTCTGTTCGGTAATGTCTCCTAGTAAATAAGATGTTGAACTGATGGGTACTTCAACCTTGAATAACATTTAGCTTGAATGACCAAGGAGTTGCCACTAGTCAGGAAAAGCAGCAACAGCCATGGGAAACGGAGCTGGGCTATAAGTGGTTTCTGTCTGTAATGTTTACTCCATTATTGCAGTCAAGATTGCATACCCCGTCAGTTTGTCATGCTGTAAATTCATTGGTAGCAGACAGCATTGCTTAAATGCTTTGTGTTGTGTGATTTCTTAAAGTGGATGTTTCATTAGCACTTATCTGAGTGGTTTAAGAACTGGGCTCTTAAAGGCCATGTAAATAATTATATGGTCTACTGTAAATGTAAATTACTTTGCTTTTTTGGCTTAACTGTGTGATTTTTTTTTTTTTTCTCATTTACAGTTGCTGAAAAGTAAATGCAGCATGAGGAGGATTGGATATTGTGTAGAGGGAGTCATTCCATGACAATAATCTCTCCTTTTGGGGACTGTAGGATTATTTTTTGAAAATTGTATAAATTATACCTGGCCTGTACAGCTCTTCCCCCTTCTACAAATTCTGCTAACTGATTCCCAAAAAAAACCAACTAGAGTGCAATTTTGGCGTCTTGAAAAATGACATGTTACTTAAAGTGTAGCTCTGCTTATTACACAGTTTGTCTTTCATGTCTTAAATTTAGTCCGCACTGTGCCAAGCTGAATGTACGTTGAGAAAATCTTAGTTCAAATTTTCTAGCTTAATTTGTGTACATCTTATTGTCTTAGGGAATGTGCAACAGTGTTTAAGTATACTTTCATTTTTGTCACTTCACATAACACTACATGTCCCACTGAATTAGGGCAGCACTCTACGCTACAGTTTTCTTTTGGGATGCTGCATAGAGCATTGGAACTAACTGTGTTTGTGCAGTGTGAGGATCCCGGAGTGCTCACAACTGCGGCACCGCGAGCGCGACAGCGGCCGCCTGAAGGGTTCGGTAGGAACGAGGCTGTGTAACTGCTATGGAACGCCCGGCCACCGGGGGGCTTAGCATTAAATACTGTACAGTAATAAGAGTAAACCTGAGTTTACAAAACAGACTTTGGCAATGGATTATCCCATCTGTCCTGTTCCTGGTTCTGCACACAGTACAGTCTGGTGGAGTGAAAACATTCTGCTTCATTCTGATGAGCCTGTCTGTCCATTTGTCTGTATCTGTGACCGTTCACTTTCGCTATTTTGTAATAGTGAAATGAGGGCAATCTAAAGTGTAACTTTATATTCCACTACATACAGTACTGGAATTTTTGGCTAAAATTTTGGTTTTCAATTTCAAAAAGCGTTTTTCAGCAACAGGCCAATGAATTCAGATACGTAAATAAAGGACACAACTTTTTAAAACTGATGTATCCGGAAATGCCAGAGGCATGTGTTTAAAATAACAATAAAATAAATAAAAGTGCTACCCTGAATTGTATTTGTAATCCATTTGTAAGTAGGTATATGAAATGTCCAAAGTAGTAGTTGTTGAATATTTTTCTTCTCTTTGCAATAAAGTCCTGTAAAGTGGCTAACAAAACGAAACATGGGGTTTTGATTTTTTTTTTTTTTTTTTGAGCTCCGGTACTCTTCACTGAGCTGAATCCGGGGTTTAAAGTTTGATGGTGTAATTTACTTAACTTATTTATAGGGTTTAGCCACTATAATTTTTAGAACAGCCTTCTGTATAGAAACTAGTTACCAGGTCTTTAAGAAAGAAGTATTGCTGGAAGAATTCAATGAGTTTTTCAGACCTGGTTGATACAACCTTTTGTTCTGGCTTGAGTTTTTTCCTGGGTATTCAGTTATTGTGGAAACAGTAGAAACTCTGTGACTGTTCAGACAGCAAATCACTTTCAATTTTTATACTTTAAAATAGGCATAATATTTATATTATGATGGAATATAGTCAAATTTTAGACCTTGAACCACTTTTTTTCTATATCTACAGTAGTCTGAGTTTTTAATAGTTTGATTTTTAAAGTTTGAGTGTATCAATTGGAAATCCCACTATTTTGGAATTTTCAGCTTTTAAGACAGTTTTCTTCACTAAGGCAGCCAAACACTCCAAACTTGCAGTTGTTTTAGAGCACAGTTGAAGGCAGCATACTGAGGGAAAAAAAAAAGAACAACAAAATATTTTTGATTAAATTTCTCATCAAGGAATCAGCACTGTCCATTATCTTTCTCAATGTTAACTACAGGTTTTCAGGCCTTCATTTGTCAATGTGCAATCATAAAAATAAAACACCACACTCAAATGAAGCAGGATTTTTTTCTCATGCCTGTGAATGGGGGTTTCATTCCTGTAGGTAATTGTCATGGGTTTTGGTGCTGAAAATTGCTGTGTTTAAAAAAATTAGATTGAATAGTAACTAGTGTGTAGCTCAGTGTACATCACCTTTTTATATTTAAACTTTTTTTTATTTTAAACCTTTTATGAAGTTTACCAAGAACTGCCTCTTAAAATGTAAAAATAAGAGAAAAACACACAACTTTCTTTGCTTTCTGGTTTGGCTGTCATAGGTCAGCCAGACAGGACAATTACTGTATTTTGTAAATTAAAATATTCAGTCTATACAGGGAATGTTCAACACTGCTATTTCAACTTGCAGTCTTTGAATGGTTCTTACTTTTATGTTCCTCTAGATCATATTTTTAAAAGATGGTTTAGGATAGGAACTTGGTGAAATAATATTTATTTCTGGTGAACAACTAAATTATTTACATAACTTAAATGCTGACTCACTACTGTGTGTAACTCTAAATTTGACATGAGGACAAGTCTACCTGTGGAATCTGATTTAACTTCAGTACACTTAAGATGCATTAAAACAATTGGTTTGGGGAAGACGCCATATAGTTTTAACTTACCTGCATGCTGTAAATGTATTTGTGTTTAAATAAAGAGGAGAAAAATCTTTGAACTTCTTTGTGCATTTATTCCATTTGTTATCTCTACATGTGGTTTTAAAATCTAAATAGTCTCCAATACTTGTTTTCATTTGACTGGCTTCACGACTGGTTTTCTCCTTCTAAATTGTGATCACTTGATGTCTCCACCCTCCGAAGCCTGTGTTAGTACAAGTAAGCTTTCCCACACAGAAATATGGATATTTAAGTCTTGGACTTCAGAAGACTATTCATGACAGAAGAAAACACACCCACACAAAAATCTCAAACCAAACACAACAGAAACACACACTCCACTCCCCCCCCCCACCCCCCAGCTGATGCTTATGGAAATTGGTTGCAGCCATGGTGTATCAGACTTTGAAGCCCTGCAGTGTGGGATTATTTTGACTTCTCTGAAGAAGCACGCTTTCTCTAGTTCAGAAATGTGCCCAGTACCATGGCTTCTCTTAGTTGCATATGGTTTGTTTTGTTTTTGTTGGTTTGTTTTTAACATCAACTTCCACCCTATCCATCTTGGATAGATGAAAAAGAATTGAAAGAATTCTCCGTGACAAGACACAGACGTTCTGAGAGTTCCTCTTTTACTCCAAGTAGCTATTTTGTTTGTACAATCGATGCCTAGTATTCATCTGCTTTTCAAAAAAAGACCTGAAAAATGCCCAGATCCTCACCAACAAACCTGACCATCCTGTTCCTAAGGCGTGTCTACATTTTACTTCTTAGCTGTGATGGGTAGTTAGATATGTGAGATTATTGCTGCATCCTGTTCATCAGTTTGGGTTTTTAATGGGTGCATTCTAGAGTAAGCTGAAGTGAGGTTAGAGGCAGCTATACTTTTTTCTTTCCAAGGGCAGAAGGAGATTTAAGAACTAGAGGAGATTGCTGTAATTCAGGCCTGCTCACAGTCAAGGAAGCAGAGGTACACTTGCATTCCCCACTTGTCCTTTGAAATGAAAGCCTTGAAATGAAGCAGTATAGAATCTGATCAAGGGTTTGGGTACACGGTGTGCATTTGATTTGGTTCCTCAGCACCTTAAAGTCCATTTTTAAAGACTTTCTAAGGTGACACTGCATAGATCTGTTTAGGATGCACGAAGAGTGTGACAGGTGCCAGATCTATGGGCTGCCCAGAAACAGTCAAATGTGAGGATGCAGCAATCTTCTCCAGGTGTGTTGTGTTGTGCTTGGGGCTCTCCTGAGTGTGGTATCAGTTGTCTGTATGGTGATGCTCAAAATTCTCCTTTTATCCACGTGCTTGGACAGTTGTTTCCAGAATCCATGCAAACTTGGTTGGAAAGGAATTACCATGAGTTACCACTTGCTTTGTGAACCTCTCGTTTTCAAACTTGGTGTCAGCTGATTTGGTGACCCCTCATTCTGGTTGAGACAGATTAATCCATTTCCAGTATTTCTGTGCCATCTAGACTTTTGTAGGCTTTTTTCCTTTCCAGGGACTCATTTTCCTTTACCAGTATCCGTAATAGTTAATTCTACTTTTTCTGAGTGCTGTTGAACTGATGTTTTTTATGGAGCAGTTATGCAAGGCTACAATCAACTTCTGGATAATTTCCACAGAAAAAAGATTTAGCTAGATGTATAGAGCTTTGATATATAAATATATACCTATATATATATAAAGCATAAAGGAGGTCATGATTTAAGTCTGCCAGTACAGTTATGTAAAAGCAAAGATCTCAGGAGGGAGAAATTGCATCTGTAAAACTGCTCAGCAGTGAGCTGATCTATACTGTAAAATATTCCCTAGTGTGCCCTGTTAACGCAAGATGGCTCAGTCACAGTGCTCCCTTTTGAATAGATCTCTGTATCTGCTAGGGGATGATCAACTCAGATCTCTTTAATTGCAGACAGCCCCTAAGGGATGCTCAGAAAGGAAACTAAATCTTTCGCACAGAAGTTTCTTATGAACAATGGAATGGTCCAAAATTAGTTCAAAAGTGAGCAAAGAATGTTACTGCATCTCTGCCAGGGAAAAGTTGTGATTACCTGCACTGTCAAACTGATAAGGAATTCATTGGCTGGCCTAGGTGACTTCCACCTTAAATGCACCAAGAAGTTGCAACACCCATTTAGGAAGTGTCAAAATGGATCACTATTTAACGTGTGCTATGTGCAAAGCTGCCACTTAAGTACGTGTTAAGGACGTAATATAACCTCACTAAATGACACAGAAAGCACCTCCGGAAGATGATTACTGAGGACTGATGGGTACGTCAGAATTTCTGCCTGAGGAGTTTTGGTCTCACGAGTCTTCGTGAACTCCCTACAGGGCTGTTTATTGTTTTATCTTTAACCAGCCCTTGTTGGTTATGCAGGGAGAGAAATTTGAGCCGCTGACTCCTTTGAGTGTTTCACAGCGAAAGCTGAAGGGGCAGAGGGTACCAGTCAGTGAACGGCGCTGTCCAGTGTAATGGCCAGAGGAAGAGTGACGTGAAGGAGGAAAATACAGTACAAAAGAAAAGAGCTTATTTAGCCCATTTACATTTGAAGAGGAAAGTAAGAGGCTAATGAATATAAAGGGAAAGCTGAGGCGTTGCATAGCAAGGCGTGGCGCATCTGCACCCTGGGAAGATTTGCAGGCTGTGCTCTGCACGATGAGGGCACGCCGGTGTTGTGGAACGGAGCTAAATCCATCGACTCGCTCCACCTCCAGTGCCAAGGGAAGTGTTGATATGTACTTGCAGCAAGGAGAGCAGCATAACCCACATTCTCCACGTTCCAGAATCCACAAAACTGGGCGTGGAAATGACTCGGAGGTGCCCCCGGGTGTGTGTTAAAGAGAACTCTTTCCAGCTCCTGTTGTGAGGAACAAATGCCTGGGAACCCCTGTCCTCTAAGTCAGCTAAGTTGTCTCCTACACTTGGAGATAAATACACTTCACAGCTGCTAACAGCGTATTGAAGATACCTGTGAAGCTCCTTGCTGTTTCAGTGGGTTCTTGATTTGGCTGTTGTCAGGCGCAGCCTTAAAAAGTAAAGGTAAATTAGCTCAGTAAAGTGTAAATGTCGGCGTTATCCTGTCTGCTCATCACCTTCACCAACAGGCCCAGTTCCATCAGCCGAGGGGGTGTGGTGCTGCCAGGACAGGTGTTTTAAGTGATCACTCAGCAACCTATGAACAAGCGAATATTTGGAGGGTTGTTTTGTGATGATCTTCCCTGAGAGGGTGTAAATGATTCTTTAAATGCTTTTACTGCAGGAAATGCCCTTCAGCAGAAACTAGGATGGAGCTTAGTGTGCTGCCCAGCAAGGGTCGTTTCAGCCGCAGCTCGCTGCGAGGCCTCTCTGTGCCTGCAGCAGCCTGGTGACCGTGGCGCCCGGGGCTGGTTTGCAGGGAGGGTGAGCCTCTTTCCTGCCGCTGAGGCAAGAGGGAAGCTTCTGTAGGAGAGGCCATCCTCTCACACTTGCTGGGTGGGTTGTCTTGCAGAGGCAGTGCAGCTCCTGCTGCTCACACGCGGTCAGAGCGAGTCCCGGCCCTGTCACCAGCAGGCTCAGCCCCTGCGCCTTCCCCTTCAGGCTGCAGGGCTCCCCTTTGCCCACCTCGGGTGTGTGTCTTATCCCTGTGCTGGGGAAGGGACGAGCTGCCTGCTTTTCCTGAAAGACACTGGTACTGCTGCTCCTACAGGCCTGCTTTCCTCTCGAGCGTGAGGCCGTGTGCTCAGGGTTACACCACAGGGGAGGAGCTGAGCCACGGGACATGGAGAGCAAGGAATACAGCCCAGGCTGTGGGGGAGTAATAAAGGTTTTGAGTTTGGTGTGTGACACTTTCTAGGTCTGAGGTTCAGCTCGACCTCAGGCCAAATGAATGATGAGTTCCTCCACTGCCAGGGCTGAGGTTATCCTCAAAGGACTGTTTTGAAGATGAGCCTACAAGGTCGTGATGAAGTGTAAGCCACGCTTGTTATCTCACTATTCGGGGCACTAAAACCAGAATTGT
The DNA here is from genome assembly GCA_026261815.1 of Monarcha castaneiventris obscurior. Lineage (NCBI taxonomy): Eukaryota > Metazoa > Chordata > Aves > Passeriformes > Monarchidae > Monarcha > Monarcha castaneiventris. The sequence goes on from JAMPIT010000230.1 coordinate 11,755,565, forward strand.
CCACCTGGGGCTGAAATTCCAGCGGCGCTGATCTAGTGAGGGACAGCCAGCACTAACCTGGCCCCTGCAGGAATCTCTCCCGGCCATGAGAGAGCCCGGGGACGATGGGGCCTGGTGCGCCGGGCAGCGTCGGGTCAGTGACCCAGGGATCCAGGGATCCCCGCTCCCTCCCTCGCCTGGGCCCCTGCTCCGCCGTCAGTCCGGAATCCCGGGTGTCAGGGGGCCCCGGATCCCTTCGGGAGCTGATCCCATCCAGCGCCAGGGGGCGCGCGGGGCTGCCCGGTGCTTTCCTGTGGGACCGCGCTCGGCTCCCGGTGCTCGGCCCCGCTGCGGCTCCCGGGGCTCCCGGGGCTCCCGGGGCTCCTGTTCTGCCGCGGCTCCCGGTGCTCGGCCCCGCCGCGGCTCCCGGGGCTCCCGGGGCTCCTGTTCCTCCGCGGCTCCCGGTGCTCGGCCCCGCCGCGGCTCCCGGGGCTCCCGGGGCTCCCGTTCCGCCGCGGCTCCCGGGGCTCCCGGCACCGCTGCCCGCCCGCCTGTGCTGCTGGGTCCCTCTGCCCCGCCGGGAGCCGCGGCCGTGCTCCTCCTTCCCACTGAGCTGCACAGGATTGAATCCTGGCCTCAAAACACCGGGAAGAGCCGCACGTTGTGTTTCTGAATAAGTACCAGAATATTCTTCTAGGCGTTCCCCACTCTTTGTTTAAACCACCTTTTTTACGGGAAGATACTTGAAAATTGTCGCAAAATTTGGTTTCTTTCTTCGAACTGCAAAATTAATGGTATGAATTAATGGCAGAAAGTCAGACCTGTGCAGTGGGTGAATCATTATCAAATCCACTCATAGGTGAAGCTTGAGACGTTTTTGTATTTTTCTCTCATTTCCAGCTGACTTGTCTCCATTGATCCACAGACACTTGAGCGGCACGAGAGAGGTGGGAAGAGTCATTCCTGATGAGAAATGGATTTTTCCCCCCCACGCTCATTATTGTAGAGGACTGTCAGTTTCCCTTGGCAGCCTGTACAATGGGCTTACTCTCTAATAAATGCAGATAGCATTAAATTAATGTTTCATTCCCACCGTGACAAACAGTGGCAACCAGTTCCAGCACAGGATAATTCAATCACAATATGGCAGCAGACATGTACCTCACCTGTTGTGGGCTAATCAGAGATCCAGAATCCAAGCATCCGTATAACGTAGAGTGAGTTTATTAACCTTTATTAGCTGGTGAAAATGAGCTGGGAAGTGGGAAACGAGAGAACATAAATTTAAAAAAAAAGAGCCAAAATGCATAAAAATAAGCATAAAAGCATGAATCAAATCTAATAAAAATTTTCATTCTACTCGTCATCTAGCTGTGTGGAACCTGTGAAGGAGCTGTCAGGGGAGGAGAACTGCATCCACAACCGACTGCAGGAGTGTAAGCACATGTGGAGATGAAGAAAAGGATCCTTGGTTCATATGCTTGGCTGATAAAGCTGGTAGAAACTATGCTGCCAGCCCGGGAAAGGATGGAGTTTGGCTTTGTCATGTTCTTGGTTAGAGTTTGGGAACCAAGGACAAAGCAAGGTTGAGGAGAAGGAGACCCAGACGTATTTAGAAACTGTTTAATGGAAGAGCGTCAGTAGAGAAGAGCAGATACCCACTGCAGGGAGACTCCAAGGGCCAGTGAAGGGTAAGCAGAGCCCCTCAGCACGCTGCCATGGTGCTGGGAAGGGAACTGCTGGCCCTCAGGCAAGACCTGGCTCTGAGGGTGCTCTCTGCTTCTCCTCTGCTGCCTTTGTTCCTTTCTGCCAATGTGTTGATGCATGGCTGGTGGGCCTTTGTTGGACCTGACTGGGAATGCATCTTTCTTTTGGAGTTACAGTACATATGGGAAAACACTCCAGAGGGAAGTGGATACTGAGGTTCTTGAGACAACTTGCAAAGAAGAAGAGATTTTGCAAGGACAGGAAATTCAGCCTTCACTTTTACAACATGCCCTGGGATTTTGTTCTGCACATCAGCAGTTCTGCAGGAGGGAAAGGACCAGTGGCAGTCTCTGAAAACACAGGGTTCCCCTTTCACTTGTGCTCAGCTTTCTGGGCTGTGTGTTTCTGAAAGGCTATTTTAGTGCATGTGTTCTCAGTGAGAGCAATGCTGCAGTTAGTGCTTGGCATAAAATCTTACGGGTGCTAGTTGCTTTTTACTTTTCATCAGATGAGATATTTAAAAGCATCTCATTTGTGTCCCCTAGAATTAGTTTGAAGATTCTCACCACACTTGGTTTTTTATTAATGAAAGCTCTTGGAGACACATCTGGCATATTTTATTGATCATAATCTCATGACTGGAAGCTCATCTTGGTAGCTATAGCAACAGAACTTTTTTTTTTTCAAACGTCAACACAGCTCCACAAAAATTGGAATAAGGGGGAGCAGAACATTTAAATTACTAGACAGCTAATAACTCCTTCTTCTATAATAACTCCTTCTTCTGTAACCAGTTCTAAGATTTCTGATTTGATACAGTAAATAATGGATAGGAACTAAATCTTTTGATGATTACATCTGCTGTGAAAGCTTGTGAAAGCAGAATAGCATGGATGGATGTGGTGTCTCAAGGGTCTTTTTTTGCTGGTTGTCCATTACTCCCATCCTCTGCTGGGCTGCAGGGCTCATGAGCAGGCTGAGGGCACAGACCATGGAGAAGCAGCAGTACAGAGCATGTATTTGCAACCCTCCCTCTGCTACCCAGTCAGGCAGGAGTCTCAAACACTGCCCACAGCAGCAGGGGGCTCTCGGGGGCAAGAGGCACTCCCAAAATGTGCCGGGGGGTTAAGATGAAATGGTACAGACTGAAATTATAACCTACTGTAAGTGTGCTCTGATGCCTAAAGACCCCTGTGAGGTTGGCACCACCAAGTTGTTTTTATCAGAGATTTTCTCAGGTGTGTCTACTCAGGCACAAGTGGGACCTGCAGGTAACCTGGCCTGCACTGTGGGATGGCTCTTCCCTCTGCCTGCAGCTCCAGTGTTTGGCAATGAGAGCATTCCTAGCAGTGTTTCTTCATCCTGCCTTACAGCAGCATCCTGCTAGCACTTGAAAATGGTGATGCTGGGACAGCCAAATAAAACAGTGGGTGGATACTGTTGCCTCCCTTGCTTTCCCTTAGGGCTTTCCAGCAAGGCAAGTGGAGAACCACCCTCAGCCTCCAGCCAGAGCAGAAAGTCAGATCCAGCTGTGGCTGCCTGACTTCTTCAGGTCTGCAAGAAGCTACATATGGGTATGACCAGTATTTCTAAAAAATGCTAGACATTCAAACCTTCACATCATCATTTCAGCAATTTTAAAAAATAGGCCTTTGGAAGTGCTGGAGAGCACAGCCCTGAGAAAATTGCAGAGGGTGAAGGGCAAACTCCTTCTCTGAGGGCTGCAAATGCTGCCGGGTAGGGGCTGGAAACTGTTCCCACCAGCTCCGTGGCTGGTGAGCAGGGCAAAACACTTTGGTGTCCTCAACTTGTTCCCCCAATTGGTGATTGCATTCCCCAAGTCCCGCTCCTGGTGTGGAAATTTCCTGGGCCACACAGCCTCAGGCAAGGCTGAGCACCCTACAAAGGGCCTAGATGATGATGATGATGGAAATCAAACTTACAGCTGGCAGGCAAGTCATCCAGGGGCTCTGCTGCCCCTCTTCTGTACAGTCCTCTCCTCAGCCCCACCAGCAACTCGGCATGAGACGGTCTGTGCAGACACCCTTTCCACCCAAGAAACTGTATAGATCACCCTCTCAAAACCCAGGGTGGGTTGGGGTTTTTTTGCATCATCCCTTGTGGGTTGTGTTGAAGCCCCACGCAGCCCAGGGCTGCGGGCGGTGCAGATGGCTGGGGCCAAGGCGGGTGCCGCTGACGCCCCGGCGGCTTCCCCGTGCAGACCATGCAGCCGCTCATGCGTGCTAATCCCAGCGCCAGGTCACTGAGCGGGAACAAGGCGAGGATTGTTCCTCTGGAGCTGGGGAAAAGCAGGAACGCAAGGCACGGGGAGGGGAGAGAAAAGCCGCGCCGCCCCATCGCGGACACGGCAGAGGGTGAGCTGTGTTTCCCTTTGGCCGTGGGGAATGCCAAGGGCTGGTCGCTGCAAGGGACGCTGGAATCGATGCTGAGACCTCGCTGCTGCTGAATGGAAGCGTGACTTGGTGCGGGTTGGCGCTGACTTGGCGAAACACGTTTCCCCTGAGCTGCACCCACGGAGCACCCTGGGAGAGGAGATAACCATCGGGAAAATATGCGGCTACGGTGCTGCCAGGGATTTGACACAGCAAAATACTTGTGCTGGTGTGGGTTTCTGCTGGTTGGAGGGCACCTCCCTGCTGGGACAAGTCCCTCAGTGCTTTAACACTTAGAAATTCGGGGAGGTGATGCCAGAGGGAAGCATCAATCTGCCACGTGGTTAAGGGTGGGCCCAGTGAGGTTTTGCTTCCAGCTCGGTCAGTCAAGTGCATCACTGTGAGGAGTCTGCACTTCTGTATGGTGAGAGCAAACATGGAAGGATAAGGTATGTCCATAAAAGCAGACAAAACCAATGTGCCTGAAGAGATTTTCAAAGACAAAATGGCTCATGTGGTTGGGGAAAGTCGAGGGGGCTTCTTCAGAAAATGAGTGTGGTGTTGTACTTGAAAGGAATAAAGGTGTATAGTGTTACTTTCCTCAGTCTAATTTCTTCCCCTGCCTTTACATTTCCTGCATGCTATCCTAGGAAAAGTCTTTCACCTTAAGCAAAGGTTTTGTTGCATTAGCATGGCTGAGGGCCTCTGACAGAGCAGAGCTGGAAGAGTTTGCCTGGTGCTGCTACTAGCAATGGGCAGCATCACTGACAGGATCATCAACAGAAAACTGAGCATCCACTGGGAGGTTTTGAACTCGTACAGACCTCAGATATTTTAGAAGAGATTAATGAGGCCACCTTTTGTTTTAATTCCTGTTGTGTATTTGTAGCTGTGCAGATTGCACACCACCCACTCATATCTAAGAGCAGCCTCAGACAAAATCATAACCCAAAATTTAGGTGTATCACAGCAACCTGCCCTGACCCGGTAGGGATCTACTTCTCTTATCGCCTGCTTTTCCACATTTGCAGGAATCAAAGTCCCTACCTGTCTGCCACCTTCCAGGACACCACAGCAGGGGAGAGGGGAGGTGCTGACCCCTCATGAACCCAGATTATGGCTTGGTGGCCAGGAATGTGCTGCAGGCAACATTACAGCACTTGGTATTCAGCATTTTCTGGAGTCAGGATGGGAAAGGGCTTTCCAACCTCTGCTGATGAGCTGTGACCTCTAGGCTAGAGACTCACATTTATGGACTCCATGCAAAAGCAGAGAACTTCCACCAGAGGAGCTGAGAGGGCAACAAGAGCTTGCAACTGCCCTTGGGCAGAGGAAGGGCTGGACCAGGGGTTCCCATGTCTTGGCTATTTTAACCACAGAAAAACTACTAAACCAGTTGGTGAATGTAGCAGCAATGAAAACCAAACCCAGAAGCTAAATGAACTGAAACAGAAAGTAATGACTCATGTATGGTGCATGGGTCTACACAGAATTTCCTATTCCTACTTCACATATACCTTCAAAAAGCTGAAAAACCTCCCCTTTGGTTTTGGTTTTGGGTTGGGTTTTTTTTGGGTTTTTTAAGTTTAGTTTAGAAAGAATATTTGCAAAAAACTATTGTTTAAGCTCTCATGAGGAGCAGGGCTGGGCTCTACCCTCCTCAGCAGCTATTCCAGCACCTGCCTGGGGCACACTGCACTCCCTGCACTGGCTTTTCATCTTGTGGGTATGTACCTACTTCTTCTGCATCCCCTGTGTAGTTGGGATATTATGAATGCTAGTCAAAAATTTAAATATCAGAGGGTGCTATTGCAGCCTAAATCATCCCTGTGACTCTGGTCTGTGCTTGTAGCTAGCTGTGTGTGATGATTGTTGCAGGATTGTTTTCCAGGCTTGGAGCCTGTAAATGCCAGCTAGAGAAGGAGAGCATGGAAATAAATTTAGCTGAGGAGTTAGGTTTATCTTCTGTACATGTTACTGATATGATCATTTGTATTTGACTCAGTCAGCATTCATTTAGTACACAGGCATTAGCAAACACACTTTAAAGTCAGGCAGAAGCTGACTGCTGCCTAATACACCAAACACCTCAGGCTACTCATAGCACTACAAAATTATTGCACATTTATGCAGGTACATATATAAATGTATATATATAAACACATATGTATGTACACACAAAGGTGTGTAGATGCATGCATGTGCATGTATGTTTGGATTTCTTATTCTTTGAGACTTATGTTCTGCTGATCCTTCAATACAGAGACATCCTTGGGGATGCTCTCCAGTTGAAATGACCTCACTCAGTTTACACCACGAGTGTGGGGTGAGGCAGGGCTGTTCTCACTGTCAGTGCAGCCCTGGCCCACGCAGCCTGAAGTCAGCAGCAGCCCCCCCAGTGCCCGAGTGACCGTGGCCCGAGTTCCTCCCACTCCAGGGAGCAGAGCAGCTGTAGATGAAAGGTGGGAAAGGAGCAGCTCCTCTGCCCCAGCAGGGCATTAGCTGCATAAACCAACTTGGTGCAGACTGGGCCTGGTACCAAGTGTCAGAAGAGCTCACATTTTATTTAGTGTGTCTGTTTCCAAGGCAGAATCTGAGCTGGCTGCAGTCCTGCATTGAGAGCTCTTTGCTGCCCACTCCACGGGGAGCAGTGAGTGTTCCCCAAGGAGCAAAACTACCCTGAAATTGCAGTGTGCCTCCTAAAACTGTGGTCACACCAGCAGTGCTGGCAGCAGCAACCCACCAGCTCCTCCTGCCAGGGCAGACCGAGGGGGCACCTCGCTGTCAGGGCCCAGCGGTGGCTGCTGCACTTCTGCACCAGGACATGGGGTAGGCAGCTGCTTTGTGCCACCTCTCTTTCTGCATGAGCACCCCCAGAGCATCAGTAAAGTGGAAGATCTTGTCCTGCACTCCGATTTACTTGGAAAAAGATATGTCACTAAATATTGACTCATTCTGCAATGAGACTAATACTTTCCAAACAGCTGCAGGTCTCTCCTACCCTCTGAAATATTCTTGTGGGGGAGTGACGTGGAATATGTTCCCCTCTGAAATGTTATTTTCATTTGATGTGTGTTCTAATTGCGTGTGCAATACTGTCAGTGAGATTACCCCAGACTGTCACGTGTTGAAGACTGTACAATTTGTTTCTATAATGGCACTTCTAACTGCTGAACATTTTAAACTATTTTTTTAAAAGCAGACGAATAAATATTGGGAAAGTCTTGCTTGAAACAGAGAAAACAGCTCCAGTGGGAAAACCATTTTTATTGTTTTTGGTTTATGAAACACTTCACAGAGGTCAGACTGCTTTTCTGTGTAAAGATTGCATATGTGGGTACAGAATGAGTTTTTGAGTCTCACAGAATGTTAGTAGCAGAGGTAGAATGTCATTAATTACGCAGTAAATAATTAATGCTAATAACTAAGATGCTGATGGAAGGGATGAGGTGGTAGGGCTGTGTTCAGACTAAAGCTTCTTGCTCCTGGTCTGCCTCTCAAACTGCTCCAAAGCAGATGCACACAACATAGTGCCTCTGCCTGTGCACTTCAGCTGCCCTGACCTTCCCCTGCAGAGAAGAGCAGGCTTTTGCCCACAGGGAAAGGAATATTAAATGAAAACAAAACAAACCAAAACCAACCCCCAAACCTCAGGGCAGGGCACTGTGCTCTGAAAGGAAGGAGGTTGCTCACCCTCTGGCCAGTGACTCACATCCTTGGTGGCTGTGAGCAGCAGCCGTGGCATGACCCAGAACCAGGATGTCGATGGATGCCACGGGCAGCCACGGACACGTTCAGAGGGAGTGGGAAATCGGGGTGGCCCGGCGGGGGCACACGTGGCCCTTGCTGTCACACACAGGCACACCCCAGGCTCGGCACAGGCAGGGCACTGCCGCTGCTTTGCAGGCCCTTTTTGAGCGCCTCTGGCTGTTTGCCACAGTGTCCGGAGTGTCACCTGTGCTGGAGCCATGACCTCAGTGGCTGGATGGCTCACAAAGCCCAGAGGTGCAGGAGGGGTGAGTTGGAGGTGTCCAGCAGGGAGGACCCGCATGCCCTGAGGTGCAGTGACTCCATGGAGGGTCCTGCAGCTCCCAAGTGCCAAGGAGCTGCCCCAGGCAGGTGTGAGTGCCCCAGCGGCCACAGCCCTGCCTGGAAGGAGCCTCTCCTGCACCTCCTTTAAAATTCAGAAATTAGCTTGTGTGAAGAAGTATTATTTACAATCATATTTCACTAGGTACACTTCCAAGCTGGCTGTGATGCCAGGGAAGATGTGAAGTTAACAAGTCAGGGAGTCAAATTCTGCTCTTCCTATTTGATGAAAGAGTGTATGAATTTCACCCTCACACTGTGACTTGGGGATGGACCTCCAGCTGGCCCTCAGCCTTTTGCTGGCACTACTTGCCTAAGATTCATTGCAATTTTATACTTCTTGAATGACTGGCTTAGGTAGAGCAAATCTCTGGTATGTTCCTACCAACCCTGTGCGTGTGAATCGTATGAAATACAGAAGCACTCACCAGAACAACAGCAATTAGCTGCAACTTCTGAAACAAAATGCGTAATTAATGCTGTGTCACATACTGAGTATCAGTCATGCAATGAGAGGGTTGTGATGGCAATTAGAAATTCCTGAGTTTTAGGGCCATTGCCTTGTCAAAAATCCTGCTCAGCTTGTACAAATTGTCTGGGCAGTATCAAGCCTTTGTGCAGCATCAGGCTGAGGGACTTTTTGCACCTCACAGGAACCCTGTTGCAACTCCATCTCCAAAGAAATGGCAGTTCCTCTGTCCTGGAGCACATTTCTGGGTGATAGAGTAACCCTGAGCCCAGGCGAGACCCAGCTCTCTCCCGGCAAAAAGGGAATACTGAAGGTCCTCCTGCTTACTTTTTCTTTTCTTGAAGTCTCCTCCTACACAAACACAAAGAACTCCCTCCTCTCCTGTGAGCTTCTCCCATTCCATGGAGCATGGGGGATGATCATGCCACGGCCCAAGGCTTCAATGTGATGTGTGAACAAAACTGCTCTGTGCTTGCCTCAGTGCCCATGGCATGGCAGTGCTGGGCTCTGAAACCACCAGGGGATGCAGCTTGTCCATGGCTATCCTGCCTCCAGGGTTACACATCCAAAATACCTGGCCAGGTTCTGAGGCACCTTTGCAATGACTCAGCTCACGTGTTACCTGTCAAAAACATTCGCTGTTGCAAAAGACATCCTGGGCTGATGCCACCCTGTTTTGTCCTCTGGTCCTGTCGAATGCTTCCAGCATCACAGAGGCACTGTCAGATGTGTTTGGTTTGGGGACCCAAACTAGTATTTCCCAGTCAGTGGTGGTGAATGTTCATTTTCCCGGTCACATCTGAATACAGGGAAAGGATGGACTGCCTGCCAGCAGGGGGACAAAGCAGTGATGTCCCCACTGAGGCTGAAATTTAAAATCATGCTGCTTGTAATACTCTAAGGCACTTGCTAAGAGAGGGAGGTTGGTGCATGTACAGACAGCACAGTGTCCCGTGCCTGCCAGAGGGAGGGGAGGAATGCTGATCTCCCCAGCTTCCGCATTAGCACCACTCCCACTCTTTCTTATTGATTTTTGGAAGGAAAATTTCATTTATATCAAATGCCTCTGCCTCTATATCCCACATCCTTCATGGCCTGTTACTGTTTTTCCTGCAGCATTTTGAACTAAATGCTGCTTTCAAACATGTCCCCAAGCTCTCCTGGTACTGCTGGATCATCTTTTTTAGCCATCCACCCCTTAATGGTCCTCTTACAATATTAATGGTTCACACTTCTAATAATATGAGATTAATCTAACTCTGCATTTTTTTACATAGTAATTGTTATTAAATGTCTGAATCCTGATGAAATATTATCAAGTGCCTTCTGCCAGCTGCTACAGTGGTAAGGCCAGACCCACAGACCACTAATTTCTTTTCTTCTGTGGAAGCTGTACAAGACTGAAGAAGAACCACGTATTATTTTTACTGCAGACTTTCCACAGGTCACTAAACTGACACCTACACTAAGCAGACCACCATTATTATTCTGAACAGGGAGGCAGCCCCATCCCAGCATTATGAACTGGTTTGAGAAAATTACTGATTTTTTTTCAGTTCAGCAGCTGAACCAAAACGTTAATAAAAGAAACAAAGAAGCAATTACCAGAGTGAGCAATATGTAAAATTTGCAGGTGTTTCTTTTATCTAAAAAAAGCCTTGTCCACAAAAGCCATTCCATCTGACCCACATTAAAACATTTTATTTCCTTACATTTATTAAAAAAAAAAAAAAAGAAAGAAAAAAAAAAAAGAAGAAGAAATACAGGAGAGGCTCAATGCACAGATCTGTTCCTACATATTCAAGGTGCCAGCCAGCACCACACTGAGAAATCCTCCCTCAGAAAGCAGCTGTGCCCCCACTGCCCTGGGTGAAGGACAAGGGTCTCACACTGACACGCTGCTGCTGTGTCCAATTGACCAATAAATAATGTCTTGTTCAGGGATGGTTTCCCGAATAGCCAGGCAATTGCTGTTCCCTGGCAAAATGCTCCCTGATGGGTGGGGATTCGTTTGGAGTGGATGTGAGTCTCTGATACTTTGTGGGTGAGGGTTTTTCAGTGCAAACTGAAAGGGCCTCCAAGGGAGTGGGGCCAGAAGCACCCTGCAGTATCCTCTCTCTGTAGTGGGGAGAACTGTCACCAACAATCACGTTTTTGTTTGCTTGTTTGTTATTTTTCCCCAAAAATTTGGATCAAATTTATGAACAGTTTTGGGATAACTGAATTACATTTCAGGGAGAATTTGTAGTTTCCTTCTAAGAAACTGCTGGGATCTACCTCAGCGGATTATTACTATTAGCTGCTCTGAGGGTCCTTTGGGCAGCTGGAGACCATGTAGAAGAGACAGAAGTGAGACTAAACATTTTCCAAGCAAAGATATAATTAGGGATTAGAGAGATTGATCCTACTGCACAGTGTAATTAGGAGATTATGGTGTGGCATTGGCTGGGATTAGATTTGACAGAAAAATCTGTGCCCTGCTATATAAAACCTTCCAGGTTTTGAAATGGAAACCTATTAACAAAAAATCTTCACTGTCTTATACCCGTGTTCTGCAGCAGCCTGGCTGTATGTTGAGGAGTGAAGGGAAACCCGTGTGATCTCCTGGGCAGAAGAAACCCCTGACAGGAGGTGACCACAGCTCTGCCTGCTGCTTCCCCTTCCCTGCACAGAAACTGGTCCCAGCTGAGCCTCCTCTGGTCTCACTGAGTCTTTCTTTGAGCACCTCCTGGGTGGCAGCACCATGGGGCAGTGACTTGAGGATCCCCTGCTTCTCCTCTGGCTTCTGGGCAGGTTCCTGCTGGCATCTCCCCTAGGGTTTGGGAAGAGGCTTGAAGTGCACCTGCCACCTCCCCAGCCCTGGGCAATGCAAGGGAGTACAGAACCACTCCCTTACTCAGTAAGGGGGGCCAGTGAGGGCACCCTGAGGGCTGGTGGGCAGGGAGAGAGGGAGAAACTCATCTGAGCACAGCCCTGGTGTCGCAGCGCTCTGCATCAGCCAAGCCAGCCCCTGAAATGAGCACAAAGAAAGTTGTGAGAACCAGCTACATGGATCATATTCCCTTATCTCCTACCCTAAAGCAGTTCTAAAATCAATAACTCAAAAAACATCCCTAAATTATTTAGCAGGATGGGCTTGGTGTGCTCTCAGTAAATTAATTCTTGCTGGAAGTCAATAAAACAGTCCAGTGAAGCATCCCCCAAAACAAGCAGTGAGACCAATTCTGCCATTCTGCTGCGGTATCTTTTGTGTTGCCCAGAGACGTAGATTCCCTGGGGAGAAGAGGGAAATTGAGAACCATAGTGCCCCCCTGCAGCTCCAAGCACTTTGCCGTGGGTTTCTTTGTCACACGCTACAGCTGCAGCACCAAGGCTGTCCAGTTCCCACAGCACCTTCTCTCTTTTATGTAGTATTAATTCTTCAGCATAGGAGCCAACTTTTTACTGTCTTACATCTATTACTAGCTATTCCTGGCAGTGTGGATTGTAAATGTGAACAACTCTGAGTACTCCACTTCCCTCATTATATTCTCCAGCACAGGAGTTGGACAATAAAATAATAACTTCATTCTATGGTCAATTAAGAGGAATAAATCTGGGGATGAAATACATGTGACAAACCCCCAGTGTGAGAAGGCCCTGCAGCCACTGCAGATCCATTTTTTAGTTTTTCAAAAATCAATGTATTGTAAAGTTTCAACAGCATTCACAAGAAGATCTTGACCAAATCAAAGGCTTCTCTTACTTTGGGGAGCATTGATTTTAGCAAGGTCAGTTGCCTTTCTCTTGCTGTGCAATCACAGAATGAAAAATTGCAGAATTTACAGGAAATGGAGAGTCATCAGCACATCATCTTGTCAGAGTATGATTTGTCTGGAGACAAGTGACTGTCAGATTTCCTCAGCCTAGGAAGTTAATCTGAATGCTATCTGTCATCTAGCAATTGTGCTAAACTTCCCAGCACTCACATCAAGCCAAATATTCAGGATACTAAAATGTAGATTAAACATGTGATTTTAAGTAAAAATTACTCCAGAGCAAATGCTTGGATTTTCAAGTATTTTAAATTACTATTTTGAATTGTTTTGCAATTTTATCTCTCTTATGAACTAAATCTTTTTGATACACCTTAGGCTTGTCTAGTAAATATAATTGTTTCTCCTCTACATTGTATTTTCCTTGGTCAGGATTGTTACCCACTGGAGTACCTTGCTTAGCCTTTTGCTATCTGACAAACTACTTGAAAAGTTACTTGAAGTTGCAAATAAAGAAGTAAAAGATTTAGAACTATAAAAAGTAATCTGTGTGCTTCTATAAAAACATCTCCCTGGGGGATATAAAATGACTGCAACGTACAGTCAGGAATAAATGGTAACACAGCAAATCAGAGCTGCAATTTCATCTCCCATTAAGAGATTAATTAATTTTCCTTTGACAGTGATTGCAGCTGAGCTTCAACATAGTTGAAGCTGAGCTTCACACCTGAAGGGTGGGATGTCATCCAGAGGGACCTGGACAGGCTCAGGAAGTGGGGCCACGGGAACCTCATGAGGTTTAGTAAGACCAAGCTGAGTTGGGGCAACCCCAGGTATCAGCACGGGCTGGGGACTGGACAGATTGAGAGCAGCCCTGCTGAGAAGAGCTTGGGGTGAATGAGAGCCTGGACATGCCCCAGCCATGTGCACTTGCAGCCCAGAAATCCAACAGTGTCCTGGGTGCATCCAAAGCACCGTGGGCAGCAGGGGAGGGAGGGGATTCTGCCCCTCTGCTCTGCTCTGCTCTGCTGAGACCCATCTGAAGTGCTGGATCAGCTCTGGGCTTCCAGCACAGGAAGGACAGTGACCTGTTGGAGCCAGGCCAGAGGAGGCCATCGAGATGATTACAGGGGTGGAGCACATTTCATATGAGGAAAGAATTTGATTTCATATGGGAGAATTTGATTTGTTCAGTCTGGAAAAGAGAAGGCTTTGGGGCGACCTAATTTCAGCCTTCCAGTACCTGAAGGGAATGCACGAGAAAGAGGGAGAGGGACTTTTTATAAGAGCATGTAGTGACAGGATAAGGGGGAATGGATTCAAGATGAAGTTTAGATTAGATATTAGGAAGAAATTATTTACTTCTCTGTGAAGGTGATGAGGCACTGGAGCAAGTTTCCCAGAAAAGTTGTGGATGCCCCATCCCTGGAAGTGTTCCAGGCCAGGCTAGATGGAGCTCTGAGCAACCTGCTCCAGTGGAAAGTATCCCTGCCCACAGCAGGGGGTTGGAACTGGATGATCTTTAAGGTCCATTACAGGACATTTAATATTAAAGGATGAAAGCTTGTTCTAAAAGTGTTTGTTGACAGTCATCTGTACAAATTACAGTAGACTTTACCCCCCACATTTGGCCCAGCAGGACCATTTGGTCATTTGCCAGAAGCTTCAGAAATGGTCAGGAGCCCCTGAAATGGGAATTTCATCCCTCTTTCCAGAGTAGAGTTTTTTGTCTTTTGTAAGATGTTGAAGATCTTACTGTCCCTAAAATACCTGCTTGCTTAGGGGAATTTTAAATGTGAGTCTTCTCACTTGTGTTTATTTATTGAACCATTGGGAGAAAGAAGGCTTTTATATCTAACAAAATATCCTGAAAAGATCTGTATTTAAACCAGGCCTACTCGCCTGCCTCACAGCCCAGTTCTATGGAATAATCTTGTTGCTTGGGGTCCACCCAGAGCCTCGAGGGCAACTTGTTCCCCCAGCACCCCCACAGATGTCACTTGTACTGCAGTGAGCCCCAGGTCATCCACCCAGTTTAAGGGCCCTGACCTTCCCAGAATCCTGGGATGAGTTTCCCTGGCAGTCCCCCCTGGTTTTCCAGCAGAGGGCAATAACCCATAATGGGTGAGTGGGAGGAGCGGGGTCTGTGCAGGAGTCGCCCCAGCAGCCCTGCAAATCCCTGCGGTGTGGAGAGAGGGAAAAGCAGGGAAGAGAGAGCGAGGCAATGAATAATAGATTACTAAAATCTAGCCAGCGAGAAAGTGCATACACAGGAGAGGGAAAGAGTGCATAATTCATCTATAATTGCTTGTGGGGGGATTTTAAATAAAGAAGAGAGCTGGGTTGTACATTCCCTTTGTTTCTCTTTTGAATTTTCCAGCAGTGTAAATGTGTTTTATTCACCTGTCTTGGCCTTAGGGCTCAAAGGTGACCCAACTACCAACCTGCCATCTGTCAGGTGATGGGGCTGGTCACACATGAGATGCCAAGGTGTGACTGAAGCATGACCTAAAAAATGACTGGAGCCTGTAATACTGCAGGCCCAAAGTGGTGAGCGTTGAGGATACACCTTTAAAAAGACCGGGACAAAATACTGATACCATCTTGTCAATGGCTATTTCACAGCTCCTGAAAATACCCCGAAGGAATTTCTATCTTGTGATTCATGGTTAATCATCCTGCTCACTTTGCAAGCCATAAAATCTAGTGAGGCTGACTTTTGTCACATCAAATGAAAACCTGTTTAACTTTCTGCAGAATGAACAATGGAGCACAGGTTGGCTATCCTGGAGCCTGTAAAGGATGTTTCCTTGGGAATTGAGTATGTTTGTGTCTGAAAATGATGATACTATGTGATAACTTACACCCTGCATTTGTCAAGATTAAACACCAAAAAATTATTATTTGTGTTACAGAAAGTTACATAAATACAGGCCCATGGTCTCAACTCAGAGTTCTGTTTGTGCCAATATCCTGCCTCTGAAAGTAAAAAAAACTAAGCTCTTCTGGAGGAATAGCAAATGAGACAACATGCCCTGGTTTCCTAATCACTGGGGGAAGGGATAAAAGGTTGGTCTCTGCTGTAAAACCTGAGCATTTGTGACTGCTGCTGTTCCAGGGCTACCTGTGTAAAGTGCCTTTTGTTTTCTCATCTTGCTACACTCTTGGCCTCGGTGAAAGACTTTGGCAATAAGTTCCATGTTCTAGTTTGTGTGAAAACCTTTCTCAGTTTCTGCTTTGTAGCATTTCAGTATCACTGGATGTTCCCTTCTTTTTTCTTTTCTTTTTGTGAAAAAAGTGCACTTAGAAACTTTTGATGTGAGTTGTCCTTTCCGTGATGATATATTTTATTTCAGAGTTTCCTGGTACTGATCTCTTCCAAAGATGAATGTTTTCAATGTCTTAAAAAAAAGGCACAATAAAGTGGGAAGAAAGGGTAATGCCCATTCAGAAAACATGCAGAAAAGTACAGAGCTACTCATAGAAGAGAAGGCAACACTTCAGTTTTTATGTCTCCCCTGTCCTCTTTCGAGAAGCAAATGCAAAGGGATGAGGAAGGTAATTGTTTTGGGTGGGTGTCTGATTGCAGGAGCAATAGCTGAAGACCTATAACTGTTAGAAATTAGTAATTGTTTATTATTTCTCCATTGCTCTATCAGCAGGCCTGTTTTAACTTCTGCTGTCAAGGCAGCCTGTCAGCCTCCAAAACAATAACCTGTCTCATGCTTATTGCTGAATTATGGTGTGTCCAGCACTTAACAAAACACTCAGTTTGTGGCATGCACAGAGTAGCTGGTCCAGATTACCAGCTCTGCGTTTCTGCTACTATTCTGCTAAAATGGAGCTGATGCAGTGAGTGCCAGAGATCATTTAGTGCCAGATGGACTGGCACAGAAAACTGCACTTCGACAGACTTGCTCAGAAGTAACTGTCCTGCCCTTTATTTTCTTACCAAGAGATTAGATGACTGTAGATACTGTGGTTCTTTTATGGATAACTTGTGGTTATTAAGGCACAAAACAATTTCCATCAAACAGAAGTGAAAATGGGTGATATATTTCCCAGTGAAGAGTAAATTAACAACAAATTTGGCTTCAGCCATTCAAAAAAATCAGATTTGATCTGAATTCATTTGAACGATGCTGCCTAGGGAGAGCAAAGGAAAAGCGGTGTCATTGTATTCCCATCACAGAGCTGGGGGAGGGGGACGCCTCTCTTTGAACATTCACACTTGCCATGAAAAACGCAGGTTCAGTATCTGCTTGAGAGGATTTAAGCCCCCTCTACCACCTCCTTCTCAGTCCTTCATCACCAACAGCCACGCCATTTAGTATTCTGGGGTGTCTGCAATCCTGTTGCTGCTGTTCCACTTAGCATTAATAATTAAATCTTCACTGCAGAGGGACTGAGCTTCAGATATCTTCCATCCTCGAGGAGTGCTCCAGGCTGAGAAGCATTCACACCCTTTGTTTAAATGACTGCTCATATATTTTCCATACACCAAAACTGTGGCAGTTGGAGGGACCAAAGGTGGCCCATTTAGAGTGACTCCTGTGGTTAGGAGGCTAATCTGCGAGAGATTACAAACATTATTTTAAACCCAGTTTCTGCTTCATTTGAACCAAACGACAAGGTCTTTGTTTTGCTATAAAAACTCTCACATTTAAATTTGTTTTGACCCTGGTCAAGGCCTGGATTTAATTTTGTTCTCCCTCCGTCTCCACACCCCCCCCCTCCTTGCTTTTTTTTTGTCTCGGCAGGAAGCCCGAGAACTTTCCCTCCCTTTTCATTAATTGCAAACATAATGCTAACAAAACTCTGAGCCAGTGAACACCTCTCACTTGGCTTTGGAGTTTATTCATCCCTAAGGTAGAGCTATTATTTCATAATTGGAAGCACCTTCTAGGGACTCTTTTATCAGTAGTTTAATAGATACTTACAGCTCTGCCACGACTTCCCTGTGAATCTGCCTTGGTGTTAATAGCTTTTATCTTGGCTCAGCTGTTTGCAACTGCTCTGGGGCTCCTCCCTTCCAGGACATAGTTTCATCCTGACCGAAACCAGCATCCTACACAGCATCACTCTGTCACTGGGGCAGACAGGTGCTCACCATGTTTCTTCCCACTCTGCAGGAAGAGATCATGACCTCAGTTATGTAAAACAGTGGATGGAATGAACATATTATGTACTGGTAAAGTCATGACCTAGTATGCACAAGGCTTCTAGACTTTCTAATTAGGGACTGAGCTAATTAGAACTGGCTAAAATGCCCATATAGTGCAGAGGTTTTTATTTTACGGGCTTCAGAAGAGATATAAGCCTCTAAAAGGTTTAGCATTTATTAAATTGAAACCTGACTTTTCAAATGAAGTCTGTGATTACAGTAATCAACAATTTTTATGAGAGTTTGGGGATTGCCTTAATGACTTTGATAAAGGTAAGATGTTTTCATGAACATTTTAGGGCGTGCCAGCTCAGTGGATGTCTAAGGCTGGGGGGAAAGGCATTAAACCACAGCTATGGCAGAGAGGTGCAATGCAATGTCACAGGCAGCACAGCCTTTGATTTCTCCCTTTCTTTATCACAGAGCAACTGTAATGGTCAAACCATGATCTACCTGAAACATTGCAGGGGATCCTTCACATCAGCTTGGGATGTAAATCTACACTAGCTGAGCCAAAATACAAAAAGTTTCCATTCTTTCTAATGAAACTTCTATTTTACTATTTGAAAACCACATGAAAATAACAAAGATGCAGCCAATCCCCTTTTATCACTTTCTCCCATGGTTTCCTCTCTAGTGAAAAGCTGGAATGACTCATTTCTGGCTAGAAGCAGGTGAGACAGCAGAACTAACAGCAGCATTGACTGTGTCACCTATGGCATTATTGCCAGGCCAGCCTTTGAGCAATGAAATACTTAATAAGGGTTTCTGTTCACATTTTGATGGAAAGAGGAAGGAAAACCAGCAGAGAAACTTGCAGGAAAGCAAACATAAGACAAAATGTGGACTTGGATTCCTTAAGATATCTCTGTTTGAAGGGGTGACAGGATTGGAAAGGGTTTGGGCCCTGAACTCCAGTGACTCCTTGGGAATGGCTATGGTATACTGAAATTACTAAGAACTCTGAGCCAGCACATAGTTTCCTTCATACCAGCCCACTCAGGGACTTGAAATAACTTTTTTTTTGTCAGAAGCAAAACACAGAAATGAAAGATAGAAACACAGCTTGTCATGGAAATGTCGTGACCTTCTACCTGACTCTTTCTGCAGTAGCTATTGGCACAGGAGGATTGTTTTTTTCTTTTATGAAGCAGAATGCAATACAGAAGAGATGGTGCAGGGGCTGCGATGGAACAAAGGAACTGGAGAAGGAAGAATAAAAGGTGGCATATGTATTATTCAATTAAACATAGTCACAGGTGTTGGAACTTGATCATCCATACTGTGAAATTGTGAAAGCATTCCTCCCCATGGCTTGGTGAGAGGCTAGCTTGCCATCTCCCACACATGTTCTGCAATGGGACCATTCCCAGCCAAGCTTTAGACTGTGATTTGCAAGAATGTTTACTCAGTTGAATATCACAGTTACCAGATTAAGTATTTTTCTGAGTCACTGGGATCCATAGAGTGAAACCTCTTCCATCAGGATTGCTCTCTAGTTCAGTTTTCTTCAAGACCACCCCCATGGTGACCAGGCAATACCTTTAAGAGAAAATATCATGCTTATATAACAAAAGAATTCAGAGAAAATCTGAAATAAAACATGTGTGTCTATTCTTTGTATGACTGATTTCAGGCAGCAGAAAATTAAAATCTAAGTCACTCATTTTTTTCTCATGAATTTGTCTAATTCTTTATGAACATGAAAACTTTTGGCATTCACTATTTCCAGGGGCAGTGATTTCCACTAAGCACATGAACAGACTCTAGAGTGCAATTGATCTGATCACATATGGGCACCTCCTTTAAGATGAGATGCATTACTCTCCAGACTCCTTTGATTGCAATAAATAGAACTCCACTGAGTCTGAAGGGAGATTAGACATCTATCTTTGATGCAGATACACACTAATAGACACCAAAAAAAAACCTTGGGCAGGATGAATCTCTCCCCTGACTTTTAGCTATGCTTGTTAAGCAGAGATGAAACCCATCCAGTCTATCAGTTTATGCCATTCCTCAGAAAAAAACACCCAGTGTTACCCAGACAACCTCACATCACTTTGGCTGTCTACTGGGAACTGTGCTGGACCTTGGGGAGCCTTTGTGCTTGCATGGGACTAGCAATATGCAGTATGAGTTGGAGCTTCCAGTTTCAGAGCACCCACCAGACACTGGGTTGTTTACCAAGTCATGCCAGGCCCTTGCACTGAAGTAAATTCTGAACTTGAGTGATTTGAGGAACCAGAAACTCCCTTGTGAATCTTCCCTAAGCCTGAATTTGGTGCAGTGCAATAAAATGAACTTCAACATGAGTGAAGCATTTAACACACTAGGTTTTATTTAATTCTTTTTGCAAAGCTATGTAGTATCTTTATTTCAATACTGTTTATCAGGGGCTGATAAACAACCCTTCCTTTTCATTAGGCAATGCATAAGGTACTCAGAAATTAAAGACACTGATGAAGGGCTGTCCTTAATTCTCCAAGGTATAAAGGGACATATACATTGTGCCTTTGAATATGTGCATTTTTCATTATAGGTTTATAAAAATATGTATTATTATTTAAAGGACTAACTGCCTGTTAGCACAAACCATGGTGAGATCAAGACATGACCAGCTGTGCAGAGATGACTAAGATTTAGTTTAGGCAAAGATCTTAGGTCAAGGTAGCACAAAGAAATGTCCGCCTTCACCCACTGTAAGCTTTAGCTATTCAGTCAGAAAATTATTCATTACTTTTCTCCACTTTTAATTCCATGCTGTGATTCAGAGGTATATTTTCGTGCTCCAAACAGAAGTGATACAGTTTGGAATACTGTGCTTGAGAAGAGAAAAGTGATAAACAGTTTAACTTCACAGGTAAGTGGGAGCCAGGTCTTGGCAAGAGCAGAATCCAAGGATCAGTTTGACCAAAACAAATCTCACTTTGTTCTTTAGTAAGGCTGACAATTAGATAGTTGCAAAAAAAATGTCCTTTACTTGCAGACTGAGACTGCAAATAAAAAACAATAGGTGTGTTTGAATTTTTGTTACAGCTTCCACTGGATGCTCTGAGAGAGATGTGAATACTGAAGATCACAATGGTGATGTGGCTAACAAACAGAGCAAAGTAAAAAAGCATGTTGGCCACTGTCCACTCTGCCTAATACGATTTGCAAAAATAATCTGCTGGCAAAATGGAAAAATTTTACAAATTCCTTGCTGATTTTTCACAGTAAAACAAATAATCTTCTCTGAACTGTGGATAAAAGTTCCTCCTTAAGGCAGAAAATTCCTTTGTAGTATCATGGTGAAAAAAGTTCTTTACTGAACTCGTGAGAAATCTGGGTTCCTTTTTCTATATTCTTTACTTTAGTTGTTCCCTTGTCAATTGATTTTACTTATAATGCACAGTTATATAAATAAAAATGGTTCATCTATTAGTTGAGTCAGGAGATGGGGAGTAAATTGACAAGTCCGTGCAAAAAGCCCACAGCATCTGCACTTTGTGAAAAAGTGCTTTTGTAGTACAGAGAAAGAACAGAAAGAAGGAATTGATTCTATGTCTATGTGTAGGTGGTAAGAGTATTTTTAGATAGAGGTGAGAGGCTGGAAGCTGTCAAAAAACTAAGAGTAGGAGCAGAGTACACAGAAGACGCCCCAGGTAATGTGTTTTATATCAGGCAAGTTGAACCATTTTATAAAATACATTTTTAAGTAGTATTAGAAGTAAAATAAAAATATATTCTATTTATATAAAAATTACTTGCTGAAATAAGTGCATTTGTCTAAATTCAGAACAGTTTCTCTAGAGCGTATCACTGCTGAGGTTATAAGACCAAAAAGAGAAAAGGTCTATAAAAAGGAGTGAAAACTCGAGGAAACAGCAAAACGAGCAAGGTGGATGTTTGCAGTATCTGCCTGTTAGATGTGACAAAGCTTTTTGTATTTGCCTTCTTGGTCATTTCCGAAAGAAAGAACCAACACAGTTCATAATGAGATTATGTTTGGTAAGGAGGGGTGGCAAACAATGAATAAACAACCCAGATTTAATACCAATCATGTTTTCAGCAGCACATTTCTGCTGGTTACCTAACACCAGTTCTGGCACTATGAGTAACAGGATGGCAGCAGCCACTCTCAGATATGCATTTCTAATTAATTAAAACATGACACATAGCTAGAATTACTGTGACTGAGGCATAAAATAATGGACAGCTGAACTTGCAGAGATTTGAAATAGACTCAGAAGAAAAAAATAGAAAAGAAGTAAAATGGGAATTTGCTCTTCAAAATTAATAGGCTCTGCTATACATACAATGCTAGTACTTGAGAACTTTGAATCTGAGGAGAGAAAGCAACATTTCTATGTCTAATTCAAACATCCAAAACGGATTTTTCCAAGACTGGGTTTTCAGAACTATGAAGCTTGTTTCCTATGGATTTGTGTTTTATCATAGATAGTAACATCTTTTTCTCCGCAATTGCAGCATTTATAATGTCACTTTCCTATGTGAATGCTTCTCCACCTCTATATGGCTGACTGCTTCCACAGACCTTGTGGGAGCTTAACTACCTTTAGGGAACTCCCTTTTGGCAAACACAGTTAAATTTGGACAAAGGTTTTGAAGGTTTGGCGTAATAGAACAGACAGTTCAAACACTGACGTTTCATAAGGAATCAGTTTACAAAGAGAGAGATTGATGTCGTGTGCAAGGTGTGATACAGAACAGTCAGAACACAATAGATACATGAATTGAGTCTTGTACTTTCTACCATGGCTCGCATGTACTACATAAAGCAATTATAGTTGGCAGTTCTTTCAGTCTGAGATTCGTGAGGTTAGTACATGTACTGGAGGTTTCCAAATAATATATACATGTAGTCCCATCTGAGGTGTGAGTATGGCAGCATTCCTACATCTCTGGGGAAAACAAGGCATGGTAAGTAAAGGTTGTGAACTTTAGCTCTTTCTGCTCCAGTGAAATGACAGAGAAATCCTTCATAGGCAGAATATGCAACAGATACTAAAACTGGGACTTGGGCTGGACAGTTTATTTGTAATGTGGAATCTTTCACGACTGCACTTGGGCAGGGACTCAGAATTACATATCTTCTGGCACCTTCAGCTCTATTACGCCTGTTGTTCTTATGTGGGACCATGGGTTCAACACTGACTCAGAGGGAAGAGTGCCTCAGACTGAATCACTAATGCCATATCCTGCAGCATTCTAGTGAAGCCTTGGCAGTAAGGAAGGATAATTACAATGTGGTTACTATGACTGATTTTTGAGATGCTTTTATATATACCTCAGGCATGTCAGCAGGTAAAATGCAGTCAGCTGTTCAGGAATACCCAAGTGTCCCAAGTCTATTATTTTTTACCACAAAACTGGGCATACAGATAGAATCCTACTAGACACAAACATACAAGAATTACTCTATATCTTTTTCATATATGTGTAATGTGCTAAAGAGTAAGTATGAATAAAAACTACCATCCTGTTACACATTTCTTTTGCCTTTTAATGATAAATAATGGATGTCTATATATAAGATGTTATTTCCTTTACAATAGAAACACTGGTGTCTAGTCCGTTTTTCCAGACTCCGTGAATAAATAACTGCTGAATGAGTGGGTGTGACAGTGTTATCAGCCTTACAACACCAACAGAATTTTAATAATTATTTTTTGTGAAGAGACAGCCCAAAGTCAAACGGTCCTTGGTGTCAAGGGGACATTCTCACAAGTATTCAGGCTAAAGAAGAAAAAGCTTTAAGGTGTATGCAGTGTTTTCTACTTGTCTTGCATGTTTGTCACATCACACATATGAGATTTCAAGGAAATTCTATTGGAAGTTCAAGATGGATTGCAATTCCATATGAAAATATGTCCTCATGTTCCATTATACCGATTGATGTTGTTCTTATCTTTTCCTCAATTTAAGTCTGTTTCCCTCTCTCTCTTGCTGGCGCTTCTCAGGTCTTTTCCCATGGCTTTTCCTTCCCTCAGCAAACCTGTTCTTTCCACCTTTTGATGGTTGTACTGTCTCCTTCCTTCTTCCGTGTGTTAAAATAGTCAAAGAAGGAGTTAGACCAGCATTTCCCTTCATTAGATTAATAGAGTGCAGACAGTTTACACATCTCCATGCCATGGTTTCAGGATGTTTGTAGATTTATTCAGATAACTGCTCTATCAGTTACAGTATGTTCATGCTTTCAAGGTTATCCTTGTGACCAAGAGAACTAGATACCACTTTTTCAGAGGAAGATAAGATTACTGACAATTTGAAAATGTTATGAAGGCCACCTAAATGTTTTCAAACAACATTTGAAAACTTTTTTTTCATGTAGTAAGAGATACCAAGCAAGTTAACTCGAAATAAATGTCATGGACTAATTATTATTTCTCTTTGGGCAGCTATTTAAAAAGCGTGTTTTCTTCAGGTATCATCTAGTACACAGTCAGCCCCATCCCTGCTCGCAGCGAGGAAGGTGTGCGGTTTTTGTTTTCCCTCTGTTCGTTCCATCAGGGACAGAATGCCCTGGGTGTGTCACACGAGCAGATCAGTTAGAAGCGGACGGCATCGCTGCAGCCGCCGCACCGGAGCGCTCGGGCAGCCCCGGACGGACGGACGGACAGACGGAGGGACAGACGGAGGGACAGAGGGAAGGAGCGGCCGTGGCGCTCCCCAGCTCCGCACCGGGCGCGGCCCCGCCCCCGCCCCGCCCCCGCGGGCCCGCCCCGGCACGTGACCCGCGGTGACGCCGCCGTGCCCCGGAGCCGACACCGGCCGGGGCCGCGGCGGGAGCGGAGCGGCAGCGGGGCCCGGGCGGCAGGTGGGTGCCTGCGCCGCGGCCCTCGGCCCGCCGGGAGGGGAGGGAGGGCGCGGGCGGGGAGGAGCGCGGAGGAGCGCGGAGGAGCGCGGTGCCGCCGCCGGGACAATCGGGCAGGGCTCGGTGGCCCCGCGGGGGCTCGTCCGCGCCCGGGCCGGCGCACGGGGCCGCAGCCCCCCGGCGCCGCCCTCCCTCTCTCCCTGCTCCCGCTGCCGGGGCGCCTCACGGAGCGCTCCCCGCGCCCGCCGGGGGTCCGGGCGGCGCCGCCCCGCGGTGCCCCCGCTGGCGGCGGCGGCTCCGTTCCGCGGGCGGCGCCGGGAGCGCGGAGCTGGCGGCGCCGGGAGGCAGCTCCGCACCTGGGCGCTGCCGCGGGCCCGCTGCCGGGGGCGGTGGGGCAGGGCCGCCCGCGCTGCCGTGTGCGAGCGGCGCCCGCTCACCTGCGGGAGACAAAGGGAGGCAGCGGCGGCCCCGCCGCCCTTCCCGGGCGCCCCCGCCGGGCCGGCGGGCTCTGGCGCCCTTGTGTGAACTTGAGCGCGGCTACTCGGGGTGGCCGGGCCGGGCGGCTCGGGGTGGCCGTGCCGCGCTGTTCATCGGCGGCCCTCGCACTCAGCAACTTAACAAAAGCCCGCACCGAGGAGCGAGCGGGGCTGGCAGGGAGCTCGCCGCGGTGCGGGGTGGGGAGGGGGGGCTGCAGCGCCGCTGAAAAGTTGTCCTGACACTTGTTTAAAATGCAGCGCTTATTCAGTGCACTGAGTCACGGGCAATTATTAAATGGTTGCTTGTTATGCCTCTAGCGTTTAAAGATGTTTGAGCTCCGGGTAGGTAGTTTACTTGAAAGTAGTGCTCGATTTCTAACTGTGTTAGTAATCTTTGAGGAAAGAGTGAAGGGCTAAGCTTGTTTTCATAGAGCTTCTAAGTCGTCTGTGTTTCGGTTATATATATTGTTTCCATTTGCCTCTGTTTGTATACAACTTTTGCATGCTCTAGATGCAGACTTTGCAGAGGGTGGCCCTTACAGGCGTCGGTGAGGACTGGTCTGCATGAAAATGCTGGCTGAGGAGTCAGGTGTGCTGGACAAGCAGTGGTGCCCCTTGGGAAGAAAGGTATGAATAGGGTTGAAGCCTTACAAGGGACCGGTCCCCCAGGCAGTGGTCATGCAGATGCAGTCTGAACCTCTAAGAAAACTGCCCAGGGAGAAACAGAATCATGGGATTTATTGAGGTGTAGCCAGTGTATCTCATCTGGCCTGAACTGTTAAGAATTTGTCTTAATTTAGCCTTCATAATTGAGTTTATTTCTGTATCAGCACTGCAGAAGGGCTCGTTTCAGTAGTGGGTGAAGTTTGATGCTGAAAATGGAAAAAGATTACACAAGTCAACTGCTGCTACTTTGTAGGACACTGTGAACAAGGTCACATAAAGAAATTTTAGGCAATCCATTAATACTCAGTGGCATTTTTAACAACTTGTCATCTGCTCGTATTAGAAAGTAACAATTCCCTATCCCCAGTAAGGGTTTTTTCTTTTTTCCTAGAGGAAAGTAAAAGAAATAGAAAAAAGTATTTTAGGTTATTTCCCAAGTCTCAGTTATGTGGTTCTGGAAGATGAGGAGTACATGGTCTGTGCTTGATAATTTCAAAAGGGGGCGGGGGATCTTGAATTCTAGGATAATGCTGAAGGTAGGGGTGATCATATCTCATACAATACATGAGCATACTGTATGTGTGTCATATATGATCATATTTATGATTCTGTGTCTTAGGACCATGTGTCTCTCAAGCATTTGCATGTACTTAGGATGAATCGAGAGAGCATCACTCTGTAGCTACGGCTGGATGCTGTAAGGAGGTGAGGGTGCAGCTGCAGGGTTTAGGTTGCTCTAGGAAAGGCTCAGCTCTGAGCAGACCTACAGCTCTCCGAACCCTGCCTGTCTGAGGGTGACTGGAGCTGTCACATCGGGTCTAGATAAAAACGGTCTCGTTTTGTGGGGACGCACATAAAATTTAGCTAGAGGCAAGCGTTGACATGCCGAACCCCTGGTGCTGCGTGTGCATCCGCTCGTGGGGCGAGCTCCCCGGAGCCCTGAGTGCAGAGCGGGCAGTGCCGGCCCGGGGCCGGAGGAGCCGGTGGGGCAGGGCAGGGGCGGCCCGGGGCCGGGAGGAGCCCATCGGGCAGTGCCGGGGTCGGGAGGAGCCGATCGGGCAGTGCTGGCCCGGGCAGGGGCCGGGAGGAGCCCATCGGGCAGTGCCGGGGCCGGGAGGAGCCGATCGGGCAGTGCCGGGGCCCGGGCAGGGGCGCGCCCGCGGGCGGAGGGATGAGGGAAGGGAGGAGCTGACCTCTGCGAACACCCAGGATTGCCAGCCTTACTCAGCCTTAGCTGAGTAAGAGATGGGAACGGTTCCATCGGCAGCCGGAGTCCGAAGGGATCTCTGTGCCCGGGCGGGGAGTGAAAGGCCTGCTCGCCTCTCTCCCACCGGCTGCCGCTCTCGGTGCCGTGCCTGCCATCGCCAGGCTCCGCTCCCGTGGGACAGCGGGACTGCTCCGGGAAATGGTGGTTTGTGTGTCCACGTGGGGATGTGACCCACCTTAGATGAATTGCCCAGTAGGGATTGGGGTTTTCTTCACCAGGAGAAAAGTGAGGTCTGAGTCTGTTTTTTGGTGTTAATGAATGAATTTTCTTATTAAAGCCATTTGCTGTTAATCTCTTCATCAGATATTGAGACTTTATTTAAGGTATGAAAGCTTACAGATGTTCTCTGTGGAAGTAAATGGTTTTTCATACTTCTCATCCTCTAATTAGGTTAATTCTACCTTCTTTGCCAATGTGGCTGCCATCCAGCATGAGAGGTAAATGGTAAGGAATAAAAAAGTACCATGAGGTTCCAAGGACTGACCAGCCATATCACTTCAGTTGTTGACTAGTAGCACAATGAAATCAGTAGTCCAAGTGTCAATATTGTGCATTCACACTTGCATTGTTTTAGGCTCCTCACAGCAGAGGTTTGACCAAGGCTCCCATGGTTCTCTAAACTGTGTTATATGAGACAGCTTGATGAAAGGACATTGCAATTAGCTGTCCACTGGGCTGCACAGAGAGTACAGGCAGTCTACCTTTTGTGACACAAGAGCTGCATTACAAAAAGTCGAGCAAAATGAAAATTAATACATTCGAATCTGTGAAACCAAGGCCATGGTCATTGTTTGCTGACCTACAGCGTTCATTTCCCACCTATATCATACATATTTCTTGCTTTTTTGGGTTGAGGAGGAGAATTAGAGCCTTGCTCCATCCTGATGATGTGATCTGTTTGTAAAACTGTTTTAGTGTTCTGGCCGAACACTGCCTGTCTCTCTTTTATCATATGTTCAACATTACCAAATGTTTGCTATTGCCTTGATAATTTTGCAGCTTGGATGAAAGACTAAAAATTGTGCTGCTTATTTTTGTTGTTTCTTTTTTGTTGTTATTTTTTGGAGAGGGGTTAGACTGCAAAACTGACTTTAAAAGTGGGTAGAGCTACTTTTGTAGCAGTTCTGTTTTATTTAACTAGTATTATTCAAAATTTTAGGGTTTTTTTAAACATAACATGCAACCTGTTGAACTTTTCTGTCTTGAAAAAATGTTAAGTGTGCATTCTCAATAAATAGTCTTATGGAACCGGCAAAAGAGGAATGAAAAATCCCAGCTTTTAAACACTCGTTAGCTCTGTGGGAAACCAGAGGCTTATGTTCTCTCTTTGGTTTCTGTGTGGGAGAAAGAGGCTCTGAATGGATCCTTGTCTTATGTTTCAGCTTTTTGAGGTAACAGGGCTTTGAGGTAGACTGCAGCTTGGTAAGACTTGAAATTTCTGGTGTCTGACCTGGAAGCCATGAAAGGGGTTGGTAACAGCTTTGAAGAAGTGTTGGAGAGTCAGGTTTGCTAAGGAGAAAAAAATAGCATTTGCATGGCAGAGCTTCCAAAACTAGGAAGAGAGTGGGAATGGTTGCAATTTGTTCATGTTTACCTTCTGCTGCTGTTGCTGAACAACTGCAGAGCTGCACTTAAAAACACCTATTTATATAGAATAGCAGGTTAGCAAGTTGTTTTGTACCGAGGCTGTAAATAGACTGTGAATGTCACCGCACCACTTCATGGTAGAGAGTAAACACCAGAATCCTGGCATTCTTCTCTACTGCTTTGTGTTCTTATTGTCAGCTTTGTTGAATGTGGTACCATCATTCCTTCTGCCAAGTCTTTGATAAAATTGTTAATCTGACTTTGTGATTCTGTTTGGAGCCTTGAAAATGGTGGTGGTGGCTTCCTAGTTACCTGTAGGAAATGCTTCTTGGAAGTAAAAGAAGATGGGCTGTGGGAGAGAGACACAGGTTAAAGATTGGCACTTCTGTCTTGGTGCAATACTTCAGCTTTTTACTTTCTATTTTCTCTGAGTTATGTGGCAAATGTACTTTTTTCAAGGCTCAGATAAAATAACAGAAATGGCAAAAGAAAACTGAACAATTCGTAGTGGTTTCTGCTTTTGATCTCCCCAGAAGTTCTCTTCTGTTGTTATTTCTGTCCTCAGTCCCATTTTGCAGCTGAGTTCACTCTGCATGTGTGTGCCTGCATGGAATTGCATTAATTCCACTCTGTGGCAGGGTAAAGGCTACAAATCTCATCACAAAGTCTTAACTTGCAGAGCTGCAAGTTTCTACATAAATTTTCTCATTTGTGAAACATGCATTTAAAAATAAAAAGATGTGTTTGTTAGTCTTTATAAGATTAAATATGGCAGCATTTGACTTGAATTCTCCTACATTCCATGTAAATGATGGAGATCTTGCCCATTACTTAAATGCTTTGATTTTCAATATTAAAAATCCTACCTTTCATGTTAGTTTACCAGGTTGTGCTCAGTGCAAGTTGGCAAGACTGATGTTTACCCACCCATTAATTTGGACATTCATGCTACATGATTAAATAGAGAGAATTTGTAGTTTGTGGGTGTGGATGCAATGGCAGTTGTCTGGATTATAAAGATGCTGAAAAGTACTTTTCAGAATTTTCATGTATTACTAATTCCTTCATTATCCATTTTGGTTCATAGTCCTGTTTTGTTACTGTTGAGGTTTTTGGTTGCATTTTCAGTTCTAGCCCTTAAACATTTGGTTAGATCAGGTTTTTTGTGAGGTAAATCAGTCTTCTTTGGAAAATTTTGATTAAAACTAATGTAGTAACAGAGTTTCACAAAGAAATTAAGCTTGTGTGTAAGCAAGAGATTGACTCAGATCAGCTCCCCCACCAAATCCTCAATGATTAATCAATATTATTCAGTAATAGAAACAATAACTAAGTGATTAATTAAGCTAATGAGCTGCTTGATAGCAGGAGGCTTGTGTGAATAGGACAGTTAAGTCGGTGACCTAAGTTGTTCTTCTGATTTTCTGTTTCAACACTGAGAAAAATATCTGAAAATACTGCATTTTCCCATCAATTATTCTAAGGTTGACATAAATTGAATAGGCAGGATTTTTTTAAAATGATTTTTCTCCGAAGTGCTCTTGAACAGCCACTTTATTACATACACGTTTTTTTTTTCTTACAGCTCTGAATATTAACAGGAAAATAACACTGAAACAGAATGTCGCTTACCTTTTGTCTGAAAAGGTGAAATCTTTCCAGACAGAAATGGCTGATAAGGGTGGGAAGATGCTTCCAGGACAATTTTACATTCAAGTGGAGTACGACTATGAGTATGAGGCCAAGGACAAGAAAATTGTGATCAAGCAAGGGGAAAAATACATCTTAGTGAAAAAGACTAATGATGATTGGTGGCAAGTCAAAAGAGATGAAAATTCCAAACCCTTTTATGTGCCAGCACAGTATGTGAAGGAAATACCCCGGAAAGCACTGATGCCACCTGTGAAGCAGGCAAGCATGCTGCCAAATAACACCTTGAAGTTAACACATGGATTACAGAGATCCACAGAAAATGTGAATAAGTCACCAGAGCTTTCTAGTTTTGGAAAATCTTCTCCAGTTCAAGTGTCTTGCTTAGTTAGAGATGCCAATCAAAATCTGGGACCAAACAATAGCCCCTGTCAAACTTTTGGTTTGAGTCTGGACCTTGCCCAAAACAATGGGAAACTTAACAATGAGTTGCAATCTCCCAAGGTTTCCAATCAGTTTAGAACCATTTCCATGGGTCATTTCCCGTGCCCAGAGTTCTTGGAAATAGAGAAGACCAGCTTTTTGCATGAACAGTCCTGTGATTCAGCAGGAGAAGGCTCAGAAAAAATTCACCAAGATTCAGAGTCTGGAGATGAACTCAGTAGTAGTTCCACAGAACAAGTGCAGGTAAGCTAAAAAATGGCCCCCATGTGTGGTTTGCTTTGTTATTGTCATAATTGTCTGCTACTGTTTTGAGATTTATTCCCCAAAAATTCTGATTGTTTAAGTAAAAATGTCTTTTCTCAGCATGAAATTGTTACTGAAATCGAAACAGTTGATGTGTCTAGTCCTTGCAGAATTACTGTCCTGTGGGAGTTAATTCCATGTACATTATCCTGTGGTTTAAAGTTAAAGAAAGAACAGTAGTGTTTCTGTATTAAGATTTGTTTAATATGGCACTGAATTTGGGTTATTTCTTTCAGTGGAAGGGAGCCTACTGCTGTAACTCGTCATTGCTTGGCTTGTTGAAATGATAGTGCTAGTTACTGTCAGTTTTCCCTGTGTATAGATAGCATAAGAACTGTAAATCAGTGTCTTAGTGGGTTTAATTACACTTAAGATATACATGGAGTTTAATTTCTGGCTTGATCATTTTATTTGTAGACTGTTTTAATGAGTCAGCCCTGCCAATTCCGCTTCTCACAACTTAACTCTGGATTAAAACTCAAAACATGTGAGTTTGTTAATTAGTATGGAAGAATCTCAGGAATGATGTACTCCTACTTCAGGCTAAAACTGAGCATTGACGGCCTTTGTCCTTAATAAAGCAGTTTCTCTCACTTTTAATTTTTTTTTTTAACAGGCATCCCCCACCCCCATCAAAAGATTAGAACTCTGTCTTAATCAGGTCACTTCTGGTACGGGTAACCAAGTTAATTAGTCTATTGTAATCCAGGTTTGCTCTTAAACCAGTGATGTATGTGTGCATACACATAGTTCTATATTTATAAATGTGTGTGTTTGTAGATAATTCCCCCACCTCACACTTGCCTCCCCCATCTTTCTGTAGGGCCGTGTTAAATTATTTTAAATTCTGTTAAAAGCTCCCTACTCTTGAACTTAATCTGTAGCATGAAAGTGTTTTTGCTTGGCTAAAAACTGATTGTTACAGTAAATCCCACTTGCGAGCACGTGTTCAGAGTACCAGAGGATCTCAAATCAAACTTGATGCTAACTTTAGACATGAAAAGTCTTAGCACTGAGAGCTGTGAATCAGTACTTCGCCAATAAGAAACAATGAAGACAAAGCTGCTTAGGAATGAGTCAGTGTGGGAAGATCTTAAAGATACAAGATTGATTAGGTGAATTACAGAGTCTTGAACTGTATGTATATATATTTATTGAAATACTCAGAATCAGTAGCTTTTCAATATCCTACTCTATTCTTGGCCTCATTCTTGATATTCAGAGTTTCTCTAGTTATGGGACATCATGTCTCTAATATTTGTATATTTTATGTTAGTTGTAACTTCATCAGCCCTCCCCCAAATAATAAGGGAATAAATAGGATTACTGATTTTAATTTCTTCAGTGATGTCTTGCTTATGCAGTGTGAGAATCCATGAGCCTTCTTGCACTTTCTTTACAGCACTGCTCTAGCTCAGTGTAGTTGATATGAACAACTTAGAACTTGGCACGATAAAGTGATTATTAGATATTCATTTTAGAAGCATGTGTTGGCCTGTTTACTGCCATATTAATCAATTGCCAAACAAATTATGAAAATACTAAGGAATGTTTAGATAGTAAATCCTACTGTAAATAGCTTACCACATTAAAATTTATATTACATGTTAGGACAGTTCCTTCTTCTGTGTTGACTATAATTTGATGCATTTCCTTCTCTAAAGCAGATGGAATTAATATTACATGGGTGTCTTTTGTAAATAATAAATATATGGCCTGCAGCTCAGTTTCCACTGGACTTTGTGCCTCTTGATGCAGTTGACACCTAATCTTTTCACCATTCTCCCCTCTCCCATCCCACCCCACTATACTTTATTCAGTGCTAAAAGCGATTTATAGATTTGTATTTGAGCAGGGCAGCAATGCATGTATTGTAGACACTGTGTTATAGGAGGTCTGAAGGGGGGAGTTTTCTCAGTGTTTAAAAATAACAAATGCTAAAAACGCCACATTCTTACTGTGGAGAATGCTTCTCAGTTTCTGACTGATGTTACTGAAAAACTAGCCAGTATCAGACTCCTGGGCAACAAGAGTGCGGGTGCTCACTGTGCCTTGCAGTTGCCTTATTTTGTAACTTAATCTCATCACGTGTAATCGCAAGCTCCTTAAATACAATGAAAATGTTTGACATTTAGTAGCTGTGGGGATTAAAGCAGTGGTAGAACTGATGTCACCGTTAGCTCAGTCTAGATGTTCAGAGTGCCAGCCTTCTCACTGGAACAGCCTGCAGTTTTTTTAGAATTCTTTCAATAATGAGCATTGTTTAGTAGAAATCAGCTGTGCAGAAATTAATGGCTCAGAAAGCTGTTTTTATTGCTCTTAGTCTGTAGTGAGAACATCAAGTTCCTGGCTTTCACGCACAAACAGGATTTCACTTCACAAGACTGACTGCTTCTCCCTCCCCTGCCTGCTGTGGAGTTCAGTTTTATGCACTCTGCATTATAATAAACTCTAAGCTACAGGTGTTTTCTCTTAAATTTGTAAGATTAGAAGCTAGAATTGCCTTAAAAATATGTTCTTGTAAGTAATTTTTTGGTGGTGTTGAGGTAATGGTATTCAGTTTTAGCCTGACCTTCAGTGTGTTTTCACTGTTCTTGAGTACAAATATATGAGATACAGAGGAATGCTTCTCTTGTGAGATCCTTCTAAGAAGTGGTTACATTATTACCTGAAGATTATCCTCCTCGTCCTTTCTGGTAATGAAGTGCAGGTTCTGCAACTGTGCAGTCTTGAAATCATAGGCTTTCTGGCTGTGGAAATACTGGAAGATCCAGAGCCTCCAAAGTAGTGCATAAAGAAAGGATTTTTTAGCAGATGAAATATGTGAAGTAAAGGACAGAGAGATGGCAGTGTGAGTAGAAGTATTTGCTGATGAATATGTAGTGAAGGGTCTGGTCAAGAGAAATGTCAGGACTGGATAATGAACATTCTTGACATTTTATGCAAAGAAATTACAGCTATTGGTTGCCACTCTGGTGGATAAGGCATTGTACAAACCATATGTTAGTTTATAGACTTGAACTGTAGGAAGGCTGGAGGTAATTAGAGGAAGTAGGGCTTGAGAGGAAACAAGCTTCAGTTTAACCAGATTTAAATCTCTGGTGTAGACAGTAACTGCAGGTAGAATTGGAACTGAATGAAATGGTCTGAGTGAATGCACAGCTGGGTGTAAGAATCACTGAGACAATGGTGGCACTAAAAGCTGTGAGAATCAATGAAGTTCAATAAAATTTTACAAAAATGGTGTCAGGTGTGATGCCGTGGTCCCAAGGAAAGGGCAAGGATGTGGAAAGTTCTGAAAGAGTGATTCTTTAGCAGATATGAACAGTACTTAAAAAAAGCAGATGGGATGTCTGAGCAGTATGCAGTAGAAGCAGAGACCTGAGCAATTTTTCTGAAGTAAAAAAAAACCCAAAGAAATGGAATTACATGTTCAGGAATGCCTAAACAGGCAGGAAAAGCTGAAGCAAAAGATGATATTAAAAGTGGTCTTTAAAAAGCACCTTGGGCAATGTTTGCTGGTAAAATCTACTAACAAGTTTTGAGAGAGAAGGTATGCAGACAGGGTCTCAGAGAGAGAGTTGGGTGAGTTCAGAGATCATGTCAAGAATGTATAGGTGTTATCTTTGAGGATCATACTTTTGAATAAAATCATTACAGACAGAAATTAAAATCTGCTTTTGGCAATGCTAATGAACGACCTATGGGAAATAACTTTGTTTCTGATGCATGTTACCTCCTCTTTTGTCATAGGAGACATAGAATGTATTTAAGAGTAAATACATGGCACTGTCTTAATGTTACTTTTTATGCTTATTAAAAGTTACTTTTAGCAGCAGGCTGGTTTTAATCATTATAAATATAGACAGTGACCTATTTGCAAAGATTGTTCTGTCTTTCATCCTCTTTAGTAATTGACTATTGCATAAACTGTGAAGCACTAAAGGGGATTATCACTAGGATGGCAGTTTTGCTTTGATTAATTCTGAGTAGTAAAGATCTTTAAGAGCTCTTTCTGTCTTGCCTTTGCAATTTCTGTGGATTGCAGTAAGTTTTTAGTCAGGAAAACAAAGTATTTTGTGTTTCTGTAGATGTCAGAGTACATCTTCTGGAGATCTTGGCATTCTTGACTCTGTCACTGGTGGCAAATCATTAGTGTTAGACTGCCTTGCTGGTCAAACGTTAACCTCTGAAATAATTGGCTATCACTGTTTTGTGGAGCACAGAATTAGTTTGCTTCTACGATAAGAAATTTCATGCTGTTTATTTTATTTCATTCATTTGTCCAAGAGAAGAGGAATTTGACAGTATGAAGGAAGCATGCAAGATTTTTTTTTTCTTAATAAAACTGAACATGTTTGCAGATCATGGTGATATGTATAATGTAATAGTTTGAATTAAGTTTTAAGTACCATCCTTTAATCTCTTAACTTCTTAAAAACAGCATTTGTTATTCTAATGATGTTAAATGCTGAAATATGCCCATTATAATGAGGTGAAGAATAACTTTCAATGACAAGGGACTAAAAGCTTTATAATTTAAGGAGTTTTATAAAGCATTAATTTAATATATTTTTTTGTAATTTCAGTAGCTGCTGCTAGAACTTTGTAAGCAGCTTGAAATGTTTGCTAAATTACACTAAAAACTCAAAGGTTCTGGACAGATAATGTTAGGGAATACTTTCCCTGGCTGGTTTTGTATTTGTGGGCGTGGGGGGGGGTTTCCTACACAGCGTCAACAGATCTGGGTAGTTTCACTTTACAGTGGTGCTGTTTGTGATCAGCTTGGTCCCTGTAGTTTTTATATGTAAGTCAGGTAGCAGATAGTTCTCCCTCTTGGTCCAGGTGAGTAATTCTGCATTTAGGTGCCCTAAAATGAGAAGCCCTTGTGTGTCACTAACCCTGCCTACAGCTGGTATCCCATTTGCTGCTCTGAACATCCCTGCTGCAAATCAGATTGACCTTCCTTAAAAAAATAAACAGCAGGCACAAGTGTTATCTCTGTGAGGCAGTTGTCAGAAAATCATGATGTGTGAGACAAGTTGGTTTTAGTTGACTGGCTTGTTCTAATGCTGGTGTTTGAATGCTCAGCTGACTAAGCTACAGATCTACTTTGGTACATGCAGTTTCATGTTGTGCTTTCAGAATTGAAACAAACATCTAGTGCACTGTTAAAATTCTGCAAGTGCCAACAGAGTCTTTTGACTCTTGCACCCGTGTTTACCCTAATTTCATGCAGAAAACGATGAAATGGAACTTCCAAGGCACCGACTTAAATAAACCTGTGCCTTTTATCCTGGTAGAATTACTTACTAGCTCGAACAAAGCTCAAGCTGCATTGCTTAAGGAATAATAGTCATAATATGGAATTGATTTTTCTGTTTTTATCTAGAAAAGTGTAATTTCTAGTGTGTAATGTGAGTTTTGGTGCATGCTGTCCCACCTGCCTTTTCTTTTGAATTAGTGCCAAGTGCCAGCCTCAGCAGGGTGATGACAGAACCCTTAGGGATGGTGGAGTAAATGCTTACATAGGAAAACAGCCGTAGGAAAAGGAATGGGTGTTTTGTCTCACTGCTGCCAAAGTTGAAAGCAGCTGGAGATACTGGGACTTGCTTATTCTTGTTGGCAGTGCTTCTGTCATTTGAAGTAGGGAACCTCCAGACATAGAAAAGACTTTAACAGGTAAAACTCTGCTTGAGACTGTTCTGAGAATAGTTGATCATATATTGTTCTCTCACATAACTCTGGGTACAAACAATTGCTTTTGCTGTGTCTCCACCTGGTTACGATTTAGGCAGTTGTTTGATATTGCAGTGCTTGCCTATAGAACAAAGGTGCTGTTATTCTGTAGAATCCTAAAGAAAGTATCATTTGTTTCACAGCAGTGTGACAAAACGTCAGGGAACGTATGACTCTGTAGAATAAAATGCAAAACACTTTTTCCCTTTTTTTTTTTAGGCAGCTCTCTGGAATAGTAGACATTTGTGCTTAAAAAAAAGAAAGCAAAATCTATGCATATCTAGTACCCAAACAGCTGATATGTCTCTGACGTGCCTTGCTAGGTATGTTTGATTTAAAAACGATAGAGAGAAATGGGTTTTGCTATTATGTGGAGTTTGTTCTAAAGCTAAGGACAATACTTTTGGACAAACCAATCTTTCAGGATAGTAAGAGCTGAGGATTTTCAAATGACTTCTCTGGCCGTGAGTAACTGGACAACGTACTGTTAGATGACATATATCAATTTTGAATTTAGTCTGAATTTAGAATTCTGACCTAGTTCTTGGGAAAGACAGTAGATTTCTAGTAGATTATAGTTCTACTCTGGTAGATACGAAAGTGCAGAGAGGCATTCAAACAAGCATAGAGAGTGTCCGTAGTAGGAAATGGTTGGTGCAAAACAAAAATGCAGCATGCAAATATCATGGTGTTTCTGTGTTCTAAACAACAGGCAGTTGCCGGCCTCTCTTGCGTTGAAAAGGAGATGTAATAGTGCTGAAAACAGTGTAGAAGAGCACAAGCAGAGACATGGAACAGTTCCGTGGAGGCTTTGTAGAAATCTTACATAAGAGTGGGTGCACATTTAGTGTTGCATGCAGAGGACTCCTGACTTCTAGACTGCTTGTTGCTGAAATGTCTGAGGGATTGTTGAGAAGTAAAGCAACCTTAACTTTGGTATAGTTTCCCCCCCATCTTTTGATAGTTTGTATCTGCTTGTCCTGCCTTTGTAAACTCTTTTGACAGAGATTTGGGGCTTGTGTACGATGATGCTGTGAAGACTGGCATAGGTGTTTGGAGTCTGTATTTTAATTCATTCCAGTTTTCCATCTGATAAGTTTTGTGAATGTAAGCTAGAAGTTGAGGAGCTGTCTGAATGAATTTAGGTTATTACTTGTGTTGAGTTTTGATGTTACATTATCTGGCTTCAGCTTCTGCTTGTAATCAAAATCATGATTAGAAACTTAGACTCCTATTTTAAAGCTGGAATTACATGTTACATTTTAAATTTCAATAAGATAGTTTTAATTATTCCCCTTTAAAATGGTTCACCTAAGGCTTCTGGATGATCTTCAGATCGTCTAGTTAAATGAAATTACTTCCCTGTATTTTGTTTAAATGCGGTGCTGAAGAGCAGGGTTTTATGTCTGTTTTCTGGTGGTGTGTAGTGTACACAGTTGCCATCATTTGCTTTTGTGGATTATTGTTCAGCTGAATCGCTTTGCTGCTCTAGTCACCACCTGGCTCTACAAATATTTATTTCCAGTGCTGCAGGGAGGTGGTGGCGCTGGCCTAAGCAGTGTTGCGACGAGTGTGTCAATAGCCTGTAAGTAACTCCTCTATGGCAACCTGAATAGTCACAGTCTGGTGCAAAGTCAGCAGATCTGATGGACTCGAGGACACATTTGCCTTTTTAGTGTCACTGATGTGATGGGACTCACACAAAAAGTGTGCTTATGTAATACTGTAATAAAATGTTATGTCTCAATGAAACAAAAATACTGTTAACAAACTCTCTGGACTCTTAGCTGGTTGGTTGATGTGTCTGGTAATATTGCACACACGTTTATTTTCTAGAGAGCTTGAAAGATCACCAGGATATTGTTTAGAAATGATTAATAATACAACAGAAATGTTAATGTTGCACATAACTATTGTTTGTCTTTTAAGTATTTAGAAGAAGCTTTATCCTGCAGTAAAGTGTTGTAACAGTAAATGAGGTTCTTGAGTGACTTTGACTGCTTTTCCTGCTGAAATTGTATACAGGTGCTCCCTCCTCCCCCCAGCCCCCACCACTGAAGATCTATCAACATGCTTGGCACTATCCATATCAATTCTTGGTTATCTGCATCCAGCTGGAAAAGCTACTAAATGTTTGTCAAGCATAACTGCATTGTGCTTTAGGCACAGGGGACTATGTATGTGTGTGCGTATGTAAGTATATACTAATATTCTCTGTATAGATGGGATATAATAAAAAATCAGGGGCAACTGTTTTGTTTCTTGATCTTGATTTGCACGTCATATAGTGTGACTACCAACTTTAAGCTTCCTCATGAAAACTTCATGAGGTGTACTCATCAGTACTGTCTTTTTTCTGTCATCCACATAAGTCCATTTGTCCTGGCTGTGACTTTGCACTGATCATCCCTCTTGGGTGCTGCACTCTAACTTCTTATGGCATTTTCATGCTTCCCTGAGGCTCTGTGCTTTTCCTGCTATATCCTCCGTGGTGCTTGTGCCCACGAGCTATGCCAGCTTTTCACAGCCAGGCTCTGTGGCTGCCTTGCTTTAGGCAGGGAGCTGGAGCTTGAGAGGCAGCGTGGCCCTGCCAGTGGCCCGGTGGTCACACAGTGCTGTCCCTCTGCCCCTCTGCTCGTCGCTCATCCACTCACTGAGCTCATCTGTTCTCTTGTGCCTGTGGCAGCTCCTCATCAGTCACCCACTGCAGCCTCCTCAGTAAAAGCTGCAGCCTTCAGCTTCACTTGCTTTCCTTCATCTTGCCTTTGCCAGCCTGAAGGGTTATGCTTACGTGACTGACTGAGAAGAGGAGACATGCAGGGTGAGGGAAGTTAAACTTGAGATAGTTTTTCTTTTTATTCTTCCATGCTTCAGTCTCAAAGAGATACCTGTCTCAGTGTATCACAAGGGAGCACTTGTTCCCATAGCAGGTTGTGGGTTGTGATGCACCAAGGTGTAAATTTTACTTTCAAGTTTTGTTTACTTTTCAGTTAATTATATATGTAAAAAACTGTATTGCATCCCTTTTTGCTTTTTGCTAGTTCCTAAGTTGCTGCTGTAACCATCAGTCAATCACAACTTAGATATGTGCTTGGGCTTGTGGTTTGGTTTTGTTTGGTTTTTTTTTTTTTTTTTTAATAGAAAAACAGAAAAATCCAAATCCCAAGTGCTGTGCTAAAAATCTAGCTCTAAACTCTCTTATTCTTCTTTCCTTGTTTTGTAAATCTTTAAAGCCTCAGCAGATGGTGTCCAAACTTAAGGTGTGATGATACCCTGTGAAGCATTTGGGAGGGCTGTAAAACAGCTCTTTCCAGCTGCTGCAGGTCTTTGGTGTGCTGTTTATTAAAACAATTGGAGTGAACGTTGTGGTAAGATGTTACTACACTGACAAATTCTTTTTTTGCAGTCAGTTTTCTGAGGAAAGTAGCTTGAAGGGCTGTATTTAAATTCTGCGCCCATAGATGGTCTCAGGAATTCTGTGTGCTTATCCTACTCTCACATCATTGCTGTCTGTCTGTAAACTGCTGCTTTGCTTCTCAAAGTATTTTATGTTTAATGGTGATTTGAGCCCTGAGCCAGCCTTTTATGTTGTCTTCAGTATGGTTGGATCTGCTTGAGTGCAGCCTCAGGATTACAAAGTAAATAAAATTCCACAAATACTGAGTCTTTTTATATCTTCTTAACTGCCATCTGAAACAAAAATTGCTGGTTTAATATCTAATTTCATTGAAGTAAAGTGGTAGTTGCAGATTTACTTTAACATTTTAATGTTGAAACACAAAATTCAATGACAGAGGTATACTTTGTTTTCTGGATACTGATTTGCAGAAATAGCTGTTACTGAAAATGAAAGACATTCTTGCCAGTGTAAGAAAAATAAAGGGGAAGAAAAACTGCAGAAATGCATGGCTGAGTGTTTCATGCTTTCTGTCCTTACACTGGGTGCCAACAAACTGTCTGCAAGTAGAGAGAAACAGATGAAGAAATACAGTCAAAGAACAAATACTTCTATTTTCAGTAGTTGTATGGAGAAAAAAGATGCAACCTGGTTGAGATTCCTGTGAGAATTTTATTGCTTTGCTTAATTCTGCTGTAAGCAGTATATATAGTCTATTGCTGAGGTATTTCTGGGATTTTGAGAAAAGTCTTTAGCTGTACAGTTGTGTACTTGCCTTTAACATTTTAAAAAGCCCTCAAAAGTGATCTTAAAAAAAAGTCTCTAACTTCTTTTAAGTTAGGCACAGTGGGTTGGATATATTTCTAAAAATATTTCTCCTGCTACTCAGTGTACTTTTGCAGAACAGTGTTAAAACTTGAGTGATTATAGCCTGTTCTAGCTCAGTTAAAAGTTGTAAATTGAAAATATCTTAGAAGCACCATGGCATAATTATGTACAGGCTTCTTTTTGTGTCGTCTTAAACAGCTACTGAGGGAAATACTCATTCTCTGCTCAAAATTTGAAACGCCTCATATAAATATATAAATATACTAACTGATAACACTTATTTTATTCATCCTATTACGTCTTTTAAGGCAAAATTTTAAACTGAAGTCTTGACCTGATGTTCTCTCTGTGTCTCCTCTGGCATGAGACTTGGCTTTCTAGTTTATCCTTCATTACCAGAAAAAATGTTACACATGATGTAATAGGTATTCTTTGTGTTAAGTCATTAAAATACATGAGATTGAGGGGGTTCAAGCAGCCCTAACAAAACTTCAGAGTTTTGCTTGTGTGCTGTAGCATGTATATTGTCTTGAGAATAGAGGCAGTGTCTCAGGAATTTAGAAGGACTTGAGACATTTTGTCTTAATTCTTTATATCCCTCTCCCCTCCAGTATAAATGAAAGATGCCAATAAATATGGGATTTTTATTGTTTATTTAGAAACTTCAACAGGCAAACTAAACAGCCGAGTAATTATGCATACTGAAGGTGACAATACATAAAGAGCCTGTTAAGAACACAACTTACAATGGGAATTTAATTTTAAAATACTTCTCTAGTGGAGTTGTGAACTTTATTTCCGTAAGTGCCAAAATGAGAAGAATTTTTCTTGGTCAGAGGAGTTTTAAACACAAAACACATATAAAGTATTGGAAAAACAAGAAGTGCATTCATTTTAATGTCAAGCATTTTTCCCACATATTGCTTCTTGCCTTAAGGCTTGTTTGCTTCAGGCAGGCCAGTGAATGTCCCATTCCAATATACTGGAAGACGGAGGATTCCAAAGAAATGTCCTAAAATACCAAAGACTGCTTTGAAAATGAAATTGTAATCTCTTCTTTAAGTTGTTATACAGTGACTTTGTCTTGCACCTTGTAAAAAAGTCTTGCTGTCTGTCATAGAAACCACTAATTATATTCAGCGTTACACAGTAAACATGTCAGAGGATACTGGATCTGAATACAGATTTAAGAAAGGATAATCTAATACAGGGACTAGTGGGTTTTAAAGATAGGAAAGTCTAATGTGTTGACTGTTGTTTGAGATCTGCCAGGTGAAAATGAATTTTGATTTTTAAAATAATGACATTTTAGATTATTTATTTTAATAATAAGATAAATGAGTGAGTGGGAGCATGATGTCTTAATTTTAATTTGACAATTTAAAAGATTATTTGTTAGCTGAAATTGTTTAAATATGTTAAAAATTATGAATAGTGTGGGGAAAATGGTTTTTGTGTCATCTCTAAGCTGCAGTCTTTCTTGAGGGAGGTTTATGTGGAGAAAGAAGCCTGTGAAAACAAGCTGTCAAAAACATATCAAACAGCTTCTTGGTCTGGATCGTCTTCATATTGACAGATCTTCTCATATTAATGCATTATGCTAAGAATCTCAATAAAGGGATGATTTACAAGTGGTTTGTTTTTAATTGATCCTTGCAACTTCTTGCA
Source organism: Monarcha castaneiventris obscurior (assembly GCA_026261815.1). Classification (NCBI taxonomy): domain Eukaryota; kingdom Metazoa; phylum Chordata; class Aves; order Passeriformes; family Monarchidae; genus Monarcha; species Monarcha castaneiventris. The sequence continues at coordinate 11,797,966 of JAMPIT010000230.1, forward strand.
GCTACTTGCATTTTGTCATGGTTTGTCAACCAGTATAAGGTCTGTTCTGCTGTGGCAAAAGGGGGCATAAAACTTCAGTTTCTGCTCAAAATAGATAATTTTATATGCTAAAATGGAAAGTATGTGCTCTTAGCAGAGTTTAGCAGTTTAACATCTCCCTGCATTCCTCTGAGGGGATTTATGGCTGCAAGGCTCATCTTGAAGCTTGAGGCTTCACTGGAGGTTTTGTTATGATTGCTGTACAATCTGGTTGCTGTGCCAGATTGTTTGCCCGTCCTCTAATCCCCCATTTCAATGGCAATCTAAAACGCACAGCTATAACACTTCCAGTAAGTGTTAGTTAGAAGATACAGCTAATCACCCTCCACACTCAATTACTGCTCTTGTGGAGACAAAAGCATTTGGAGTAATGTTAGCCTAAAGCCTATTCAGGCACTTAAATTTCCCAACAAGCTTTATATCTTTAATATACCTGTTGTACTAGGTGTGACTGAACAGCAGAATCTTAACAGTCATCGAGCAGAATAAGCTCTACTGACAGCAGTGTTGCAGAAGGCTCTCTGGGCAGTGGACTGCTCAGTTTTCAGCACTGTTACTCTACAGACCCTCGTGGGACCTGGAACCTGGAGCTCCTACAGTGCCTGCAGTTGCATAATTTACCTTTGTATGGGAGCTCAATGGAAATGTCCCTGGAACACAATGTAGAAATCAATGGCAAAGTATTCTTGTATCCAGTAATTCTAAATACGTTAATTTTTCTGGCTGTTTTATTAATGGAAAAACTATTGTTTTTCCAGAAATAGCAATGCTTTAAATGTCACTAGTTTGTGATATTCTGCTTTATCTAAATCGTCAAGTAAACACAACAAGCATCTGAAGGTGTGCCATTTACTGATGACCATTGTAGGAAAATAACATGCCCTTTACCCTAGTATATATTTCTCTTGGAGACTCCCAGAAAGTCCAGCTTCCATTCCACCTGTGTTTTCTGCAGATGAACACCTGCTTTCTGTCAGCTTGCAAGAACAGCTTCATATGCTGAGCATTACTGTATCCTCTAGCATATATACATGTCCTTTAAAGCATTTTTTTTTCCCTGACAGCTTGGCAGATAGTGCTGCCATACTTTATTATACTTGTAGTTTCAATGAGAATATTCTCTAAAGGCTGGTGGCTGCAGCTGATCCGCTGAATGCTGAGCACGGAATTATAATTCAGCAGCGTGGGGGGAGGGCTGTGCTGGCTGTGGCGGGCGCAGGGCACCGCTCACTGCCTGTTGCTTAATCAGCATGAAACTATTAGCAAATTCTTGCCGTCTCAGCCATAATGTACTGCTAATAGGTTTGCTTTATTCCATAGGACAGTGAAAAAAGCCTGGAATGTTTTAGTAATATTGAGTAAGCATAACATTCTTCTTAATGAAGTTTGACAGTGTTTCCAGAACTCCCTCACATTGTATGACGAGAGTACCATAATGCATTCCTGTGTACAAAGCGCTGGTAATTTATTTGTGTCTTTCCTAATGCAAGTCTTCTTACATGAAAGCTTTTAACACAATTTTAAATTCTAGTGTATTTTACAAAATAGATTTCTGGCAACAAAAGCATCTGTATAATTAGTCCATTTAAACATACTCTCTAAATTTAGTCACAGTTTTACATTTGTCAGAAGACTTTGTAAATTCTACTTCAGAGAAAAATAAAAAACACAGAAATTGTTTGGGGTTTTTAAAATTAATTTAGATTACTTCTCACCCCCCAGTGTTTTGGAACGTGCTTTGTAATCTGGAGCATGCAGTGCACAGGGGAATGTGTGTGCTAGTGTGGCCTCTTTCACTTGGACTATCAGGAGTAAGTTTCAGAGTGGGTTAGTGCCAGATATCTGAATCTGACTTTTTCCTCCATGCCTTTTGTTTAGGGGCAGTATTTTTTTTTAGGGCAGTTTAATAAGTCCTTCATTTTATTGATGAATTGGAATGAATCTCTGATACCTAGGGCTTGAGATGATTTTCAGTTTTACTTGTCAGCAGTGAAAAATGGTGTTGCATAGCAGAAAGAATTCAATTACATCAGTTTGTTTTACTTTTAGTAAGATGTGAATTTGTCTTACAATCATGGGAGAAGTGAGAAGGGTCACTGTGTTTTCCCACTCCCCAATGTGGTACCAGTCAGCCCAGGCAGTCTGCATGGTGGGCAGGGATGTGACAAAGAACTCTGCTTCCCATTTTTATTGCAGAGACTGGTTCACTTACAGCTGCTTTCAGTGATTTCTCTTACTTCTGAGAATCTTATCTCATTCCTGGAGCCCAGAATTCAAGAAAGGTTTTTATGGTGTTAATCCAGCAGTGCTGCTGTAGTCAGAATGGCTCCACTTTGAATGCAGTGCCATCCCTGGGAAGACCAGATGCAATCTTGATGATCAGTGCATCTTTAGCAGACCCTGTCTGGATTGATATACCTGTGACAGCAGGCCTTGGGAGATGGAGTCTATTTCAAATATCAAAATATTTGACCCCCTTCCCACACACCTCCTCCTTATTTCTGGCAGGCTGTTACCTCTTTGTTTCAGCTCTTCATAAGCGGTCTTTCATCGTCAAACTTAGAGAAGGACCTGCAAACAAGCAGGGGGATTTCTGTTAAACATTTAATTACAGTAGATGTTCATACTTGTCTGAGTGAAGGAAAACCACGCAGAGAGCTGGAGTAAGACTTTTTGTGTGTGTGTGTCCTGTTACTTACACAGTTGGCATCTACAGCAAACACAGCATTTTATGTTGAATAGGTAGTACCAAGGTTTTTAATTGTTCAGCAGTCCATGTGGGACATAAGGGACTATTGGAACATGTTCTGACACCCGTTTTGTAACACATACCAATGGGCATCATGCAGTTATTTTCTGTGTGAAACCTGTGGCTGGATTATGTTTAAGGAATACTGTTGGAAGAAGAGAGATACTCAGATTTAGTTTTGGCTTTTGAGGGTGGATAGCTGTGCTGAGCTTCTGGGGGAATTGTTGATGTGCACATTCATTATTGTTCTTTGAATACTGTGGCATACACTCTTTCTCTCCCCTTTTTTAAGTAAGTTTCTAGACCATGTGACACACTGCCTTAGTCCCTTCACCAGTTCTTTTAAGATAGAATAGATGTGCTATAGGCAGCATGCATAGATGCTATTTTGTGTTTCTTTCTTCGTTACTGTGGCATACAATCCACAGAATTTTTTTTATCCTAATGGCCACATAGAAGTTATATTTGAATTGTGAAAATTACAGTTAACTGCTTCTGAACAGATGAAGACTGGATTTTAGATTGCTGGATTGCACTACATTTACTCAGAAGTGTAAAGAAGTTAAGCAAAAGCCCCAAAGTCCAGTTCATTTAGTTTGCCAGACCTCTATTTTGTATTACAAAATGCAGCTTGTTTCATCATTTGCTTATTTGCAACTTCTCAGAGAAGAAATTACTTGAAGTTTCCTGTCAGTGCTGCAGCTGTGAAATCGAACCGGGGGAAATGGCCACAGGTCCCAGTAAAACTGCTCTTTATTAAACATGAGTGGTTTGCCAGCTCATAACATTTTGGGGTTGTTTTTTGCAAATTATACCTGGGAATTGGCTTAACAGCTGCAGTTCTGAGGACAGTGAAGTTGATAATTCACAATCAGGGGAGAAGCACATTTGAAGCACAAGCATTCCCACTTGTTGGCACATTCAGGATATTACTTTGTGTGACTTAAATTCTGTGCTGGAAAGCTTATAGAGATGCTTTTACTGCCTTTTTTATCATCTCTGAACATGGAAGTGGGTTTGTCCATTGTTGAACTTGCTTGTTCTGAAAAAATGTGTATTAATCCCACAAAGTATAGCACTGTGTGTATTTTCTTGTTTGGTTTGTTTTGCATCTTACGAATTTTTTGGCGTTAACCTCAGTGAACAGGACAGGATCACCACAAGGTTGACATGACTGAAAATGAGGGTGTGTCCCTATTTTTTTTCTGAAATCTGAGAAGTTGGATGGTCCATAACTCATCCTTCAGATTTGTGGGAATGTCTGAAATTGGAAGGATGACTAGACCCAGTGGTAGGTTCTTGTTTTATCCATGCCAGTTTTTCTACAGGTTGAAGAAAATTGTCCTTAAATTTCTCTTTTTGGGGGAGGTGTATGGGGGGAAGGGAGAGATTTTCCTCCTTCCTTACTGGTATGATTTTTATAACCCTTCTGGGCTTTAACTTATTTTGAGTATTGAGGTACCGTGGTGGTTTGCCGAGGGGAGGAGAGTATGGCATCTTTCTCTGCTTAAATTGATTCCCACCGTTCCTGACCCAGGTTTTTCTACTGAAAATTAATACTAGCAATATTTTTTAATTTTTCAAGAGGCTGTGAGGAAAATGCTTTATTTTATGCTCCATATGTAAAATATTGCATGTTAGATTTCATGTTAAAACAGTTTATCTCAAAATGCTGAAAAAACATGTTCTTCAGAATTCAGTGTTTGCATTCCAAGTGCAGGACTTAAGCTAGTAAACAAAATATCCTTCTCTTTTCACTCTTATCTTTCATCCTACTTACTGTGTTCTGTACTCTGAGGTGACAGGAAGAGCTGTCCTTAGTCATCTCAAAAATATTTGTTATTCTCTGCCTGAGCTACTTGGGGTACTTATTTCCTTCTTTGATGGCATGAGGCCTTTTGTACTTCAGTTTTTCAATGCTCCAATCACCATGGTACTACATTATTCTTTCTTATAGGCTGCTGATTTTCCTTTAGAGAAAACAAGGACTTAAACCCAACATTCCAATTGTGCATACTTGTACAATAAATCAGCTTCTCACTGGATACTTCTGATAGCTTCTCCATTTGTTTCAAACTTCAGATGTGAATGTGCTGCTTTTCAGGATGAGGGTTACAGATTTGTAATGTAACCTTGTTTACAAAGCCTTGTGAGAGTAAGGAAAATGGAGAACAACGACATTATGGTTCTTTCTCACTGCATAGGGACAGAAGCAAGAATACCAAAAGTGCTGTTGAAGGTTATGGGCTGAACTGCACTTAAGCTTTCAAGGAAAGTTCTCTATTTTCCTGATCAGACTGTTGCAAAATTTAATTCTTTGTTTGCTCCATACATAAGTGACTTTTTTTTTCCCCCTTCAATGTAGACAGTTTTTTTTTTCCCTGTCCCTGGGAGAAATAGACATTTCTTATTATTGTTTCTGTGGCTGATTCTGGCTTAGGTACTTGAAGATAATTCCTTCTCTCAGCCACCTTTGGAATTTAATTAGGCAGCTAAACCTCCTTAAGAACTAACAGAGAGATTCTGAAAGAGAAGGTCCTGCTCTCCTGCCACCTTAGTCAGACACTTCAGAGGTGTCTCTGGCTGACCTTGCAGTGACCTGCAAACACCTAAGGACTCTAAATATGGGAGGGCTTTTTGTTTGTTTGTGGGGTTTTTGTTTGTTTTATTTTTAAAGTCTCAATGGGGTTAATTTATTGCCATTCTGGGTTTTTTCCATCCCTTTCCTGCAGGATCACATCAGCATCAGGGGAGCGAAGGGTAAGGGAGTTGGGATTGCTCCTTTTGGTAGCCAGTGGCCAGTAGGCCAGCATAGCTAGGTCTTAAAAAAGTATCATCAATCTTTTATTTTCTGAAACAAATAAATTTGCTTTTTTTTCTTTTTTTCTAAACATTGAGTTGTTGGCTGAGTCCATTGAACTATGTGCTTTATTAATTTGGTTACATGAACTGAAGTAGCAAAAGCATTTGCTGAACTCCTGGTATAAGCAGAAGTGTCAGAGTTGCTTCTGCATTTCTGCACAAAGGAAATTCTTTGCTTGTGTGCATGGGTAGTTAGGGTAACTAACTCATTTAAAATGGCAAGTTTCTTTTCTCTTGGCTTCCCTTTCTGCTAGGATGAGCAAACCAGTTTTTTCAAAAGGAAAAGGTGAAAAAAAGTTCTTTGTTTTTTTTTGATAGTAGATATTCTGATGTGTTAAAAAGGATAGCTCTTGAAAAACATTGTGAGAAATTAGAAACATGGACAGACTTAAGAACATCCTGAGATTCTTATTTCCCTAATCCAAGTTTATTTTATATTAGAGTGTGAATACATTACTTGATGAACAGATTTGGTCGTAATTTTTCTAGACGTTGGGTGTATAATTTATGTTTTGGTTTGTAAAGGTATAGAATTAGCATGACAGTATGTAAAATGTGGTTCTTCAAATCATGTGTTTTGAAATCGTTTTGCCAGTCATGATCCCTAGATCGTCCTTTTTCAGGTGTTGCTGCTGATAAATTGAGCAGTCTTGAAACTTGTTTCCCAAGATTTTAATACAATGTTTGTGGAAGTTAATGTGAATAGCTACAGCTACATTGGCTCTTTTTGAAGTTTATTCCCAAGTGGGACAGTGTAATCACGTATTGTAATCAGTGTAATTGCCCTCTGGAGTTTTGGGGTACATGAGAGGTATAGTAGCTTGTGGATGTTAGTTGCAGGTAATAAGCTCAGGGGATGCTTGGAGAGGCTGATGTGGAGGGTAGCAGGGTGTAAAGTGACTGAAGCCTACCAGTTATACAACAGAAATTATTACTATTAATATATTAGTAAGGCAAACCAACAGATGCTATTCTAGTTTCTGATTTGATACTTTGCTTCCTAGGCCAGTTAACTGAGTTCTTCTCTGGGGTTTGCCGCCTTAATTAATCCCCTAAGACGTTTCCAGTATCCCAGTAAGTGTGGTCATGCATCAGCTTTGCTCATACTGTTTGAATACTGGTGATGTTCTGCAGCTGCATATGTTATTAAAAACTCCTAAGCAATCCATAAGCTCAAGAAGGTATTTTGAAATTATTCTAACACCTAACAAAGAACTACTACTGTAACAAACGCTTGCAGAATTTGCTGCCGCGAGCAACATTTGGTGAAGCAGAGTTTCACACAAGTGAAATCTGCTTTTGCAGCAGAGTAAAAGGACAGCAGCTGTAAACTGTGTGGGAGTTGTGCATTTTCTTGTCAAGTGTTTGAAATTAAATACCCTTTCTAACAGAACACAGATTTGATGACTGCTCTGTTTAGAACTGCCTCTTGCAAATTATTTTCTCATTTTTTTTAAGAATCCCCAACTAGCTATTGTGAAAGTGAACCATTATAATACACATATAGAGTTTAAAAATTTTTAATTGTTCTGGGTTTTTCTTCTTCTTTCTAGTAGTAGAATATTACAGTTTTTGCTCTACTGAGTGATGGGGTTTTGGTAATTTGTGTGGTAGTATTTAGACTTCATTCTCTTTATTCAAGTGGTTCTCAAACTGTCTTTTAGGTATTTGAGCTTGCTCAGTACTACAACTTCAGTAACTTGGGAATTTTATCAGAGGTGGTGTTTACTTTCCCATCTGCACTTTTCGTGGGCTCCTGGCTTTACACTGCTTTGTGTAAGCACTGGACCCTAAAAAGTACACTTAAAGGCTATGGGGTCTGTACTTTTGAAAATGAAAAGTGTAGAAAAAATTGCTATTCAGTTTGAAGTGACTATAATGGAAACTTTTCCATGACCTTTAGTCTTTTATGAGTTCAAATAATACCATTCTACACTATTCCCACAATAATATTTCATAGGAGCTAACTTCTTAGACGTGCTGTGTTTCTGTAATGGATACAGCATAGAAGTATTACATTAAGATCTTAATAATCTGTCTTTAAGAATATTCTCACCTTTCTGAGGCAAATGAGATGCACAGCTATACATTAAACCAGTTAAAATAGTAAATGGTTTGATAAGTGAGGAATCTCTGCTACTTCTGAAACTTTGATTATTCTGCTGTAACAGTTCTAAACAACTGAACAGCTTGTTGTGCTCTTGTGATACTTGCAAAGCAATACCTATTGGCCTATTGAAGGATAATTTTACACTGGAAAGAGCAATCTAGGCTTTTCTTGTGTTTTCTTAGTGTATTGTCTTGGTTTTTATAGAATATATCCTTGAGAGACATCACAAATGATTCCCAACAGCTTTATTATTCACAAATCTGCATTCAGACATGTACTGTGGTCTCCACAGAGCTCAAGAATTGACAGCAGTTGAACTAAAATGCAGAAGCAACTTAAAATTAACTTCCATAAAAGTGGAGGAAAAATAAATGTGTAAATCTCCTTCTGTATGGCACATCCAGGTTGTTCAAGATACAGACTAAATTTCTGAGTTAGGTTACAGATAACTATATCATGTGAAGTGAACAGGGGGAAAAAGGAGTGAAGGAAATTTACTGCCTAACTTTCCAACATTGTCAAATTTGGCCAGTCTTTCCTAACTGGGGTCAGCTTGCTGTGTAAGCATGTATGACGTAAAGTGTTTCATATGATATTGAAATTTTCTGCTATAGGAAAAGCAGCTCTGTCTATATCCTTGGACAAAAGCTTTTTTATGGAAGGGAGAAGCTAGATTGTGCAAGTGGCAAAGTACAAGTACAGTAAACACTGTCATCTTTGTGCATGTTTTACAAAGGATCCCATTGTAAGATCTTACTTCCGTTTTTTAAAATATTTGACATCACCGTTGCAGTCCTTCAGTATACTTTCTTTTATTGCTATAAACTTCCTATGTTCATATGTAATAGTTTGCTCATGCAGTGAGCAACTGCAGAAATGTGAATGGGAAATTTGCAGAGCATGCAGGGGAAAAAAAGGTTTTCTATCAATTTTCTTTGATCGGTCACTTATGATGGATGATCTGGGAGTGGTCTCTGGTGCTCCAAGACTCAGCCAAGTGCTCCCTCCTGTCACAGGCTGTGTCCTGCTGCTGCAGCCAGTTTCCATTCCTGTTCCCAAGTGTTGTGAATGTGGCGGAAGCAGCCACCTTTAGCTTTCTGTGCTGCAGGATTTTGCAATACAATTAAATAAATCATTATCTTGATGAGTATGAAAATAATTTAAGTCACTTCTTTTGTCCAGAAAGGAAAGGGAATGTATTTAGTTTGAGGGGCTTTTTACTGTGCACCTAGATATTGGTAGATTACAGTAGCACTAGATAAAGATTTATATTTTTGCCAACTATAGGAATTTTTTTTTTTGTGTTATGAGAGAGCTAAAACAGAAGGGAACTTACGTGGCTGAAATAACACAAGTACATTCTGGGTACCCCATGTCCTATGTACTAAGACTGTTTCATAATCTGGTTTCATTAAACAAAATATTAATAGACTTATATGTATAATAAAATTAGTTGTATGCAACTATCTCCAGTAATAGAAGGAAGTAATATTTCAGCCTGTAATTCAGTGTAAGTAACATACAAAATTTCCTGACAGATAAAATTAGCAAAGGTGAATCATACTTAATTTAACTGTTTCCAGCCTGATGGAAAGTTACTTGAAAAAATTGCTTTGAATCTATCTGCTTAATTTTTAGATGGGACACTTTAAGCATTTAACTATTGAATGGCCTTTATTAGACAGATATACTTGAATGATTTGTATGGCATGATTTTAATTCTGTATTGCTTTGCAATGTCCTACTTTTTTCTTACCACTTTATAACAGCAAATCAACTGAGCACAAGAATTTCAGTGTAGTTAAATAACACTTGCATTACTATAGCTTGTCTGAAATTTATAATCAGCTGTTAGCAGGCTTATAATATTTACTCGGATTGTTTTATATATTGCTTAGACTTACAGTATGAATTATCCAGCCTATGTTGGAGAAGGTTAGAGCATAAAAAATTGTTTCAGTTCCTGTTTCAATTTGGCTCGTTAAATTAGCTTGCTCTGTTCACCTCTGAGGTAGTAGAGGACTCACTGAAAAAGCTCCCCCATTGATTTTTGGGTATAAATTGTAAATATGCCTGTATCTGTTAGAAAGAAAACAGAGTCCAGAACATGTTTGTAAAAATATAAACCAAAAGCAGAAAGAGGAAGGAAAAGATGAGCTAATTATTCCAGTTGAAGCTGTCACTTTATGAAAATGAAACTGTAGAGTTTTTGAGATTTCTTTTGTATCATTCCTGTTGAATAAAGCTGGTATTGAAGTCCCCGGCCTTCCTAAAAGGACAGTGGCAATTCCTTGGCAAGAAGCTCAGTTGTTGGGGGAACTGGGATGCTTCATTCCCAGTCTCAGGATGCGGTGGGATTTGCCTATTCTCCTTTCTTCAGCTTGCTGCTGCAGAGAAAGTATTCCCTTGCTTTCCTTCAGCATAATGTTCCTCTTTTGCATGAGTATGGACAATCTGTTGCTTGTAACTTCATAAAGAGTATTGAGATTTGCCTTTACTTTTTTTTTCTTTTTCTGAGGTTCTTAATTTTTAGCAGTCATTTACAGCAGTCTGAATGCTGCTACTGAAATGAAAGCTTTTACATTCAGGTTTATAGCATTAAGAGAAGCTGCAAACAGAGGCACAACAGCAAAAGCAATTTGATGTGTGGTAGGTTGTGTTTTGCAGGCTAACATTGCAGTCATTCTTTAGGCAGTTGTTATGTTCTAGAAGTTTTTGTCTTGAATTTATGTTCTATAAAAGGAAAAAGGTAAGTACCAGTTACAGGCAAACTTTCTTTTCTGGCTTTTTGTTGCTGGCATACTACGCTCCTTCACAAGGTACTTTTCGTTGCCAGAATGTGTGCGTTTGCTTTCCATTGCGCTGAGTTCAGGTTTCCAGAGGCCTGATAGCATATCTGTGGCCTTTGTTAAAAATGTTGACTGTTCATTCATGAATGATTAACAGGTTGTTTTTTTTAAAGGCCCGTATCTGCTTCCTACTGTGCCAGTATAAAAACTGTGTTCTGAAAATGCTGTGTGTGCAGTCTCTGTTTGAAGAATGCTGTGTGTTGATCCTGGAAACTTTGTCCTGCCTGCTTGAAACTCTCTTCCTTATCAATTAGCAAGGATTTAGTGCTAGCAGACTTTTCTGAGAGACTGAGGTTAAATGTGGCAGATTTCTACAGTATTATACAGGCATTACTGAGCTCTGGGAGAGGTCCTTATGTTCTTGAAGTTGCCAGAGTGCTTAATGGCTGCACAATTTTCATTCAGGTTGTAGTGTCATAGAAGTATTTTTGCTTTCTAATTTTCCTACATCATTTCTCTAGCAAGAGTCCTTCACTGTTCTTAGCAGGAGAAAGCAACATGAAAAAGTCTGAAATCCATATCAAATAGCAAATGAATGTTGAAATGTTTGGAGTATAAGGCGTTTTGTGTGTTCATGCATGGGCATGTTGAAGGATGTGTTCTTGCAATTCTGATAGTGTGAAGGCAAGGAGTCTCTTTGGGAAGGTTTAATTGCATGTTTATGAGCATTTGATAGAGCATCATCATTATGAGAGTTTGATAGAGCAGAAAAAGGCCTCAGGGAAGGAAGTTCTTGCTGGAAGTCCTGTTTAGTGTTTAGCATATATTTAAATGTCCCTTAACTGTGTATGTCTGTTTTTGGGCATACACCCATGGAAGTGATCAGAAACTCTTTTCATCTAAGTAATGCTTTGTCTATTCTTATTAATATGGTCAGTGAGTAGTGATTTTGATAAATGAAGGTTAAATTAGTCTGCTTTTTGGTTTGAAACTATTCAAGTTTTTTGCAGTACTCAGTTGTGAACTCATGAAATGTTCATCTGAAAGGAAAGGGGGAGGTGGTGCAGTGCCCGGGAGCTCCACAGGGACATCCACTCTGCCCTGCCTGTGTGGAACTCCCCATCCCAGCTTGAGGGTTGAGGGTGAGGGGGGATTGACCTTCCTGCCATCACTGGCATAGAATGTGCACTAACGATGATTTCAGGAAACTTTGAACTTTTAAAAAGCTGTTTCTCTTATCAATAAATAAGAAATTCTTGACAAAACTAGCCTTGGTAAGGTTGGGTACTCTTGAACTGAGCATAATCATAGACACAACAATATACCTCCTCTGCACAACCTCATACCTTGCTCAGGGTATGAGGAAGTTTCGTTGTGTGCTACAAGGTTATTTAAAATAGTTCCTGATAACAAAGTCATATCCCTCAAAGATGTACGTACAAGCTAAGCTGTGTGTTTTAGTCAGATTGGTGGCTTTGCATTTTCTTAATGCTTCACTGAAAGCAGTAACTTCCAGGTACCTTTCAAAAATCATGCAGTTCTCCCTGAAACATCTGTCAGAAGAGAAAACAACAGGGAATGAAAGTAGCTGGAGGGTTGGCCGGACAGGACAGCTAGTTATCTTGTTTATTGATAGGACAAAACTGTCTTTTCCTTGAAAACCGGGAATTGGTATATTGAGTTTGGAAGCACTCAGCATTCAGAAGGAAATCCCTCATTACACTTCCATATCTTGTTACTGTTTTAAACACAACTATGCTGCCCAAGTTATGTGGCAGTACTTTGGGTGCAAGCTCCCAGTATTGGCTGAGCACATCCATGTCCTGCAGTTTCACCTGGAGTTGTGCTGGTTATAATGCTGAAATGGTTGAAAACCTCTGAGCCATACTCTTATGTGTTGCTTGAGAAAATGTTTGAAAAACTATACCAAGCATTCTGTGTCACAGGCTATTTGGAAAACACTTTTATTAATACACAGAATTGTTCTTTTAATGATGGCACTTGACTGTCTTAATTAAAACAAAAAAGCAGCTGTTAAATGCGGGCCAGACAGGAAAGCTGCCTTACTGCTTTGTGTAGAAGAGGAATTTCAGGAGGAGGTGAGGGTTGTGCAAGCCACCAGCCCCCCACAGCAGCCTCCAGGGCGCTTGGTGGTGTCACTTTTGCCACTTCCTTAAAACAGAGGAAGGAGTTGGAGGTTTGTGCGTTCTGTGGAGTCATTTCAATGACAAACCCTGTGGTTTAATGACAGGGTAGTTTATGTGGGAGATGCAGCTCTGCAGGCTCTTCTTAAGACACCAAAAAAGAAACGGTGCTCTTGAACGAGGAGGCATCAAGATTACTGCCCCAGCATCCCAGTGAATTGGTTCATCCCTGAAGACAGGAGGGTGGTGCTTTGTTCACAGTAGTATTGTTTATGCTCTTGGTGCTCTCTAGATCAACTCTACCAAAGGCAGCTGTTCTACCCTCCTCACAAAAAAAAAAAAAAAAAGGCATGTGTGACTTGGATGGTAGAAAAATACCCTTTTACTTTCATCAAGTTTTGTAAGAGATTTTTCCTTTGAATCAGGTATAGAAGGATACTAGTTGCTTTTGGCTCTCTGTTTTTGCCAGGGCTGCGATTTTTTTTTCAGCACTTGTGGTTTGCCTTAGATGTACTGTACTTGCTATAGCTAGTAAGCTCTGTTGTCTCTTTTAAAGGCACGCACAACAAGTCCGTGCCTGTTACAATCTCATTAAGTTCCTCTCTAGCTGTTTCCCCCTTTGGTTGTGGATATTGCCCATATTTGGTTCTACCTATGGTGCAATCAGTTTATATCTGATTGTGTGGTATGATATTCTGTCTTGCCTGAGCAAACCCTGATAATTTATGATTAGCTGTGGCCTAGATTAGCATCTTATGATTTTAATGTTTAAAAGTACAAGATAAAAGATCTTTTATGTAATGCAATAGCAGCAGGAGGCGCAAGGACTTGCCTACAGCAAAACTGCTCATTTAAAACCAAGGGGATGGTATAAATGGTATAGTTCTTTCCTTTAGAGTGCCTAAATATTGTGCCCCAAAATAAAGAAATGGCAGTGCATTACCAGGAAACTCTTAATTTGGCTTAATAACTAGCTGCTTTCTCAATCTTATAATCACAGCTCTCATGAAAACACATGCTCTTGCATTCTGCATGGCGTGTTTGTATTGCACTTTAAAAATTGAACATCCGAAGCTTTATTTATCTCCTAAGCACCATAGTGGCTCATTTGGAAGTACTTGTGGTTTCAGTAAGTTCTGTGGTGTTTTAACTGTAATTTCTGCTGGCTGTCATGTTGGCAAACTATTTATTTATAAGAAATTGTCATTAGTGTTTTGTTTTCTTGTAGGTATTTGTTCTACTTTTGTGCATGTATGTGAAAAAAATCAGGTGGATAAGAATATCCACTTAATTTCTACAAGAAGAGAGGGGTACTTGAAACACTTGGTGATGTTGCCTAAAATATTTTAAAATAAGCATGTTTGAAAAGGCATACAGGTAAACCATCCAGGTGTTTTTAGAGTTTCTTAGTCACAACATTGTGCTTGTCTTTCTGACTGAGCTGCCTCTTTAGACCTTTCTGGGAATACAAAAGTGCTGCTTTACATTCACCACTGCTCTGTTAACGGTGAGGTGGAAAGGTTGGGGAACAATCTTTGCCTAACAAGTGGAATCTCAGAAATGCTATGTATTCTCTTGAACAAGATCACATTACTTACAGTTTCTGAGCAATACTTGAACTGTAAAGCTGAAGTTTTTCTACAAGGCATGGCAAGCATATAATTTTTTGATGACGATTCCAGTGTATTTCAAATCTACTGTAAGACATAATTATCAGCTGTCATCTGGAGAAATGCTGAAAAATTGGTTCAGTATTAAATAAATGTAGTTAGTGATATCTACCTTAGAATTAAGACTCTAATGTTCTTACACCCCAGCATTTTGTGGCTGTCCTTTGTGCTTTTGTACTTAACAACAAAAAAAGGAGTTTGTTGGTTTGTTTTACTACTGTATTCTGATTTGTAAGGGAGCATTCGAAAATTCATTTGCTCATTAACAGTGCATTTCTTCTCTCAATAGCCAACTACTCCACCAAGCCAAGGGAGGCCTGATTCACCAGTTTATGCTAATTTACAAGAACTGAAAATATCTCAGTCTGCACTTCCACCACTACCTACAAGTGCTCCAGTCCAAATAAATGGGGAATGGGAAACCCATAAAGATACGACAGGACGCTGTTATTACTACAACAGAGGATCACAGGAACGAACCTGGAAACCTCCACGGTGGGCCCGAGATGCAAGCATTAATAAAGGGGATTCCCAGAGCCATGCAGATCATGAGGTAGTTCCTTCTGAGATCAAAAGCAATGAGATTATAATGCATATGAATGGTCTTTCGCTGTGGAATTTGGTATCTCTGAGTTTCAAGGTGTCAAGGAGTGTCTTCCTTTGTCTTTTTGGTTATATGTCTTGGTATGAAGCAGCCAACAGTTTCACTTGAGTTGCTTTTGTGTACAAGAATGCATACATGGACTGTGTGCAAGAGTAGTAACTTGTAAAATTGCCTGTAAAAACAGCCCCTTAGCAGATTACATTCAGGCCATTAACATATTCTTTAGACATATCAATGGATTTTTTTTTCATTATGTCAAAGTTTTGCTTTTGCAAAGCCTTTTGGCAAAGCTTTGCTACTGATCTTGCTTGAACAGTTGAAACTTACCATGAAGTTATTTATGTAGAAAGATGATTTGGACTAATATTTGAGGTGCCCATTTATTCTGTGCAGCCAGTTGCTAGGGAAGGCCTGACGGTGGGTTGTGTTTATCTGAACTGCAGTGGTTCAGATAAAGCAAAGGAATAATTGGAAGGTGGATACTTCTATTTAGATATGCTTAAAGTAGTGCTCTTGTGTCCAAACAGTAGTGAGGCTAAGCAAATATTTATCAAGAAATTTTATATATATTTCACTTCTATATAGCCTTTTCAAATATATATATAGTTTTGGTGGATTTTCTCCTGTGCCAGCGGTATATAGTCTCTCTATGTATCCAATATAAGCTATAAAACCAGAATTTAGTTTTAAAATTTAATTGTGGACTGCTCAAAAATTTTTGATTGCTGCAAGCCTGTCACAGAAGTTGGCCTCTGGAAAGGTAGTAACAGGAACAGGAGAGGAAAGGGAGAAGGAAACCTTTGATTTCTTTTGGCAATGGCCTTCACAGCAGCCATGACATCCACAAGCATTTAAATAGCCAAATTTTCTTGCCACAGGGGAATGGCAGCAACAGGCAAACAGATGGAATGTTTATGCCTGTCCCTTTGTTATCTCTGGTGATGGTCTCTTAATTTATCACTGACTTTCGTTTTGCTGGATACGACTGGTTTTAATCTGGATAAGGTGATTGCTTTTTTGAGTAGTGATTCTCTTTGTCGTAAGTGTAACGGGTTTTCTCATTGTTACAGTTCTTCCTTCTTTTAGTGGAAGGACTTGTAAGAATTCTTTCTCCCTCCCCATCTGCAAGCAGTCCCTCTGACTCCTGCTCATATGTCTGTACCATCACTTCACCACATGGTTGCATCCTCAGAATGCTTGATTTTTTAATTTATTTTTTAAAATTGCCCATAGCTTCTTTCATCTCAGTTCTTCTGTTTATTTGTGATGCTTCAGGTATCACAAGCTGGCCATCAGACAGTTATGTCTATCAAGTTTTCAGTCTTTGTGAAACCAATGGATGATACATGTTTCGATTTTTAACTGGACACTTAAGTCTGTATTGCCAGTAGCATAAGCTCCTTAGGTAATTTGTGTCTTGATTGGGTTATCAAAATATGAGTCTGGGGAGAGATATATGTTGCGTGGTCGTGTCAATCCACTTAGCATCAATCATGTATTGATTTTGAAGCTGTCTTTCCCCCCCCCACTCTTTCCTTTCTTTCCTTTCCTGTTCTGCATTTGGGAACATACTTCACACTCCACTGTTCGTGTTCTTTTTTGGAACCTCTGGGTAGTTAATCCAATACAGAGTGTAAAGGTTGAGATTCAAGCCTGAGCTACTGTAAAATGTAGGGCATCCCAAATTTTGTCTGATTAATAAAAATTAGAGTTCACGTCTTAATAAGTTGGCTTTTATACTAGTCTGAGTTACACTCTTTTAATAAAAAAGGAGAACATGCAGAAGGATTAAATGCTAGTTTCTACTGATTTGTCCTCAGAGGAGCTTGTGTTGTATTAGGTATCAAAATGGAAAGTGATGTAAAAATGAGAACTGAGTGATCACATATGCTAATATATGAGTAATATATGAAATGTGACATAGTTTATAGTTGGTCTTTGAACTTTGTGACTAGGAAATTGAATTTTATTGGATAATTCCAAAGGGGCAGAACTGTACCTTATTTGCCAAAGTAGGTGGTCACAGACATGGCACAAAGGAAATAGTTGTAGGTCATGACAGTTAAATGGATGTTACATATTACATGGATGAGATGTGGGGAAGCACTGAAGTCCAATCAACAGGGCCTGAAAGAAAGTGTATAAGATTTTGGAATTACACATAAAATGTATTAGAGGCAGTGACTTGTTAATGTATATGAGGAAGGAGTGCTTAACAGTAACTAGGAGAAATTAGTCAAGTGAAGTGATTTAATTAAGTTGAACCATAAAAGGAATGAGATGTCATAATATCAGAGAAGGCAAACCCCTAATACCTAGATAGGAGGTCATAATGTGAGGTAGACATCCAGAAATTACCCAATGGCTGTTGAAAAGCCAATGGGATTTAACTGAATTTCAAATCTAGAATTTAAATCATGTGACCAGAATGAGATTTCATTCCGTGTTTTTTTGTTTCAAAATAAACAAACGGTAATAAAGGGATGGTAGCTTCTTTAATTAGGATTCTTCCTGATTATTTTCACTTTCACAAGTAGTAGTAACATTAAAAGCTAGACTGATTACTTGATAGAAGGGAGACAGACAGCTGTTCCTATTAAATGCATGGGGATGAACTGGTCTCTGCCCCCAGGAATTTTCTATGTAAATGGAAGAAAGCCAAGAATGATAATAGAAACAACGATGTGGGGGACTTTTTCTATAATTCCCTTTAATGTCACAGCAAAGTTCTTAAAAGGTGTAAGGGGCAGCTGTCTGCTTAAGATGGCTTTATTTAAGTGTGGTATAGTATAACTGAGAATGAGACAAGATAAAGCACGGACAATATGAAAAAACCATGTAGGTAGTTAATGCTGAAAAAGTGTTGAAAGTGAAACTGAAAGCTGTGGAACATGGTTTGGCCAGTGTTCTCTAAACCCTGTTGATGCAGCTTTAGCAGTTGTTCCTGACAGCTGAGGGACAAGGATTACCTTGGCTTGGTAAAATTTGTAACAACTCAGGAATTTTGTTGAAGGTTAAGTCTGCAAATGTACAGGATGAGTTAAGCCTTGCAGCATCTAAACTATTATTGTAGGGATGCCATGCAGATAGACACATTAACAGTCATTCCTACTATACAACGGTGGTTTTTCTAGGAGAATTTTCATTTTTAGGTCCAGTGTTTAGTTTTACCTGTGTTTAGGGTGTTTTTTCAGTGTCAGGAGTGGCTGGGAAGAGGCAAATACCAATGTGTTATATTATTAGGTCATAATCTCTGCAGATAGTAATAATAAAAAAAGTCCAAAGGCTTCTACACTGATTGGCCATATGTCAATTCAATTAATATTTAACCATTAAAACCATGTAAATTTAAATACGTGTGTACAGTATAGTTAACCCATGAAGCTGTAGCCCAAATGGGGCCAGTGGCACCCTTGGCAACTCTTCAGTCTTAATTCTGCAAGTGTAAAAATGGGACCGAAGATGCCCCCCACCCTGCTCCCTCCCCTCCCCTCAGTGGTTAGGAATTGGCACATGAGAATTTCACATTGCCCCATGTGCAAGAGAGGTAGCATTGGTTAATCCATAGTTTACATGCTTACGTTCTGTAAGCTGTAGAGGACATTTACATTTTTTCGTGTTCTTTAATTAATGGTCTAAAAATTTCCCGTGGGTTTTGCTGTGCTTGGTAAGCTGGCTCAGGTCAGTTGAAGGAGTTTGTGTCACACAAGTGGTGTGGTACTCAGAAAAGTAACACCAAAAACCTAGGTAGAAATCACTTGGATATGTCACTAAACATGCAGTCTTTAAACTCACTGACTTTTTAAAAGCTGAGAATTTCTGATAATTGAATATTTTTTGTAAGACTTAATATTTTTGGGAGAGGTTATTTCCTATTTAAAATTGAGATTGTGTCTCTCTCCTGCCTTACAGTTTTACTCAAAAACTCTTACGCCAGTGTAATTGACCCATAGTATTTTACTCCTGTAGTTTCTGAGTAGCAGGATGTCTTAAATGTTACACCTCCTGCTAGCTAAGGATCCAAGACACTGTGAGAGGAAATCTGCATAGAATTCCTCAGGAGACCATAGCATAGAGATGTTACGGGAGATGAAAGCAGAGAGATTTTTTTTGATGTGTGCAATGGATGCTTAGAATAAGACTACAGTGTGTTAGCAAGGGGATGAACAAGGTTTATGGGGGAACAGAAATTGTTTGATGTGTGTGTAAAATCTTTTTTCTGCGTTACACACCAAGCCTGTTCCTAACATAATAATTTACTTCTACCTTGAGAAAGCAATTTTTCACCTCAGCTAGCTGTGCCTGGTGGAAAGCCTTGCTTTTGCAATGCTCTTCGTCATGTGTATCAGAGTTGGAAGGAGGAGAGAGGAAATTCATGATATTTTTAAGATGCATTGGGCAAATACTGTAAAATGCTGGGGCCTAAGAAGGTGGAACTGGAGTTTCAAGTTGTCCTCGATCACTGTGGTGTTTCCAGATGTATTTGAGAAAAGGAGAAGGATTTAGGTGTGAAATTTGGGATGTTGGTAGAAAACCGAGGTAGCAGGGCTCCCAAGATTTTTTAAGGCAATGCAGATTACTAAAGCTAACTCTCTTCATCATTCAGTAATGTAAATTTGTAGGAATAAAATTTAGATAGGCAAAAACCCTGGAGTTTAAATTTGACTAGCTGAAACCTGGTATAGTGGAAATTAAAAAAAAAAGTATCAATATAAGCTAGTTGTTCTGAAAATACTTTGAATTGTCAGTACTGTAAAAATGCATCTCATTCTCTCATATAACGTATAAGAATGTGAACTCCCTGATTTCATTACTATTCTCTTTCTAGTCAAATAATCTTTGATCTTTCAGATTTTAAAGCGCTTTCATTCTCAAAACTGCCTTATATGTTTCTGACTACTTGTAGCATCTTTCATCAGAAGAAAACGACCACAGTTCTTGTTACAGCCAGTCAGATAGTCAGTATGGGTCTCCTCCAAAGGGTTGGTCAGAAGAGTTGGATGAACATGGTCAAACCTTATATACCAATGACTATACTAATGAAAAGGTACTTTTTCCTTCTTCTCATCATGTGTTCTACATCTTTTCCACTAATTCACTTCTAGAAATAAAACCTGCATTTCCAAAAGGGAAGAGCATACCTCAGCAGTATCTCCTTTTGGGTTTTTTTTTTAATATGCATGAAGCTTTAGCAAGTGTACTGACTTTTTAAATGTATGTTTTTTGTTATTTAGAAGGAGTTTTATTTCCAGTTGTGTATCAGATTATATTAAATGAACATACCATGTATATTTTTTTTTAGTTCCTGTCATCCCCCATCCTCTTGGTTATACTTCAGGAATGAACTTCATACCAATAAGTTTTTCTTACTGTCTTTTAAGATCTGCTCTTGTCTACATACACCTTCCAGTTAAGATGTTTTTAAACTGAATGTAATGCTACTTTATCACTTGCATAATTTCCTTTATTAGAGATTTTTACTTCTGCTTTCAGATGTAGACAAACTTCTTAATTAAACTACAGCCGTATCAGCAGATTTATGCCCAATTCTTACTATCTAGCTGCTACTGACAACTTACTGTGATTCTGGGCATGCTGTAAAGATTTCTCCCACATAGGATAAATTACGGTATTTGTTTATATTTGTAAAGCAGTCAATTTTTTAAATTGTTCACTGAAATTGCATTGTATGTTTTTTGAACTTCTAAAGTGTTCAGTGAAGCAGTACTTTGTTTATCATAGCCCCACCTATTCTCCAGGTGAATTATGCAAGTTTTATTTGCAAGAAGTTTCTAAATAATTGGATTTTATGTCAGTTTTAGAATTTTATCCTCTTTAATCTGTTTCCAACAAACGTCTGTAAAGCACATTCCTATGTTTTAGCAAAAATGTGACCTTCTTTTTTAAGTGCAGTGGGATTGACAAAAAACAGCATTTCCTACCACAAACAGTTATAGGAAGGCAATCTTGTGAAACTTGCTTGAGCCAAGAGCCTTGCTGTGTTTCTGTATTTTTCTGCAATAATCTTGTTGATTTTTGCTCGTTAAAATTCTTTCTTTCTGCATGACCAGTCCCAGTTGTCATGGGTTTACATCTTTGTGGGAGGTGCTTGTAGAGATTAGAGAAATTATATTGTCTTCTTCAGGATTTCTCTAGGGACTGCATCTCATATTTCCATTTATGTTTTTAAAAAGTTGTTCAACAAGTTCATATATCTCTCAAACTACCAGCAGTTGCTGGTTGAACTTCTTGTAATTTTATGTATAAGATCCAGATGCAGATCTGATGGAAAGACTGTGCCTTCCTAAACTGGCAATGTAATGTTAATAAGAATGAGATATGGCATCTTAAAAAAATACCTATTTATCACAATCTTTTGTGTGATATTGCAGGACTTTTTTTCCTGAGGAGTTACAGAAGGAAAAATCAGGATACTGGAAACGGTTGCTCTCATTGCAATCTAACCTTTGTTAGTTAATGGAGGTTGTGCATTAGACACTGCTGAAGTGGATGGCACTTAATTAAAAATTAACTTTAAATCTCAGGTCTCAGAGATGTACTGTTGTGACTGTCACTCTGATTACGTTTTCTGTCATCACATTTCTTTCTGCAGTGGATAAAACATGCAGATGAACAAGGTAGACCATACTACTACAGTGCTGATGGTTCCCGATCTGAGTGGGAGTTACCTAAGGTGAGTGACCTAAAAAAGAAACTTTAACAACTTGGGGCTTTCCCCTCTTCCTGAACACGTGTTCTGTCGGGCCTTTAATGTGAAGTATTAACCTCACAAGGACTCAGATACTGCTCTTTGTTATTTATTGCATTTTTGTGGAATTTCTGATTGTGAAGAGAAAAAGAAATATAATCAAGGACCTGAAAAATGGATGCATGTAACTCTTCAGATGTCAAAAGAGATCTGTTGTCTTCACTGAACTGAGCAAAGGTTTTACGCAGGGCTGCAGAATAGTATCTGTGATTTTGCTGTGATAAAGAAAACCTTCATAGGAAAAACAGAAGTCTTCACTGAGAAGCTCTAGGCTATTTTTAGTACCATCCAAAGTGCTTATACAGGCAACTGTTGGAAAACAAAAGTTACAGCAGAGTTGTGTGGTGTCTTTGGGGATGACTCAGTTTCACCAGAATCATGTTCTGGTATTTATTAATTTTGTAGTGAAAATAAAAATTTGTAGGGAAGTGACAAACCTAGGGACACTTGGTAGTCTGAGGATATATCTCATACTATTTAATTCTCATATTCACTTTGAAAGACTGTAGGGCATTTGTCATATGGATGTTGTTATATACGTCTTCCCTGCTATTTTTTTGTCCGATACTACATAATAAGGTGTGACCATTAAAAAAAACAGTTTCCACAGAACTGTATGCATAAGTACATGAAAAAGCATGTTTCTCCATTATTATTTTCAGTACAAAAATCAGTGCCTCAAGTCACTTTCACTTAGAAAGGAGCAACTGTAATAGGTAGTGCTTTCGTAATATTTGCGAGAAAATATTTACATTGAAATTTATGAATGACATTATATACTAAGCTGTTTTGTTATATCAGTAAAAGTATTTGCATCTGAGTCACTGAAGAGTTGAGTTGGCTGTGAGAATTCTCCTATGTTAGTCTGATGCATTAGACAAATTTTGTAACATGCAGAAATGTTACAATGAGAGTTCAGTGTAACAATATAATCTGTACCTATGGGTTTAAAAAGCTATTTAGCCTTTGTTTAGTTATTGTATTTATTAGAAGTCTGAAAATCTGATAGACCAGATTTTACCAGAAGCAATTATTATTTCAGTATGTATAATTGAAATTATTTTGGGGAATAATGTCATGGGTACTTCATTCTATGACTTCTGCTGTGCAGAAAGTTTTAACTTGGAAGAAGTTGTGTTTCACAAAAATACATTGAATTTGGATTTGAATTAAATAGCAAATTGCCTTTAATCACATTAGAATAAGTCACAAAGGTAATCCAGAACCATTACCTGAGGCATATTTGGAGGCATAAAGGAGTGGGTTCCAGTATTTGTTTAATAGTGCATGTTATTCTAGTGGTTCTAAACAAAATCTGAGTTCTGTTGTATTAGTAGTCACCTCCAAAATGAAACATAGCCATTGGTTTGTAATTTGTGATCTGATATGCTTTAGTTCTTGTTTATTTGAAAGTGATCACATATTGCTGTTAGAAATTTTCCTTGAAAATTATTTCTAATGAACCATTTGGGCAGAATGTACTTTTAAATTCCTTCTTGAAACTAGTCAGTCTTGGCTGGCAGCAAATATAAGGTTCACAGAAGAAAATGAGCAGTTGACTCTTCGATTCATGATCCAAGAGTCTCTGTATTTCCAGAAATCCTTGGCTTTTAACTTTAAATTCTATGGAATAAATGAAATATTTGAACAAAAGATTTAGCTAGTTTATGTAACTGTATATTTGAAGATGTTATGCTTGTGAGTAATTAAGTGTGATTAAGGATTAGTCTCTCAAAGATCTTGATGAAGCTGGCTCTAAAAGTACATAAAACAAACGAATTAGAAAGACCACTCAGACCACAAAACTGCTTCGGAAGAAAAATCTATACTGAAAACTCTCTTGAGTGGGGAGAGAAAACCATAGAAAGATCTCAGCATTGTAATACTTGCTTAAATGAAAAGTAAGTTACAAGAAAAAATCCTTCTCTTGCTCAGTTTTTTTTCCCCCCAGTGTATTTAGTAAAATATTGGGTTCCAAATCTTGTGAAATAAAGTGATGGAATAGCATGCTCATGTAATGCTATTAAACCAGAAAAAGAAGAGAATCCTTTTGTTAGATGGTTCTTAATAATCTGGATTTCATTAGAAGTAAAAATGGTTCAAAGGTTTCTGGAAATAGCACACTAGCTGAGCTAATACTATGACATTAAAAATCTTCAGAGTAATAGAATTAACTATAAATGTTCACATGCTTGGGAATAACACATTGTTCTTGTACATGTGTTAAAAATTGTGAGGGTATATGTTGGGAAGGGAGGGCAGTTACAAAACAAATTACTTTAGACAGTGTCACAGAAAGCCCTCCAGTCATGTGAATTTAAATAACATCTAGGAATAGCTGGATGCCTCTGGCTAAAAATGATGTTTCAGTTGGAGTAGCTTTGACAACTGCTGAAAAGTCTATTAGGGCTCATGATGAGTGTGACCCAGCTTTCTGCAGTGGAAGAGAAGCACATACTGAATTAATCTTTAAAATGGATAATAATATTTTAATCATAGTTTCTACTAGATCTTGCAGAAGACTGAGATTTCTGATCTGCAGCGTTCTACTGTATTCAGTTTTTGGTTCTTGCTAATTATAAAAAAAAACCAACAACAAAACAATCAAACTACAAAAAACTCCAACAAACCAGCAATTAAAAGTTAGATCGCTATAATGAAATATGTTTATTTCGTCTGTAGTGAAAGAATACTACCTAAATTCAGGTTAAGGAGGGCTACAATCCTATTTCAGAAACCCAGTTTTCTAATAGGAGTTTTATGACTTAAGCAAATGAGAAATCTATGTTAAGGGTGAGGGGAATTAAATTCATCTCAGGAGTGAGAACTCTCTAATTTCTGAAGTTTTAAAAAAAGTTAACCTATCAGAATGACAAAAAAAATAAGGGTGGGAAAGCTATCTAATAAATATTGAAATAAATAGATTAAAGGGGAGTTAAAAAGTAGAGATTAAAAATCTCTCTGATTTTCAAAATGCATCCTAGGCCAATACCTGGCATAAGAGCATGATGCTTGGCCTTCCTCTGAGCGAGCTCACTGATCCAAGAGTAGCCTTTAGAAGAAAATGTGTGTACTATAAACCTCAGGAGTGAACTCAGTTTTAGTGTTAATATTTGCAGACTGTGATACTGCGATTGCATGTGTTCTTCCCACAAGTTCCTGCAGCATAAACTCTCCTTGCTGTGTCCACAGAGGAAGCAGTAGCTGGAGGACCTTCATTTTTGGCAGTGTTAATGGACCAGCAGTCTGTTAATTCACTCTGTGCACTGCCAGCATGGGGGGTGAGCTCAGGGGCCTCAGTTCTGGTACTTGGTGAATGGTTTTCCTGCTGGAGACCTGAAAACGGTCAGACGGAGCATGATAGCTGAAAAAATGACAGTAAAACAGGGTGCAGGTAATGTCAGGAATATATCATGCAATCAGATGGTGAAAGAAAATAAATATGAGAACGTGTAAATAAAGCTTGGTTGTCTTATGATAAATTTGTCTTGTTCTGAGCTGTGCTGCTGGATTTGAGGTTACCCTGTGTGTTGGCATTTGAGTCTACTGCAAGTCAATGCACTAGGCAGTTTCATTAGCAACAGTGAACCAGCTTCACATTCTTGTCCTAAAATTTGGGATTGGCTGGTGAAAGTTGAGACAGCCTCAGTTGGTGCAAGGATCCAGGTGGTTTTTACCAACGAAAGTGATACAACAAACCCGAGTTAAGTATGAGAAGGCGGGCAGATTTTTTTTCCCTTTCTCTTTAATATGTCTATTTTTACTCACAAAGCCTGATCTGATCTTCCTCATTTGTCCTGGGGTTTAGTGGCTTCCACCTCCCTCGAGCTTTTGCTTGGGCGTACAGCAGGACCATGGCAATCAGCAAGGACCTGGGGCTGCTCATCAAAGATGAGCGGTCTTGGTGACCCTGAGGATTAAAAGGGGAAGCAGTGGATGTCCAAGACAGCAAAGTGAACAAAGTAGGATATCCAGAGGTGTCTTTCAGTAACTGGTGCATTTGAGCTAGAGCTGCTTGTCCCAATGGTCTCCTCATTCTGCCTGGGTTCTGTTCCTTCAGTGAGGCTGATGCCTCCGACTGCTGCCACCCTGATATTCTG
The DNA here is from genome assembly GCA_026261815.1 of Monarcha castaneiventris obscurior. NCBI lineage: Eukaryota > Metazoa > Chordata > Aves > Passeriformes > Monarchidae > Monarcha > Monarcha castaneiventris. Next base: position 11,823,802 of record JAMPIT010000230.1, read on the forward strand.
TGGCAGAGAAATCTTTGTTCCCTAGGGAAAGGAAGGGAATGAAGTCCCTTAAAAGGACAAAAATAATCCTTATTTATTTATTTTTGGAGGTTTAAGAAAAATGTGTTACTGATTTAGTTGATAAGAAAAACAAAAGCTGTAACATAGGTGTTACATCTATCACAACCTCAAAAAAATTTATTCAAAGTCAAGGACAGTAGGAACACTAGAAAGTCGTTTTGTTCTGAGGCAGCTTTAATTATTTTAAAAGAAGATTATTCTATTTCAGACAGTCAATTGGGAGAACTGCAAATAACATATATGAGGTGCTAAAGGGTACTAGGATAGCACAATGTTTTAAATGCTGCTGTTTTGATCTTTGATTGCAGTAATGTAGAGTAAAATGCTTCACTTCAGGTCTTCACCAGCTTTCAGTATTGGCTGCTTCCTAGTCTTTTTTCCCTTAGCCCACCCAGTTCCTCATCTGGCTGAGATGTTGCTAACACAAACCAAGAAGAATCTTTTTTTCTGTTTCTTAAAGCTGACAGATCTGTGTCATCTCTCTGAGAAAGGGGACAACTGCTACAAATAACTTGGAGGTGTTGCATTTGTTTCAACCGCAATTAGGCTAGGACAGAGCCTTGAGCCATGCCATGTATCACCTTAAAGTTAAATAGAAATCACTCAGCCAGTTGAGAAGGTTAGAAAATTTTATACTGAGGCAAAGAAAGCCTTTAAGTAGCTGGAGAAGGTATTGAACAAATTCAGCAGTGAAAAGAATACTGTGTGACCTAAATTTACACCACTGGTGTCCTTAACCTACAGCAAGAACTGTTACAAAAAAATCCCTGTTTTGCTTGGTGTGTGCAGTCAGAGAATGAACAATTTGTTCATGTGCCCCTGTGCGTGATAGGAGATGCTCCCAATGAAATGGGGAACAGGCTGAGGTGATGTGCTAGAGGGCTCAATGTAATGGGACAAATTTGAGTTTGTGGAGGATTTTCAAGGAGCAGTAGCATGTAAATTTGGAGTTGAGTGCAACATTTTAAAATGCTTTAGAGTTAGGAAAATAACATTGCGCCCTAAGAAGATGCTGTCAAGGCACGTGGTGTAGCAGGGGTCGTCCCACCAGGCAATGTGTCGTCTTGAGTGGGTCAGTTTTATTACAGTGGACAGCCCTTGCCTGATCTCTGTCTTCAAGATTACACCAAATCTTAGGCATAGAAAGCCTGCTTACAGTTATGTAAAATAAGATTTTGTGTGAGGGAAGGCAAGCCCAACCTAGTTTCTGGTAAACTGGTAAATACTGCAAATGCAGGAGGAGGGACAGCAGCTCCTCTGCAGGCGGGAGTCCTGTAGAGTGTCAGAAAGAGAACTGGACCTGAAGCTGTTCTGCAAGGCTTTTTGACCTGAGATTGGATGAGGGCAGAGCAAAAAGTTACAGGGTGGTGTCATGCAACCAGGCAAGGCTTCCAGCTCTGGCCACCTCTCCCTAGTCAGTGATCTCTACCTGACCTAGAGGACGGTGAGTTCTGCTGGACAATGTGCAGTCTGGAGCAGTGTCTCTGTCTTCCTCTGATTCTCTTTGGAGATCACAGACCAATTCATTTATTTTAGAACTGGAGACTTGTCTTGAGCCCAGAAACACAAAACTTTTAATTTCCTCATCACCCTTCTCCCCAGCGTGTTTTACTGTTTAAAATGAATAAAACAAACAAAAAAACCTCATAGACATCTGAGAAAAAAAAGATTTACTTGATGTTTCTATTGTGAGAAAATGGGGCAAAAATGTCAAATGTTCCCTTTAAAGACTTGTCAGTTTACTAACACTGTTTGTATCACCATTGCAAATTATTTGAGCTGCTAAGATGCATGGAGCTCAGTGTTCCTGAGTTGTTAGCAGTGCTTTGTTGATGAGCTCCATATACTGTTGCTTTGTTTACTTGTTAAATGTTTACTAAAACTGGAATTTCATGTTATAGTTCCTTTCTCCTTCAAGGTGGGGCTGTCTGTTAAAGAAGTTAACTCCTGATGGCTTGTGATAGTATCAAAGGCACCATTTAAATATAGATCACCTGTGCCCATATCCTAACTTCTAAAATGTACTTAAATTCAAGATAAATTACTATAAAATACATATTTGTTTATTCAATTCCTTGAGTTACTCAAATGGAGAGTGCATGGAAGATTTCCATAAATAATATATACCAGTGTCAGTGATGTGTAAATCTATTTCTGAAATAAACAGTTCTGTTTCATAGCAAGAGCTGTTTGAGTCGCCCACTTAAATGGGTTAGAGCTGCTGCAAGGAATGCTGTTTGTTGCAGCCTTTGTGGCTTAGACATAGTTTCACTGAAAACTGTTTAGATTTTAGTTGTAATACTGGCAGGCAGTTTTGCTGCACGTTGCTCAGCTTTCTGCTGTGGTTTGGGTTGAAGGAGCATGGGCAGAGTGGATATTTCCATAACAAGAAAGCAAGCCAGTACTAGGGCCCTTTCAGCATGTATCATGGTTGAGCTTTTGATTTAACAAGGAGACAAACTGAGAGGTGCTTAAACCTCACCACTGGAAGGAAGCAGTTGTCATGTGAGTGGAAATGTGCTGAAGCCAGTACAAAAGCAGTGCGGGCTCAGAAGTGACTTTCTGCAGTGACAGCTCTTATGTTTCTGTCTGTACATGAACTACCGAATTTTATTCTTGCACGGCAAGATCCATTCACTTGAGAGTGTTTTACTAGTCTTGTGCATATTAAAATAATGTAACAGAATACTAAAGTTATTCAGCTTTTAAGCATCTGTTTGCGTATTGGAGCATTAATTCTGTTCATAGTAAAATACAAAGCTAACTCAGGCATTGTGAGTGCCATGGCAGTACCAATGCCAGTTCTTTATTTGGGCAATAAATGTAACTGTATTCTGCAATTTTGGTTAGATTTGGCATTTATGTTGTTTAGGTTAAACCTTGCCATGCTTTGTTGGTATGTGCAGGTGTAGGTTATTCTGTCTTTGAACGCCTTAGGCTCTTAGCTTACAGCAGAAATCAGTAGCAAAACTGTAGGACTTGCAAAGGTTATTGCTGTAGCCTTCTCAGGTAAAGGGGTCACTTCACTTTTCTTTGTTATTTCCTACCTAGTGGATTCTAGTGCTTTATATGACTCCCCAAATGCTGCCTTAAGTTTCTTTCTATGTGCAGATTTTAGTCTTTTGTTACTGACTAGAAAGAATGAGATTTTTTAAAATTACTTAAAACCCCCATACACTGATGTTGTCTTTTCTTGTTTGTGTTTTCAGTATTAAACATGGTTTGGAATATTTTTAGAATTTTTTATAATGTATTGATTGTAATGATGTAAAATGGCAACACTATTAATGTAAAGTACACTGCAATTCTGAGATCTAGTTAAATGCTGTGTCCTTGCCATGACCCTCACGTTCTCTCAGTGAGTTTGCATGCTCTTGAGTTACTAGAAAACCTATGTTATGATAAATATGGTCTCTCCTTGCTTGTTACAGCTCTGCTAAGTCTTAAAATTATTTCCTGCTAAATATTTATCTTCCATGCTTGTGGAATGTGTACATTTGCACATGGTGTGTACATTCCACGCCAGAAAATTATTTGATTAGCAGTTTGATGTGTTTATTCTGAAAAAGTAAGTACTCACCCTCGTGTCTCCTCTCCTAGGCATCCCAAATCTTTGGGTTAAAGAGACTCATACCAGGCAATGAAATACCTTACAGCAGGATAATAGGGTTTTATTTTTCTTACACAGGAGGTAGACAGGTGCTATAGTACTCAGTGCAATATGAAGAGTGAATGTTTGAATCTTGTATTTACTGTAATTCCTTGGTGGTTCTCAATACCCTGTTGGGTTGCAAAATCAGCAGTATCTGTTGCGGAAGAAACCAAACATCTGCCAATTGAGAGTAGTATCCCAGCATTCCAGTCTGAGTTACTGCTTCAAAGAGGACTACAGGAGAAAGGACAATTCTGAAGACTAAATGCAAAATAAAACCAAGGCTGTTACCACACCCTTGGCTGGTGACATCAGGAATCTGAAAGTTTGCACTATTTAGGCATATGAATGGTATATCCAAGTCTTGTTTGCATGAATTAGATTCTACTTAAAATTTTATTTTTCTTTTCTTTAGTATAATGCTTCACCACAGCAGCAGAGAGATATAATAAAGAGTAGGAGTCTGGACAGGAGGCTACAGGAACCAATAGTTTTAACAAAATGGAGGCACAGCACAATTGTTCTGGACACCAACGACAAGGTAGGAGCAAGTTGTCAGCATGCTGAAATGCCACTTGTTTCTGACGTGTGACATATTTAGTGTACCAGAAATGACTATGCCTGAATTTCTGAAGTGTCTTTTTTTTTTCTGTCTCTTGTATCATTGTGTATAACATGCAGCAAAACCAAGGGCTGTTCAATAACTTCACTGCTGTTACTTTGTGAATAGTAATTCTTTTCTTGTCCTTGAAGTATTTAAACTAGTGTTAGTTCAGGGAAAAGCTGTGCATGGTTACAACAGGGTTGTAATATTGTTATTGAAGGGCAGATGACAGTACTGAAAGTGCTGAAACACTTGGCTTTGATCCTCTCCAGAGCAGAGCTGGTGTTTAGTCTGAAAAATGCTGCGAGTCAGTAACAACAAAAGCTGTTTTCTGCCCATTCTTAGGGCATGTTCTTGTTAGTCAATTTGGGCTGTACAGTAATAGATGCTGTTTGGGCCAGCAAGTAGACAGGGCCTCTCCATTGCACTCCCTCTGCTTTGACCTTTTTCCTGCCATTTCTGCTTTGTGCTGGGGCATTCTGCCTGTGGGTGAGGAGAGCTGATGTGAGCTGAGCAGGGAGGAACTGAAACGGGTGCTGTAGGGTGATGACATGCTGGTTGCTGTAGCTTCTCTGCAGTCTGATTCATAGAAAATGAAGTACTTGGTGGTGCTGAAGTCTTAGCACAAACTTTTCAGAATGAAATATCAGGAAATGGCAAGCTCCCTTTTCCTAAAATTCTGAGAAAAAAGTTAAATGAGTGCACGTTCAAAAGTGTAAGGAAAAGCCTATTAGTGGCCATGTGTAATCACAGATGTCAAAACTGAACTTGAATGGACAAAACACAGTAGTTGTAATGACAATGAATCTGCTGCCCAGAATGTTACTTGCTCGACCTGTTGTTTCCATTTTAATGGACTTGCTTTTCTTGAGTTGACTTAGCTCTTCAGAATAGGATTTATTGGATCTGATCTTGAGCTTTTGAGTTGTCAGTTCAGGATATATCATGTGTGGTGTTGAGGAGGCACTGGGCCGTGCTTGGCTGGGGACTTTGCACCTCTCGGCATTAATTCAGCTCGAGCGATTCTGAGATCCCGCTGCTGCTCCGTTCCCCTCCCTCCTCCTCTTCCCCTGCCTCATGCATCCTTCTGTACTCAGTGTGTTGTGGCACACATGAGACAAAGAGTAGATGGAGCCCTGATAAATCAAAGCTGAGTGGGCACTTCTAGCCTCATGTGCAGTTTATGCTTCACAGGTATGAACGATTTTGTTGGAGATGGCTTGAAGTTCTGGCTTCGCTTTTAAAGGAAGACTTAATTTTCTTTTTTTTTTGGCATAAGACTTACTGCTGTTTTGGAAAGAGCTTTATGCAGTGCTGCACTGAATGAAGAAGCTTTTGTAAAACATTGAATAAGTGGAGCTGTTTACATTTCTTCAAGGCTCAGTGTTCACATATCAAGAACTTAAACCTAGTGAAGCAAACATGGAAGTGCACAAATGCTATGCGTAATAACCAAAAGAAACTCTATTTGAACTGCATTTGTGAAGTCTTAAGTCAGCAGCCTAAAGTTCTTTAACAGTTTCCAAGCATGTAGAAGGCATGTTTTTTTTATTGGTAAGGAGAAAGTAGTTTAGATGAAGCACAACATTAATGCCTTGAGAAAATTAAAAACATGTAGTGGTGTAGCAGGCACATTGTTAATATATTCTGCTTTAAATTACTATGTGGAAAGGGAATGGTTCATTACCACCAATACTGGATTTCTTGTTCCAGAGTTGCTTTCACTGTATGAAAGCTATCTCAAATTCAGAATTAAGTATTAAGGAAAACAACTGGTATTTTTCTGGATGGGCACATGAACCCCAAGCTTTCTTTTTAGCTGTCTCCTAGGGAAGCTGTTTTCTTTTTATTTTCCTTATTTGTTTTTTTTTCCTGGAAAAACAGTGCAACTCAATTGTGTGAAAAACGGCCGGTCAAAAGAGTACTTGAAATGTGTCAGGGTGAAAGTATGGGTTGCCATGGCTCATGAGAACTTGATGATACCAAACATACTGGTTAACAGTTTATTGTCTGCGGCACATATCTGGATATAGCCATCAGCTAAAAAAATTTGATATGCATAGGAAAAAATAACTTCCTGGGAAGGACAGTTGATTTTCTTAACTTGAACAAGTTTTTTTTCCTTTGCATACATCTGAAAATACGGAACGTTTAGGCTGTTCTACTTATGAGTGCTGAAGTTCTCTGTTATTATGTTACTAAAAGAACTAGTGGGCCACTTCTCTAGGTAGACTTGCAAGTGAATTTTAAAGCACGAGTGTGCAGAGTGCTATGCAATGCTGCAAAAGCAAACTGGGTTTAGGAGACCTGTCAAGGGATTTTAGAAGAGAGAGGGGGAGAAATGTGTTAACAGTAACAGAGAACAAGTGATGTTTTTCTTCCATTTGGAATTCTTTACCAGATTTTCAGGCAATGTGTTTGTGCAAGGCAATCATTACTTCAGAGGAAATGTACCTGCCTTTTTTTTTCTCCAAGATGGGCTATTTTTCTAGTTTTTAGAGATTTAGTATTTTATTTTGGTATGTAGTTAACAGTTCAAAACAAAACCCCAACTCTCTAGAGATTTTCAGCGTTTCATTGTAAGGAAAATAATGATCATGCCTCACAAAAATTAACAGAGTTGGTATAATTTTTTTCTACATATATTACTTTTTTAATGCTAATCTTGTATTTGCTAACCACAGAGAAACATATTGTGTTGTTTAAAATCTTAGTATTTATTATATGGTACCTTGTAATAAGCTATTATTTTAAATGTACTTCATAATTTGATAGCAATGTCATACAAGAAATCTGCCCCTTAGTAAGGATGAAGGCTTTGCTTGAAGCTGATGCAGCATATATTAACATCTTTTTTTTCAAATGGTTATGTACTGATTAACCTAGTTTGAATGTTGTCTGTAAATCTTGTAAGAACACTGTTTAGTAAGCAAGTTTAGAATATAGATGTCTGAGAATATTATGAATGCTTAAAAGAAGTACTTTTCTAATGTATGAGTGTGTAGAAAGAAAGAGAGGAAGAAAGCATCTTTAGGTTAAAAAAAATAAAATAATTGTATGAAAGATAATAACATTATCTGTTGACATTGACTGTTTGAATTTTATAGGAATCATCAAGTGCTTCTAAGGCCAGTTTTCCTGAAAATGAGTCATCTTCTTCACCAAAGCATCAAGCCACAGTCAGTATGCAAAGTGTTTAAATAGATAAGTAGATGTTGTAGAAACTGGGCTATTCATGATTAGAGAACTGAGGGTAAGCCTTCTTGTCGGGAAAAATAATGGGATAAAACTATTTGAAGGCTTTGCATTTTAAAAGGAATGTATTACATCCAACTCTGCTTTCAGGAAAAAATTCTGAATGTCTTTGGCTTAAATGCATCTTAGTGATAGTAGATTAAGTTAAAAATTCACCGTGGCTAAATTGTGCCAAATTATGTAGAACTCAGTTTGCTTCCTCCAACAGTCACATCTTCTCACATAGCACCTTGAAAGGTAAAAACAGAAGCAAATTCCCCCTTTTCACAGAATCCGTCACTGTTAGTAGTCAGTAATAGTTTGTAGCATTTGATATTTCTCATTTTGGCTTGTGTTTCAGTCCTCTTAAAGAGACATCAGGGACCTGGCATAAATAAACTATGTCCTTTTGATTTAGCAGAACAACTACTGGGAGAAAAACCTAAGCCTGCTAAACAGCTTTTTTAATTTCAGTTTATATTTTAAACGTGAGCATTCCTTTTTTAACAGTGGGAAATGGATTTAAAAAAAAATTTATTTTTTTTTTTTTTTTAAATTTTGGAACTGTACTTCAGTAGCAGTGAAATAAGTAAATTGGTCAATTTTACCAGCCCCTTGGTAAGTACCTCAGGCCATTAAAGACACAACTTGTCCTGTTCCTTTCTTACTCTGTGTGCAGGGAAATAGTTCTCTGGCTTAGCCATGATAATCCATTCTTACAACACTTCAAACAGTTTTTCACAATAAAATAAGCATTTTTTATTAAGCAAGCATAGCTGATAGCCTTACACTAAAGCAATTACTGCTGCATGTGATCTAATTTCTTTAAATATGGCTCAGATCTCAAATTTTTGAAATTGTATTTTGCAGAGGAGCTCACTCCTGATTTAGGTAATAGGAAAAACATCTGTATTTTCTTTAGCTGTCCCCTGGGATTTAAATATTCCAAAGAAAGCTGGTAAATTTTTGGCATTTTGATCCTTAACCTGCTTTCCTTTTCTTTTTCCTGGTTGCATTAATTTTCCCGTTAGTACCCCCTAGTGTTGCTGCTAAGTAGGGCAGTATGCTACTTTCTCTGAATAATTCTCTGGAGCATCCCCTCTGGTTCCACTGTGAGTAATTGGTTAAAACAATGATTTGTTTTGGGAAGTGAGCACAGGTTGCTCAGTCACTGTGAAAGTTGGTGACAGGCTTGTTCTGATGGGTAAAGCCAAAGGTTGGTTAGAAGGGTGCAGTGCATAGGACCAATGGGTCCTGTGTCTGCATGCATCACAAATAAAGTAGTCCAAAGAATGGGATAATTCATTTGTTTGGCTTTTTGGAGAGTGGATGAGGGATTTTTCTTCTATTGAAAATACCAGTTTTGGAAAATAATGCATCTGTCACTGACTAGGGAAAGCATTCCAGCCCAATGAAGTTATTAGACAGTTACCATTGGACTGAAGTAATGTCTGATCCACCAGATAAACACCTTTGTCCTTCATAATTGGTCTTTTCTGTATTTTATGTGCTGGGCTTGAAACATGTAGGTAAAATTTTTAAGGTCCATGAAGAACAGATCTATGTCTCTGATAAGAGTGTTGTCCATGGTATTCCAGTAAAAAAAAATTCTTCTAAATTGTAGTTTGCAGTTATGGTCCATTTAAATTTGAGATTTAGAGGAAAATTCTGAAGAGGATTTATATTCTATTTTCATTGGATCTAGAATTGAGGTCATTTTTTAAATGATAAAACTAATTTGGATTCATTCCCTAGTTGATTGTTTCAACTAATAGCTTATTTCATAAATTGGGAACTGTTAGAAGCTGTTACTGAAAAGGAATTGATAAAAAATAGTTTAGTGTTCTTTTAGCACCCCTGACTGGTAGGACAAGGCTGGGGTGACAGGAGAAAATGGTAGTATTTGGTACCTCATCTTAAGGTGATGGCTTAAGTGAATCTTTCAATCCTAGAATGCTTTTTCGAACATTCCTTTATTTTATTATTTTTATACAGAAATTAGAAATATTCACGCCAAGTATTTGAAACTTGCAAACAGCCTTCTTGTTCAGCAGTGTTCTTTTCCCACCAGTCACTGACTGGTGTTGAAATTTTTTCGTAGGCATACTGATAATAGATGGTTTTCATCAACAAGACATAACTAGTTTAAAATTCGACTATTTTCCGTGGGGATAGGAAAAAAAGAGGACATCAAAGAAATGCTTCACTGTTCTGTTTTTAACATGAATATGTTAATATTTTTATGCACGTCAACCATGTTTTATTTAAAATATGAAATTATGTTAAAATTGCTTGGAAGAATTTGTATGGGAATTTAGGCTTTTTTTTTGTCAGTCCCCTCCTTTTTTACTAAAGGACTACCGTGCTATTATACAAATCATTTTAAATGCTTTCATAATTTTCACTGTCTACTGTCACAAATTATTTAGTTTGGCTTGTCCAAAGAACCTTGGTCTTGATGAAGGAAAGCTTTTTACCCTCTGAACGGTAATGAATACTCTCCCAGAGGAATTTTGATTTTGCTGATCTCTGAGTATTTAAATATGCTTAAAGATAGTTTCTTGAAGTTATAACATGAGCAAAGATGGCTCTTTGCCAGAAATGGATTATTTGGGGGATTGAATTCTGTGACGTGATATTAATAGAAGCAGATTTTCTTTTATATTTCTTATGTCTTACTGTTATCTTACAGGGTCAAGAAAAGTATGGGTTATTAAATGTGACAAAAATTACAGAAAATGGGAAGAAAGTTCGGTAAGTCTTGGACTTGAAAAGTGCACGTGCTTAGGGTTTATAAAAGGTCTTTTTTATTAGGACCGGGGTTTGCAACTTCTTACTTTTTGTCTCAGTTTGCCTTAGAGGTTTTCCTGTATGACACAGCTTAACCTTAGCTCATGTGTTTGTCCCAGTGAGATAATGGGCTGCAGAGAGCCAGAGGCTCCCGTATCAGGGATTCACACAGGGCAGCGATTTCATGGTGTATTGATGAGAGACAGCTTTTTGAAATGGAATTGATTGATTGATTCATTGAAGAGCAAATCTGTATAGGATACAGCGTGTCTTGTTCCTTGGATAAACTTGGTATAAGAGGAGCTTTCACTTGCTGTCCTTTAACTTCCAAGGAGTGAGTGTACATCCATGTGCTCCCTAATTCTTCCTGCACTGTGCTTGTGAAGGGTTTGGAGCAGTGTATTGCCCAGTGTCAGTCTCCTGTAGGTGACGAGTGACCTCATTTCTAACTTTCCTCTGCATCCCAGGCAGCAATTTGCACTATAAATCATAATGTGTAATCAGGTGGTGCTGTCTAACTGCATTTCTGGTGTTTTGCAAAGAATCAATGGCAAATACTACAGAGGTGTGGCACATCCTCAGAGTTAATTTAGGTTTGCTTCTTGCTTTTTTTTCCTTTTTTTCTTTTATTCCTTTTTTGTGTTTGTTTTTCAGTTAATCTTTTAGATCTAATACTGTGTTATATCTAGTTCAGTGTCTCCCAGAGTTGTGATACATGAAGCATGCTTCTCCTGAGGATTAAATAGCCAACACCCAGCTGTTACTGTAGAGCCACCCTGACCTAGTCCAGTGCAGCTGGGCAGCACATCTGACCTCCAGTTTGGTTCCTCAGAGCTGCTTTTAAGAGTTTGGTAGGACTGGGTGGACAGTGGCTTGTGTAAGCTGCTGCTGGTACCATGTGCAGTCATCATTTACGTTGCATCTGTTGGAATCATTGATCTGCATTGTTGCACTGCTGAACAGAAAGATGCAGCGTGGCTGTCCTGTCACTTTGAGAGCTGTTAAGTAATAATTCATGTTGGGCAATGGGAATTCAGGGCTTGTCAAGATTTTATTTATTTTATAACCTCAGGAGGACAGGTCTGCTGGCATAAAATCCAATAGTCAGACAACTGAAACAACTCATCCTTTCTCTTCATTTTATAGATCTGTAGCAAATACTTTATTGCCAATGTAAATGAGCTTATTACATAAACATGGGACACTTGCATCTCAGGTCAATGAATTTCAGAATTATGCAGTACTTTGGCATGATCTGTTAAGTACACAGTGGGCTGAGCGTTCCAGATTAGCCCCTTTGAAATTATAATTGCGTGGTGTTTCTCTTGGTGAACTGCTTCTACTACTAATTAGCTTTGTTTGATTTAGACTTTGATGGTCAGGCTGGGATTGTTAACATATGTTCCCTTCTACAAATATGATAGCAATTAAGACTTACTGATGCCACTAATGACTGTATATGTGCTTAAGTATATTAACATACAGGTCAGCTGAGCAACAATGATCGACGGTTTAAATATCTGCTTTCAGAGTCAATTTATTTTATGTTTGTTTACAATTATTTGCAGAAAGAATTGGATGTCATCATGGGCAGTGTTACAAGGGTCATCACTGCTGTTCACTAAAACCCAAGGAAGTGGAACTGGCTGGGTAAGCCCAGGAACAACCCCCACCCTCACTGAAGTGTTACTCGTGTAAAGCACAATAAACTAAAGCCCTTTTATTTGCAGGGCCCAAATACCTATATATATATATACATATATATATATATGTATGTATGTATATGTATATATACACACACATATGTATATGTATATACACGTAATTTGGAAAAAAGTAACTGTGTGTAAGTTGTCAAGAAAACAGTTTAATATTACAATTATGGTGTAGCGTAAGAAGAAAACTAGTTGTATCTTTGACAAGCAAGAAACTGATAACATTCAGGTGCCCATAGGCTTGAAGTTTTTTCTCCAAATGCTTTCATGTTTCTTACTAATGTGTTTGTCCAAACAGTTTGTTTGTTTTACTGTTCTTGGATATTTTTTCATAAACTCCAGGTAATTTTGAATGTGATACATGTAATAAAGAAAACAATCTGACACTTGTCTTCTTGCATTGGCCTATTTGAGCAATGCAGTTGTTGTCTTATGATTTAGTCTTTGCCTCGCTGGATTCCATATTTTGTTTTAGATCTTCGTAGTGCATGACAAGTACTTGTACTTACTTTGTTGTCTGATGAAGACCAAAAGAGAAACATCACATTGAAGATAATGATGATTTTTTTATCACCTCTAGTGTAATAGCACTAAAATTAAATTTGCTATATTTATCTGGCTGCATTCCTACATTAATAGGTATCAAAATAGCTCTTTATCTGTGGACTACTTAGCCTCTTTTGGAGGTCTGACATTAAACTGTGTGGATCTCTTGTAATAACTAAAGACAGGCCAGAGTCAGTGTTCGTTATTTCTATGTATTATCATGCAAATTCCAGCAAAATTGCCTCTTACAGATCTGTGCTATCTTGCTGTGCTTTACTGATCTTTCTCCTTTGCTCACTTTCTCCTGCTGCGCTTCAGTATGGGTAGTGAGTTGAAATTGACAATTCTCTTCTATAGTATTGAGTTTTTTTCAGACCTGTTAACGTAATTTTACGTAATTTCCAATCAACCCTTCTGTAAAAGAGTTGACTGGAAAAAAATAGGTGAGGATGGATAAATAAAGTTTGGAGTAGAAGAGAATGAAAAAGGTAAAGTTGGGCAAGATGGTCAAGCAGAGGGAAAAGAAAGGAAGGAAAAACAAAGATGAAAGGCATCAGAGAAGGTAAATTCCACTGTATGGCAGGAAGTGGATTTTGGTGACTTCTATGGTTGACTTCTACAGCCAAGGATCCAAAAAGTATTTTAGTTTTACACATGTTAATATGCATGTTTGGAAAGTAAAACTTTTGCCTGGGTTACTATTCAAGTTCAAAAACCTCAATTACAGCTACTAATACTCACTCTTAATTCAAGTGTGGCTGTAAACCAAAAGAACTGTCTTTTTCAGCTGTATGTTAATATCATTAAAACACACAATGATAAACTGTTCATGAATATATGATAATGTTACAAATGATTTGTGCCCAAATTAATTATCCATAAAAGATAAGCAATAAGCAGAGTTGCATGATTTATGGGAACAAGTGTAAGTTGTGTTATACCATCCAGATAGAATAATTTAAAAATAAATAGAAATCTAATAAATAAATTTTAAAATAAAAATGTGTAAATTCTTTTGATAATTTAAGTGGAGCAGAAGTCCCATAGTCACAATTTTTCTGTGAGACACTATCATTTGTGTGTACTGTCAAGCACTAGAGTAGGGTCAGCAAAATAAATAACAACAGTACAAACAGAATAAAATGAAGCTGGAAATACTAAGATAGAATCTCTTTCAAGGACTTAATATTTTACACCTGCATAATCACAGCTGACTTTCTAGATATATAATTAAGTATTCAGCACACATCGTTCTTGGTCTCTGTAGGAAATTTTTTTCAGAGTGTTCAAAATTCCACTTCACCTCTCAAACTTTGTTCTGTGTCCATATTTTAATAAGGTGAAGTCAAGTCTAACAGTTTGACATATAAGAATTACATTTCTTCTTCATCTTATGAGAAGAATATTTAGCATTCATCTAGTGATTGATATAACCATATCTTCTTTTTTTGTGCATTGTTTTGTGACTTCATCACTTTTCTTCCTTTTTCTCATTAAGTCATTTTGCCAAGGGGGCTCAATTCCTGAGCTCTTGCTCTCGCTGCTTTCTTCTTGGAAAAATGCTCTCAGTCGTCGACCTGCTGTCACCTATGTAAACTCTGCCCAAGTTTCAGCTATCACTGTATGTGTTCTTGTTGCATGTCTCTTGTCACTGTAAGGCTTTTTGCCACTAATCCTGAAAGTAAACTCGAATTTTTCCAAGATTTAGTTTTGACACTTCATATAACACCTCATATATCTTGTTTGTTGTTTTTGAAAGTTATCCAAGGTGCAAATTAACAAAAGTTTATTGCAATAATCCTGTAATTGTTCCACTGGAATAAAGTAGAAAGTGTATCTTTTTCATTGGTGCCAGAATTATAATCCCAGATTTGCCTACTATTTGAACCACTAGTGCCTTGACTAATAAGCAGCATGATATACTGAGTTTTTTAACAGATATTTTGTCTGATTCTTTCTAACACAACTAATTTAGAATCTTTGTATGATGCCTATGATACTTTTGATACAATGGTGTACATGATGTTTGATAATTCTAGCTGTAATTGGAATACCCAAAAATGTAAATGTTATGCATGAAGAGGTGAAAGGAAAAGAGCACAAGGATGTTCTAGCTATATTCCACATACAGAAAGCTGATGTAAATTTGTAGGATTCTTTATATGTAATTCAAGCATCTGTAGCTATGTTTTGAAAATGCCAAGCACAGAAGAGCTGCCTATCAAAAATGCATAAATTACCTTGTGTTAAAAATGATGCAGCTGTCTTTTTCATGTTTGTTAAATTAATTGCTCTGTATGTGGAAGCCTGGAACAGATCATTTGTGAACAGTTTGGTAACCTTGTAAAAGGCTACTTTTTATAAAGAGATCTGGATTTTTTTAAAGGTTTTTTCACTCAGTTTTTGGTGTAAATGAGATGTATTAGCTATTGCCAAATTCTAGTGATGGAAAATACAGCATAAAGCACAGCAAATGCTTAGAAGCATTAATCTGTCAGCTTTCTGTAATAAGCACATGTCCTTGCTGACAAGTACAGTGGTGGCAAACCAAGCCTGTAAACTTCCCAAACATCAAGGAAATCAATGCTCTTCAAAATTCATCTGAGCAAACTCTTTATGTTATACCACTGTGATTTTAGCTAAGAATGTAATGTGTACATTACTACAGTTCATCAGGAATGCACTTCTGATTATACAGGAGCTCAGATGCTCATTGTGAAAACTTCTTGGCATGCAAATGCTCCTATCAGTCTGGTTTAAAAAAAAATCCATCATTTTGCTGTGACGATAAAGAATATATTTTTCTTTTTTTTCCCTCTTTTTTTTCTGTTTTGTTTAAGCTGTAAGTTTTGAAGGCCCCCTGCCAGCTGAAAAGGTGCATCTCTTTCCACAGCCTTCTTTCCACATCCTACCCAACTCTAATTAGAAACAGAATTACAAGAATGCCAGGTGTCATTTATACATCCAAAGTCTTCCCATAAATAACTTCCAGTTCCAGTTCTGTTTCCAAAGAATGCTGGAATGTGTCACAGTACAGACTGTGTGATTTGTCCCTGTGCAGGCTTCCAGGACTTGGAGAAAATCCTGAAAAGATTGAAAAGGCCTTCTATTTATTGACGTCAGTATATATCTTCAAGGCTGTCCTTAAGCTGCGCAGCATCTTCTCTATCTAAAGCAAAGAAAACACCCTATTCTTTCCAAAAAGTTATCTCTCCCATACAACCAGCATAGGCACATCCCATGACTATGTTTTTTGTCTAAAAAAAGCTGTCAGAAGTGGCTGTAGGACAGCTTCGTATCTAGGACAGCTGGCAGCAACAGGTATAGACCACTCCCTCTTTCTGTCTTACACTGCTGCCCTTTCTGAAATTCCCAGACAGCTCAAAAGAGAAATCCAGGAAGAGTAAAGTGTCTGCCCAGTGAGAGCTGGATTTCTCCTGACTGGTGCTGACTGGGTAGCACACCCTGTTTTGAGGAAGCAGACTTAATGTCTGTGTGGCAGCAGATGCAAAAGGAAAGGCTTTCTTTTTACCTCCGTCAGCAAAACCTGCTGGCTTCGGGAGGGTTTGATTGCCTTCAGCTAACCTTTGTGTGCAGGGCATCTGACCAGCCCTGTGCAGCTCTTGCTGAAAGCTTTAAGGAAGGAAATGGCTGCTGGCATCTCATTTTCATAGACCCAGGAGCAGAAAAGAACCTTGACAGGAAAGCTCAAAGGAGAGCCTGCATGGTAAACTTAAAATGTCCTTGAATAAAATGGTTATGATGAGTATGTAATGTTTTGGTGTATAAGAAGAGTTTTGCAGGGTAGCTGAATTATTTGCCTGGGTTTCCCCATCCTTGGATCTCACACAGCAGTTTGGCCACCATTTGAGTGAATGAGTGGTGAAAGACTTCTTTTTTTTGCCTTATTTAGCTTTAATCTTTACTTTCTTCTGTGCTTCTCTGAAATGCTGAAGGGAGTCAGGTCAAAAAGATGGGTAGAGTGTAAAGGTGTAGGAGGTAGTGCTGTAATTTTTCAGGTGTGGATTCAGCAAGC
Source organism: Monarcha castaneiventris obscurior (assembly GCA_026261815.1). Taxonomy (NCBI): domain Eukaryota; kingdom Metazoa; phylum Chordata; class Aves; order Passeriformes; family Monarchidae; genus Monarcha; species Monarcha castaneiventris. The sequence goes on from JAMPIT010000230.1 coordinate 11,840,439, forward strand.
TAGTGTATTGGAGGGCTTTTCTTTTGGTCAGAGCAGCACTGACAGTTCACATTTTTTTCTTGTTGTGTGTTGATGTCACCTGTACCAAGTTCTCTCCTGTGATTCTCAGCATCATCTGGGCCATGGTTTTAACTAATCACTCTCTGCCCCCAGTCCTGTAGAGGACTTTGGCACTAGTTTCCTGTTCTCTCCAGTGCCAAACTCTATAAATTGATTTAATTTTTTTTCCAACACGCAGCAGGATTGATTTAGACTGCCAGGAAGTGCGTGTCTGGGACACTTTGGATGTGTGTGCAGCAGTTACGTGACTTTCTCTTGAACAGGCAGCTGCTGCAAGAGCCAAAATGGCCCAGAGATTGTTCCTGTGGACTCTGCTGCTGAGCTGGGCCTCCCTCAAAAGCTCTACTATAATTAATAAGAAATGTTCTTGGATGAGGTATCTGAGAATTAAATTAGAAAGTGAAAGGTGGTGGGGATTTTTTTCCCAAGTACTAATTGGCATTGGGTAAATTAGAAATACAGCCCTATTCTGATATTTCATGGGTAAAATAAAGAAGTTAAGATGCTACTTTCCATTCAACACTTCATTGCCCTTAGGACTCCAGGCATGGAGATTTTCCAGTGGTAAACAGCCTTTCTGAAACACAATTAGCATTAATTAACATCCATGCTGGGAGTTTAATCAGAAGCAGCAGATTAGTCCTGTTTTCTGTACCATTTTTTTCTCCCCTTGGATATGGCTGTTTTTGTACAGGCTGGAAACTTGTGTTTGCAGCAAAGAGCTTGTCCTGGGGCTTAGGTCCCCCAGAGCTGTCACAGAAACAGCACTTGCAGATCAAAGACTTCATAAAGAAATAAGAAAAGAGCCTTTCTGAGGGAGCAGATGCTGCAAGCTTTCCCTGGAACTACAGCATGAAATTTCTGTGCTGTAACTGAGTGACTTAGAGCTTTCCCTGTTCCATATTTTACTCATGTCACTCACAATTAGAGCTTTTTGTTTGTGTGGGCCACTGAATTGGTTTCCTTGAGGAATTACGTTTCAGAGCTGTGTGGTGTATGTTGAAATGATAGTAAAACTACTTTATTTAAAAAAAACCCTGATACCTAGCATAAATGTGAAAGTAGGAGGTAAAAATAGCTCCATGATGTTTTCTTCCAAATTGTTGGAAGGGTTACTTGTGGGTTAAATATTTAGGGGTTTTTTTTCCTCATCATTTTGTTTATTTGCTCTTTGTTTAGTAGACAGACAGTTCTGTTTACTTGGTAGGACATGCTCCAGTATTGCAATAGAAGCATGTAGTGAGTTGAACTACAGAAAAGTATAAATGTTTATAAAAATTATAAATAGATAAAAATATATGGATAAATGTACAAACTGAGGTTGTTCTTCCAGTGCAGAGGGATGTGATTACTGTCTAGGAAACCTAGTGTTTCTGGTTTGATTTTTGGTTTTATGTACAACCACTGATTAAGTGGCAGAATTGGTCTTTTTTTGTTCAGTGACTTATTAGCTGATTTTGTTTAAAGCTTGGGACAATCTTGACTATCTTGACTAAAATCAAGCTATAATCAAATGTTGTATGGATTTCTACCATTTGTGAAAGGAAAAAAGCTCTGCTGGAATCTGATTGGCGTTTAAGTTTGTGGAATTTTGAGGGTTTTAAGCTGAGCAGCTTGTAATAGACATGCTTAAATATTGTTTTGTGGAAGTTATTTTTTTTTTTCCTGGCATCATGCCTGTTGATTTGTGGTGAAGTACCGTATCTGGTTTAAGTTGTATAGACTGTAAATAATACATGTTATATTTAAAAGATTGCAAGACTGTAAGAAATTCCTGTGTGTTTAATTTTATCATCATTGTTCCTATTTTTTTCCAGAAGTTTGGTGTCAATCAGTCTAAGCCAGAATTTACAGTGGATCTCAAAGGGGCATTGATTGACTGGGCCTCGAAGGACAAATCCAGCAAAAAGAATGTTATTGAGGTAAATTATTTTATTTAAGTGCAGAATTATATGCACTTCAATTACTGATGTAAGAAATTTTCTCTAAACTTAAAACCAAAAACTCATAAAACTGAGTTTTATCCCCTTCTGCCTGCTTAAATGTAGATGTTATCTTAGTACCTGCAAGAAATGTCCATTTTTAATATGTCTGTATGGGATATGCTTTTCAGTTTCAGGCAGACTGTTATTGGCTGTTTTCTCTGGTGAATGTTCTTGAGGCTGTGCATTAGCTAACAGTTCTGGCAGCGAGAAGTTTAATTTGATTTAGGTAATTTGACTTTTGAACTGTAGTGTGTTTATTGGTTCTGATGACACCTGGTTTTATTTTTTCAAAGCTAAAAACCCGCCAAGGAACTGAGCTGTTAATTCAATCAGATAATGACAGCTTTATTAATGAATGGTATATAGTTCTTAACTACACCATCAATCATCAGGTATGTATTTAAATCATCAAGGTTCTATTTTCATGATAATATTATTTAGTAAACTAGTTGATACAACAACTTCTAATGCTTCATGTGCATCTTCATTTACTGATTTTCTTGAGAGCAGGCAGGAGTTTGAGGATATGGCAGTTCCAGGAGGTGATGAGTGGAATATAATTAATAGTGGAAAAGGAAGAAAGATGGTCCACTGGATTAAGATGCCGGAGGCGTGGTCTGACATCCCATCTCAGAAATGAACCTACTTCTGTGTCCCAATACTTGTTCTGTCTTAGTGACCTGAAAGGTTCTGATAGAGAGGGAATGAAAGGGGGAGGACGGCTAGGGGATGATGACTTCATGACATACATTTGTTAGCATTTGATACTGCTCTTCACTTACTGTGGCTGCCCTGAAGTGCAAAATAAAAGCCCTGCCAAAATACTGTATTATCTCTTCTTATTTGACAGCATAATGCCACGTATTTAATTATCAGAGAAGTGCTCAAGCATTTGCTTTTGATATTGCCAAGCAAGATTAACCGTTTTTTAATTCAGAAATTGGAGGAGATCTTGGAGAAAATATTGGTCCCATATCAAGTTTACTTCATGTGTATTCTTACTTTTTAATAGTTCTAGGCTTGGTTGCTGTCCATAAGCTCCATTTTTATTGCTTTCAGTGCCAGTCCGTGGCCTTCATTTCTCCTAGCTCTGATAGTGTTTTTCACATATGGGTGTTTTCCACCAAAACACAGCAGGCTAGTATGAATGGTTCCGTTTCTGAGTGCTCATGGTTTAGGCTTCTGATCTTCTGCTCTCTCCTCATGTGGAAATGTCATGGCCCTTAATAACCAGGCAAGGCAGTGTCACCCAGTCACTCAGTGACACCCTTCTGCTGTCTGCCCTTTGTAACACAACTGAGGCCACTTCTTCCCTGCTGACAAATGAGCCAAGATGGAAAGGCTGAGATACACTGAGATGTGAGCAAGGTGTTGCATGTTAGGTTGAGGAAGTGAATGGTGGAATAAGGAGAGTTTACCAGCACTCTGGAGGAAATGGTGATGTATACTGCTGGGAGCTGGTAGCCAAGAGACCCAAGATTACAAGGCATGAGTCAAAAAAGTGCATTAGACTACTTGATAATTTGAAGCACTGAAACTTTGGGTACAAAAAGCCATCAGATCTAAAGTCAACTTTCCATTTTGGAAAGTTTGTGGTAATAGTAGCTGTGAACCTCTTTCCCGTGGCCGAGGCACTAGTTCTAGCATGACAAGATCCTCCTCAAAAGAAAGGGCAGATGAGATTCTGTTCTCTTTGCTCCCTCAGGCTGCTGTTGTGGCAATATTCTGTACAAGAGGAACAGCTACCTGCAAAGGATGTGGCTGTTCTCTTTCAAATACAGAAATTTCCAAGTTATTACACTAGACTTTTTGCATAATACAAACTAGATCCCAGGTGACTTTTCTCTAAAGCAGTGACTAGTTTTAAAATGTACCAATCCTAAAAAGCTTTGAGGCCTCTTGAAGAGTGGCAGAGGATCCTTAATGGGGACATTAATTGGGCAGTTGAGTATATTGATTTTTGGTGTGTAAAAAGGCTGTCCAAAGCTTTTGAAAAGGAATAGGAATGAAGGTTTTATAGTTAACACTGCTCTACAGGTTAAAGCACAGCTTAGTCCATGAAGTCGTGGTGTTGCTCCCTCAGTGCTCTGGAGTGCCCAACCCTGCCTCATTTTTACAGTTTCCTTCCTTGTAACAGAAGGCACTCTGCACCAAGATTTTGGCAACTGCGTAGCAGTCCAGTTCACTTCAGCTGAAGTGAAGTAAGACAAACACAGTTTGGGAAGGGAATGTGTTGTACTGGAACTGAGGAAGTTTCTTTTCCCATTTCCTGGTATGTCTGCAGTCATGCACATAGCATGGCTATGAGGCTGCAGGTAGGATCTGCAGACTCTGGTATCTTCCTCCACACTTCAACATGATCCACGTTTTCACTTGGCAATGTTTAATGAGAATGTGCTGAGATAGCAGGAACACGGGGTGAGAATTTTAGGCACAGATACACTTACTATTTCAGAGTGAGCTCGGTGTATGTTTCAACACTAGTGAGATTTTCCAATTGATAGTTCTGTTTTCTATTAAGAAAATTTTAATTATAGAGATAATAAATTAGGTAAATGCTCTAGAATTTTTTTTTTTTTACTGTATCATTCAGGTATTTCTGTGGCAGACCATTAAATAGTTGATGTTTGTCTATTGGATTTGTAAAGTAAGCCCAACCAAAAATAATTTTTGTTGTTTATTGGTTGAGGTAATGAAGTGTTATCATGAAAAGCTGGTTGTACTTTGTTCAGTGTCCAGCAACATTTTCTTTATTGAGTCTAATTATGAAATAGTCTTTCTCAAAGTTACTCACATTGCCAGTGAGAATGGTGTTGTCTGTGAAGATGTTTAATATCTAGAGTTCAGGAAAGAACCAACTGAATGTCATTATAGGGGAAAAATTGTGTCTTGTAGAACTGTCTGCAGGAAATGTGTGAGTTAATGCTGTATTCTCTGAACTGAGCACTGCATATCTTCGTAAATCCAACAGGTAACAGAGCCTGATGAAGCATTAGACGATGAGGTACCAGATTCCCCTGGAGTGGAAAAACAAGACAAAGAAAAAGAGAAAGAGAAAGAAAATAAAGACTCTAAGAAACTTCGTTGTGAGTTGGAAATTTTCCATTAATTGATTCTAGCAATGCCAGTTTTCATTTTCTGCATCTTCAGTATTGTGTGTAAATAGGGAAGAATTCAAAAGGACAGCTAAAAATGAAACTACTGAAGTTTGGAAACAGGCTTAATATAGTTCATTCTACATTTTGATGCCACTTGGTAAATTTTCTTCCATGTTTTATTAATCATACTTTAAAAAAGGAAGAAGAAGAAAAGAAGTGTGAAATGTCCTTAGCTCTTGCTGTATGACTTATTTAAAACAAGAGAAAATAAGTGGTGAAATGAATTATTTTCAAGGTGTTGTCAAATGCACAGAAATAGTATCTGACTTTTACAAATAGATTTGAATAAGAATTCTTCTGTCATTTTACTGATTTTTTTATTCTGTGGCACAGCATCTGTAAATATTTGCACTATTAACTTGAGCTGCAATTTCACTAAGTTGCTGCTGATGTACTGGCTGTTCAGAGAAACAAAACATTTTTAATTACATCTTCAGAATTTTGGAGCTAAATGTCTTTTAGTTAATTAGAAATTAACTTCCTGTGCACAGAAATACATTATTCAGGCTGACAGTTTTCTGTCTTTTCCTTCCGGGCCCTATATGTAATTTTCAAGAAAGTATTTATTTCTTTCAAAATTGTTAACCTAATGAGAGGCAGGACTGGTTTTGAAACATAGCTGCGTTTTTAGATTTCCCCAGCAATCCCATACGTAAGCTACTGTTTAGTTGGTTTTGCTAGTTTTTAGTGACAGGGTTGTCTCTTGGGAGTTTGAAAAATGGATGCTATTTACAGGAGTTCCAGAAAGTTAAGGAAAAAATTAGGGATATGTTGCAAATTTGAATAGGCTTTTTTGTGTGTTTTGGAGGGTAATTGTTTTTTTCTTTTAATGTTGGTTTCTTGGCTGATAAATGCAGTGTTGGTCCTGTGGGTAGTAATGCTAAATGTGTTTCTCTTTTCAGCAGTGAAAGCACCCAGCAATATAGATTCCACAGATCAGAAAAAGACAAAAACGAAGCTCAAGAAGTTTCTTACACGGCGCCCTACATTACAAGCTGTCCGTGAAAAAGGCTACATTAAGGGTAAATGAACCTTTTTAACAAAGGACATAATTTGAAAAGCTGAATTTAGTAGTTCATATGTAAAATGGGGTTAAAATGGTCTAGTTTCAGAGTAAAATACGTGTGTATAGTTGGTTTAACAAAAGTCTTGGATGTATAGTGGAACTGGTGATTGATTGCTGTACTTCTGAGTGCTGTTACTAGCCATTAAATTGCTTGGAGGATGCCCTCTCCTTCAGCTTGTTGCTGACCAAACTGCAGTGAAAACTGAGGGCCCAGGAGCCTGTTTGGACTTGGACTCTCTAGCTAAGAAGCACTGCATTCCACCTTTCTGAGCTGGAAATCCAGATACCTGACCCTCATTTGTGCAAGCAAGGGAAAGAACAGCCCTTTGGGTACAAAGCTGAGTGCATGTGCTCGCCCGTTTCACAAGGGTGTTTTAGTCCATGTGGAACCAGACAATCATGTGCCATATCATAAGAAATGAAATATTTAGGAAAACCAGGATGACGTTACAGGAGTGTTAACTTAAACCTCTTTTTCCCATAACCTTTTTTGAATGTGTACTTTTTTTTAATTGTTTCACAAAGAGTGTTACAGATACTCTTGAATCAAAGTTATGAAAGATTTCCTTTTGTCGCACTTGTAGAAATTTGAGAGAACAGTATTTGCACAGGTTTAAGTTAATGTGTTTGTGTAAATTATTGACTTGGTACTCACTGTAAAACTTCATTTATTTATTTATTTGTATGCTTTAGCAGGACTTGTAGGTGGTGCTCTACTAGGGTCAAACTAGCATATGGGTAGGCAAATACCAGACCAAATCCTACTGTGATTTGCCTCACTACATACTTCAACAGGTGTGCTTCTGTTGCATGTGGCATTTGATATATTTGTGTATCTGCAAATATAATTTACTTGTAAATGATGGAAATTTTGTTTGGGATAAGGAGGCATTATTCCCAGCCTTTGATGGTTTGCTCTGCTTTACAGCTTAGTATTCATGTCATGGCTCAGTGACGTAACTTCTGACATTGGCAACAGTGAACACTAAGCCAAGTTTAATTTGTACATGTGCGTGCTAATGATTGGATTTTTAATAAAGGTGTTAAGGAATGAAGAGTTTGGGTTTTATTTAAAAGCATGGTGTAAGTTTTAAAAGTTGGATGTGCACTGTATAGTTTTACGTTTATTGTGTGAATGAAGAATACAGAAGTCTTCACTTAAAAGCCCAGTGTACTTTTGTGGCTGCTGCAGAACAAGCTTAGTAAATGGAAAGCTTGCCAGTATGAGCAGAAAAAATAGTGAAAAGTTCTAGGAGAAAAAATCCACTTGAAACAGCATGCACTAAGTGGAGAAGGAACTGTGCTAAGGTTTTCATACATGGAAAATCAAAAGTACAGAAGTTACTTTTAACATAAGAAAATACTACTGCTGTGTATGTTGAAATTATTAAAGTCAAAGGCAATTATAGCAAATTACTTTGTTCTGTCCTACTATTTTCTTCTGCTGCCTAATCTGCACTGCTTTACCTGCCACAGCTGCATGCTAGCCTGGCTTTCTGCTGCGTGGGCTTTTTGCTCCTTTGCTCCTTTGCTCCTTTGCCACTGATTCTGCTTATAAAGCTCGCTGCGTGAGTAGCTGCCACAGCACTGAGGTGGTGTGGACCACTGGCCTCATTGTATCCAGCTAATAATGCCATTAAATGCCCATTTTCACACTGTAAAATTGGTTTGGTGTGCTGTTTGGGTTTCTCAAAGCACTAGTCAAGATGCAAGAGTTGTTAATCTGCTGAAATTGCTGAACATGAAAAATGGGCTAGATGCTGTGCATGATGCAAATGCAAGAGCAGTCGCTCTTTTGCAGAAGCTCTGAAGTAAGATACACTAGGTTCTGGGAAGATCCACTTATGTACCTATGTTAACAGAGTAAACAAACCAACAAACACCCCTTCCCTTTGAGAGTGCGATCTTTGCTTCTCTGTCTCAAGACCCCATGTCACCCTCACACATGTGAACAGAGGAGGCCATCTATTATTTGGGCATCTCTGATGAAGGCCATGGAAATGGATCTGTCAAAGACTTTGGTGATAATCTGAGCAAGGGGAATTAACATGTTGCTCAAATTCACTGAAATGTTGCAAGATTCTCATCTCTATGCAAGCCGATTTTCATTTTTGCTCCACTTCATGATAGAAGATACTCCCCCTGGGTTGTGTAGTTCTAAAAATAAGATTCAGATTTACCTTTGCCCATAAATACCTATATTTAGATTCCAACCTTGTAGCCAGGTTGCCTAGACATGGTCAGACTTACATCCATTCAGAGCTCTGAGGTAAAGGTCTGTCATTTATAAATTTGTGTCAGAACTTAAAAATGTCTACATTAAAGTAAGTGAACACATAATGCTGTGTTAAACAGTAGGTGCAGTGAAAGATGACATTTTGCACGTTTTTTTCCCAAGCAATGCGAAAAGCTTTCACTGGTTAAAGTTCATCATCTCTGTTTGAATTTTTAACAAAGATTGCAATAAATGCATGTTGAACTTGGGACAGGAATGGAGTGTAACAGGACACATTTGAATCCATTAAATTTCTTATTGCAGTATTCACCAAATGACTCTTAAAAGTATCACCTGATGGATTAAAGTGATTTCAGAACCAAACTTCCTTCCTTGGAGGCTCGTGTTTGTGTAGCTGCTGACGCTCTTTCTTACTGGGAGCTTTTTCTTGCTGGGAGCTGCTGAGAACTCTTTTCAAAACTTCCCTATTTCCTCTCCAATACTACGACAATTGTATCCAGTAGACTTTGCCCTTTGTAGAGGTTTGTTTTAACCTGAACTAGTTCTGTCACTTGAGTCCTGTTCCACTGTAAATCAGTCTCTTTACTTGGTTCCAGATCAAGTTTTTGGTTCAAATCTCACCAGCTTGTGTCAAAGAGAAAACAGCACGGTGCCAAAGTTCGTGAAGCTGTGCATTGAGCATGTTGAGGAACATGGTATGGTTGAAGTTTTTTGTTTACAAATCTCTCTTGCTCACACTCTTAATGTTGAACATTTTAATCTTAAAATGCTGTTGGTTTATTTGAGGAAAATAATCTGAAACTCATATCTGGAGTTAGCATTGCGTTTTCAGGAGTGAGGACATAGGTGGGATCCAAAGTGGGGAGAGGGGAGGAAATCTTTTATCTGAGAAACTTATCTGCTTCAGTATATTCCAAGCTGAGGAGAAGGCAGGACAGCCTTCTGGCAGCAAGGATCTAAGGGAAGAGGGATTACAAGAAGTAGTAGAAGAGCTCAGCTCATCAAGTTTTTTTTTGCAGATTTAAAAGTGAGACTTTTAAAATGCAACCATTCATTTTTGGAAGGTTTAAGCATGCTAATAGTCACTTCTGTTAAAACTTCCTTGAAAACAAACTTCTGGGAAACAGTTGTGTTCCTGCTCTCTGTATGCACTGACTGCCAGAAGACCAGTCTGTTGGTTTGATGCCCTTCAGCCAGTTACACCAGTTGCTAAATTTTATGCAATTTTGGAGATTATCAGTGTCCACATATTGACTCAGTTTTTGTTTGCTTTCATTGAAAATCTGTATTTCCTACCTAGTAACTGAGAACACTTTGTTTGAAAGCTACATGTGACATCCTGGGTTGTCTGCTGTAAAGCACATCTTCACATTTTTTTGAAAGTATGTTGGTTGTGACTCCTGACTTGGCTGTAGTCTCTGCTGGTTTTCTTGCCTGTTTCTTGCTGTTGTCTTTGCCCTATCTTTTGGAAAAGATGACTGAGAGGGGATTATGGCATCTCCATAATCATCATTCAGATATTTACCAGTCCGTTAATCTGAGAACATTCTCTTGAGAATCAGGGTAAGTGTTGCAGGGGAATACATGTGAATTCTAAGGCATCTTCCATGGGAACTTCATTTAGGATTTTGTTGCAGCCTGTAGTCCTCTTTGTCAATGCTTCTATCTTATGGCCTGGGAGTGGAAAAAAACTGGTTCCATTGCATTGCTTCAGTTTGACAAACTGCCACCTTGATTATGGCAGCAGGCTTTATTCCATTTGTGATTTGAAGATTGTGAGAAAGGGGTTATTTTGCTTTGTTCCTTTTTTTTTCTTTATTTCTGTTTTATTTTAAAGACAGGACTGCAGTGAAGATAGTGAAGTTTTCCTTTTTTAAATACCTGAGGGGAAGCTGACAGAAATGAACAGCTTTTTTTTCCCTACCTCTCCAACTCTTCCTCCTTCTGCCAGTACACTTCAAATCAGTTATTTCTGTAAAGGAATGACTAGTGGATTATGGGGAAAGGGATATGTCAGATGGTGCTGGTAACTGTGCTGTGTTGCATCAGACAACTTCTTGAGGAGCTACAGGGACTTGCAGGTATTCTGGCAACACTCACCCTCTCAGTGGCACTGACTCACCTGCTGCATCCAAGTGGCTTTTCAGATAAATTCTTTACCTCCTAACCACTGCTGAGTAAATGCAGTAGCAACCACAGAGACACAGTTTTCTTCTTTTCTGGTTGAGTGTGCAATCCTGTAAGGCAAGGGCTGCCCATTTTAGTTCTGTGGCCTATTGGGTAGCTCTGAGTGTGCATGTGTATCATTCCTTCTCCTTGTAAACCTGGTCACTCGTCATTGAGATGCTCTCTCTGCATGACTCGACTGGGTTTTTCTTAACCACACATTAAAAATTGGACATTGTATCCACCAAATATTTGATTAGTGCATGTTGAACTCCCATGTATTCCTTGCCCACCCACCAAGAGCATCTTAAACAAGACATCTGATCTCACTGGGGAAACTTGGAGCTGTTGCCTCATTACTACTTGAATAGGAAGGTTCAGAGATTACTTTGAGCTCAGTGCTGCCAGACTTGTGTCAGCAAATTAAACCTCCTCTGTCTTATATGCCCTGCCCATCACAAAAAGCTAGTTTAAGTTTTTTTTCCTTTGTTACAAGGTGAGTTTTCTTTGCTTTTAGTTTTGCTGAGTAGACCTAAACATATGTAAGGTATTAATATGGATTTATCCCTTTGTTTCAGGATTGGATATTGACGGTTTATACAGAGTTAGTGGCAATCTTGCAGTGATACAGAAGCTGAGATTTGCAGTCAATCATGGTAAGCTTCCTCCAGCTGTATTGCAATGGCATATGTTCAGATTGATGAAGTTCTTACCTCAGGAAAAAGATTTCTCTGTAGCTGCAGTATATCATGAGAAATGATTGGCATCTTCCAAGTAAAGTTACTTGAGAATTGTGAACTGACTGTGTAATATACATCACTTGAAAAACCTGATGTACTGGAGGCTTGGTCTCGTGTGGACCACAGAGGCATTGCTAGAACAGAATTCTAAAGGAAGGTGGTAATAGAACTTGAGGCAAGAGGGATTATTTCAAACAAAATAACTCACTACCTTATGGAAAAACAGCAAGCATGTTAAGCTTCCTCTAGCATTAAAATTGTAAGTAATGTGGTTTTTTGTGAGATTTGCTGCTGACTTTTAGTGGGGGGAGGGCTTAGCTCCTCTTCACTGTACTCTGTACATAAAGCTCTTTCTTCTGGCAATATCTTGGTGTTTTATTCAGTGAAACCAGGAAGTGAACAGTAGCCCATCCACAATCTGACCTCTCATTTCCTGATTGACAGGATCTAACAGTAAATTCTGTGTTATGTCAGCAGCCCCTGTTCCCTTGTGGAAAATGCCCTAGGAGTAGGGGAACTGTATGCAGTGCATTAGGCAGAGTTTGGCCATCTGCATCTGCTGATGAATGGGATAGAGAATGGGGTGAAGTGGAGCAGGTCTTCACTACTTTGAAAGCAATATGTACAGAAGAATAGTTGAGTTAATAAAAAAAAAAAAGAGCTTTTGTAGTTGAAGTATTATCATTAATTATTTATTTTTGTCTCTCAGATGAGAAGCTGGACTTGAATGACAGTAAATGGGAAGATATACATGTCATCACAGGAGCTCTAAAAATGTTCTTCAGAGAATTGCCGGAGCCTCTGTTCACTTACAACCACTTCAATGACTTTGTCAATGCAATTAGTAAGTCTGGAGAACTTTCCTACGGTGTTTGGATAATTCCTGCACAATTTTAAAAATTATTTTGGACATGAAAAGGATGTTTTGGTTATGAAGGGGATGACTTGTCAGGACTTGCCTGTCCGTAATGCCGGGGCCGGCCGGGAGGTGGCAGTGTCCTATCTCGGATTAGTCCTGCAAACCGTGCCTTTCATTCCCAGCCTCTTCAATTTTATGTTAAAGTTTTAAACAAAAATACTGAATTTTTGTTTCTCAACCTCATCCTTTTGCAGAGCAAGAACCAAGGCAGCGTGTCCCTGCTGTAAAAGATTTAATCAAACAGTTGCCAAAACCAAATCAGGACACGATGCAGGTACTCTTTAGGCACCTGAAAAGGTAAGTAACAGGTAGAAGGAAAGGCTTTGTGTTTCTGACTCCCTTAAAGATAAAGAATCCAGTTAAAAGTACCAAGTGACTGTTCTCACTGCATTTTTTTCCCCTATATTGGACTTGATAAAAGCAATGTATCAGTCTGTTTGGATATGAGCTTGCAGAGCACCAGACTTGAGACAGTATGTTTCATAGCTGGGATGTTTACTGCCAAGTCCTTTTGAAGGACTGTGAGAGGACCAAGAATGACATTTCAAAACAAAACTTTTTTCATAGAGAGAGGAATTACAGCAGCTGCATGTCCTAATAGCAAGACTACTCATTAAATAAATACTCTGAATAGCCATTTGCTTTGAGCTGTGTCTTTTTCTGTCATCCTGTTGCTCTAACATTGATAAGTCTCTTTTTGTGTATTTTTTTTCTCTTTCAGAGTTGTAGAAAATGGAGAAAAGAACCGAATGACCTATCAAAGTATAGCAATAGTTTTCGGTCCAACCTTGTTAAAACCAGAGAAAGAGACTGGTAACATAGCAGTCCACACAGTATACCAGAATCAGATTGTAGAGTTAATTCTACTGGAATTGAATTCCATCTTTGGACGCTGACATTTTTCTTGGAGAAGAAACTGGAAGTGATAGGTTGGCAGCAGTGCTCCATCAGAAGGAAAACCTCTTTCTGTATATGATGTTTTATGTTTGTGGACCAAGCAGCAACTTGTTTTTTTGCACTTTTGGGAAGGGGAGAAACAGGAGAAATGTTTGACCACTTTAATGCAAATTAAAGACAACACTTCAGATTTCTTTGAAAAGTTCAATGTAAAAAGTGAATTTATAGTTTGCCTTTTTTAAGTATCATTGGAAAAATGTAATATAGGTTCATACACTGGATTTCTTGGAGAGTAAAACTAATAATCTCAAACTGGATAATCTGTAATTTAATCTCAAAATTCTTCCATTTGATGGAAAATTCCTACCATTTTTCCCAGTATGGAAAAATTCAGTGAAGTTACATCTTAAGCTTGTTTATTACAACCTACTCAGATCTGTATGACACTTTTCCAAGGGGTTTCTGCATGCAGTGACTGTCTTAGACTTACGCTAACAGTTTGGTTTAGTTATTCAAATCTAATTCTTCTCTTGATATCTGATGCCCTTTTTTCTTCTTTTTCTCCTCTTTTTCTGTTGTTGGTTCTTTTTTTTTTTTTTTTTTTTTGACTTCTTTCTTTCTTTTTTTTTCCCCAGCAACCTGTCTGGAGGTTCTTTGCTGCTTCATAGAGCAGCACACCTATTACACTATTTCAAACACTGAACTTGTAAGAATATCCAGCAATGGATATGTCTTGTGGCGTAATAGAAGTGATATTTAATAAACATGTTCATTTTTTCAGGGTATGTCCTGAGCTAAGTTTTGTGTTATGCTGGTCTAAAGCTAAAGTCCGAAGTAAATACCGACTGTAACACTGTATTGAGTTCTTGGTATAATGCTGTGGTAGTGGAAGTTCATTCTTGATGTAAATACAGGCTGTCCTTTTGATTCCTGTATATAATTCAGTTCCTGTATAGTTTAAGAACACTTTAGTCACACATTTCTAATCATGGGTAGATTAGCTACAGTAGCATAATGTTTCCAGTGGATGTCTGGGTTTCAGCAGGGAAACAGGTTATGGGGAGGGAGGGAGATCTAACTGTGTGCACTTTTAGATGTTAATTACATTTGCGGGCAAATAACTGTAATGCAAATGGTACTGGAGAAATACTGAGTGTGCTTGCTAAATTGTTAATGCACTACAAGAAGAGCCTTTTAGGTTATTTAATATGTACAGGATACATTAGAAAAATGTATTATGAATTCTAACATCTACAAATAGTGAAAGTCATGTTTTGATAGATAGATGTTTGATGGAATCCACAATGCTAAATTTAAGATTTTCTTTTTACATTAATGTAGAATAATTTGTAAAATTGGTTTTGAAAGATTTTGTTACAGGGAGCATGGTCTGCTGAAGATTTTTTTAAATGTATTTTTCTAGACTAACTGCTGTATCTGACATATTTGTTATGTCTAACCTGAATAAAGAAAACCAGTAGTTCTTTTAGAGTTTACCATACCCGCTTCAGACAACACGAGCCCCCTTTAAACAAGACCAATGTATCTTACCCCTTAGCATGGATGGATACCACTTGTGACAAAGAGTTGTCACACTGGACTGAAATATGAATGCCTGCTTTATAACCTGACAATTTTAGGAACTTCCCAGTCCCCTTCTTTAACAACTTGAATTCTAACAGAAGGTTCGGAGAGGGCAGAAATAATTTACGGATATAAATTTGCAGTCTTTAAAACACATACCAACTTGGACCCCAGTGTAGAGGAAACAGTTACGTTGAGGCAGGGATTGTGTGTCACTATCCTTAGATCTGCTGTGTGCCCCTCACACGCAGCCCTGGCTGACAGCAGAGCCAGAGTGGTGACACGCTGAGCTGTAACCAGATGGATGGTACGAGAATTTCACGAGCATAGGGCTTGCATGAAAAGTTTTTGGAGATAAGAGAGAAGATTAATAACCTTGTGGCTTTCTCAGTGTCTTCTTGTGGTAATGGTGAAGTCTTGTGGTTTGTTGCAAAGCGACCTGGGTGAGAACCGCGAAAGCCGGCGGTGTTGTCAGCCTCCCTCTGGGCTGTCACGCCAAGCACTGCTGAGCCTGGGCCCTCACCTACTAGCAGGTATCAGCAAAGTTGGAATCTGTGGCTGTACATTATTCAAAACCTGCCTTTAGCTGTAAAATAAGAAAGAATTCCTGCTGCTACATGGGAGGGCTTGTTCACCAGTCACCTTTTGTTGCGAGTGTTACTTTTTTCAAAGGAAGAATGCCTTTTTAAAGCAATTTGATGATGAGGATGTCACACTTTTCCTTGTATTCCCCAAAAATAAAGCATTTTGTTATTACAGTATCTAGTATGGTTTTGTGCAGTGAAGTTGTCTTAATATTCTAATTTTTAGTTTGGGGAGGGGAGAGTATTCTTTTTAATTGAAAGAGGTGTAGGCAAACACTTGAGACATTCAGGAAGAGGAGGAAGTCCAAGATGATGGTACATTTGTTGTGACCAACATGAAACTGTGTATGTCACCACACTGGGTTTCTTCACTGCTTGAAAGATCTTGTCTTGTTCCGGCAGGTAGCTTTCTTTTAAATAATCAAAATGAGAGATTTGCACAAACACAGCAGGGGCAAGCTATGTGTATTAGATGAAACACAGTTAATTTTATATATTCCTCAGTTTAAGCTCTATCTCAGATTTGGTTCTGGTTTAAAGTCAATTTAATGCCTGAATATAAATTTTTTGGGGCCATAACCACTCAAAAGATATTGGAGGTCCAACATTCTATATTGGTGCCAGCTGAAATTTTTGTTCCAGCACTAGAGCTGTGTTCAGCTCTATAGTTGAGCTGCACAGTGGTACAGTACCAAGCAACTTTCAGCCATGCTTAATCTGTACCAGTTACAGGTTTCTTCACTTTGAAGCTGGAGAGAGAAGGCAAATATGCACAATCATTTCATGTAAATTTTAAAAATTAATTAATTTTTAAAGTCAGAGTTGCATGCAGGAAGTTTTATTTACTTGCAAGTGGATAGGTCATGCTTACTGCCCAGGCTCAGGCTTTCCTCCTCGTCTTCACAGAAATCCATGATAAATTCCCTTTGTACTCAACTCATTGTATCCTGGCAAGCGAATCCTCACCTTGCAGCATGAGAGAGGAGTTTATAGGTATTACAGTATTAGTTTATTCCTAGGCCGAGCCCTGACTTTTTTCCCCTTAAAGGGAACAGCTTTATTTAGCCCCAAAGTGGTGATATTTTCAGAATGAATTGGTTAATTCATAAGCCATAACGTAAGCCAGGCACAGTAGGGCATTCTGCCGGGCCCAGGGGGAGGGACAGCATGTCTGATGAGGCTGCCTGCAGCCGCTGGGGAGAGGAGAGCTCCTCTGAAGAATCTTAATTAGCCTGCACAATTGTGAAGTTTTGTGGGCAAGCAGCTGGTAGGACTGGATCAGGCCTTTACAAAAGTAGCCCTATGTGAATGTGGGACTTAAATGAACATTCCCCCCCTCTCCAGCTCCCCCAGCATTCTTGTAAACAGAGCACTTGTAAAACAAGCTCACACTGTGTAACAAACCAACATGAAAGACATTCAGGGGCGACGTGGCCTCTCAGTCCTTTTTATTGCCTTGAGAATTAAATGGCAGCTCTAATATTAGTTTCCTACAACTTCCTCAAACAGATTTGAGTTTGTTAAGGTACTCAGCTGCTACTTTAAAAAAATAGATCTGTGTTGCATTCAGCAAACTCAGAACTGCAAAGTGGAACAAGCAGGTATAGGGTTGGTTTTATTTCTCATGGAATCTGATCTTACAGCTTATTACACTAAAATACAGTTGGCTGGGGAAGGGGAGTGAGATCCTTAGTGTGGGAATAAGTAAATGCAAAAGACTGAAGACAACAGACAAAGCAGGTGTGATGGACAAGCAGGATAGCAAAGAAACATTCACTTGGAACTGCAGGAATCGAGGCCAGAGACCTGGGAGAGAGCCAGGCTGCCAAGAGTGTGAGTTGGAGTTGCTTTTTATTTTCTCTTTTTCTTCCTTTGCATGTCTTACAATACAGATGAAGGCCCGGCTATGTTTTTTAGGGGTGATTTGCTCTGAAAACATGTGGAATTAAGTAACATTGCAAAAGAGCAGTACTTGCCTTTCTCCATCTTTTCTGGAGTGGCTTCTATGTGTCAGCTCCTCAGGGATGCACTTGTGTCTGACTTCCCTGGACACAAACACCTGAGGGCTAATGAGAGTCAAGAACTATGTCCCTTCAACCAGCATCTGTGCAATACAAAAATAAGCTTGTTCTCAGTTTGGCAGTGTTGTTCTGGTGGCACTGAGGGCCCCATCCAAGATCCAACCCTTGTGGCACCAGATCCTGAGAAGCACAGGTGGTCCTGTCTGTTACAACCTCAGCACACCAGAAAAAACAAATAAATGAAGCTCAAAAGTGGGAGTATGCCAAAAAAAAAAAAAAGCTCCAAGCTAAACTATCTTCGTAACTCCTTTAGATCTGCATGCACAGTGCAAATCTGTTCAGAATAGCATGTTAATTCATCGTGTGAAAGAAACAGCTGTCCTCTAAAAAGTTAAATACTGTAATTAAAAGCTGTCATTTCTTATATCAGGCATTGGTCAGCCAGTCTAGTTCATCAAGTGCTGCAGCCAAATAACTGGAATCAAACCACTGGCAGTGTTTCCTGGCCACTGATTGTGCCAGTGCTCTCTGCCTTTACTAAGAGGGTGATGCTGAGCAGGTGGTGGTTTGGTGGCTTCCTGCATGCAAGAGTCCTGACTAGTTAGTTGTTCAGTAAAGGAGGTAAGTAACCTAGAAACAGAACTGAAAAATCACCTCTTTCCAAGAAAAACCCTCCTTTCAGCTTGGGCTGGGCAGTGCTCGTGCTGCAGGCACTTGACCTGCACAGTGCTGACACCAAGCTCACCTGCCTGCTGCAGGGACATTCTCCCCCAGCACTGAGTGACCAGGTGCCTCTTCTGTGGGTGCTGGCCTTTGACAAGGTCTCTGCCAACACACACGTGTGACCTGCTCAACTTCACTGCCTGCTTCTGTGAAGAAAAACCGAGACATGGTTGTGCAAAAGGTAATGCCTCTCCTCTGGCAGGATGAAGGGTGCCACTATTTCCCGCTATGAAAAAGCTGTTTCAGAGCTGAAGTGCTGTTCTCACTGCTATACTAGTCCTGCTCTAATCCAGCTTGGACCTTTTGCTTCCTTATTTGTACAACAGTCTGGATCCCGGGGGCTGGAATGTGCTGTGCTCTGCCCAGAGCACTGCTTCCCTGGCGGAGGCTGAGGCACGGGCCACTCAGCCATAGACAGTTCATCACAAAGCAGTCATCAGTGTAAAAGCATGGACTAGAGAATTAAAAAAATGTTCTTTTCCAGGTAATAGTTAAAGCAGGCTGTGTGCTCCTCCGTGTTGCAGAGTTGCCTGTTCCCCTGAACTGCACAAATGGACATAAGCTAAGCAGTTAGGTATTACGTTTGGCACAGGACTGAAGGAAAGCAATGTGTTCCCATGCAACCTTTGAATCCCCATCTGCATCGCTTGTGCAGGCTGAGCTGTGAGCCAGCTGCCAAGAGGACTGCACAATCTTCAGGTTTGCATTAAAACACTGATGCTGTAGGCCAGGATCGTGCTTGTTGCTTTCTTTTGCCCAAGCTTCCCAGCCTGTCCCATTCAAATGCATGAAAACTAATAACTTTCTGTTCACCTTTCCTATTTATGGAGTACAGCAGCTCTGTGCAGCAAGCTAAGTGCTCAGGGCCCTTGGGTACAGCTTCTTACCCTGTATATACACAATTTAGTTAAGAGGGGGAGAAGACAGTTTATTATAAACATTGAACAGTGGGCGGCATCATTAGCTTTTAAAAATCATAACTAACTCCCCAGGTGGTTGTCCTAATGTGTTCTGAGCTTTCTTTGCATCCCTGAGATGAAAAGAAAGCCTGAGCACGTGAGGGCAGGATGCAGCACAACGAAATGTTGAGTGCTGCTGTTGGTGGCATGGCAAATTCCGCTCTGCCAGCATCAGCCTCAGACAGCAGAAATGCTGCCCATGCTGTACAAGGCAGGGGCTGGGGGACTAGAGCCTTTCCTTCCTTCCTGCTGCCTTTCTCATTTGCTAGGTTGTGATCTAAGGCTCATGGCATGTTGCAGGCCAGACATCGTCGTCGTAGCAGTCCTCTCAGGTATTACAGGATCTGTGAATGGAATTGGCAGTAGGCTCCCATTCAGCCATTGGCTTCTTTTTTCCTACTTGGCCATTCAATGTCTATATCAAATGAAAGCACTTCTTCTGGCCAAAGGCTTCCTTCCCGTTTTCGTCCTAAAGGAAGGCTGCTCAGCTGAGCAAACCTGTCTCATCACCCATGGCAGTGCTCACAGCCCTGCTGATGTGCAAATCACTCTGCTTGACATCTGTAGGGACATGTCCTTGGGAGGAGCAAAAGCTCACACTAACAGCTGATATATCAAAGTGCTCCAAAATTTACACATCTACTCAGAAGTGTTGGCAAGGAGAACTGGCATTAATTATCAGGGAGGAAAGTGAAAACCATCACGGGCAGCTGCACTGGGTCTGGGCAGAGGAGCTGTTTCCTCTGACTCCTTTCCAGAACAACAAGTTTAGGTGATGTCAACACTCATGTAGGTAACTGTGACTCTTGTTATCTTTGGGAACAAAAGCTTTTCTGAAGCACCAGAGACCAGAGCCCTGGTAGAAAGTGCTGCTCCGTGGGCTGGGCCATGGGCAAGGGTGATGGAGCCTGAAGCAGCACCAGCAAACTGCCTCCCTCACTGTCACCAGGCCATTGCAAAGGGACCACACTGACACCCAAAAACAGACTTGGGAGAGGGAAGAAGAAGAATGGCTTTCAGGAGCTGTCACCAAAGCAGCAGCCCTGGCACAACCTGTTGTTGTCTCCCTAGGACGCGTTGCAAAACCTCGCAAATATCCCGGACAGGACCAGGGCCACAAAATGGGGAAGACCCTGGGGTTCCCCTTCCCTCCTCCTGTCAGTACCTTTCCCCCTGTGTCTCCCACTGTGGTAACCATGACAGCTTCCACATTGTCCTGCCCTGCCCTGTAGCTTCTATCAGTCAGGTTGTGTGGGCAAGAGCTGCCCCACCAGCTGTGCACTGGACAGACAAGGAGAAGCTGGAATTACCTTTCTGCTCATGGCATGAAAGCCAACATTGAAGGACCGTGCTGTTAGCTACCTTGTGGCAGCTGGAAGAGGTTTTGGACACAGAAACACATTTAACTTGATTATTGTTTTGAAGACAAAGCTTGTTGTGACAATGAACTACTTAACTTTGTAGAGGGTCTCAGCATCTTGCAGTTATGTACAAAAAGTTAAAGCTCTGAACATTCAGAACCAAGATTGAAATAAAAATAAGGTACTAGCACATTTGGCTTAGTCTAGCAGATTTGGCTGACATATTAAAAGAATGTACAGAGGTGCTATTTATTACTATTTTATGTGAGCCGGTGATCAGCACTACACCTGCAACACCAGGAAGAATATGGCAAAGCTGAACTTCCTGTCATTTATAGTAACCCATGAAAAGCCTTCAATTTAAACCCTGTAAAGCCATTCGGAGGTAGTTTGGGGTCTAGTAATGGTTTCTCCACAGTGCATTGCTGTGTGGAAGATGTGGCCCAATCCCCTCCCTGACAGAAAGTTCAAGGTCTGTGAAGCAAAGCCTCCATTTCCCTTTTTATTCACACAAGTTGGTCCCCAAACAATTCACAAAACCCTGGGTGAAGTTGGAAGAGCTAGAAGTTATAACTCAGGGCAGAGCAGATGGTGCAGTCATAGTGACTGAGTTACTGCTCCTTTGATCCCACCATCTGGGCCCCCTTCACCTGCCCTGCAAACAAACCCTGGGCAAAGTCATTGCCCACCCCCCCCCGCAGAGCTCTGCTCTCCACCAAGCTGACCAGCAGCATCTCACAGTCTTGCACAAACACATTTTATAATTAAAGCACTGAAAAGAGAGGGAAGACACAATTAGGAGGACTCTAGTCCTCTTTTTGCAGCCTTAACCCTGCTCCTGTTCAATCTGGCAGAACAGCACTGTCACCTTTCCCCAGGATAATGAACTTGGCTCTGTCAGACCCTTTCCTAGGGAGGTGAAATATCTAACAAATTCTGGCCCCTGTTACCCATTAGGCACAAATCGTTCCAGAATTGCCTTGACCTGATCACATCGGTTATCCTTGGTCCTGGTCACTGTCCTCATTACGTCTCCTCTGCACAGCACACTCAGGCTGCAAAAATCCTCTCTTCTCATCCTGCTCCTTGAGTCGGACACTGGCTGCAGCTCCCCGTGGGCAGGAGGGCCCCAGCTCCAGGCACAACAACCAGGGCAAAGTTCTGGGTTGGCTCTCACCAACATGGGCATGAGCAGGAGCCACAGCCGGGGCCAGGGTGGGCAGGATTCTCTGACTGAAGAGTGCCCTGGGGTGGACAGGGGATGCTTACAAGCACAGGGGCAAGTGGGTATTCCAGGAAAATTTCCAGACCACGTTGTCTACTTGCCTGAGACCTCCCACTCCTTTTCTGTTTGTTTCACTGTCCAGTGGTTGGCTACTGGCAGAATGAAGGTCCCAGCTCAGTTTGTTAAAAATACCCACCCAATTATCTGTTGGATCATATTTATCCTTTATTTTCCTGGTTGTCAGTAGTCCTGGAAGGCACAGGACCACTCACCTCAATGAAGCCAGCCAATCCGGGAATATGGTGTTTTTATCCTCACCTGCTTTCTCCCAAAAAGTGCCATGTGAGGGCTCTGATCTCCCTTTAAAAGGGGTCTCACAGTCCTCCCTTTGAGAGCACTGCAAGGTCTCTGGCACGGAGCAATCTGTTCACAGCATAATTATTCTCTGCTAAGGCCTCAGAGACCATGAGGCTCCTGACATTTTTCACTGCCTGGAGAGGGGTAATTTTTCATTGCTTTCCTGAGGACTCTTGTACTTCGCAACAGTAATGGAGCATCCAGCTACACCGAGCTGCAGCCTACAGTTTATTTTTATCTGTTGATGGGCATAAGCTGAAGGACTTCCAGCTAAGATCGGAAAAATGGGGAGGCATAAACAAAGCTAGTAAGTAAATAAAAGAAGCCCCTAGCAAACTACAGATTCTATCATGGTGTATGCAACATGGTTTTGAAATTATGTAATAACAAGATCTGCTTTACTAAACACTAAGTAAAAAGTAACAGGAGAGACCGGATCTTGAGTTACATTAAAATAAACAAACTCTGAAATACAATCAGCAGTATCGTACGTGCTTCTAACTTCATCTGTGTCCAGCTACAGATCTAGAGGATAGATCCTGCTGCAGCTGGTATGGGATTGTGTCAGCTGAGCTGCTGGTTGGGAAAGGCATCACTTCATCTCTGGGATACACACTAAGGGAAACAGAGCCCAGAAACTGTACTTTGGCAGGATCTGCACATCTCCAGCTAGTTATTGCATTTTTTCACATAGCCTGTTTAAAAGGAAGTAATTGTAACAGAAACTACTCTTGCAAGCAGCTGGTAAAAAAAAAACCAGAGCAGAAAAGGATTGAAATTATAGCTCCTATTTGAAGGGCTATTGCATGAAAGAAGTGTTTTCAAATACTTCTGAAGTCTAACATCTAATTTAACTTACCAAAACAGATAAGCAACAATCTACAAGCCTGAAAAATAAAAACATCTGAGTTTTGCCAAACCTTTCCAGTTATTTGCAAAAGAATAAGTATTTTAATTTCAAGCTCTAAAAAGGGAATTAGTTCTGAGAATTAAAATGCAAAACAAAAAACAAACTCTCTTTTCATTTATTTTTTGGTAGCATTCCCAGTGCTGCTTCTGAAGGGCAGGCAGGCTGGGCTGGGTGCTGAGCCTTACAAAGAGTGTGGGGAGAGGGGGGAGGTACAAAGGGGGCTGAGGACACTGCCCTGGGCAGGGCAAAACCCTGCTCCTGAGACAGCTGAATGCCTTCGTGCCCTGCAATTACTTCTCTCTTGTATTACACAATCTGCACTGAGGTGACAGAGTAAAAGTCAGTTGAATTTCTTTGGCACCAGTCTAGGGCAAAAATTAGCTTTGCTCCAGACAGGGTAGGATTTTTTCTTTTCTTTTCTTTTTAAACCCAACCCTAAAATTCAAATTAGGCTCCAGCTCAGAGCCTTTACCACCAGGGCATGAATGCTAAATAGCCTGTTCCCAGTCCAATCTGTTCACTGCTTGGCTAATGATTATTCTCCATAGAAACCTCACCAGAGTCAGTTATTATTCTCTCCTCATGCACTTGTATCTCTCTTGTATTTATATAAGATTAAGTAGCCCTGTTAAGTTTTTACCTTTCTGATTGGAGCTTATTTTAACCTCAATTAAGCCATCAGCCCGGGTTTCTGAAGGCAGAGCAATAGCATAGCCATTATCATTCTCTCCACCTTTTGTATGAAAATGATGTTGAGGATTGGTTGCTTTGGGGATTGCTCTGTGGCAGGTAACCAACGCCGAGAGTCGGGGAGGATAAATGGTGCCAGACTCCCAGAGGTGCCGTGGCACTGTGTAATTATTGTTCCAGACAGCTGAAAGCAGCAGGGTTTCTGGTTCCCCTGCTTAGTTTCAGTCTGCCATGATTGCTGGCACAGAAAGATGCTGATTGTAAGTAAACATTAATTATGCCCTGCTACCCCACTGCTAGCATCTCTGGCCTTGCGAGAAACAGAAGCACAGTGCTGTGCTTGGCTCCTACTACCAAAAAAACATCTATACAGATTTCAACTTCCAGATTTTTGTCTTGCTTGGTCAAGGGACATTGCTCCTAAATTTCATCCTCATGAATAACGAGAGTTATGGTGCTTTTTGTATCACTGCTTATGCACTGTACTTCAATGCTGTTGCTAATATAATGAGTAAAGTCCTCATTCTTTGAAGAAGACATGCTCAGGGGATGCAGCAAGCAATCCTGTTATCTGCTCTGGAGCAGAGGAATCATTTTAGAGTCTTTAAAAGAAAAAAAGAAAAGCAACCAACCAACAAGGCAAATATAACTTATCAATCATCCTATATGTCAAGGTAATTTTTTTCAGATGACGTGGTTTTTTTAAATGTCAGCCTATTCCTTACCCTTTTTTTATGCGGCTTTGGGATTTCTTTTCTTCTCTGCTAAAGGAGGCTTAAAAATGCAGAGCCCACGCTGTGGCAGACGACAAGCCCTGCTCCTCGGGTTGTGTGGACAGTTACAAAGCGATTTCCGCGGCACTCGAAATGCAGCCCCCGACGCTGATGGAATTTCACTGTGCTGTGATTGCACCGCACTGCAGTGAAATAGGTTCAATTTGATTATCTGGCTATTCCATTTCGCCTATATTTACAGCCTGCCTGACCTCTGGGGGAAGGGGAGGACAGGCAGCCAGTCATGCTGGAGACATTTCAAAAGGTCACAGCAATACAGCCTTTACCACTATAATTCACAGGCTCTACAATTCGGAGATAGTGCTCTCACGACAAAAAGTGGCAGACGAACATAGTTAATGTGAAGTATTTATCTATTCCCAGAGCAAACACAGAAAGTAGAGAATGTTTCAAAAATTCTCCCCTTTCTCCTTTTGGCACATGATGATGTGGAAGTGCATAAAAGCAGTGTGCAGACAACACCTTATTTTTTAGAAGTTGCCCTTGGCTGGTGCCCAAAGGTTTGTGTTGGATTGGCTACCTTGTACATAGCCTTGGTGCTGATGTTAGCACATTTACAGGCCCATGGGGATGATTTTGAATGTGTTGCTGCTGATGCTGCTCGCAGATGGGTGCTACCCTCTGTATCTCCACTGTCTGTGCTCAGCAGCAAGGCCTCGACCTCCCTCCAGTGTTGTACCAGCAGCTTGGGGGGGGGGGGGGGGGGCAGAAAGTCCTCTGCAAATCTTAATAAAACTTCACATGCAGTTCTCCTGTCTTGAGGTACAGATTCATTAAGGTCTTCAACAACCGCCACTCATCCCAGCTGGTTAGTTAATAAAAAGTTGTGTTGGCTCCAAAGCACTCTTTTAAAACTCTTGTGTACTTTATAGGCCCCAAAAATCAGAAAGTAAGAAAAGAATCTTCATGCTCATGAAGTCTGTGCAGCTACCCATTTCTGAGATTTCCAGCCCTCCTAAGCCTGGATCCCAGGTCCAGGTGGCTATGCAGTCTGGATCTACATTTTGCACCTCTAACCTTTCTGTATTTAAACACTCTTTGGTCTTAAATATGCCCCAAAGTTAGGCCTTTTGGTACTGGGGACAGAGGTGCTGTGAGTTATAACAGTTTCATTTTGAAAACTGGACTGGTTTTTGTTTGTTTTAAAATGAACCCTTTGTATGACATCTCCTGAGAACTCCTATCATTTTACATGTTATTGGATTAATATACAAGAGAGAGTGGAGTCTGAGAAGTAGCTATAACTCTACTTCTTAGCATCTTTCATCTTTGCAGGAAAGATATTTGAAAGGCAGCCTAAGAGAGCAGAGCAGCTTGAAACAAGGTACAGCTTCAGCTCTGTCAGTCAGCACAGACCAGCACTGTGAAGTGGCTCACACAGGGAAGTATCTCGGATGCTGCATCCTGTTCCAAAAAAATCACTTAAGGCTCATGCTGCCTCTCCCTGCAGCTGCTATGAGTTCCTGGTCCTCTTCTTAACACCTAACAGAGATCTCTGGTGACACCCAGACCCTGCCCAGAGCCAAGCAGAGGAGTTTTCAGTGTGGGATGGGATGAGCACTGGGTTGAGTAGTGCTGGTCAGACTCTTTCAGGCAGAAAGTATTTTGTTTGTGTAGCTCCCTCTGCCCCAGTCAGCACCACACCACCATCTCCCACCAGTCCTCACATGGGTATTTGATGACACACCAAAACAAGAACAGCTGGCAGCGAGGGGAAGAAGAGGAAATGAGAGCTGTGTGCTGCTGGATATAACAAGCCAAGCGAGCAAGGAAGAAAAAAAGAGTGTGCCAGAGGCACAGACAGTGCTTGTGAAGCGTGTTCAAGTCTCACCCACAAAGCATCGTCTCTGCAACGCAGCTCAACCTCACAGAGGAAGAATTCAGCTTGGATCAAAGAGCAGCTCTCTAGTTAGAAGATGATTGCCAGCAGCTTCTGCTTACACACAGGACTTCAAGGAAGTTTGCCCCAGAGGAAGTAAATGCTGCTTTAAGGTCACGGTACTGGGCACTAGCTGTGAGCTTCCATGACCTGGGAGCAGGATGTGATTAGACAAGGTGCTTAGAGGTGTTTCATCCCAGTTCAACCATTGGCACACATTTGGGGTTTTCTCCTACATTGTAAAGGCTACAATTTGCCTTTACCTCTAGATCCTTCTAGTAATTCTCTCTTTTCTCTATCTCCTTCCATTTCTTTTTCCTCACCTTGTATTTTATGTTTCCCATCATTCAGCAAGAATCACTCACCTCCCTCCACCCCTTTCCCAAGGCATTTCAGCATTTATAGTTATGAACACTTTAGGCATCCAAAGTTCTTTAATACAAAACCATTTTCCAGTGGATTATAAACCCCTTAAAAACAGAAAAGTTTGACAAGGTTTGCTGTGTGGGATTTCTACTTTGGTTTGTAATCTTTGAGAGGCACTGTCTCAAAACCTGCTCAGAGAAACCTCAGAAGGAGCTCAGGGGATGACCCTGAGGTGACAGACCTTCAGTGGGGAGCTTTAGCACATCTATTGTTCAAGGCAGAAATTTAGACACTTGCTGAGACATCTCATGTTAGTGATGGGATTTTGTAATTTCCATGCAGCTTGACCAAATTTGGCCAATTTTTGAGTCTGTGAAAACTTTCAGACTGCACATGGGCAATAAATTCCAGCTGGAGCTTGCCAGCTAAAATATCTTTGCACTGAACATGCTCCCACTGAGGGGCCATGAGATGCCAGCTGAGCTTTCCACACTTCCCCTTGTGGGGCACAAACACTGGGGGGGCAAAGGACCAAATTAAAATTATTTTAGCAACCCTTATTTTAGAGGTCCCTTTAATTCATTTCTTGGCCCAATGACTCTACTTGAAGCTGTGCAGAGAAATAAGATGAAGATTCCCACTGTAATGGAACTATTGGAGAAAATAATATTCATTGTATTTAAAGTTTGCAAAATAAAGCTTTTAAAAGAAACATGTTCCTATAACCAAAAATGTCAAAGGTATGTCTTTATTGTTTGTCAAAAGAATTGTTTAATTATTTATTACTCCGCACTGCATTGCCAAGATTTACACACTAGTTCAAATAATAGAGATGCTTGAAAGAGCAAGATGATGTCTTTATAGAAAAAGCTTGTATAATTGGCATGAGCTCATCTTGGCTGGGCTCTGTCATGGGTTGTCTATAATATTACATTACCAGGACACAGGGTAAAAAGGAGATAAGCCCATCAGGCTAAAGCTTGGGGTGGGGAATGCTGAGAGGGGTGAGAGACAGCATCTGCAGGAGTTTCTCCTCTGGAGCCCTCTGGAAACCAGGCTCAGCAAAAGCCTCTGTAAAAGTAAAGCAAGGAGTAAAAATAACAAGGCAATAAAAAAAAAAAAAAGAAAACAAGGCAAAAATACCCACACCAAGAAACAAATTTATCTCCAAGGCAGGATGAGACAGCAACTCTGAATTTTTCTGCAGATAAGAGAACTCGGTAAAAAATCCCCAGACTCTCCACCCTGCAACTCATGCATTGGTGATGGGAGGATGGAGGATTGCACGGACTGAGTGCAGCTGCAGCTCACCCATGCAAGGGAGGACACGGTGTAGCAACTCTTAGAGCTTACTGAAACTATGGCTGTTGCAGAAATTGGTGTCCAAGAAGAGGTCAGAAGGTACAAAACTCTGCCAAAACCACTATCTGAACTGTCAGGCACATGCACACTGAGCAGGGCCAGTGGAAGGTGGGTGGTGGGGCCACAGTCTCCAGGTGTGAGGTGGCCAGAGGGAGCCATCCAGGCCAGGTGAAGGAATGCCCGTGAGCCACATGAAAAAATGTCATACAACTAACAAAAAGGTGCTTATAGAATGTCTACAAAGGAAAAAATACCCTGTAGTGCTTCTTGTTAATAAGGCTCCTTTCCTATTTTTCTCTATTAATTCCAGCAGTTTGCAGAAGGAAGAGCTTTAAGAAGGAGCAGGGCAAACCTCTAACCCAGCACAGATTCCTCCAGGCTGTTAACAGCTCTCCAAACAACTACAGCTACACAGCCTTGACATTCCTGATCTTTTACAACAAACTGGGCATTGAAACAAGATTTTCCATATTTGCTTCTTCATGTTACAAAAATTAGAAAAGAACAAAAAATTACAGGCTGCACCAAAACACACAGACCCAGAGGGACATTCCTGTGCATCCGCCCCGTGTCTGACCCTGGGCTGGCACATGTAACTCCAGCTGCTCTGGAAATGCCAGACATGTCAGTGGCCATCATGAGTTTTTCTGCCAGGGCTGTAACTCCAGCAGCAGGTTGCTCAAGAGCCACAGAAACACTACAGGAGCCTCGTGGTACAAACGGGCAGTCAGTGCCACCACTCCTGTCATCCATGGCTGTAGGGTCTCTGGAACTTTGCCCTGATGGAAACAGCAAGAACCACAGAATCACTGTAGAGATAAGGTTGGAAGGGACTTCTGGAGGTCAATCAGGGACGCTTAGAGGAGGCTGCCCAGGACCATGTCCAGAGGGCTTTTGAGTATCTCCAGTGACAGAGACTCCACCACATCCCTGGGCACCCTGTGCCAGTGCTTGGTCACCTTCAGTGTTTCCTGACATTCAGAGGAAGCCTTGCACTACCTAGAATGTTTTGAGCACTTAGGCTTTATGTTCTTGTCAAGAAGCAGGAGCAGAGGGCAATAAAACCCACTCTGCGACTGCTTCTTTGGTGGCTGGCAGGCAATGAGTCTCCAGCCCCCTCCCTCCCTATCACAAGTTTATTGACTACTGAAATAGTGGCTGTACCCACTGACAAAGCAAAATGAACATTCATGCCCAAATTGCTAACAGATGTTGGGAGCATCTCAGAAATCACATGAAGCCCTATATTGGTCTTTCACTGAGATTAATATTAAAATGTCAACCCAGCATGGGGCAGCTCACAGCAGTCTGCCAAGCCAAAGAAAGCCATTAACAAAGTTAAGACTGTGCTGTAAGTCCAAATAAGGGAAGAGGAAAATGGAAGTTTACCCTAAGCTATCCTTAGCTCACCTTACTGGGTCTAGATGTGGCAGGTTGTCAGAGAACTCTCTCAGAGCCTTGGAGGAAGGTATGCAGCAGATCAAGTTTTTCAGCTCCCAGCTTGCCAAGACGTCACTGGTGCTTGCAGACTGGAGCTCACCAGGAACCTCAGCAACGCCTGGCTGGATTTTAAGCCTGTGTTTTTCAGTCTCCTGACATATTTAGGCATGGGGTGAATTTGCCAAAATCCCAACACTACAAGTTTTATACAGAGAGCCATGGGGCTTTTGTTACTCTCTTGCTGCCTCTTCCAGGTGTTTCGGAAGAGTCTGAAGAATGGCTCACCAACGAGACCTCCACCAAGCGTCCTATCTACCACCTGTTAGTTGATTTATAAAAGCAAGACAGTTAAGTGTCAGCATCAGGACAATACAAAAACCATGAAAATTTGCATTGACTATGATTTGACACCACAAAGTGCCTACTACACATACAAAAATCCCACACTTGGGAAGGAATATTGCGTTGGGCAAGAGCGAGAATGTGTGTAATAGGGATGTGGATTCAACGACTTCAAAAGAAAATGAACATGTCCAAAGAAAAGGGCTGTTCAAAGAACAGTTTAGTCTTCTCCTTCATATTGGTGCTTTTCAAAACTATCTTCATGCAAAAGAATTCTCTTCAGGCACAGGTGTTTAAAGAAAGGCTTGGAGGTGTTTTGCCTTAGAAATTAGCACCTATGATGCAGCAATAGAAGGAGATCGCGGTGGGCAAGAGCTGGTTACAAAGGAAAAAGGCAGAAGCCAAAGGGAGCCGGGAAAGGTCAACAAGCTCGAGTGGAACACAAAGCAGACTACAGCAATTACAGCATCATTCTGTTCTTAGGCCAGCACTGTACTTTGTTGAAAATTGCTTTTCTGTTCCCTGCAGCATAACCCACAAACTCGCAGGCTTGCTGGGCCAAAAACCTACAACTTAACTTGAATGAGGCCACTTCATTCATGGTATTTAAGCCAATATATTCGAGATGTAAACATGTTTTGAGTGACAAGGCTTAGTAGTTATTCCATAGTTACCTGCTATGAAATTTCTCCAAAACTTCTGACTGAGTGTTGCTACAGGTGCATACAGGCACAGCCAGAATACCCCCTACAGCAAATTTGTGCTCTTGCAACTCCCCGTATTTGCTCCCTACGCTCCCCCCATCCCTCTGAGATCAAAGATACCACCATGTCCTGGTTCACAGAACAGCAGGAGCTGAAACTGGAAGTGACATGTTTAGAGAGTGGCGCTTTAGCACTAGCACAGGCTTCATGAGTTTCCACTCGCCTTGATATTAAACAGGTGTTAAACAGTAGGCAATTTTATAAGTTTCTTTTAACTGGAAAGTGTCTGGAAAGCAATGAAAACCTCACAGAGAAGTTTTTGTGAAATGTCAGAGGGAAACATCTGTTATTTGAAAACCGAATAGGAGGGAAGCACTGCAGTAAGAACTTTCTCTTTCACGCGTTTTACCCATGCTGGGAAGTGCTCCGCTGGGACTCTCACTCTCGCCTGCCTGCAACGCTGCTGCTTGAAGGTTTGCCTGCAAGAGCTGTAGGATCTAGAGCTGCCAGAGGTTCAGGCAGGATCTGAGCCACCAGAGAGCTGATGGGGTGAGGCAGCTCAGCATCGCACACCCTTCTTAGGAACACAAGGCCACACAACAACTTAGCACTCTTTTGCCTTTAATTTGTTGCACTTCCAGAAAACTTGGCTTTTAAGCACCACTGCTGCTCATTAAACTGTGTCACTTGGCAGAAAAAACAGGTTATTTCAGGCTCTGTCACTTAACTGAGGTTTACTGAGGGCATCAAGGAAGATTCCAAACACAGAGAATAGCATGTAGGAATGGATAAGGAGCACTTACAGTACAGACAGATCCACCATATTCCTCCTCTCAGCATTACTGGTACTGGTACCACTGGTGACCATCCACAGGTCAATGGGCAACTCAGGCACAGCTTATCCTAAGGGATAAGTCCGAGATGACTCCTGAAAAGCTGTTGTTTGTGTTGCAGGTGCAGCCCTGGCCGCTTCACTGGGGCTCAGAGAGGGAAGATGACACTTTCAGAGCATCATGCAGCTGATGTTTTGCCCTCCCCCGACATCCTCTGCTGCCCCAACCCCAGGCACAAAGATGCTGTGGGTCCCCAATTTGTCACAGAAACTCTTGACAAAAGCAGTTTCAGTGGTGATGCAATGGGTCCTAGGAGAGAGAAAAGGGATCGCTTTCCTATCTAGACCTACAGCTTGAGCTATATCCTGAGTCTGGTGTATACCTCAATATTATTTATATACAAACCCAGGAGATCTGAATTAGATCAAGACAAGACAAGCAAGACAAGTCATACTCAGTCAGATTCTTGTTTCTCCAGTCATTTCTTTATTTTTCAATTCAAGTCTGAGGGCAACAAGGGATGGTATCCTCCCACATCAGGGGAGAGAGGTTAGCAGGAGGAACTCTGAAGTTTTTCACTCTATCAGGTGATGCCCAAAGCAGAAAGCAAACCCAGTCTTGGAGGGCTTCTGTGAGCTCTGTTCAGCTTAGGGCAAACTCTCAGAGCCAAAGAAACTAGTTGTTTACTGTTTTGCTGTTGGCTTTAACCTGCTTGGTGTGACTGTTTTGGGTAGAATAAACAGCTTTTGTTTCATTCCTCTGCTGTACTTGGCTCCTGAATGTACTGTTTTATTGGATTAAAACATACAGATTAAGGGGATAAGCTAATCAACAAACAGGCATGGAGCTCCACTAGGCTGGAGCAGATGGTGGTGCAGTGCAGGCTGCCAGCATAGCACCCACACCTGGGAGCATCGCTCCTCCCCAGGCATCCCACCCATGGGCAGCACCACAGCACACACCCGGGAGAGAACTCACAGCCAGGTCCTCTTCTCCTGGACTCCTCTAGGTTTGTGTGGGCCCATTTGTTCTGTGCCTAGAGATGTCCTAGCATAATCTTAGACCCTGACCAAGTACTTGCAATATCTCTCCTGGAAAAATCCTCAGGACAACTCAGTCCAGGGCCCATGACACAAAACCCTGTATATAGGACATACAGGCATTTGTTAGTCACACATTTTCATGGGGTTCTATTTAGCCAAAACCAGGCAATTGGCACAGGATGGAGTTACTGTACGGGGCAAACCTTTATCAGGCACCCCTGCACTGATATTCATGGGCACAAAGGCCATGTGCTGGTGTGCAGGCTGCTGCCAGCATTGAGGCACTAGCACTAGCTGACACCGATTTTTGCAACCCTCCGATTTTTAAACAACAACAACAACAAAAAAATCCAAGAAGAAATCCCCCTTGGTTTTGGGGGGAAGAGGAAAGGTGACACGTGCACATATAGGCACTTTCTGGCTCAGGCATGGGATCAGCCAGATATGCTGCTTTTCCTCTGAGTAATCTCCAGAGACACCACGCTTGAGTTGTGCCAGCTCTTTGCACAGGCTGTTTACTGCTGTGTTATATCCCCATGGTATTTGCCATAAGCCAGGCTCCTAAAAGGCTTAGCATGAAGTCCCTTATAGGAAAGCTGTTTGACATTCATCTGCTGCTCAGTTCCAAGGAAGGTTACCTCAGACAGCCTGCAAAATCATTATGTAAATACATACAGCTTTACATTACAGAGCTAACTCAGCTCAGCCCACCTCAGAGCCTGCAGGAGAAAGGCAGCAAGTGCCTCCACAACCCTCCTGCAAAGTTCTCTGTCCTCCCTGGCAGCAGCAAGGCTGCAGTGTTCACAGAATCACAGAATATTC
This sequence comes from Monarcha castaneiventris obscurior, assembly GCA_026261815.1. Taxonomy (NCBI): domain Eukaryota; kingdom Metazoa; phylum Chordata; class Aves; order Passeriformes; family Monarchidae; genus Monarcha; species Monarcha castaneiventris. The sequence continues at coordinate 11,873,665 of JAMPIT010000230.1, forward strand.
TCAGTTGGAATGGATCATCAAGTCCAACTCTCAAGCAAATAGCCCCTACTGGGATTGAACTTGGGATATACAGACATCAGCTCACAAGGTAGGCAGTGTCCTTGATCATAGAGGATTAACTTCATGAGTGACAAATTAAGAATAACCATCCCATCTTCATTATTATTCTAAAAAATTCAGAACGTAGCAGGAAATCTGACCTCTGCAATTGCCTTTTTCTCCAAGGCAGAAATCATACAAAATAAAAAGGTTCCAGCTTCTCACCCAAAGGCACACTTTTAACCTCCTGCAATTACACAAAGATGATGCAAAATGCCCATATTTTATCTGCAAATGTTATACTGGGCTAACAGTGCAGGCTGAAACAGATGGGCATGGGTTCTAAAAGCAAATAATGTGTCTTGAAACACTATTTCAACGTGTTCCTTTTAGAAATATGGCCAAAGGAGAAATTCTAGGTGCACTGATGGGCAACTGCTTCACCTCTAAGAGAAGTCAAGTCTGCATTTTCCAGAGCCACAGCCACTGCTGCACAAACTAAAAAGCCTAACACATCCCTACCTGTGCTGTGCAAGCCACTTTCTCCAGCCTCTGTCCCTTTTGTCTCCTTTCAGCTGCTTTGATTTTGTGGACTGAAGTGTTTGGACACTTACTGCAGGAGCCTTTTCCCTTACAGAAACCCCTAGTCTTGAGTGAGGTCATGAGCTTTGTATGAATGGCTTAGCCTTTTAAGAGCCCTTTTTTAAAGTATATATTTTTTAGGCTATACTGACATCTGCAGGTGCACCATAATGGATTTTGGAAATTAGACATGCTATCGTTGAAGAATCAGCCTCCAGGCTGGCAATGAAAGCAATGATTGCATCACTCTGGTGAGGGGCACGGAGGAGCAGGGCCAGCTCCCACGAGAGGGTGCACGCACTGCAGGGGCCAGGCTCTGCCACCAAACCCTCCCTGGTGCTCAGAGCAGGCTTACTTCTCCTTCATGGAATTCTTTTCAGGCCAGTAGACCACAGCAGGCCAACACGGTAAAGAACCTGCCAGGTGCAGCTGCTCAGAATTAGCAGAGAGTTGTATTTAGTGATATTTTAGCTGGTATTCAAACCTGTGTTGACCAATGTTGGCCTTACTTTAAACAACAGCCGCAAAAACCTACATTTGGAAAAATACAGGAGATTGTAGATGAGAATGAGGTCAAATTAACTCAGGTCATTGTTACTTGAACTTATAAATACACATTGAAATTGTATCCAGCCACAGCTTAATGAGCTTTGCAAATATTCTCAATTTTCTACAGTTCTGATCTTATAGTGAACAAGTAAGCATCTCTAATGCTGGAGATGCCACTGCAGCAAGATATCACACGTTTTTCAAAATCAAGTGGGATTCAGAGTGCCACGCCTTTAATGAAGCTGTAAACAAAAGGTCCATGAGAGATGCCACTTGAAATAGTTGAACAACAGGTGCCAAGACAGGTGGGAATTTCTGCCACCTAATGCTTGTCTGGAAGTTGCAGAACTGAAAGAAATTGGCTGAAGCTCAACTACCCGTGACAGTTCTGTAAAGGTGAGTTTTTCTTAGCTACGTTCTTCATGAAGTAAACAAACACACAGAATTATCCTCATTTACCTTCCAAGGATTTTTCTGGCTTCTAAAAATATTCTATTACCAATACAAGATTCTGTAGTATCTCATTCTGAAAGTACTTCAAGGCATGAGGATTTGGACAGCCATTCTGTTGCTTCTAGGTATTCTTAGACTATGAAAAAAGAATAAATAAATGAACAAGACACAGTCCTTTTTGTTTAAACAGAGAACCTTCCAGTATCTAAGTTGTGATTTGTTTGTCTCACATCAAATAAAAATTTAGGCTGTTTGCCCACTGTTCAGAGTACCTCACTGGACCTGCCTGACCACAGGGAGCCCCAAAGCAGGGCCCTGCAGGGACACAATCCCCACTTTATCCCTGCAAACTGTGCTTGTGCAGTCTCAGGACCTGCACCTCTGACACCTGGTCACTCATGTGAGGGGCAGCAGGGTCTGATCCTGGAAGCTGTTCCTTTTTAAAATGAGGTTGCCATGGTTTTGTACCAGGAATTAGGTGTCATACAAATGAACACAGCAAAGAAGTCTGGGATGAAGAAACTACACTCTCTCATGTCAAAAGTCAGCCTCTGCTCACTTTGGCTTTCCAGGTAGTCCTACTGAAGGTAAAGCAGACACTGGAGCAGCTAAAGAGAAGGAAGTTGGACTGTGAGTGTGCTAATGTTAGGAAGTCCTTCCCCCTCCCGAACCAAGACACTGTATCTGAGTGCTGCTGCAGTGCTCCTGCAGGTGCAGAGCTGCATTTGTACCATTTCCGGGAGCTGATCGAGCTGCTGGGTGCCTGGAGAAAGAGCTGAGCTGTCATTTCCCCTGTGAGCTGGACAGGAAGGGGCTCAGGCACCTCCTCCTCTGCTGAGGACTAAGTGCCCCAAGCACAGCACACAAGAGGAGGCAAGTCATCTGAGCCAGCTGCACAGAGCTGGGAGCCGCCTCACAGAGTCACACTGAAGCCTTTGAACAACTCTCAAAAAATTGCTGCAGGGCTTAAAAAGGGCTCTCGCATGTGTTGGTGCAGAGTGCCAGCCAGCTACGGGTCAGGGGGGTGTGAGCATGAGAAGTGACCCTCTACTAACACCAGCTATCAGTACACATCTCTCAGGGCAAGAAACACAAAAAGCGTTTTTAAGACCTTATCTGCCAGCTAGAAGTCGTCACCCTGAGATATGTCCCTAAGCTATCTGCACCCTGTATGGCTGCAGGGAGTCAAGCACCTCTGAACAAGGAGTGATGAAAACCAAGCTGCAGGGTAAGGAATAACCCTGCACAGCAATTAGGAAACACTCAGATCTGTCTTGTGAACTGGACCATGTGCCCAGAAAACATAGAAGTCCTTAAGCAAGAGCAGTGGCTTATCTCTGAGATTCACACCCTTGGAGCTACAGAGCCTATATCCCTCAGGCAGAGCTGTCTGCAGCCTTTTATAAATCCGGCAATGACACATTGCCTGATGAGGTAGGAGGCAGAAGTACAGCTCTCCCTGGCTGTGGTGGCTTCAGGCATTCCCCTGCCAGCCCCAGGTGCTCTTGCAGTAAGGGTCTGAGCTGAGGGCAAGGTGGCTCTTCCAGTCCCCGTAGCAGAAGCCACTTCTTTTCCGTCACAATACAGGACAGGGCTGGTGAGTTGGAGTCAAAATGGATCAAAGAGACAGAAAACTCACTCAGCAAGTCAGCTCTGAGGCAGATTGTCCTGAGTGTGATCTTCCCTCTTCCATCCATTTAACCATCACAATGAAGTGCCTCAAATGGGGAAAAGCTGGTCCTTCTCACATGGCTGCACTGGGGACAGAGGCCTTCAAACATTCTATAGAGAGAATAAAGGTTAAAACCACCTGAATATCAGCAAATCTTTACTGCCTTCGCTCAGTTTACATTGGGCATCTGGACGGAGATCTTGCCCTACATGTGAGCTGTGGAGCAGCTCAACAGCCTACCAGACACATCCTAGGTTGCTTGGCAGCACAGAATCTCCCAGAAGTTCATCACTGAGCCACAGCTTTGCCATGAGGTTGTTCGCATCCTTGTGCTCAAATTCAACAGTGCCACAAGCACACCCTCAAACCAAGCAAAGTGGCCACGGACCCACCATTTCCATCACAGCTTTATGCATCTGATGAGAAAACAAACCTCCTGTCTCTTGGGTTCCACAAGAAAAGCTCTGGGGCAGGTAAAGTCTGTAGTACACACCATGTATTGTGTGCAGCATGGCTCACATCCATGAACATGAGGCAACCAAGAAACAGAGGAGGAGAGGATGGGTGCTGTTCTCATACTGACATCCCAGCAGTGGTGAAACCTTGGAAAGCAGTCCCCAGGAGGACACAAGTGCCAACTTCCTGCTTCTCAGTGCCAAAAGGGTTGTAGTAATATTCACCTAACAGACAGATGCATAAAAGCCATGGCCCTAAAGGCCAGGGCAAACCTTCTTCTGTTATGAAGATTAGACATTTAATAAACCCAGGAAAATTGATTACATGCAAGACCTGTTGAACGCCCTGGGCTGAGGATCTGGCTTGCTGACATGACACAGATTTAGATCAGAAAAGAGGAACATGAAAGCAGGAAAAATCCTAATCCTAACCCTACTTAGTGAAAGTGATAGGGAGAGAATAAAGAAAAAAACAGGAGTCAGGAGCCAGAATGTATATTTAGGTTTGTGTTTTGTGATGGTCTAAACCTGAAGTCTGATCTGAAAACATCTGAAATGCAAGGAATTCAAATTCAGGTCCAGACTTCATATTTTGATCCCTTCCAAGCAAAACAAAAAAGGACTAAGTTTTCTGCTGTCTGAAGATTAAACACCTTTTTTCTGCCAAACTATTACCAAGCACAAATTTAGCACAATTTTAAAAATAGTTTTTAAAAGGGGGTTGGGGTAAGGAGTGAAATACATTTACTTGAGTTTTAAGAAGATATTAAATAGTCTAGATATGAAGGTGCCACCTTTGAAGACATAAGACACTAGGCCAGCTCTGAAACTGGGAGTTTTCCAAGAATTTAAAAAACATTTTACACATTGTCAAAACAAACTACAGATAAACAAGCATACAACAGGTGAAAAATGTGACTGCAAGGGCTGTGATGACAGTTCTGTTTGCACAATACATTCATTTCAAGGTACTTGAGCATCTGTTATATATTTAGTTCCTTCCTGTTAAAGACAATAAAGCAGGTGAGCATCACTTACACCTAAGAGACCATATGTTTGTGAGATGCTGGGTGGTTCACTCAGCAGAGAAAGAAATGCATTCCCTTCAGGGAGAGCAAAGCAGACCAAATTTCTTCTTTGCACTTTATTATAATGACATTATTAATGCAAGTGATATAAAATAATGTACACAGAACACAGCATCTGGACTAAATGCTTCCTCTTCCTTGCTGCCAAGACATTAGAAAAGAGTCTTGCTTTGGGTTTCATAGACAAATAAAGTATAGAAGTGAAAGTTAAGAGCAGCTGATTTCCTCTACCCTTTGTAATGAATCCTCTTCTGAATTGTCAGAAGGAGACATTGGGCATGAAAAGGTGGCTTCCAAGCAGGTTTCTCCTACTGAAGAGAAGCTCCCAGATGCTTAGCTTAAAGCCTCAGCTAAGACAGGAAAAGAAGAGGTTGCTTTGATTTGAAAATTCTTGTTTATGATGACCCCATCTGCAAGTGAGCCAGGACCCCAGAAACACAGCCAGGGAGATTTGCTCCCACTATTTGAGGCATTTTTTTGCGTTGTAAGGAAAGTGATGATTAACCTTTATTCAGAATTATGTACAGTGGGAGTACCATGTCCACTTTTGGACTGCCCAGAACAAGACAGACCTTGATACACTGAATTATGCCCAGTGGAGGCTGCCAAGATGGTTGGAGGCTGGTGCACATGGATGGGGAGGGGCTGAGAGGGGCCTGCCCAGCTTGGTGAGAGGTGGCTGTCAGCACTCTTGCTGCAGTCCACAGCTACTCAGGGGCAGGGAATAAGGAAGAGGGAGCCAGACTCTTTTCAGATGTGCACAGCAAAAGGCAGTGAACACAGCCTGAGACCTGGAAAATTCCAGTTAGCTACTAAGTTGGATGTTGTCTGCTGTGCGTGGGGTTTGGGTGAGATCTCCCAAGGTCACTTCTAAATTACATCATTCTGCAATACTAAAACTGGAGGAACAATCCACTTTCTTCACACCTCAGCTGTCATTGGAAATGCAAAATCAAGAGAGAGAAACCATATGAAAATGAGGATGCATTTTTATTTGGCTATATGGTACCCAGGACAATTCAGCCAGGAAGGCCCAAGTAAGGAAAGTCTCCAATTTCTTAAAAAGTTCATCCAATTCAGAAAAATTACCAGGTGAATGTGTCCCCTCTTCATTGACTACAACTCTGCTGGGACAGCCAGGTGTCTCAGTCTGGAGAGAGGTCATAAATTTAGAAATTAAATCTAGGTGTGTGCACTAATTGGCCAAATGAGTTAGCGTGGGTGCAAAAACAGAGCTCCAGAGGAGTTTCATTGCAGCTGGAGAGGCTGGTCAAGTCATAACAGGAAAATATTGCTGCCTGTGGAGATACCCAGATTGCTTGCTGAAGGGGTTTTGAAGTGTTTGGGTAACAAATAAGATGATACTCTTCTTTTCCAAGTCTAAGAAATTCATGTCTATACTACAAATTGTAGTTATACTACAAAGACAGGAAAATTACCTCTGAAAGACATTTCTATGTGTACTGAAGTACAGAAGTGCAAGTGCTGTGATGTGACCTTTCACTACAAGTATGTATAATGGTAACAAAGGGGAAATTTTGTATGAGAAAAGCCGGTGGGTTTACTGCTTGAATGGGTTTTGTTTAAAACTAAAGCACTGGTATTCCAAAGAGTACTTACTGTGCGTTTTTAAAAAAATATATTAAATGTTTGTTCAGCAAGGAACTGAATGGTATTTCCTCATTGATGCTAACGGGGACTCCTGACACCTTCAGTCAGTAAGTGAGATTTGTGTATTGCTTTCTGGAAGTACAGAAGTGAAGCTGACCTTTCAGGAAAGGGTTAAACAGAGATCCCCAGTAAAGCAGAGCGGGATGTTTACAGTAGGACTGGCAGTGAAATGGGATTACACAGACGTGCAGATGGGTGGACAATTCCAACAGCTGAGCACTATCTCACTGCCTCTGCTTCCCTCTTACCAAATCAGGGCAATGTTACCTGTTATATTACTGGTTTTTGCTGGGCAGGAGGTCTCCAGCCCACCTGATAAAGACCCTGAAAGCTGTAGCAGTCGGGCAGGACAGAAATGCTCCCCTGGGGAGCCAGCTGGCACAGGAGGAGAAGCAGGAACCACTTCATGAAACCCGGTCTCATGTCTCATTCCATGAGAAGTGATAGTGTAAACAGATCTGCCCCACAAACACTCCTCTTTCTGCGTGGTCATTGCTGGGTGGGGGGTTTCCCACCGACAGAAAGGGCAGAGGAAAAATCTCTGGGAGCTGTGCAAACCTGCCAGATTGCAGAGCTGGCAATGCAGGGATGCACCCTCAGCCTTCCCAGGCCCCTGGGGACAAGAGGCAGGCAGGCCTGAAAGGCATTTTCCTGGGCCAAAGGTGGTGCTGGGGCTCCTGCTGTCCCCCACACCAGTGCTCCCAGCAAGGCAGTGGTGGCAGGGGGGAAGCAGCCCTTGGGGGAAGCACGGCTGCTCTCCTCAGGCAGGCTCCTGGCACTCCTGGACTAAAACATTTCATCATCCTGGAGCGCTTAGGGGGGAACAAATGAGCTGTACAGACTCCCCAGAGTAAAGCCAGAGCTGACCTTCACCATGCCCTCTCTCTCACCTGCCACCTCCTCCTCCAGGCTTCCAGCAGCCCAGAGCCCACCGAGCCCTCTGCCTGCTACTTATTTATTTATCTTGTAAGGATGAGCCTGGAGCGTTTTGTGTTTCAGCCCTTTGTGCCCTTGAGGGAGGAGATAATGGAAGACCTGGCAGGAGATGCACACACTCATCAGCCTGGGAGTCCCCCACACCACCTTTGGAGGGATCCCTGGGAGGGGACCACACTTGTGTCAGTAAACATTTATCAGCACTGCATCATTAATCCATATGCTTTTTAAAATAAAGAACATGAACATAAATAAAGCTGGGCTAAAGCATATATACAAAATTCACAGGAAGCACTGGAGACTTGGAGAAGCATCTTTCCTGTGCTGGTGGGTTTCCTTCTGCATAAACACAACAATAAATAAGAAGTACTTCAACTAACAGCTATAAATAGCATCCTGTGTGCACACTCAGATGATTTACATGCTTGTCCTGGAGTGATTGGGCTGGAATGAGTTGCAGCCTGTTCCTCTTCCGACATGGCAGGAGTTCTCCCATTACCTAAGCTTCATTGTTTTTGCACTTTTTATTCCAGGGCTTCACGCATGGCTTGTTTGCTGCTCAGTTCCTTCCCGTGTCCAGCTTCCCTCCTCGCCAGCATTTCCAGCCATGGAGATGACACCTGATGGTGAGCTGATCAATGGCTGGTTTCCTTCCTCTGAACTCACCCTGCCCCACACTCACCACAGCCCATCAGCTTCGCAGATGTTCCCACTTGTTTTCATGGGATATTTGAAAACATTTCAAATGCACCAGTGACTGAATGAAAATAATTCATGCCTGAAGTAAATGTGCTGATTTAATCGGATGCATCCTGTTGTAGAAAGGGATACACACACATGCATATGTTTTACACACTCTTTTCAGACATGTGCATGTCTGAAACATGTTTTCTCATGAAAATAACACATTTCTTCTATTGGTTTCTCTTGGTATGAAACAGTATCTTTAGAGACAGGAAAAATTGCACAGCACCGACAAGAAGTTTGTACTATTTGCATTGTTATGGCAAAGGCACTAATGGAAATTTCCCTTGGGAAAATACATGGCATCTGAGATTTCTCCCTACATTAATGAACTTATATAAATGAGTCTTGATAGTATGAATTGCTAATTGAGAAGATACAATGTAACTTTCCTTGTTATTGTAGCTGTAGAAGTGCATTTGCCTTCTTTAAAACTTTCCCTTGATCTCAAGTAAACAAAGGCCAGAGAAAGGGAACTATCTCAGTAAAATACACTGTTGTCCCAGAGCAGGAGTTCACAGGCTTTTCAATCTGGTGTGCCAACTCTCAGCCTTTCCAACTGCAGCTTCACAGACGAGTGCCATCTTCTCTGCAACCCACATGTTGCTGGAGGGGGTTCAAAGACATATGGGGAGTGAGAGCCTGTTAAAAGCAGCAGACAGCACAGCTTCTGCTGAAGGCCAGGCACAAGCCAGCTGAGAGCTTGTGATGTGCAGATGAAATCAAGGCTGTGCCTGCTTGGCCCAGTGCTCTGTCAGCCTTGGCAACTCCCACAGGCAAGTGCAGAGTCACAGCCATCGACTGGGAGCTGTTGGCCGAGGAGAAGTCACCCACTGCTTTATTATTTCTTGTCAGGACGTACAGAGACAGACCTCCCAGTTTATCCCTGTGGAGCCCTGTGAAGATTCAAGCAGCAGTAACAATTGCAAGAGGTTATGCTTGTGCTGAGGCTCCACACAGCTGCAGGGTGCTGCAGAAGGGCTGGAGGCACTCCCACTCACAATGGTTGTTCGCCTGCAGCTGGATTGTGCACATGGTTGCTTCCAATGTCCACAAAAGGTTGAAGAATGCAGAGAAAACAGCTCAGACAATTGCTTATTTGTTTTCAAAAAAAGAAAAGGAAGAGACTCCCTCAGCAGAGAAAATCAATTCATAGCCAAGTACCCATCATTGGGGCTAGAACAAACGGTGTCTCCACCAAAGGAGATGAATGCTGGTATCTCCTGCCAGGCTGGGCCATGACACCACCTCTTGCTTCTGCCTCACCCCAAGTGGCAGGACCGCCACTCCCCGAGTGGAGTTCGGCAGAATTAGGGTCTCAAACTCTTTGTGCATCTGTCAGTAGAGGGCAATGTAGTTACAAACAACCGACCTGCTCCAGGTCCCCACCCAGCAGAAGGCATAGACCTTACCTAGTATTTTATATTGCCATGTGTGACCTAATAGTGTATCCTGCTGTTCTGTGCCGTGTTTAACATACCAGTAACACTATGTCATGCAGCTGATACTAGAATTAAGGTCTAGGGTATTTGTTTATGAAGGCAGGTTCCCTTGTGATCACTGCTATTTGTGGCAGGGGGAAAGGAGGGGACACAGTGTTGGAATGGGTTTCCAGTGGGCGTTTGTTTACTGTACTTTCGATGCACTGGTTTATCAGCCCAGGGAATAAGTTATAGCTTCCCAGCCTGCCTGTCTGGTTACAAATTCCAGTCTGTTCCTCCAGGCTGAATATAGAGAGCAGCTGGCTGAAGCTAAATGAATAATACTGCCTCACAAAACAATAGTGCTGGGCTCAACATGTCGCACAGACATCTATTTTGAGTTTGGATATTTAAAGACTAAGGAGGCATGACAGGCACATTTATGGGGCAGCAATTACCAGCAGCCTGCAGACTGTGCCTTGGATGTGAACAGATTAACACCTTCTTCTCTGTGTGTGTCAAATACTCTGGTAAAGAGTTCACCTTTACAAAGAAAGTGTCTCTGAAGAGCTGACAAGTCCTTCCACCTCTCATACATCCAGCATTTGCCTGTTGGATAACCTTAAGCAGAAAGCTTCTATGCTACAATCAATAATATCTAAAATAAAGAGGTAAAATGTGATGTTGTTATTTTACTCCTGTAAATTTTTATTGGCGTAATTTTTATTGGTGGGAAATGGCAGGAAGATCTTGCAGGTCTTTCTGGTCCTTAATTTCCTGATTTCATTCTGGACTAATGAAAACACTAAGAACCTCCTTAGAACATAAGGTGCCTCAATATTCAAAAGCAATCACTGCTGTTTGAAAGCCAGTGGAAAAGGGAGGTAATTTTCTACTTTTCAAGACAATCAGAGCTAGGACATAATCAGATACATAGGTTGCTTTTGGAGATACTTCACCTCTTTCAGTTTCATCATCTCACTACAGCTATGAATGTCTGCATATACCAATAATCCAGTAGGAAGCTGGATTCCCATTTTTGGGTACAACCTTCTAAGCTCTATTCATTTCAGATGAAGCTGAAACTGTGCAGAAGAGGGGTTTGTATGGCTTCGTGGCCTGAGCTTGCAAGTATATACTGAAAAGCACAGCTCTCAGGACACTGTTACGACAGACTAAAACATTCTCATGCATGGCAGTGCAAGGATGAGGCTTTAAAACGTATTTGTTTTACAGTTCCATGCCATAAAATCATATACAAGCAGTCACAGAAACTTGTCAGAGGTTTTATAAGCTCATAGTTGCTTCAGGTACTTGGTAGTTCTAAACTTTGACTATTCTCTTCAGCAGTAAGGAAACGTACTCTCAGTTAAATGGTGCTTAAAGGAAAAATTTAGTCTTTCTTAAGTTCACTGACCAGTGATTCTGGGGTTACAGAAAGCTCTAGATCATAGTGGGAGGTCACTCTATCACCCAAGTTTAGGGGCTGAAATATAAATGAACATAGGATAAGAAAGCTCCTGGCTCAATCTCCAGCTAAATCAGCAGTGTGGACTGGCCTGCAGACAGCTGATGTGCTGAAGCATCAGTCGTTTCATGACAAGTAACTAAAACGACCTACTAGAAGATACTGAGATGTTTTGATAAAAGAATGCTAGGAAATCCTTAACTGCTATTCATGCCAGAATTTGCTGGCTTTTTCTGCAGTTTTGAAACCAGCACTGTTCTCACATCTCATCATGTAGCTCTGCATGCAGCAAATGACTGGGACAGTGAAAACAAGCAGCGGACAGAAAATCCCAGTGAAAAACATAGTATGTCACACTTCTGACTTTTGTCTGAAGATGGCATGTGATACAAGGGCTTTGGTCTCACCAATAGTGTCTGTAATCATTAAGCTTGGCATGTGTTTAAATGCTTTGCAATACTAATAGAATTTAGCTCAGGTTTTTGAAAAGCTGAAAAAATAAGAATACAATAATTTTTTAAGAAACAAAAAGATGCATAGATCAGGTTGGGATTTCCCGAAAAAGGTGGATCTAGCAATTGCAGTAGAATTAAGCATTCACACCTGTTTTTGTGCCATAAGGCTTACAGATAATTAAGGAGCATATTCCCACAATCCAATATTGCACACTTATTTACCCGTATAATCTCTCTAAGGTCTCAGTAAAGAGTAAAAGGCTTCTTTAGTGGTCATTTCAAAGAAGCTAACCTGGAACTGTGCTCTGGAGCACCTGCTTGAAGAGACCAACTCATCAGTTACCCTAGAGAGTACCTTAGACCCACAGACTAATTTAGGTTGGAAGGGATCTCTGAAGATCATCTTGTCACCCTGCTGCTTGTAAGGGTCAACTACAGCACGCTGTGCAGGGGTTTGACCAGCTGGGTTTTGAACATCCACAAGGATGGAGACTCTACAGCCTCCCTGGGAAAGTTGCTGCAGGGTCAGGACCTTCTTCAGTCCTGCTGATGAATCAAATTTTCCCACCACCTAATTTGAATTTCCCATGTTCCAGCTGGTAACTATTGCCCACTGTATTGTACCACTGAGGAGTCTGACTTCATCTGCCCTTTTGTGGACCCCCTTCCTGAAGCTTTCTCTTCTCCATGCCGAACAAACACAGTTCTCAACCTCTCTCCATACATCACCTGTTCCAAGCCCCTCCCCATCTCTGTGTCTCCCCTGGACTCAATCCAGCGTGTTGATGTACTGCAGAGTTCAAAAGTGGACACAGTGCTCCAGGTACACTCTCATACCCCTCAGCCTGCTGCCTCTGCTTCATGCTCCCACAGCTCCACGTGGAGCTGGCTGCCTTTGCTGCAAGGGCACACTGCTGCCTCATGTCCCACATTTGGTCCACAAGGACTCCCAGATCCTTTTCTGCCAAACCACGGCCTGTTTGCTTCACCCCTACCCCATCCTGCCATGTGGGTTTGTTTCATCCTAAGTACAGGACTTGGTGTTTGTCTTTTTTGAGCTTTGTGAGATTCTTCTCAGTTTATTCTCCAGGTTGTTCAGTAAAGCCCTGAAGAGCAGCAGCTCTGCCCTCCAGCATTCAAATTATTCACCCTCCCCCTTTTCAGTACTGCCTGCAAACTGCAGGGAATAAAAAAAGGAAGCAGTTAGTGGGACAAGGTGCATCCAAAACCCCAGACAAGCCACCTTTGAGGGCTCTGCACAACACACTGTAGCAGCAGCCATGCACAGACCTCCTGTGAGTCAGCAGTGGGTACAGCCACAGCACCTGGCAGTGCTGGGACAGACAGGACAAACTTCCTGCTACTAGCAGACGGCCTTTCTGAGTGCCTGTCATATTTCAGACAGACAGAAGTGTAGGACTGCCATGACTGAATGTCTAGGGAATGTATCTTGCTCCATCTGAAGGATTTATTGTTGCAATAATATAATGTTAGGACAGTAAGCAGGAGAAAAAATGACATTATATTTTTTATCAATCCCTTTGCCACCATACTGCACAGTGAATTTTTTAACAACCAAGGGTGATGAGAGATGTCACTAACTGAGCTGACAGTTTCACCCGATTTCAGTTGTTCCCTATAGTACTTTTTGTCCAGATTTTGAGGGTTTTTGTTGTGACCAACTGTGTCCCCCACTGAAAAAGTTGCAACTGGTCCAAATCTGATGAGTTAAATGCCCTGTTCCTATCTCTGACAAGGTTTTACTGCTCTGGAAATTTTTTAGGGCCTTGTATGCAATAAAATTCAGTATCTAGATAGCGAAGCAAACTGTGTGCAGAACACACTGAGCCTGACCTCTGCTCACCAGCACCGCTGGTGCTGCACAGCTCCTGGCCACAGACTCCTGCCAGGATGGTTGGGAATGGCTCTTTGTGTCCAGAGGAAGATACCTCTCCTGTACCAGGGAGAGCCCTAATGCAAGAACAAACCACTTGTCCTCACCTCATGCAAATGCTACTGAGCACAAAAGGTTGCGCGGTTTCTCAGGGATGCGACTACAAAGCCGAGGGGATGCACATGCTCTGCCTGTTAATCACCACTCGGTTGGTTAGACAACGTAAATCTCCTCTCTATATGCTGGGTTTTGGCAGTGCCAGCCACAGAGAGCTCCAGCTTCACCCTGCAGTGTGCACAGCGCCCACTGAATCCACATTAATAGGCTCCCACCCGCTGCAAGACCTGAGGAATCACTTGGCATTGCTTGCTTTTAGACAGCACACACCTAACCCCAGAGCCAAATGAAATTAGACTTTAAATATTCACACAGTCTACACCTGCTTTCCTGCTAATGGCAGCTAACAGCTACAATAGTAAATGTGCTTTTTCTCTACCAAAGCTGTTCCCTCCGAGGCAGATCTTGCAGAACTCTTTGCTCCGAGCAAGCATGGCTGGGATAAGGGATGTGCTCTGCCTCTGCCCTTCATTTCTGCCAAGTCTGCCACCCAAGTGGGCCACCCCTGAAGCCTGCTGCCTTTTTTTGTCCCTCCAAAGTGATATCTTAAGATTGGTATTTTTTGCATCATGCACAAAGTACCAGCTCCTTTTAATTTTAAATATATATATGGAAAAAAAAAGACACCATCAGCATTTTCAGAGATGGTAGCAGAGGGTCTACTTGTCACTTCTGAAAACACAAAATGGTATTTATTCAGAATATCTAATAGGTCTTCCATTTTCTCAGCGGCACACTGAATACAGAGATTGATGACATGACCTTATGTTTTAAGGATTGCTGTATAATTGTTTCCATATTATAATAGGATAAAAGGTGCTGCTTTTTTCGCACCTAACTTTGACCTAAAACGCAACTAGCCCTGCTAGACTTCCAAGGAACTCCTGCAGGAGAAAACAGACACTGTCTTGCAAGTGGTTCAATAAGCAGAGACTTTATCTGAGCACTGTTATCCAGCCCAGGCTGCAGCAGCTGCTTTTGCCAAGCTGGATGGTCCAGGAGTTTTCAGGACAGTCGAATCTGTTATTAAATGTGAACAGTGAACCACCTGGGCTGGACCCCAACAGGCTGCCCAAAAACAGGAAGTAAACTTTGAAACTTCTAGATAATTCATTTATGTATTTAAAAAAAGTCAACATTTTTTATTTAACCTTGAATTATGCTTATCATAATGGTAAGGGCAGGTAATTCAGAAAAGAAACCAAAAATCCCACCTTTATCTCTGGCCTGAGGAAAGTATTTGGGAGTTCACTCTTTTGTAACAGTTTTGGCTGCCAGATTAAAAAAAAACATTATTCATACAGCTCTTTTCAGAATCTCTCAGCCTACATGTCCCATATGGCAAGGTTTGGGCTTTAAGATGTAGTAAATATCAAATATTTATGCAATTTTGGGGTGGGGGGGAAGAGAGAAAGACTAAGCAATTGTTTATAATTCAGGTTCTGTTTAAACCGTGCTAAAAAATAGACCTTGAAAAGCACTGTGGAGGCAGTATTTAATCATGTGTTTAAGTGTTAAAGTCAGAACTATATCTCCTAGCAAGTTGGAACTGAGTAAGAGGCACTAAAAACACATTTCACAAGCTCTATAAAGCCCTTGTACAGTTCCTTTCTGCTGGTAGTTATGAGCCTTTTTCTTTATGGTGTGGATGATGTGCCAAAAACTGTATCCATGTAAACAGCACTTCTGATTTCATCACTTTGGAAATGATAAAATAGCAGTTACTCAGGACACCTGAGGAAATGTCAGGCAAAGTTTGGAATAATAGGTATAAAATATTAATCGTTTGCAAATTACCTATTATTTGCTGAGCACTGTGTAAAAATAGAGAGGTTGCCTGTTCTGACAAGAGTATGGGCTTTGTTTTTTTAGCCAGTAGCATGAAGCCAGACTGCTGTGGCTGAAGGGGAACCACTGCTTTCATCTGCACTTCTCACCAGCAGACCTACACATTAAAAGCTGCTGCCTAAACAGCCGAGCCACCCAGTAGGAAAGATGAAAGGGAAACCAGGATTTTGAAAACAGTCTTTCTATTCCTTGCTTTACCTCAGAGACTGTGGGCAAGCCAAAGGCTCATGTTCCCCATCTTTTAAAGACTGGTGACAGCACTTTGCTGCCCTGCAAGGATGATGAAGATATGTACATTTAATACTCTGAGACTCTCTGGCACTAGAAAGAAAGAATCATCCTGAACGGATACAGAGCAGACAGGCTGCCCTGGAAAGGAATGACTAAGGAATGTGGCTTAGTATTTGCAAATTATAGTTGACACTTTTTTTAGGACTTAGTATTTTCTGGCAATGATAATGCTCTCAAAGGAACAGACCTACAGTCTCTTGCAAATCATGCACTAGAGCAGATGTCATATTTCTGATACTTCATTCCATTACATTTATTTTTGGAACTCTAAAAATTCCTAAATCCTCCAAATCTAGACTGAACGCCCTATCTGTGTTGTAGCATAAATATGCATAGCTGAAGCCCTGGTTATGACTGTCAGTACTAACTAGAGAGCCCTAATGTGCTTAAATTTAAGCCCACTTAATTTGCAGAAAGCTATTCAGATGCTGTCAGTCAAGCTGGGAATATGAAGAATATTTAAGTTGTTGATTAAGTGCTTAACACTACAGGTTAATGCAAAATCTTCTGTCCTACTTTTCTTGTGGTTGTATGGTGACCTGTATAAATACTGGAGCTCTGTCTCACTCCTTCCAGCACTATCAGATCCACGGCACCCCAAATTAGCCAGGACTAGAGGAGGTACAAATGTGCCTTCCCATGTCAGGCTGCTCACTAATGTGCTGCCCATTTGCTCTCACTGATGGGATGCATATGCACTAGTCAAGCATGTGAGCCCCAAATAAAGCAGGAGGAAGAAGAAGAAGATCCTCAGAGCTGCTCCTCCTCACCTGCAGTGAGGTCTTGCATGGGCAGGGAGAAGGTCAGTGCCAGCAAAGGCATGCTTGGGAGCAGGCACACTCTTCTGAGAGCCTGGGTTTTATTAGAGCTCCAAAGTGCTAGGAGTCAAGGTGAAACTGGCAACACTAGATCCCTCTTTGCCCAAAACAGCTTCCATCTGAGAAAATCCTGACCCTGTCATCATTTTGCACATGAAAGCAGGAAGGTGAAACCCTCTCCCCTCTAGAGACTGGGGATTTGTGTGCAGGACACCAGGTCAACATCACAGAGCAGAACAGAGCATTTGTGCTGCCAGCACCAGAGCTTTCATGGTGAGGCTTTGATTTCTTTTTTCTGCAACAAGGGTTTACAGGATGTTTTTAGCATAAAACAAACTAAAATATTTACAGAACTCCCCACCAACTTTCTAACCCTTCTTCTTACAGAGAAATGCCAGAAAAGATGAACAAATGCCACATAACAGACTTAAAATTCAAAAGTATCTCATCCTTGTTGTGGGCTATTGTAAATTCTTGTAATTTTAAGCAAATGGACAGGCTGAATGTTAGGCTGCCAGCACTACTTTGTTGAACACCACACAAGCCAGGGCAGCTCTGTACTTCTGGAGTTCTCTCCAGCCACTGTGTTAGCAGAGCTGTGCTGCAAAGCTCCTCTGCAGGTGTGTTTCTTGTGAACTTCATGTAAGGAAGAAGACCTTAGGTCCCCTCTCTTCTCACAGGCTTCACTTGAGGTGTTTGGGACCAGGAGGAGTTCACGTTTACCTACCTTTGATGCCGTTTCAAGAGATGAAAAAATGCAATGTGGTGGTTGAAATTCATCAACTGGTTGGAGCAGAGATCACCCAGTGACAACATCCTCCACACTTCATATGGTAACAGAGCCCACCTCATCTTCGACTGACGTGCCATTCCCATAGCTGCTGCAATTGCCTGCTCTTCCATGCGACACTAGGGAAGAGTGTCATTGATTTCTTGCCTGTTTTAATGGAGCTCAGCAATTAGAAAAGAGATAGAACAAATATTGCATCATCAACCAGTTCTCACAGATAAGCACCAACTGATCTTCAAACTGTAACTGGGAAAGCAATTGATAAAGATGAGAGACACAGACGTATCCATGGACTCAATATGATGGAGGAGTTCCTGGTACTAATCAGGGATTACAATTTTTGGAGTTAGCTGCACAAACCCTGTGTCTTTACTGAGTTGCTTTCTGTGCAATTAAGGAAATCAGATTCCCACCTGCCTATTTGACTCCTGTACTGTAAGGATGCAGAGGGTTGTTAAAATAATGTATTCTTTAAACATGATCTACATGCTTATAAATGGCCTAAAAATCCAGGTCTAGTAACAATGACACATGGAGTATGTGCCTTTGTGTTAGTTTAGTCTTAAATGTACATGGGAATTGAACCAAATGTTCACTTCAGTGTTAAAAAAGCTCATGGCTTATCTGTAAGTGTTTATTCTAGTGTGTGTTCACTTCCCTGGGAGTTAGTTTTTTAACCGTACTCCCAGGGTAGTCAGGATGTTGGTAAATATTCATTGGCAAAAACATCCCCACATGACTGGAATTCACTCCCAGCAGGCATTAAATTGGAACAGAAGAACAAAGGATATGCCAGACTTGATCAGACCACTGGTCTGTCAAGCCTGGTACCCTGCCTCTGGCAGTGGCCCATTCTTTATGTTTCAGACAAAAGCAAAAAAAACCAAAAAACCCCCCCAAAAAACCCCCAAACCAAAACAAAAAAAAATAAAAAACAATGCACCTGTCTGGAAATGCATCCCAAATACTTACTACCTCATCTTCAAGTCACTGGGACTGGAATAACAGAGAACAAAATAACTTAATACGGTATTGCAGGGAATGATGGTATTCACTTTATTTTTACTTCACTTTATTGATCATTTCTTTAGCACAGATAATTACTTTAATATTTATGTAGTTCTGAGTTTTGCTTTTGAAAGTGAGCTGTGGCTTCTCAGGGATAATGTTGTGGGTGGGGGTCTCAGAAATCAGATTTCACTCTGGCAGTTTGACACACAAAAACTGCCTTTCACTTACAACTCAAAAGCCCCTGAAGTCACCAGCTTGGGTGGCCTTGGCAGAAATTGTTTGATTCCAACAACTAGGTTGTGCTTTTATTATTGCAGTTTGTCCCATATTAAGGTCACCCTGCCCAGGACCCACTGTGGTGGCCCATGCACAAGCCTATCTCAGTTCTGACACCCTGCCTTCAAAGGCTTTACTGTCCCAAACAGAATCTGTGGCAAGGGAATGGAATAGGTAAGCCAGCAGGGAAGGTGAAGGGCAGACTGAACTTTCATCAGGAAAAATTCAGCAGGATTCTCCCACACTGGTACAATGACAGATCTGATCTGCTCATTGAGTATGTGGTTTTACTGGCAGTGTTGGGAGAAAACCTGAGGTTTCAATGACATGGAAGCTGAGTGATGATCTCAGCCCAGGTATAATCACCTTCTGGAGAAGATCCGAGGTACTGATGAAGAAGGTGCTCAGTAGCCAGGCTTGGATGGCAAATAGAGGCTCTTAGCAAACCCTAGAGGTCCCCAATACTGTGTTCTTCATGGGTAACACACAAATAATACAAATATGCTATATCTTTGTGCAGGTCAAGTCTCTTCAGGCATGTGCGCAAGAAAAGCATCTCTGTTTCCAGGTGAGCAAGAAGGGCATTTAGACAAACTTCCTACACACTTTGAATCCCCCTGCCTCAGGCCAGTCTCAAGCACTGCGGCTGAGAAATATTTGATCCCCAGTGCACTATATTACACAAAGTGTATGTGTCATGAAGTCCTTGCTTTTGTCCGTAATAAATTGCAGCCACGGATGTCGTATGCCAGTGCTTTGTGAAACCAGAGTGTGTGAGAAGCGACGCTCGCGGCACGGGAATGCCACTGGCAATAAGGGGCTGCCTGCTGAGGGACCAGGCATGGGGAAAGGGACCAGTGCTTTGACCTTAAAAGCTCTTCTGAGCACATCCAGTCTGTATGGGAAACTCAGTCAAGAACGGACATCTGTGTTTTCAGTCTGTTAACTTGTGTTTGACAGCTTGGGCTTTGGCAGCCTGAAAAGATTTAAAAAAATGCAGCCCAGCCAAGGCTACCCTTGCACTGAGGCAGATAGCGGCAAGGGATTAGACGTGGAAGGGAGGCCAAGGTGCCAGGCACAGCGGTAGCGGTGGGCCCAAAGCTATGACAACAGCCACGCTTCTCACTTTTCCTCAGCTAGGAGCTGTTTGTTCGAGGATTTGGGCTGCCTGCCCTCTGGGTGAGGGTTTGCAAAGTGCCTGCGTGGAAAACATTTCCATCTGCGTTTCTGCACACAGCTGCTGAGGAGAGGAGCATGGCCCAGGAGTCTGATACTGCTTTGCACACCCTGTCTCCCTTGAGCATGCCCTGGGCTGGGTGACTTCATGGCCGGATCTAAGCTCTTCCCAGTGCCTTTAGAGCTGGTAGAGCTCTTCCCCTTCCTCTAGGGAGTGTTCACCCACTGAAGGTAATTCAAAAAAAGGAGCTCAAATATATGACTGCCATGAGGTATAAAACTAGCTGAGAAGAAAAATGTAGAGCCTCCAGTGGGTAACAAATGTCTGAGTCTGTATCTGTGGTCTTATTTGCTGGTAAAGTTTTTTGTTTCATTGCCATAAGAAAGGAATCAAGATTTTTGCCTGACTGAGCCTGTTTCAGGACAACAGATTTAGAGAAATGTACTTGTCCACTTTTTGCTGCTGGAAGATAAATGCTGAGAGAGAGCTGCACACAATACTCACAGCAAGACTTTTATTAACTCTTGCCACTGTTGGACTGTCAGACCAAAAAAAAGAAGCATTTAATGTTGATGAGCTGATGACAATAACATGCTAATGACAAAGGTTTTGCAGGCATTCTCCTTCCCCCAGAAGCAAGAACCAAGGAGTTGAGACTGCTGTGTTGATTGTGGACATACATATCCTGGTAAAGAGGTACTTCTGTGCAATGAGATGAGAGTTTAGAGCAGTGCTGAATGTCATTCTGAAAGATGTTGGTTTGGTGGAGGGCGCAACTGTTGTAACAGCCAGCAGTGTTGTCTTCTGCTGGTACGATGGAGGCAAGAGCCAGCTGGAAGGCAAGGCTGTGCTGCTCCAGAAACCCACCCTGTAGGTGAGCAGCAGGACTAGCTGAACCTTCCAGACCTCAGAGAGCCTGTGGCCATTCTAGCTCAAGGTCATTTAGCAGCGGCACCTGACAGAGAGAGCATTTCTTACAGGCTAACTTGTGATTAAATGTGTTTTGTGACTGAAAAATAGTTCAGTCAGTAAAGACCAATAGGAAATGCCAAGCTAGTTGGTCACTGTAATTAAATAATTTGTTAAAAAATGTGACTGGTAAGAGGGAGGGGTTACATTCCCAACATCTGTAACGCTTATAATAAACTACAGAATAGAATGGCACCATAACAGCCCAGTTCTAGTGTCTGGCAAGGACAGAAACACTGAACATTTGGAATTATTTTTGATTACTCCTCTAGAACAGCATGCACAGCCCTTATGGAGTGTCCAAGCTGCCATGTGGCTTGTTCGGGGGAGCTGTGAGTGTCTGAGCAGACATATGGTGAGGCGAGGAACCAGCCGGTGTGGGTTGATGCAGACACTGCCAATTCGCTTTCTGCCGCTGCTGGGCAATTAGGCACATCAGGAACTCAGCAATTTTTTTTCCCCTCTCTACATGTTTGTAAGTGAAAAGACATGAAGTGTCTGCAGGGCTCATACACATTTCCCTGCCATTGTCTTCATCTGAGTCTCCCCCGGCAGTCACCAAAAAGTAAGACAAAAATAACACTGTTTGAGCTGAATGTATCTCTGTGCAGAGAGACCATGTAATGCCTTCCGCAGCATTCAAGCCTTGCCTTGGGACTGCATATGGCTCATGGGTGAAGCAGCCTGACAAAGGGGGCTGTTGTACTGAACAAGTTCCTTTGGCACAATAAAAGTCTCTGCCGTAAGAATAAAGCTTCTTTGTGCCAGGAGCAGAGCGTTTCCAGTGTGTGGCAGTGGAAGGAACACCCCTAGAGACTGGGCAGCATCAGGCATCCTTTCCCAGTAGGAGGCATCTTTCTCTGAGGCCATGGAGCACACAGCAGCATTGATTGCAAAGAGACAGGCTACTGAACAGGGCTTTCTCCTGCACCTGCCTCTGCCCCCGGGCCACGGGCCAGCCATGCCAGGGTGGCCACCACACTGCTCCACGAGGGAGCTCTGGGTGCTGAGCCGAGGACTTCACTGCTGCAGGGTTGTCTCGGAAAGTGTGAGGGGTTTGGGATCTGCTGCTGTGGTGCATCCAGGCCATCCCAGGATCTTTGGCAAGGATGCCAGGCATGGCCAGGGCATCAGGTGTTGCTAATCTCTTCTCCTGCACCCTCCAAGGCCAGGGTTGCAGTTCACATGCAGGCTGGAGAGCTGGAAAGCCCCAAACAAGCGTTCATGCTCTAGGCAGAGATGCCATTTCTTAACTACTCTCCCGCTGCTGGTCCAGACCCAGCTTGTGAGATGAGGGGGGCCCTGCTGCAACTCTTCTCAAATGAAAAGCACTCTGTACAGGCGGGAGCACTTGTGAAGCTGGTGCTTAAAACCACAACTGAAAACAAACCATGTCAACAGAATATCAAACCAGACACTGACTACCTCTGAAACCACATGCAAGTCTGACTTCAGCTGAGTCTGCCAAATGTGCATGGCAAAATGGCTGGTGTGGTCACATTTCCTGCTGTCCCCAGGCCTGGGCACTGTGGTGCTCTGAGGCAGAGCATTCATCCCAACAGCGCTGGCCAGGATCAGCCCAGTCTCCGGAGCTCTGGTACGAATGCTCCCAGTGCTGCCAGTGCCCCCAGCCCCGTGGCTGCTTCCCAGCACTGCACAGGCTGTCCAAGTGCTCAAACACTGAGCTGGGAAGTGCAGCAAGACCTGATTCCATCTGCTGTCGTTAGTACAGGGCACTTTGTGGGTGGGCAGGGTGGTCCCAAACAAGCATGGTATGCTGAGCTGTTGGGTGGCTGATGGCAGCAGGCTCTGTGGGCACCTTGGCATTTTGTTGAGCAGCCCAGAAAATGTTTTTTGGTGGCTTTAGTTGCAGCAGGAGCCATGGTGGTTAGGAGAAGTTTTCACAGAGGCTTAGGGGATGCAGGCAGAGTCTGCAGGTAGGAGGAAATATTTCTGGATTTCAGACTTCTCCTTGGTTTGGGAAAGGGATGTTGATGGTGGGAAAGCTGGGCTGAAGAGAGATCATGACCTGCTGGGATTGCTCCTGTTGACACTGCATGAAACACAGTCCAGTCTCCTCTCCTTGGCTGAGGAAAAGGCTGCCAGCTCCCAGGTTCCTGTGATGGCAACTGCCAGGGCTTTGTCTGTAAGCAGCTACTGCTGTGCACCACTGGAATGCCTGGGGAATTTCTGCCTCAAAACCCACCCTGTCTCCAGAGCAATCAAGTGACAGGATGAGAGGGACCAATTAGAGGGACCCATGGAGAGTGGGAGAGGCTGCAATGCTATTCACTCCCTGTCACTTCAAAAAGGCTTTATTTTCTGTATGTTTAATATGCAAATATTTAATGGGGTGTATTAGAGCATTACAGCCATAACTTGAGACCTTTCAGTCAAGAGTTAACAGGTGCTGAGTCTCTCTTTTCAAGGCCAGGCACAGCTGCAAGCCTGCCCTCCCCAGTACACGATTATGGGATGCTGCTGGGACTTCTTCCACATCCCTCCCCCACGATGCTGCACGCGCTCCTGCAAAGACCCTTTTTTTGTCTTTCTGCAAGAGACTATCCTCGCTGTACAAAAGGAACAGGAAAAAAGAAATGTGATTTATTAGCTCTGGCATAGAGGGCAAGGTTTTGACCTCAGGTGTGAATCTGAGAAAAATACTATTTTCTTGACAGCCAGCCCTCTTGGAGTGAATTAAAACTGCTATTGTGAGGAAATGGATTAAAGCCATTTCGGCTTTTATGACAACACAAGCTGGTTACTTTATAGAGCATCTAGGATGTAGGCTCGCCCCAAGGTGCTTTATAATCATCGGTTTAAAGGGAGAGAATTTGCCTGCAGAGATGAATCAATGGGTGTATTTTATGAAACATTAATGACTGCTTTTGTTCATGTAAATTCGGGGGTATGTGCCTGCATCTCTCTGTGCTGTCCTGCAGCTGCAACTTAAGCTCTTTTGGTGTTTGTGAAGATCATAACCCAGCAGTGCAGTTTTGCTGGAGGAGCTTTACATCATCTTGTAATGTAAACAATATTGTAAGAGAGCCCAACAGCCCCACAGGATTTTCATTGAGCTATGATTGATGTGGAAAAGGATGGAGCTGCAGTGATTCTGCATCAGTCACAGCTCTCGCTTGGCTCTAAAACTGACCCTGTTAGCACAGTCTGACTTGGATCATTTGTCTCAGAAGTACCAAGGGATTTTAAAACAGCTGTGGATTCAACCATTTCAAATGGGAACATATTTTTGGTTTGTGGTAAGAACAACATAAACCGTATGTGTTTCAGAACTCGGGCCTCAGCATTCCTGGCTTGTTTTGTCAGTGCGTCTTTGCTCTCCTCGGCAGCATTCACACGTACGGGTCCATGGAGGCTTTTTGTTTTGTTTTTCCACTTCAAGTCTTCCTCCCTTCTTTTTTCCTTCCATCCTCAAAGAAAGAGAGAAAGAAAGAAAATGCGTTACCTTTGCTTTTTGCAGCTAGGCAAGGTTTAAGCTGAGGCAATGCTTAAACAAAGGGACCATTTGTTTTTAAGCCTTTGATATATCCCCCATCTGATGTTTTTGTCCTAAATGCTGTTGAATGTGCAAGTGCCCAGTGGGAAAAGCAAGTGCCAGCCCTCTCTGTGTTCAGATGGGTAACCCATTTCACTCATGCAAAATTACTCTGGTTCTCTACTCCTCAGCCCTTTCGATCACTCCTCCCCTTCTCCTTCAGCAGGTTCCTTCCCCACTGACATCTGTTCCAAGGAAACATGAACTAAGCTTTGGAGCAATTACCACAGTTTGTGTTTTCCAAACCAGCTTGCACCGTGTGTATTAAAAACACCAGCATTAAAAGTCAACAGGGTGTAAAAGGTAACATAGTCTCCCACCTCAAAGCTAATGATGTTTTGCCATGTGAACAAGAGCTGTGTATCCTAATTTGCAGGCTCCTTTCTCGTTTGTACAATTTTGAGCCATGGTTTAATGAAGCTCGTCTGGTTCCCATGATGTGAAATTATATTATCACAATGCTCATGTTAAAGGCCTTATATGTCACCCCAAGCACCTGTGGCTGCACAGCAAGGAGGAAAGCTCTAATGTGCCAACTTGGATTCAGATTTTGAAGCAGGGAAAGGCTGATTTAGGAAATGCCCCTCTGCCTCCCTTGCAGCCAAGAGCAGTAGGGGCTGGGAAGCTGGTGGGCTGCTTGGGGTGCCTGCGGTCCGAGGCAGCTCTGTGCTGCAGCCAGCAGCTGGGGATTAATATCACAGAGAGAGTAAGAGCTGAGTTATTTCCGCAATCCGTTCACATAATGGATGTGAATGTCAAGATGTCGCCATCTGAAGTATGAGCACCTTGGAACAAAACAAAAATTACTGGCAGTGTCAGCTTTCAGGAATGCTTTTCAGAGGTGGTGGAAAGCTGCACACGCAGCACCGACTTTCTTCAGCATCTTCCTTACAGAATAAAGGGTGACCTCAGGCCCTCTCCTCTTCCTCCACAGGCAGTCACGCACAGGTCCCTTATAAACTAAACCCTGTGCACACATACTACCATGTGAGCAGCTACTTGGCAGGCAGTTTCTCAGGCAGGCACCCTGCTCGGAGTGGATTTGTGGCTCCAGTGTGTGTTCAGACTCTACCAGAGGGCTGTGAACAGACCTGAGCATCTACAAATCCTGTCTGAGGTTTTATCCCCCACTTTGCTGCAGACTGCCCAGAGCTCGTGTTGAACTTGTGACATGAGCTGATTTGGCAGTGTCCCACGTAAAAACACACCCTGAATCTGGAGCTCCAGCGCCAAAGCAAAGCTGGAGCAAGGCTTACTGCTAGCCAGGAGATGGCTGTAATCACACTGGTACTGAGTTGAAGCAGCCAGGAAGCTCCTGAGTCCATGCTCAGGAGTTTCCTGGCTGCAAGTTTAAGTACTGTCCACACTGTCACCATCAGTGTGGCTGGTCAGAATAACCTACTCTGGCTGTGAGCTCTGATTTTACTGGAGAGCCCTCTACTTTGTAGCTGCTAAAATGCTTCTTTCTCAGTCTGGGAACACAGGTAGGGAAAGCTGCATTGCTACATCTTGGCCTGGGATGCCCAGCAAGCCTCTGCCCCCAGGGCCCTAGTACTGCTATATGACATTAGTGGGAAATTTTGCCTTGCATGCTCCACAGAAAAATGCTACTGACTTTGCTGTGGGTCAGTGTGTGGGAGAGTGATGTTTCCCATTTGTAAGGATACTGGCCCAAGCCCTGTAGGAGCTTTGTAATAGGGCCATGGAGAACAGAGAGGCAGTTTTCTCAGGAGCTCCTCTATTTGGTGCCTACACTGAACTGTTACTGATGTCTTAGAAATCAAATGTCTGTTATATCAAAAGGCCTGTGAAAATAAAATTGTTCTCTCAAATAGACGCTGCTGCCCAAAAGTGCAGCCCAAAAATTGTCAGTGGGGGAACATCAAAGCTGGGGTATCACTCCTTCACTGTCCCAAGTCAGCTGCAAGGAGATAACTGGTACTGAAAATACTGGATGCAAAATAAGCATCAGATACTTGGATCACTCCCTGTCCATGGTGTCAGGATCCTTCAAGGGCTGAATGGTATTTCCTGTCTCCCACCCCATGCCACCAACTTTCCCATCATGTAATGAAGTTTCATTTCCAGGAGAACAGGAGTGCCCTGGCATTCAGGCCTGGCTGTCTGATTTGAATTTAGATTATTTCATCAAGGTAATAACAAGATCAGGGATCACAATCTGCTGGAATAATTTAGAAAGCCATGCGAGGTCACTATTGCTTCTTACAAATAGAGCTCAGACATAATTTACCTGGCAGTAACTTGACCTGGAAGAGAGAGGTTTATCTTCTTGGCATGCTGAGTCTGAGTAGCTCGACAATCTCTACATAAATTTGAGATCTTTCATTCTCCAGCTGGTTGTTATTACTTATAATCTCTTAATGCAAAAAGTATTCCTTCCAGGGGCCCCTTTCTTTGCCTTTCTTACCTTTGCTTTTTTTTTAAAAAAAGATATATTGCAGGTTGGTCTGCCTTAGGATCTCATGCCCATGCCCTTGCAATCATCATAATTTGGTGACTGCACCAAAAACCTTTGTTATGCTGTATGTTTTAGGCGCCCCTTCACTTTTAAAGGTTTCACTGTATTATAACATACAATTTTCAGGAAAGATTGATTAAGAGACCTATATTGAAAACTTTGCCTTGTAGACACACCCCATGGCTTTGCTTAGAATCCCTTTTGTGAGGAGATTACAAGCAGAACAGCAGAATCGCAGGATTACAGTAGAAATACGAAAAAATTGTTGCAGGGATTCCTGAGGGAAGCCTGATCCTGACCTCTCTCAGGGTAGTTATGGTGCAGCTCTTACACATCACACTCACTCCTCTTTTGGTGTTTGGGACTGGCTGTGGGTTGCTGTCTTCCTCACTGTGCCCTTCTCCATGTCTTGGGACATGCTCCCTGTCTCTTGTCCCCTTCCTTGGTGCCAGGAGGGACTAAGCAGCTCCTCATCACTGCCTCAGCTGCCTGCCAGCTGCTTCCTCCTGATGTTTGCAGTGCTGCCCCTTCTTTCTTGCCTATAGCTGACACATCAGGGGATTTCTGCTGCCCTTTGAACCTCTCTGGCTGCTGGAGCATGAAGCACATCCTCAGCATTTCCATGTTCTAGAAAGGGTGATTTCACTTCCTTTTGGGGTTTTTGAGTTTTCTTAATCCCAGGAGGGCAGCCTGCTGTGGGTTCTGCTCGCTGCTCCCTTACCAGAAAGAGCCAGTGCAAAAGAACTGTCCCCCATAACCACACACCGTGAGAAGCCCTGTGCCACCTTCACCATTGTACAGGCACTGAGGGAGAGACAAGACCAGGTGGAAGTGAGCTGTGCCTCTGGTGTCTGCCCATGGCTGACAAGACCCACTGTGAACTGATTTATGTGTCCCGTCCTGGTCACTGACAGTCCCATGAGCATGTGATGGCTGCCGTTGTCTGCGCTCCAGAGCTTCCCTCTGGGAATCCCAGAAGCACGGCCCATGGCCAGGGCACATGCAGGATGAGTCCCAAAGGGGTGCTGGGAAGCCTGGTGGGGTCAGCCTGCCATGGTGCTGTGTAAGACCCAGCCCCAGGGCTGGAAGGTGGCAGACCCCTGGTGTCTCTCCTCAGCTTCACTGCTGAAATAGAGTCAGTGCCCTGACATGTCTGGCACCAGCACTGGGCTCAGAGCAAGCTGACCAAAATGCTAGAAGGAAAGAAGCAAGAAAGAAGTGCTGCAGAACAAATTCGCCTTCAATAAAATATATTGTAATGCAAACATCCAGTTTGATACAGCCATTGTAGTTGCTGTCTGGGTGTCTGCTGTTTCTGTCAGCAATATTTTCTCTTTTCTTCTGATTATCTGGACCCCAGTCATTACCAGTACCCTTCCTATTATAACCGAACCTCATTTTAGCAATGTGACAAACAACGGCAGCCTCGGAGACGCCAGTTTTAACATGACTAAACCCTCACCTACACTTTTAAACTGGGACAGCTGAGAAAGAGCTTTTATGTAAGGCGATGCAGAACATTACAGCCATCCCCATCAGGTGTTGGCTTTTTTTTCCCTTCATCTTTGCCTCAAGATGTTGCAGTTTTAGCTTGTATTTGCTTTTTTTCCAGCTCATGACTCCACTTGTGACTGGAAGGCAGAGTGTCAGAGCAGGGCTCTGCTGATGTCTGTAACATTAGCGCGGGGCTGTCAGGGAGCAGACGGCATGTGACCAGGGGAGGCTAAACTGGGACGCTGTGATTCAGATAACTGCCTTCCCTATTTCTGGCTCTGCTTCCAGGCCCAGGTTCTGCCACTCCCTCTCTTGGAGGCGGTGGTGCAGGGCCACCACAGCCACCACGGCCAGTGCCATGGGCTGCACAGAAGAAGCACGAGCATGAGGCCATGGAAGAGGAACCAGCAAGGGGACTGGGCTGGAAATACTCCAAGGAACACCAGTCCCACTGCAGAAGCTGAAGTATTTCCTGCTTCTCCAGCAAAAACAAATGCTTGGCCTTGCATGAGGGAGCTGCTCCATCACCCTGGCTCCTCTCCCATTGCTTTTGCTTTTGCTGTGTGTTTCTCAGCAACTCTCCCCACTGCCTGTCCTCCCCAGCTCTTCCTCCCACTGCTCAGTCAAGTGACTGGGATGGATGGAAGGTGGAAGGATGCTCCTGAGGAATTTACCCAGCACCCTTTGAACTATGCAGAAGTGTATGACTTCAGCAAAGTTTTAATCTGCCCCTGGAATTAGCAGGTTATTTTTTATTTGAAAAGAGATTTAATTGAAAACTCAGGACTATGTCTCCTGTTAGGTTTTTACCTATGATGAGTTAAAAAACGTTAAAGGGAATTTACTTTTAAATTATGGGGCACTGTCACACAAAAGGGGCATAATTTAACTCTCCTAAGAGCTGCCCACAGACATCTGAGAGCAGTGCACTTCCTACACAGCCTGCCAGAGGCCCAGTTCTAAAATGCATAAACCTAAAAGAGACAGAAAGCAGAAATGAAACTTGCTCACCCATCTGCACTGCACCAACTGCTAAGAAAAAAGGTCGTTCTACACAAAACACTTATTTAAGTCTCATCTGCCATTGCAAATATTATCAAAACACCTATTTAAGGCTGTTTTGATATTGCAGATATTATGGCTGATGACAAAAAGGAGTATAATTAAAGCCACTCTGCTTTGGTGTTCAGTAAGTGGCTCTGGAAGAAGCAGGTACTGCTCCATGCCTACAGGCACATTGTAAAAGTTTTAGTAGGGCAACAAACAGTGACAGCCTGTGCCACAATGCTGGCTGCAGGCTGCCTTTTCCTGCCCAGTCAGTGAACCCAGCAGTACAAGCAGACCATCAGGGCAAAACATCTGCCTGGACTTCACAGCTTCTTCAGCCAAACCCTCAGCCTAAAGCTCTTGATTAAAAGGCTCCCCAGCCCTGTCCCTCTTCCCAGTCCCTCTCCCTGCTGGCCTCAGGCTGCGCCTGGCACAGGACTGGTTTCCTTTTTTTCCCAGTTTTCCTTCACAATGTCTGTATATTCTTTTCTATCTCCTGTCTCTTGCTCTCTGTGGCCTACCAGAGGTGTCTTCCCCACAGTCTCACCCACTTTTCCAGTTCCATCACTGCCTCCCTGTATTTGCATTTGCTTCAGAGAAACCTGCTGCTGCTTCAAAGCAGCACCAAACTCCAGAGGACCCAAAGCAAAGTGGAGATTTGGATATTCCTCCTCTATGAGCAGATGGAAAGAAGCTGCTTAGCCTGGCCCGTGAAGAACACCTCTGTTGCCTTCCCCACGGACAATTGCCCTAGCAGAAAAGGTTTTCCCTCCTGACCGCCTCTCTCCCCTTCTCTCCAGCTCTGCTCTTTGCCTCTGGTTTCTCAAGTTCTCCACCAGTCATCAACCATCCCTTCCCCTCTGACATCCTCCATGTGCTGTGTGGTGTGGTAGTAACAGCATCACCTGCACTGTCCCCTCTCAGGAGCAGTCGTGCTGTGCTCCCACTGCCCTCTGCACTTGCCCAGCACCACCCCATACCTGACACACACATTTTGCATCCTGCTGATGCTCTTTGACTCAGACCAGACACCCACCAAGGTGGCAGGACACTGCCAAGAAACAAGAGAAAGGAGCTTATCCTCCATCCCCACCTGTTCTTCCTTGTGCCAGGTTTCATTTTCCTTTCCCCCCACTGTCCCTCACTCCATCACAGATTATGTGTGTTAACACGCCCTGATTTGATTTTTCGGTTCACCCTGTGAGATAGTAATTCAGCTCTCTTGTTGGTCCTAATTGATTTTATTTTCTCAGGAATTTTTCTCACCTTTTAAGAAACCTTTTCTGCTCTCTCCAGCTTGGGCTTTTCTGTCTGCCTCTGCACCCACCACTCAAAGGACTCCTCCCATTTTTTCCCCTCCCTCTTGCATCTTATGCTCAAAGGCATATTAGATTAGAAGAATTGGGGAAGCTTGTGACTTTTAAGTTCCAACAATGCTCTGGTTTTGGTAGATTTCAGTGATGTTCTAACAGATGAATCTATTGCCTGGGAAACTGGAGCACCCCACCTGCGTCCTGCCCTGCCCTCAGCAGCGACACGCACTTGGACTTGGCTGCCTTTGATGTAATTATTCTTCCAGTATGTCTCTCTGGGCTTGTTATTTATCCCATATAGCATTCCCTCTTACCTTTTTATTTCTGACACTGACCACATCTCTCCTGCCATGCTATCCCCCTTACCCCCACATTAGCAGATCCACATTAGCAAATCATTTCAGTTCATTTCTTAGCAAAAATTGTGTCTTCGTAAGTTTCTATTATAGTGCTTCTCTTTCCAGTCAAAAAAACAGAGGTGATATGAAATTGAATTACTTTTTGTGTTTTCCTCTGCATATTTGTCATCTCATCTGGAAGAGCACTTAAAAAATGTTACAGAGGATCTTGTTATGACTAATACAATGCTGCCATGCAATTAGCACCGCACTTATTTAATAACCTAGTTTTAGGAGAAAAATTGCCATATCAATAAAATTTATCAACCCCCATAATACTAACCACCAAGATACCAATCCATCTTTTCCCTTTTGTCACTTGATACTATATAATCTCAGTTAAATGCAGCATGTCTGCTTGTGTGAGCCCTTTTCTTCAGAAATAATGGTTTGCCACACCATTCATGAAAAACAACCTAGCCCAGGGCCTCTTCTCCAGCAATATTTGGTGTTCAAAGTTTCAGAGGAATGTCTGAGCTTCACTTACATGAAATAAGGTGATTTTTTTCCTGCCTCTACCCTGCAATGAGGTTATGTACTTAGGGAGAAAGCTTGCCTCTCGTGTAGCGTTACAGTCCCTGGCATAAATACAGGTGCAAATCTCACTGTTACCAGTACAAGGACTTAATGGTTTTGGTCTGACTGCTGCAAAAAGCCAGTGAAGCCTAATCTGAGTGGAAAGCTTTCCCTTGTCCCCCAGTTTCTGGTGCTGTCTGTCTTTCATCTCACTCCTTTTGCCTGCCCGGAGCGGGCTGGGGCTGAGCCGGCTCTGCTCTGCTGTGCCTGCAGCACTGAGAAACCATTTCTAATTCATCTTTCAGCAGCGTGGTGTGAGGAGCCAGCTGAAGCTGTATCAGGAATCAAAGCAGTTTTGTATGGCATGACTCTGGAGGAGAAACACATGCTGCAGAAAGTACAGGGTCTAAAATAATAGACACTAGGGGGAAATAAAAAGCATGTCAGAGGGTGGATTGTTAAGCCCACACAGTCAAATCCTGAGAGTTCTTTAGCCCTTGCAAGCAACTCCTGTTGGCTTCAAGAGGATTCCAGGTGCTCATCCCCCTTCAGGATCTGTACACAGGGCTTTTGCTTAATGAAAATGTCTTCACTGACTGGGAGGAAAGGGTCTGAGCATAATAAAATGATTTTCCTGGATTTGTGAAGCAGGCAGCATAGATTGGGGGTCGTAACAGCAGTACCTGTTCCCCTGGAAATCGTGGACACAACTCCTGGTTCTGGGAATATAGTGCTGCTTCTCATCTTGCTACGGTGAAACAGTGCGTAAAATGGGGAACAAAAAGAGCTGCTGTCAGAAGGGCTGGTAGGTAGCAGATGCCTGGGTGGCTCTCTGGAGAGAGGAAAATCTCTTAATTCAGATGACTTTGAGCTCCTGACTCTTCAACAGACTGCATATTGTAAACTCTGAAACTTGCATTAAAACAAAAGACACTTCTTTGTTCCCAGGTGGTGGGAGGGGGTCCCATATGACTCTTCCCAGGGATGCAAAGTGATTCCTAATAAAACAGTATTTCAGTGCTCATGCATCCCACAAAGGCAAACATAATTATTATTATCATTATTAATACTATTATTATTATTAGACATTGAACAGAAGCGCCATAACTCAGAGTATTATTTTCAGTAGTTCCAACACTGTCTGCAGGACACCTGCTCTCCATGGTCATTTCAAGACAGCTCCTGCTTTGTTGTTATTGGCTCCATACCAAGAACCAGCAAAGCAAAAAATTTTTCACTTAAGACCAAACTTACTGTTCTCCTGTCAGCTTCCCCATAACGTATTACTGCACCATGTCCTTTGACCTACTGTATTTCTTTATAGAGAAATATAATTAATTGTGAGACACAGCTTAGCTCTGGGGGTTCAAAACAGTTTCACGTGCTTACTCAAAACATTAATTTTTTTCCTTCTTTCTTAATTTTCAGGCAGAAAAGGTTATGAGAATTAAACAAAGCATCGCTCCTTCCAAGAGCTCCAAACTCCAGCATGGCTGGAAGAAGCTGATGGAGGGAGGAGGTGGAAGGGACAGAGGTGAGGGTTTCTCAGCCAGGGCCCAGGAGCCAGAGCTGTGCCTGGGAGCTCAGGTGTGGGAAGGAATGAGAGACACCTCTACTGCACAAATAACCAGTGGCGTATGTGAGGGTGGACCTCTGCAGATCGTGCTGGGCTTTGAGGGAAGATTTGTTCAGATGCAGAAGCTACTGCTGCCAACAGCTACATCATCACTTGCTCTTCCTGGACAGGCTCCCTCATGGGGAGAGCTCAGCCTGTACAGCAGCATGTCCCAGGGATCCAGGCAAAGAGCAGCATCATTTTTCTCACAGAAACCAGGACACAGAGGGGGTGTTAAAGTGACCTGCCATCTTCCTTATTCATACATTAATTCATGAGGATTTGTCATACGAATAATGACAAATCTTGTCACTGAAGGAAGATCTGACTAGTCATACCAATAGCACCTGCTTCGTTTGTGGATTATTGTCCAAAGACTGAGGGGCTTCCAGAAGACATGAAGGACCCAGTTAAGCCACTTTTCTCATCTTTTCTTTCTGCAGCAGAATTGCTTATGTTGCGGAACACACTCCACAGTCCATCTGAGAGCAGGTGCTGCAAATCCAACACGTGGGTGCTGTTAATCCCACAGGAATTATTTTAGGAAATGGAGGGGGAAGGGAAGTTGCATTTAGGTATAGGAATTAACAAAAATTCTTCATAAAAATTTAGCACATTTCTGAGGCATCCAGAGGCACCCAGCACCACAAGCAATCAGTAAGTGGAAAGAGATGCATTTGGTAATAATGAGAGATGCACTTGGGATCATATGTTCAAAGGGATGTGAGGTTTCTAGTCCTGACAAATTGAACAGTAGTCCCATATCTGATGCTCCACAGAAAGCCTTGATAACCCTTTGCAAGCCCAGTCAGCACCTTTGAAGTCAATCTCAATGTTGCCACTGCTCTAATAGCTCTAAAGGGCTGTGTTGGCTCTCATGTTGCTGGAGACCATCTATTTTGTGAGACTCAGGTTCTTTGAACTAACAGCACTCCCTGGGCTTAGAGCACCTGACACGTCTGCTGCCAAGCTTCTTTGCTTCTTTCTTACTGCTTTTCCAAAGCAAAGTCTCCTATAACTTCATTTTTTATTGCTTTCAACAGTAAAAAAAATCTGGTTCCATAATAAACTCAATGTCTAACTTTGCAGGAATGTTATACAAACAGCCCTGCTGGGATTGAAGCAGCAATCATTTGCTGGATACTCGTGTTTGTACATCCTCTTAGTTTAGTTCATTTTCCTCGATGAGCATGAAAACACACTTCCTGAAAACATAATTGCATGGAAACTAGTGGGAAAAAGCCTAGATTTAATATCAAGAAAGATGTAAAACTAGCTGGAAAACAGACGGTGGGTTGCATTTTTTTTTTTTAAAGTCAATATTTCATTGTCATATTGGGAGGATTAAATAGAGTTCCAACAAGGTTTGTCACAAATCTGGCAGACTAGGCAAAGGCAGTGGCCCAAAGCCATTATGAAAGCCATAGCTGGCATCTAACATCATGCATCACCTAAGAAAACAAGAAAACTCACAGCACACCCTGATCTAATCATGATGCATTTGAGAGCTGAAAGCCAGAAGTTCTTTGCTGCTTGCTTAATGGCACGATGGAGTGTCCGAGTGGCGAGTGACCCCTGCCCAGGCCCGGCCTGGGGCTCAGCCTGGCAGCTGTGGAGTGAGCCAGGCTGTGCTGACCCAGCTGGGCCAGGATCTGCTAGGCTGGGTGAGATTGCACACCCCAGGCCCAAGTTACCCTTGATGGTTTTCAGCATTTTGGGCACAATGAGAAGTGAACTGCTCAGTGCTGGGTGCTCCTACAGATCCCACTGTGCCTTGGCAGTGCTCACACCTCCCAGATGGCCCCAGGAGCCTAAATGGAAAGCCTGGTACAGAACTGAGCTTCCAGGACACGTCACATTCAGTCCTTAGCAGGGGAAGAATTAAAAACAATTCTGAAGTAACTGATTGTAGCCAGGGACAGGGGAGCAGCTCACAAGGCAGCTCACAATCTGTAATTTTTAAAATCTAAATATCCAAATCATTATGACATCTAATAAAGAAGGAAAACCAATAGTTATTTATCTGAAGTGTTAAAGCCTTTCAAGTAAACTAATTCTCCAGCCTGTCAAGCACAAGTCCACACAGCCCATGTGGATTCACTACTCTTTTAGCACCCAAACTAAGATAAATGATCATCTTGTCCACAAGTCATCTATACCATTTCCCACAGGAAGACAAGTTTTGGATCCAAATTGATTCTGAAAACCCCTGAGGTGTGGTCAGAAATCAAATAGATGTCAGTAAAGAACACTTAAGAGGGAAATGTCAAAAGCAAAAGTCCACAACAAAGAAGCCCAACCTGTGGCCCTCACGAAGAGTGACCTGCCAGGCAGTGCAGACTGTGCAGAAAGGGACCCCCAGTCTTTAGAGAGTCAGCAACTGTGTAAATGCTTGGTATTGTCTGCCCACAACAAAAGAGAAGGCAAATGTCACCCTGGGACACACACACCTGTGAGTGTGCTTCATGTAGGACACGGAAGAAATTATTGTGCTCTGATTGGCACCAGTGCATTCTCTGTGTAGTTTGGTATCCAGTTCTCAGCATCATGCATTAAGGCAAGTGGATGCTGGTCAAGGTCCAAAGATTCTCACATGAAAGCCCAAAAGTTTAGATGATGCAATCCAAGAGAAAAGGCTGATGGATTGGGCATTTCCTGTGTGGAAATGGGAAGATGAGGAAAACTTAAAACTTAGGTGTCAGGCAGAAACCTGACCTCTTTCTAGCCATTACAAACTGGTGAAGTGTGATGTCTTGCACTCTCTGCTTTTGTTTGGTAGGGTTTGTTACAGCAGGACTGCGCAAATTTAGACCACCTGTTAGAGCATTTTCAGATCTTTAATCTGTCTGAGCCAGAGCTTCCTCAAATCAAAGTCCCACAAGATTCCCCTCAGGATCCGGTTTTGTGGCAGGCATTCATCACAACCAACTGCTTTTGAACATACCCAGTTGTCTGGGATATTGCATGGTTTAGCCCTGAAAAGCTGCAATAAACCCGAGACAAGCTCTGGAACACGATGGTGCTTACTCACAGCACCAGTTTGATGAGTGACTGCTGGCCCGGCCTGGACACACACACTGGGTTGGAGTAAGTTCCAACATGGGCATCTCCAGAATGCACCTGCCAGGCCTGCCACGTATGATGCAGGACCTACAGAGGACCTACATATTCCTGGATCTGCAGCTGGACTCAGGTGGCACTTCCTAGGGGAAAATGGCCAGAAGACTGTGGCCAAGCATCTGAACTGTGTGGGCTGTGAAGCAGAGGAAGAAGAATTAGAACAGCAAAGTGTTTATTAAAGCACATGTACCAGGGGCACCCAGTGCATGGATAAAGAATTACAGCATGCTGCAGTGACAGTGCTGTGCAGGATCTGGGGTTTCTGTCTGTCCTGCAAGAGAGGCTCCCAAACTGAGGCTTGGGGCATCCACAAGCCCAGCTTGTTGAAGGACTAAGAGCAATGCAGTGCCCAGCAGGGCTGGCAGCCGGGGGCACAAGAGAAAGCCAAGGAAGGCAGCAGAGCAAGAGGAATGGCTGGGATAGGGGCTGTTCCCCCTGCATGTTACTGCAGCCACTTGTTCCTGCAGGCACTGCCCCTGTCCCCTGAGGAGCTGCCACCACCAAAGCCATAGCTCACCCAGGGTGTGGAGCTGGCACGGACCTGCACCGACCCCAGATCCTGTTTCTGGGCCACACTGACCAAGAGTGCAATCATGCACACTTCCTCCCACATTTATGCAAAAAGCGTCCACCCCACACGTATTTCCACTGTATTTGAGGCCTTGTGAAATCTTGGCAGAAGTGGATGGATTTTGCCCAGAATACACAATTTAGTGCTAATTATCTCTTCCTGCTGGGCTTTAGAGCACAGAGCTTTCAGTTCAAGAACAACAGCTACAAGAGCTAATGGATTGCTCTGTTACCAGGAAGCAAACCCTTTGCAGAGCGTGGAGGATCCTGCCCTGCTGCAGGTCCCGGGGAAACTCTGCAACAATAGGAGGATGGAATTCATTAACTCTTCAGGGAAGGAGAGAACATCACCAGCATCGTAATTGCCTTCCGCTGGTGCTGCTGGGGAGAACACCCCAACACAAAAGAGCATCTCACCCCTCCCAAGGCATAGCAAATTATGTTGTAAATGTAGAAAAAGAAAATCCCCCTTATTGGGTCAGTCAGAAGCTGCAGAAGAGAAAAGGATGGAAAAACTGTGTCTGTGATTCATTCCCTTCCATGTCACATACAGGAGAAGTCCATATTTTCTGTGAGTGAGTGTACAGGATATGGATTAAATTGTTACTTTCCAAACCCCACTTCTCACATGCACTTATCTCACATCTAAGATGGCCTGTGGGCATCTCTGATAGGGCTCTAATGACAAACCTCTTTTGGTGATACTCCCTGAGACAAGGAAGGGACTTGCCCCACTCTGCTGGCAATTCAGCTGCAGGTAATGAATTAACAGCATATAGGAGTCACACTGGGAGCCAATAATAATTTAATTTTCCTGCACTGGCAGTTAACCACCCAGCAGTAACCATCACAGAGCTGCTCTCTGCACAGCTAATTTCAGAGCTTTACAGACCTACATATGGTGATCATTTGATTCCAATGCTGACATGTAGCCTGAAGGAGAGTCCAAAGTACCTCCTAGCATAGCGAGCATTTTGGCTGGTGGGGACCACGTCTTAGCTTTTCTTTCAAATGCAGTCTTTTTGGTGTGGATACTCACCTTCTCAAATATCCTTACAAGCGTAAGAAATAAAATACTGAAATACAGAGCAGATGCTTCAGTACCTTGGACTAGATCCATTATTGACACAGGACCAACATTACACCCTTCTCAAAGACACTTTTTCACTTGCTCACATGGTGCACAGATGTGAGCTGCTGGCAGTGATCTCTAAAGCAATGTGGGCAACTTCCAGATTTTCAGGTACCCTTTGTCTCCATTTCTTGTGCAAGATTCTGGACAGTTTATTCTCATTTGGGTCTTTGTAGTTATTATGCTAAAATATCCTCATATTGCTGTATTTTTGCTCCCTCTTGGAAACAGGGTGAGGGAAACACTGCTGGATGAACAGAACAACACCCAGCACTGGAAGTGAGGAGTGGTGGCATTACCACAGGTCACCAAGATAATCCTGTGACCTGCCTGCCCAACACACAGAGGTTTTAGTGGCAGCTCTTCCAGAGAGCATGCTACTACCAGTGGGAAAGGTTTTCACAGCTTGGAATCACAATTACCACCACCAAAATGTAAAAGGCTGTAAGGACTGAGAATAATTCTTCCTGAGTGAGCTGAGGAAGCAGCTGTACAAAGCCTGACCCCTCTTTGCTGAGACAGTTGTAAGCATCCTCCATCATGTTCAGACAGAGTTTCCTGTCTCAAGAACAAGTTGTCCAGCTCTAGTTTGCTGGGAAACACCAGAAGAAAAAAAGTGAAACACCAAATTGATTCCAAGGAAGATTTTCTTCTGTGAAATGAAGGTAAATAATTTTGCTGCTTTATGACTGGTGGTTTTACTCTGAGGTATTGCACAACAGGCTTAAATTATGTTCAAGTATGACTGCATCCAGTTTTATCTGGCTGTAATGTTTTCCTTAGCTCATTGTGTCTCAGAGAAGGTTGGTTATGAAGAACAAAAGCATTTCAGGTTTGCAGACTACATGCACATGAACCCTTCTCACCTGCCTGCAGTAACAAGCATGTGAAATACATATTGAAGTCATTCTTTGTGGTGTTTTGTCTCATAACATTTGGAATTTAAGTAAGCTTTGTATTTTAACAAATAAATATTGAGCTAATTGCATTAATAAACATAAAGCAAAAGGCAGAAAATACCCTCCCTATCTTGCATACGGACAGCCTCAGTTTCCAGCATGAGCTGGAGGATGACCATGGGCAGGGACCGTGGGGTTAAGCAGAGCAGCTGGATGCCCTATCCACCAGGCCCCAGGAGCATCAGCTGGGCTGCAGAGGCCCAGGTCTCCCATCTCTCTGCCTGGTTGGCCTGCCCCTTCTTCCACATTTTTAGCAGGGTTTGCCATGCTCCTTTTCTGTCTGGGTGGTCTCTACCTTAGTACCATCCCAAGAGACAGGAGAGACTTGACCTCCACAAACCTGCTGCCTGCCTAATCCAGTGGAAAAAATAACTGTGTCAACCCCACTTTTGAAAGAAAAGCATTGAGTTGCCTCTTCTCACACAGT
The DNA here is from genome assembly GCA_026261815.1 of Monarcha castaneiventris obscurior. Taxonomy (NCBI): domain Eukaryota; kingdom Metazoa; phylum Chordata; class Aves; order Passeriformes; family Monarchidae; genus Monarcha; species Monarcha castaneiventris. The sequence goes on from JAMPIT010000230.1 coordinate 11,913,015, forward strand.
ACACATAATGCTGAGGGTGCTCCACCAACACCTTCATCACCCATCTTCTCACAGGACAAGATGCTTATTCTCTCTCCTGTACTTTAAAAAAACAAACAAACAAACAAAAAACTGTTGACAAACTGTTAACAAACAGTTGACAAATCTGAGATACAAGTCTCCATATGGAAAACAGGACTTTTGCAAAAAATGATAAGCAACTTGAAGCAGGCCTTACTGGGGCAGAGTCAAGCAGGGCTGTCAGACTTTAAACACCAAGCAGGCCCAGAGATGTCCTCCTGTCTTCTTTTGCACCATGTCTTCAAGCCAAATGCCCTGAGGGTGCTACAGCCCTGGCAGAGCTGCACCACACATGTAGGATTTAATGTGTTGCAGCAAAAGCCCAGGAAAGCCGTGGCCTGTTTTCCCTTCAGGTGGCAGCTGAGCAGTAAGTACAGGACTGCCCCTATGGCATAGGGCATCTGGAGCTGAGCACCAGGTGACCTCCAAACCCAGGCAATGCTCCAGCCCCATCCACACAGCAACAGCTTTGCTCTCCCAGAGCTCCTACGCTTCACCAGCTAGGCATTACTGAAATCAGATCCCACAGTATGCCTGTGGATAAGGACTTAGGCGTACCTTTCCTCCAAAGATAGGAAACCAGACCAAAGACAAGGGCTTTTTGCCCACTGTATAAATGGTTCAGTTCCTTCCATCCCAGATGTGATGTTTGTGATCCAGGGCTTTTGCCTTCCACCTCATGTGTCCCTGCCCATGGGGAAAAAGCAGGCACCTGGCTGTTTCCCCTGGCAGCTCTGCCTCTTGTCTTTCACAGAAGGGGATCAAGACCCACTCAGATGCCCACAAAAATGGTTGGGTTTTTTTCAGTAAGGCAGCACACTGCTTACCTGGGGGGAGGGGAAATAAGGTTGATCTTTAGGTAGTTTTTGGAAGCTTTGCTGACCATCTGCTGGATAGCTATAAAAAAACTTCTGTGAGGCCAAGTCTGAAAACACTGCCAGGCCATACTCTTAGCTGGAAAGGTTTCATATGGAGACTGGATGAAAAACAGCAAGGCAATAGACATGGATGCATTTCTTTTTTCTTGTCACTGTTGATGGAAACAGCCAATCTGTGTGTTTGCTGACAAGATGTAGACAGCAGAAGCCAGATCTAATGAGGTGCCTTGGCCCCTCCAGCAGGCACACAGAGTACCCTGTGCCCAGGTGATCAGGCTCACCTCAGTGCCAGTGGGTCAGCACGTCTTTCCTGCCCACAGTTACAAGGTGAGGGACACCTTGTTCCAGAGAGACCCCAAAATCTCCCAATGAGCCTGATCTGCAGGCTGTGCTCTGGGGCCATCTCAGAGTATTCTTCCAAAGCTTGAGAGGAGGAGGTACCTGATCCTCGTGCAGCTGCTTGGAGTGAGAGCACTCGGCAAGGACACAGTGCTGTGCTCAGGCTGCTGCTTCTCATCTCCTGCAGCACCATGGTGAACATGCATGGATTGTCCTTGGGACACGGCAACCAGCACAGGGCCATCTCCTCTGCCAAGGGACTGCTCTTCCCACAGGATCAGAGACAGGTTCCCTCCGGTGCCTGTGCTCATTTGTATCACTCGTTTCCCCTCTCCACCTTCTCCTTTCTTGCAGGTCCTGAAACACTGTCTAAAGAGGAAAACATCCTCAATAAAAGGAAAGGGAGAGTGGCAATGCTGCTCTGAAATACTTTGTGTCTTACAGGTTACGGTGATCAACTACTAAGGTGATAATGGGTGGATTAAATAGGATGTTGGGTTCGCTCTCCTCACTTGAATAATTTTACCTTTTGCACATGGGCAGGAGTGGAGCTTGAAGGAGTGCAGTGAGCCCTGTCCAGCACAGGTCTGGAAAAACACAGATTCTCAGGGAGAAATCCATGTTTTGGAGCGTGCATGGACAGAAGGACCCAAGTGCATCCCTGAGCCAAGGCAATGCCAGGTGATTTGCATCACATTTTGGTGCACCTACTTTTCCCTTTGCACTATGTAGCTTCCCAGCAGAGATCCTTGGACTTTATTCAGTCAGGCCCTCAAATCTTTCCTTGTGTCTAGTTTCCAGTCTCAGCGTGATGACATCCTGCTGCCAGTGCCTCACTTATAAGCAAGGCAAAATCCAACCCATTCAGATTTTGAATCTGCTAAATTACTAATGGAGCTAATTGTGCCCTCTGCTCTTGTAGCAGCTTGAAAGTGAAAAAGAGGGGCTGATGCAATAGGACAAAGGACATTTTCTAGCTCTGACAATAACTCAGCAGCCCACTCTTGCCTTTGCAGAGTGCCATGCTGCCAGCAGCCCACTCTTGCTGGGGTCACCTTCGTAATTTACTTCAGTTTTTGGCCTTCGGTACAACCTTAAGCAATACTGTTCTTGGCTTCACTGTGGTACCCACCAGAATGTACAGAAACCCTGTGATGAATAAAGAAAACCCAGAAAAGTAGAACAGCCGTAATCCAGAATCTACTTTGTAGCTTTAGCAAAAGCAGCAGCATGCAAAGCACAGACATAGGAGTGGGAGAATGGGGAAGCACTGTTTGAATTCAACCAGCACAGGAAGTGATTCTTAGCTCAAAACAAAAATGATCTGCTTGCATAACAAAATAAATGAAGTTTTTAGCAGTAGCTGGAAGTCACACATACAGGGAAAAAAGGAGTTCATTTACACAACACTGCTTACTTACATTTCAGAGTAACCAATGTCAGTGCAGGACTAAGAGCAGAGCAAACCGAGTAGTGTGGGTTTAACTATGAGCTGTTACTGCTGCTGACTACAATGAGAGGATCTTTCCTAAATTGTTTCCCAACACGGATACTGGGATGCGTCTTGGACAAATAAACTGTGAAGGTTGTTGCTTTATGGGAAACCAGCTTTAAATTAAAGTGAAGAACATTTCAGAACATGTTTAGTGCCTGCTTTGCACCAGTCTAAAAGGAGAAAATCCACCCCCCAACATTCTTTTCTCTTGCTTTGGTGTTACTTGGGGAACTGATTCAGCTGAAAAATAATCCAGGAAAAATGGCTGGTGACTTATTAACTTGTTAAGGATCGGTCCTGTTGGGGCTGTACCAGCCTGAGAGGCAGCAGGGGATGAGAGGGTGCTGGATTCTCCCTTCCAGCAGCAGCAACATTTACTAATACTGACTGCAGTTGTTGCTGAATTGCAGGCTCAGACTTTGGAAATACAGTTCTCTGGAGGTTTAAACATCTGCTTCTGGCATTCCCAGAAGTGCACCAGCATCAGCATGCTGATTAATCCAGTAGAGCCCACAGACCATCTCTTCCTTCACCTGTACTGCCTGGGGAGAATGGCGAGAAAGGCTTAAACTCTCTTAAACCATTTGGACTGAGCTGCACACTGGTGTGGGAATAACAAGATAATCCACGATTACTTCCATGTTACAGCACTCATGAGGGACACACGAAACTCACGCTCAGTTTTTCCATTGAAACAAGGAGGTTTCAAGGCAGCATGCTCCATTCTGGCCCTCCTGGAAGACAAAGACTCTATTGTTGGGTTAGTTCTACTTTGCATGACAGAATTCTGCATTTGTTTGGCTGGGAAGTGAACAAATAAACATGATTCTTAGCCTGTGATGGAGATGAAGGTGTCAATCCTGTTGGCAGTGTCCCATATGGATAATGGCCAGACACTGCAGCTAGCACCATAATTCAAGTCTCCTGCTTAAAGGCAGTGCAATAGTAAATCACCAATTAGACATCCATACTTGCACTTTTGTGTTTGTTTCTTTCCTTTTATCTTTTTTCCTCTCAAATAACAGCATAAACAAGAACTAATTAAACCCACTCTCACCTTTCCTGCCTCTCTTGGCTGGACAAGCAGTGGCACATGCTGGGTGTTGTTCAGAACTGCACTGTAAGGGATGCAGAAAAAGCTGCCTTTGCCTAGCAAGGACATTAGTCTGGTCCTCTGCCCTAGGCAGCCAAGTTTCGTAAGTCATGCAAGGATTTCACATCTTTGACACATCACCTTCCCTGCCAGAATTGGCCAGGCATAATCATCCCGTCCAAATGTAAGATGAAAGAAGGGACATGCAGCACAAGCTCACAAATACCACTGCTTAGGAGATCAAGGCCAAAAAAAAAGGTAGGTGGTTACAAGACATTTATAGCAAGGGAATGTTATTTTACGAGGTTATTTAATTTATTTCTGCTTTTTGGCTGAGAAATATATAATTATCCTAAATTTAGAGCACCTCAGCGATTATACAGCAGCATTCTTCCAATCCTTGTCACCACTGGTCATCCAGCAGAGCAATTCCATGAGCTGCATGACACTGATGGTATCACACAGCTTTTGGGGGAGCAAAGACTCTGCTTTCCACAAGGAGAACTGGCTACCAACATGCACTCCCAAAACTCCATGTCAGGAAACAAGGTGTCTAATTACCTAAGCAGAAAGATCAGCAAAACACATTTCAGAAGCTACAGGAGACAGCTCATGTAGTGGGATCATAGGAAGGGCTAATTTGTGAAATACAAGGGTATTAACCATGAGGAATCCCAGAGGAATTTAAAATTTGTGCTTAGAAGGAAGTTTATGACTCGGCCATGGTGCAATGGTCTGGCTGTGGCAGTTCAACAATGAAGCCAGACTGCCTCCTGCTCCAGTGTTTTCCAGTGCTTGCTTTTCCAGCAGTAGAGACAGTCACTGGAACATGGCCACAGCATGAGGAGAACCATATTTACTCACAGCAGTGACGAGGGATGCACAAATGCTTGGGTGGATTAGGTCTATGGGGCAAAACACTCAAAACTGGGTAGCAGGAGGAGCAGAAGGCAGACTTGATCAGCAGTTCTGAAAATAGTTTAAAAAACCAGGAACACAAATAGTCTTTGACCTATAGATGGTTCTTGTAATGAAATATTTGCATCACTTTTAACATCAAATTTTCCAGCTATTTTCAATTAGTTTTATATGCAGCGAGCTGAACCGATTCAGATTTCAGTGAACTAAATGTATTTCCATTATCAGAGAGTAAGCAATGCAGTACTGTTCCTAAACATAAATGTTGAAGCAGTAAGAATAATAAATTACAGTAAAGTAGAAATTAAGTTTGTTTTCCTTAATGTTGAAAAATCAGAATACTTAAATAGCAAAGGAGAAAAAGTAGATCCTACAATGGTTTTACTGACATAAGTAATCATGAGATGAGCAATTTCTGCAAAGAATGATGGAACAATTTGTATTTTTAAACATACATGTAATTTGCTGCACTGAGGTGTTTTTTCCTCTCCATTCCTCTCCCCTGAGGATTGCAGGCAGAGCCTCTACCGGGGAGCCAAAAAACACATCCTTAACAGGTGGCCTTCACAAAAAAAACCTACAAGGAACAAGATAATGTATTGGGCCAGCAGGAGCTATAGAGAATCAGCAAAGCTTTTATTCTTTCTCTCCATAAGAGCCACTGGCAGAACCTGACTTCCTTCCAGACTGCCAGAACCTCACCACTTCACGTACAGCAGCAATCCCAGCATCAGCTTGCGCAGGGAGCAACAAGGCACAAGTACCACTGGTTTCTGGGAACATTTCTGGAAGTAAATTGCTGGTGGCAACTAACCACTTAGCCAACACCAGTCATTTTTTTTGGTATCTGCTGACCCCAAATAAGACACTTTTATTGTATACAAAATCTGAGATTGTTGGTTGGGCTGAAGAACTGGCCTCTGACCACAGTGTAAGAGGGTAAGTTTGTCAAGCTGTGTAGCTGCTAATGGCTGAGCTCCCCCGTGCTGCTAAAAATCACAGAAATGCTCCATTTGCCATAGACCTTCAGAAGAAACTGCATGCCAAAGTAAGACAGGAGGCTTTCCCATGTTAGAGTCCTCAGCCCTGTTCCCAAATCTGAATAATCCTGTTCAAGTTATGTTATCATTCATCAATTATTTTTTTTCATGTGTTTTTTTTTCTCCCAAGACAGGAAAGCTCACCTTACAATCACAGTCAGAAAAGATACAGAAATAGTGATAACACTCATCACAAAGGCAAGTGGTAGAATCCCTTGGTCCTTGGTTTATACAGTGCCTCTCCCTAAGCTTCAGGACATAACAGAATGTCTGGGAGACCAGAATGTCAGTAAAAAGAAGTCTAATTAAAAAGATAAAAGGCGGATTTTAAAGACAATACCATGTTTTGGGGAACACAATTCACTACTCTCAATAATTTGTAATTTACATAAGACTGAGGGTGGCTTTTCTCTGGGCTTGAGCGATGTAGGCCAGCAGCTCCTCCAAAGTATGATTGCTGGTTCCTGCCTGAGGCATTCTTTGGAGCTGCCTAAATCAAGGTGAAAAAAGCTGACTTGAGGTCAGCTTAGCCAGCTTGCCTTGATGGAAACCCCTCTTATCTCTGCAGCCACAGCCCAGATCATTTGCCCTGGTCACTGTTTAATGGTGGTCACTGTAAACACTGCCCGGCCAGCAGCTCACAGGAAAGTGCTGCAGGCAGGACAACCCACTCCAGCTTCAGAAGGGTCAAACCTTCCTCCCCCTCACTCCAACTAGGGAGCTGTGCCTTTTATGATCACAAGGGCTCAGAGTCTGTAAGAGTCATAGCTCAGCTCCTGGCTTGAGGAGGACCAGTGACAGCATCATGCTCAGCCAGAGCAAAAGAAGTTGAGGACTACCATCCACAGAGACGTTTTCCCCATAATCAGATTGATTTGACTTGAGAAGGAGGCAGAATTCCAAGTACACATTTTGTGTATAGGAACTTGCAAACCTGTTGGGAGCTCTTGTCCTTCTCGGGACTTCACGTGATTTTCTGATTAACTTATTTCTTGAACAATTTGGTCCAGCAGATTTTATTCTTGCACACTGAAAGAGCAAAATGCTCCCTCTGTATCTCTGCAATAGCTTACCCTGTCATTAAAAATGTAGAAAGTTTCACAGAATTCAAGAGATCTGATGATATTCATGCAGAATTTGGCCTAAAGAGAGAGCTGTTGAAGGGTAAGAGATGGAAATAGGACCCAGTCATCCTAAATGCTGTCAGATTTCTTTGCGCCCAAAGATAAAAGTGAGCAGGATTTCCACGTAGAAGAGCAGGAATGGCACAAAGTTAGTGTGGGAATGTTTCAGGTTTTTTTGTGTTCAGTAATTTATCCCCTACATTCCCGAACTGACACACAATGCACATCTTGTGATTACACAAGCCCTAGTTTACACAAAGATGAGAAAAACCCAAGGACAGTCCCCAATGCAGAAATGTCAAAATCTAAAAGCAGATCAGAGAACTTGAGACTCACCAGAAAACCAAAGGAAAGACCAAAACGGCATTCTCAAATATTTGTTCTAAAGATTACTTGCCACTGGCCTTGTAATTTTTAAAGATCTTTTGGGAGATCTGCCAGTGTAGAGGTAAGGCCTTGGATAATTTGACCTAATTGTAGGTTAATACTACACGACTTTCATATTCAGCAAGGTACTAGGACAAACTCTGCCATGGAAGTGCTCCTTTCAGCAGCACATTTCATATTTAATCCCAACTATCATTTTGTTTTCTAATTACAGGTTTTTAAACAGTATAGATTACTTTTTGTGAAGCAATGAAATTTATAACAATATATTGTTTCCCCTAGAGACAACATATAAACAGTGTGGATGATAGGCATGATACACACAGTTAAGATGACTGTGTGACAGATTAGTAACCAGAGGCCATGAAAGAGCAAAAGGATAAAACAAAAGTAGTAAATAACTGGTCACTTTCGAGAGTTAATTTGGTCATCATGTTCTTTTGTGTTTTATTTTTTATTTGGTGAGAATCAGACTGTGCAAATATCATTAGAACAACAGTTCAAGAAAAACATGAACAATAAATGACAAAGTACAGACCTGAAAGATACTTTTAATACTGAATTTCCACTGTGAAATTTATAGATTATTGCAGCAACAATTAAAGAAGCTATTCTGTCAAGGAAAGATAAAAAAAGTACTTTTTAAAGTACCAGACTGTGAACCACAAAATACACATCAAAAACCTCTATCCAAGCAGAGAATTGTGTGCAGACTTATACACTGGTAGTAAATAAATTAGAAAGAACACACTTTGAAGAAGAGCTCAGCACAGTGCAGATTAAGCTCTTTTCTCTCTCCTCCTCTGCTCAAAAGCCATCACCTATCTTCACTACAGCCTCCAGGACCAAAATGGACTTCTCTCATCCTCAAACCATTACTTTCACCTGTAATGGTCTTCTGTAGCCTAAGAAGTATTTTCATTTCTCTGTTATGGACTTCTATGTTGGTTTGGAGTGTCATGTCCTGATCTTTCATTGCTTTGATGATAAAAGCCCCAGTGTAGCATTTTGCTGTGGCAGAACCTGAGTTTTTAGTAGAGTCATATTTTCTATCTTGGAAATAGCTTTGCTTTCAAATTGCCACTCAGTCTGGTGGTCACAACCATCCCAGGTACACTTTGCCAGCACAAACATGAGTAAAGTGCTGCTTGTACAGACACTGACTTTGGGTTTACCAGAAATAATTGCATTAGAATAATTTTACTCAAGAGTGTGAATACAACACTTGTTGCCAGCTGAAGCAATTTTTACTCAGTCTGAACAACAGTGCCTTTTAGGGCAAATACGTTATATTCTGGGTTGATATGCCATAATGCATTATTCTACTAAAATTTAAGGTATTTATTGAAACACTTTGTAACTCTGAGATTGACCACAGTAACAAAACTTTCTCAATTCTTTTTCTAGCATCCATTAATTTATCCATTTGTAATTCAATACAATAAAAAAAAAAACAAACAAACAAACTTTCAAGCTCGTCATACAGCATAGCTGAATATTGCTGTGTTACCAATTACAATGGATAGGTTGCTCCAGAAAACCAGCAAGTAGACAGCAGTGTGGCTGTGGAGAATTTGGGAATACCACCACAGTCACCACTGGGTTGCCCTGTAAGTATTACTGAAAGAGAAGAAGAGTTACTCCTGAATGTATCTTCCAGCTTTCTCTGTAGCCTTAAGTCCCTCTTTCTTCTCCTATTAGCTCAGGATCTCAGAAGGGTATTTCCCATCCCAGGGCCCAAAACTTAGTATTTACTTCTGTAACAATCTTCCTACAGTTATTCTGTAACATTTTTCCTATTCTCATATTACACGATAAAATAGGACATACAACTGTCACAATTTAGCAACTATAACTGACTTTGAGGCGGCAGTTTGTTATACCCTGGAGATGGGTCAGTAGCAGAAACAAAACCAGCACCCCAGGCACAGCAGTGCTCTGTCCCATGCTGAATTGCAAGGACACTTTCCCTTCTGCCAGCCTGTCCCTGATTGCTGTGCCAAGATGAGCCATGCATGGTGAGCCTGAGGAAGAAGCAGGCACAGACATCAGCCTGGGCACACAGGGCAGCTGTGTTTCATCTAGTGACTGAAGAACAGGTCATAGCACAGCGGAGTTTCATTAAAACTGCACATCTCATGTTTGCTGCTCTTTCCCAACTTTCATTTATCTCTAGAACACAAAACCAAAGGCTTTACACTTTTGCTTTCACTTTTGCTTTTTTTTTCCATGTGTGAAACTTACTGTCCTTGAAACTTCTTTGCCATTTAGAGAGAGGTCACAAACTCACAAAAGCCACATGGCTGCAGCTGGGCTGCTGCCACTCCCCTGGGGCTTGGACTCCGTCACAGCTGCCCAGGCATCTCCACACACACAGAGTTTCCTCACTGCTGGAATCCCACTGGGCTGGGAATGGCGCCCGCGTCCTCTAAGCACCTCTGGCTTCCACGTGAGTTTGCTCAGCTAAATGAAGACACACCACAGTTTCTGTGTTTTTCAAACAGATAACCGATGATGTTACAAGGTCACAAACACCAGAGACATCGCTGAGCTTAATAGATGCAAAACCAATCCATTTTGAAGATAAAAATGTTAATAATGGTTTCGTAGTCTAAGTAATGAATATAAATTTTCTCCCCCAAAACAATGACATTTCCTGAGTAACAATTGCTTGGACTTTACTCTCTATCCAAGTTACTGGCCTTCTACATTCAGCTGTCACTTACATGAGTTACCTTGGGTTTATTAAAATTCTTTAATACTAAAGACAACAAAATTTTCCCATTTCAACATGTATCTCACTGGATTTATTACCACAGACATCTTGGAATATGAAAAATACAGAAAATCTTAAAATAGTTTCAAGAAGGTGTGTTTCATTACCTAGAAGAGAGCAGAGACAGTTTTACCTGTGAGAAATTCTGGACCACCTGATTAATTCTGTTATGATAATAATTACAAGGCAATATTACTAATGCAACATAAATGGTTGTTTTTTTCAAAACAGCTTTCTCATGTTTAGCTCAATGATCCTAGGAAGTTAGAAGTTTACTCTAGTTAAAAGTGCAATATTGGTATACTTTACAGCAAAATGCACACAAAGTAAAATGATTAGTATATGGGAGAAATCCTTTGTATGTATTAATGTTGAGCTAATAAGATTTAGAAATATCCAAAACTTAGGTATGTGAATAAAAAACAACTTAAATGATGTTCCTTAAACCCTCTTCCCCTCCCACCCCCCCCAAATTAACAACTGAAATCCCATTTTAGGCATCATTAAAGAACAGAACTTTGCTTAAAGAACAGTCTGTAAGCTTTTCTTGAACTGCAAACATTGTAAACATGCACATGTAATAAAATTTTCACGCCTTTATACTTACATTACTGAAATTATATACCTGTAATGTTGCCATTGTATCTTTGGATCCAAAGTTCTACAGCAATATATACACCAGCCGTTTCATGGACAACTAACTTATTGCTAAGTCAAGAAAACAGTTGTGGACTTACTTCATTTAAGAGCAGTCTTACTGAGAGACAGCATTAAACAGTGTATTAGACAGGTACAGCAAAAAAATAAAGAAAAAACGAACCAAAACACAACCCAACAAAAACCCCACATGGTTCTTTTGAAAACTCAGTTGTTCTCCTGACGCTGGTAAACCAATGAACTAACGTAGCAATCCCTGTGCCTGCACACAGTTCAAACCCTTCTTTCACTGCCATGCTCCTGATGTACCACTGAAACCCAGGATCGATACAGAAGCAGGAACTGTGTCTCAGTAACTCCTCATAGAAATAATTTAAATGCATTTTCTACATTACCAGAATAATGACAGTAGGTCAGACTTGTTGACGCATTTTATTGTGAGATGGGGAGTTTGGTAAAAAACTAGAAAATGACCATGATGTAACAAGGAACTTAAAAATGAAGTTTCAGATTTGTAACATACATACATGAATACAGGAACAAATTGGCACAAAAATGTTAAACATTGCTCCCAACACTGTTTTATAAGATTATTCTAATTTGGCTTACTAAGGAAATGAGAGTTTTATGGTTAGACTAATCTCTTAATAAAACTGCAGAGCATCATGCTATTAGTCACACAGTGAATTTCAAAATTTAAGAGCTTTATATTAAAAACTGGGTAAAGGTAAAATGAATTGATTGCAATTGTAAAATTAATACATTCCCATTTTAATTCTTCTGTTCTACAGTCCAAGGCAAGTATAAATGTTAACATAACACTGTTAAATCAAATCTCAATGCAAGAGAACCGATTGCATCTCTACTTTAAATCTTATCAACTTTCCAAATTTTCATACTAAAATATATTATTGTATTAATACAAACTACAGTATTATACACTACACTGTGTAATAAATAAAGAAATATAAAAATAAGACACATAAATATAAAAGTTTTCTAAAACTAAAAAGGTACATATGTCAGTAAGAAGGGTATTAATACTGCCAGGTTTGAAGACATACAGTACAAAATGTTGCACAGATCTATAAACTAAAAGAAATAAAATAATACTGATAGGTAAAAATCAGCTAACATTGTTAATAAATGGGGTCCATAATAACTAACATTTGAAAATACTTATGAGCCAGATAACATGTCATGTATGTGTCTGAAATTAAAGTAAACCAATAAAGCAATAAAGCAGATTAGAAAATTTCCCTTGTAATTATTGTAGAGAAATTCTGCAAGTCAGGTATTAACCCAAAATACCACCAAATAATTAAATAATGAAATATACCAGTGTTCTTACTTCTCTGATGGCTGAGTGTTTTTTTCCCCATGAATAGTTTAGAAGTTTGATACAAATCAACAAATGCTAGTTATTGTAGGCCACACATTGGATAAAGGCTGCTTAGAACCTTTGTAATACTGATAAATGGCACTTACAGCACACAGGTCTTGCATAAGGCCAAAGGAGATACAAAGCTTCATATCATATCCTTCATATTGTTACTACATACTCAAAACACAATTACAAACACTGTTTTTGACAACTTTCCTGTCCTTACCAGTATTAACACTGTTAGTCCCTGCAATCAGAACTCAACGACAATCTTCTCAACTACATTTTTAACCACATGAGTAAGAAACTTCAGTTCTTCTATCATCTTCTTTCTTAAGGCTAACAATACACTTTAAATGATAATATGCTCTACTACAACATCTAATGTCAGAAACTGCTACCTTCTAGGTCGAATTTACAAAGGTAGCCAAGCACTGTTTGCAACTGCATTACACGTCTCTGCAAAAGGGAATTCTGTAGTGCAGAAGTTCTCACATTTTAAAACATAAGAAAATACTGAAGCGGATTTAGGAAATGTTTTACCATTAAAAAAAAAAATCATATAAATCTCTCCCAATTGTACAGTTTAAAAATTAATCAACTTAAGAATGAAAATTAATACTGATAAAACAAACGATGCCAGATGCTTGTCTAATAAACAGGTTTCCTACAACCTGTTAAATCTTTGCTTCCAGAGTCACTGTATTTTTCTAATCTGCTTCATGTTATAAACTTGTTCCTAACTTTGAAAACTGTGTGAAAAATTACTAAGTTTGAGGTTCAGGCACACCTGGATTTCTTTTTTTTTTTCTTTTCATTTTTTTAATATATATATTTTTTTACACAGTAGTGAACAGAAATCACAGTATGCAGGCTACTGTGTTTCCATGAAAAGCATGTATAATATAGAAGGAACTTCATTACCAATTTCTTTTTTTTTCCTTATAGAAAAAACCTAGCATGTAAGCTTCATTCTTTATTTTCTTCTGACACCTGCCCATTATTTTGTATAACTTCTGGTTCTGCATTGCTCGCTTGGTTTACAGCTTCATCGTTCTTGTTATCTTCAGTTTTCCCTTCTTCTTCTACTGCTGCTTCTTCTTCTGCATCCCCCACTTCTTGTAGCTCCCTACATTCTTTTTCTTCCTGAAGTCCCTCTATGTCTTTTTCTTCTTCCTCCTCTTCCTCTTTTTCACTGTATTCCTCCTCCTCCCTGGTTAGGCTCTCCCTCTCATCCGAGTCGATCTGCGAGGGGGAGGCCCTGGCCACCACGTGCTCGCTGCTCAGCACCTCGGGGCCCATCTCCTCGGGCTCGGCGCTGTCGCGCTCCTCGGGCTCCCGTTTGCAGTAGGAGTAGCGATGGTTCATGTGCTGGGAGTAAGACCCCGAGTGTGAAAACCGCTTCCCACACTTGTCACATTGGTAGGGCTTTTCCCCAGAATGCAGTCGCATGTGTTCGATCAAATGGTGTTTGTGTTTAAATGCTTTCGTACAGATTCCACACTCGTGAGGTCTTTTACCTGTAAAATAAAGCACAAACAACTGGACATTTTGTAGCTGAAGTTTTAAAAATGTACACTTGTTTTCATTGAAAAATGCTGTTGGTGAACATATTAGCATGGGTTAAATTTCATTTAACAAGATGTTCTACTCCATGCATTATCAACCTGTTTCTCTCCTGAGCCCAAAGGATGAAGTTGCAAGAGTACATTGTCACAATCACAAGAGTAATTTGTAACTTTTTTAGGAAAACTCATAGGAGGATAAAAAGATTCCCAGACACAACTTTTAGCACAAAAAAAAAGTGTAAATATAAATTAGAAAAGGAGACATTTTTCTTGCATAAACTATTTTCAATCAAAATAATTTTAATTTTTCTATATTGATGGTAATGTAAAATCAATTAAACTTTTATGTTGGCTTTTTTGTACCAAGTCCTTCTATGATACCGGTGAAAGGAAAACCACTCTAAAATCTAGGTTGAATGTTTTATGTACAAAACTTGCTGACTACACGTGCATTGAGGTGAAAAACCTGTTTCACTCAGTGCATTTCTGCTCTGTTTTCCAGCTATTGTCTTGTTTTCAGAGTGTCTCATAAATGTATCAGGAGCCTAGCAGTGTTATTTTGACTTTAACATTCAAAGCTGTTACACAAAACAACTTTGCAGTCTTAGCTCAGACATAAAAGACAAAGTAAGACGGCAGGTTTTTGGTCACCCTACATAGATGACCATCACATCCATGTCACCTCATGCCAAACAAGCAACGAGGTGGGTGCTGGTTTCTCTTCCCAAGAAATTAGTGATAGGACAAGACGAAATGGCCTCAAGTTGAGCCAGAAGAGGTTTAGATTTGAAATTAGGAAAAATTTCTTCACCAAAAGGGTGGTACTGGCACAGGCTGCCCATGGAAGCAGTGGAGTCACCATCCCCAGAGGTGTTTAAAAGATGTGTAGATGTGGCACTTTTGGGACATGGTTTACTGGTGGCCTTGGCAGTGCTGGGTTAATGGCTGGAGCCAAAGATCTTAAAGGTCTTTTCCAACCCGAATGATTCTATGATTTTGAACATTACATTGAACTCAAAACAGGTATGGGAAGAACAATTGTGTTAGGAAAAGGAGGAGTTAAAAGAGTCTCAGGACAGAACAGGTATGAAATTAGATACCCTTAATGAATACAACTTGAAAAGATTAAGACAAAAAACAATTTTTAGTATGTGAGATAACATTAAAATGTTAATACACAGAAATGTAATTAATATAATATAGCAATTCAGCCACTCTGCAAACCAAGAAAGTAGAGCAGCATGATGGGAGTAGCCAAAAGTTCTAAAGAGTTTCTTTTATGGATGTGGGGAAAGAGGACATAGCAGAGCCAGCAAGAAAGAAATATATAATACAAAACCCAATATCCTTGGCACCTAACCAATTAAAAAAATAATTTTTATTTTAAGACAGAAGAAAAAAGAGAGCAAAAGGTATTAAAAAAATCCTAAAGATACCAGAACTGGCGCCAAAAGGAACAACTATGAGAAATTAAAAATAAAAATCAAAGCCAAAAGGGTGTTCCTTGGTGGTTAGATTCTATGTCTAACGAATAGCTGAAGCTGTTAATTTCAGGTCATTACAAATGTAGCTCAGTTTGAAAATCCTTCATGCCAGACAGGCATGCTGCTTTTCATGTAAAGTATCAAATACATACACAATCCTTTTTTTCCTATTTGTATTTCTAATTTTAATTTTTTCTTAATTTATAACCAGGCAAGGTAAATTAAAAGTAATACATCCTCAGTTATAGGCTGCAGTTCACAGATGATTATTCACAAGCCAGATGCAAAAACTCCCATTTTTCTATTCAGGGTTTAGGTCTAACAAATTTTAAGAAAGACAGAATTGCTGTTCTGTCAAACAAATATGCAAAAACAGGGGTTTCTAAAGAAAGCTTAGCACAGGCAGTAAAGGACTGCTACACTTCCCTACACTGTCTGAAAACTGGATTCCAGTTGAGATTATCAGTTACACATTATCAAAGAAATAATGATCGGAAACATCTTTTCCTAGTACATACCTGTGTGCTCATACTTATGCCTCAATAATGAGCTGCTCTTCTGGAATATTTTGTCACATAAATCACATGCATACATCCCATTTTCTGTCTTTCTCATCTTTTTCTTTGGGGGTGTTGAATCAGAATCGTTTTGATCTTCTACATTGGATATTCCTTCTGAGCTAGTGTCTTGCCTTTCATCCTTCAGAAAAATGACAAAAAAAAGTTAAGTTCAATAAAAAGAGTCACCCACATAAAATGAAGCTGCTATTCTCATTCAATTCCGTAAGCAGCCAAACAAAATTGTTTAGACTTCCACAGTCAAAAAAAGCCTTTTACTGCCTTGCTCTGCTTTGCAGTCCCTGCTACCATCCAGATGCAGAATTCTTACTGGGACTGGCTTTAATCACATCCAGATCTGACTGTTGGCCAGGTCCAAGATACACTGGCACACCGTATTTTTGGGGCGCATAAAATAAATGCAGTATTACAGACCTGTAAAGCACTTCAGTAACTGGGAAGAGCAAATTTGCCATCTAACTGCATTTTTCAGCTACTGCTGGTTACCTACCTTTTGCTGCCTCACAGATCTTATGAAGTTAAAAGGCTGTTTTTGCTAAGTTTTCACAAAAATGCTATTTAACTTACCATTCAAATTTGCATATTTGACTACTTCCTCCTCATGAAACTACCAAAAATACTACTTAAACCCAAATTTAGGGGAGTTCAAATAGTTCCATTACTAAATAGTTTAGAAAATATAATTGTTGTCTATTTCTAAGCATTTCAAGTGCTAAAGCTCTCCTCTAAAAGCACAGTATTTTCTACTGACATCAGCAGCATCACCACACATATTTTATAACATATTATCAAATCTGAATATAAAAGTGTACATGTTAGCTACCTCAAATGTCTGTCTCAAACTTTTAATATAAGCAACCTCATAGCTCTTGAAGGCTCCTCAGTCTCTGGCAATACAGAAGCCTGAATAAAATGCTAAACAGCCAGTTTCTAAGATTTAAGTAGAAACACTCAGTCACTTTTCTGTTCTCCCCTGTCCCCACCTCAATGTGCACAAGTGATTCTCAGGAGGACTGACCCTGATTAGATCACATCTGGATGTACCCAGAGAAGAGTAAGCCAGGATACAGGAATGGCAGATGAAGAAGACAAATACCTCCCTGACTTTCAATAGAGAATATATCTGAGTTTTGTTCAAAGTGCCATTATGGTGTAGGATGAATTCATCTACTCTGCAAGCCAAAGAAGCAGAGTAGCGTGAAAGGAGTAGCCAAACATTCCGAAGAGTTTATTTTCTGAGTGTGGGGAAAGTGGAGATACAGAGCCAGCAAAAGACAGAAGCCATGGTTTTATTTTGCTTTTTGATCAGGAGCATTAGATAGTCTTTAAAATAGTGAGCACTAATGTCCTAGAAGATTAAATATGGAGAAGAACTGAGCTGTCCACACACAACAGTTTCTGTTAGTCTGGATTCAAGCTGCCTGACCTAACTAGCTTTTACCTAGTCTACTACCCATTTACAGTCAAGTCAAATAAGCCTGATAGCTTGTATTTATATTTTTATTTAATTCACTCTGATAGTTTTCTGTTAGTTCAGCACTGATACAAATTGAATACATTATACATACATCATGCAGGAATATGGGGACCGAAGTACCTGATTTCCATTGGCTTGGGTCTGTTTTGGTGGTGTCTCATGAACTGCAGGACTAACTGTAGTAGAGTATGTATAAGCCACCTGTGGAATCAAAATGGTTTGCTTATTGGCAGCGAGAGCTCTCAAGCAGGGAACACTGTTCTGGTCAGCAATGGCAACAATTGTAGGTAACTGGGCAGTGACTGTAGGTATAGCAATATTTATGGGATTGGCACTTGGTGGGATTACATTTACAATAGGATCAGAGTCTGTAACACTGTTGTCCTTTTGTGGTTCTTTTTTTGCACAAGTTAAGTTCAAAGGTTCTTCTTGGACAGAATAAACACTGTTCTGGTAAACACTAGTTATGGTAGATCTTTCCAACAGTTCTCCATGTTGCTTTGGTAGCGAAAGGTCAAGAGGTTCTATTTGTGGCTCTTCTTGTACACCCTCTGCCGTGTACGTGTAACCCTGTGAATTTCTTGATGAAGAAAGGTTTAGTGGTGATGCAGATGGCGTGCTACTGTGTGAACCATTTGGAGTTGATCCCCCTGGTAAAGTCTGAGATTTCGTTGTACTGACAGGATTTTGTGAGTTATTTGTGCTGTTCTGGGGTTCGCTCACATTTGTAGTTGCTGCTTGATCATCGTTGTCTGTGGGACTGCTTAATTTAACTTGTTCAGGAGAAGATGGTCCAGAAGACTGCACAGAAATTTGTCCAGCTTGCATTTTTTCAAACCACTTTTTTACCACATCCAGTGGTAGGTTTACAGAATCTGCTATTTTTGAAAGCTCTTCTGCGCTTGGTTGTGCATTTAATGCATAATACGCCTTTAGGAGCGATAGAAGGTTCTTTAAAGGTGGCTGACCAGGAGATAAGTTGTTCTCCCCAGTTTCTGATGGGACAGGGGACTCGGGTTTCTCAGCTTCTGTTCCACTGGGCTGGGGAAGCTGAGGAGGGCTTTTTGTTTCATAGTGCTTTAATTCTTGAAGTGCATTAAGATCTCCTGGACAGTCATCGCAAAGAAGACAAGTGCTATCGTTGGTCTCTCCTTCAAAGTTCTTATCTTTCTCAGACTTCACTGTGAGATCTTCTGGTAATTTCTCATTTTTGCAACTATTTGCAGGAACAGAATTTTCTTTTTTTAGATTTTGTGGAACAACCTGAAGTTGACTTGGCTGCTCCAAGCTGTAGTTGATGATAATTTTGGTTGTCCCATCTTGGTCAACCAAAGGAAGACTGATTGCTGAAATGAGGGAATGGCCAGCTTGCTGGATAGATGCATTGTTGATTGTTTCTTGTTCTTTGGACGCAAGATTAGCATGATTGTTTTCCAGTACTTGCCTTATTACATTACCATCCACTGCCACTTTCAGTACATTTTGAATGTCACTTAAATTGATGCTTATGGGAGACACCAGACCTACTGTTGGTAGAACAACAGCTTGCACCACACCCTGAGGAGAACTGGTTGCCTGCAATGGGCTACCACCACTAAAAACCCCATTCTGCAAAGGGGTTGAACAATTAATTCCTGAAGCAACCACTATGGGCTTGAATTCATAATCCACAGGTTCAGTTTTAATTTGGTTAAGAGGAAGCTGCTCTTGCAAGGGTTTATTTTCTATCTTTTGTCGTATCTGTGGTCTTGCTGGGCTACCTGGTGATGCAGAAAGGGAAGGGGAGGAGCACTGAGACATCTTGAGCCCTGACCGGGCTCGACCATTCACGGGCATCAAACCAATACACTTCTTACTGCTTATGTGTGAACTGTATGAACCAGAATGGGAAAAACGTTTCTTGCAGTTTGGGCACTCATATGGCTTCTCTCCTAAAGATTAAAAAAAAAAAAGGAAAAGAAAAGAAAAAATGCATATGCAACAGTTAACCAGGTTACAGTGTAACTACATCAAACAATAATTACCAGAAAAAATACATCATAATGACCTCTCAAAGAGTCTTAGGGAAAAAAAAAAATCTTATCTAGTGACTTGAACAGTAAGAGTATAACTCTGATCCAAGGCTCCTTTAATAACTTTGCAATCCACTAGCAGATATAGGATGGAGCCCGCATGATCATGTGTTCCAGTATTTCTCTATTTGACAATTACAGATTCCACTGAACGCCATTAAAATAGTACCACCACTAATTTCAGAAGCTACATAAAGTACTTCAGAATGGAAAAAAAAAGAATATGATTAAATAAAAAATGCAATAAGTGCAAATCATAATTGTATAAGGAGCTATGCATGTTTTACTGCAGCAAGTGCAAATACAATCTACCCATACTTCCTACAATACTCACAATAACCCACAATAGCGGGTTAAAGACAAATTAAGAATCTCTTTTGAGTGACCACATCTAACCTACTGTTATGTTATATATTAAAATATATTATTATATATAACATTTCATATAAATTTGAACTTTTCTAATAAATTGTGTCCTGCATCTACTTTAATATGACTTGTCTTGAGTGGTGACAATTACAGCGACAGGAGGAACACATGGTTCTTATGTCTTGATTATTATCAATTAAAATTCTCTAGCGAGGCCTGTAACACACTGCATGATCTGCAAACACTGAAGAAAAACAGACAAGTGAAAAGGACCAGAAAGATGTCCCCATTTCTTCTGTGACAAGTCAAGTTTTCTTTAATTGTAACAGATTAAGTTGCAACTTAAAATCCTCTGAGTTTTTCTGCATATTCCCTGCACATAGCTGAAGGCTGCAGTCAGTGCTTGCAGTATTCCAGAGAGAAAAAAATACGGAAAACACTAGTATTTTAAACTTAGACTTACAAGACTGCTATTACATCAAAGTTATAAAGAGCAGAAATGGCAACATTAGTACTCAATTCAATGCTTGATTTATTTACCACTGTGGATTCGCAGGTGCTCCTTTAGGTGATGTTTATATTTAAAAGCTTTTCCACATTCAGTGCACTTGAATTTTCGATTACCACTGGACTGCGTCACATGTCTCTGTAAGAAAGAAGTCTTAGTTATTGTACAGGACAACATCGTGCAGTAACACCTTGTATTTTCACATTGCAACAGAGAAACTGCAATACAAACCTGAAAACAATCAACCATAATTGTAAGACACTGAAGGTGGTATGGAAAAAGAAACAAATTACAAATCAGGTAAAAACTGAGACACGCATTTCTTCTGAATAAATCTGGCACAGTAAAAAGAAAAAATAAATTCAAAATACAGTTGCCCCTTCTCCTAAATTCAGGTGATGTCTACACTGACATGTTACGTGAGTAGGAAGTCGCAGGATGAATGCTAATTCTACTTGTGAAAGCAAAAACATCAGGAAAAACCCCAAACCCACAGAATATTTCATGCAGGACAGAGAAACATTAAAGTCTATAGAAGCTTGTTTAAACTTCAATCAGTTGACTTGATTTTTCCATTTACATGCTTCCAGGGCTTACTGTCGGCCTTGGATTCCTCTATATAATGGTGCCACATGATTGGTCAAGTGAAGGTAGCTAAGTGACAATAAAGAGACTTTTGGTCATAATTAATTTGCAAACGAAATGTTAGAAACTAAACCAAAACAAATAAAAATATGGAGGGATTTCCCAAGTAAACAACATCAAATCTCTTCACTATTTGCACTGAAGCTCTGTGATTATTTTTGTTAGATTTTGCCTTATGTGTTAACTTCTAAATTATTTTTTTCTTTATTGCTACACTAGTTTAAAAAAAAAGCAAAAGCTAAGACAGATGTGTAAATATATGTAGTATATACATGACATGTATATGCAAGATCTGTAATTTTACCACAAACTGTATAAAACTATGAATGTGTATTTTTAAGGACAAAAATCACATGCACTTTAAAAGTTGAAGCAGCTTAATTACCAACATGAAATAGAGGAAATACGAATTCTTCCGTTTGAACAACTTGTTTATTAAAAAAAACCCAGCATCTCCTTTTTAAGTAGAGCTTGCTTGGCAAAAAGATACTCTACCACAATTGGGATACACTCCAGATTTTTGGTAACCGGGGCAAGCATTTTCATAAACTCATTAGCAGAGCTGTGTGGTGGCCCGTGAGCCTACGATACAAGGAACAAATAAGAGTCCACTGGGGGGACAGTCCCTAGTACCAAAGACTCCTCCCCAGGTTAGGGTGACAGAAAAGGCTTCTCCCAGGATGAATTATTCTGGTTTGTTAATCTACCCCAGTTCTGCTTCCCTGCTTGGCCCGTGGCCTCCCTGCCCCTGGTTACCTTACATGTTCCTGCCCTAGAAGATTCTCCACTCCCTGTTCCCCACATTGGCCCTTGCCCCTCGCCACTCCCCCAGAGTTTCCCACTGGCTCCCATTCCCCAGTCCCACCTGTGTACCGCCCCCGTGCCCTCAGATCATTGGTCCTTGAGGCTTGATCCACTCCCGTATTTAACCCTGGACCCTCCACTGTTCTTTGTCATTGTCCCTGGAGCCCTTCATGAGCGTGGCCTGCAACAAACTCCTCCCATGGAACTCTATACAGAGACCCTTCCCGGCTCTTTGTCATCGAACCATTTTCTGGAACTATTCACGTGTGTGCATGTGTGTGTACACATGTGAGTGTGTGCTGGTCCTGCCGAGCAGCTTTGCTTTGGAGATGCTTTTAGGAAGGTCTCGCACCTTGCGCTCCAGCACCGACAAGCCGCAGCGGTCGGTTCATGACAAGCTGCTCATGGACTCTGGGGACAAAGAGGCTGCCCGCCACGAGCAGCGGGTGCTGAGCAGCTGCCGCTGGTGTGAAACCACGTGGGGAACTCCTAGCCTTGGCTCTGGCCTGCTGCGCTCGGCAGCACTGGCAGCAGATGCTCACCGTGTGCTGGGGCTCTTCCCTCAGCACAAACACGACTGCTGGGGGCTGAGAAGTGTGCTGGAGAAGCAAGGATGGATAAAACATGGGATGATGACCCTGCTGTGAGACGTGCCTGCAGATCTGAAGAACCCATGGTTGTACAGGTTGTGGGATGAAAGTCTGAACTCTCTGCTATGAGATATGCTGTCCAAATTGCCAACCCTTCATGTTCTACTCTCTGTCCTCCTTTATATGTTACAAATGCTAACAGAAGACAAATTGAAATAAGATCATCTAAACTACTTCCAAATACTCTAATTCAACAGTTTCCTTGGGATAAGCATTTGGTTAAGCTGCAGATTTTACCTTTCAGCAGATACTGCTCCCACCCCACTCAGGGTGGGCTGCTTCCTGCCTCCTCCTGGGCTCTGCTGTGAGGTCTCTACTCCCAACTTATCCCAATTAGCACCTGACCCTCGTTCCCGGGTTTGTCAGCTGTCTTTTGCTAGTTCACGTGGCTTTTCAGCTCCGCTTAACTAAGTCCCTTGAAGATGATGTTCTAGAAGATTGTGGCTGACTCACTGCATTTCACTTTAATGATCCAACTGCACTGAGTCTAGGGGACCATGTCAAGATTTACTTAAGCCTGCCGAGAATCAGTTAGTACCGTTTGACTTGAGATTATACAAGCTAACAGATCTCAGGATATATACAGTTACTGCAGGTCCTGGACTACATAAATATTCATACTGAATATCAGTGCATGTATTCAATCTGTCAGAAATGATTCTGCTCCAGTCTTTAAATCTAATGTTCTATTTCTAAGGCATGGAAGTCCACACTCCACTTACCAAATTATTAATGAGTTTTCCTGTTTCCTGATCACAGCTCTAAGGTTTCTGCTTAAAGCAAAGCTTTAAGCTTTCTGCTAGGTAGTGTTTCCAAATCTATTTTGCCTTAGCTTCTTATATTTGTAACTCTCTGTTCAGCTTTCTTGCTGTCTCTCATAATACTGTTTTATAAATCTGGGACTTCCTCAGAAATATTTGAAGGATCTTCTTTAAAAGTAACTGAGAACTCATAACACTTCTCCAAAATACCACCTGTAATACTTTCACCTTCATTTTCTCAGATTCAGATGTTTTTCCTCATTTCAGCACTGTTAAAGCCTCACTAGAGAATTAACTGCAATATTCAAAAGGATATTCCTTTGCACTCCTTCAAGGACTGAAAGAACCATCAGCATTAAGGTCTGTAACTAGCCACTAATACATCCCTGCGTCAAATGTTTACTGTGCTTAGGACTGAAGCCCACCCCTCTCACACCAGAAAACAAAACTAATTAATGAGAATCCTCAAAAGTTATTTGGAAGACAGAAATTACAGGTGTATCAGGGGTTTTTCACAGATGGTTTGACCATGGTCTCTAAGAACTGTCATTTTTCAGCAGTGTGCACAACACTTCAAAATTTTGAAAGACTACCTACAGGTGCTTCATAAATTGATGAAAAAAAATTAAAACAAATACAAAGAAGCACTTTTTCACACTTCAGCATCTCTTCTGGTGCTTCATATGTGAAGGCAGATGACACATATGCAGCATCACCTCCTACCAACTGTTAGTGGTGTAGGAGCAGCCAAGGGAGCCATGAGGAGCACGGGGAGGAGGGAAGGATGAAGGAGAAGGAGCAGGATGGCTCTCAGCTCTCTGCTGGAGCAGAAGTTTTGCACACCTCCCCCTGGCTCAGAAGGAGGTCCAGTGTGCAGGTACCCCTTCCACTGCTTTCACTACACTAGATTTTACCTTCGCTCATTGCTTCTTTGTACAGGACAATTACAAAATTGTCACATGATGGACATTACCAGCTAACCAAGTTATCCAAATAGTCTATTGTCAGGTGAAGTTCTTTAAGAATAAGATATCAAGTTTTAAACATGCAGCTGTTTAAGATCCACAGGAGGTATATATTTTACTAAGGACAAAAGTTCAGTTTTCATTACACAAATGATGTAATCATGTATATGCAGCCAATTTTGAAGACATGACAACTTTGTGATAATAACATACATGAGTAAGTATTTCAAATTTGCCAAGTATCTAAACTATTGTAGTTTTAATTCTGGTGATGGCTTGAGAGAAAAGAACATGCTTAAACAGGTGTAATACTGAGTTCCAGATACTTCATAGAAACAACATTAATCAAATACAATCGTAAATCCATTAAAACATATCTGCGGGAACACAATTTAAGCTTCCCTTTTTAACAATTCTTCTGAGAGTGCTTACTCACTTGGTATTTTTTATTTTTTCATTCAAACTACATGCAAGTATGGGAAAGGCTTCTATCTCCCTCAACTACCTTATTCTTCTGCTTTTAGGCTTGTAACTGAAAAGACTGAAAACAAATGTGGTAGCCCACAAAAAAGCATTATATAAATAGCATTCATAGACTTTATAGTTAGAAATATAAGATGTATATAAGATGAAAGTATCTTTTCAAGTAGAAGCAGAGTCAAAAAGGAAGTGAAACAGAAACTAACTGTTCATGGGAAGCATATTTGAATAAAAAAGAATTGCCACACCAGAACATGCTGGTGAGGTTATTCCAAAGCTTGTGAGAAAATAAAGTCCTTGCAGCAGGATGGCCGATACTTCTCGTACCTATTTAATTGACCTGCGAATGTGAACACTTAGGTATAGGAATGTATAATAAATTTTTAAGCCCATTAAATTGTTGGACTTGGTGATACTTTGAAGGAGGGAGGTTAATAGCCAATGTGTAAAAAAGCATCTCCTTTACTCTGGGCTACAGCCTTTCAGTTTAACAAAAGATCTGTTGGTTTGGTGCTACCAGAAATGTTGGAAGTACCTTTACTTTTACATTCTGTTTTGCACCTTTCTGTTATATTTGTCTCCTGTTTAATTTCTGGAGAGTATCAATCTTTCTACTCTGTCCTCAGAAGGACACATCTGCAAGCCTCTTAAAGCTGGTCGTGAAAAATCTGTATGGTTTTCTCTCTGCATAATTCCTGACTGTTTCACTTGGTCCCTGAGCCTCAGAGTGCCTCTGATAAGCTATGTAAGCATGTGCTGGGGATGGATGATGGGACATTGTGGGGATAAAAAAAGAAAAGAGGAGGGACAGGACAACAGAATCTCAGGATCTTCTGTAGTGATCAGATGACTAACTCATGGAAGACATTTCAGGGAATCATGCCCTCAGGTCAGTCCATGAACCAGAGAAAACAAGTTCATAACATCTTTAGCCTTTTCTGTTGCTTCATTTAGTACTGAAACACCATATTTTACAGACTAATTATTTGTAAATTGTCTTACAGCATGAATTTAATTTAAAAACTACCTTACAGTTCAAGCAATGGAAAGGTTTGTTTCTTAAGGGCAAAAATGCTACAGTAAATTGCGAATTATCCAAACAGGACTTAAGAAAAAAAAGGGAAGTGTTTCATTAAAGATTTGCAATTAGATTTGAGTCATAATTTTTACACAATTTTTATGCCAATGAGCAGAAAAAACCAACAAATTACCTATAAATGTAATAAAGCACTTCTGAAAACAACTCTACTGCCTAGATGAATGAAAACAGGAATTGAGATCTCAATCTTTGACAGCTACAGAAAAAGCCTGACTTGAGCAGCAAGCTTGAGTGTGTGCTCTGGGACTGGACCATCAGCACACAGATAATCTGCTGTGAACAGCTTACCCACTCGGTATATTTCTGCCCATGTAACAAATCACAGTGTTGCTACAGAGGACAATAACCCCTTAATTCAAATGCCACTTACTGGATCTCTTCCTGATTTGTGTGATGTCATGTGGCGGTCGAGCTGTGTTCTGTACGCAAACGTGTAACTGCACAAGGAGCAACTGAAGTTATCCTCGTTTTTTTCATGGCGGTATTTGATGTGTTCCTTCAGAGAGGTGAAACGCTTGTACCCTCGATCGCAGTACGGGCAGGTGAGCAGCTGGGAAAACGCGTCAGGAGTTCCTGCACACGAGAGACAACGCACCAGATTTAAAGAGACGAGTTCCAAACTTATTGTCAGCAACAAGCAGGCTTTACATTTACAACTATTACTGTAAGAAAGCACGCAGCTGCTGGAAGCTCCATTTGTTTTAGAGAAGGACTAGGGATAATTTAGATTTTTTCCACAGGTATTATGCAACCTCCTGCACTATGGTATGGCTGCCGCAGTGTACACTGGAGAGAGTCAGCTCAATATGCTGATGGGACATGGGGGAATGGTTTTAAACCAAAAGAGAGTAGATTGAGACTAGATACAAGGAAGAAATTTTTTGTGATAAGGGTGGTAAAACACTTGAACAGGTTGCCCACAGGGGTGGTAAATGTCCCATCCCTGGAAACATTCAAGACCAGGCTGGACAGGGTTCTGAGCAACCTGATAAACTTGAAGATGTCCCTGCTCATTTCAGAGGGGTTGGACCTAGATGACCTTTAAAGGTCCTGTCCAAACCAAACCATTCTGTGATTCACAGATACATACATGTTAGTAGGGCATAGGTCTGCAGGACAGAAAGTACAGAGACCGAACATGAGGCCATACATACAAGTCTAATGTGATCTATCTCTTTTGCTGGCTTTCATAAAGTACTTCTGTATTAGAACAGGGAAAAGTGAAACCAGATTGAAGCTAAATATTAATTTCACAAGTCTATTTCAAGAAGTCACCATTTATAAAGTTTTAACTCTATCCCTTCTTATCAGCATATGTTTAGCTCTCCACATAGTAACTCATTCTACCCTTGAAAAATTAATTTTTTAAAGGACTGAAAAAAATATTTCTTTATAAACTGATGAAGGTATGTTCAAATAAATGTAGGGTTTGCTGTATTTGATCAAACCATCAATTTATAGGTGTGATATCCTCCAACGACCATGCTAGTCTTCCATGCTTCAAGAGAAACAGGAAACAAATGTTGCAAGGATGCACCAATGCGCTGTGCTGAGCATAAGAAAGGTGGAAGGTCTTCACTGATTAACATTTTATGCTCTGACGCACAAGGGGCACATTTGTACACGCTGTCATTTTAAGTTTCAGAACTGTAAGAATTATTAATACTCATAAAATGAACCAGTACTTCAGAAAGTACTTCTGAATTATTTACCTTCATGACCTCTTCCAGCAGTTATCACCTCAGATTGACTATATGTTCCACAAAGTAGCAATTCATTCTGTTTGTGTGGAATTTACTAACTTTATTTTTACTGAACGTGCCACTGTTCTTGAAACAGTGAAAAGTAGAGTCAAACCTCTCTTCCTTATTACTAAAAATCACCACTTTTTCTGTCATATAGATCTTTTTACACTTGTTATAGTAACAATCAAGGTAACCCCTACCCAAACAGATTTTTTGCTGTTCTATCCATTTCTGCTTTTCCTGGTTTAATTGAGTTGTCCAAAAATGAAGCCATCCCCACATGAGAAGACCAAGTATGTTTCCTTTCAATTCTCTTTTTACCATCTATAATTCAACTCACCTGACATAAAGAATACTCCATTTCAGCACAAATATAACTCAGTGGATATGTCAGAAGCATGGTAATTTATATTCTATTTCCATTGGAGGAAATGAAGAAATGACAACGGTTTCCCAAAATCACTAAAAACTCTGACTCTGTTGCTTCTCTTGTCCAGTATCCCAGTTTGGAAGCACAAACCTTTACCAAATGTCACTACATTTTTGGCATTTTCTGTTCCAAAATGATTAAAATACTAAACACTATCATTCAGCGTTGTGATCTTCAGAATACTTCTCTGTGAAGTTACTGGGATAGGTCCAATTTAAATGATTAATACAAATGTGTATTTTTAATGATTACATGGAAATCATATGGCAAGTCCGTAAAACTAACTTGACAATATGTGTCACTGCAACCACATATTAAAATCTTATATTAATGAATGCACTTTTTAAAGTAAAATCTCTAATAGCATAAAATCTCTGGAGCAGCAGAACAAAAAGGTTATCTTTACTTCTTTCACTGCTCTCCCTTAGACTCCAGTACAGTACTACAGCTACAATGACATTCATCTGTTCAGTTACATACATTTTTTAAAATGACTAGAACACACAACTTCTAACCATTTATGTAGGATGTTACTTTTTCTTGAAAAATCATAAATACTCCAATTGTCACAAGCAATCTAAGCTGAACAATTAAGAAAACACACAGAATGCAAAACCAATCTGAACAGCATTTGCCTTCAAATATTTCATGACAAAGAAATGAACGAAGTGTAACTTCTCATCTTGCTCAGAACACCTTAAGCATGACACTTCCTCAGAGAAAAAAAACCACATCTATTTAAAAATAACAACAGGCCAGTATTTTTCACATAGATGCTTTTGTATGAACAATGCTTCTTTTTTCTCCACTGCTGTCTTTTCAGGCAAAAAAGCCAAACCCAAAAGCCTGTCATGGACTGGCTACCCAATAAAAGAAATTCTATCTAATACATCCTTTTGGGAGCTCTGTTTAGAAATATAAAAAAGGAAAGAAACACGTTATAACTCTCCTTATTATATAAAACTGTACTATTTTGCTTTACATCTATTCTATTTAATAAATGTTTATTCTGTTCTTTCATATAAGGATGTTGAATGCATTTATGAAAGCTTGAACTTTTCAATGACTTGAGGTATCATTTAGGTACTCACACAACTGAATCCCAGTGCATGT
The DNA here is from genome assembly GCA_026261815.1 of Monarcha castaneiventris obscurior. NCBI lineage: Eukaryota > Metazoa > Chordata > Aves > Passeriformes > Monarchidae > Monarcha > Monarcha castaneiventris. Next base: position 11,941,914 of record JAMPIT010000230.1, read on the forward strand.
CTTGTTTCACAAAATCAGGTGGCAATGTTTTTTTCCATGAGGAGCCTATCCTCTTATAATTATTTAACTAAAGTTTTTTTCCTCTATAGTTATGTGTATATGCATTCTGCTGTCTTAAGTACAGCAGAAGTTTTGGGTCAAGTAGTGAGTACAACTGATTTCATAAGAACTGAACTGGTGACATATTTACCATTTTCATCCTGACCACTAGCTTCTGGCGTGCCTTGTCTCTGGTCCTCCTCAGGTGCTTCAGGGTAGATAACAGCTGTATCTTCTTGTTGAAGGAATTCTTCAACATTAGGGTCATGGTTTTGCTCATTTTCTGCATCAGAATCACATTCATCTTCTTTTACTAAGCATGAAACACAAGACAACAAGATACAAAATTAAGTTTAAAAAGAACATTAATGAGATTCAGTAATTTACATTACCAAATCTCCCTCTAGCCAAGGATTTAAAAACTCTACAGACACTAGTGTGGGTCAAGCCCTTTAAGATGCCAGATTATGCCACATTTTAAAAGAACTGGCAGCATAGAGATATTTAAAAACTTGACTAAACACAGTTTGCCTCTTTAACTCAGTGCATTTTTATCATTTCAGATTTAGCTGTTCTCAATTTCCCTAAAAATCTTAAATGCAGCATTAATTATGATTTAGGCCTTGTATTTGGAAGGCCAGTACATCTGCTGCCTTCAAGACACAATTTTTAATGTTATTTATAACTGTTCATTAGTACAAACTCAGATGACATTTAAACTCAGTAGCAAGCTGGCCAGGAAAATGCAGCAAACTTGAACTCTGACTGGCTTGCTCTCTGGTGTTGGAAATGGCTACCAAAAAGGCTTCAGCTCTAGTTAACAACCTTCAACATTTTCCAGTTAAAAAACTTAAAGAGAAAATTCCAGTGAACAACTGTATTGCAAAATCAGCAAATAATAAAGTAAGTATTTTACTTAATGCTCGTACGATAAATATTTGATACCAAGTATTTGCCTAAATACATTGTCCATAGAGTTTATTTTTACCATGGTGGAACATTCTGTGAAAGCTCTGCCTGCAGCACCCTAAATCATGACAGATGTTCTCCACTATTAATGTGAGGTATATTTTTAATAGGAAAGAGAAGTTTTATGATTCATCTCGGTGTGAAGTCACATACTCAATTTACAATTTGACACAATCTTTTTATGACATGAGGCAGTCTCTCACATGTAGAGTGTAATGCAATGAATAATGCAGCTCTCCACATTTATGTGGAGAGAACTGACTTTATAGGAATTGAAAAGAATGTGTGAATCTAGAGTTTAAAACATATCAGTGTTTAGATATGGGTTTGCTTTTAAATAAGACTTACTCTAATATTATCTACCTATCTAGTAAGAACATTAAATAAACCCCCGAACAACTTTAAAAAGTTGGATGGAATATATATTAATCTTTTGTCAAGCACAGAACTAGAAAAAATAACAAACCATCTGTTTTTGTTTGAGTCTGAAATTGAAGTACACATTTTATTTTGCCTACTGTGTAATCAGTACAAACAGAGGAGTAGAGAATAAAATACAGTATTAGCTTAAGTTTATTTTTATATATTTCTTCATAGTTTAAAACACTACCTGTTGATGTGTAAACCTACATGTAAGCTCATTGCTACTCCCAGTTATTTCCTTTGGAGACATGGTGCTGCTGGGGCTCTGTGGTCAGCCCTGGGGAGGGAGAGAGGGCTGCTCTGTGTCACAGGTCCCCTACACCTCTGGACCCTGGACACCAAAAGGTGCCCAGAATATTTTCCTCAGCTAAAACACTGTTTACAGTTTAATACCTCTAGCACGGAAAAGCAAAGCAGTTTTATGAACAGAGGTGGGAAAATTCCAAAGATTTCAGAATGATACTCACCTAACCAAAATTCAATAGCACTTTATGTATAAGGGACTCAGATTAACAAAGAAATACCTGTACATCCAATTTCATCTGTCTGAGCTTCAGGCCCCAGGATTTCCTTTCTTTCTTTTCCAGCTGAAATAGCACATTTCACAAAAAGAATGAATATTTAAAGAAAACCCCACAAAACAACAACGAAAGCCACATGCACACCCACTTAATATACTTGAATTATTTCTTCAGCAGTGCTTTCCATTTCTGTATTGTTTAGAGGAGTATGTTTAAACACAATGTTCCTTCAAAAATATGGATGGCACATTATTTCAGCAGTGTGTGATCAGTTGAACCACAAAGATATTTCATACTTAAGGAATCCAAACCTTAAAAGGAAGCAATACTAAACACTGACCATTATGTGAAGAGAGGTAAAGACATGGACAGTGTGTTACACCAGCAATTTGAGAGTCAGTTCCATGACCCCATCTACAAATGCAGCTGTCTGATACACTGGAATATTATTTCCAGAAATCAGAACATCATAAAACAAATGCAGTTACATTATATTCTCCAATTAGCGGTTTTCAGAAATGATTGATAATTTGCTGGTAATGTCTGCAAACAGCAACCTAATGTGTTCCCTTTCTTGCAAATCATCTGGAAACCACTTAAGGCTGTGATTGCTTAAACAAAAAAAAGGATTTTAAACACGTGCTCCCCCTTCAGAACAACTGTGCACTACAGATATGCTTCACGTATCGATTCCAATATTTGGTATGAGTCTGCAGAACCAACACTGCAGAGCCAACCTGCTGCCCCAGCTCTGCCAGCTCTGCTGAGCTGCAGCCTTCAAGGATGCAGCATGGAAGTGTTAACTCACTGCAGGCTGTTGGTTCAAATCAATAAACGGCCAAGTTGTTCTTTATTTCGGTTCATTGGGTAGCATGGACTGGGAAGTTCCCCTAGGAAAAGCCACTGCTGATACTTCTGTCAGTACCTGGTTTATGACAGAAGTACATAGGGAAAGCTATGTTACTTGGTTTGCTCTTTACCAGTACTATGCTACCCTAATATATGTGAAACTAAAACGTTATTTCATAGTTTCATTATGGAAACTTTGGATGCTTCAGACCTACACTGCAGAAAAAGGTGATGCAGAGGGGTAGAGCACACAGTTGCTCTGATCTGAAATGGAAGCTGTTACACTTCTATTTACCTTGCTTCACTCTACTTCAATGCAGGAAAAATCCTTTAGCTTCGCAAGTCAAAAGCCCAGAACATTCCAGGAGAAGCCAATTTTTCCTTTATGTGAAAGATGATAAATGCTAGGAGAACTTTAAGTTCTCAAATAGTAGTGGCTTCCTCAAAGGAAAAGCTTGATAATTCTGTCTACTTTGACCAAAGCCCACAGAAACAAAGGTATCTGCAAATAGTGACAATTTAAACACATTTCTTGCTTTGAACAAGAAATGTGTTTAAAAGGAAACTGTAACCCTTAAATCTTACTTTAATTTCAATTGACATCTGAAAAAAACAACTCAAAAAACCCCAACAAACTCAAACAGCCTGTATTTTATTGGTCAGTTCTGGATTGTGAACTAATTACATTTTTGGCTCATGGTACCAGACCTTGTTCAGAGTTTGTAAGATGGATGACTGGATGCAAGGGAAATTTAAACCCAAAATTTAATTTCTTAAAATCAAACATGATGCCAACCCACTGTTTTCCTTTAAAGAGGGTTTGTGATTTTTCTCCATTATGAAATAGGGTCTACATGAGGGGGGGGAAATCAGTAAGTTATTACTCTGGAAATTTAAATTATAATGTCTCCAGTAAATTCCACTGGCTTCAGTACAAATAAAAGTTATGCTTCCCAAGGGGGTGTCAAGGAATTTATGGCATTATAGATTAATCTCAGTGAAGTTAAACCCCCTCCCAATTCTGATAATCCTAACCTCTGTTTGGTACTGTCTCTTCTCAACAGCTAAAAGTAGGGTATAAGACAGGGAGAAACCCTTTTCCACAGGGAAATGCTGTAGGAATAATTAATAATTTGGAAAATATTAAGTAGATATCCATCCTTGTAGCTATGTATGTTTCAAGAGAAAGGCAACGTTGCAATCGTACCCTCAGAAGTCCAGTTATCCCACAGCAAATACAGATGCTGGGAAGCAACAGAATGGGATGTGATGATGGGGGAACAGATATTAAGACTCTGTTCAACCAAGCAGAAGTCACAGCTCTGAGTTCCAGAGGAAATTCAAGCTACCCACTAAATGACAGCTTAAATAGAGGTCTCCACAAATAGCATCTAGGTCATGAATATGCATCCTGGTATTACAGATGGACATACCAGATAGTTGTACAACAGGTTCTTGAACTTCTACATCTCATCACTGTTTATCAGCTACTGCTTAGAGACACAGTGGGGCTTCCCAGGGTTAAACGCTGATGATTTTCAGATGACAGGGACCAGTGTTAACTAGCAGCAAACATGCCTGACAACTACGGTCATTGGCTGACAGTAAAGATCTGTGCATGGCTAAGATAACTGATCAAATCGAAACCACTAGCAAAGTGGAAATTCTGGCTGTAGGCAAAAAGACAAACTTCACTGAAATTTCCACTGCAGTCTTTATCTGCAGAGTAGGAAATAAATTCCAAAGCCTATCAAGAGAGTTTCTAATTTAAATTCTTCAGAGCTAATTTTCTGATACTCGTGTATCAAGCACTATTTACAGCTTGCAGTATTGACTAGTTGTTTGCTTTTTGAACAAAAAGAGGCCACACAACGCATCAAATGTCAGAACACACTTTTGAGCGTATAGGCTCAACTGAAAATTTGATGACTTAAAGGAATTTTTTAATTCCAGAAAGAGCTTAAACACAAAACATATTTATATCATTTTCAAAGATATCTTAGTTCCAGTCCTGAAACCTCCAGGTTTGCTAAATACTTACAGTACCTAATAATGCTTTTTAAAGAGCATTAATACAGTACATTTAATTCCTGCTTTTTTGTTTTTCCTTTTAATTGTAGCATAGCTTTTACTTCTAACTAAAGAAAAATCATATTAGAGAATCATTGCACACATGAATGCTGGCACACTGTCAACAACTTGTACAGGATACACATGGTTCACTTTTTTAAACCCGTAGGACTGTTTCAGTTAAACCTCTTGAGAAACACACCTTATATTTAAAACACCTGTTCCTAGGGTCTTTTAGATATTCAGTTAGAATGACTGGAAACGGAAGGAAACTAATCTGATAAAGAAATGTTATGTGTGTTGTTCCTATTCTTGGCAATTCGTGAACAGAATAAATATGCAAAAAACTCATTCTGTCAAGTTCAGCTAAACCCAGAACTACTGAGTACTACTTCACTGATGAAACACAACTTAATAAAACTGCTGTAGAGTATATTTTCTAAAAATAATCACCAGTCTTGAAGATGGTTGCATACCATCTACCCCTGTACCTTTCCCTGTATGAGAGAGATCATGTATTCAGTACCTCTCCTTATTTCTAACATGCAACAAAGACTGATGATACGATTTTCAGCTCTTATCTTTCCTTCCAGGAAAGCTATCAAAAGAGTAAGCAGTACTCTACCCTAGCAAATCAAAGCTCCATAAAACCTAATGTAGCCTTCACTTTTCTCGCGTAGTCAGAAATTTAAACGATTTATTTAAAAAACACTTATTATCAAATTAAAAAATCCCTCTGGACTGCTACAAAAGAGGCTTCAGAATACGTAAGTTTTACAGAGGAAATTTGCAGTTGTTGAGCAAGCTGGTACGGCAATTGATTTATCTTTTGTCTGGCTACCAATGAAATTCCATCTTCATTTGCAAACTCCAAAGCAGAGAAACATTACCTACATTGCAAATCTACACCCTCAGTAGAATTTAAAATTAAATAGAATTTAGAATTTATTTTAAAGGTTAAAAATGGTACGTTTGACATAAGGAGTCAGAAAAGATGCCATCACATGTCTAGAGCCCTGAAAACCCCCAGAAAGTTGCCCGAGATGCTGTGTGATGGGTGCATCTCCAGGAAATGTCCAGTACAAGAGGTCTTGGCCCCAAATGTCTGTGAGCCAGTGCTCTTCTTCCCTCCTCTTTTCAGGTTTCCTACACCTATGCTTGCAGGGTTCAAGCCTACACAGAGCCTGTTTTAATGTACCCACAACTTCTGATATACACAGCCTGCAGGAGAGCAAAGACATTACAGGAAAACTAAGAAAATTACCTACCTAATAATTTAGCTCCAAAATACTCATTTCCCAGCACAGCATACCTTGGCAATAGCAGCTATGTAAAAACAGGCTGAGTTGATGCTATTCTTTGAACTCTCAGCTGCTCTCTCTCAGCTGGACTGCAGTTAGGGACCATATGACTGCTTTCCGTTTATTTAGATGTGAGGTCATGTACCGTGTATTAAACCACCAGTGTTAAAAGGTGGATGCTAGGAATTGTGGCTGGAGTTCAGATACAAACAGGGATATGCTGGAAAACAGTCTGTATCTTTCAGGGCATTAAGGCCAAATTCCACAATAAATTCCACTAATTTATGCATTTATCCCAATTTGGCTCAAAAGTAAGCATGCTGTGCGATATTATGAAACTCAGTATCTGATTCCACAGTAAAAAAGGCCCATTTCCTGTCTGCTCAAAAGTTTCAGCTTCTAAACCTGCTACATAATATGTGCAACATTTACCTCCTTCCAGTGTTTTCAAAATAAAGATTCATTATGACTTGCATAGCCAATTCTAAAACTAGTAATCTAAAAGTTATTTTTTCTGCCTGTGTTTTACAAGGAAAAAGACAGAGAGAAATTAACATCTGAATTTTCTTTTTTTCATGTTTTTTTGTTTACTGCTTACTCCCCAAGCCAAGCCAATCCTGAACCTTACAGGGAGCTATGGCAGAGATCTGTCAGGCAACGACTTGAAAAAACTAAGATCAAGTAACTAGTCTCTAATCAGCCTTTGGAATGCTGCATCTACACACTGGAAGCTCCTGTTAAACAATACCAATGGAATTAATCCACCTCTGAATCTGCTTCAAATAATAAATGAAGGACATGAAGCATGGTATAATAAATACATTATAAAACCTCTTTTTTGATTGTGAATATTACATGTTATTTCAGTAATAATGTGACCAAAAAAAATTCTATTGAATTTTCATTTTAGAAAACTTCCTCAACACAGTATCATCCGTGGAAATGAACATACCTTCATCTTCCCAGCAACTCTTTGTACTCCCTTCTCTTTCACTGTTTTCTGGTAATACTATATGGTCTGTTGGCAAGTCATCTTCTGGCACACCAGCATCACAGTCTGCTGCATCCGTTACACTTTCCTCTTCCACTATATGCAATTTATCTTCATCATCTGAATCTGAGTTTGCTTCTACCACATTGTTATAATTGGTGACTGTGGAGAGACAAAAACAAAATACTGATCAACAGACTCTTAACTGACAGCACGGAGCTACAAAGCTTTCAGTACTCTGGCCAGGTGGTATACATAGGGCATCTCTGTGGAGTCACATTTTCAGTGCTTCTTGCCCCATGGGGATGGCAGTGCCTTGTGAGCAACTTGGATGCAATGTCAGCACACAAGAAGGCACCTGACAGCTCCTGGGCTCCCACCACTGCTGGGAACCACGGCACCTCTCACTGTGCACACCCAGCATAAGGCTGCACAGGAGAAGGCAGCAGACACCTCCAGAGCTGGAGCCGCAGTGGGAGCAACAGAATTCCAACTGGATCACTCCAATTTGGATGCCAGCATTGCTCTGTGTCTCACTTAGGATTATTATGGCACTGAAGACCCCATGGCCCCGGGCTGAGCACCCATCAGAGAGGGCAGCCCAGCTGCGCCCAGGGTCCCACGGAGCCAGCCCTTGCCTGCAGGCACACACTGTGTGCTCATCCAGCCCAGCTTCCACTGCCTCCTCCTGTAACCAATGCCAGCCCATGCTCCAGCTATGGGAATCACAGAGAAACAAGCCAAACAATAATGAGATTTAATTCAGAATGGCTTAAGTGCTCCTGATCCAAGCTAAAATGCTCTTGTAGTTACACCCATTAAAGACTCAGCAGGATGAAAGGAAAAATCACAGCGATCACTTAGATGGGGAATCTCACATAACATTTGCCCAGTTACCATGAAAACATAATAACTCTACTCTCTTAGCCTGGAGAACATATTGCAAGAGCCTTTGGACAAAGGATTACATGACAATATATATGTTTCTGTCACATGGGAGCAGATTATTATTAAAACACTCTTCATTTGTAGGCACAAAAGATCAGTTACAGCTATTTCAACTCAAAATGTAAGGAACTGTAAGTAAACTGCATTAAGAAAAAAAATACTTTCACAATCTGTTTAAATGTCTTGTTACTCACACTGAAGTTAAACTATGAAACAGATTTACATGGGTATTATTCCTTCACTGCCAACTTTAAACTTCTTACTAAAATGCTTCAAAATACAGTCTAAGAGAGAGAATAAATTTATAGATTGATAAACCAACAAAACTTGGCTGCAGCGCTCCTTCAGTGGTTATCACAATTATACCTGGGAGGCACATAATCATGGTACTTTATGATACCTGCATCCTGTCACTGTTAGTTCCCAAGAAGCCAGACTGCTTCTTTCATGTGAAATACTGCCTATTAAGGCAGATAAATAGCAAACGAGACTCCTGCTCTTCTGAAGTTAGCTCTTTTTTTTTTAAAGTAGATATTTCAGTCATTTAAAAATGCATGTAACCAGGAAAAGTGAGTAACATTATGAACAGACAGGCTACTATCTCATTTCCTTCCAATTCAGGAGAAAAATGTCTCATCTAAAACATGCATGAGAATGACAAAAGAGCCTTTTGAATTTAAAACAATCATTCAATGTTTCCATATTTTACATAGTGTTACTTGAAAAATGTAGTAACTCACTACTCAAGGTATTGACATCTTCTAAAACAGCAAATTTAGGAAAATTGCCTAAAATCTAGTATCTGGTCCATTTCATTGATAAATTGATATTCACTTAATATCCTGTAACTGATTTTGCAAAGTAAAACAGCTACTGTAAGTGATGCTGTCATACTGTGTGATATAGAAGACATACATGTATTCCCTCACCAAAGCAAAGAGATTTATGAATTTATTCTCCTGAAAAATGGTAAATGCAACTTCAAAAAAGTGTGAGAACACACATAACACAGGAGGAAGTGGAAAATAATTTTAGCCTTTTATTTTGACTGGGTTTTACTGTGATGCTTAGATGTAGAGGATTATTAATATAAAATAGCAATGTATTTACATTTGCCACATATAAAGGAGATCATTAAGAGCAGGGATCAAAATTTATAAGCGTAAGTTCAAGTGTAGATAATGAATACTTGATTTTTTAAAAATAAATGTCCTGTTTCATTCAGGAAATTAAGTGGCATTCCTTAGAGTGGTTTTATGGAAAACAAAAGCATAATCAGTTTGTCTTCAAGAACTAGACTTATGGGGAAAAAATGTTTCTTCTTTCCTCATCAAATATATTACAGATATAATCTATTTATTATGGCTCTCTTCACCTTGGAACATTTCCATACATCCTAACTATACTCAAGTGTCAACTCTGCAAAAGTTAAAAACTCCTCCTTCCTCATAAAAAGCAAGGAACAAATCGTCTTTGGGATTTCAGTTTCTTCCATTAAAAATCAGTTGTTAACAAGGCAAGACAATAAAGCAAACAAGAAATCTGGCTCTAACATCCTTTTTCCTCCCCCCAAAATGCTTTGGGGAAAATAAATTTGTCAAAGCTGCATCTAAAAGGCCTCAGCACATCTGGGATGGACAGGCAACCCACCACCAAACACAGCAGAAAGTCGAGCATTTAAAATGACAGAACCACTCATATACCTACACATAACTTTAACTAAATGATTATATGCTGCTTTCCTTCTGCAGGATCCTTGCCTCATCTAGTGCAGTGATAGCAAATATGAAGGGAATGCTCAGTTTTATGGAGTGAACTGAGCAACTGTAGCGTTATGCCTCAATTGTTTAGACTGCAAAGTGATTGCTCATTCTTCTTATTCCCGTCAGCCAGCAGTATTCCCAAAACTTCCCTAATAGGATGATAGCCAGAATGGGATTACATATTATATAATATATTGCATATGCTTATATGCACTATATTGTAACTATATATTGTATAATTATATGATTATATATTTTATATTATATATAATTTCCTTACATGGTGTTCAGCAGGAATGCTTCAAAACATATAATTAACTGATCTGCAGTAGGGTGATGCTATCTCCATTTTGCAGATTAGAGCCCGGCTGCTTAAAACCCAGAAGAGTCCTCTGGCAATCCTGGCACTGCCACGTCAGTGCAGGGCACTTCAGGCTGTACTTTTCAGAGCACTCTGCATTTATACAGCGTTTTACATATTCAAAGCACACTTGTGTTCATTCCAAACGCAGCTGTGCCCAGAGCCCAGGTACCTCAGCCCGTGTGCCACAGCAACTAGAAACATGGAGATCACCTCCAAATAACTGACCTCCCAGAATCACATAAAACCTCTTTCAAAATGAGAAAGTAAAATCAAGTCTTTCTGTGGAGCTTTCATATGCCCTGGAGAGGGTGCTTTTGATTCCTGCAGCCCTCTACTTAAATTACTACACTTTCCAGCAATTAAGGCAAGGGTTCTGGAGGCAACAGCTTCCTTTAATAAACACCCCTGATTCATTCTCTGGGCAGCATTCCTCCTGTGAAAAAATTAAGTGATCACACAATTAAAGATCTTATCGTTATGCATGCATGCAAGGGACAAATTAAAACAGTTTGAACAATCTTCATTTCGACATTTTCCAACTTTTTTTGAATGCTCTGCTTTCAAAGTCAAGTGTTTGATTTCAAAGAATGTATTAACATTCTTTAATGGAAATGATGGTTTAAAAAGAGCAATCAAACCCTGTAATTTACTGTATTTTTAGCTAATTAAAATTAAAATCAAAAATCCATTACATGATACCATACTGATACCTTCATGGCTGCAAATCTTAGCTTTAGCAACGCAGATTTATTCCTGGTGCTCTACAAGACTAATGGGTGGTAGTAGGAAGCTGCTGCTTCCATTTGCTCCGACAGGTTTTGGCTCCATGTTTCACAGGAACTATGGCATCTCGCATTCAGTGCCAGGGGTAATCATCCTCCCCCTCTCCTTTCTTCAGTTCAGTCCTAGAGCCAAATTTAGACCTTCCCTATCTGTACATAATTTTGTGTGTTTTCTCCTCTCGTCCTTGGTGTTTCCTCAGAACAGCCACCACTGAAAGAGGACAACAAGCTCACAAGCCTTGCTCAATGCCCGGCGCCACAGAGGCTGCTGAAGTTGGGAGGAAAAAATTTCATTAAACCTTTTTGGCTAAAGATTGAAGTATACTCAATACAAAAGCAATATGTAGAGACAACTGCTTACAATCTCTGAAAGAAATTCAATTGACTATACATAAATGATGACTTCAAGGGGCTTCTAATTTGGCAAAATATTCCATGCTAAAAATAAAACACATGTAAAACCTTGCCTGGAACAGTTATGGCTTCCCAGTGAAGTAGCTACAAGCATTTCAGACTTCAGTACTATTCACTTTTAGCTAATGTCATTTAAAAGCAGTGACTAGCTAAATAAAATAATTCAGCCTGGATCACAGAAATCTGGCACCAACAGCAGTCAGTGTCTCCACAATGAGACATTGCTCCATGAAAAGCAAGGACAATTAGAGAGGTTACATCACCCTCAGCCACCACAGCTCCAGGGACGGCCATCAGCCGCAGGGGACAAGCAGCAGGCCACTGAAGGGTGTCTTATCTTTAATTGTCAAAGCTACAGATCATGAACCATGGCTGTAAACCACTGAAGACAGGTCACCAGACAAGCATGTATGATGTATGACACAAACAGGCCTATTCTGTTCAATGTACAGTATGCCACCTCAGCAAAATTTTACATTATTAAAATTTAATTATTAATTTCAGCTTTACTTTCACAGATTAATAGAAAGCCTCAACAAATGTATTATAAATGACACTGAAGACTAAATATTTATTCAATAAAACCAATTTTTGTATCATTACTATGTAACATCTGAAATAACTATGAAATAGTAATTAAAAATTACATCTTATGAACCGTAATTACTTATTCTCCTCTTGATCACTTTCTTGATACAGTATCCTGATTCTTAAAGAATAAATGACTATCTGTAGTTGAAACTTTCCTTGCTCTAAGAGCAAATGACTGAAAAATGAACTGCAGAAAATTAACTTCGCTTTCTGGATTTTTCCAATCCTAAATGCAAAGCAGATGTATGACATTGCACAATTCTAATTAAAAAAGGAATGTGCTCAGATGGAAGTAGTGATTAAAGAGCTAAAATGGAAATATATATTATTTTGCTGGTTGAATACAGGTAGGAAACTATGATACATATGTCTAATCAAATGAAACATGATACTTGAAAAAAATTGCTAGTTGTCTGATTTAAAACCAGTAAACCCAGGAAATTCAAGGTGAACACTAGTATTGTGGTGAAAGACTACAGGATTCATTGTTTCCATAACATAATGAGTAAGTTCCCAAAAAGATAATTATTATTATTATTACCACCTGGGTGGCAATTGAAGGAAAGCTCTTTAAAAAGCTGTCAGCAGGTACCTGCTCACCACTCCCCCCTCTAGACCTGCCCTCAGAATCATTAGAAGACATGAAACATGACATTCCCAACACAAGGAATGACACAATCAAGTTTATGTCACTCAACAAGATAAAAACATACGTGGTGGAATATGCATCAGAATAATTTGAGATCAGGTGGCAAGAGGACAGAACTCACTAAAAAGAGGACAGAATTCCACAGAACTAAGGTAAAATGCCTAATGTGTAACACCAGGATCTGGAAGGCTGCTTTGAACAACCTTTTGTTAAATACCTGACAATGGTCACTGTCTTTTATGTAGAATCTGGTCCAGCATACTTACTACCTGTCTTTCGTACACTTCTCTATACTTAATCCAAAAATCCTACCTACTTCCACTGAAAAAAACCAAAATCACAACTTTTAGGAATATGAGTTAACACCAACACCCTTGAATTTTTTAAGATGATGAACACATAACCAATACATCCCAGTTGAGTGAGGTTAGCATCTGAACTGGCTGGAGATGTAAAAACAGATATAAGAAATTCTGATCTACTAGAAATCCTACTTCTAAAAGCTCTTCAAAAAAATTTTTTTGAACATTCCTGCATGAATACTCTTAGAAAGAAAGGTTTGATTCTACAAACTGGAACAACTCCTGTGCTCTTTGAAGTTCATTCCCAGTTCATGGATTTCTGCTCTGACAGCCTACAATCATCTCTTGAAAACCATTTACTCTCTGTCAGCCCACCTGAAAATCTACTCCTATATATTATTTAGCTCTAGTCTAATATTTAAGCAAAATATATTGTGAAGTCTGAAACCCAGTCATTTAGCATTCAGTATTTTATACTTAGGTTTTAAGGTATACTATTAATTTTGTTACTAATATTGAATGAAATGCCATACTTTTGACTCTCCACTGATAAGCTGCCCAGTATCTTTAATGAAGCTAGACCTTTATGATTTTTCTTCTCAGTTTAATACAAACACTTGACATGCAATAATATATACAGAACCATCTGAACCAGAAACATGAGAAAGAGTTTAAGAAAAAAGAAGGCATATGCTCATCCTTCTACTAAAATTCTCTGCTTGGAGATTTCTGTCTTCTGGAATTCCTAAATGGCTTGTGTTGTCTTCATACCTAATCACTTCATTTTCTGTGAATTTGTCTGCTTACTTTTGGCATCCACATTAGTCTGAGGCAAGCAGTTTTACAGCTCGGTGTTGTGGGCAGAAAAAGTTTCTTCTGCTGATTTTGAACCTGCTCTGCACTACATTCAGTGGGTGTCCCCTAAACCATCCCCTGTTGTGTGCTCTATGCTGTCCATGATTTTATACATGTCATTGTGCCACACTCCCCTACAACACAAAAAGTCTTTGTTCACTTGTTACTTATACAAAATTGTTCCACTGATCATTTTTGCTGCACCTCTCTGGACCTTCTGTTCTGCTGCATCACTGTGTTAGCAGGGGGAGAGGTGACAGTCTAGAACTGCACTCAGCATGCACCTTGGATTAGAATGGCAGCATAAGAACATGCTGTTTTCTTCTTCCATACCTTTTCTAACAGCACAAGCATATTTCTAGGACTTTTCTTGACTTCCACCAGTAATTAAGCTGTCATTACTAAAGGCTTCTTACGTGTAAACCCAGAAGTGCTGCTCCTGAATGGTAACAATCTGCTCAGAACCAATCACGGGACCCCTTCCTTAACACTTCACTTTCATCCACTTACCTGCCATACTACTGGCTTGACTGTTTGGAAACACTGTCATCATTTCCTAAAAAAGTACAGGCAACCCTTAGTGAAAATATTTGCTGCTTCACAGTCATGTCGCTGCCTTCATCAGGCAGCAGGGTGACTTCCTGTAGCACTGGGATGGCCAGCAGCATTACAGGCGAGAGTGGAGGCAGCAAAAAACATTCCATTAGGTAGCCTGTTGAATTCAGTAAAAGTACACAATGAGATCTCATTATGCGCAAAGCATGAGGAAACTGTATTATACTCTCAATTAAATCGTCCAGGAACAAAAACCATGCCAGAGATTAGTTTCTGAAACAATCCATTTAAAATTTAATTTAAGAACATACTTGCAATTTTCAGAAAAGCCATCCTGCTTTTAAGAACATTTTATGTGCTATGACCATGGAGAGCAGAACTATATTTTATATATAAAAGGCTGACTCGTGTTGATTTATACTTGTGTTGATATACACATACGTGAGTGTGCTCACACAAGAACAGACGAACTGGATTCAGTCCTTCCTCTGCCTGAAGGGATCAAACCTACATCTCCCATGTGTGTTTATGTAAATATATGAATAGTTGGAAAAATGTAAGTCTAAATATTTATATGTACCAAGCACACTTCAGATAATTTTGTTTAACTAATAAAAACCTCTTTCAAAATGTCTTTACACCTCTTAACTGAATTCTACTCAAATGCAGCTTGACACATACTTTGATTGAATATTCCAACACATTAAAACCCATTAAATTAAAGAATCTTAATAAGCACTAAGGTATATAAATCACCTCAATACACATGTACTGGATTATTTGGTCTTCAGGTCAACTCAAAGAAATTTTGAGTTTAAAATAAATGCTTTGAAAGCAGACTGCAGACTACAATGTGCTCTAAATGTTTTACCAAAAGGGAGACTGGATGTTTGGCTTGGCTTACCTGACACACATTAAAATCAATAATGTAAATATAATTTTTCTGCTTGTCAATTTTAAATCATGGTTTTAAAATCAATCAGCATTTGACACTAAAAAAAACCCCTGACCCTTAATGTTGATGGCAACATCTGGAGTAAAGTCTGATGATCTAAGTCAGGACCAGTTCCCCAGAACAAGGCTAATGGCTACAGCTCTGGCACCACACTCTGAGATGACATAAGTGATACTTGGAGCAAATGTGGCAAAGATTCCAGTCTCAGTGAAAAATTTTCTGTTGGGTGCCTTCGTTCTCATCCTCAGGTCAGTTTCGGATAACTTAGTCCTACATGCAGTGACACTGGAACAGGACAGTTTGGTTGTGCACTATTTGGAAACGCAGGAGGAGCTCAAGGCTTCCCCAGCAGGGCAGACACGGTGGGAGTGGCCTTAGTGCTACTTGTTACAAATGTACAGATCTTACCAGGGAAGGAAACTCCAAAAATCAACTCCAGTGCTCACATGAGAATTCAGTTGTATGTAGAACTGACATGAGGCCAGAGATGAGATGCAAAGAGTACACATAGACAAGCATTTTAGGTGTTTAGCCTTGGTCCAAAAATGACCTTAAATACAGGAAACGTGTTCACACATATATACATACATATACATACTTACATATTTTCAGGTTTGATAGCCTGCAGTTAAGATTTGGAAATGAATACCCATATCATAATACAAAAATAATCTGCTTTTGAAATACTTATCTTATTAGGGCTACTACAGAGAATTAACATAAATATAATTTTCACCATGTTGCTTTGAGACTCTTCGTTACTCTGCAGCTCTTCTGTGTTAAAAATTGAAGCTTTACAGCTTTGCAAAATGAAGTCTTTCAGTGACACAGATGGACACACAATAGTAAATTCTCTACTGGATTTGCAAATGATGGTCCTTCTTCCAATGAAAAAGCTAACTATTGTCCAAATATTCTCTCTTCATAGTCTCTGGATTGATGTAAATGCTACATGCAAATACAAAAATTCTCAGTGGCAGCATAATTTGAAAAATGGTATTATAACAAGGTGCTTATAGGTTTGAAAATACTAAAAATAGTCCCATAAGAAAGAAGTTAACATTCAGAAACAAGACAGCCAAAGGTGTATGAGAAAATTAACTGTACCCTTTGCCTGTTATCACCATTGTACAAGCCAAGGCTTCTACAAATGAGAATTTAACTCTGTATAATTCCATGTCACCTGCTGCTGTCAGGAAGCTTTACAAAAACTTACAAGAAGTTTAATACTTTAAGGAAGTTTTTATAAAAACATGAAGCAGTGAAAAAAGAACCATATCCCCTCCATGCATTTTTTAAAATATCAACTGGAAAAAAAATTTCTATAATTTCACTGCAGCTTTAAGCACTCATCAGAGAAGAAGCCATGCGTTATCATATGTTTTTTTCTCTCAGGTCTCCCCCATTTCACATGCTGTCCCTCAGGGAGCCTCAGAAAATGCAGAATAGTGTTCACTCATTATAGGTGACAAAACTTCTATGCAATATGGAAGTTTTTACAAGTATTTATAATTGCGAATGCATATGGACAAAATAAATATCAAGCAGAAGGCGGGGATACCCATGTAATGCACAGGCATGAACTTTTGACTAAATCTGCACTCTGTCCATTTTTCATTTTCTACAGAACATGTAATTTTTCCATAAAGTTGCACAGGAATAAATAAAAAATGTTGATGCTAATGATTTTAAAAAAACCCCTGAATTTTCAAAAATATACTGCAGGGACCAATTCTGGGTAGGTGGCAACATTTTAGTCACTCTCTGCTTAAATCAAAGAGGAAAAAAGCAGAAACCTTTCCCTCACGTCCTATGTGATTGCTGATAAGTTTGCATTTCTGTCACCAGTATCAGTTACACAGTTTATCATTTTACTCGGAAGACTGGAAAAATGGATCTACACACCCAAATGTGTCCCTCACAGCTGAGGACAGTCTGAGGGCTGCAGGGGTTTCCTGCCTCCGAGACAACTGAGTGCCGTGATCATAAAAATCAAGCATAAGATGTATAAAAATCTGAGAAACCTTCATCTTTTAGTACCTCCAATTACTGAACAAATGGAAACAGTGAACTAAACTGACGAAAGGCTGAGAGGAACAAGTATTTCCATGTATTACATAGTCTGTTTAACTCTTCAAAAATTACCTCTCCACTGGTGACTGTACCACTCTGCTCTGTGTTCAAAATACTCATAGCACCAGACAGTTGACATATTTTTCCTTATAAAACTTCTCAGATATTAAAAAAAATTAGCTAAGAGATGCATTCAGGAGATAAGACCATTAATTACTTTCTCAGAGACAGATTTTTAAATCCAGATGATTTATTACTACACTAGAAATTGACCCTTGCACATGGAAAAATGCCACTGATTAAAGATGAGCCACAGAAAATTGTCTCATCATTAATTGGCACTAGGTACCAATGGGTCCCAATCATTTGGGAAAATGTGGTAAGAGGAACTTATTTGACTGCAGCATGATGGAGGCACTAATTTTAAGATATATACAGGCATAAACCACACACACCAAAATTACATACAAGTTCCCTCATACTGACCAACTTGCCAAACAAGTGTAATACCTTATTTCTGGTCACAACTGCAGCATAAATTGAACACAACTCTAACACAGTTGCTTTAGATTCTTCCTCATTAAAGACTTAATCTGAATTACAGTTTGATAATTACCTTAATCCATACTGAAAAACTTGATGGCCACATTTTATCATTTGTACATAAAAAGTCAGGTTAGTAGGAGCTATCAGGTGTAACTAAACCCACTCCATGATGCTCCTCAATCCCTCAATCACTTCAGATACCATAAGGCCAGGTTAATTCTTCAGGAAGACACAGTTGACATATTTATATAAATGTATATATTTCATAATACTGGTTATTTTATATAACATCATTACCTAGGTTTATACACAGTAAATATTTATCTCAGGGATAATAAAAAGACTACAATACAGGGATACCAGTTTGGCTTATAAAGTTTTGAGATCCTCTTAAATATAAGCAGAAGGATGATAATCCAATGGCACATTTTATACACAAGAATAGCCTGAGAGGAATTTTTTCTTGTCCCAAAAATTTTATGACTATCATGAGATGCCACTAGAAAAGTCTTCAGCATTATGAAAATTTTATATATGGTACACATACCACTGAAATTCATCACATGCCTCATGAAGCTCTGACATTTTTCTTAAAAAATTCATTCCTAAATAAATAGAACAATAAAAGACACAATTTTGACCACATGTTGCATGAACTCAAATGATAAATTATCAAAATAAATTTATTTAGAGAGTACAAATTTATTTTAATATTTCACAACATTTTTTCCTAATCTCCAAGTAATTTCTTAAATCCATCTCAAGAGAGACGTAGTTTGTCAAACGAACAATGGTCATCTATTTATTCTGACTATAAGTTCCAACACTCCAGTATTCAAGTAACTCCCCTGGCTGCTCCCTTCTTACGACCCAAAAAAAGGGACTTTTTAAAAATTTGTCTTTTAAGCTGACAAGTTACATTTTGGCTTCACTCTAATTCCACATAATAACTGAACAACATTTTTAATGGTGTTCTAGGTTTCAGTTTTCAAAATACGTGTCCTGACTTTTGGATTCAGAGTAACCAATTTGTAGTGATTATATGTTATTACCATGACAGATTGTTATAGCAAACATTCCTAATTCCCTTTTTTTTGAAAATAAAGATTATAAAGAGATACCAGAATATCAAAATGTAGATGAACAGAGTTTTAGCATGTCATTTGGATGATCTGGTTCGCTACACGTAGCTTGGTACCTTGACTAACATGAGTTTATTATGCATATTCATATATAATATGCACATAATTTTTTGCATTTATATTCGCAGCTAATCAACCAAAACACTGGCTGCAGAAAATTATTGTCTGGGAGTGGTATGACAAGTTCCAATTTTTAACTGTCTACTATATTTTTGCAATACTCATTTTTACATTACAGATTTTTCACATTACTGATTTTCAATTCTTTTAAAATATTAAATCACTGACCATTTATATGATTTATTTGTGTGAAGTGGGAAATAAAGCACCATCTAAATTCTAAGTGTAGCTTGTTCCCTTTGCAAGATAATGAACAGCTATCATTCCCAAGAATCTACGGTAGTGTGGGAGCAGGAAAAAAGAGATTGGGTCAAAAAAGACTCAACGGATTTACAGTGTTTTACTGGATTTCAAGGCTAGACAACCCCTGGTGTTCTCTTGAAACAGGTGGCTACATGAGATTACGGAAGGCCTCATTTATCCTGTTTAAACGGAAGCCTAAAGCTTAAGGAATAATTTAATTTTCAAAAGATGCATTCCATGAGGACTATAAGCATTGCTAAAATAGCAATGGGAAGTTTTATGTTAGTGGACTTTATACATTTAAATAAGACTTTTTATTTTTATACAAACCAGAATGAAACTTAATTGTTATTTCTGATATTATATTAAGGAAATAAACATATTTCATCATACTAACCTCTTGACTTCAAAGAGTATGAATGTGTTCCACATTAGCAAGATGTTACCTTTCTCTGAAAATCAAGTAATTTATGATAGGTGCTTCCAAAGGTGGGGGTTAACTTCTTTAAAACTGTAATCTGGATTTACACTATTCCATTCCTGTACACAAGTTGTTCCCATATAGCTACTGAATCTCCCTGCAAAGGCACTTACACACAGATTTTTTTTACCAAAAAATGGACAACAAACCAGCTCTTTGGCTCCCATGTTGAAGAATAACCCCTATCTATCCATTGCAATATTTCACTGTCACTGTGAGCACATGCTTCAAGAGAAGTCTGGCTCCCAAAGCAGGTATGAGAAGAGAACACAACAAACTTTCAGGATTTGCAGAGCCATGCTGATACTGACACTACTGTTGCTCCCCATCAGAGGTATGAAGAGTCAAATCAGCATCGAGAAAGTGCTGCAAGAATGAAGAGGAACACGAGGTTCTTGCTGAAATGCACCCATATATGCACTCTAACACAAATAAATACTAAATTGTGCACTGGTCTTAATTTAAAAAAATCTTATTCACTTCTCAAAATAAGCTACTTAAGTGAACTAGAAAGCTATTAAATGTTCTAGCAAACTATTTCACACTGTTTTCCTTAAAATATGAAATAACATCCTGAGAAGACAGCACTGCTAGCCTTGAAGAATGATACACTATCTATCAAAACAGTTTTAATGAATAAGAAAATATCCTGCAAAGCCAGGAACTTCAGAGCAGACATAACATGATGACATGGTATTATCTCTGTCTGAACTTACGTGGCAGAGAAAGCTGGGGAATGAGAGGCCGGAGAGCTGTGCCATGGAAAGGGAACTGGGAGTCCTGGTCCATGGCAAGGTGAACATGAGCCAGCAGTGCCCTGGCAGCCAGGAGAGCCAGCCTAGGGTGTCCTGGGGAGCATCAGGCACAGCATCACCAGCCAGGCAAGGGAGGGGATTGTCCTGCTCTGCTCTGCACTGGGGCGGCCTCTCCTCGAGTGCTGATGGCAGCTTAGGGAACCGCAATATAAAAAAGACATTGAGCTGTTAGAGAGCAGCCAAAGGAGGGCCAAGAAGATAATGAAGGGCCTGGAGGGGAAGGCGTATGAGGAGTGGCTGAGATCACTTGATTTGTTCAGCCTGGAGAAGAGGAGACTGAGGGGAGACCTCATTGCGACCTTCAACATCCTCACAAGGGGAAGTGGAGAGACAGGCACTGACCTCATCACTCTTGTGACCAGAGATGGGACTCAGTGAAAGGCCATGAAGTTATGTCAGGGAAGGTTTGGGTTGGATAGCAGGAAAAGGTTTTTTACCCAGAGGGTGGCTGAGCACTGGACAGTGTCTCTGACTGGCAGAGCAGTGGAGCAAGGGAAGAAGGCCATTGCTTTTCCCACAATCCTGGAGGCTGCCAGCACCCCCAGGGAGGGCTCCTATTTTTCCCTTCCTGAGCATCAGGGTTCTTTCCAAAAGGCAACCCTTGCCTTTAAGCCTCATATTCCTCTGATTATAGTTCATTCTCATATTTCTGAATCCTACCAGCAACAGAAATTCCTATCAGCTGCTGAAAATTTATATATTGCTCAGTGATTTAGGAAAATAATCTGCCTCTCTCAAGAGAGGTGAAATTCACAAACAAACCCAGTAGAGGAAGAAAGGGCTGTAACTGACACAAATACTGGGATTTCCAACATTCTTATTTCTTTTTTACCTAACTTAAAGTATTTACCTAGCTTAAAGAAGCAGTGGCCAAGAAAGCATTTTTACAATCAGAAAAAAAAAATAGCTTTGCTTAATGAACAGAACTGAAGTAATTTGGTCTGTAATGAGACCGAGAACCAGAAAAAGCTGTTGTGTTGTCCTCTGCTGCACCTCTGGAGAAACTCCCTCAGCTGCTTTGCTTCATTCAGCCTCACATTTGTTTCTTCATAAACTCCAAAGTGAATTATTCCTTACACTATTTTGCATTTTCCAGTCACAAAAAAACTCCCAATACCTACAGGCAAAAATATTTTTCGTCTTTTATTCACTTGTTGCTACCTTTAAAAAAAAAATAAAAGGGAGACTGCAGATAATTATTATTTATATTTATATAATATTATCTGTAATTATTATTTGGAGGCACAAATTAAGTGCTGGCACAAAACAGTGGAAGGAAGAAAAGAGCTTTTTGACATTCTTCACTTAGTGTTAACATGAGTGTAATGTGAGCTGAATGAACAGTACCTAATAAGCTAATGCTAAAACCTTTCTCAACCATTTATAATTACTTTCTACAATGCGCAACTACATGGTACACTGAATTTCTAGGAGAGCATGCACTCATGTTTGCACAGGATCAACACATGAAACAGTAAAGCTTGTAAAAAGTTCCTAACCAATAAATACCTTCAAAAATAAAGCAAATAAAGATCATTTAAAATATCAATCCATAAAAGAAAATGGAGATTTTAAATATGATATTGAAATTTACTGTACAGCAGGTGTGTTCCAAGACTTGTTAATGGTGATGAATAACTGTATTCAGTTTAGTCCAACACCTCCAAATTCCCAGTGTCTACACAAGGATGAAGTCAAACATTTTGAGACTTTACTTTAAAAGAGCTTATCTATTTCATGTGACATTGAAATTCATATGTCAGGTAAGCAAACAGCAATAAAGAATCCGACAAAAGGGTCAGTTACAGGGTAGCTTAAACAGAGAGACTAGTCTCTATGTAAGAAATAAAAGAAAAAATAAATAAAAAAAAAAGAGAGAGAGAGAGAGAAAGTATCCAACCCCGTATTTATTAATGCAAATGACCTGACATGCATTGGAGGCATTCTTAAATTTAATTTTGCCAACTTTTTGCAAACAAATTGAAAAGACAGTTGGTAAGCAACTAAGACGTCTGATTTCAGATAAGTACTGAGAAGGACAGTACGAAACATCTGGCAGTCACTGCAAGACAGAGACTTTTCTTTGTAAAGGCTACCACAAAAACAGCTGAACCCTACAAACCTCAATGGGAGTGTGTGGTTTACAGGTAAAACTGTTTTGTTTAGAAGGCAAATGATTTTCAAGCTTACTGTATCTGGTCTCTTACGAAGAGACAGAAATTCTAAAAAGGGAGAAAAACTTTCAAGTAACTTGTGAATTTTTTTTTATTGCTTCACAGCCAGTATCTGAGAGATTTCTTAAGAGCTATCTGATTAAAATTACAAGTCAGAGAACTACTGAAGACAGCAAAGGCATACTTTGTGTTACTCATAGCTACTTCAGTGTATGTAATAGTCTGATTTTATAGACAGTATTTCTATAGCAGATTTTAGTTTTTAAACATCTTATTTGCTCTATCAGAACAGCTCAACTGCAATTCACTGATAGCTATGAAAAGGAATAGCAGCAATAACACTAAAATAATATATTTTAACCTAGTTACTCTATTTGCAAACCTTATTAATGAAGAGTTGGCTGTTAATAGCTCAGATATTAAACATCTCTAGTCTCACAACCTTTTATTTCCTAAGGGAAACAGAACAAGAAAACACGGAATTTGAAGAATTCAAATATGATCAGACCTGACTTGGATCTTCTAAAAAGAGAAATATATTTTCCAACCTCTGATGATTTTTCCAAGAACATACCCACACCATTTTTAAAGATCTATCTAACCTGTTCCTCCTAAAAGCAGTTGAGACATCTTTTACAAATGTAACTAAAATGAAGATGATTTCCTAGAGCAGTCAGAATTGCAGAAGGGGCTACATCAATACCGGACTAGTTTTTCAGGGGAATTTAGTTTTTTTGAAGCTGTGATGCCATCGGAGAAAGGGGGATGCAGGGAAATGGACTGAGGATTAACATACAAGCACAGTCAGTGAGCAGAAGGCTCCTGAGAAGTCATCATTGAATAAGAAATCAATTTACTCATGAAAAACAAACAGCCCAAATGAAGGTGGAAAGATGGGATGAGATGTTTAAAAAGAAAAAACCCACGACTCTGCAATGCTGCCTGACAGAAATAGCACTTCTGGGAAAGTCAGCAGTAGAGGGAAAAAGACACATTTCCACAGTGTTGAGGATTGCATGGAAAGACTCTGTGCCCTAACTTTCCTTCACCACAGGAAGTATTCAGAGGTGTTATGGCCTATGAAGAGCTGCCTGCTAAAAAGTCTAATGAAATAACTGAGAATATTACTGCATATACCAGTAATAGCCACATACATCCATACTGCTCTAGGGATCCCAAGACAAACCTACAACTTTTCTGAACTCTGTGAAGGTTAAGAAAGAGAATTATGAGGATGACCCTTTGTGGTTGAAGACACTGTGTAGAAACTTGTGGATTGGTAAAGCCTGAGAGACACCTATGAAATCTCATCCTACAATTTTATTTTTTTTCAGCCAAACATGAGACATGAGGTGAAATAAATATTTCTCCCTGAAAGTATGAGTCAATAAGTTTACCCTTACCTTCAGAACATCCATCTTTCGGCAAGCTGACATAAATGACATATTGGTTCTTTTTGGAGGAAAAGGAAACCAGAGAGATAAAGAGCAAAGAATTTAGAACAGACCCATGAGGCTTCACAGTACAGCTTAAATACAACATGACTTTAAAAACCTTTCAGCTCAAGAGTGAAAATCAACTTTGTTTTATTAGCTAAATTTAGAGCAATTAGTAAACACTGTACTCTAATAGGAAGCAACAGGCTTCGGCCACTGCAGGTAATGGCTGTGCTCCGGAAAGCAGCAGCTGTAAAGGTGCTGTAACAATACATCATCTGGCTCGCTTATGAGGTCTGTTGATTAACAAACTCAAGGCCACACAAGGAAAGAGAAAAAAATGAGGGAGCAGAGTAGGTAATTAAACTTTTCGTTTACTACACAGTGCACAGAAACACATGTGAACATTCCCCACACTGGCTTCATTCCAGGCTCCTTCTCCAACATTACAATGTTGTAATACCACTCATATCAACTTAAAGACATTAAAAACCACAAAAGGAACCAAAATTTCTTAACACAAAAATTATCTAAACTCCCTGTGACTAGAAGTTTTGAACAATGACAGTGACTTCTGAGACACAAGACTATCAGGGTGGCCAGGATGACGTAGAATTTAAGATAAAAAATTCAGATAAATATAAGAATTTCAGATATATAGTCAAATTGTAATGTGCCTGCTGTACTGCAAGGACAGCAGCATTGCGTTTTTAAGTAACCCAAAAGTGATGTTAAACATACAAGAGGCGATCAGAAAAGTTAGGAATCCTGAGGAAATAAAAAATTAAGACATGACGGTATCTATTAAAGCCAATCCTATGATGTTTAGCTCAACAGCAAATTCAGATAATATGTTTTCAGATGAAAAAGTGCAATCCTAGGGCCATTGCTTTGAGAATAAGGCATAAACAAACAACATAAGCACAAGACAAAGTATTTCAGGCACTTAGAAAACCATACAGAGTTCTAGAACTTTGATATTCCAAGTAATATATATTTTTAATGAAACTGTTTGTTTTGCAAAGCTACATACCCTTGTCATATACTCTAGCTACATACTTGAGGAGAACTCAAGCCATATGACATTCAGATTCCTTTCTCCAGGAGAATTCCCAGGCATTTTGACTACCTACAATGGAAACACTCAACACTACAGACCCACCAACTCCTGAGTGGAACTTCACCTTCATTTTTGGCCAGCTGAAGCAGAGTTTTGAGGAAGCTGAGTGAACCAGAAGAGCTGAAAACAATATATTGTCATGATTTGAACACATCTAAGAAACAAAATCCCTTCTCTGTAAAAAGCCCAATCTAGTTCTTAAGAACAGAAGCAACGGAGATTAATTTCACAACACATTTATTTAAACAATATCTAGATCTTACAGTAGTCCATTAACTCAGTGCACTCTGAATACTGATTCTGCACTATCTCATTTTAGTGCCTTATGGGGTAACACCTGTGAAATTATGAACTAATGCTTATGGAGAGATATCCTGTATAACAGCATTTTGCTAGTACCAATTATTCTATTAAGAATTCTTAAATGATTTAGCAAAATTATAAATTTTTTCTGTAATTCCACTGTGACTTGTACCATTAGGCATGATAGTGCAGTAGAACCAGTAACATGTTCGTAGTAATAAGCCAATATGAAATGATGAATTTCTGCACCATTTATTAAACACTTTGAATAAGCAGTTCTGATGTTATGGTCATGTCACTGCTAAAAGGCAATGCTGTAATTGAGAAAATTTCCCACAATTTTTGACTGCAAGAAACTCAAAATGCACATGGAAGTCCCTGCAGTATTCTGACAAACCCTCTCCAAAATAACCTAAAAAGTTTTATGTTTTATACTGTCACCATGGGGTGTGCAGACCTACAAGAAACTACTTACTCCCATAAGCCAAGACACAAGAGTGAAGAGGGGCTTTAATTATTGTTCACCTTTAAAATGGGACCACTAGGTCAAATGAGATACTAGTGATAGCAGAGCAAAAGCCAGAAAGTTATTTGTGTTATCAGCTGTATGGATAAAGACCAAGTATTATCTGATTATCAGTCTTATCTACATGCTCACTGGTATCTGTGTATGCTGTTACAAAAAACTGAATTACTTCAACATGACTTACAGATAAGTAAGTCATGGTCCCTTTTTCCTTTGTTCTTATTTTTGAAAAGCAATGGAAAAATTACCGAGTTGCCTTCCTGAAGTCAGAGATATTTAGAATCCTAATCACAAATCAAAAACATCAGAGACCAGTCTTACTCTCATCAGAAAGACAGATGCCTGGCTGCTTGATCAAACACGTTTGGAGCTACTCTTTCTATTCAGAACGAACATCTGATTTTTGCAAGTAAAAATGGATTTGTTCACTTCTTTTACTAACACACTATAGACAGATCATTACGCACAGAGTAAGCAATTAATTAACTTTGTGCAGTTAAAGAAATAAACCCAAAATGTTTTCTTTAAATAATAAAAATGTCAGCCACATATACCTGTTCTATGCACTTGTCAAAATGCAGCTTCCCCTCAGAAAAATGAGGTACAACTGAGCAGCATAAACGTTCTAACAGCAGTTTAGCAAACAAGGAGCTGTCAACTTCCAATAAGCTATTATTCACACCTCTTTAATCACTGCCACAGAGTCGATTATAAATAGCCTCATACATTTTTAAATAAGGTCATTCTGAAATGAAACAACAAAGAGGGTAGTAAATATTCCAGTACATAAGCAATTTAAATTCTACAGCATAACAGAACTGTGTGTTCTCAAATACTCAGTTTAAAGAAAGCCAACGAAACCTTTTATTAACTGGTGCAGTGTCAGACACGTAATCTCTGTGAGATCAATAAACCAGGCCAATTATGTGGTAGTTTGCAAACAGATCTGAAAGAAATGAAACTATTATGACTTGTTCACAAAATCCAGCTTCAACAGCATTATTTACAAATATAAAGTAATACAAATTAAGTTAATACAATACACGAACTGCATGGGTAAGTGTATTATGCAAACATTTCATACGAATATGAAACAGCTTCTCTCTGCTTTCCCAGAAGAACACAAAGAAACAACTTATGTAGAACCCTGATTCATATGAGACCATTTTCTGTTTTTCTTGGGATTTTAAATAAATAGAAATTAACACACAAAGAAAAGCAAGAAAAGATCTGCACAAGTAGAATTGAGCTCTAATTTTCCCCTCTTCCCCAGATTTTCTGAGATTCAACATTACTTGATAAAATGACAAGTAGGACAATGCTAAATCTTTATAAATTATCTCAGAGAACAAAATGATAAAAATTATGCAATTTTTTTTTCTCAGAAGCACTATAATAGTTAAGTGGACCACAATTTAAAGAAGTTAATTTAGCAGTACCAGAAAAAGGAAAAATAGTAGAAAAAACATAACCAAATAGTTCTCGTTTTACTGACCCCACGCTGTGTTGTTACTGTGAGAATTACTGGAACATTTCTTCCTATCACAAGCTCTGTTTTTCTAACTTGATAGTCATAGAATCATAGAATATCCTGAGTTGGAAGGCACCCAAAAGGATCACAAAAGTCCAACTCCTGACCCTGCACAGGACAACTCCAAGAATCCCACCATGAGCCTGAGAGCGTTGTCCAAACACTTCAGGATCTCTGGCAGGTAGTGGTCACAGGGCCATTTCGCTGGGGAGCCTGTTCCAGTGCCCAACCACCCTCTGGGTTAAGAATCTTTTCATAATATCAAACCTAAAAATCTCACTTGACACAACTTCAGGCCATTTCCTCAGGTCCTGTCACTGGTCACCACATAGAAAAGATCAGTGTCTGTCCCTCCTCTTCCCCTCATGAGGAAGCTGTTGATTGCAGTGAGGTCTCCCCTCAAGTCTCCTCCAGGTTGAACAGACCAAGTGACCTCAGCTGCTCCTCACACGGCTTCTCCTCAAGGCCCTGCACAATCTTTACTGCCCTCTTTATAGACAGAGACTTGTCTGTGATTTTCAAGGCCTACTGATACATTGTGCTGTATCCACCCATATATACATAGTCCTTACCTGTTCCATTGTGGCTCATTCTGGAAAATGGGCTCCATGAGTGGGGGACCCCAATACTCCTCACTCCCCAAACCCTTCTGAGGTATATAACCCAGTTAAAATTTAAGCCTCACTTATTTATCAGATTTAATTCAAAGGTGTTCTATATAGTTCACAGGCTGCGTTGCATCTGATTCTAAAAAAGCTAGTATTCCCCATGAGCAGCAACAATACCTAAATCATCCTCCAACCTAGAAACAGACCTTAATAGTGAAGTGTCATATTTAAGTATTCATGCATCTGGGCAGACACAGAAGGCATTGTTCATTGTACCTGCACTCGGACCTGGCCATGCCCAGAAGCTGTATCCCCCCAGCACCATGCCTAACCCTACCACTCTGCTGCATCTTTGTTTCACAGTCTCACCATAAAGCAAGAGTGACCTCTTGCATAAAGGATATGCAGAAGTTCAATACAATTAAGAACTGAATTAACTTCAGAATTCAATTAAGAACTTCATAGCTATCAAAACATTTACCTACACCCATAAACACCCCAAAAAACAATGTCAAGGATCCACTCTTCTCAGTATTTCCCCACAGTAAGGCAGTACTGGTATTCTATGCAGCTATACTTTCTTATTGGATTCCTGTGTCTTAAATAAAGCATATTACACAATTTTATTCTAATCGAGCAAGGGGGACCCCAGTCCTTGCCGTGTTTGTACTCTAACTATCTGAGCTGAGAACAGAAGCAGGAATGGAAAAGGGAAGACAACAGAAAAGATACAACTTAGCTGTGAACCAAATGAGTTAAAAATAAACCCAACCCTCACATGATAGCAGAATATTACTCAGTATGTTAGGACCATGACACAGTAAATGGAGAAGAATATGATACACATACACAGATGAAAGTAGCACAACAGCTACACCTATATGAGCTGTAAATGAGAATGAAACCCAACACCTACACAGTAAAAACTTTAAAAACTAGCAGGTGGGCAGCCCACATGGGATAAAATATCAGATAATGAAATTCAAGTTTAGAGATAACATTCCAAAGAAGGTCATGGGGCACACAAAAGAATCTGCATGAACCTGAGTTCTCTTCAATAGGAACACCAACCAAAAGCACAGCCCTACTTTTATCATACTGTAATAAAATAATTTTTAACTTTATGAAGTAATTATATTAAATTACCCCAAGGAATTAAAAACTTAAAAACCAGAGTCTTGTCTTCTGACCTGCTTGTGAAAAGCCCTGCTTCATTTCTCACTTCTGACCCTACTTGCTTACTCATTTAGAACACAGTTTAATAGGTAATTCCAATTACATTGAATTAAATAGTTTAAGGACGGGTATATGCATCCCAGTCATGATGATGTGTCTATACTGCTTCTATCAGCTGACATACCAGGTAGAATGGATGTTTTACCAAATCCCCAGAGAAATGAAGCAGGGTAACTAAATGATCTATTTATTTAACTTGTCACTAGGTACAACAAAAAAAAAGGGGCACCTAATCTTCAGTTCTGAATTCTGCTCTTCAATCCACAGGTTAACCTGGGCTACTCAGAAGCCATCCTACACAACTGGCTGCCTTGTGGACACAGCAGCCCACGTGCAGCTGTCCTGCCACATGGAGTACATCTTCTCTCAGCTCACCAGCAGGGCATTTCCAAGACAATGTGTACTTTACCCTGCTGTGCAAAGGAATTAGAACAATGAAAAAAGGATCAGTGACAGAATGGCTTAACGTGGTTCTTGCCAATAATATGAAAAGATGAGCCAGTTGTCATAAAGTATCCATGGGAAAGGTTCATTTTACTTTCTAAAGTCATTTTGAATTAGCTACATACTGGTGCAGGTGGCAGGCCTGCCGAGAAGGAATTTGACAGGGCAGTTTTTCCCTACTCTATAGCTTAGAACTTATGTATAGAGAATCATAAAACACAGAATGGTTTGGGTTGGAAGGGACATAACAGATCACCTAGTTCCAACCCAGCTGCTGCACCTTGCACTCGGCCTTGTTGAGCTTCATGAGGTTTGTGGGGGCCCAGCTCTCAAGCCTGTCATGGCACCCCTTCCCTCCAGCGCAAGGAACTCTGCACAGAGCTCAGTGTCATCAGCAAACTGGCTGAGGGTGCAGCTCATCTCACTGTCCATGTTACTGACAAAGATGTCAAACAGAGCCAGTCCCAGTGGCAACCCCTGCAATGCCACTTGCCGCTGCTCTCCACTTGGACATCGAGCCCTTCTGAGTGTGACTGATCAGCCAATTTCTTATCCACCAACTGCTGCATCCATCAAATCCATGGCTCTCCAGTTGAGAGACAAGCATGTCCTGTGGGACACTGTTGAATTCTTTCCACAAGTCCAGACAGATGACATAGCTGCTCTTCCCTTATCTACCACTGCCATAACTCTGTCATACAAGGCCACCAAATTTGTCAGACATGATTTGCCCTTAGTGAAGCCATACTGGCTGTCACTAATCATTTCCTTATTTTCCATATGCCTTAGCATAGTCTCCAGGAGGATGTGCTCCATGGACTTGCTGGGCACTGAGGTCTTTCTTTCTTCCCTTTTTAAAAATGGGGTTATGCTTTCCCTTTTCCAGGTCCATATATAAATCATCATCAAGAAGAAATTAGCCTAAGATGAAAATACATCAAAGGATGATTTCTATACCCATTTCAATGTTTTAAAATCATTATTAACCTCACACACTGAAGACAGACTACAAAAATCTTATTATTTGTAGGAAATGTCATTGAATTAATATGATACTCTTGAATTTAAAGTACTGCTTCCTGGAGAAAAACTGAACAACGTCATCAAGTATTTTAGGATCCATATAACCTGACTGCACGAGGAACATAAGATATTTCATTGTAATGAAGAAAAAAGCACTACAGCATTAAAAGTAGTTCACTAGATAAAGTCTTGCCTTTGCACCTATGCCAGAGCTTCAACTAAGCTATCAAAAAAATATTCCTGTTCGTTAAACCTAGTAAAATATTTCAGACAGTAAACATGATTACAAGTTTTAAATAACATCTATATTTGAAATTACTTCATCCAAAGAGAATTTCACAGGTTCCTTCCATGTTAGGCTTGCAAGGCATTATGATAAACTGCTTTTATTTTCAGAACTAGAAAAGTGTACTTCAGAGGAAGACAACATTTTTCATCTTTGCTTTTTAATTACTATTCTGAAACATAAAGGTGCTCTTAATTGACTAAAGGCAAAGAAAAGCATATATTTTTAAGTGGTAATAAGTCTCAAATTTCTCTTCCCAACTGGTAAGAGAGATTTTCACACAGCACAAGGGAGGTGAGGGGTGCTGAGACAGAACACGAAGTTCCCCAGATCTCTGCCAGCTTTATAAAAGGTCAGAGCCTGGGGCTCCAGCTTCCTGGAGCTCCTGGGCTGCTGCTGACACATGAGAAGTGAGAGTGGGAAGGAGGGAATTTTCCCGGTTAAGTGAATGGCTCAAGAAATCCCTGGACAGGTGGAGATGGCAGTGTCAAGATGGGCTCAGAAGAAAAAAGTCAGGAATCCACATCTGCAAGTGTGTATTTATGTTTATTTTATTAGTTAGCAGCTTAGAGTTTGTTCTGTACACATACAGCAGCCTTATCTACTTAAAATAAAAATTGTTCTGAAGAATATCCTTTTAATTCATGTACAGGAATTTTTTCAGGAAGTACTTACATGGCAAGTCCTCCTCCTATAGGTTAGCTAACTAAAATTTGTGCACAGAGCAACCTTATTTAAATTGTTCTCTAAAAGCAAATTGAAATAGTCATATTGAAGCAAATGACAAAGAGACAGGTTTGAAGGTGAGAAAAAAATTTTCATAACATAAAGTCAACTTTAAACTATGAATTGATCTTAGAGATTAAAAAAGAGGAAGTGAAAGTTACTTTTGCATGGTACCATCTGAAATTAAGAGTTTTATTTAAAAAATGCTTATACATTAACCTTAGCTCTTAAAACAATTATTTTATAACTTAACTTTGGAAAGATTCTAAGAATAGACTGGTAAGAAATGCCACAAAATAAATTCTTCCTCCAGAATCACTGACAAGCAGCTAACAGATCAACAGCCCTTTTCAAGCTGT
The DNA here is from genome assembly GCA_026261815.1 of Monarcha castaneiventris obscurior. Taxonomy (NCBI): domain Eukaryota; kingdom Metazoa; phylum Chordata; class Aves; order Passeriformes; family Monarchidae; genus Monarcha; species Monarcha castaneiventris. The sequence goes on from JAMPIT010000230.1 coordinate 11,974,447, forward strand.
GCCAGTTAGATTATTTCCAGTAATGTAATATCCTCTATACTCAAATCATAGATCATCTAGTTCCAACCCCTTACCATGGGCAGGGACACTTTTCACTCCACCAGGTTGCTCAAAGCCTGATCCAACCTGGCCTTGAACACTTCCAGGGATGGGGCAGCCACAGCCTCTCTGAGCAACCTATTCAATGCCTCACCAGCAAGGAATTTCTTCCTAATATCTAATCTAAACCTACCCTTGCTCAGTTTGAAGCCATCCCCCCCTCCTTGTCCTGTCACTACACATCCTTGTAAAAAGTCTCCAATTTTCTTGAAGGCTCCCTTCAGACACTGGAAAGCCACAGTTAGGTCACCCCAAAGCCTTCTCTTTTCCAGGCAGAAATATCCCAATTCTCCCAGCCTTTCCTTGTAGGAGAGGTGCTCCATCCCTCTGATCATCTTGGGGGCCTCCTCTGGACTCACTCCAACAGGTCAATGTCCTTCCACTGCTGGGAACAAGAGCTGGACACAACACTGCAGGTGGGGTCTCACCAGAACAAAGCAGAGGGGCAGAATCACCTCCCTCAACTTCGTTAGATCTTTTTTATTTAATCTAAATTTTGGATAGTATCTCGATAACATTATCATCACACATCAGCCCCAACTCCATTCAGAGCATCTCTGCAGGGGTGGCTGAATGTTGTGCCCTGCACACCCTCTCCTTGCTGTGCAGCCCACCTATTGAATACACAGCACATGTGCATGCATATACCCATAAATTTAAAAAACAAATCATGATTGTGCTTATAATTTTGGAATCACAGGTAAGAGACCAGAAGAAATATTTTAATTTTCAATAGTTAGGAAAACAAACCTCTCCACAATATCGGTCTTTAGGTGTGATGGCAATTTCAAACCCAGAAGGAAATTGTGTCTGTCACTTAAACAGATAGAAATACAGTTTTTATAGCACTTTTTAGGAGCAGCTGTGCATTCACCAACAGATAATTCATTTCAACTCTGAAAAAATTTTCTGCAATAAGCAAAAGAGAAATATAAGTGGTAAATATTAGCACATGCAGGACTAAAATAAGAAAATTCAGTTATCTTGTCAAAGGCATCTTTATGCTTTAAGCAGAACAGAAAAGTGACCAGGCATTTTGAGCTGTGCGTAACTTCAAAAAATGCATCATGTCTTCTAATTTTCACCATTTGTAGTTACAATAGAAAATACATCCATGAGCTTTAAAGAATTTAATTACAGAATCAAGGTTGGAAAAGTCCTCTGGGATCAAGGAGTCCAACCTCTGACTGGACACCACCATGTCAAGTGCCATGTCCCATCTTTTTTTATGCACCTCCAGGGACAGTGACTCCACCACCTCCCTGGGCAGCATGTTCTGATGTCTAATTCCCCATTCTGTGAGGAAATTCTTCCTACTGTTACAGAAAACTTACACCTTCTGTTCCAGTGTTGGTTGTGAGAGGCATTTTGTTATTGTATAGACTAACTGCAGTTGTCCCACCACATCTGAATGTAACATCCTTAGAACAATAATCTGACATCAGGTGGGGGGAGGTTAAAAAAAATACTCTTCAATATTGGAACTCTGATACCCAGCTCATTGGCTGTCCTCCTCTGAAATACTCTGAAAGAGTAGACTGAAAGAGCCTGTGGGTCTTGACGAGACAGTACAACCACATATAAGCATTTTTTTGAAAAATTAATGTTTTGACCATGTTATTTGATTCCAACAAAAAAGATCCAAGTGCCAGACCTAATGTCTAGAATTGTTGCCAGTTGAGGATTTCACTGATGAGAGAATTAAATTAGACCTAAAGAAGTTAAACAGTAAAAAAAAACAAGTGGGCTGACTGCAGGTCCTACGCTCTCTCAGCACACACAACCATGACAGCAAACCCTAACAGAAGCAGCAATGAAAGCCATAGTTTCCACTCATGTTTAGTATCTTAAATTACAACGCATCACAAAACATACTTGAAAAATAATGTTGCATTAGATAATTGAGAGGAAAACTGATCGTCCAACTGATCATACTGCAAAGCACCAAATTTTGGGGGTTGTTGCAGTGACAGGTGGATATTCACTGGAGGGCAAGAACAGAAGGGGTTTGCTGTGGCACTGCTTTGCCAGTTTCCCTGTCCTCTTCTATAGGTCTGTCAGCATCCCATCTGTGACAGCAAAGAACTTTTCCTCTCAAATCTTTACAGTTTACAGTTTTATTTGTTCCTAGATTTTGCTGTGTGAATAGGAAATCCTTACAGCCTGAGACATGTTACTCTCCTTCAATGCAGAAGAAAATAAAGACTGTGGGGGAACAAGTAGCTGGAAAAACTCCCCTGATAATAGGCAGTATGATAGGATGAAGAAAGTAAAATGTTCTTTACTTCTGCTTCTTCCAGGCCTCTGGCTAACTGAGTATCTTCTCCAAGACATTAAGTAGCAGCAAGATGGGTATCAACTTGCAAGCAGCTTTTCAACTGTTCCACTATTCATCCAACAAAATCCATGCTGTCCTGCTCACTGATATTCTGTCCAGTTTTTAAGCTTTTAATTACATTAAAAATTACTTTCAGAATCTAATAAATTCAAAAAAAAGGTGTTCAACAGCCTTTGTGGAGTCAACAAAATTGCTATAAATACATTGGTCCTCATTTTTGGAATGAAGAGAGAGCTCCACATCAGCACAAAGAAGAAACTGCCTGCCAGCTCCAAAGGGCCTGGACTCTCAGATTCTGGATTAGAGGGTGTGCTCCTGGATTCTCAACATTACTAATATTCTGTTTTCAAAACTGAAAAACGTAATTTTTATGTTTTCCTTCTCATGTACAAAGCCACTTGAACATTTTCTGGTTTATTATAACAATGTCAAATGTCCTAGATATTTAGTAAGAGCAAATTCCTGTAACCAGTTGCTATGCTGCAGCTATTAGGTGAGCAAGCTGTATCTCAAGAAGGCTATGAAGAGGTCTGAAATTTACGAAGCTAAAAATAGTTGGCAGCTGAAAACAAACCCAAAATTAATTGTATTAAACAGTTTTTAGTGTGTGAAGAAAAAACTGTCATATATAGAAACATATATGCAAATTTTGATACTGTACTAAATTCCCCAATTTTAAAGGACATGTGATCAGGTATAACTGCTAGCTTTGAGATGCAAAGCAGAAAATCATGCACATGAAAGGAAAAAAAGTTAAAGCAGGTCTAAGGTTTGGGTTTGGTTTTTTAAGACTCTGAATCTACCCTGAATAATTTTTCTTTAGGTCAGTGCTTCATTTCCCTGCCTTAGTTGCCATCTTTAGATTTTGATTTTTAAAATTTTTCCGCAGGACAAATTAAACTACTATTTTCAATAGAACTATATTGCTACAAGTGCACAATTTCTGGGGTATGTAGGACAGAAACAGGACAATTCAAAGGAGTAATTTTTATTTTACAGATCACTAAGTTATTTTTAAGAATTCTGCTAACAATATCTAGGAAAATTAACAAACTAGAATTCATAATACGGTCACCTGTATCATCCTCAAGAAAGCTTCACGATCTACAAATGGAATGCTGAAAGCCATTGGCAGATACCCTCTGCATGGCATGTGATACATCAACATTCAAACTAATACCCAGCTGGGGAAATTAATCTGAAAAGCACTGAACATTGTAGAAGAGATAAGAGCAGACTCAGCATATAAAAATAACTCAGCATAGATTACATAAAAGACATAATCAGGGGTTAAGCAAGGAAGATGACTGCACAGCTGAGGGGAAAATAATGCCTCCTGCAAATTCAGGTTGAGGCCCTACGACACTATACTGCATTTTTCACCCACATAACCACCTGCTGTTTTTTCACGGGACTTTTGTCTCATTCCACATACAAGACAGGCAATGCTCCTCCACTACGCAGGTAGTCAGATTTAATTCGCAGAGGAGTCACTGTGAGAATGTTCAACTCCCAGCTGACTCTGAAATTGTGTGGGATCTACTGCTCCAGCTGGATCCCTACAAATCTATGGGGTCTGATGGGATTCATCCAAGAATCCTCAAAGAGCAGGCTGATGTCATTGCAAAACCTCTCTTGATGAGCGGTCTCAAGAATCCAGAGAGGTCCCAGCTGGATGGAAGCTGGCAGAATTGTCCCAATTTTGAAGAAGGGCAAAAGAAGGACCCCAGAAACTACAGGCCTGTTAGTATCACTTCAGTGCCCAGTAAAATCATGGAAAGGAAGCATTGAAAAACACCTGAAGAACAATACAGTCAGTGGTCACAGCCAGCATGGCCTCGTGAGGTGGAAGTCCTGCTAGTAGAACCTGATTTCCTTCTATGACAGGGTAACCCACCGAGCTGATCTAGGAAAGCCAGTAGATGTAACCTTTTTGGACTACAGCAAAGTTTTTGATACTTGCTCACAATATGCCTACAGACAAAGCATTCAGCTCACAGCTGGATAACCCTGTTACGTGATGGGTGAGCAACTGGATCACAGGCTGGGCACAAAGAGTTACAGTGAATGGGGTGACATCAAGCTGGTGACCTGTCACTACTGGGTTCCACAGGGCTCCATCCTCAGCCCAGTTCTCTTCAACTGCTTCATTAATGACTCAAAGGAACACTAGGTAAGTTTGCCAATGACGCTAAATTAGGAGGAGCTGTCAACTCCCTTGAGGGCAGAGAGGCCCTGCAAATTAGAGGTCTGGGCAATCACCAACCATATGAAGTTCAACAAGGCAAAGCACTGGATTCTGCACCTGGGATGGGGCAACCCTGGTTGTGTGCATGGACTGGGGAATGAGAGGCTGGAGAACAGTGCTGGGGAAAGGGACCTGGGGGTCCTGGTCGATGGCAGGTTGAACATGAGCCAGCAGTGCCCTGGCAGCCAGGAGGGCTAAGTCTGTCCTGGGGGGCATCAGGCACAGCATCACCAGCCAGGCAAGGGAGGGATTGTCCTGCTCTGCTCTGCACTGGGGTGGCCTCACCTCGAGTGCTGGGGGCAGTCTCAGGTGCCACGATACAAAAAAGACATTGAGTTGTTAGAGAGTGCCCAAAGAAGGCCCCCGAGCATGGTGAAGGGTCTGGAGGAGAAGCCTTGTGATGAGAGGCTGAGATCACTTGGTTTGTTCAGCTGGAGAAGATGAGACTGAGGGGAGACCTCGCTGTGGTCTTCAACAACCTCATGAAGGAAAGCAGAGGAGCAGGCACAGATCTCTTCACTCTTGTGACCAGTGACAGGACTCGAGGGAACAGCATGAAGCTGCAGTGGGAGATGTTTATGTTGAATACCAGGAAAAAGTTTTTCACCCAGAGGATGGTTGATCACTGGAACAGGCTCCACAGGGAAGCAGTCACAGCACCAGCCTGACAGAATTCAAGAAGTGTTTGGACAATGCATTCAGGGATATGGTGAGACTCCTGGGGTGTAGGTCCCTTCCACCTCAGCATATTTTTTGTATTTTTATGATCCTATGATTCTTCGTATCCATGTACTTAAACATCTTCACAACATCACTCTGACAACAGAAGCGTAGGCTTCACTTGATAAATTAAGACCAGATTTAAAAATTAAATAAAAAAGCCACCAACACAAAACAAAGTGTTCAATTATTTGAAAGTTCAAGTTTTTGCAAGTATTTATCATTTTGACAGCCACATACATGTGAAGATGAGAATTTTAACAGAGTGCAGCTGCTCCTGTGAACACCAAGTGCTCTACAAAAGTGACCTGAGCAGCAGCTACACAGCCAGAGCAAGCTCTGTTCATTGATCACTGAATGGGGAGCAGATGTGATGGAAGGCTGTAAATTACAAACCATTGTAACCACTATGGTTCCAGGTATGCAGTGGCCATGCTTCACATTTTACATGTACTCTTTCCTTCCACTGGTGACCTTGCTCATCTCTTGGATCCTGGCTGCTCTGCATAATGACTGCAATAACTCGGCGTCAGGATCACAGACTTGTACCCCTCCTTTCTTCTCAACACTGAGAATAATGTTGGCAAATTTATTTTGTCTCTCAAGTGTTTCCAGTCAGAGACCTGAAATAACCTTGCATCGATATCGTTGAAAGATACTATTCATTAAATCCTGAAGACAGATGAGAATGAAAGCAAAAGCTTGAAGACAAAGCTTTACCTGTACAGTAGTCTCTGGTACCTTAAAAGCCTCTGCAAATATTTACACTCTTCTTGTCCCAATAACCTGAGTCGATATCAGCCCTGGCAAGGAGCCACAGCCTGCTCCTCGATCCTTTCCTTCAAGCCTTCTCTTCCCCATCAGTTAGTTTACAGGTCATCTCATTACAGTTCCTTTAGCCCACAGAATTCAAAGAGGTTAACAAATATCAAAGTCATGTGACAGGCACACAGAACTTAATATTCAATTAAAAAATACTACACCAAGCCTTTTCTCAAGTGCACGCATGATTGGGCTAATTCAGGTTTTGCAGGTAGTTTCTCCACAGTTTTTAAAACCTTTGTTGTTTTATTATTTTTCTTTCTAGGTGATATCTCAAGATCATAAGCACTTAATGAAATCATGCTAAAGAGAACCACACTCATGTCTGAGGTTCAGTAGCAAAATCCTGCTGAACAAAGTGGTTTTTCAGCTATGGATTCAGTTAGGGAGATATGAAGGACACCTAAAAATGATCATTTTGAGGACTCTTGAAATTCTAAGACCTATTATGATTAGTAGCAAAAAAATTGTATCATTTAAATATTTAAGATGGAATACACCTTACTTACCAGATCTCTGATGAGAATCTTAACAACAGTACACACTTATAAACTGCAATTGAGAACTCTGAATTCTGAGTATTCTTATGGGTACATTACTAAACATATCAAAACCTTCTTTCCTGGCCCTGAATTTACCATCCTTTTGCAACATATAGATACCTTTTCTCACTTAAAAAGCAAATGAAAAGTCTTCATGAAACCTTACAGAACACTATGTTCAGAATTTAACACAAATCATTTGCTCAATTTCACTTCATAAACTTTGCAAAGTCACCCCACAGCAAAAAGGAATTTTTAATAGAGACATTAATCCTAAGGAAGAAACAGCACAACCTCCAGCATGAAGACTTAAGTTTTCACAAAACAATAAGCAACAACAAAAAAACCCCAAAAACAAAACAAAAAAGGAAACAAAATCTTCCTTCTACAAGGTAGTATGTTACCCAGATGCAGCATACATGTAATACATATTTTAAATAATTAGTCAGATAATGGTGCTAAGATTGGATCTGAGAGTCTGGAACTGCTGTTATAAGGAAAATATGGTAAAGCAGATGTTTAAGAATTGAAAGGAAAAGAACAGATGAGGGCAGTATAGATTTTTGTCAATTAATACTTTGGAAGATAAGGAAATACTTACAGCTATTTTTAACCACAGCTTCCTGCTGTTTTCCAGACTTACATTTAAATCAAAGTGCCACTTGCAAAGTAAAACTGCAACTCTGACAACTTTCACAAGCTGAAGCTGTTCCAAGAAAAGAAAAAAAACAAAACCAACAAAACAAAACACAAACCCAAACAGGATCCTTCTAACTCTTCTTCCCTAAGCAATCTGTGCCATATCAGCTCATGCTAGACAGGAAGCATCTCAAAGGGTCATGTTTTCAGTGCCATAATTTAAAAGTAAACACTGAAAAACAGGAGAAAGGGTATTGATTCTTACAGGTCAAACAGGCGCAAAGAGAAAGGAAGAAATAAGTGGTGTCAAGAAAAACAGAAATTAGCAAAATTTCCAAGAAGAACAGAACAGATTAAGTTGACTAGTCATCACACTAATTAAAAATGCTCTATATTTTCTCTAGGAAGTGCACTAAAATACATTCCTTTTCCGTTTTACAGGTGTACCTAATTTAAAACAGCATGAAACTTATAAATAGGAAAAAATCAAATAATCTATTTCCTCAAGATTGTTTGTTGCTCCACTTGTAACATGCAATTCCAGCTCAAGTACCATGCTAAAAATCCTCTTACTACCATCAGGAAAACTTGGATTTCTTTTCCCAGATTCATTGAAATTGAAACCGAAAAGACAGAAAAAAAAATTATATATATATATATATACGTTGCACAGCCTTAATAAAGAGGCAGAGAAACCCAGAAATGGAACAATTCTAACATATCAAAGGCAGAAGTTACCATGTATTTTTTATGTAATGGCGCCTTAATGGGTTGAAGTTTTTTTTCCTATGTGTCACAGGATGAGTTTTACTTTCAGAAATTAGATATTTAAAAAGCCATCATCATAAAAAAATACATATACATATACAAACACCCTGAATTTAAGGGGATAAACCTAAAAATCAGTGCACTGAAATGATAGACTAGTTTTACACAAAGTGAAACTTGGGTAAAAGCAAGTGTAATTCCAATAAAGGCATATAGAAACAACCACATCAAATGCCTTTCAACTACTGCTACGGGCTGTTGGTAAAAACCAAAACTATGCTAATGAAGCTTCTAAAATAAAAAGTTAAACACGGAAATCAACTTTCATACAGCAGCATTAATACAGAAAATTAAAATCTTTGCAAGCATCCACATATCCAGTGCTTAAAGTAATTGAGAACGTTTTCAGTGCATAATAGCTGTTTCATGTTTATACAGCTCAAACTCAAAGCATATAAAAATCACTGCCTATTTTAACACACTAAACAAAACAATTATGAAGTGTGTGACAGTTCAGGTAGAAATATTGGTTGTTATCCATTAAAAACAAAGTAAGCGGCATTTCACATAATTTACTACTATACAAAATAGATGTTATTACTGTTGGTTTGTCACTGCAAAATCTCTCCCTATAAGCAAAACCCAACAATTAAAAAAAGGCAGAGTGAATTAAAAAGGAAAAAAAAGCCCAGATCTAAATAGAAAGGCAATGCATTTACAGAGGGATGATGAGAAAACTTTGTAAAGTAACAATGTAGCACACTAGATCATATAGAAGACATTCCACAGAGCATATATATAAAATCTTCTTGACTTTTGTTGTATGCAGAGAATTTGATATGGGAAGTTACTGGAGCCACTGAGCCACACTGCTCAACGTGGATGGCTTGCCGTTCTCTTTTTTGCACAATGTTCTCTTAGCATCTGCCGTTAGTAAGAATCTTTCACCTTTTTCTCCTTTTATGCTGCAAAACCAAAGAGCTCATCTGTCAGAGATGAACAAATGAAATAATTGTCAGGGCTTGAAGGCTGAAAGATGAACTACAAGGGGATGCCAAGCAGAGCAGCACTGCCAACACCCCCTGATCCTTGAAGGTGTTCAAGGAGATGGTGGATGACACCCAGTGGTGCTCTGCCCAGAAATGTGAGTCTTGGAAGACTTGCCTAGGATGGAAGATTGCAGCGCTCAACTTCTGCAGCGGGTGGGATAGACAAGCAGCATGGGATCCACCAAGGCTAGTTAAATCTAGTTCATGGGCTCTCTAACCTTGGCACTACCTGCCAGAACCAGCACATGGCATGGTAAGGGGGCCGTCAGGCCTCTGTGGGATGGGGATTGTGCTGCAGTTTCTCAGCAAGGTTTCTCCTCACTTTTGAATGACCAAGAGGGATCCAATTGTGTTGAGAAGCTTTCAGGTTCTAAACTGGTTTTGGTGAAAGACTGCCAGCTCAGAATAGCTTTGGAAAAGATCTTCTGATAGGAGGGTAAAGAGCTGTTGGTCACCTTGGAGCCCTCAAACACGAAAAAGAAAAGCCCATGCCAGAATGCTCCACGCAGAAAAGCCTCCACATAGGAATCTCTGTGAAGCCTGGAAGTAGAAGGTATGAACACACCCTCCATCCCAGACGGACCTCAAAAACCATACAGAGTCACTCACTAGCCAGATCCTTAGCCTGATTCAGGGCACAAAGTCCTTATGATCAGGTTTGATGACTCTGTTGCAGAGAACAAGGAAACAGTTTCTTTGATGCATAATTTCCATCTTAAAAGACACTAAAAATCTGAGTCCTTGACCAGAATTTACTGGTTTGGCTCTGGTGGAACTGCACACTCACCAGTAAGGGTGGGAGGGCAAAGGGACAGCTGTGGTCAAGTGGCAGAAGAGAGGCTTCAATTACCTTGTCATCATGGCTAACGGTTAGCTCCCTCTTCTAACAGCGCAGTGAGGAACCAAGGCATTTATTGTTATTCCAAAAGAGCTGTTTAAAATTATGCAGGCTAGAATGAAATCTAAAGATTGCTCAACACTCAAGTTGCTATTAGAACACTTTGTTTTCACTTTCTTATAAAAAGTAACATCAGCCAACTTTGTTAGTTTTGACATATCTAATTTAAGGCAAATACTCAACATGGAGCTCATCTGTCATAAAATAGCTAAAATAATTTCAAGAAACCTGGATACAGAAAGTATTTTAAAACCTGAGCAAAATGCAAGTGCACACACACTAAAGCCTCATCTTTGAGCACAGTTGCACCTGTACATTTAGTAGAAGGAGCCTGATATGTTTAACAATGTGCAATTTACAGGATAGCACTTTGCATTTTACTGTTTTCATCCCCTAGAATTGGCCCAAAATACAACTCCAAGGCACTGTGGGAATAAGAAATTTGTACATACTAATGAAAATAAAAAAGCTGAGCTCCACAGCATTGCATAGCAAGTCTCAGTGGGTCTTTTTCAACTTTATCGGCTAAGCTGTCTAAAAACTGTGGACACCCTCAATACTGTCAGAGGTCTCTGTGCTCCATTTTCCCCAGAGTAAAAGTTTCCAAGTTACAAGAATTTTATACAGTACATAGACACAGCCCCAACAACTGAGTATCTTTTGTGCACTGACATTATCTGGAAGAATACTGCCACAGCAGCACTGGAAAAAGTTTAGGAATTTTACCAACAAAGTTTTACAATCTTTCTTTGACAATCATGACTTCATGGATCAAGTTGGTCTTTCCAAAAATGGATTTTCCTCACAGTTTTAGCTCTTTGGTTAGGTAAGCACTGAAAATACAATCCAGAAGCCAGAAAGTTTCTCCTAAGCTTTCAACTACTCTGTGCTGACACCTAGGCAACATAGAAAGGAAAATGTGATTAGAATGCAAAGGGCATGAATGAAGTGAGGAAAAGGAAAAAAGTAGATTGTAGCAGATGCAGTGAGTGAGAAGCTGCAGGAAACTGGCAAGGGAGGATTTGAGCCTACTTGGCAAGAACAGTGGGAACTGGAGGGAAGGTCAATGGAAAACCAAATCATTTGGGCAAAGAGGATGGAAGACAGAAGAGGCAATTGACTAGGAGTCAGTAAGAAAAATGGCAGATGATGGACTAAGAAGCAGTTGGGTGAGGAGTGAGAATGAGGATGCTGAGAAAGTGGGAAAATTCTGGGAACAGAAAGAAAGGCACAAGGAGGGACTACCACAGAGCTGGGAAACTTGGAATGCAAGCGAAGGGACACAAAGACAACATCACAGGTGCTGAAAGGCAGTGGGAAGAAGACACATTCATGTAGCTCTTTTCCATTTCTTCTGATAGACACTGATGAGGTGGGGGGCACAAGAAGATAGAGCAAAAAGGAGAAAAATTAGGAAGAGGTCCAAGGAAGGAAATAACGAATGGTAGTCAGAAAAAAAGGGAGAAGGGAACCAGGTAAGCTTCCATGAAGATACTGGTACAGATGGAACAAATAGACTAGGACTGACACAGAACTCTGAATAATGCAGTTGGGTATCATGAACTGAGACAAACATCCAAAGATGGAGCAGGGGTAGGGGGTATGAAAGTAAGTTGGAAAAGAGAAATTTTCATGCTCAGAGCTACAGAAAAAGAAGCAGAAGCTTCTATGCTTTCCAAAACTTCTTCAAGTGGAATGCCTAACTCTCAACTGTTATCTGTCTTCTCTCCTGGCAAAGGTTATACAGCTTGCTAGCAAAACATGCCTTCTCCTGTTCTACATTAGTCAATGCAACCAGCAGCAACAGCCCAAGCCACATGAATTCATGAGGAATTTAACTTGCTGATCAACTGCATACAGATTGACAGAATGAAAGTTCAAAGGTATCAGTTCAGGCTGTTGAAGTCCACTTTTCCCACCTCATGTGAAAATAAAGACATGTGAAACCATTATTAATGTGGTCCTTCCCACCAAAACTGTATTACTATTCAGTGTAGAAGATGCATCTCCATTGGGAAAGAATGAGGAACTGTCAGTGATTGTTCCATCTTTGGTTCTTTTATTGCAGAACTTGAAAAGTTGTGAATGACACCAGGACTGCAGCAAGACAGTCTCTCACTGATATAACCATATGCTATTCCTATCTTTGCTACAGTTTCTCTATTAACACCAAGAAAGTAATTCAGACCAAATTTATTTAAACCTCATTAATTATGCTACTTTCTCCATTTTTTTCAGATAGCCACCTGAATTTTCTTCTAAAGCAAATAGCTACTAAATAATCAGCTGCAGTTATGCTAGCAGGAGCTATTCTTGGTATTGCACAGTATTTCTATTAATAAGTCACAAGTTAAGCAGGTTTAAGCACTGAAGTACTTAAGAATGTAAAAGTCACCCAAAATTGATGGAAAACCTTCCCTTTACAATTGCACCTCAAAGCAGCACTGTGGAAAGAGACAGTTGTGAAGTTTTATGAATACTTATTTAGAAATAATTTTTATTTCTGAGTAGCGTTGAACATTACGCTGTAAGCTACAAAGCAATACATGGAACAATAATGTGGAAAACTGTTGTCACTAATTTTCCATTAAAAATATACCACACATCTGCACTGAAACCTGAGTTCCGTGGAAAAAAAGCAAGTTTATCAGGAACCTAAAAGCAATTACCCGTACACATATGTGCACATACATTCAGTGAAGAATCTCTGTTTGGAGAGGAAAGACAGAACAGAGCAGAAAAGTAGTGAGATACAAATTAACTATGTAGCTTGCCATTTTTTAACCTCTGAACGTTCACTTGCAACAATAAAAGTTAAAACTGTTTAAGACATAAGGGCACATAGATCAAGAAGGACAGGAACTTAGGAGGGTCTCGCTTAATGGGTTCTTTCTTTTTTAATAGAACAAGGCTCCCAAATCCTAGACTACAGTCTCCAGGTACTCCATTTGCTGTCATGCTTCTTTCAGAGCAAATTATATTTGACAAGATTCGGATATCAACAATTAATTAAACTCGAAGTGGTAAATTATGTTCATAGCCCACTTAAAACATTAAATGCTTCTTTTGCTGCTAAAGTTTAACAAGCAAAATTAACAGGAAAAAACAGCAGTTTTTAAAAACAATCCTTTTCTGGCCAGATATAAGCATTTGTTTCTCAGTCAGAATATCCACAGATCTGCCAAAAGCCAAGAAGAAACTAATGTTACAAAGGGAACAGGTCATCTCCTCTACAGTGGGAATAGAGAACAGGTGATGGTGACTCACTTTATATGCATATCAATGGCATGACTAAAGATTAATTTCTCTGCAAAATATAGTAGCCCTTTGTCCAAAATAAACTTCAAAACCTGTCACTCACTTCTATAGAACAAATATAAATTAACAGAATTGCTGACACATTTTCTCCTTTGTTACATGCACACGCATCCTCTTGAGCTGCAATGGAAAAGCTTGGTCTTAAAGGTTTGAACTAGGGTAAAAAAGAAACCCAGAGAAAGACTGGAATCCAACACACATTGTGTATTTAGAGTGGGTGTGCTTAATTTGAAATAAAAAATTCCATGTCTACAGTTGAAAACCGAACAGAGAAAACAATTTAAAAGATATCTTCTCATGAAGAGGGAATGTTGCAGAATGGTATGTCTTGTCTTGAAACAGAAAGAATTTACAGGAACTAGATGGACTCTCTGGAGTCTGCTGCACTCCGGTTTAGATAGAGAGTTGCTAAAAATCCACTGTTCCCATTTTTAATGTTATGTGTAGTCTCAGGGGGAAATTTTGATTTGACAGTGAATTAATCTGTTCTTTTGGTTGTTCTTATAAGAGAAGTAATTCTGTGGTAGCAGCAACCATGTAAAGCAACTATATTGCAGGATTTTTCTTCCTCCTTGCATTACACTTGTCTCTTAGATTGTAATTTTTCCTTTTATTCTTCTTTCCTGTTCTGCACTGGTCTTTGTATCATATTCATTTTAAATTAGATTATGCTGGCTACAGACTAGATGAAATGTTGTTGATATTTTCTCCTTATGTAATTTGGCAAATATGATAATCGGATACATAATGAACTATAAAAACCTTTTCAGTGTGCCAGTATTGCAGTTTTGGTTTAGTTTCATGGTGTGTTATGGTATTGATTTCCTCAGAGACAGAAACTAATCACAACTGCAGTAACCAGAACCATTTGCCTCAAATAAATGCTTTAAATAAAAATCAAGACTGTAAGAGAAGTCAGGAGCATTGCTATCACAATACCTGCCATGTTTCGCTCCAGTTTCCTCTTTCCAACTCTTTATGTGCTTATGAAGTTTTCCTTGATATGGGAAACAGCAACACAGTTTATGTTAGCTGATTCTGTACATTTAAAAATGGATTTTACCTAATTGATCTCACAATCAGCTGTTAAAATACATTAATATTTGGTTCCAAAACCTGGAGCAAAAACCAGCTTAAATGAAATGGCAATTTTGTCTAAGCCCAAATGTCTTCCAGTTCTGCTTTCTACTTTTATCTGTATCTATACTCTATTTGCCATTTCAAATGTTCATATTTGTCATTCCACCTCTTTTGAACAGTGATTCTACTTCTCATAAACTTCCTGCTTAAAATACTGCTTAATTCATAAAAAGAAAAAATCCCCGCAGTTTAAACAGTACTAGGTTAAATATCTTCTTGTTCTAGCTGCTACAGCACTATTCCTTTTATTGCATAAATGTCAGTTGAAAAATGTTATATATCATGTTAAGATTTTAGTCTCTCTGAAAGATGAGACATCTGTTCTTTTGATGCATGTATTAGGAATCACAGATCAGCTACTTGTCCTTTATCATAGGACAAGTACTCTGCTTCCGTATTGGAGTTTTAAAAAACTGAATTTCATTTGTCCCTTTTGCTATTCTAGTATGAAATCTCTCTGCAATTCCATGTCACCCTTGTTTCCATGACCCTGAATAACTTCACATCATTGGCAAAGTTACTCTTTTTGCTCTCCACACCCTTTTCCAGCTAATTTATTGAACAGCAAATATCCCAGAAAGTTTTCTGCATTTTTGTGAGTATCCTATTTTATCACCACTCCCTTTTTCTGGTACCCTCCATTTTAAATTAATTTCTCTGTATAAATTATTTTAGAACCTTTAACAAGGGTTTTGGCTAACCATAACCACGTCAACTGTAAATCCCTCTAGTCCACCTACCCTATGACTCTTGGAGAAATCACAAGTGTGTCATCAAGCCTGCAGGTCTGGAACTCTCTGGACTCATCCCAGAGCAGTACCCTCCTTCCCAACCACCCCCATACGGAAGCAGTCTTGAGCAATAAATACATTGAATGTCACAGATTGCTCAGTGACTTCGTTCTGATATTATCCATGAGGAAGACTACATTTTACCTGGGGGGCTGCTCACTCCCCCCCACCTCCACAACCTGTTTTAAGGCAGTTTCCTTTTGCAAGGGAGCAGAGCTGGACTGAAGTGAACTTGTTCAACCTCCTATGCTGTGAACACAGTTACCTAAAGGCATCGCTTTTTTGTTCCATGGCCTTACTTTCTTCAAGTGCCACTTCCCTATATTAATCAGTTTCTAGTATTACAGAAAGCTTCTTGTTTCAGATGCTTCAAAAACCAGGCTTTAATAGTTTTCAGGGACCTTGTAAATTGCTCCCCAGACTCTTGGTTTGGCCTCTCTAGTGTTTCTGGATTAAGCCTACCAGAACCTAATATACTTTCTATTCCGAATGCGGGGCACCATTTGAGCTTTGAGGAAAGGTTATCTTCCTCTTTCTGTACTTCCATTTACAGCACCATCTAATCATACGAACTCTCTTGATCTTTCACACAAGTCAACCACTTGCAGGTTATGCGGTGATTTCAAGGCTTCAAGAAAAATCACACCACTCTTGGCTGTCCCTTTCCATTTCTTCTTAGTATTAAGGAACATTCTTACAGACATGCCAGTTGGGGGGGAGAAGGGAGGGGCCTTCAATGCAACTACAAAGGACTTGTTTTGGACAGTTGAAACGTTCCTGCAGGAATGAAGTATAGTCTGATTGCTGTTAGAGTAACTCCCCCATAGCAGTATTTCCAGTATCTTAATTGGGTTCAGTGCATCATTTAGGACAAGTCAAAACCACTTTCCCTTGCAAGCTCTCCAACAATGTGGTCCGTGGTATTTCTGCTGACAACAGTGTCATACTGTGTACTGCGATATTGGCAACTTCTTGCACAAACTTACCACTTTCTCTAGAAGGAGGCCCAAGCATTCCTTCGGTCTTTCTGGAATCTGCCAGTCTTACAGCGTAATTTAAAAGGCACCTGCAGATCCTTCAAATCATATTATCTATTAATACAATCACTGCGGGCAATGATTTTATTCTGACCTTGAGGGGACAATAAAGTTCATCTGGGGACAATGTGATTGTATGTATGTGCATATATTTGCATATTAATGCCAGAGCACAACAGCAGCCTGAAGTGAAAGCTGTATCACCCCCCTTCAGCAATCACGGCTTTTATTTTTGCACTTCTGCAGCTCACTTATGTGCTGCATTCTCCACTGTAAGTACCTAATTAAATACATTATAACTTTTCCCCACTGTATACTGTACTATAAGATACTTCGGTTTGTGAGAACTCAACCATGTTTACAGCCAAATGAAACACTCTTTCTGAAAACAAATTCATTTGGGTTAAGTTTGGGCATTAATAAGACTACTTTGTTCTTTTCTTTACTTAAAGCACAAAAGATTTAAGAATAAGACAAGTCAGATGTATTAACGATGCATTTTCTTTATTTTATTTTAAAATCATATCTCCTATTGACATATGCAACTAGAATTAGCTTTCATATTAGAAATATCTACATGAATGTCCATCTCCATTCAATCCTACCCAGGTCAGCATTGACTGATGGGAAATGACATTGACCGAAACCGAATTTTTGGTTCCTTATACCAACAACACTTGTATCATCATATACATAACTAAGTGATTTCAAGATCAATACATTGCAAACACGTTTAACTTGAATCCTACAAGTGTCAGACTGCACTGTCAAAAGAAGTATAAGGTCATGTCACCTAACAGAGATGATACACAAGCCTCTCTATATACATAAATTTCCCTAGGGACAGCTCTATAGAACAAAACATCTTACCAACAGCCATAAGCCATAAAACAAAAATCACATTTATGCATCTCAATAGAGCTCATTGAGATTAAACTGTAACTAAAATAGCTTACCAGCCCCTTTTTAGAAAGAGTTTAAAGAGTAATTGAAAACATTTATTATCTATTGTAATTTTTACAGAATTTAATTTTAAGTCTTTGTTATTCGCACACATTTAATAACTTCCTTTGGTTTCTTCATGCCATGAGGTAAAATCTGAAAAGATTACTTGCATCCTAAAAGTGAAACCAAAACAACCCTACTCAAATCAAAGCAATTTTAAGTCAAATTGACACTAAAATTAAAGACATTCACTACCAAGTCTTGACATTTATTATACATCAAAGGTAATAAATGCACAAATATTTTGACAGGATATCTTGAAGCTGAAGAAACTCTAAATTTTACATTTTCAGACATCTGAATCAAGGCTTGAATACTATACTGAAGTTGCAGGTGAAGATTTTCAGTAGCTGTTTGAATGTATAAATATGAAGAACTATAATGTATTCATCAAACCCCATAATCCTTATCAGAACTACTATTCATCAATCCGTATTAGCAGCAGGAAATGTTTACTATGCACAAAACTCCAATGTAATTTCCAGATTAAGAAAAAAATACTTTCCCAATCACCTAGTAAACAAGTTAGGAAAACATTAATCTATCAGGTTTTTCAAAGGGCCTTGGTAGCACGAAGTTGCACTGCCTTTTTCACCTCCCACTTTTGAAACGCACATTTTCATTTAGAGTATTTGTAAATTTCCTACTGATTAAAAGAAAATTCCATTAGATTTAAAGCTAAGTCACTGAATAAGCAAACCGCTTCACTCAATGATGAACGCTGGTAGTTTTACCATCTTATCACCTTCGATGGAAATTATAGATGGTCTCCAGACAAGAAAATTAGAGTAGCCCTAGAGACCAAAAAAAATGTTTGAAAGTTGGCCAAAGTACACCCACTCTGTTGTATGTCTTTAATTGCATTGCTGTTGAAGAAACTTGCCACTAATAGATCTTTTTCTTTTCCTATCAGGATACAGATTTTTTTTTTTTTTCCCCATTTTTAACTAATGCTGTAACCTAAGTTTACCATGCATTTTCCAAACACAACATGCAGAAGTTCATCAACTACTGCAAGGAACAGAGGCTGCCAAAGTTGGTTCACTGGAAATTACCAAGCATTAGCAGGGATAAAGCAGTTGCAGAGCACAGAGCAGTGGGTGCCCTGTTCTGACACACCAAGAAGACAACAGAGAACCTTTGGCCATGCCCAAGGTCTTGACACAAGTCCCACACAAAATCATCCTGTGGTCTTCCCGCACAAGTAACAGCAAGATCCCAGCTCTGAGGTTTTGAACATAGGCCATGGGACATTTGATATGGAACTAAGAATAGGTGAAACTATTTATTACACACACCCTCAAAAACCAAACCACAAAAATCCCAGACCCAAAAAAACTGCAAGATTGTACCTACTCATGAACACAAGAGGGTTAATTAGAGCCTGTAGATCAGGACAGAAGACTGCAAGAATGTTGTTAATTTATGATGGGCTCAAGTCTAGAATTTAGCACAATTATAAAATTGACAAGAATACAAAGTGAAATTTAACATACAGGAGTAAACACTACAGGCAGCTTATGTTAACCTCACTCTCTTTCAGGGGCCAAGTACCCAGGACACAATGGAGATGTAGGACAAAAGTTAAAATTTCTCTATTGACAAGAAGTCAGAAGAACTCCTCTTACTCACAGATAGGCAATAAATACAAAATTTGGATAGTTTCTTCTGAGTAAGATAGTATGATCATTCTTCTAGTATCTTTTTTTTTAATATAAAATACCCTGACTAGTTTGGCACTACACCTTTGCTCAAGGAGAGGTTCTTATTCAAAGATGTTTTAAACCCTCCTTGAAGTTTCTGCCTCCAAGTTCAGAGTAAAAGTCAGTTGTTTTAAATTTAACTTTTTTAAAAATTAAATATTGCTTCACTATCTATTCCTCCTCCCTGTTTACATTTCACTTACATTTACTAGTCACACTAATTGCATACAATCATGTAATCAGAAAATTAATGCAATGTATGCCTCAGCTGTATTGTACTGTTCTTTAGTATTCATTACAGTGCATGTTTTGATACATCTATTTAACTATTTAAATACAGACACATATCTAGTGCTTCTTTACCTACTGCCATGGACACCTGTTCTATTTGACAGTGGTTTCCTGAATGATGTTGGTTCCTATCTAAAAAGCTGCAAGTCTTCAATTTGCCATAGCTTTGTCAAATCACTTTCCATCGCTAATATGAAAGCATGAAAGAAATAAAACCAGTGGGATTAGAATCAAAATTTTTAGTTCTCAGGGTTTCCTCTAAATTCAGAGGAGAAGGAGAAAGCATGATCCTTTTTCAGGGGCCGGGGATTTTCCCTTTCAACTTGCATGAGAGGAATACAGAGATCTCAGAGTATCAAAAGTAGTTAACTGGACATTTTATAAAACCATTTTATAAAGATTTTAAAATAAGTTAATAATAAAGCAGCATTTTGCAACCAGCGGTTAGGAATGCTTTCAGAAAGAGGACAAGAGGGAGGTAAAAAAGTAGGGAATAAAATACTAAAAGCTTTCTAAAATATGTATTTGGTTGAGGAGACCAAAAAAAAATCCGGATAGTACAGTTGCATCTGCATCTTCTTAAGTGTACAACAGGATTTTAGGCAAGATAACATTCTTCACCTATTCTAAAGTATGGTAAGTCCCTTCTTCTACCTGACCTTTCTGATTTCTACTGAAATGCCTTATTTAACTCTCTATAGCCCCTGCACAAGTGTCCATGTTAGGGAAGTTTGTAGGTCACAGAACACACTGATGTGTAACTTCAGTACACTGAAGAACCTAAAGTACTACTTTTTCTTTACTTGCCTTTATTAATAAAATAATTTAATAATAATAAAAATGTAGGACAATACTTAATTAGAATAAAATCTGTTTGCATATTACATACAAGAATTGACAACTAAAATATGAGTACTGTGCATATGCAAGCTTTTCTTCTAATGGACTATTTGGTATCTAACATAAACCAAGCAAGAACTCACAGGAAAAACAGAATAAATACAGCATTTTAAAGCAAATGGTGTCTACAGAGTTCTACATGAAAAATCCAAATCTGCAATATTTACAAGGATCCACTTGCTGCTGAAACCAGGGCATGAGTTATAACATGACAATTGCTACTCCTGACAGCAGAATATCTGCATACCACCTCCATAAGGCACATTTACATTAGCTATTGGCCTCAATAGCTTAGCACTTGAACCTGTATTACACAATCTCATGTGCATTTCCAGCAGACTGAACTCACACAAGAAACAAGAAGGCATTTTACATTTAGTTTTTTAATGTAACATCTCAGCCAGGGTGTGATCAGCTAGAATGCTTCTCCAATGTGCCTCTTACAGGTTGTTTAATTACCTAAATACCTGCTTCAAGAATTGCCTTATACTTAATAAATACCACTGCTGCTTAAGTTTGTAATTCCCAGTTCTTGAACATATCACGCTGCTCACATACCCAAAACTGTAAAACAGTCCCATCACTGATGTTCTCAAAGTAATAACCAGTACAAAAGATCCTGATTACTAGACTAAATTAACAGAGGAGGAAAGCATTTACCTTTAAATCTAATTACCTTAAAACTAGTTATAAAAAGAAATCACACAAATCTTAAACAAAATAATTTGCTCAGCATGTAATTAAAAGAGCCAACATGAGAAAGAGATGTTCTCAAGGGTGACACTGGAGTCCTTAGAAGGCAGCACCCCAAAACAGACACAAGCACATACAATGCCCAAGTTTGTTGCATGAGGAAAGACTTACATAAATATTACAATAAAATTCTCTAGGTCAAGACAGCACAACTGACAGTACAACTGCTCTTTGAAACAGCTTGAAACTTCCTGAAGAATCAGAACCAAACTTTTAAGCACCTTAAAACAATGAACAACTCATACCCAAACCAAATGAAAAAATTTAAATCTGAAAGTAAGCTACAAAACATCTAAAATCATTACATGCAAGAAGCTGTTGACTAACAAATTGCCAAAAGTCACATAAGCACCAGAACTACTCTTCCAAGCAAAGATCAGCGTGTGAACCACTCTACCGTTCTGAATCTGACCAAAAGGGGTAAGTTATTTCTCCCCCTGACCTGTAGCCTGTACTGTTGGTCAACTATCTGGCAACAGTCATCAGAGATGACTTAGGCATCCAGTAGTAAAAATATTAAATTTGTCTTTAAAAAACTTTTCTAAGACACCCACACACCCCCCACAGAGGCATAATATCCACACAAATAAGTGAACATGCAACAATGAAGGGTTACAAGGTTTGTGACTCTGTGTGTGGGACAGACAGACAAGGGGATGAGGAAGGATGGCAGCACAAAGGATATTATTTCAACATCAGTCTGGAGAATACTATTGCAAACCTGAATAAGATAACAAGACTTAAACATCAGTAAAAAGAACAACAATCTTCTCTTAAAATGGATGAAGTAGAGAAGCAGTAAGGTTACACTTCAGAAGTTCTCGGGTTTCAAGGGACATCACTTGGTGTTCACTCCAGTTTCAATCATTCTTCCCAAGCCGTGAATAAGGGGTTATTGCCTGGATCACGTTTTTTGGCCATCAATTACCACTTGTAAGAAAACAGACTTTTATCAATTGAATAAAATAAAAAACCCCTAGAATTTTCACAGATAAAAAGATTTTAAGCACTAGATACCAAAATAAGTGACAGGGAAGTGATGGGGGGGTTGAGCACAAGCCATAACAAACTTGTTCTATGTAAAGGATGGATTCTTATCCATCAAAAGATGGATATCTTATCATCTTATATCCTTACGTAAAGGAAGATGCTCATCACACAAAGTTAAGACTGATAAAGCACCACATTTTCATTTAAATTATATCCCAAAATGTTATCCTTTCACACAAGTTCATTCCTCAGTAATTTTCGTATCTTGAGGAATATGGAGAACCTGAAGAATTCTGCTTCCTATACAACTTCAGAAAAAGCTCCAGTTCAGAGTCACCAACTGCTTAGCTTTGCACTGAATACCAATCCCATCACCTTCTTAAAACACCTGCTTACTGCTGAAACATAGTCAGTAGATATGTAGGACATCCTAAAATGACAAGTGTTCTGAGTTTTACTTTATTTAAAACAAGGACAAAAAAAACAGCATCAGAGACTTTGTATGGTTAAGTGTGTGTGATTAACTAATTACATAACTTCGTACAAACAGCAAATCGCAAGTTCTGTATCTCCTAACACACCTCACAAGAAACATGATTTCACAGCAGTCTTCCTCAAAGACTAATAACAGGGAGGAGGAATTCTGCCTGTATCTGTTCAGTTGTTGGGTTTTAAATATCAATTTTTCAGTTTACTTTGCTTCTTACAAGCACAGACAGCGGACAGCTGCGGGGAAACCCTACACATATCTTGTTTTCAACTCATGCCTACAAGATGCTCACAAGACTCAGAGATCTGGTAACTCATATATTAAAACCCCACACACAGTATATACAAAATTTCTTCACAAGGAAGTTATTTCCTGAAAGACAGGGCAGAAGAATAATGCTGCTCCTTTTCAGCCTGTGCAGTGTGAAGTAGTGTCTAGTGAAAACTGGTATTCCCTTACAAGACATTACAGATGAAGTGACCAAAGGAAAGAAACAAGAAGTAATTAAAAAAAAAAATTTACACTGACAGTTTGGAGCAAAAATATCTCTGACTCTGACAAGTTTATGATCTCTGAGAAGCCAATCCAAGCAAAATCAGAGCACTCTCAATCAGAAAATAAGGAAGAAAGGTATTTGCACTGGTGGCTCGTAGTCCTGTCCCATCCTGTGTCCCCCCACATCTTCTAGCTAATTGACACATGCAGCCTTCTGGCAATTCTGTTTATTACATTTGAACATGAGCTTTATAAATTTCAAGGCTTCTTGTGTTCAGTAATATCACTCTATCCATGCATTCACCTACTGTTTTCTCTCCTACAGAGCTTAAGTCCGTGTCCCAAACCCTAAATCCATGAAAGAAACATGCAAAATTGAAGCAACAGTTTATTTGAAGTTTTCTTATCAATACATTAGCCTTTGTAAGAGCATATCTATCCACAAATGTATATATATACATATATATATAAAACCAGAAAGTGCAGGCAGCTGTTACTCTGTGAGGAGATTTGAATGACTTATTGCACACTCTTTGCACTCATCTGGGCTTTTTTACCTCTTCAGTGTAGCAGTAGAAAACCAGAGGACAAAACAAAGTGTGAACCTGTCATTCAGAAGTTACACACATTCTCCTAAACAGAGCCTGTGGTGAAACAGGTGTATCACTGCTCTTCAGATATTTATGAAATAACTATTTCTGTCTACACAGTCAGAGCCCACTGAATGTTTAACACTTCAAAAGAAAGCTTCATGGCTTAATGTAACATAAGAGAAGGTCCATGGTCACAGAGTAGGGCACTGCTGCCAGTAACATGCTGTCCCTAGCCCAGAAACATTTATTTGGAGTGGGAAGATGTAGCTTGAACACTGCAAATAGAAGGAAAGAGGAGGAAGAAAGTTCAGAATTTGTATCATCTAACAATGATCCTGGTCATCTTTCAGATTATTTTCCTTAGCCAATTCATCCCAAATTTTCATCTGAAATTACCTTGGTTCCATGCCTTTTATAAACACATAAAATTACCAATTAAGGATGCCAGAGATGGGAGGAAAGGAAAACCCTCAACAGCAATGCTAACATGAAAAACCCCTTGTGGAATTGTGGTTTTAAATGTAGCCTGTTCAGTTTACTTTTTGGCTTCGAGTGTTCAATATGCAGTATGAAGAGCCATTAGGACCACGAAACATGGAAGTTTATCTTTCTGACCCACTTCTGTGTAACATTGCATTACATAATGGCACAAGGGCAACAAAAGGAGTCAAGCCCTCTCTTTGACAACGACTCTGGCTCATTTTGTATTTGTTAACAGGCTCAATAAATATTTGAAATGGGACTAGAAAACTATGCTAACAGTCTGACATTCTTCCCCACCCTTCTGTCCCTCCCAAACAGAGGAGATTGGCAGGGGTTATTGTTGCTCTGCACAGTAGTGTAGTAGGAATTAATGCCATCATCATGCTGGACACAGAACAACTTTATTTTCACACTTTTTAACATCAGTGTAACACCAGCATTGCAGAGTCTCTTTACTTAGCATCCAAAACTTTGGCCAAATAGTGTAATTTATTACCATTGTTTATTTTCAACTAAGAACCATTAAAGCCACAGATATACAATATCAACTTTGGCCTCTCTTAACAATGAATTTAGAACATACTTAACTTTCTTCCAGATTATGCATGTTAAATATTTCCACATGCCAAACATGAATGCAGTAACTGCATCCAAGTCTGTTACATAGAAGAATGAGTGATTTGCTTCAAGTGTTCACAAGCTCAACTGAGAATGTGTAAAAACCCACTGTGTTTGTGGCAGTCTGAAATCATCTAGAGCAACAGGTGTTGAACCCGTACATTCAACCCATTCCCAGCCAGTGACAACCAATTCTAAACAAAATTTCACCGGCAGAAATGCATCAGCCTTCTGCAGAAGTCCCACAGCAACAGCCAGATTACAAAGCAAAATCCATGAGCTGCTATGCCAGGCTGTGCAGGAAGCATGATGCAACAATCTCCATTAGCACCAACACTTGCACACATCTTGCAAGAGCAAGGCCCCTCTCAATAGTTTACAGTGATGTTCTACAACTTGTTCAGCAACTGAGATTTGTCCAGCTTCCATTCCTTCTTCCTGCTGCTGTTCTACATGCTGACAAGGAAGATGCAAGCAAAAAAAAGGGATGGTAGTTTACACTGAGAAGTGCAATGCATACTGAAAGGATGTTTTAAAAACCTTCATAGTACCAAACTGACAGTGACATAGTGCAGACTTACATCAGTAATCCAGAGCACTATTCAGCTGTAGTGTTCAACTGTGTTTCATAAGAAGGGAGATGTTTATGGAAGTCAGAATACAATGCTTTAATCTGGCCCAGTAGCTTTACATTTTACACACTATGGGTACTAGCAGTAGACTGAAGAGAAAAACATTCAGCACTTAAACCTACATTGCACTACTACACTATATTAACTGCTTGCCCCCTTAAAATGAAGCATGGGAAGTTACAGACAAGGAAAACAAGCTTTCTCTAGCTTTCTCTCAATTTCTTCGAAGCTATTTAATTGCAAGCACCTTTTTCTTCTTTAAACATAACCTTTTACATGTTATTCTAAATCTGTTTTGTTTTGTGCAGCTGCTAATTTGTAAGTAGACAGTATCTGGAAACATTACAGGTGAGCGATAATTTAGTTGAAAGAAGCAGAAACATATGGATGGGTAATTACTGTAGAGACACTCAAAGAGCAAAAAGGGAGAACTACTTAAAATTTATAAGAACAAAAACTCCCACCAAAACCAACACCCCTCAATCTTACCACAGGAGTACCTTCACAAGGTATGGAACTGCAAACTATCATACTAACATGAAACATTCGCAAAGCTGAAATATCTACTCCATGCTGTGTTTTATCACCCATCCATCTTCTCCACTGAAAACAAAACATGTAGAATTTAAGGTTTAGTCAAACTGCAACTCTTTATGTTCTCCTATTACAGTGGGAGTTAGTTATGCTTTTTTACAAATAGTTTTGAATAATTTCAACCTGTTCTCTAGTCAAGTAAGGGAAGTCCAACCCCACTTGTGGACCATAAGTACAAGTATTCAGGAAGGATACTGAAATATCTGTTCTACATTTCTTTCTAAGGTTTTCCTTGAAACATAAGTTGTAGCTCAACAATACTTTCTTCAGGAACTGTTTGCAACTGTTAGGAGATGAATATATGGTTCTACACTTCTCCCTGCATGGACAACTGCCTTTTTAAGAGAGAAAGCTCCTACAGCAGGCTACAGGTGACATTGTTCTCATCACGATGCTCTTAACTTTAAATGACTGCAAGAAGACACTTAAGAGTAGAACTCTCCAGGAGGATAAATGGAAAGACGTAAAATAATTAGAGATACAAATGTAGGTTACCTAAACCAAGAAGATGCCAGGTAGATGATGAAAGACAACAACCAGTACATATATAAGCCTGTACTAAAATACTTCCCCGTCTCCCAGATATGAACAGCTTCCCAAACAAATCATGGAGCATCCTGCATTGAAAGGGACCCACAAAGATCACTGAAACCAACACCTATAAAATATATATTTAGTAATTCAACAGATTTACAAATTTAGTCACCAACTGCCAATAAAAACCATCACTTGAATATCAAAATCACATCCTGAATTAATTAGATTTTGGAATAATCATTTTGTTCTGTTAACCTCCAACTTCCCCATGAACAATGCAACTCAGTTAAATACAGAAGTGGGCATAGCAGGTTAATCACTAAAGGCAACGAATACTAACAGAAATCTCACAGATGGCATATGACAAATACTAACTGATATGAAGATATTTTTACAGAAATGATCTTTTTCAATCTCCAAAAATGCCAAAATATCATCACAAAACTAACATGAACATTAAGATAAATATATTTCAATTTCGAAGAGAGACAAATAGAACGCTGCAGTTTGAAAAGGGGAAAAAATAGAAAGGTCAAATATCAGTCTGAATTTCAGTATCTAAATTTAAGTATTAACCTTCATTCTGCCCTCTCATTCCTGCATCTCATCTAAATTAGGAGTCACAGATCATCACTATTCAAAATGGAGCTACCAAGTCCAAAACCAGTTAATTATTTCAGCCTGCAAAACACATGCTCTTCTGTGCTAATTAAATCCTGTAAGGACTCTTACTGGCATTTACACACAACCACATTAGTTACCACACCTCTCAGCTGAGAGCCCAGGACAACGTAGTTACAGACCAAGGCTGTCTCCACACAATTCCAATAGTGTCCCAACACCATCACACTTCTCCACCTCACATTTCAAATTTCTCTTACTTTCAGTGTGGTGTAAATACACAGCACTTGTCAATAAGTTTGTAGGGTCACTATAAACAAAACAATTTCAGCAAATTAAAGCTCTTGGACCACTGGAAGGACAAGCCAAACTAAGTGGAGGCAGCATTAGTTTTGCTGGGAGGCTTTTTCCTCAACAGAATGACAGTCTTGTCAATATTGCTTAAAGTCAGGTTCCTCCTCTCCTCAAAGTTTTATTAAGGCACGTCACAAGGTAGAGGGTTGTATCAGCTTTGCATTGCAAGGTGTTGGTAGCGGGGTGGCTTCTAGGAGAAGGTACCAGAAGCTTCCCCTGTGTCCAACAGAGCCAATGCCAGCCAGCTCCAGGACAGACCTGCTGCTGGCCAAGGTCGAATCCATCAGCAACGGCAGCAGCACCTCTGGAATAGAAATTTTAAGAAGGGAGAAACTGCTTGGAATAACAACAGGGGAGAGAAGAGTGAATACGCAAGAGAAACAACTCTGCAGACACCAAGGTCAGTGGAGAAGGAGCAGGAGGAGGTGCTCCACGTGCCAGAGCTGAGGTTCCCCTGCAGCCCATAGTGCAGCCCATGGTGAGGTAGCTGTGCCCCTGCAGGTCCACAGTGGAGCAAATATCCACCTGCAGCCCACAGAAGACCCCACGCCAAAGCAGGTGGATGCACAAAGAAGACAGACCCAGTGAGAAGCCCATGAGGGAGCAGGCTCCTAGTAGGACCTGTGGACCCATGGAGAGAGGAGCCCAGGCCAGAGCAGGTTTGCTGGCAGGACACCTGTGACCCCACAGGACACCCACAATAAGGGAAATTATTTTAACTTCAGTAGGAGACCTACCTTCCCAGAACACACAGATCCTCTAATGCACTAGGACACGGACTAATGTAATTAACAGACTAGTGTAATTAGTTCAGCAACCTCTTTACCCTCTCGGAATAGGGAACATGTCTAATTTGTCCTGCTTTCCAGCTCTACTCCCATCCTAGGTGGATAATCACTTACACTTTCTGCTTCTTGAGTCAATAAGACAATCCCTTATGTTGTAGAAACTACTGCATTAGCTGCTTTATATGCCGGAGTCCAAAAGCAAATTCCCAAGCACAACTGTGCGTTCAGTGAACAGAAGAACAGCTGGCAGGAAAAAAATATGAATTACGGTTTCAAACCATCCTTGAGGAGTGTTAGCACTAACTTCATTCATGAACTGGAGCCTTAAGGACAAGCAGAAACTGGGGATCTCCACAGGCATGGGTGGTAGCAGTACATCAAGGGAACACGGTTGTGCTGTGAGACTACACAGTCTCCTGCAGAAACATTTTTCTTCCATG
This sequence comes from Monarcha castaneiventris obscurior, assembly GCA_026261815.1. NCBI lineage: Eukaryota > Metazoa > Chordata > Aves > Passeriformes > Monarchidae > Monarcha > Monarcha castaneiventris. The sequence goes on from JAMPIT010000230.1 coordinate 12,003,143, forward strand.
TACTGAAGTGCCTTAAGATGGTACTTGAAAGCTTGACAAACACAAACTATTACAGCTTGAAGAACTTGGATAATCAGAGTTATTTCTTTCAACTTTCTGAACAACTACACTGCCTAGCTTTCCATGACCTTTACACGTACTAGAAGCTTTATACCTGACAGATTTCACAGAGCAAGTATCTAAGGTTATTCATCATTACTATTCCAATAATTTGTCTGTTTGGGTATGCTGTCACTATTTTTCATCCTGAACAATGTGAGAAGAGGTTATTAACACAAACAGACACAAAAAGAGGTTCACACATTTCTGCATGTGCCTATTTCCATACTACTAAAGCCAGAGAAATTTCTGGATGAGGTCTCACTAAGAAGGTCTGGTTTTAAAACCTTGACAGGTATGAATTATATATATTAATGCCACAAAAGCCTTAATTATACTGACAGAAGCTGCCTTTCAAATTTACTTTGTTCAGGAAATACTGTAACATGTACCTTTGTAAATTATTATTTTCCTAATATAAGCTGAATTTAATTTAGAAGCATCCTCAGTTATTAATAACTACTTCTAGTTATGCCCCCAGTCTACAGTTGCTCACCATGAAGAGCAATCCTCTGAGTTACGCAATATTCCACAAAACATCTGTAAATCACCCAAAGAAAGTCACTCCAACTCGGGATTTACTCAAACTATGAGTTGTTTTTTACTGTCTCTTCTGAAACTACTTTCAGTCAATGTGTTCTGATAATTTGTGTTCTTGTTCTATCAGGCACTTCTAGTATCACAGTTGGATTTAATACTAGTAAAACTATCATTCAAATTCTAATTCTCAGTTTAGTTTGGTAAATAACCTGGTTCAAGTACTTTAGGGAGCTTTTAAGTAGACAAACAAAGGATAGCCTTGGCAAAAGCCTGAAATAATTATAATCAATTTTCAAAATAGCTCTGCTCGAGGGATTGTTCTCAACAGCTCCAGTCCATCACAATCCTTAAAAAAAATAGTAAAAAGTTTAATTTCCCCATCACTTTATGTCATGTTGAGTTGAACTTAACAGTACAATTACTGTATGGAGTCAGCATTTTCTTTGCAGCCTGGGAAGATTTAACACCTCTTGCATATGATTCCGCAAGTGGATTTAAGTTCTTACATGTCTTACAACTTTTCTCTAAACTTTCAGTGATATCCATACACTGAGAAGCAATCAGGGTAGCATACGAAATACAGTTCATCAAACCCAAGTTTTAACTTCTGGTCATGTTATTTGCCTAAAGGGAACCTGAAGTCAGAAATTTAAAAAGGCATCAGGAGCTAAATTCTGCTAAGAAGTTCCTAACAATTTCAAAGACTCTTGAAATGACATCATTGGGCCCACACTACTTAAAAAGGCATTTTTTAACCCATGGAACATTTGTTAACCCATGGAACAAGCTGTATATCCAAAACAGTGAGCTATTTATGATGATAGTAACTTCAATGTGAAGAGACTCTAAAAACAGATGAAACCCCTTTGGATCAATGAAGAGCTCTCTATCTAATTCTAGGCAAAGTCTTTAAATTTGGCCTTAAATAGACACATGGAACTTCCTCAACCATGTACTCCACCAGCAAGAAGGTGGTGACTCATCTTTGTTTACGAACAAAACAAAAAAGTGATTCCACATTAACCTACAAAGTACTTTAAAAGATTATATAAAAATGGCAAAAAATGCACAAAAAGCAGTAAGTAGTATCCTAAACACCAGATGGGTGTGGTCTTGATAAATACAGAAAGCAGATTATCATTATTGTAAAGAATTTTCCACAGTAACCTAATAACCTAACAGCCATCTGCTGTAAGGGGTTGCATGTTGCTGACAATATTCAGGGGCTGCAAATTACCTAAACTGGCTCATAGTGAGAGTTATATTCAAAGGCACAGTAAGTGGGAGATGCTCTACATAAAGTATTAGTGAAATTAAAAAACCACAAACAAACAAATACCCACAAAAATGAAACCCCAAACAAAGCAAACAAACCAAAACCAAACACATGCTCTTCATTCACCATCAAGCAACCTTAAAGCCAGTGCCTACTATTGATTTGGAAGAGGGAGAGTGATTACCAGAACTAGACAGCACCAAAAATTGAACACAACTACTCCATTTGAAGCTGATGACAGCACACAAGTCAAAGACAGTAGGAAAAAAAATTAAGATGAGATTTAGTTTTCCTCCATAAGGTGGATGTATTACTCATTACTAATCTTTCAGGGTAGCAAGGAAGAGCAAGCATGTAATTTGTGGGAAAACAATCAATGTTTATTACAAGGACACAAACCAAACCTCCAAATCCTTCAAAGAAGACAGTTCCAGCAAGGTTAAAAGCAGTCACCTGTTTCCCTTTATCAGTAAGTTCCTCACCCATATTTGCACATTAGTGCAGAAAGAAAACGAAAGGCAGAAAAATGACTAAGAAAACAGTAGCGAGATTCAGTGTGGAAATACTGAAGTGGTTAGGTAGAAAAAGCCAGGTTTCCTCACAGCTAGCTTTGTTGAGCTCAACTTCTGCACCTGGTGAAGCTTCTTGAAGAGTGCAATATGAGACAGGCATTAATTTCTTCAACCACATCCAGGCAAATAAAGATAGGTTGGTTACACTCACTTAAAAGAAATGTTTATTTTTCAATACCACATATCCTTCCGTACTCTGAGACAGGATTGTACAAGTAAAGAAACCCTCCTATCCTCCTCATTCTTTGACCATGCTTTCATGAAACTGGTATGTGTCATCCTTCAGCTTATCAGTTTTGATTGCTCAACATTAGATAAACCACAAATTATCATTTTTCAATGCCAAAAACACAACTTCTACTTCATTCAGTGTAAGAACACAGGTAACTTAATTGAGGATTTTCTGATATGGCCACTGCTTTCATAAATCTACACTCAAGGTGCAAAGGCTGTTCTGCTTAATGCATTTGGAAGAGCCACTGTAAACTTAAATTCAGGTATAAACAGCTGTCTAGCTGAACTGAGATGACTTCTGTTTTGGTAGAAGCCTAACAGGCGAAAAGTGTTACTGTCCATCACCAGGAGCCACCAACTTGAATGACTACAGGGAACTCAGAGAAGCAATTAACAACAACTCAGATTAACGCAATACCATCCCTTCCTAAACATACACACACAAATATTCCCATAAAACCTCACTGCTTGCAGGCCCAAACATTGAGAGAGGTAACATAAAAACCCCTGAGGCTACAATTATTCAGTCCCAGAAGCACCTGATGGATACAGTAGTATATGAGGATCACCACCAAGAACTCCGGGGAAAAAAAATATAGTCTCATTTTATTCTGCCATAGAAGATGAAACTCTTTAGTACCTCTGGAACCAACTCTCCTAGAAAGGCTCAAAGCTGCTTTAACAAGTATTCAATCACTCTACATTCTGCAGATTTTACATCTTGTGCAACAAAAGACATAAATAGAAAGTGTATTACAACTACTTATTGAAAACACCTCTCTAATCCAAAGACTCAGTTAAACCATACTGCATGAGCAGCTTGCCTCTCTTAAAATGTTTTACACCTTCCACAGCCATGCAGAAGTTCTGACAGAAGCAATGCATCTGCATGCCTTTAATTCCTCCAGCAAAGTCCATTCAACACATATACAGACACTAATACGTCTTAAGAATGGGAATTCTCCATACAGTGTATCTGTTCAATATACGTGCACATGATACCTCAGGTAAAAGAAAAAGCACTGTTCTAGTTTTCTAACTTCTCCTAGAAAGTACGGATCCACAATCCCAAATGCAATATATAAGTGAAGAACAAAAATTTCTATCAGATTGTGTTCTACAGAGAAACAGAAAAGTAGAAATAAAAAATATAAAACCTCAACCAACAGCAAAAGACAAATAAAAGCAAAAAAAAACCTTAACTCAGCTTGTCTGAAGGTGTTGCTTTCTGTCCACCAGACAAAAATTCCTAAGCTTCAATGAGCTTTTAGATAAATTCAGTAAGATGAAGATGCAGTTAACATCAATAAAACTAAAGTTTAGTTGATCCTGGATTCCCCATCCATGACCACCTGTGAAACCTTAAAGAAGTCTATTTCTTTAAGAAATGGTTTAACAAGTCAACATGTGTGAAAGTGGTCCTGAGCACATCCCATGTCCTTCAGGGGCATCACTATTCTAAAGTAAAAACGTTTCCAGCAAGGAGTCAGTAGTCATCGATCCCACTAAAGATTTCTAACAGAAAATGGAGAGAACAGTGGCAGCCAGAAAAGCATAGCAAATACCCTTGCAAATCTCATTTTTATGAAAAAGTCAGAAATACTCTGGGATTTTTTTTCTCTGTTATAGGCAGAAAACACTCTCTGGTTCTTGTAAATCTGTGTCAGTTTTTAGGTCTTAAGTGATAAAACCATATACTAAAGACCATAAATTGAAGGATAAAGTCTCAACTTCCTCAAGGTGTGATGCTATCTTACTTTTACCTTTTTAGTGTGAGGATATCAGTCTTCAGAGTTTCAAACAGTGAAGGCAAGGGAAAAAACCCCACACTTTTTAAGTTTCCTACTGTTCTTTCAGGGCAACCAAGATGTGGGAATCCAGAGTGCAGGGAATATTTCCCTGCACTCTAGATTCCCACACCAAAATAACTGGCTAATTAGCAGAAATTACCTCCCTCTAATGATACTAAAACAGTCTCACAAATAGTTTCCTCCAGCACCCCTTGCTGGTTTTGTTCACAGTGATATAAAAAGGACGCTACTCCCCAGGATACATGAAAAATACACAGTCTGGATTTCCAGGCTTCTAGACCCTGTGTACTTTACTGTTAGACACAAGCTGAGGCCTTGCACTATTTCCTAGGAGAAAACAAAGGCTTCAACATGAAGTCTATCACAAGCTGAACACAGAAGGATTACAATACCAAAGGGGTACAAATATCCCATATACTCAATTTTCCCATCATGATTTGTTTTGCTATACAAGGATCCTCAGTGTAACGGAAAATACAAAAGTCCTTTGTGCAGAGGGCAAGTGTAGCTGAAATAGTGCCAAAAAGACTGACATGCTTTTTGCTCCATCTGCCTGCTAATAACCTAAGGAGCAATCAGCCAGCTGTCTCTGCTGTTGATCTCCAATATCCAGAAGTTCCCGAAAGACTCACAAAAGTCCCCAAACCCACACCCACAAGCAAAACCACAGCAAAGAAAATGTAAAGTCATTTTCCAGAATAGACTGGAAGATGGAGGAATCAACAGGGAGATTATAATAAAGCAATTTTTTTTTTTTGTTTGCTTAGCAAGGACGAGAGGGAAATCTGCCTCATGCTACAGCAAGTAACTGTCCCAGCAGTTAACTCACTGCTTGACTAGCAGTGGCAGTACTCTTACAATGAAGGAGATTCAGCATGACTATCATGACACTAAGAAAACAATATATGCAAATCACTGTTTGAAGAAGCAATTATCTAATGGGCTTTTGCTAAGTGCTGCCGCTTTATCAGCAAACCCTAAACCAAACAAAAACAAATACACAGGGTTTGGGGAGGGGGGAGATGCCCACAACAAAAACTCTACTGCCACCCTTTCCTTTTGCAATACAGCAGTGCATTAAATAGGATAAAGCCTAAACAGACATAAATGTAAATGTATTTAGTACCACCACTATAAAACAATATTAGTCTACACTGTTTTCATCCACATAAATGAAAGATATACTTAGCCACTTGAGGGCTCTTAAATCTGAAGATGTACATATTGGTGCCCTACTCCAAGCATTTTTTACTTACTTTTTAAGAACTAAGAAGCACAAACTGTGACCCTTCAGCATTTACTTAACAGTACTATTACACTTTGATCTCAAACCAATACACATGCTTTGCTTTTAAATCCCCTAATCCCCACAAAATTTCACATAGTTGTATAATGGTATAATGATAGGTGGGGCTTTTTTGTAATAAAGCAGTAGAAGAGTGATCCCAGGTGCCTGATGTTAATGAAGCTGGAATTACATCTCAAAACTTGGGACGAAACAAAAAAAACCAATACCAATTTTTCCCAACTTACACTCAGCTCTTGTCAGAAGAATATTTAAAAATGAACACCAAGATATAACCTAATGTTTTCTTCATTCCCTTAGGTTCCTTATTTTTTAGCTGTAATGGCTTCAGACTTTGCCACCCAGTTACTGGAAATGAGATTTCTTCTTGGCAGTATATGCCACAACTGCACGTTCCAACACACAGGGCAGCGCAGGCTTGCATGCTCTGCTCGTGATTGGAACTGACTCTCCAATGTTTCATATAGCCTGATAGCTTGGGAAAGCCTCAGAAGCAGCTCTATTTTAAATTATATGTTCTAAACGGTGATTGAGACAGGGGAAAGAAGATACAAGACAGCCTTGCCATTGATACTACATAATTTGCAGGCATTCTTTAGGCAAAAGATTGTCCAAAAGGAAAGAACAACATTTTTAGATAAAGAAACTGTATATATTTTAATACTGCTCCTGAAATATTATGCATGACTTGTAAAACCAATCAGTGTAAGAAACAAAAAGACTACATACAAGTTGAAAAAAAACCCAAACAAAAACACTAAAGCAAACAAAAATAAATGCTACCAACTGTGATTTCAAGTTTGGTAGTAATAATTTGTTTACTTCTTGCTACAAACTACATTTCTTTATACCACCTTATATGTGATGAAAATCTCTCAATTAAAGAACAGGCTACCTCAACTAGCAGCATGATTGAAAGCACTTTACACCTCTGCTCTTGCTCTCTTTTCTAAGTTCTGTTTAATGATAGGGCTGTTTTGGGTTTGGTTTTCCTTTGGTGTGTGTTCTTGGAGACCTTTTTTTTAGCGGGTGTTGTTGGGGTTTGGGGTTTTTTTTGGCAGAGGTGGTGTGTCAGGCATTGTATATGCTTCTGACCTGAAACTTAGAATCATGGAACAGTTTGGGTTGGAAGGGACCTTTAAAGGTCAGACTTCCACACGGGCTGCTATTGCCATCCCTCCCGTGGTAAAATATAATGAAGTATTTTACTGTGACTGGTTGTAGCTGAAAGAAAAAGCATGCATACGATAAGAGAGTAAACTAAAGTGTGTTGGTTTTATAGTTGGGGTTCAGAGGAAATTTTTTTTAGTGGACTGAAGTCTAACTGAATGAGTTTAGCACTTGCTCAAGTTTGGTTTTTTGTTGTTTGAAGTCAAAACTCACGAGTTGCTTCAAGTAGGCACGGTGTGTTAATTAGTTTTAAACAGGTCATAAAAGAGTCATACTTCACATACAAAGTAATTTAACCATTCACTAAAATCCTATTCAATAGGCAATGAAGCCTAACAAACTGCTTCTTCCAGAGGTCTAGCAAAGACAAGTTCCAAGCACTTCTGAAGTGAAAATGTAAGCACTGACCTTTGTTAGCAAAATACATCCAACGTGGAACACACAGCCAAAGTGATTTCCCCACTTTGGCTGCACCCCCAGCAAATGGAGCATTAAAAATCACTGTTAGAAAACTTAAGTGAATTTTTCCACAACTTGCCCAACCATAAAATGTATTTTCAGTAGAAGGAGAAAGCCATCATCAACAGTTAACAATTACAAAAAGGTACTGCCAAGCTGTGCGCATTAAGTCAATCTCAAATCCATAGAAGTCATCTAACATCTCTCTCCCCCAACAGAGGCAAAGCAAATAAATGGAAGATGAAGAGATGGGAGTACAGAAGGCACACAGGGAGAAACTCCCTTGAACAGAACAGACAGTTCTTATATTTTTGAATCCTACAAATCCAGTGGCTTTAATATAGCTGACTATGACAAGTGTTAAATCTTAAATTTGTCTCCTTGCTAAAAATCTCATATTAATATTTTATTTTGTTACATAATGCTTCTTTCACGCAAAGCTAAGTTCCAGAATCTTATACTTTTATGTAATACAGAGCTTACAATCCCCATCCTCAACCTTCCCCCACATTTCACATTAAATTAAGATGAAACTAGTGTACTTCATCCCTTATCCCACAGGACAGAGTCTGCCATAGCTCCTTTCATGCCTCTTTCCCTGTGCACTCCTTTCACTGCAGCACATTTTCCTGCTCTGGAAGACAACCCAAGGCCATTCCTAGCTGAATCTACTCCAAACGCTGGGAAATTTTTCTACTTTTCTTCTTCACTCACAGTATGAGAGAGAAGATAAGCAGTTGGGGAGAAGGCCCAGTGGGAACGGTAAGGAATGAACTTACAAAAAACCAATTGTTATACAGAAACATCTTCAGACCAGGTAAGCGCACGGGAAATGGTTGTAAAATGCACACAATAAATATTTTTGAGAACATGGCTCCTTTCTTACACTGCTTTTCTGGTCACCCCCTAATTAAGTCACCTCCTTTGTTGCTCTTTGACTAGCTCGATGGCAAATAAGGCTGTCAAAGGAACACTGAGACTTCAACAAAGCCTACTGCCTCTCAAGACAGTGTTTATTGACAGTTACATGAACACTTTACTTTAGAATTTTTATGCAGTCATAATGCCTGGCATTATTTCTTCAATGCACCACAGAGACAAGAGGTCCTTACAAGAGACTTAAGAACATGAATCTGCTTGCCTTGGGACTGCCTCACTATTAGGTCAAAACAAATGACAGTATTCAAATATTAAACTGTGAGGTTTACAAGAGAAAAATACAAAACCAAGCTGGTCCAAGAAGTACAAAACATCTTATTCCAAAGCTTTTAATTCTTGCTCAGGGTTGCTCTTTCACACTCAAGCTTTATAGCATATCTTCAAACATGTTATGAGTCCCTACATTTGAATGGGTGTCTTTTCATTCTGCTTTTGTCAGCTACTATTTCCTCATAAAAAGCACTGCACCAACCACCAGTACTTGAAGTACAAGTTCTGATATTTTTTTCTGGGTTTTTTGTGCTCCTTTTATAAAAAAACCTGAAACTTAGAACTGATTTTCTCCCTTGAATTAACGCACAGCCTTCAGACATGCTGCCTTTCCTGCAACGAGGCTGGTTCCCAGAAGCCTGAAGCTTCAGGCCTGGGACATCTCAACTCCATGAACTCTGCTGTATTAGCTAGGTCTGCCAGCTGCTCTTCTCTTTTCATATATAAAATAATCTTTAAGCAGCATATGGCCTTGACTATGCGTGTACGTTCTGGCAGGTTCAGGCTAAAAGGGTTACAGGCCATTTGTCAAGCTGTATCACATTTCCTCCACGCCCTTCCTCTCGTGAGTAACCCAATGCCGCTCGCAGCCAGAGCTCAACGCCGAAGCACAGCCATGACTGAGGGAAGGCCATTACTTGAACTCAGCATAACACACTGGTGCCCATACAGTGAGTCACGGCTATCAAAATAAAGGGCATGACACAGCAGAAGTTACATTGATAAGGAATTAACAGTTAATCAGGCTTGAGGAGAAAAGCCTGGTTCTCCAAAACCACAAGAGGTTAAGCCTTCAGCTCTTGTGTTAGATGACCACTGGAGCCACACCAGCACAGAAGTGAGGTCATGCTACACCATCCTTCAGATTCATGGGTGAGGAAGCCCACATTCCATGGGCCTCGAGAATAGCATTCCACTCTGCAGCATGAGATGTGTAACTGAAGGGCTCTGCCAGTTCAGTACAACCAGCCAAGTCATGATCTGCACCGCCTGCTTAGGAAAAGGACAGATCTAATAGCATTTACTGGCCTATCTTAATATCTCCAAGCGCGTTACAGGAAAACCGGAGTTTGTCCATATAAACTCCTCAGTGACTCAGGGAACTTTTACTGCCATAGCTATATCAGTCAAGGCATGCTGCCATGTCTCTGGCCAACACCTCTGAAACCAACGCAGTCAGGATGAGTTTCCAGTATGCCACTGTCTTGCCTTTGGTGTCCTACTTCCTCTGAAGTGCAGTAGTGTTTTGGGATGAGGTATCGATGGATGGCTGGAACTTCATTTCTATCGTCACAGCTTCACAGACAAGTTTTCTGTACTTCACAATTAAATCCTTTCACTGAGCCAAAGCCTTTCCCTTCTAAATAGTGCCTTTAAAGTGAGTCGATTGCATATGGCAGCAGACATCTCTTTCTTTATTCAAAACAAACAAAATTAAAGGTTTATATTAACAGAGCAGGTATGACAATCACAAGAGGTCACACTGAAAGCTTTTCCAAGGGAATCATTCTGTTTCACGTAAGTCAATGAACAGGTAATTTACAAGACATGCTTCAGTATCAGGATAAGAACTTTCCCCACATCTTGGCCAGACACCTTTGAAGAAAAACAATAAATTACTTCTTAGTACATTTAATTGTGGTTGAGGAAAAGTCCAAAAGCAGTGGATGCTTTCATACCAGGGAAAAGGCCATTAAGTTTCAGAACTTGAAATGCACAGGAATTGCCACACTATGAGAATGATCAAATTTAGAGGCATTAACAAGGTGGATTTTCTCATTCATAGATGACTTACAGGAATGGTGACTAAGCCATAACAATAGGTAGTACATAGTGTAAGAATATGCTGTAGATATCTGCTTCAATATCTACTTGGGGAAATATGAAATAACTGGTTTCACAAAGCAACTTTGACCAGTGGCTGTGCTTCAAAGCACTTTGTCCAAATACAGTGGCAGCCTAATGCCTGAGAAACAGCATAAACCCTTCTGTTTTGTAAACCTTCGGAACACCCCTATTTGAGGCACAGAGCATAAGGAAACAGAACTGCTGTACAATGACACGATCAGGATGCAGCAACAGATTCAGGATTTTCAACTTACTCTACCAGCTCTGTCCTGATTCCAAGTGACTACGTAGCACTACTTGGACAACGAGAACAGACCACAGTGTCTACCTTCCTGATCTTGCTGCAAGCTAGTTGTGAGATGCCCCAAACGAGATGTTCCTCTCCTGACACAGGAGCAAGCAGTTAACTTAGAAAATACTCTTGCCTTGGGATATGCTACTGTTGGAATTGCATACCCTTTTTCTAATGGGAAGGTATGAGCTTCAGTAACAGTAGTAAATTATAAAGTTTGGCTTCTGAAGACATTTCTGTGCAGAAAGGTAGTCTGAATTGTTAAGTATACCATTAAAAGCATTTAGAGCACAATAGAAGAATCAACCACACGAGTGCCCACTCAAGATAAGCCTAAGTATCATTCCTACAGTTCAAGAAGTTAAGAGCTCATCAGCTGAAGCACACATACTTTCACTTACCTGTGGTGCACTCTCTCCCTGTCCACTAACATTCATGGAAGTGGAGCAAGAGCTAAAAACATCTAGGAGGCCACCCATGTCCACATTTGTATTGTCTGAAAAATGGTCCTTTTGGTGCTTCTTGCATATGCTGAACAAGCATCCATACAAATACCACAGAAATGCCAAAACATAACCAAATCTACTTCTCAGGAATGCAACTATAACTCTGGTAGACCTCTCTACTGAGATTATTCACAGCACAGCATCACAGAAGACAAATACTGATATTGCGTGTCTCATTCCAGGGTTAGGCTGGAAGCAAGGGATGAAGGCAGCACAACACATTTATGCAGTTAAATAACACAGGAGCATTGCAACATTTCAAGAAGTCTGGTCATTTTAAACAGAATTCATCAGCAAGCTGCATTACAATCCCCAAATAGCTGCTAACTCAACCACATAACCTACAGGTTTGGATAGGTGAAAGTACAGCAGCAAAGTTGTGTTCTCATCTTCAAAACACAAGTTGAGCTCCTCATTCACATCTCACCTCCATGGGAACAGTGGAAGCTGTTAATGTCTCCTGCCATACCTAATGTATTCTATTGGCTGTGCTATTTATTAATGTAACAACAGCACGTGGAACCTGGAATCAGAAACAGTGAAACTAATACCAGTGAAATTTATTTCTGAAAGTGAATATCTAGATTCTCAAACCTCAAAATAAGACTCTGAACAGCTTCTTACAACCAGCTAAATGCCACACATCTTACCTTGAAATGAGCTGCAAAACAGACTATCAGACATCTTTGCATTGGCTTGCTTCATGATTTGTTTCATGTATTCCAACCACATTTAAAAATGGGGGGAAGGAAGGGCCGTTGGGTTTTGTTTGGTTTTGGAGCTCAAAGCTATAGAAATACTCTTTATGGGACTTTTCCCAAACTCCTACACATTGGGACAAAAACTGCATTTCTTCCATGCTTCTCATGCTCATGACACAGAGGGCTGGATCTATAGTAGTGCTAATTAACTGTTTTAGTAAAGGAAAGTCTCATGCAAACAAAATTTTTGTCTCCTTTTTTTCTTTTCTCTTTACAATCTGTAACTTTCCAAACCATGCCTGACAGCTGCCTGCTTTCTGCACTGAAAATCTGTTACAGTTCACGGTATCAAAAACATTGCTAAGCATTTAAAAGAAATTCCTTCTGGGTCCCCTTCAGAAGTTCCTCCTCAGGGAACTCTTCGAACCCACCTAAAAATCTGCTGGACTCATTTCCAGCTGCTTCAGTTGACTAAGCAGCTCTACTAAAGTAAGTGCAAGCCATACAGGTTTGAAATGGTCCATTACCATATAACTGCAGCTTTGGTGGTTCAAAACAGCCAGTGGAAAATGGTGATCAGCTGTCCAGATTCCAGCAGACATCATAGTAGGTGTCTTTCTTTATAAAAGGTTTGTTGATATACCTCAAAAGAAATCACTGACAGGTATGATAACGTTGTTAGGAGTTAATTCAGTCACAGGACAAGAGATGCCTTTCAGTTACCAAGACTGTTATTTAAACTTTTATCTTCATGGTACAGTGGCAGGAACTTGCTGCTGTTACTTGGCAGCAAAAAATCTACTGAAATGTCGAAGCTGTAAGCAACAGGTTTGTTTTATATGTGAAAAACATTTTTCTGACCTGTTCAAACTAATGAGATGGTACTCAACTAGTTGAAAGACATTCCCATTAAAAAAAAAAATAATTACTTAATACAGATGCCCCTGTCCCTAGTCCTTCACACACAAATACTATACAACTCTACACAACCATTACAGGACTGTTCTAGATCATTACTGACCTTACCAGAAACATCACAAGTTTAACTTCAGAACACCATCCTAAAAGAAATCCAAGGATGAGTTTCATGCTTGTGTAATTATTATAGTCATCACATCTAGCAATTTATACAGATATTCTATACTTGCACTGTTAGCAGAAGCTTTGTTCCTACTTCACCAGAAATCAGGTTCAGAGCACTGCTAGAGATAAACCTAAACACTCCAGTTAGGCTGGGGGCCAGAGAAAGTGTGTGTGTGGCGGGAGGGGGAAAGGGGGGGGGGCAGCCGTGGGAGGGAGGGGAAAAGTGCAGGGACAAGGGGAAACAAAGGGAAAAAACCTCACACAGGTCCAGAAGCAGAAAGGTCCACTTGGGCCACAAACCCAAAAAGCATCCATCTTTTATTATTTTCACAATATAAACAAAAAAAAAAAAAAACTGTGAAAAAGCATAGCAGAAATGCAGAAACTAGAAGAAAAAAAAAGACAGACACAAAGAACTAGTAAGTTGTCTCAGGAGAATGTTTGGGATGAAACAAAGCAGCCTGCCTAAACTAAGAAGTTCTTCTAGCATAGATCATGGATTTTTGCACCTGTATGTGATCAGTATCTCAGTGCTGCAGTTATACCAACAGAGACTGTTGGCCTTGATTCAGTTCAACTACTGTTACACGCTACTGCAACAAGAACAATCAACATCCTTCAAAAGAAGACATAGCTCTAAACAGCTTACAAAACCCAGAACAATTTCTTTTCATGTATGTCCTTACACTTGGAACAGAACAAATACCTTTAAATCCCTACAATACCCAGAATCTGAAGATATTTTTGGTTTATACTGTTGAAAGAATAATTTTTTGGCTGAGAACACCACTATCCCAAAACTAAAAAAATTTTAAAAATTAAAGTAGCAAAAACTTCCTGTAGAGATTCCAACTTGAGCAAGATGCAGTTGTGGAAAGCCTATGATGCATGTTGCTTGCACTAGACTAGAAAAAGTAATTAAAGAGTTTAGGAAAGAACCCGATTTTCTGAATCATAGTAACGATGTTGCTCGCAGTAAAGTAATTTGTAGAGGTTGATTGACATTGTAACTCTTCTCTGACTTCTGCAAAGAGCTACATTCTACATTAAACAGAATTGCATTGCAAATGGACATTCCTCCCCGAGTTAACTCTTCCTTGCAAAAAACCTCCATCGTTTCATTTACAGGAGGATGCTATTAAGTAAAGTTGTGAAATATTTCTTGTTCCTATCCAGCAAAGCAGATGCTGGTTGATCCATAGGGTGCAATCTCCTAGAGTTTACCAAGCAGAGTCCTCCCGACAACTCCTGCACCATGCAGAAAGCAGACAGGCTCCTGGGGCTGCCAGCATTTCAAAGCTGATCCTGGCCAACACCAGTCCATTTGCCAGCTGTGCAGTTGAGGGTCATGCTGGGCTGGGTTTCCAGAAGGCCACGCACCTTAGATATGCTGAAGCACAGGGTAGATAACCAAAGAGCACACACATTCAGCAGAAAACCACGTCAGAGAAAAAGCAAACATTGGATCTGCAGCACTGTAGTTTACAACCATAGTGACTTTCAATTGCACTAGCAAGAGCAGAATGGGAAAAAGATGAGTATTTCACATCACCATCATCACTCTGCAAAATAGCCAGCAGTTAGAGTTGCAGTGATGCTGATGACCAGCATAGTTCCTTTCTCCTTACTGATGCATTTGAAACACCACAAGTACTTTTCTTCCCTTCTGGAAGACAAATCAAAAGTACTAGACATGCACAGTGCCATAAAAAATGCAGTTACAGTCTTTCCAATGGTAATGTCAGAGATTTAAGGTGCATCAGCACATGAGCAAGGATCGAAACAGTCACCTTTGTCAGTTATTCCATTCAATAAACAGCAGAAAGGATCACTGACAGCATCAGCAATGTGTATTTTCCCCTTCCGCCATTTAAACAGCATCTCTTGTTTAAAGCTGACTTAAAAAAAAATGCTCAAACATCTTGAGAGGTAAACAATAAATCTTGTAACAGAAGGATGTTAACAGTACACTCACCCCTTGCTGAGTTTTTAGAAGCCAACAGCAGCCAAAACATTGTACAGTGTAACTATGTTTCTTCCCAATACAACAATCTAGTTGAAAGAAATTTGGTCATCATGTGTACATCACATCACATACAAGAGCATCTCCATCTTATTGTGGGCAGCTGCTGCACATGTGACCAAGAAAGAGAACCTAGCATCACCCAGCCCCCAGACAAAGTATGGCCAGGTATTCATTATTCAAAAACTCAGAAGTCTGGTATTTGAACATACTTGTAATGCAAATAATCTACAGTTCTACCTGAGATTAAGTTTTACTTGCTGTTCTTGTATTACAACCCCAAGAACATCCTTCTTCAACTGTTTAGATTACAAACAAAACTCAGTAGTGGAGGTGGTTTAAGAATCAGCTATTAACTGCCCAATTTACCTGTTCGGGCAAATAACCCCTAAGAGTTCCACTATCTGCAGAAAGCTCTCACAGATACCAATGCTGCCCACCAACTATTCCACTGCAATGTACTTTTGCCATGGGAGAGGGATGCCGGCATATCCATTTTAAACAAAGTGTAAAAAACAGTCAAATTATCACATAAAAGAATATTTGTGAAAAAGGCTGCATATATTCTCCAAACTTAGAGATGTGTTGTGTGCAGGTAATCTTAACCAAATTGCACCTGAGTAAGTTTTTCCCAACTTTTCTTAAACAACAGGTAATTTGGGAACATTTCTCAGAATACAAATACTGAAATCTTATATCTAGACTGTATGGATAAGTTTCCAAATGTGCAAAGAATTTTGTGTCCCCCCATCCCTGGGTTAAAAACAGATACCAGCACGATGATCTAGTCTGCCACCTTGAGTAGCACAGAACACAAGTTTCAGCCACCAGCTCAAGATGTCCATGATTTCTGGTTAACCCAGAAACTACTATTTAAAAAGGCTTATTAAGCCCATTTAAGAAATTCATTTATGGTCATCATAAACTAACTTTTGGTAAATTTCCCAAATCTAACTGTCTTTAAGATCTGGCACGTAAAAGTAGAAGCTATGCTAGAAGTAACTACTGAGGAGCAATAGACATCTACTTTTACCTGCTAAAATTACCCAACTTCAGCTTTCACATCTTCCTCTGAGCTATGAGACTTATCACAATATTTCTTACTCTTCCTCCAGGGAAACTCAAAGCATGCATCTTTATTCTCAGCACTAACAGTTTTGCTGAAATTTTAATATAAATTTAGTGTTTTGTTTCTGGGGGGTTGTTTTTTGGTTGTGGTGGTGGTGGTGGTTTGGTTGGGGTTTCTTATGTTTGTCAGTCAGTTTGGTTTGAGTTTTAATACAAACACAGACACAATCTTTCCTGTGTATCAGGCTGGCAACAATTCTGGAGAGCTGGTAGTAGAAGTGGGCATGATATCTAGCTCAAGCTCTGGTCTTCGCTAGTGACATTTACAACTGCAATTCTCCTGCCAACAAGGAGTCATTTCAGAGTCGTGGAAACTCACACTCAGCTGCCACCACAAACCTCAGTGTCTTTCAGGATCATCCTTTCTAAGCTATGCACACATTAGCAGCAGTGAGCAACTACAGTCTGAAAGACTTTCTAGGGTTTTCTGTAATTACATTCTAGCTGAAGCTATCCAAGACTGAAATCCCCAAAAGGTCAATACAAAAAGTTAGTGAGTGAGCATTCCTTATGAGTAGATAATTTCACTTACTGCCACATATAGGACATATTATTTTCAGATCACCAGTTTCTTTCATATTACTTTTCATAAGTTTCACTATCAAACACATGGATTTGAATTCTTCAAAAGGATATTCAGAACAGCAAAAAATATGTTGGGTTTTTTTTTTAAGCATTTCCTAAAGACTTCTTAAAATTTACACTATCATGAAAGGATCAGAAGAAAACACTGCATAGATTGTTTTCACTCAAATATCACATTTCCAGATCATTGAAGGAATGTGGTGACTTTTAACAGACCTTCCTATGTAACTTCAAGAGATTTCTACAGAAATAGATTAATATGCTGCTTAGTCGATGAAATTAAATTAGTTCTTTTCAATGGGAATTTGGAAAAATTAATGTAAAACTTCTAATACAGTTATGCATACAGACTTATCTCTCCTCTGCAGTTTTTGATAGGAATTTTTAACTCTCAAGTAAAAGCCATGACACAAATAAACCCCAGATACAAACTGATGTTTCAAAGCAGATGGATACTACACTGATACAGTTATGAGGGAGAAAAAAACCGAAGAAAAGATACTTGCCAGGCTGCCTGTATTTATATCTGCAGAACAAGACACTGAAGAAAAAAATCAGCATGAAGTTTGAGACAGTGATACCATCTCCTCTGTGCTGGTTTGGTTAATCTCCTCCTGAGAAATCTACACCTGTAGGGATGGTTAAAACAATCCCATCACTTTACCTCAGAATCTGAGATTTTAGAAGAGACAGTTACAGGCTGAATTTCTAGAGGATGTCTACTTTGCATTCCACTAGTCCCCTAGTTTATTACAACAGTGCAAACCTACTCCTGTTCTAACATAAATCTATTCATTTCCATAAATGAAGTCAAAAGGACTGTAAAACAACACTCTACAGCATGAACACTAAAAGATGGAACAATTTCAGCTATAACTTTATACAGTGTGGGAGACTTAACTAAAAGTATCTATTTGTTTAAACACCATTCTTCAGTTCGTGTCTGTGCTGCTCCCCCCAGCCACTTCACTCTGTAAGTACTGAATGCATCCTGTGGTTAGCGAACACTCTGAACACTGAGGACATTGCAAAATCCAAGCTGTCTGCATATCCAGAGAGGTGCACTCTGGCCACAAAGAAACCTTTAGAAAGCAACTACTACTATAACAGGAAGAAGAAGAAGGGAGTAAGAAAAGACATTTTTGTGTCTAAGTTGCTCAGCTACACAATTGATTCTTCCTTGATCTGAAACAAACAGCAATTACTCTAATCACATTGAACTCAAGGCCCTGAAAATTTCACTGCTATTTAAAAAAAAATTAGTCCTTCATAGATTCATCTCAAGTCAAAGCTTAAAAACAGCTTTTCCCATTATTAAACCTCCCGACTCCAATGCCTCAGTCTCATTTATGATCATCATTTCAGTACAAAAGCACTATTTAAGTAATCAACAGAAATTAACATTTTAAGTTAAAAGTTAGTTGTGACCATCTATGATAGTACATGCAACTGGGCAAGACAAAACAGCACAACTTCACTGCTGTTTCCTCACAACACTTTCACATAGCATACAGATTGCAAAAAGCTCATCCCTTTCCCAGCACGAGACACAAGAAACCTGACTTGAGTCAGACGGGTTGAGCTACAGCTCAATACCAAGATGTTCTGAAGGGAGGTACATGGGGCAGGGGGATGGCAGGTAGCATGTTTCCCAGCTGAACTAAGACATCAGTCTATGAGTCCCAGAGAACTGAAGATCAAATTGTTAGAGAAAGCTCTAGACAGGTACCATCTTCAAGACGTAGCTTTTAGCACTCAGGAATTTCAACCGCTATTATTATTTTCAAAAGAAAGTAATATAGGAGAGAACTCACTAAGCGGATTTTAACAGCAGAAGAGCATGAAACAGTTTTTCAACTGGTAGAGGTAAAAACAACATTAAGATGAGACACAGCTCACAGACAGTAAAACCTAGATTCAGGCATTTTTGCATCAACTAGCTGCTTAAGTTCCCACCATAATCAGTGGTATATTCCACTCATCCTAAAGCAGACATCTGTGCTCAGTCAGCTGAACATTTCTTCAGGTCCACTGACTAGGTCTCTGCAGACTATAATGGGAGCACAGGCAATGAGCTCACACCCTGGCATCTAAATTTAGGTGCCCAAGACTGTGAGCCAACCCTACAATTTATACAGCCAAAGTACATAGGCATGCTGATAGACCAAACGTACACATGCTGTAAGCAACTGCTGGGACAACAGTCCTTTAAAAAAAACCTTTTCTGAGAAAGGACTTAGGGGAAAATACAAGTCAGTAAGAAAGCCTGCTAACAGAACAAGCTGAATTCCTGAACTATGTTCCATACAAGTTTCAGTCTGCATGAAAAGGAAATACTTTTGAGACATACATAAGGAGGGAGAGATTCTGCCGTACAAAAATTGTCTTCAAAAATAGCAACACATCTGAATGACTTCCAGCACACAACTGCTCAGGGAAAACATCCCTCATTCATGAACTGTGTGAGTAGGGAAGGGCTGACATGGATTTATCATTTTATCATAGTTGTGTCACATTTTCCCCAGTTGCCACATGGACATAGGCAGCACTGGACTTACAAACTACAAAATTAAATAAATAAAGGTCGAGTGAAAGAAAATAATGTATTCTAAACAAAACAAAAACCCAAACAAACAAAAAAAAACCCACACCAAAAAACTCCTACAACACAGAAGCTGGAATTTGAGTTAGGGCATGCTCAGACACTGCAATAAGACAACAAAGCACCACTTCCCTGAATTGCCGTAAATTGACCACTTGTTCTTAATCTGTCCCAATTGTGAGATAACAGATCCACTTGTTGACAGAGCCACAGATTGCATCAATTGGTTGCCCACAGAATAACACTGGGACCACTTGTTTGACAATTATGCAGGCTAACATCCCTCTCTCTCTCAGTCCCTTAGTATCACAGTCAGAGGAAAGGACAGAAGAGTGAAAGCAGCTAAAGCACAGGCTACATTCTTAACCCTTGAGATGCCAACAATTGGCCTACTGGGGTGTTCATCTGCACTCGGCTTTCTTGGTGAGTAGGATTCTCCAGGGTAGAGTGTGAGTGACACCTCTATCTACAATTCATTAATTCTTTTTACCCTTTGGGCTTGCCTGCCACCTGGACCAGGACTGATTTTCAGACAAGAATCAAGATATAAAAACATAGATTCAAGCAGCAGTTACAGGAAGACTTGAGCAAAATATTGCTGTAAATAACATGACAATGACCCTGCATTATTCTGCCATCTTGATGTCTAACAAAAGCAGTTCGTTCCTCACCTTTACTTTTTCAACATGACCACCAGACCTAACACTTTCCCCAGACCTTTACTTGATAGAATATTATTTTCTTTGTCAAGTAATCCCAAGTAGCAGCCTCTTTGTTATTTTGTCCGAGGACCGAAATTCATAATTATCTGGATTGCCGTGTATCCTTTCTTAGCTACTAGGACAGAACTGGCTTCAAGAAATAAATCATATCAACGAACAAATAAAAATCCTGGAAAACAGTTCTACAATACTAGCAGTGTGGAGCTGTTGGCTTGTTTCAGACTTTAGTAGCTGATGCTTAAATAGGATCAGAGTCATTTTTAAATGAACAGGTGAGGTGACTTTTAATTTTCCTTTTGGGACCAGGCATTCCACAACATAACCAAATGACAGTAGTTAACTAAAGCTCAATGCAAGAACAAAAGCCTTGGGGCTGTCAGTAGCCAGATATTTGAGAGGGCTCAACTCTGTTTCCAGACAGAGAGAAACCTGGGGACAAACCCACCAGTTTCCATTTTGAGATAAGGCCATTCACATGTTCAACACACATTGTTTAAGAGCTCAAAATTAGAGCAGGAAGCTAGAACATAGATTTCAGGCCAGTTTGTAGGAATACTTTATGCCACTGGGCTCCAGGCCTCAGAAGGAAAACTTTCCAAATTAACAAGAAACTGCAGCATGGCAAGTTGCAGGGGCAGATGAGCTGAAGGACCCCCACATGGCAGGCTTCTGGTCAGCTATTCTGCCAGGAATGGTGGCTTTGAACACACTTCTGTCTGTGCCTTTATGGTCTAAAATATTCAAAACTGGACAGCCTTTAAGGCACATTAGAGTCCATTTATTCCCCCAGGCACTTGCGCTTGGGACAATAAGAGAAATGTAAAATCCAACAAGTTTACATTCCTGAATTGTCAGCTGCTGGTATTACTTAAGTCTATAGCTGTCTCCTTGAACTAGACTGCATTTGAGAGCAGCTGTGAAATCAGATCAGCTTCGTAACTAGGTACAAAACAGCGGGTTTGTTTCCTCCGGCATTGCTTCTCCAGTTCAGCCTTTTCACTTCACAGCTGGGAGAGATGCTCTCCAAATCCCACCCTCACACCACTAGAAACCAAAAGAACCCCAAGAGAATGTACCAGGCTTGGAAACCAATAGAGAAGCTGTGGGAGCATTAGTTACTAGAAAACCTCCCTTAAAATTTCAAGTTCGAAAGAGTTTTGAAATGGAGAACATAAAGAAAATAGAAACTCTTACACAGCGTGTAGTTTCATAGCCTGACAGAAGAGGAGGGAGGCAGAAATAAAAGAAAAGCTGTCATTACATAACAGTATAAGTAGCATTTTAAGAACAGAAGGTTTGATTTACCAATTAAAAAACTCGAAACTGCAAAAGTGAACATTTGACTGTTGCCTTTTCATTCTGATTAATACAAGCAAAGAATTTTTTGCTACTATTTACAAGTACCCAAGATTAGTAGATGAGAGCTCATAAACAGCTCTGAAAAACACATATCAGTTTCACTCAACTACAGTGGAACTGTTCAGAGTTTTGCTATACAGAGAAACAGTATGCATTGTGACATTTTATGACATAATCTAGACATAACTTACTAGTTTACAGCCTGCAAGACGAAGGGAGTTTTAAGATGCAAGTTCTTGCTGTCATTAATATACAACTGAACTAAGCATGCCACAAAGAACACTACAGGCAGATTTGTCAGCTCCTAAATGCAGGCTAGTGACACTCAGGTATGCAAGTGCAACATCCAAACCACGTCAGGTTGTGATAGAAAGGGAGAGGGTACAGACTTAGGGCAGGATTCAAGCAAAAAAGCTCACCATGCTGCTCAGCCTGAGTTTCTGTGCAAAATTACACTGGTAGTGTCAAACAAAGGCACTAAATACATTCCTTAAAGCACTAAGAGATGATGAAATACCTCTTCTGCCAGTGGCTACTGCCTCCATAGCCCAAGACAGCTAACACAGGTGTAGGTCCAGGCCTCCACTACTTTTATAAATGACTCTGCTGGGCTGAAGCCTTTTAGTTCCAGCTTGTGTGCAGGGCTGTGACCCCTGTGGCTGGGTACTCCTTCCATTGCTTCTGGGAGGAAAGCAGGAGCTGGCTCTGGGTGTTCATGTCCAGTGAGAGCATGAGGCAGCTGCTTGTCTTCAGCCATCCCTGTTCACCTGGGCCAGGCAAGAGAAGCAGAGCCCTGCTCTCCCCAGAGCACACATTCTCTCCTCCAAGACAGACTGAAATAACACAACTCTCCTTTAAAAAAAAAAAAAAAATCCCCAAAACATCCAGCTCAAGTGTCATTCTTTGTGCAAAAACATTTTAAATTTGAAAATTGGGTACTGAGAAAATAATCAATGAAATACATGGAAGAAGTTGAAGGGAACTGCTGAGGACATCGAGCTTCAAAGTTTAGTTTAAAAACTAAAGAAGTACACTCCTTATTTCACAATTACTCTTAATAGATTGGTTATATATATATATATATATATATATATATATATATATAAAAAAAAAAAAGACAGATCGCCTTGATGTTTAACGGGCTTTAAATCTCTGAAGTTAATGAGGGTGAGTTACTTTCCAGTTGGGAAGCCTTTAAAAAACAAG
This sequence comes from Monarcha castaneiventris obscurior, assembly GCA_026261815.1. NCBI lineage: Eukaryota > Metazoa > Chordata > Aves > Passeriformes > Monarchidae > Monarcha > Monarcha castaneiventris. The sequence continues at coordinate 12,025,874 of JAMPIT010000230.1, forward strand.
AGAACACACTCTTTCCTTACAAATAAAGTTTTCAAAATTTAATTAAAAAGCCAACAGAAAAACATCTAAACAAGTGCAAGTGTTAAGGTGGGAAACACTGGCCAAAGCCTCAGACTGGGAAGTGCTCAGCCCATGAGGCGCACAGGGTTCAGACACACATTAAGTTGTTTCAGGGAAAGCCTCAGAAGGTGCAGGGTAAATCTACACAAGCTGAAAACCCACAAGTCAGAGAGAAATTTCCCATAAGCCTCATGTGAAAGGCTGCCTCCTTATCCTCCAGTCTTTGAATAGTGCTTTTCTTCTGAAACAAAGTGTATGAGGTACAGCGAACAAACTGTAAAGGTAACTAGGCCTTTTGTCATATAGTTCCTCCACCCACTTGTACTTTACCACACAATAGCTCGTTTACAGATTCAGACTACTCCAGCTCCACACAGAAACAATCCTGCATTGTGAAGTGATTCTACCAGAGGAGTAAAATCTAAAAATACTGCAAAAAGTCTATAACAATAATTTCGTAGAACTCTACGGTTCTTCCCTTAGAGACAAAGGCTCTCCCAATTTGAATGACTAATAACAGACTTAGTCACTCCTTGAGTGTGACTAATAGCCTGCAAAAGCAAAAAATACATATGTACCATATGAAGCTATTTATCTCTTAAAATAAAAAAAAATTATTTGTACTGAAGCAAAAGTAGTTGTAATGTGAAAACCCATGCTACCTCCTCTCCCATGTCCACTGGGCAAAACAAAGCACCATGTGGCACAGACCCATTCCTGCATGTGCTACCCAGGACAAGCTGCATGGGTTTGTTTACACCAATGGGTAGGTGCAGCAGCTACAAAATAGTGATGGGTAGAAAAACTAGCAAAGCACATGAATCGACTAGCAATCTGCCTAGTCAGCCACACATTAACACATGTAAATCATGGGAGACCAGTTAGGCTGTTGGGAAAGTCTGGAAGAAAAGACGGATAGCCTACCTACACTCTACTTGCACTTTCACCCCATAGAGAATAGTAACTCCATCCCCCACAAGCTGCTATAATAGAATAAAGATAAACGCACGGATTATGCCAAGTTGACCCCAGGCTTTGTTCTTTCCCTCCAAGCATAGTCAGTGAAAAGGTCTAAACACACATCTGATTTGACAAGCATTCAGATTCACAAAGAACGTGGTGAAAGTGAAATCATACTCGGGGCATTCATGGGTCCCTATGTCAAAGGTCATGCAGCAGTTTTTCAGCTGCTGCTTGCTAGGATTTGAAATGAACTAGTTTAAAACCCCATTGCCACAAACACTGACATACAGTTTATGCCAGCCAAATATATGTCATAGCATGTTTAGCAAAATTTAGCTCAGAGATAATATAATTTTTGCACAAACATTTAATCCTCACAACTGGTACTATCTCATCTAGAAAAGATGGGTAATTTTCCTTCTTAGCCAGATTCATGTCAACTCACATAACTCATCTGCAGAATATTGAATTATTATTAGAAGGAAGGTCTGACCAAACCATTTATATGCTTCCCTCTTTACATAAAAAAACAAACCCACATGCTTTTCTACCTAACTGGAGGTTAATTAGTTGATTCAAACAGAATAAAAGTCATACTAAAATCACTTAGCTAAACCAAAGAACTCAAAAAGCTTTATCAAATAACTTATCATTGATTTTCTTCGTTTCTCAAGTATTATTTGAGTCTTACAGCTGCCATTAAGGATATTTAAAGAAGGCGCACAAGAAACTGACTTGAAACAGTAGCAGGCTGGGATGCTTCAGGGCGACTAAAAGTGGGGGAGCAGCAACTAAAAACCTGCTGAGAAATAACAACAGTGAACGAAAACAAATGTATTCTTCCAAAGCCTTTGTGCAGCTCGCTCTCAGCTCCGGGCAGCACAGTGGCAAGCCCAGCTGTCGATTCAGCAAGCTGCAAGACTGTCACTCCAAAACAGGTCACAGTTCAGCAAGCAAGTTGTTATTTGTTTTTACTGCTGCTGAAGAGGTCTACACCTTAAAAAACAGCATTTCTGAGGCAGTGTTTCCTAGGAACAATTCTATATCTTTACATCTTAAATATAATGTAACATTTTGCCACCAGTAGACGTCTTAACTAGAGAAAATCTCAAACCTCACTTTATTACAGGAGATGGTTTCACACAAGGATGTTGGCTTACCATAGCTGGCAATCAGACATGTTTCTCTCACTTCCCCAAACCCAAAGATTAAGGCACCAACATCTCCTACTACTACCACCTCTAGTTCCTGCACCAAAGCACTGGGAGTGCATCTGCCAAAAGGCAGCCTCTATTCCTTACAGTTTCCACCAAAGGCACACAATTTGGTAACAGCAGACATGGGACCGCTCCACCGACTGCTTCTCAAGGCTGCAGCAAGAGGGCTGTGTTTAGTGGGACACACACCATTAACTGACAGGAATTAGTTGCAATACATGCTCTCATCTCAAACACTAGGGCATCAATTTAAATAACCTTTGGGCAGGAGACAGTCTTTATTCTTTTGACAAATGGGAAAAAAACCCCACCTCTCAAGGAAGCACAAAATACGCTTGTTCTTTTTGGCTAAGGAAATAGGACCCCTGAATCGTGCAGATGCTCAGTATGACTTCTTCATCTGCACCTTTCCCACATGAATAACTAAGAATCCATTTTAAGGAGAAGACTGACATGATCTCAAAGACTGAATATTTTGTTCCAGAGCCCTCAAGCCTAAATGGAAACCCACACGTAGGCTTTCCATGAGTGTTCTGCTTGTGGAAATGGAGAAAACCAACAAAAATAAGGACACACTTCTACAGGGTTTGAGACAGGAGAAATGACTAAAAACCCCTTATTCTTTTCTCACGTGAGGATGACAACACAAGCATCACAAGGCAATGCAGGCCTCACTTCTCTCCAAATCCCTTCTGTCCCCTTCTGTGAACAAAGCACACTGCTTTCCTAATGCCTGGCAGGTTGCGTTCAAGATGGTACAGAAATCCCTCCTATTCTATCATGCTGTGTAAGCAAACAGATTTGATATGTTGGTGCGGTTGCTTACTAGTTTTAGAATATTCTGAGTTTTGTCGATGGCTGTGATGGCTACCAGACAGGCTGGGAATCTGCAAGGTACAAAGAAATAAGATTCACTTAACAAAAATTTAAAAAAAAAAAAAAAATCAGGGGTATTGATTAGTATCATCAATAACACCCAAGGCAGTAATATCAAGATGTAAATATTTTGGATGTATGGTTTTCCAGAATACCCTTACAAGTCAACATCAAAAGGAAATCTAAGGGCAAGCCATGTGAATGAACCTGAATGATTTTGAATATGTGCTTCCTCCAAAACAGAACTTGACACTCCTTGTTCTCATATGCTTCAGGCTGATCATCTGAGGATTACATTTCAGTCTCTGCAAGTTACCCAAATGAAAGAGTTCCCAACTCTATCAGAGCGTCCACTGAAGTACTCTGTAATAACCATATATTTTCCAGAACTGCATGATTTGCTCCAAGAAACCTAAACCACCTATTACAGCAGAGATAATCATAAACCTTATTTAAACTGAAAAACATAGATTTGGCTTTTTTTGGTAGCAATTTTTCCCATCTCTAAAACTGTCTTGCTTGGAAGAGGGGAAAGAACGGAGGTGAAAATACACTGTAGCTCTGCATATCTTAAAATCTTGAAGTTCTTGGACAGCCAGATATGATAAGCGAGACAGGATTCACTACCTCATCCAGGAGTGAGAACAACACTGCACTGGCTCATTTAACTTCTTTTAAGAACTACTCAGTTCCAGAATAAGGAAAAAAACATGAGGCTTTATAACATCTGTCTATACAGCACATCTAAAAGACTCTTCTTTGTATTTGCTGGAGCCACCAGCATTCACACAGGGCCTAAAACACATAGAAAAGATGGCAACAAACAATATCTCATTTACCCTAACTTGTCTACTGCAGAAACAAATCTGTTCTAACTAAGAAAAACAGCAGACAATTAAAAGACAGGTAAACTGCATAGTTCTGGGCTGAAGTAGGGAGCAAGAGCAAATCACTGTAAACCCGTGAGCTTCCACATCTTAATAGCACTGTATTTATAAAGGCTTAAGGCAAGGGTTGGCCACTAGGGTTCCCAACAGAAAAACTGGGGGGAGGATATAAGGTGAAGGATATAAGAAGGAAACTTCCAGGCCTGTATTTTCTAAGCATCTCATTTTGTGACAAGCACTGCACTCTTGTTTGCACAAGGATATATAAATTCATAGTTTGTACATTAGATACTTTACAGAGGAGACACTAAGCTCTTTCCGCCTCCTCCTCACTCCAATCAGCAGAAGACAGCCTGCTTGCATAAAGTTTTAAAATATGTTGCAGTTTGAGTTATATCTAGCAATAACTATTCTGAACTGGTTACATTTTAGACCTGAAAAATATGGATTTACAAGTTTCTTCCCCACACCACCTCAGGCACTCCATAGCTCTGCAGCTGGTGCTCTTAATTGTCACGTCCTAACCTCAGGATTCCAATCCTGCTGTACTAGTATTTGCCAAGAAAAAATTACAAAGAGATCTTAAGCATCAACCCAAAGGCTGTTATAATTGAAGGCTAATCCTGTTTATTAGTACTAGGACTATATTTTAGTAGTGTATTTTTAAATAGAGAACTTCAACCATACCAGTCAACCAAATGTTTACTTCTAAACTAACAGGTACTAGCAGGACCCAGAAAGTTCTCAAAAATTCCTGGTTTCAGTGAATTTGTCTGAAAGAGACATTTGGAAATGGCGTACAGCTTGGTCAGACTGGCATACCATATCACTTGCCACTAATGAAGAACAATCATTCAACTCTAGGAAGCAAGAACACTGGGCTCCACACATCCCACCCCATCACAAGATTACTTTTACGGATGTTTGGAATGTATTAGCACAGATCCTTTTATATCTGCAAACTTTCCTCATATATGGTGCTCAAACAAGCCATGTCACCATTCCAACCTAAAAAACAGAAAGCAGCAAGTAAAACTGTCCACCAAAAGAATATTTTTTTTGTATTACCTAAATACTTCTAAGATGAAACCCATGTTTCCCACATTTCCCTCTGGTTAAGTGAAGATGATCTTTCAACTGTTCTGTCACTCCGCTATTCTGCAATTCCCCATATCTGTCCTGAAAACCAGCTCTGGCACAATACTGCAGCCATGCCAGCCAGGTCAGTCCAAGGCAATACCTTTCCCTACCTGATGTTCAACTATGAAAACCCTATAAAAGACAAGAACAGGTCTAGATTTTTTTTTAATTCATATTCATAAATGCAACTTTCCTAAGCTGCATTAATGTGCAACATACTGCTTTCAGGAGGGCCAATTAAGTCACAGATGTTGAAAGATTTGTAAAGTATGTAGCTAACGCCTTCTCCCCTAAGAGAGTTCATTTTCTTATTCTTACTCAGATGGCTTTACACCACTTACCAGTGAATACACGTCCCTTTCCATCCGTGACTGCAGAAACTAGCGGCTTCCTCCTGTAAACCACAGCAATCACATGGGGCATGGAAAGAGGAGACGAAAAAAACCCCACAGATCTCTCTTAAACTAGTCTGGAATATGTTTTATTTGTCACCAGTTACAGATTACCCGCTGTTAGAGATAGTTAACTAAGCTTTAGTTTTATCACCAGCTATCCTGCTAAGTAGCTACAGTCTTCAGCACCATAAAAAGCTCACATGATCATAGACACAATTCTAAACTGCAAAATAAAAATGTATGTAAAGAGAATTAATACTGCTGTCAAGGGAGCAGCATTTGTGGAGCTCTATGGTATAATCAGTCTCAGTTGTTTCCTTTTTCTTGGGGGGGTGGGGAGGCAATGGGCAGCAGTCTTTATTGGAGGAGAAGGGAGCAGAAATTTTTAGGAAGGGTTTTCACTTCAGGCAAATCAATCCAAGAGACTGGGGAAACTTTGTGTGTAACATGCAGCTAAAAGGAGATCTTTGAGGGACATGATCTTTACAACAAATAGTATCCATGTCCAGAACAGTCACAAGGGAGACCTGGCAGCAGCTAACAGAATGAGAAAAATAAAACTTGTTCAAACAGTATCCCAATTTTATTTATTAAAAGTTGCAATTCATATATTTTGCTGCTATAGCATAGATTTCCAGAGTCCACTTCAGTTGTAGCCACAGTGACACATTGAACAGACTACAACAAGCAAGACAAACTAAACCAAATGTCAGTTAAGAGGTCTGGGATTTTTTTTAATTAAGCATTTTAAGACAGGTTTTCCACGTTTTAACAATTCACCCATATTCCATATACCAAATTGTTTTTATTCTGACTTGCCAGTTAGTTTGGAAGCTCATATGTATCAAAAGCTGTCTTAATTTCCTGAGCAGATGCAAACCAGGAAGATCTTCCACTTAGCATAAATTAACATACTGCACCTGTTGGGTTTTTTTTATGGGGGAGAGCACCTTTTAGAGTTTGAATGCCATAAAAACAAGCAAAAAAACCAATCTCCTTGAAAGATGTAACTGAAAGTTAGAAGTGCACACGCAGTCACTACTGCTTACAGACACAGTAAACTGTAGGCAATTGAGAGGGCTTTTTAAACACCTCATTCTTACAGTGGGTGAGTGTAGCTGTCAAAAAAACTTGGTAAGATTCCTCGTTAGTTTTCCTGCTACTGTGCTTCTGCACACAGCCTCATTTGTCTACTTGATCCAACTCTCTACAGCTTTGTATTTCATGTCCTCCTCCAATATCTGGATTCCCTGTGTCTCAGGCATATTCCTGGCCCAATTTCCTTCAAATCTGTATTAGCACATCTTCCAAAAGACTTAATAAACCTAACACACTTCTGCAGGGCAGATTATGTAATCCTGTAACTAAGCACAACATTAGAGATAAAAAAATTTAAAAGAAAGAAAAAACCACACACACCTGCATGATGAAAATGAAACTGAGCCATCATGCTGTTACTCCCTTCCTTCCCCCACACATATACAGCAATCAGGAATAGCAAGTAGTACGTCACCCATTTAGCTCATCAGTATTTTCCTGCTAGAAGAACCTTCAGCACTACTCTGTAAAGCACCTAGGAATACTTTTGACAGTTGAAAAAAATTAAGTTTATTTTACACCCATTAACATGATCATAAACCAAATGCTACTCTGTCCATCTCCCCAGTACAGACATCCTCCATGGCAAGCTTGTCATTTTTTGCTTTATAATGGAGTAATTTTATTGTATGCAAGAAGCCCCAGGCACCCTGACAGCCCATTACTCTTTGCTGCCCACATTCAGATGGCTAATCTGCTATCAGCCAGAAGCTTGACAGACAAAAGGAGAAGGCAGGAAAACAGCACATGCAGCTGCACATGCGCACACACACTTCAGCTACAAAGTGCTTCGACAGTAGACCAAGAATGAACAAGACACACATTGGACTGACAGTCCTACTTAAAACTATGGTTGAAGGAAGACACAAATTCTTTAAAGGTAGACAGGTTAGGGAAATATTTAACGCATAAAAAGCTTCATTAGGATGCCTATTAAGACACAGTAAGGCACAAATCTGGAAGACTTTACTCAGTAAGCGATCACCTTGGAACTTGAAATGTCACAAACACTTTTGTTCTGAGAATTTGCTATATGAATAGCAATAAAATGCTTAAAAATATTGTCAAAAGTTAGAAAGATGAAATAAGAGCTAAATATAGGGAACTGTAAACTATTAGAACAAGACACTTGACAAGCTTTCAATTTCAGCACTTCTGTTTTCTTACCAGCTCAGAAAAGAACTCACTCTTTTCTAAAAAGTTGTATATACTTTCTATATGCCAAAGTATTGTGACACCATACATATGCAAAAAGCAAATGCAATGAAATTATTTGCATATAGCAGTGCACAACAAGGAGCTTTTTAATTACTTTTTTCCAGGCACTTGACACAAATAAATGGAGAAGGCTTGCAACTTCACACTAAAACAAAGAAAATGCCCATATTTTCTGGAGTTCTCAACCATCTTACTTTATTTCATTTCTGAAGACAAGCATCTTAGCACTGTCACAAGCAGTACTGCCAAAAAATTTTGAAGCATCAGATCCACAGACAACAGTTTGCATCAAACAACTCATAAGAATTTTCTGTCAGGATCATAAACCTCTGCTGTGTGTCATGATTTTTATTCAACTAAGTCTATTTGTATCCTTTACAGCTGGAAAGCTAAAATTCTCACTGTGTGAACTGGCTCAGTTCACAGAAACAGAATGTCTGCCACTAGTTTTATTCACTCACATGCTGAGGTAAAAACCAGGCTCATCTTTTTAAGGTGTCTGTCTCCATCATGTAACTACCACATGAACTATGCAAGCATGATTAATCACATGGTGAAATACAGAGAACTATGGCACATTATACTGCGTGACATGTCACTGGAACTATTTCCCTTTTCCTATACCACAACTACCAATTAAATTTTGCTTCTCAATTTTAAGTTATTATTTTATTTTTGTGCATAAAGTCTCCCAGAACTTTGATTGCACTACAGAACCAATTCTATCTTCCAATTTTGCTCAAAATCATGTTTAGTATTCCAGGAATTCAGTATGTCTGTCAGTTCCAAATCTGGAAAATGTACGAGGTAAGCCTTACCATGAAGGGCAGAAGTTGTCAGAATAGTCTGTTCCATAGAATTAGTCCCTGTGGTTTTACTATCGCTGCAACACTGTTATGAACAGAAGTTTACCTTGTGTTGCTACTGGGAGCATTCTAATAGATTAAATTATTGGATATAACTACTGATATAGATATATACATATATGTCTACAAAAGAAATCCCATACTGGAAATGCAAATTCACTTTCAGCACTCAGTAGCTAGAATGTATCAAAATAGGTTGTTATAACAAGGCATCCAACAATCTGCTCCTATGTAAAGTTTAAAGTTGGCAAGATTACTGTTTTCTTGTTGCCTTTCAGACATGGAAGTTCTGAAATCCCCTGCTGAGCCTTGTCCTGCAGGACGAGTACTTGTCTCGTTCTGCAGCCATCTGCAGCACCTCCTCAACAGCAGCACATCCCCAACGGTACTCTGCAACCTTATCTTCCTCTCCCACATGTACAAGGTAAGACGGGGGGAAAAAACCACTACATTTGCATATGTAATTATGGTGCAGCTCAGCAGTGAGCAAAAAATTACTGGAAGTTGAGAACAGATATGCCCGATGACCACACCTTAGTATTTCAAATGAAAATGCTTTGCAAGGAAGGGGAAGGGACAGCAGCAGGGAAGGAAGCCAGTCATTAGAGCTCCAAATCTGCTTCAAAGTCCTTATTCACCACCTCATGCTCTCTACCAGGCAAACTGTACCTAGGTCCTTCCTGTGAACAATAGCATAAGAATGAATCCAGTAGTGTGTGACTGGTTCTATTTTGCTTGACTTAACCAAATAGCTGTGCCAGGAATACTATGAAGAAAAGGAAAGGCTATGGAAAGACATTAACAAAACAGGATGGAAGATTAAACAGGTTACAGATTCTGAACAGTATCTCCTTTTCCAGTCTAAGACTTACCATGACTTACAGTAGATAGCTTACAGGAACTTAAGAGAAATGGTAAAATGGGCTAGAATGTGTGAAGAAGGAAAATCTGATGCATACCTGGAAATACACAAGGCAAAAATACCTCAAGGCATTAAGAAAAACTGTTTAAAGACAAGCGCATTTTAGAAAAAGGGACAACTCATTTTCCCTGATGCTTCTGGACATTAATAAAAATTATGTTAGCTCAGGTGAGGGGGAAGGTGGGAGGAAAACAAACAAGTAAAAAGCCCAACCTGCTTCTTTAGGGATCTACCAGTTCAACAAAAATCAACTTAAGCCCTGTAGTTAAGGCCTGATTTTCTGTTTTTTAGTTTGCCCATTTTCAGATGGAATAGATTTCCCCAGGCCTTTTTCAAATCATGCCACATTTGTAATGTTTTGTAATATCACTTTGCTTCTTTCCATACACGCATCTGTGGATGGATGCCTGCAAAATAGAACAGAAAATTGCCCTCAGTGTCTGTCAGATGCCTATCAAAGAGAATTTGGAAAGGGACATTTGCTGAAATAATGAAAACATTTTATATCACAACAACTGAAGGTGTTCCCTAGCATCACTGGCCCAACTACCATTTGATCCTAACAAGGACAGGCACACTAGTTCATAGGTAAAAATACTCTCTACCACATCAGACTCTTAACCCCTTTACTTCAAGTGTTGTCCATGAAAGTCACTCTCAGGATCACGGTGAATGGCAAGGTTTATAACTCATTTATCTCCAGTGATCTTGCCAGCTCCTCCAGCATTCCTGATCTATCACTTGACCTGTGAGAAGCTAAAGAACAGAGGAGCTTGCAGAAAGAGAGGATATCTGCATCAAAAAAAGCACAGAATACTACGTGGTTAGTTAAGGAACAGCTGTTTCTTTTCCTTCTGATACATTCCAGTATCATAGAGGGTTCTTGGTGTTTAAAGAACTAATTTTATGTGTCCTTTCACTGAAGAAGGACTGCTACTCATATTCACAGATCCTAACTGAATATCAACAGGATGCAATGTCATCTCAGCACAGCAAAGAATTTTTTTTTACTCTCTCTTTTCAGTCATAATTAAGCACCCCACCACATCCCAAAGAATACATTCATCATTAGACATGTTCATTTGCTTTACACAGTTCTCCAAAAATAGGATCAATGGAACACATTGAAGGGACAGCAACAAGAAAGGTGCTACCAAACAGAAAGCAAGTATTTGTAAGGAAAGCAGTAAAGGATGCCTGTTTTCAGGTTTTAACCTTTGGGTGATAGCAGCTGTTAACCAAACTGCTTTGTAACAACAGGGGTAAAGTCCTCACATCAAGGAGATTGTGACAGCTGGGAATGACAGCTGAAAAGGAGAGAACTGAAACAGGCTGCTTTCAAACAGTACTGACTTCTCAAAAATGAGAAAGCATATTTTTAGTTAACTTCTGTTGCTCTGAAAAAGTGTATTAAAATAAAAGATATAGTTACATTACAGTAATGGCATCTGAGACAATCAGATTGAGGCAAAGTAAGAAAGGCTCCTTTCTTCTCTATTGTCCCTTCTGGGGACACATGTACAAGTCTAAAGAAACCTGGTTAATATGTTCAGCACTACCCAACTGAAACATCTGAATCACTGCCTGGCTGCTCCACACACAGATAAAAATTCAACAACTTTCTTCTTTCTACTGTACCATCACCTATCCTCCTAACACATGAATGCAAGCTGCCAGGTACTCACACACGGAATTGGATGTATAGGCCAAGATAGAGGAAAAGAAGACTCAGTACATATGTATTTTACTGCCTGAAAGGTGCCTACACACTGTGTGATGGAAGTAGTATTTTTCTCAGGAGTACTGAAGTAGATCTATAAAGCTATGCTGCATTTAACTGGAGTCAGTATTTAATCCATCAACTCTCGCTCCTTTTGACTGGACTTCCCATTCTCCTTGACTGTCACTCAGGAATACTACTTACCTATACAAGAAAGGGATAAATTGATTATTAAATAAAGTGTGGCTCAATAGGAAAACCGAAAGTAACTCTATGTGACTACTTCTTTTAAGGAAAGACTAAAGACTAGAAAGCTGCAACTGTGAACAGTTAATTAAAATATCAAACTTCTGTTACTCTTTCCAACAGCTTAAAAATAAGATGCAAGGAACTGGACAAACAGAAAAGCAAACCAAGACTGAGAATACATGAGCACATGATAATTAGCTAAAAAAATAAACTCTGAGTATAAGAGGCAATGGCTTATAAAAGGTTTAAAAAACTTGCCAACATAACATGGAAGCAGAAAGCATGACAAAAAAAACACACTCATGAAACCCCCTATACAACTCAGCAACAATTCCAGTATTTCAAGGAATCACCCAGCCTGCTGAGGTCAAAGCTATTTACTGCTGTGATCTTCTCATGCAGCAGCCAAACACATTCCTCCCTGGAAGGCCAGCAAGGTGCATCAGAAATCAGGTATCAGCCCTACAGTGAGAAGCACTCACTCCCCTCCCTACTCCACTCTCCCTCCTTCCCCATACTCGCTTTGCCTCACCCATCCAGCACTCATGCATGCAACCCTCTGCTCTCTACGCTTTGCTTGGGTGTTTGTCCACTTCTTCTTTTTTATTACTGAAGACTTCAAACAGCATTTCCTTCAGCAGGAAAGAATCCCTACCCAAACTGATGTATTACAGCATCTCATGACTGGAGCTAACCACACATCTTCACTAACAAAGATACCAGAACACTCTTCACACCCACCTTGCCTCACGCTGCCCAGGCAGGAGCAGCACCCACCTGCACCCACAGCCACTTCCCACACAGCCCCACCTGTGACAAGCAGCTGTGGTGGTAAGACCTAGACTTGCAAGTGTTTGTCCCAGTCAAGTAGACTTGCCAGGCCTGGCGTTTTACACATTCGAGAAATTTTTGTTTTAAGAAGGACTTACGCTTTTTTATTTACTTACCATTTTCATATATTACAAACACTGGTAATATGCTGAGACTCTTCTTTAGTCTTTACTGTCACAACAAAACCAATATCTGATGAAATCATTTCTGCCCAGATGTTAAACTCCAAGAAAACAGCCCTCTTAAAACCCTCCCCATCCCAGTAGGGGTGTTCATGTTAACAGTGTAGTCTTTAACTAATTCTCTCCTGATGGGATTTACTTTTGTCTACCCTCACATCACTGAACTTAAGATTTGGGAATACAAAACACACCAGAAGACAACATTCTACTTCTCTGGCACATCATTACATAGACTGTGAAGACAGGAAACATCACCAGTGAAAATACTATCTAAAAATGGCTAAAGACAAAATTGAGTTTTGCATCTTGCCACTTGTTTGCTGAAAGTACAAATATTCCAATACAATAAATATGAAAGAACTTAAACAATTAAGCTGAAAGGAATCATAACTACCAAACGACAAAACTATTCTTTCCCTTTAAGGCTCTAGATCAACCCAAATGCAAGAGTAGTCCTGAGGATTAAAAATGGATTGAGACCCAGTCTTGCTATGGACTTCCTGTGTGACCTTGGTAAGTCACTTGAGAATTTAGTTCTCAAAAATAACAGGCCTATTATAGCTGCCAGAATGAAGCACCAATGTTTCTGAGACCACAAATGAAAGACAGGATTCTGCTTATTCGCCCAAACAGAAAAGATCCTACATGTGAATCATCTTGAAAAATGTAGGTAACAACCACCAAAAAAAAAATCAGGAATATTGACATTAATCAGCCGAAAATTAATCTGGAACTGTACTTTGCAATATGGTATGAAAGCCTACATAAAAACAGAGTAACTTTTGGTTTTCCACCTCTACTTTTGGGTATTAGAAATCTATCATGAGTAAAATCTTTATGATTTCCAGAGATGCAGTATGTACTGTTAAAGATCAGGTTTACAGTTGACAAAGCACATCTACTCCAATCAGCTTGCAATATCAATTAGTAAAATGTTTTTGAAGTGACTACAAACAGCTAATGAGAGCAATATGCTTATATTTTTGGTAAATAATAATGACTGAATTTAGATGGGGGGATTCTTAAGAGGCATTTGGCCAGATAATGTAGTTCCAGCAGTTTCTCTGCAATAGAGAGCAGTTGATGAAAAATCAATTAAAAAACTCAAACAAGTAAAAAACCTACAACCTAAGTTTCACAGAGTTAATTTTATTTCTTTACCATAGTAATACAGAGTCCCACACATGTTAAAAATGTCTGCCATCCCTTGTTGGCATTTTAAACTCTATTAAAACAGACGTTTCCACGTGAAGAAAGGCATTACAGTGACATTTTGACTTCAGAGTACTTCAGCCTCTCGCCCCACCACTGAAAAACTTCTATAAGAAATGACAGGTTAATACCACAACCAGTGTCTCAGTGGGAAGGAAGCAGGGAACAGCTGTAGAACCCCTTCCTGCTCTGTCCACAGAGGAGCTGCTTACAGAGAGCAAGGGCCCAACCAAAGTCAGTAACACCAATTAACAGGGCCTGTCATAAAGCCCAGAGTCCACAGATACCCCTCCCCATTGAGTCTATCTGATGTAACTAAAAATAGTCAACAGAACATTTGGACTGAATTCAAAGAAGTCAAATCCTCAGACTTCTAACTAAAAAGATTGAGTGATTGCTAAGATAGGGAAACCCATGTCAGAATGAAAGTTTCATCTTCTTGATACTTTTCCTTAAGCCTTTCAGCACATGTACAGAGCCCTACAAGCAAGGAAAATTGTTTCAGGAAACAAATCACCTTAAAAAAAAACCCCAACTGCCTCAGGTAGTTAATTACCTTAAGACACCCTGTTTCACAACTGTTAAAATAACAAGCACTGATTGCCAACAGAAAAATGAAGAGACAGTGACCTTCTTAAGAAAGCTCATTATATTTCAGTAGTTAACACTAACACAGAAGTATTACTTGTTTGTAAGAGAGGAGGAGGTTTTCCTGGTCTCAAACAGTTAATTCAGTTGTCCATGTAGACCTATTCACTGGGCCTGGAATTTTAACTCGGAATACATTCCACAAATCCCAAATTGCAAATTTAAATTAACACTAGAGTGAAAACATGATACCTAGTGAAAAGGAAAGGCAAGGGGGCAAGAGAAGACAGGCACAACAAGGAATGTTGTATCCCAAGTGTCACTAACACCTGACATCCTGCCAGTAGTTAACACCCTGGACCTAAAAGAAATAGGCCATGCTTTTGCCTTATTCAAAGGGATTTACAGTCTTCTTACACTTCTCAGCTTGGTAGCAAAATTTTATATGAAATTGTTATCTAATAGAAATAAAAAGAGAGGAGAATCAACTGTAAAGCAACTGAAACAGCACTCTAACAAGTCAATCTACATAACCTTTTAGTAATGAACTCACTGTAATCAAGGGGTAAAATAAATAAATAAATAAATAAATAAAGGCTGGCTTATACCCTCTCCTCACATGTACCTGACAGCATACAGAATTTACTCAGATTCATACATTCTTCCTTTTACCATTAAATATGCATCTGAAAACCTGAAGGCATACTTACATTATTCTCAGAACATCTATATTTAAGGTTGGTATATTTTTAACACTCTAGTAAGGAAAGTTTTAAATATTTTGTTTGTTTTACTTACAGCATTGCTGAAGAACAAGATGTGTCATTTGTAGTTTTGCTGTTTAAAAAGAACTAAGACAATCCTGTAACGTACATGAGGGAAGCTAAGAAAGCGACTAATCCTGACTGCAAACTGACTCTGAATAAGAAAACCTTTGCTGATATTGAATCCATTTGAAGTCTACACAGGAGTCTCGCAACAGTGTGGCTATGCAGATGACTGGCAAAAAAATACCCAAACCATGTCTCTTTCCTCCTCTTCATTTTCCTATCAAAAGAGGGCGAAAAGGGGAAGAAGTACATAGGATGAGAGACTCCCAACCAGCGCTGTGTTTGTGCTTTATCACATGATCTCAACACTTCTTTAATTCTTCTGCTGTAGCAGATGTTTTTGTGTATTGGCTAGAACTAAGGACAATGACACAGGGTAGTTTTCTTCAGGTAGGAAGTGCCAGATTTCCTTCTAAGTGGAGGCTTTAATGGCAGCACCAATCGGCTCCTTGCTGATATCCTGTAGGGGCCAATAAACAAGGTAGAAAAGGAACCAGCTCTAGAGTTAAGAAGATAAGACTGTCTTTCCAGCTAGAGTTAATGCACCAGGATGGCTCCCAAACACAGAGAGAAAGCAGGAGGAAGAAAAAAAAAACAAAACAAAAGTTTACAGTACAAGAATAGCTGTGTTAAGTTTAACAAGAGATAAACAGAAGAAAAGTTTATGGTACAATAACTGGATGCCATAGCCCAGCATTATTAACTGGCATACTGGATGTCTAGTTCAATCTCTCTGTAATAATCTCCTATTTGTGGGAAACTGGAGAGGAAACAGCATAAATTTATTTTATGGTTTTATTTTCTACACTACGGACAAGCCAGTTTCTGGTGCAGTTCCCCTATGCTCATTCCTCATTAACAGAAGGTACCTGTAAGAACCAAGTGCATTTAGAGACAGGAAAAAAAGCCTCATACTTACTTTATTATTTTAAATGTTAAAGGGTTAATGTTTTTTCCATGCATTTTCTTTAGTAAATACTTGCAAGTCAAACATAAACCCACTGCTGAGAAATCTCTATTATCCAGATTCTATTATCTAACCGATCCTGATGCTTCAATGCACAATGACTTAAGTTGGTTTTAATTCCTCAATAAAAGGAACCAAAAGCAGCCTAAACCAAGACACACTACATTCTACATCGCAGAACTAGTTGATAAAGACTCAGAGGCTTTTTACAATAAAGCGGGTGCAGCAACGAGGTCCAAAAGTGATGAAGAAGAAAGATACCTGGAATGATACCGCATCTTATACACCTTTTGTTTTCTGCGAGTGATACAGACTGCACACAAAACGTTTTGTGCAAAACAGCCTTAAATCTGGTTTTCTAATATTAAGCACAAAGGAAAAACACTGACAGCAAGCGTGGTAAATAAATCCCTCCCTTGAGAATGAAAGCAGCAGACAGGAGGGGGCTGACATGCATGCAGGAGAAAACTAAACACCATCTTTTTTTTCTACCTGCACAAGTTGCCATTTGCTGCAGCAATCAGGGATCTTTTTTTCCCGTCGATTTCAAAAGCCAGGTTTTCAGAATATTTCTCTCTCGAGTCATCTGTTGATATGCTTTAAGAGTATGGTATTCATATCACTGGATCTTTAAGAGAAAAATCCATTTTCTTTCCTGCTCAGGTAAACATGTTTACAGCTCCTGCACAGACGCTGGGTGGTTCAGACTCACATGTCACACACATGTCGTCAGCAACAAGAAAAGCCCCTTTCTCTGATCATCCACATTTTTAATAAGGTAAAGAGAAAAGCACTTTCCAAACTTACCTTTAGCACAGCCAAATCATGAGCTAAATATAAATATTTACGCTAGGACAAGAAATTAATAACATAAGCGTGCAAACAAGAACACTTGCTAGAAAACGCACACAGCAAAAATAAGAAAACCCTCTTAAGTTCAACGCAATCAAACCAACCCGTTAGCCCCTGGAAAGGCCGTCATTTATCACCACGTTACGCCACGAACAGTCAGGATTAGAGAGGTGAAGCACCGATCGTGACTCCGGTCTATTTCGGAGACCGTTCACTGCATATGAAAACATCTCGGATCGCAGGCAAAGCCTTCCTATCTGTGACCCTGCACAGGAAATGCCACATAAAACCTAAAATTGCCAAGGAGGGTTACAAAATCGCCTGCTCTACATCCTCCTGCCAAGAGTCGTGCTACGAGGACCGAACTACTTCTCCATTTTCCACAAAATAAGTAGAGAGTGGGTGTTACGAGCGTTTATTCCCCCCACCGTGTACCTTCCCATTGCATCTTAAAGTAACACATGTACCAAAGGGAAAAAAAACACCACCCCACAGCAGCCCTTAAGTCTGAAATGTAAATGTAATTCCTTATATAGACTGCAGCAGCTGGTCACACACGCACGGAGAGCGGAGCGGGGGCCCCCGGCCAAACCGTTACCACCCATTATTATACAAACAGGTACCTCCGAAGCCAGAGGGAAGGGAAGAAACTTCGCCGCCCGCCCCCGCCGCCCGGGCGCAGCCCTCCCTTCCCCAGCGGCCCGGCGGGGCGGCAGCGCGGCCGCGGGGCGCCGCCGGGCACCAACTCTCGGCGGGGCGGGGAGGCGCGGAGCGGGCGGGCGGCGCGGAGCGGGGGCGCTGGCCCGGGGCGGCCGCGCTGCCCCCGCGCGAATCGCTGCCCGCTGCGGCGGCGGTGCCTCCCCCGCCTGCGCTCCCGGGTGTGCCCCCTCGGGGACCGCCGGCGTCCCCCACCGCCGCCCCGGGGCGAGGAGCCGGCCCGCTGCCGGGCGAGCGGGGGGGAAACTCCGGCGGGCGGCAGAGGCGCTCCCGGAGGGCGGCGGGGCGATCCCGCCCGCGGGGCCGGGGGGAGGCCCCGCTCCGCCCGGGGTAGCGCGCAGGTAACAAGTTTCGGAGTTGGGGCTGCCGCGGCCGGGCGGGCGGCGGCCGCTCCCCCGCCGCTCCCCGCGGGGCTCGGCGTCCCCGCCCGGGCCGGAGGGCGGCGGCGCGGCCGGGGGCCCCCGAGCCCGCTGCCGGCGGCGGGGCGGTCGCGGGGCGTGCGGGGGAAGCGGCGTGTAACGGTCCCGGACAGCGGCGGAGTGCGGAGGCACCGCTAGGCGGAGGAGGGAGGCGGCGGCGAGGGAGGCTCCAGGTAGCGGATATAACGGTGCGGAGGGAGCCGCGCTCCCGGCGAGCCGCGGCGGGGGAATTACTTTGGCGCCCGCCCGACCTCCCCCCGGCGCGCTCGGGACGGCTGTGCCCGGCCCCCGCCCCGGCCCCGGCGCCGCTCCAGCGCGGCCGCGGCGCTGCCCCGCGGGTGACTGACCGTTGTTGCGGCGCGGGTTCGGCTGCTTCCTGCGCTTACACCTGGGGCCATCCGCCATGATCCGCTCGCTGGTGTCTAAATGCTCCAGTCACCTCCTCCCCCGCCCGCCCCCCTCCCTCCCTCCCCTCCCCCCCCGGACCTGGTTTACGACACTGGGTGGTTTTACTTTTACATCACCTTCCTACACCTAGTGCTCGCCCGGAACCTTGTTGCCACGGGAGACGGGCGCTTTACGGCAGCGCGTTTGAACGGCGGCGGGGGAAAAGTTGCGCCCGCAGGTACCGGGAGCGGCGGCGGCGCCCGGGGGGGCTCGGGGCCCCCGACCCAGAGCCGGCAGCAGCGCGGGGGGATCCCCGCGGGGCGGGGCGGGGCCGGAGCCGCGCTGGGGGGTGTCGGTGGTCGCCGGCCCCCGGGGCGGTGCCGGCGGATCCCCGCGGGGCAGTCCCGGAGCGCCGCGCTGAGGGGGCGGCCCCGCGCCCGCCCCGCCGCCAGGTGCGGCCCCGGCACCGCCCGCAGGTGCGCAGGGCCCGGCTGTCCCGGCGCGGGGCTCTCCCGGCGCGGGGCCGCGCTCCCCGGCCGCCCTGCCCGCACCTGGCGGGGCGCTGCGGGCGCGGCCGGCGCTCCCCGCCATCGGCGGGGCTGAGCCAGAGGCAAACAGCTGGAACGCACTGACGCCGAGCCCCCCCCGTACGGGAAATCTGCCGCGCTCGGGCTCTCCTTACTCATACATCCCTGTAGTGCGGAGGGGAGGAGAGGTATAGAACACTGTGCCCTAAAATATGAAAAGAAGAGAGCAATTTTTCACGGATGATTAATAGCAACCTCTGTTGTGCTTAATAAACTTATTTAATGTATTAAAAATTAACTATTCATTTACTCTTGCTTTTCACTTCAGGCAATAAATTTAGTAAGTTTGCTTCTAGCTTTCCGTACTTCTCTTTTTTTTTTTTTCCTTCTCTTGGCATGATTCTGTAGAATTTATAGTTCTATGCTTCTGGGGAATTCTTTTATCTAAACAAATTAAATTTCAGTGAAAGCATTTCACTGGTACTTTCAATAAGAAATTGACACACTACAGAACTTGAGGCCTTCAGCTGTTCTACATTGTCATATTCTACATGCTGTATATTCACATTCTGTAACAAGTCACCTTATTTCGTGGAAGCAGCATAACGTGTTTCTAGGAAATGAACTATTCAACACTGCCAGTTTATGGGCATACCTTGCATCTGGAGGTCCCACAAAAGTCTGGACAATCTGAAGCACTTAGAAAAGAAGTATTGGGCTAAAACGGATGCAGAATTAGGTAAAGATCCAAAGGAATATTTTCGTAATTATTTGTACCCTCAAAAATGTACAAGAGTCTTGGGTTTGGATACTCACATGAAAACAGAAGTTGCAGGTATCAATCATTTGTCTGATAGCTCTCAAAAATTTTTTAAGTGTAGGTGTATTGTTTTTACATATGTATCTTTATTCAGTGATGGTTGGCTGCTGACCTCAACATTTGAAACCCAAGAGTGGCTAAAGAAGGGTAGCAAATCAAACAGTACCAGGTGCTTGATGGGCTAACAGGAGTCATTTAAAAGCATTGGATTTCACATCAGCTGAGAGTACTGAACCCCAAATATGAGGATGGCTAAGAACTGCAACATGAAACCAGCTACAAGATAAAAGTGAAACTCATCGGCTCAGATTTTGAGTGAGCAAATGACAAAGTTTAGGGCAGAGTTTTGTTTTTAGTTCAACATCCTTGCTTGTCAAGTTTCTGTGCAGGAGATAACCTGTGGCTGTGAAACTCTTTGCAAATGAGTGCTTAAGGTGTTTTGGAATTGTTGGATGCTTTTTATCATTCTGTGGATGAATTTGAGGATGAACCAAAATATGATATACAGATTTTCATGCTAAGTTTTTAGTTTCTTAAGTTTAGTCATGTTTATAGAAGGCAGTTGCAAATAATAAATAATATCTGTAAGCATCTTTGTAGATTTGTAAGAATATTCTCCTGCATGCCCACACAAAGTTCAAGGCCTTCTTCAAGCAACTTTGAAGAGCTTATTTTCATTGAGTCTTGTTACTTTTCACCTCTGGATAAGAATTCTTGTCTCTTCCTTTTGAGCAATTTTTGTTTCCTGACAGAATGAGAAGAGAAACAGTCTCCTGGTGTTTGTTGTGCACTTTTTCCAATAGCCTTAGTGTCTGTTTGAACTTGAGTCTCTTGAAATTTCCAAGCAGCTGGGAGAAACTGGTGACAACTCCTGCTGCCCATTGGTTTCTGAAGGGCAGAACTGAAACTGGCAGGAACGTTGGTAGCTGTACACTGCTACAATTTGGATAAATGAGAAGAGAAAACCAAAGCAACCTTTTTATATGTTATCTTTGAGACCAAGGAGGTCTAGAAATGAAAAAAATCACAGGATAATGTTTTGCATCAAGGTTTTGATGACCCCAATCACTATTCATTGTGAAAAGTGTCTCATTCACAACTTATAAATAGATATGTAAACAGGGTGGTTTATTGGGATTTGATTTTTAAATCTTAATATATTTAATCCAAGCAACTGGGTGCTTCACATATGCAGTTCCCATTGTCTACTGTCCTAAATTAAGGATGCAGTCACCATAAAATAATTTTTACCTTATACATTCTTCTAATCCTGGAGGAAAAGCAAGTTAGCTAAAATTCCTGCTATCTTTGTCATGTTCTGCAGTACATGAACATGTTGAATGTGTAATTTCAACTGGTTTGTGCTGCAAGAATGGAAAATCTGGGTTTTCATTATGGTGCACAGCTTTCAGTTTGACTTTTCAGTCAATGATGCAGGCGTTAATTAATGTATTCAGTTGCAAAATCTCAGCAAAGAGGTATATTTCTGCATCCTCCTAAATGTGGCAGTCTTGAGAAGATATCTCTTTAAAGGAGGAATTCTAAGACAGTGGTCATCCACAACAATTTCTAGTAACATAATTTGTATGGGAATTTAGGTAACCTAAATAGGCATATTGTAGTTAAAACATGAGATTGCACAGCTGCCGTACTTCACCCTTTCTGAAATTTATTTCCATTGTCTGAAGACAAGAATAAAATACTTCCATAGTCACACTGTTGTATGGATGCTCAAAAACCAGGTAATGATTCTTACAGACAGTTTTTCCTATTTTAAAAATGTTCCTGTATGTTATGTTATGATTTATGATCTCTTAAGTATGTATCATCAAATAAAAGCAATCAGTCCTCTGTTTGTATTCCTACTCCTTATTGATGCTTATGAAATGAAGTTTCACATCCTGTCTTGAGTATTCTGGATTTAAGGGTGTTAATTTAGTTTAATGAATTTAGAATTACAGTGGAAAATGACTCAGTATTGTTTCTTGTGTATTGTTTCTTGTTTCATTCCTGATTTGTGGAGATTCTTTTTTTCTTCTTTTTTTTTTTTATATTTCTGATTTCCATAAGTGAAGCTTTATTTTCAATTCCATGTATTTCTTGGAATGTCAGTTCCTTAAATTCATTTTTCAGTTGATGATTTTTTCTTTTAGATTTTTGTTAAATGCACTTTTACTCCTCTACAGGAATTGTAGTTGAAAGATTTGTTAGGAGAGCAATGACACATAAATACATAGTTTGCTGCAGCTGGGGAACTAATCTTGAATAAAATGTTGATTTTAGAGGTAACAACATAAAGGTGTAGTGCCCTTTCAGATGGTCTTCCAATTTCTATTTATGCTTTCAAATGAATCTAATAAGTTTTGAAAGTGTACCCTGGGATGTTTTAGTCTCAAAAAAGGGTAAAGCTGCTTGAAATTTTCACATTCATTTAGAGCAGACTTTGTAAATATTTATCACAGAAAAGTACCTTTTTTTCCACCTTCCTCATCTCATAATTTTCTGTTTCCATACTTTACCATGAATTTACTTGTTCATTTAAAGCTTGAAGCTTATGAGGTCTTATAAATTGTCATGTCTTTGCACAACTTAATGAGATTGTACCTGCTTGAAAGATGTGAGGGTGTAACTCTGCCACAGACCATCAACAAGTACATAGCTATAATGACTTTGCATATATGCAATGGACTTTTCTAACATCTTCCTTGTTAAGAAAACGTTTTTGTGAAGGTCACAAAGGCCTTCAAACCCATTTTGTTTCTCTTGCTCTCCTTTTGCCCTACTTGTTGCATATTGTTTTTCTCTTGAAAGCAATTAACCTGTGCTGATACCTATGTCAGGTTAGTATGCTGTAAAAAATGAATGTACTAGAACGTAACAGGGACCTACTGTTCCATTCTTATACTAATTTTAACTTGCAGCGTCATCTCTGTTTCAGAGCCTTCACACAAGCAAAAAATGATTTGATAAAAAACTTGAGAAGGTCATTTCACATTCTTCATCCAAAAGGCAAATCTTGTGTATTCAAAATGGAATTGTAATGCAAATTTGGGTATAAGTGGTGGATAGTGAACAGTTGTGGGGTTTTTTGTTTGTTTTCAAACTACCTGGAATTTCAGATGAGAATGTCTACTCCGATACTTTATTTTCTATCACTACATGCAGTAGCAAAATGCTGTTTCAAAATATTGTTTTTTGTTTTAAATTACATCTGAACTTGTGGCTGATCAAATTACATTTGTAGTGCAGTTAGATTGCCTGCTTTTATTAGTAGCACGTTTTCTATTCATCTTTGTTTATGATGACTTTGCTAAGTGTTCTTATCCTTTATACTAATTAAACACTAATGCGTTGCGAATATTTTCACATATGGTTCATGGTTTTTTTGCTTCTGTAACTTTCACTCTATTTCTGATTTAGTTCTGCTCCCCAGCCCTCTTGCTGTTTGCTGTCTCACAGTTTTGTGCAATTGCTCATTTGGCTCTCGTGTGGGGTTATTTGCTGTGTTATGGTGTCTGTACAGCTGGTTCACACAGCTCTTTAAATCCCAACTTAAAATTGATTTCTTAATATTTCGTTGCATGTTCTTCTCATTTATATTTGGGGGTTTTAGTAGTTGAAACACGTTCTAATGTTAGGCGTTACTCATTTGTTATCTCTTGTTTGTCTTGTTTTTTTCTCACTTTAAGTGCATAATACTTCTCCAGGGAATGTTTGTTAATTCATAAAAGGAAAGCTGTTGTTCTGGAGCTTACAGTGTTTCTTCCGAATGTACAGAATTAACATAAAGAAGACCAGAAAAAAAGTAAGAGAGTCTACCAAAACAAACAAATAAATACAGTTGAAATTCTCATTTTTCTTAAGATACCTCAACAAATCATCGGCCAATGCCATAAGGAGAAACACAGATACTGTAATGGTTAATTTCTGGAATTTGAAGTGAAGCTTTGATGCACTCAGCGTAGTTGGTCTGATTCTCAGGGTTGGCAAGATCTGTCTGGTAGTTACAAACATATGGTGTTAAAATGCAATATGTTTGAAACTCAGATGCATAGACCACACTTGTTGGAACTACAGAGCTGTGTAAAATTCTAGTGTAATTATATCTGAGTTGGGTTTATTGGAGCAGGGAACAGCAGTTCAGTGCAAGAATGATCATGTGTTGATACAGAATTGGAAAGGGATTGTGATTCTCACATAAGGCTATGCATATCAAGAATTTTTGGTTGCAATGTCAAAAAGGAAAGCCTAGTTTGGATCCATCCGATTAATAAAGTTTTCTGTTTTACCTTGTGGAAATAAAAGTCTAATAAGATTTTATGTGGGATCATCTAGAAAATGTCTTTTTTTTACCCAACTCTTAAAAGCGTGCATTAGAGCAATTGTTAAAGCTGAGCAGGTGGTCCGCAGGTTCCTATGAACTAAATTGTTTGAAAATTCACTTTATTAGATTCCCTGTTCTTACTGGGGAGATTTGAACAGAGATATCTATGGTGGGTGGTATCTTAAATCCCCAGGCTTTAGATATTATGAAGAACTTTCATTTTCTCTTACTGATGACTAAATACTGTAAAAAGGACAAGACCTCCTGTGTCATCCTAAGAGAAGGACTTTAAAACACCACTCTGCACCACTTAGATAAATGTTATGGACATTAGGTTATAATCTTTCTCTAGTTCCATGATTATTTTAAGTATTTTATAACCAAAAACATTCATCAGTAAAGATGAAGACCATCTGAATTTTCTTTAGGAAGTTAAATTTCCATCATTGCTGAGTGACAATGGTAGAGATTTTTATTAGAAGAGGATATAATTGAACCTTGGTTTTTAATATCCTGGAGGAACTCAGTGACTACTGGAATTTCATATTGAAGATTGATCATACCCAATGTTTCATGCATGCTGGGCTTGTTCTGAATAGCCCAAATCGCTTGCTGAAGAGCAGTCAGGTAGAGAATAAACAAGTTTAGAGGTCTGCGGGTGGTTAGGTAGAGTGAAGAATTAGGTAGATTAGGGAATACCAGAAGCAGATCTTCACATGCCCGGAGAATTTAACTGAAAAATCCTGAGTAACTGGAATTAGGTAGAAGCTGAAAATAGTTCAGAGCTTTGTATGTGACTCCAGGATCTTGATTGACCGCTGTTTTGCAAATACAAAAAAAGCTATCTGAAGTAATAAAATTAAAATTTGATTTGGTTTAGGTAATTGCATTTTATTTAAGATTCATTACCAATTTCAGTAGCTGTTGGTAGGCCTTCAGTGGAGCCATTGAGTTCTTGCAGGGGATGAGTAATTCCTGTTTAGTAACCATGGTGGGTGACCATGTGTGGGACTCAGCTGTCTCACACAGTTTTACTTCTGGGCCAGTCCCTCCAACTGGGGATCTAGTCAGCAGAGCCTGGTACATCTCATGGGCACGTAAGTAAGGTGAGATTAATTCCAGCCCATCTCTTACTCCTGATATCAGTCCAATCAGTGAGGTATATTTTTCTGTCATGAGGTGTTTGGGGTTTTGGAGATGACTTCATTCCTCTGCTCTAATTTTCACTCCCAGTTTTGTAGGGTGAAAAGTCCTAAAATTTGTTGTCTCACCTGCAACTGATGTCTGTTTTGCCAAATATATTTAGACACTGTTCCATGGCAAGGCCATCTATGTGGATTTTCATATAATGTACCATATATCACACAACACCAAAGGAAACAAAAGCATTTGTTATGGCATGAAAAAAATTGCTTTTTTCCCCCCACAAATACTTGAAATCCAGACAAATGTTTATAAAATATCTGGGCAGTCTTAACATAGAGAGGATAACTGTGGAGGCCTTATTCTGCGGAGATGTGCAATTCTAAAGTTCAAAGTTTGTTTCTGCAGCCAGATGTATTTGGATTCATCATTGCAGCATTTTTCAGAGAAGGACAGAAGAAATTTGCTTGATTGTTATTAATAATAGTACTTTGGTGCCATGCCATTTATTCTAAATAATGTCAAGAACTTCATGGGATTCATTGCTAAATTTTGGTGTTACATTAATTTGTGAAATGGAAAAGCTCCTCACTTCAATAGTGTTCTTCACCATGAATCCAAGACTGTACCTACCCTGCATTCTTCACCTTAGGCTGCTTTATCTTTAGTTGCTGATTGCTTCATAAATACTGCTCTGCTCCTAAATAGCGTTTATATGTTCTGTAGTGTTTTTATCTTAACATTGTTTCTTGCTTAAATGTTTATTCCAGAAGGTCTGAAAAATTATGTTTGCAACTGCTGTTAATTTCCCCTTTGACAGGTAGCTTATGGGCAACTATTTTTCAGACTCTATTTCAAGACATTCTAACTACAACCTAGTCTTAATCTGAGTCAAATCACAGTCACATTTTCTATTGAACAGTAATGCACTATATTCGTTTTACAGCCTCTGTAACTGCATTCTGAGGGCATATGCATAGCTTGGGTCTCCATTCTCCTTAAACTGATGCATACTGGTATGAATCCTAAGCAAACTGTTTTGGTCCCTTTTTCCCAGCCTGTTTTTCCTGTGGAATAGTGATGGATAACCCTTTCTGTTGACTTGGGCAAGATCAGAGAACAAAAAAAGCAAACAGACAGACCTGTCCATTGCTGTGACTACCTAGTCTGAAATGCCAAACTTAGCAAACAGGCCGTTCTTCATACATGAAAGAAAATGTAGACACAGTACCCAGCCAGCCAGGAATCACCAAATGTATCAGAGCAAAGCCCATGGCTAAAATGAAATGGAAATATTTTGTGTAAATTCATCTGTGTGTTCTTTTACTTGCTACACAATGCTGTCTCTCATGTCCTACTACACCAGAGCTCAGGGTGCCTTTCTTTATTAGCTTTTCTTACCTTTCAGAATATTAAAAAATATGCAAAACAATTTTAGATAGCATTTAAGGTATATATCTGTTACTACAGTTTGTTTCTATATACACACACATGCATAAAGCTATTTTTAAAGATTAGGAAGGTCACAAAGTCATGGGCTTGGCCTAGATTCATGATCCCTTGGTTATACCCACATCTGGCTGCCCCATCCCTTCCCAGATTACTCCCACTGCAGCCAAGGCTGCTGTTCAAATCCCCATGTATTAGCAAACTGAAAACAGCAGTAGGCCAAATTGAAAAGGCTCCACTGGACCAGCAGCTGCAGACCCAGTCTTTCTCCCATTTATGTGAAGTGGCTGAAGAGGCTACTGTTTCCAGTTGTAGGATCAATGCTCTTTTCAGCTGCTCCAGCTATATCCAGCGTGGATGGCAACATTACAGAATGGAAATATTAATGCTTCTCTTTTCAGTCACAGAGTTTTAATTTTATCCTATAATATGTTAGCTCCATTACCCCATCTCCTGCAGCTTGAGAAGGTGTGTCACTTGGCAATGTGTTAATGTATCTTTCCTCCTTCTTCAAAACAGTTTCCAAATCCAAATCATGCAGGTTATGCAAAACCTACTCTGAAGATGATCTTGGAATTTCCATGGAGGGCAGTCCTGGATAGATGCTTATGTGTGATTTTGACTTATGCAATATGTGGAAGGTCATACATCATGTCAGACTCATTTCATTCATCAGAGTAGTCTTCCCAAATGCTTTGAGAAACTAGGCAAAATGAGAAATTCCTTAACCAAGAACTCTTTGAGGATTCATTTGGTCTTTTCTTGTTCCAACATCTTCTACTGTACTGTTAACTACCAGCTAAGTGGACACATTTCTTTTGGGGAATAGCATGGGGGAGTTGATAGCAGAAAAGTTCCAAATACTTTTTATTCACTTTCCTGATGGGAAAAAAATCAGGTTTCTCCAAACCTCTTGCTCTTCCCCCTCAGAATCTTAACAAATTCATAAGAAAACTCTTTTCTTCCTCAATTAAAAGAATGTCAAAAACACTTCCCTTTTGCAGTCCTACTTGGATCTAAATCTGCATTTGACATTTCATGCTACGCCCAGTTCCAACAGATGTAGGCTCTGTGGCCTTGCAATTAGGTACTATGTTAAGTGATATCTAATTTTAGGACATGCCATATGGCTCTCCCTGTATTCTCCTAGATCGTGTATGAAAGGTGAGCATGCTGTTTCATTATAGAGATCCATTACTTCCTGAAGTCATGGGAAGACTCCTGCTTCCTCAAGAAGATGCAGTACTCCTTGGACCACAATCCATCTGCAGGCTTTGTAGAGCCCTTCTATGTCCTAGTTAAAGATATGATCTGAAAAAGAAAATACGGACATCAATTAATATCAGGACATTGATCCCTAGCCTGAGAATGTAAATTTCAGGATGAGTATGTGGCAGTAATTTTTCTATCTTTCCCTTTAGAAGATGCTATTTGGTGTTAGGAACTAATAATCTCCAATTTTTAAGTTACTATTAATTTCAGTGAACAGACCTGTCTTCTGTTATCTGACCATCTGGGATCCTTTTATAAGAAAAACATCATTCAGTATTAGGAAGAATATTTTAGCTTGCCATATTTAATCGAAACATATTGAAGTAAGATGCAAAGCAGTAGCAGATAAAAGCTAAATTCCTCTGCTAGATGCTAAGTGAGTATAACTTTCCTGTCTAAAAAGAGTCAAAGAGCTTAAGAAATTAGCTTAGGGTTATGCAGAAAATAATAAAGAGCAGTGATTTAATAATGACGCAGTTAAATACAATTATAATAATAAAACACACAAAGATTAATATACGTTGACGATATGTTAGGACATTTTAGGGGTTAAGATATACATTGAGCAGTGTCAGGTTTTTCTCTGTGCCTCTCCCATTAGGAATTAGATCACATTCCACCTTGTTTTCATTTTCCATTATGAATTTTTTGGTGCTGCTCTGTCAAGTTCAAACCATGTGTTTCCTAAACAGAGTCCGTCTGACCAGTGGTGAGTGCTCTGCTTGCTGGCAATGCATCCATCACTGGGAGCACATTCCCTCCTCACCTGGCAGTGCTGCTTATCCAACTGTTCCCAGAGCGGGAATCTACAGAAGGCACTTAGAGAGACAGAGGAAGCTATTCCCTGGAAATCAGGGCTCTTTGAAATGAACAGAGGGAGGTTTTGGGATGATGCCTCACCACATTCTGCTGAGTCAAGTCAGCATTAAGTGAATACATATTCTCTCTTGGGAGTCCTGATTACAGCTGAGGATCTTAGGAAGTTATAGAAGGAAAGAAAGAGAAGCGCTGTAGTCCTTTCATAGCCTCTTCTTTTGAGTATCCAAGGAAAATACAAGGAGGGCCCCATTACTCATGGAACCCAAGAACTGCAATTGCAGATTCTACCCAGCATCAATCCCACTGGTTTAAGCCACAGGACTCTACTGAAGAAGGATTTTTGGAGTGATCAGTTAGTCAGTACTAAGTACCTGCAGGACTGTCTGTAGTGGCATTACTGCAAGATTTGCCAGCATCAGTGTTCTATCTTTTCTACACACAGCTGCGGGTGCTTGGTCTCCATTTCTTCTTACTTGAACTAATGTACATGGCATCCAAATTTTTGTGTGTATGTGTGTGCTTAGTGTTTCGTCACAATTTATATCATTACAAGAGTATTTCAATGCAATTTGTTGAGGGTAATCAGCCTGTAGTTGCCCTTCAAGGAAGTAAAATCTAAAAAGCAGTTGTGGTCCTTTCTTGGAGTGACACAGCTGGCATAGATCCATTGCCCACAACTGAATGGTAGGCAAATTTTTCAGGAGTCAGCTGTGCACAGGGATGGGTGGAAGTGGGTGTCACTGGCATACGACTGGAAAAGCTGCTCTTGCAAAGACAGAGAGAATCTACAAGAGAAGTAAAACCGTGCTTTGGGGAGAAAGCCCAGTGAAAGAACTTTGTTGTCAAAGTGCTGCTTAAAATGAGACATGAGACGGCAAGCAACACATCTGCCTTCTAGTATTTAATTCCTGCCTGGTTAGCGGAGCCATAAGCCAGAGGTTTCTGGAAACTCTGCTGATGTGCATTTGGCAGCCAACAGCCGCAGGAGGGGCTCAGGCCCCGTGGGGTGGATGCCCCTGCCCGGCGCTGCTCCCCCATTTCCCGAGCCCCGGACACCCCTCTGCATCCCCCCGGGGAAAGCTTCATTAGCGCCCTATTAGCGGAGCGAGGCAGCCACATCAGGTTGGAAGACATCCTGCAGCATGAGCTGGTCATTAAGGATCCTCAATTAGGCAGAGCCTTGAGGCAAGAGGATGACCTCTCTCTGGGAAGAACAGGTGGGGCTGTAAATCAGTGTAAGTCTCTTGAGAACTCTTGGTTTGTTTGGGGTTTTTTGTTTTGGAGGGGATTTTTTGTTTGTTTTCTCATTTTAATTATATATGTATTATGTATTTATATAAGTGGTTTAGAATGAACTGCTCCAAAATAGTGAAGCATAGATAAAAAACAAGAGAATTACCAAATATTTGAATTAGTAATCATCCCGAGAATTTTGAGTACAAATTTTTGATACAGGGCATTATAAAAAAATAACAAAGCTACTGGTTAGTGGGACATCAGGGAGACACCCCGGATAATTATTTGAAAATGAGCAGTGTCTTGAATGTCTCAAAGTGAAAGTCCTATGGATTATGAGTCCATTTTCTGGCACACAGTGCATTGCTTTCAGCCATCTTTTACTCTTCGTTTTTGTCTGTCCACTTTCAGATGTAACTAATCTCCCCTGGGTGGAGATTCCAGCATTACTGCAGAAACTGTCCCACTGCACATTCCGTAATAAAAAATACGCCGCAACAGGTTATATTTAACAAGGAAAAGAGGAATAGATGTGGTACATCTGCACAATGAATATAATATAGCATTGACTTGGAATTTCCTGACTTCAGCAGTGCTTCCAAAGTAATAATGCATTAATAGAATTACACTTAGCTTTCTGCTTTTAAAAGGAAAATATTTGAAAGCAAAAGTATTTTCATCTTCCAAGTTCTTCTGGCTCCATGTGTGAGATAGTGGAAATAACACAGGGCTGTGTAACCACAGCAAACAAGTGGGGTGGGAATTCTGTTGCTGCTTGGCTGGCCCAAAGCAGAGCAGTAGTGAAGCCTGTATTTTGGATTTAATAGGTAAAAGTTTTTTTCCTCCCTAAACTCCATTCATTTCTATGGATGAAAATAAAATTACTCAGTTGTAGACAGAAATGGTGGTGACCTAGAATTACTGGTGTCTGTCATTTCCATTATAAGAGGAAGATTTTAGTTAGCTATAATTTCAGCTGTTGGTTGGTTGAAATTTTACCTGATTAGGCAGGAGTTTCCTTTGCTGGCTAAATCCTGCAGTCTGACTTTTTCGAGTCAGAAGTTCAGCAAAATTTTTCATCAGTATCTATCAAGTAATTAAGCAAAAATATATTATTTTGACCATATAGAGAAGCCCTGTGTTTTAAGCTTGTTTAAAATTTGGCTCACCATCTTGTTGGGATGTCTTTTCTGCTTTCTGTGGAAAGTCTCAGAAGTTGTAGAGATTTGTTCAAATTTAGCACATGGATGACCAAAAAAAGAAAAAAAAATCCATTTACTCAAGCATGGTCCAAAGCAGGGACAGAATTAGATCACTGAGAAACACTTGATTGATCCACCAGTAAAAATGTTGGAAGGCAGCAGAAATATGTAAATATTTAACCTCCCAGCAATTTTAAATTTAGTGGGGCTTAGCTGGTAAAATGCATAGTTATTTTTCTTACCTGTTTTACCAGTAAAATTCCCTGATATCTACAAAAGTTTGAAGTGTAGATTTTATACTCCCTCTTATAAATGAATTTTGTCTTTAGCACCACTGTAAAACCAAAAACATGATTGCCTGACTCACTGGCTTCTTCCTAGGTATTTGTCTGGAAGGCATTATCAGATACTCTTTGGATACTGACATTTTTAACCATAATAATAAAAACGTTGAAGACGTGTAAAGATGACATAATTTTGGGATCAGTGAAGATCAGTGAAGATTGTTTTACTTACAGCACTCTATCTTAGTTCCATTCTCTGATAAGTCTCTTTTTAGCATCC
The DNA here is from genome assembly GCA_026261815.1 of Monarcha castaneiventris obscurior. NCBI lineage: Eukaryota > Metazoa > Chordata > Aves > Passeriformes > Monarchidae > Monarcha > Monarcha castaneiventris. The sequence goes on from JAMPIT010000230.1 coordinate 12,057,826, forward strand.
ATCTCACTGCTAAAAAATAGGGATATAATTGATGTAACAGTCAGAGGCTCTGGTACCTCCTTGGTTCTCTACCAAAGTGAAAATCTCTTCTGCTCTTCATTGTCCTTTTATCCTCCCCCTATTATTTTATTGCTATCATTAATAAGATCTAAAAAATAAAAAGTTGTAAAACTTGAATTACTACTGGTAAATAAACAGGCTTATTAATGTTCACAGAAGCAATACTGATATTTTGTTTCCATGATTAGAGACATGTGTTTGTTTTCCTTCACAGGTAACTCAATATGTCAATAATTTTAGATATTGAGTTTTGATACTTCACTGTTTTCCCGTGGGAGTATTTGGAGATAAGTTCACAAACCAGCAGGTTTTAAATAAGACATATTGCTCTTGGTTTGGAAACAGCTCTTAGAGCTGGGTGTGCTGGACACAGAACACCAAGGGGCCTGATGGACAGGCTAATGCTGTCTTTGCCAACTCTCTATGAGAAGCTGGTGGGTATTGAGTCAGGCCTTGGAAGTTGTCTGTCTTCTTCCATTTAACTGCAGGCTTAGAGCAAGTCTGAGCAGCTTTTCCTGTGGTGAGCTTAAGCGTGGGATCAGTGCAAACACATATGTTCTTGTGGCTTCATTGGATCCAGAAAATCTGGTGGGAGTATGTCTGCAGCCTAGTCGTGATTGCTGCAAGCTGTGAGCGTGACCAGGGACACTGCAGAGCTTCAAAACCTTGGGTAGACTGTGTTAAGACTAATGACATTGGATATGCAACTGATTTACAGTGTGCTGAAAGCATCCTTCCTATATAAGATATGTAAGAAAAAGCAATGTGAACTGTGACTTTTTTGATGAGCAAGTTTGACACATTGCTGCATCCTAAAATTATCTGGGAAGTTTTTTGTTTGGGTTTTTTTTCAGACTAAAGATGTAATACTGATTTTCAGTAACTAAAAATTGCAATATGTAGGGTGTTTACAAGTTCTAGAAGCTAAATCAAGGTTTTGTCTACCACTTATGTGGTACCTACCTACTCCATGCCCTATTATTTAGCTTATGGGAAAAAAAATGTGCAGGTGTTACTTTTTTTCCATCTGCTCTATAACCTCTGATGTTGAGCTCCTAAAAATCTCAAAGCAGACTAAACAGATTATAGTCAAAACAGTAAGGCTGCTTTTCAGGCATTCTTTAAATCAGATGTTTTAATTATAGCTTTTAGTTTGTTTGCTAATTAGAAAACAGGTCCACAATGTGGTATCTATCTACTTCCATTTGAATCAATAAACAGAAAAGTCATGAGAAAGGGACCTCTTCCCTTCAGGGAGTCTTTTCTTGTTAATGTTGACTCAGGTTGTTAGTGCTTATTCTTGTCTCCTTTCCTTTTCTGCTTACTTCCCAGTCTTTTCTGTTTCAGTTCCCCCTTGTTTCCCAGCGTAAGATCTGTTGCCTTTCACATTTGTCCTTCGTATTTATTTACCTGCTCTGTCATCAGCGTGCTGCATTTTTCAGTTTGCACTGTGAAAGTAAGGTCTTTAACCAGGCTGAATAATGCTTTTTAAGCCAATAAAAAGTTCAAATGTGAGTTTCATTGTAAGTGAAACAAGATAAATACTTTAGCTATAAATAATGGATATGTACTTTTACATAACATGTGAGACCTGTTTGGAATAACCCTGAAGGTTTGCCTCCCATCTGAAAATCACAGTGCTGGCTGAGAAATGAGTACTTCATGTGCTTGCAACTTGATTAAATTGAGATAAGTTACTAAATGATCTGACTTTTTCTGTTTGCTCTGTGCTTTGAATGGCATAGTCAGATTTTATTACTTCTCTTTCATGGTTATCTGAATCCAGTTCCTGCAAAGACTTAACGTGTCTATTTTACTTTATTTTGGCTGTGTGTGTAGAGATTTTTTTAGATTTGAGACCATGATTAGTTTCTTCCTTGCTGAACAGACCACTGTAAATTTCAATAGGGAAGCAGAAAAGCCCCTTAACAAATTTTAAGGAAGCTTCTAAAACAATGATTTGAGGATGTACTATTTAAAGTGAATTGCATCAGGTACTGAGTTATTTTGAAATAAAAGATGTCTGAATAACAGTGACCTGATTTTTGTGTGTTCAGACTTGCTACTGCACACTGTGAAATTAGAAACTATTTGTAAGGGAGTGAATAATCAGAAATTCAAATGTAGCCAAAATGCTGTGGTGTTTGAGGGATGCAACTCCCACTCATTTAACTGTTGGTGCAGGGTGTATTGGGTCCCTGCAGACTCCAGGTACACGTTGCTTGTACTCCGTATTTCTCCTTTGTGTCAACTCCGAAGGGCTTTTCCCACAATCTGGAAATAAAGAAAGGTCAATTAAAACAAATACCATAAAAGGACAAGGTAAAATGTTTCAAATTTTAGAGACATTATCTATTTTCAAATCCCCTCACTAGACCTACATTAAAATAATGATCACAACCCAAATATAGAGTATTTGAACTGCCCTTTTCCAGGCCAGATGTGCTATGTTATGTAATGCAATGCCATTTTAGGGTGATTGCTGGAGCTTGGAGTAAAAGGAAAATGAACATATTGTAGGTATTGCTCCAAAGAGCAAACGTCATAAAAAATGTTATAAAACTCAAGGCCTTGAGCAAAACATTTTAGCAAATGTAAGTTCTACACAGAGCCTTGCCTACATACAGGCTGAATTCTTCAGCAAGGTACAATCCAGCCACAGGCCCCAGAGCTTGCAAAAAGACACGAATACACATCCCAACACCAGCCCACTTTACCTGGACACATTGTAATTCCTAAGAACTCACTCCTTCAGGCATGGTTCACTTCTAAGTCAAAGGTGCTACAACAGAAATTTTCTCCATGTGCTTTCCAAAACCCTATTAAATCAAAGCCATCCAAGCAAGTAGTTGTTGATATGTGTGTGCAACAGGCTTTCCAGAAATTCTTTGTAAATAAAGCATCAATGTTTCCACTGCTTGCAGGGAGAAAATCTGCTGAGTTCAGAGCACTGTGATCAATCCATGTTGCAAAGTCACAAATAGAGAAACAAAGGATAATCACGGTCCATTTTTTGCACTGGCGATGCATTAATCAGACTCCATTTTCTTCACTGCTTCAAACTGCATTCTCAGGATGATGTGCCAGCCTCCTCCCTCCAGCGCTGATGTAGCTATCCCCTCTGTCACTGCAGCCAGGGGTGGGACAGTGCACTTGCCTCTTGAAGCATTTCACAGTTCTGATCTCAAGCAGAGGACAAATGTCTACACAGAGCATTGGAGAGGAAACTGTACCGGGGAAAGACTTGGAGCATCTACAACAAGTGTCTGAACCCGTATAGGGAGCGCACCACAAGAGCCACTGAGTTCAGTCGGCTCAGGGTGCATTTCTTCTTTTTCAAAACTCTTTTCACTGTGAAGAAAATTTTCTTCCTTTTCAGGCATTCTGTAGCGAGGGCAAAAATAGGAACCCAATTAGGCCTGGCCTCTCTGCAGGGAGAAGAGAGCGGGCAAGGACAGAGGAGGCAGTGCTGTGGTTATGCCTGGGGCACAACCTGCGCAGGAACTCCCTGTACCTCAAGAGAAATGTGACCTTTAGCAGCTCACTTGTTCTCAGAGGGAATGGCAGAGCAGCTATCCTCGGCCAGAGCAGCAGGGGAGGCTGTATCTGAGCCCTGTTCCCTGAGGGGCTAAGCCTTGGGGTGTTTATATTTTAGGCAACCTTTACTTCCACCTTGTAGGTTCATGATGAAAGGCAGGATAAATAGTCTTTTCCCAAGCTATTAAAGAGAAACCTGCTTCCCTCTAGGAGAGCGACTCAGCAGTAAATGGGCAGCCTTTGCAGGCTATTTAAGTGTCCCCATGGCTTCAGACTCTTTGTAAAGCTGACCAAGGGGTTGGAATAGGCAGGGATAGGTAGGTAGCTCGAGCACAGCAGATACCAGTAATCTGCCAACTCTTCTTAAGACACTCCATCTCTATGCTAACTGGGCCAGTCTGAGATCTCTGGCTGAGCCTTGGGAAGGCTGGTGTGCCTGCATAGCTCTCAAGTGTTGTTCAGAAAAGTCATCATGGGTTTTCAAACCTATTCAGTTCTGCAAATGTGTTTCATTGCTATGGTATTTTTGGTGCCCATTTTTCTTGCTTAGCATCAATAACATGAATAGGAGAGATTTAAAGACAGCAGTCATATCTCCTCTCTGGCTTTATTTTGCCACAGGTTTTTGTAGTCTCATAAGGTAGTTTACTCATAAAACAAACTGCTTAACCTCTTAGCCTCACTCTGTACCTATCCCAATTTGACTTTGTCTTTTCTGAATGTGAGCATCCCAGTTATACAAAAGATGTCAGGAGAGTTGTCCAATGCCTTGGACAAGGGCCTGAATTCTTCCTATGTGCTGCCAATGCTTTTCTGTATCCCATGATCATGTTTTGCATCCTATAATCATGTTTGTAATTTATCAGGACAATCCTGTCTCGGCTGAGCTAATCCTGTGATCAGCCAGCAAGTTCATGCTTACCTCACTTCTCTGTTTCCATTTTGTTCTTGTTGTTAGTTGAAATTCTTGATCTCGCACCTTCTACTTTTAAGCTTCTGCTCATTTCTAGTACCTCACTCACCCTTCCTGACTTTTTCTGGGGGGGAAAAAAAGCTATGTTGATGGTGCAACCTTATCTATTGATTTTCTTCAAGGCACTGATATTGTATGCAAAATAGTAACGTAAAACTCGAAGTAGAAGAATCAGGAGGCCTTGCACTTTTTGAAATTGCACTAATTCTGGAAGTCTTAGGCAGTGTGTGCCTGCTAACTGCACCAGGGCAGGCAGCTTGTGGAAAGCAAGTGTTGTAGTGGCTGGCAACACTCACAGAGTCTGCAGATCACAGGGAATCACTGTAGGAAGTTTATACAATTGATTAAAATACATTGTGCACAGTCATCAAAAATGGAGCCTCACAATATTTGTGATGATGTGCTTTGTTCTAATCTTCACTTGTATAATATCAAAGGAACATCTATTTCTAGATAAAATAACTGTAAATGGATATAACTGAGCCTGACAAGGTTATCACTTTCTGGTTGCTGGAGGTAAGATGAGAGAGAAAATATATTCACTGTTCTGTTACCAATAAAATTCTAAAAACTCACAGGTGGAGATTTTGCTGCTTTTGGGTCCGGTACAGCAAATCTTTGAGTGGCCATGCAGTAGAAACAGCAGTGATCCGTGTGTTCCACAAAGGTGGGCTTGAAGAAGCATTAGCGATTTTACAGCAGCTGAAACATAAATAAAGGAGAAAGGCAAATGTCTGAGGATGAGTCAGCCAAGAGGTGAATGCATTTACTCGTAAGTGGGCTGTTTTGTAGATCACATTGAGACTTCTTAGCCAAGATAAGGCTGCAGAGTCTGGGCTTGAACTTTTTAGAAATCTTTGATTAATTGCTAGTGGATGATCCATCTAAAATGTTCCTGCTTCTCTCTCTCTTTCTTTTATTCAGCTCCTATTTCTTTAGCTTTCTGTTCTCTTGCCTTTTCCTTTTTCTCTGTAATTTTTTTCTCTAATTAAATATAAATAAAAAGGACTGCATGTTCTGTGCTGTCACTTATGATACATAACTTCTCAGCAGAAATCCCACATTCAGTAGTGATTTTAACTGACAGATTGTAATTAAATAAAGATAGATGGTTTATACATTTCAACTGTGTGTCTGCATTTCTTGTCGTCTGTGTGGTTTTGTTTTCCAAGTTAACAGACTTTTAACATGTGTACACATATAAGTATTCCTGCTTTTCTATCTGATCAGATTAGTATTATTTAGGTCACCTCTAGTCAAGCAAGCCATGCTGGTATGGCAATGTCAGCTAGGGGAGGGACGGGTTTGGGTTTTCTTTTTTTTGTTGGGTTGGTTTTCTTTTTCCTGTCTAACTGGGGAAAATGTGAGTTTAATACTCATTGAAATTAGAATTTCACCGAAGAAAAGAAGGACACAACAAACATTCATGCTTGCTTTTTTTTTGTTGTTATGGGGTTTTTTTTGTTTTGGTTTTTTGTTTTTTTTTTTTTTTCTGAGAGAGCTGGTTTTCCTTTGGGTAAAGCTCCACAGGTGAGATGGGTGCTCTCTCTCTTCCTTTCCCCGTTTGGCGGCGGTCCGTGCGCTGCTCCCGGGCCGAGAGCTCCGCGCGGCAGCCGGGGCGGGTTCCGCGGCCGCGCTCCGGGGCTGCCCCCTCCGCTGGCCGGGAGCGCGGGGTCCCGGCGGGGCAGGAGCTCGCCCAGGAGCTCGCCCAGGGGAGGCTGGGCTAGAGCCAGCGGCTGCCCCGTGCCCCGGCGCGGCCGGCCGCAGAGCCGATGTGTTTCTTCCCCGGGTCCTGCCTATTCCAGGCGGACGCGCCGGCGGCGGGAGCGGCTGCAGGGCAGGAAGCGAGCCCAGAAAGAGCTGAAAGCCGATGCTGAGCAGCAGCAGCAGCAGCAGCAGGCGGGACGAGGGTGCTCGATGCGGCTCTGCTCCCTCGGCCGTGCAGCGCATTCCCGGTGGGACCGCGGATGCGCCGCAGCGGCAGCGATCGCCCTCCTGCAGGAGCACTTCTGTGCTAAACAGAAGTCAGGCAGGAAGCAAACCTGAGGGCACTGAGGCGAAAAACCTCATGTCGTTTAAAAAAAATAACTACAAGTTAACTATACTTATTAACTATTATATTAACTGTAGTTTTCACAACATAAAATCCGATTCTCTTGGAAAGTGAAATGATGGGTTTTTTTAGCCTTGCTGGCTTTTTGAGGAGAGGCCTCTTTTTTTATGGTCATTCCTCATTTCTTACAGAGATAATCTGCACTCCCAGGAGACCTGAAACAGTCCCCCCAGTTCCGCATGGAGCAAGGCAACCCCAGCTCCTGGTACACTTTCCATAGAAGAGGATGCTGTGAAAGAGGAAAATTTAATTTCTTCCTATGTGTCCTATTCACATCTAGCTTGGTAATCCCACTTCTTGTTAGCAGAAACACTAAAGACTGAGAAAAGTTAGTTTATACTATTCTGCTCCAGACCTCTGGATAGGCCTATATCACTGCAGCCTGCCTACTTTGTATTCAGTCCCTTTCAGTGTCAGTCCTGCTCACTGGGAATTTGTTATGAAGAAAAACTTAAATGCAAGCTACTTCCCAGGCCAGTAAAAAATATTTAAACACTTCAGGCATTCAGCCTGTGATTCAGAGATTTATTTATAAAACTGTTGATTTTGGGACACTAAACCATTGCATTTAAACTGCAGAAGTGAGTCATATTTGTGGGAGGTAATTACTACCAGAAAGCACAACTAGCTTTTGTAGGTTTCTCTGTAAAATGTCCACTTATGATCCGCAACTACTAAAAATAACATGCTTTGTTGAATTTCAGCACAAGTTATCTTTACAGAATTATGTGGCTTTATACATGTATTCTGTTTTCCTGACATATGAAGAAATAAATGACTCACACGCCTGAGAATTTATTTGAGTGTTTTATGTGGACTGTCCTGACCAGGTAACTTGTTCTGCTTATATGGTTTTCATGAAAAGCAAAGACTTTGTGGTAACTTCTAGAGAGAAGCCATTTAGCATGGGAACAGCGATTGTAGCAAGCACTTATGAGCAGTGTTTGTTCATCAGAAAGGTCTCTGATTTCCTGTTTCATCCAAACCCACAATAATCTGCTCAGTCTGTTCTCTGCTCCATGGTTAATAGATCTGGGGAGCTGAGGGAGTTCCAGATGTCCAACACCTGCAGAAGCTACTTGCAGAGCTGTAGGGAACTTTCCTCATTATCCCTCAGTCATGACTGAGGAATTCAAGTTTATTTAACTTGTGGTCACTTAGCAGCACACCCTACTAGCAGATGAGTCAGATGGTATGCCACCTATCCCAAGAGAATACCCTGCAACTGGGTTCAGAAAAATAATGTCATCCATCCTGGCATAGTAGGCTTTGAACAGTTTTTCCCATGTCAATCAGCGAGAGCTTAAGGTGCACCATGAACCCAGGCAGCCTTTCATTGCTAGCAGACCAAAAATGGAGCTGCTACTGAGCAGTTAAACCACAGTGCTCTGAGTACCTCCTTCCCCTCCAAAATGGGCAGTTACAGAAGAGGCCTTCCTTTAAAAACTGCTATTACCTGTATGTGTGATTTGCCAGGAATCAGGTAGTGTCTGCTACATTTACCAGGACTCTTGTGTCAAGATCATGGCCAGGAAGTCTTTCCCCTGTTCCCCCTGCTCTTCCAAAGTGAATCCAGCTCCCACCAACTCCATAGCCTTGGTGAGGTGATGGGATCAGAAATGGGGAGCATGGGACTTGCAGTTGACATTCCATGGCTTTCTGAAGAAGAAATTTAAATATTATCACCCTTAGCTATACTCCTTTGAGCAGCTCCTCCTTATTCTACCCACATTTTTTTGAGAAATAGGCACTTACTTTGTTTTCCTTGGCTTTAAATATATTTTTTCCCCCTGGGATCAGGTTTTAATTACCAGCTGGCTCTGGATGAATGTTCTGCACTTGCCCATGGCAGCAGGGCTGGCTTCCAGAGGGTTTGTCCACATAAAGTGAGCTCCCCATGCTGCTGGGATGCCACCCTGACGTACCCAGCCAGGAAGAGGGCTGAGTGACTGTCAACCCACACTTGGAGACACCACACATCAAGGAATGTCAGCTGGTGGTCAGGAAAGGTCAGGACTGTCTCTTATCACTAAGATTAACTCAACTGGTAAGAGCAGGGTGCTGGTAATGCCAAGGCCATGCATTTGATCCCTGAACAGGCCATTCACTTAAGTTGGACTCAATGATCTTTGTGGGTACATCCCAGCTCAGAATATTCATTGATTCTGTGAAACCTATTCCTTCTTTTGCTCACAGGGAGCTTTCAGAGCTACCTTTCTTCACTCCTGACTATCAGCATCGAAGTGCACTTGGGTGCACTTTACACTTTTATCTTTACAGGCAGTGGTAAAGGGCTTTTCCCACTTCCTAACTCACCTGCCCTCCAACACAGCCACTTTGTCTTATTCCTTCTTCTGGCTGCAAGCTACTGCTCTAGGTTAGGGTGAGCTTTGCTTCTATGGTGCTTCGTCTGGGTCTCTCTACACCCTGAGCCCACCACTTTTTAACATAATTAGTTGGTAGAATCTCCTGTATATTACTGGAAGAAGAAACTCCTTTATGCTATACCTCCCTTTCTAACAGGAAACACCTTGCCAGAGCATTGAGGTGAGACAGCCCAGATCTTGCACCAGGAGAGATTTAGTCTGTGCCTTCTTGCTTCTCTGTCCTTCTGACTTTGGTAAGGACTGTCTACCTTTCAGTTTCTGCCGAGAGTCTTTGGCCTGATATGGAGAAGCATTAAGAAAGGCTGCCTGCAGGCAACAGACAGACAGACAGAACAATAACTGCACTTTGGTATCGAATTTGGGCTCTGCAGTCTCTGGTTCATGTGTTTGGAGGGGAGTCAGCAGTATTTTCAAGCCAGTTGCTTCCAGTGATTCACTTTCAGGAGACCTAGAAATGTTGTGAGGATTGCAGGGATAAAGACTGGTCATAGATTACTCATAAAAAGCAAGATATTTTAGTAGAATAAATTAAATGCTAGCTGACAATCTGCTTGCCAAGTTTTAGTTCAGTAGAGTTGAAATGGCCAAGTTTTTAATGCCAACAATTGAGGTTTGCAAAGGAAATACCAAACCAACCTGGTGGAAAAAGAGGCAGACATTAAATTACAGAGCAAAGACTGCCTCTGCTTTGTAGGTGGAGAAATAAACAAATTACAAAAAAGAAAATAAGTTTGAGTTTTTTAGTTTGATTTCTGTGCCTAAGCAGAAAAATGTAGGATTTATCAGTAATCTCAGAGCTCAAGGGGACACTCAGCAAGCTGTGCAGAACTGTTGGCGAGGGGACAGGGAAGAGGACCAATACAGGGAAGCATTGCAAAAATGCTCAGAAACTGTTGCTTGGTCTCATCATGTAAAGACTTAAAAAGAGCCCTGACCAGAAATTCTTGACTTTTCTTATTTCAGCTAGTGCCAAAAAGACACATTCTTTCATGTATACAATAGTTTTTCTTGGATACAATGTCAACAATATATACTTGTCATTGGACGTTTGTGTAATTTTTCCTGCATAATGTGTAAGAGCGTGTTCCTGAATTCCTGCAGCAGCAGCAGGCCAGCTAAATTCACCGTGAGCCCTATCTTCATCCAAGAGGCATTCCACTGAAGTTGGAGAAACTATTCACTGCGTGGGGACTGCCAAAGCACACTGGAGCAAGGAGAGCAAAATTGTCTCCTGAAATATTATTTTAGTCATTTCAGTTTTATAAAGGACAGGAGAAAATGTTGTACATTTCATGGGTAGACTTATTTGTCTGCTCCAGAAGGCTGAACATATTTCATCCTGAAATGACAGCGGTGCCTAAAAAACCACTTCTCAGAATGAGAAGGTTTATTCTGCAGTGCAGCTTGCCAAACCAGACCCAGTAATGGACATCAGAGAAGTCACAGTACCGAGTGCCAAGGTGTAGGCACTGGTTCTTACACAGGACCAACCTAGAGACAACTTGATCAAGCAAATTCTGCACCATGTACATCCCCAGCAGATGTGCTGCATTTGTGGGTAGTGGCAGAGACTGGCAGTCAGCAGCCAACATTTCTAGACCACTCTCTTTGGATTACCTGTGAATGACCGTCCTCCCATTTTTAACTTGCTATCTTAAAAGAGCAAGTCTTTCCTGCTCAGTTAAGAAGATGTCATGCTACAGCAAAGTATTTCTGGGGTTTCTGCTGTAAATTATTCATATCTGGAAAAAAAGGCAGCGCTGGGTACTATTTGGGCACTCAATCACGTGCAACAGGCACCTGTACGTGCCTTTTGTGATGGTTGCAGTCATGTGCAATAAGCTGCTGTCGTTTTGTGTACCTTTTGTTGCGCTTCTCTGTTCTTTCTATATTTTCCTTTTCTGTAAAATTGTTTTTAATAAATTTAAAACAAATGTTTTATCATGTGTGCATATGTAAATCTTGTGGTGCAGAGGAATATACAGACTATTGTTACTCTTGCTTAATCAATGCACAACCTTTGTAGTTTCAACCTACCAAATAAAATCAGAGATAAGTTTTACTGATTAAATTATCTGTAGCAGCAGAAGCACATTATTATTTTTTCTTATATGCTCCTTGGTAGAGGTAAATGAGATATCATTGCAATACCATTCACTCTGTTACAGCTCTGGCTGTGTCAGCATTTACATTGCAAACCTCTTCTTCCAGGGGTTTATAACTTGGCCATAAAATGCACTCCAGTCTGAAACTTGGCATACAATGTCTCAGTCTGGCAGTGAATTTATTTTACAAAAAGTGAAAACAATCCAGTATCTGTTTGGCTGTATCTAAATTATAATTGTTTAGATTTTTAGCGACAGAGTAGGCTGCACCGCAGATCTGGAGAAGTACCCACCTTCCTGGCACATCACTTCAGCCTCACCCTTTTAAGGCCACCATAAAATCCTATGTCAAACTATGTCAAAGCCTGAAATATTTTGTGAATTTTTATGCTGCAGTGAGTTTAATTCCAAAGGTGGAGTTTCAGAAGTGTTGTGCACTGCACTTCTCCAGGTAGTGCTGCCACTGCTCCCACTGCCAGCAGAGCTCAGCCGAGCTCCCAGACAGCTCTCCCTGGCAATAACCAAGCCCCAGACCTGCTGTGATGGTGAGTAGCAATGTCTGTTTCACTTGTACCTTCATTCTCAGAACCTGACTCTTCTCTCCCCTTCACTTCTTGCATGGAGCAGGAGCCCAGGCATCTCATCCCACACCACTCGATGCAGTCCAGGGCTGCACAGAGAGTCAGGCTGGTTTCCACTGGGCCAGCCTTGGATTTCCTAGCAAGCACATAGGAAAAGGTCCAATAAATGGTGGTGCTGTTAAAGTCACTGGATCTCATGTTCAGATGCTGAGTTTGCTGTGCCCTCCCCTTGGGTTTGCTCAGAATGTCTGATGTTACAATCCCCAAGGCCAGGTTGGTGGGCAGTGGGGAAGCAGAACCTTCACCACAGAGCCACAAACCTCGTCCTTCTCCTCAGCAGCAGTTACCTCCCCAAAGTCCCCACCCAAAGTTTCCAAGAGAATTTCTGGCATTATGACAAGGCTTTTTTCTGCTGTTACTGCTGTAACATAACTTGGGTCTTTACATCCTTGGATTTGCCATAAAATTGCCTCTTCCAAAGACATTAGTGTGTTAAATGTGAAGACTACTAGAAAAGCAGGCAAAGGACCTTTTTATGGAGCACATCTACTCTCTGCTCTTGCTCTGTGCCACACCTCAGGTTTTCTCCTTCAGTTTCAAGAATGTGTTTTGGCTCTCTTTCCAGCCAAACCGAGGAGCTGAGTGAGCACTAGTCAAGTTTGCCATGTTTGATATACACTCACCAACCAGCAATTATAAAAACCATTTAAAACATAGAATGTATACTAATACATAGATTCTGAGTGATGCTGTTATTAACCATTAAAGAACATGCTTTATTTTAATAGAAATAGAAAGGCTGATGAGATTTTATCTAGAATCCATCTTTAAGACAAATATATGAGATGTAATTTCCAAATATTAATTCACTTTCATCTCATGATATTTCCTTTTGGAAAGCCTCAAGCCTCCAGGTTCTCTCTGTTTCTGCACTGCAGATGTTGGAAGATTGTGATATTGATTTCATCTGTTTAAAAATGAGCAGTTGCAACATTATCTTTAATCTAAGCAATATAAGACTACGCTTGGCGAAAAAAATCATAAATGTGGCTTTGAGCATATAGGCACAAAAGCATACTTCTAATAATGTCATAATCTTGAAATATAACTCAAGTAGACACTTAGTATTCTACAAAAAATGAATTTAAAGAAAAACAGACATGATGTTCTGACTTGTTTAAGCCAAAGTTTGCATTGGATGTACATTCAGGGCATATTTTTCCTGAATTGTTCAACTATTTATGTCATTTGGAAGCAGATTCTTTCCAGTCTCCAGCAATGAGAGACTGATCTTCCAAACTCACAGACAATTTCGATCACAGAAAGAGAATCTCAAGGATTAGGTGATTAAGTCACTGAAACAACCAATTCAATCAAATATTTGGGCTCCAATGTAAAAGACATGTTTAATGGTAGTCAAACTGTTTTGCTGTCTCTGGGGAATATTAAGGAATGGGAAGGAAATCTTAATATGGAAATATGCAAGATGTCATAACAAGAATTTGGGGAGAATAAAGGACAAAATTAAAATGTGATTCAAATTTTTAAAAATTTAGCCAAAATTGTACATTACACATTTACAGAACTCAACAGTTACAGTGACATACCTCCTTCCTCCTGAAGAATTTCTTCCATTAGGGTTTTTCCTGGCCAGGGAAGGCATATACATTTTGTGAGCACAGCAGAAACACACATTAAGCAAGTATGTTCACTGTTACACTGGAAATGCAGGACATTTTTTTCTGTACAAGTACCCTTTTTTGAAAAACCACAAATAGATAAAGTTCCTATTGTCACCAATTTCCACCCATGAATGAAAAAGTGGAAGCATCCACCATGCAGATAGTGTCTGAAATGCAACATTAGCAGAAATACTGAACCTGTAAATAAGAAAATATTTTTCATGACAGCAAAAATAAATCACTCAGAAATCTTACGTAAGATTTGCTCTGATAAATTGTTAGACTGAGTCTGAAATTGGAAGAAGTAACTCCTTTGTTGTGATGTTATGGACATAAGATGTTTTTCTCAGTGTTGAAACTCTTGAAAAGACTGGCAAAATTCAAAGAACCAAAATGTAGGTCTCAAGTGACAAATTGCATGAAAAAAATGGCAGAAATTTTTCTACAAATATGTAAGATCGCAAAACAGATTAGCATGTTGAAGAAAATGCACAGAACAATATTTCTTTTTCTGCCCAAGGTTTTCCCCTTGCTGGACTTAGGGGCAATGTACTACTGAGCTGAAAGGACAGGTTTTTCTGCCCATCCACCAAGAAACTGCAGTGAGGGCCCAGCTTTTTCCTCCCTGTCCCACAATCAGGATATCAGCTCTGGCCCGAAGAACTAGTGTCATCAGATAAAGCCTTGTGGCTCTTGTGACATCCTAAGTCCTTGGTTATGTCCAGACACCCAAAGAAAATCCATCTGTGCTGATCCAATTTGTGTATGACATGAAATGAGCACAGCCATCAGCTAAGAGAAGACTGACTGCTACTAGTCCTCAACATATGAAAGGTTTTCTCTTTCCTTAAAAGTTCTCTGTGTCATTCCATTCCTCTACTTTGGCCCTAGTTAGCAGTGGTGTCTGTAAATTAGATTAACTTACCTTGCAGAGGCTGGCCCTCTCTGTAACACCTGTCGGCCCAGACTAGCATGAAATCACATTGGCTGTCCATTGGGTGCCACTACCAGGACTGAAAGTTATCACAATTTGGTAACACACTTTCATCCATCACCTATTTATGATCTCTCATTTGCTTTCTGGTCCATGATTCCTGGGAGGTTTATTTGTCACAGGACTGCTGCTATTTGTGCTGTGGTCTGACCTGAAAGAAAGACAACAGTTTCAAAGGTATTTTATGGAACTAAACAAACACGGGGCAGAGAAGGGAAAAGAGCTTCTAATTATTATTTGCAAAGTTGACAAGACCTTTTAAGTCTAGAGTGGTCAGATTTTTATTTTAAAGGCAGCCTCAGATCAATATTGCCTTGTGGGAAATTTTGGTGGAACAAACCTGAGCATTTTGTGCTATGATTCATGCAAATCATTGGCATGTTCTTTGTGCCATCAGCTAGGTGAAGGTCATAAGTATCTCCCAAAAGGACACCATAATCACTGTTCACTCATCTTCAAACTAGTGAACTAGGCTGAGTTTGAATGCAAATCCCCCATGAAGGATAAATGTCCAAGTCCTCAGGAATCAGGTCTGCTGGCGTGATCTTCCTCTACACTCCTTCATCACAACTCCAGGCTATCAATGACTGCAGTCTCTATATACATGAAGATGTTCACATGGTTGCACACTGCCTGGCCACCTGCCCACAATTCTCTTAAGAATACAGAAACTAGGAAATTGGATCAGACCCAGGCCCTTCAGCCCCCAGTCTTGTCCTGAGTGTGTTTTAGGCTGGGTTGGAACTCCATGGAGAAAGGGGCAACTACAGAATGAGATTCCTAGCACCCTCCCACTTTATAGCAGTGTTTTAAGGAATTATGCAATACGTAGTTCAGTTTGAAGCACTGGGCTCATCACACATAGATATACATATCAGCTATGGTAGTGTTCAATTTCAAATAACAAATCAATTTATTTTTTCACCCAGCTATTATTTCAACCCTATCCTGTGATAGCAGATTCCATAGAGTAATTAAGAACTGGAAGAAAAAGGGCTGACGTTTGATTGTTTTAATCTTACTCTTGGACAAGCACCTTGGCAGTCTCTAATTCTGTTGTGACAAATAGCATCTAATTTTCTCTATTTTTTCCCACACACCATTCATAATTTCACAGCTTTCCATTATAGCCATATAAAAGAGGAATAATTTCACTTCTGAAACTGAAAATCCTAGCCACAGCAGGTTCCCTCTACAAATGCTTTTCCAGACCTCTGATCTGCATCATACGTGCTTTACTCTTTGCAGTTCCGCCGTGCACTCTCTGAAATGACATCACCAGGCCCCAGTGTGTCTTGCAGCCGTCAAGAAGCAGCAGCTCTGAGGGCTGAGGCAGTGGCACACTGACTCCTGGTCCTCCTGCTGCTCCTCTCCTGAGAGCTCTCAGAGGCTGCTTGTCCCTTTGGCTGTTGCAGGGCATTGCGCTGGTGTGTTCGCTCCTGGCTGTCTCAGAAACGCCACTGGATTTGAGAGATGTCAGCTTTGGGTTTTGAGGCAGTGAAGAACTTTGTGCTTATAGAGCTGCCCTTAAGCTTCCTGTGATGGCTAATTTCAACCAAAAAGCATGAGGCTGCAGAAAGAGCTCTCCATTTGCATGTGGAGAGCAGAGCAGGTTTGCTAAGAGTTGTCATAATTAATCCCTGTGCACTACTGGGTAGCTCTGATCTCCTGGCTGGGACACAAAGGTGCATGGGAGAGAGGGGTGCCAAAGATTTGAAGGAACAGTCCATTTAATTTTTTAATTTCAGTTTTGACCATAAAGCAAGGGTGTTCCTACTTGCTTTAACAAGTAATACGTTTACTGGGAGAAATAGCTTCAGATTACATTAAGAATTCATTTCTGTGAAAACGTTTTATTAATTTTGTTCAGAGAGCTTTGGAAAGGTGATGGAGCCATATCCTTGACCAAATCAGCCTATCATTAAACAAATTTAACCCTTCACCCCTGTAAAAAAAAAAAAAGTAATGTAAATATTGCTCGGTCCAATTTTCTCTATTTCCAATGTTGCTATTTCTGTGTCACATAGGCCCTCCACATGTATTTAAAGTGCATATGCTGAGAGGAACCCTTTGTCTCTGCCCTTTTTGTTATTTCAGTGTTCAGGAATGAAATACACTGTTTATGTGACTCCTGGTTTTGCACTTGTTCATAGGCTGTGTATACTGTTCGTAAGCTGGGTTTAAAAAGTGGAATGACCTCAGCCACCTAGTTTTCAAGCCCCAAGTCCAGCTGTTGACACAAATCCTTCAGTCTCAAGCACATTCCTTTTTTTATGTTATTGACAGTTTTTTTTAAATTTGTAATTTTTTTTCTTGCTACTTAGAAAAATGCATAATAAAGAAATTAAAGAAACTTGGTATTCAGCGTTCTTGTCCATTGAGACTTTAGAACTCCCTTAGAGGTCACAATTTCTTTATTCCTTGTTTATTTAATTTTCCAAAATATGCTTCTAAGAAGTTGTGGTTTCTCCTCATTACTGTAGGCAGACAGAACTCTATTAGTTCAAGATAACAGCAGGTTCTGCCGTAGTACAAGACATGCAATACATTTGGAGTGGGATCTGCAAGCACCTGTGTTGCCTGGATGAAGTAAACAGAAGAGCCTAATGGAAGTAGCTTTTACTCCATGAAATATTTACAAAGTCCAAATTCCTTGATGTCCCAGCATTCCCTTCCTATCCCCCTTTCCAACCTCTAACATCCCCCACCCTCCGCCCAAGGAAATGTTGTTATCCTGGTTTTATATTAGGAATCGGAAATGTCCGACTGTCTAATCTGCCATTTCATCTGAACATCTAAATCTTTCTCTTCTCCTATTATATGGAATAAATCATTCTTCACCTCCTTCTTATCACTTGCTTTCATCCAAAAAAAGGTTCTATTTTTAATTAATTTTATTTTTTTTTATTCCCCCCCCCCCAAGTTAACAGTTGAACTTGTGGAATTTGTGGTTCCCTGTTTGCGAAACAGACCCAGACTACCTTGGAGGAATGTTTTAATAAAATGAGTGATTTCAAGGTAGGAGGTCATGCTGGTAGGAGGTCTTGAGCTAGACAATGAACCTGCTTGGAAGCTGGGGGAGGAAAACAGCCTGCAAGGCAGAGTATTTTGGAGAAGGCAGTAAAAGGTCAATCTCTGTGCACATGGCTCAGTGTTTGCCACAGGTGCAACAGCTTTCTATATTGTTGCCTTTACTTTCCCAGCTTTGGCCCCAGCATTTGAGACGTGCTGCTAGTAGGTTGTAGGATTAACAAATAGACTCCAAGAGTAGCTACAGAAGGTAGAGAGTCAGTAGAGATACTTTGAATAGGGCACAAGTGGGGGCAAACCTGAATGTTTGCACAGAGCCATGGCCATAGCCACGAAAAGACGAAAACAAAGGTAAAGCTTTTTTATTTACTCACTTGCTCTCACTCTCAACACACACAGGAACTAACAAGGAGTGAGTGAGACTTCAGCAAGGAATAATATCCAAACTACAGAACCAGAAGATAACAGTGTCAGACAAATGGCCTGTTCCAGGCAGATGAAACTGCCCAAGAGGAAAATTGAGATTTATACTACACAGATGAGAAATCTGGCATTATCTATGAAATTCAGAGACATTAAATATTTCCTGGTTAATGACAGTTGTTTGTGAGATATGTGCTTCCAGCTTGCAGGAATGATAAGTGAAAGAAACAGTTCTAAACCATATTTAAATGCCTCAAAACAGTGAGAGCCACAAAACTGCCCTGGGAACAAAATGGACACAAGGGCAAAACAGATATGGGACACCAGGGAATGCTGTCCGTCCTCTTCTGAACTGTCTGGAAAAAAAACCCTATTCTGGTTGTGGGTGCAACAAGGTGAATGGAGCACTGCAGAACAGCTGGATTAGGTGGAGAAAAGCCACCAAGAGCTGGGTCAAAACCCATTCTGTGGCTAGTAAGGCAATCAAGGTGGCTGTTGAGACAGCTAAAGACAGAGCTATTATCACCAGGGTCATCCACTGCTTCTGCTGGGGAAGAGAGGATGGGGGAACTGTGGGCAGTATCTAAATGATCCTCCTGGGAGGAAGGCCCTGTGGATCACAGTCTCTGAGAGCCCGAGATGTGGCTGAAGCTAGAGAGGGTCTCCCTGCCCTGCTCCGCAGAGTGCACCCATGAGTGCCAAGACCATTTGTTTTTGCAGGACAGTGATAAAGGACAGGCAGGTCTGCAGAAGCAGGCATCATTCATCCTCCAATGCCAGAAGGAGTCTGGGTCTGCCTGTGGCAGGGAGAAAACTGTCAGGTAACCACAGCATCTGCCACTGTCAGAAGGCAGGTAAACTGAATATTGAAAAGAATGGCTAAATAATATGATTATACCTAACAGTGTAGGAACAGCGTGCACCTCTTGCGGTGCAGCAATGGGCTCACTGAGATGGATGAGCCATTCAGCTGCCCCCAGTGTCCACACAGCTCCTGGCAAGTAAAGCTTGGCAGAAATGCCCCTGGGCATGCGGCCAGCCAGAGAGGTGCTGCAGCACCAGCATCCTGGGGGTATTGCAGACAGAGCCATGTGACAGAGGAGGTCAGTAAGAATGTGTGTCTGCATTCTGCAACCTTAGCACAAAGGTCAGGAGGAGAATGTTAGGGCAAAATTAGCCCAATGCTAACCCTCTGCATCTGATGTCCACTGGTTTCTGAAGGATACTGATTGACAAGCCCCAACCAAAAGAAGAAATCTGACCATTTGTACAGACAGGAAGCTGCCTTCCCTCTGGAAAGCCCAGGGTCAGGCATGGGGAGACCTTGGGAGCCTCAGTCTCTATGGGGCAACCAGAGCTCCAGCCTGCTGCCACAGAAGGACGACTGTGAACAAAGCAGAGCAAATTTCAGCAGCCCTGGGCATTTGGTAATGGAGTCCCAGCATAATGTCGGGTAGAGCAAGACCAAGAGAAGAGTTTCTCTCCTCTATTTTCTTTAGGTCCATTAATTCAACAGAGGTTTTGAGCATTGCTGGTATCCCAGAGAGGTCCTGATGACATATGCTGATTACACTAAGCAACTACATGACTTTTTCTTTTGTTTTAGTACTACAGTGGAAAACAAGTTACTATCCTTAGAACAACTCCCAAGCTGCATTTCTCTGAGGAAAATAAGTAGTAAAGTAGTATTGAACACATGATGAAACCATGTTTCATGTCCAGGCATCTAACAAAGTACTGAAGAATTCCAGGTGCTGTACAGAGTAAGGCAGCCTGTGGTCACTAGTAGAAGGATTAGTGCCAAGGAAAATCCCTGTTGCTGCTTGGTAAGAGACCATCTGTGACCATGGCAATAGGCAGAGCAGTAGTCCCAGCAGACTGGCACCAGGAGATGAACACTCAGGCAAGCCAGTGAGTTTCTCTGCCTGCCAGAATAGGATGCTCAGCTGATGTACACCAAATAGTGTGACCATTGAGTGGTCAGGTCAGGAAAATACCAGGCCCAAAACAGAGTCAGAACTGATTTGTTCTATTTTAAAGTCACTAACTACATGGCCATGTTAAATTGTTACTTCTCTTTCTAAAAAATGGGCTGTGTGGAAGGCATTCAAGCAAGAACTGAGATCATGAAATGCAAGGTACATTTCTCAGACAGTAGGTTGTAATGCAGTGCAGCAAAATTCAAATAATTCAGTACCAGGGGAATCTGAGCACAAGACCTCTTCCCCTGGGTACCTACAAAACTAGTGAAAGACAGGAATGACAGTAAAGAGCCAGGAGCAAAAACTGCACAGACAAGAAGAGATGTCTGCTTGGAAATACCATGCTCTTGCAGCAATCCTCCCAGGGACAAAACACCAGCTCAGCAAGAGACCAATGAATAGCAAAATCTGGACCCCAGGGTAAGCTGACAGACAGGCTGTCAGCAGCCACAGGGGTCACAGTGCTGGGGTAGATCAGTGGCTTGCAGCAACAAGGGGAGCTGAGGGTAAAATGACAGTAGGACAATGGGCAGTGCCTGAGTGGCAGATCAGCCATGAGGCATGAGGCAATGCTCTGATCTGCAGCAAGACTGGGTGCTGGTGGGTGCCTGCTGGTACTCAGGGCAGCAGTGGAGGTAAAACTGAAGACAGATCACCAGAAGGCAGCTGGAGAGCAAGGCAGACATAGCAGGATTTCAGGAATTCACTGATTTGACAGAGGAGTGCTGGGGAAATAGGTATCCCAGGAAGCCAGAGGAAGCTGTATGACTGAAGCAGCCAAAGAGGCTTGAAAAATCTCATCAGTAGCAGCAACACAGACAAGATGGGGAAGGCTGGACTGAAGGGAAACCCACCGGGAAGACAACAAGGCTCCAGGTACTGCTGGACAGCAGCAGTCACAGTCAGGGCCCAGCTCAGGCTGTGCAGGGGTAACTCCTCGTTCAGCAATAGCTGCCAACATGGCAACAATTAATAGCTAAGAGGAGAGATTAACGACCTTCACAGGTCTTGGAGGAGCAAGCGTGGCTGAGGAGAGGGGCTTGGAGGGGGCACCAGGAACTGCATCTGCATTTGCTTGGCTTGAATGGCTGCGGCGTCTCAGGTTTTACAAGTGTGGAGTCCTTTCATGTTGTTGTCCAGTGCCCAGAACATGAAACACTTGAGGTGAAATCCTGCCCCCACTGAAGTTAATGGGAATTTTGCCTTGAGTCTGGTTTCTCTCTGCTCACACTCTCTGGTATAAGGAAAGACAGATCTTGCCTCAAGAAAGAGGGCGGGGAGAGAAAGGAGGCAAAGGAAAGCATTAGTGCAACTTTGCTGTTGAGTGTGTGCTGAGGGGACAGGGCTGGTGTCCCTTCCTGCTGGGGACTGAGGCAGGCCCGGGGCTTGCTGAGCTGAACAGAAATGGGGAGCAGGGCTGGGAGGGCAGGAAAACCCTCAGCACAGAGGGAAGTAGATGAAAGGGGGAGCTGGCAGGAGGGCAAAACCACAAACTGAATTGAAAGATGCAGCAAGGAACAATCAAATAGCAAGAGGGGACCACCCCCACAGGGCAGGAGGGCAGGCAGGACATGCCACCAAAACACACCTTGGCAGCACCAGCAAAACCACAACAGAGTTGGGAAAAGCACAGGGACAGAATTTATTCCCACAATGCTTCGTTGCTGTCTTAGTTTTACTGCGTTGGCAAGGCAAAACACACTCATGCTGTACTGCTGGAGGGGGTAACTTCAGAAAACTAAGAAATGGGTAGGTTTGTTTCTTCATGGGCATCATGGGACGAAGGCAACAACATTACTGTATGATACCTGAATCCTATGGGTCAGTGAAAAACACGTGGCAGAAGAAAAGAGATAGGAAGATCACACACAAAGGGTAGTTCAGTGTCTGGAAGTTGTGTAAGAACCCGCTAGAGGAAAGTAGCAGCTGCATGTGTCTGAGCAGTGCCAATTTCTTTGACTCAAGCAAGCAGATTTCACTGTATCTTTGGAAGAGACACTGTGGAAGATACGATGAAAGACTTTGCAGAAGAGGTCCTTTCCTTTAACTGAAAGCTAGAATTGTGATACACACAATTCCTGATTGTCTCAGTGTTGAAAGTGCTACAAAAAACTCAGAGAGAAAGGAAATTCCCACAGTAGAGCTGCCAGTGACAGATGACAGCAATGCTGAGAAAGGTGAAAAAAAGAGCCAGAGCAAGAGAAGTCTGTGGGCAGACCTGTTTAGTGTTTTCTTTTTTTCCTTTGGCTGGAATGTTTTCAGATGGAAAATGCTCACTTGACTATATCAACATTTCTCTTCGTTGTTTCCTTCAAGAACATGTCTGAAGCCGATTGACACTTGCCTAGAAACCTCTTGTCACTCCCTGGCCAAAATGGGCATGAATTTCCCGGGAGGCTGTGATGACCAAGTCCAGTGTCTTTGCCCCACAGGACCTGGGAGTGGTGACAGGGTCCCTGTCCCACCACCCACACCATCAATACTAGGGCAAGGGGGTGGGCTGGGTCACCACAAGCTCTGGGCAAAAATAGTGGGCAGGCACTAAGGAAGAAGAAACCTTTCAGTTTTCACCATCCTCATTCATATGGAGAGTAATTTCTGGGAAAAAGTCTGGTTTCTGTGCTCTTTCCTTGTGGACATAAGGGCAACTGTTCTCAGTGCAGATGCAGCTCCCAGCTCCTCATGGCCACTGAGCTTTGTGAGTCGAGCTGGCAGCCTGAGCCCTGCCTGTCTCCTCTCTGCCTCAGCTCATCCCTCTGCACCACTGCAAAGAGTTGTTCCCAGCTCATCGGGCTGTTGTGAGACCTAATTACCAAGTGTTTATGAAGAACCTAATTCATTAGAGGAGCTTAAGCTATATAAGTGCATATTATCATTTAGGATACTTCAAGATGAAAGGCACTTAAGTGCTTGACAAGCTGAGAAAGCAAATGTATACAGGAATCATGGCATTTGCCTCTGAAACGAAGCATCTGGGCTGAGATGTAACAACTGTTTTGGGCTGCAGCATGAGGTGAGAACAGCAAACCCCGCAAGCTCAGCTAAACATCCCAAGGCAGCCACAATGCTGCTGCTCAGAGCCCAGCTGGGGCTGCCAGAGGGATCCCAGCACTGGGGTTGGTGTCCCTGCATGGGAAGTCTGAGCCAAGGAGTGGGCAGGGGCCAGCCAGGTGCTGCTGGGCTACTGGGCCTCTGCCAGAGGATCGCACATCTCAGAAGATGCTGACAGCAGGTTTGCAGCTGAGAGCTCCCCACTGTCGTTCTTTCGCCCCTGAGAAGAGGAGGAGGGAGGAGGACAGGGGTGGGGGATCTCATGTGCCATGTGTCTGAGCCAGAGCAGGTCAGCTAGAAGGTGCAGTGCAAGTTCAGGGCAGGAAAGATTCATCGAGCCACCCTTTTTATGGCTATTTTGCATGCATAACTTTGAGCTGAAATAAATACCAGCAGATGATTTAAGTTCCTTCCAACAGGCCCTGTAGCCTTTCAGAGGTATTAGCAGTGTGCCTCCAATAAGGAGTGCTCTGTTTTGGCGTGATAAATCCGTGCTACACCACACCTCCCACGTACACAAGTACTCGATTTCTGCAGCATGTGGAGGTAGCAATGAAGAGGCCTGGAAGGAAACCAGAAAATAGATTACCGGGGACTAGAGACCATTTAAAACACATGCTGCAGTGGCAGTGAAGCTTTTTAGAGTCTTCACAAGCTATGTGCATGGACTTGCTTTGCCCAAGGTAGGAGTCTTGAAAAGCATGTATTCTGTGGCATTTTTGCCAAGGTCTTAAACAGCACAGGATTAGTATGTATTACTAAATTTCTTTTTTTCTTTTGTTCAGTTTCTTAAACTGTGTATGACATCATGATACCAAAGAAGTGAGTTAAAAATATACTGGACTATATTTTGAAGTCTTGCTGGGAAAAAAAATCTGAGTGATCTAGGTACTTTCAAAGTTGCTGAGCCTTAAAGTATGTGCAGCAGTATACAAAAGGACTCCACTCATCAGACATGTACATTGTTTCTTAAGATATGGGACAAACTGTTCCATATTTGCCACCTAATATTCATGTGGGTCTTTATTTCCCAGATGTCAGTGCTCCAGTTTATGTTTTAATTCTGAGATCATCTGTTTTTCTCTCACTAACTGCAGTTTCTGAGTTCTTATCATTTGCATTGTCCACCTGTGCATGATTGCTCATTTTATGCTCTGCAATCTTTTCCTCTTGATCAATCTCATGGCCTGAATCACATTATTAGTCAAACTTCTATGAATGTGTGTAGTCAAATACAAAACTTTTCGCTGGCCATTTTAACCTGGCTATAATGTATTTTGGGCTGTGCACCTATTTTACTTTTCCACTATCTCTTTGATCTCACAACAAGAGGAGATGTTACATGGCCTAACTCCTGCTGAGCTGAATCCAGGGCTGAGGACAGGGAGAGTGGGGGATCATCCCCAACCACACAGGACAGCCAGGAGTGTCCTCATAGCTCCTGCCATGCACCCAAAAGCTTTGATGTTTGGCTGTCATGACCCCCACTTTTATCATCCCTGCGGCATCCTGTGCTGCCTCTGACATCTTTCACCAGCCATGGCTGTTATCTTCCTATGTGGGCGAGGCACAGAGGGGCTCTGGTTCTGCTCTGTGCCTGCAGGGGCCAGGGCTGTTGGTTATCTGCAGGACCATGCATGGGCAAGGCAGAGCAGACCTTGCAGGTCCCCAGCCAAACCGCCTGAGACAACAGCTGACATCTCATGGCATCTGAAGTCTATTACACCCACCTGTCTTGAAACTCCCTCAGCTGGGAGTCTGGAGAGTCTTGAAACTTCCTGAGTTCTTGTTCTGCTGGACAACTCCACTCCAGGTGAATCCCAGGAGAGGCATTTTACACTCGGCACCTCTAAAATGGAAACTGCTTTTACTCATATCACTACATTTAGGAACAAAAATGTTGGCCCACGCTAATAAAGACACACTGCGCTGATAATGACAGTATATATAACAGTAAGAAATCAATACTATTGAATGCCACCTTTATGTGGAAAAAAGTTCTGCATTATATGCAGAATAGGTAAATCAACCTTGTGTTGTATAAAACCCAACTGTTCTTTTACGATGAAAAAGTGTAGCACAACACAAGGAAACAAAGTACTGTCTAACTTGTGCTAGCATATTGATGTATCTTTTGGATTTTAATATTTTCCCATGAAAACTCAGTGATTTAGAGGATTTATAAAAGAAAGGATCCTGTGATGCAACCAGTACCTTCAGCTCCCTGGGGCAGAACTCTAGCACCTTTCCAGGAGTGTCCTACACAGGCAGGGACTTGTTCTGAAGAGGATTGAGCTCCCTCCAACACCATTGCTTTTGAGCTTAATTCAGCTTAATTTGGCAGGATTCTCAGATAAAGTTAAATTTAAGCAATGTAAGATTTCTTGTAGCCCAAGTTTGAAGGCTTTTGAGAACTTCAGCATCATGTAGAACAGTTCCTGAATACATACATGGCAGAAATGGAGGAAACAAAATGTTCCCCTCTAGTATGTAAACGTTAGCAAGCAGGTGTCCGTGAGCAAAGAATAAAGAGAAGAAAGGATGTGAGGAAAAATCAGAGAAAATGCAAAATCCAGGCAATTATCTTGCCTGGGTGAAGGCAAACTCACAAATAGTGTATGATAGAGTATTGAACCCCTAAAGCTCTGTAAAGTCCTGGAAGTCTGAAAGTACACAAACTGAAGGCACGGGCTGACTGTACTCTCACCAGCACTGCTGAAGCTGGAAGAGATGTAGCTGAGCCTTTAAATGTTGACTGTTCTGAATGGAGATATGAGAAACCCTCTTCATCTAACACGGAGCTTGATCTGGTGTGCCAGCTTCAAAAGAACAGCTGCTGCAAGTGCGTTTCCCAGGGTTGATTAAACATTGGAAGGAAATTTCCAGAGTCAGAATTTACATTGTGAAGAAGTAACTTTAGAAATAAAACACTGCCTAAAGTTTAACAGAATGTTGCTATACCAGCTGCACTGGGAAACTGTTGCTTATATGCAGTAAATATTTCTTAATAATATGTTGTGCTGTTGCATAAAAGAAGGAGAGTTATATTGAGCAGGCAGAAAGTCAAAATGAAGTAGTCTCTTTCTTTACCCAGCTTCACAGATACGCAGCAGGGAAACAACCACCAAAAACTGCTAATGAGTGAACAAAATGTTACAAGTTTTTCTTTGGAGGTAAAAAAAGGAATGTTATTCCACACTTGCCTTAGGCATAGGAGTAAGGGAGGATGAAGAAGGGAGGTAGAATCCATAGAAACATTCAACATCCTTCGGGGAAACCAAAGGAACCCAGAAGTGGAATGGGGCTATGTCTGTAGGGGATGGCAGAGATGGAGAAATCCTGCTGTATCCACTACAGCTTCCCTCTTTGCCAGGACTGAGACTGCTAGTTCAAATACCCGCAGAAGTCACCAAATCTTGCATACTTCTGTGTTTCCTTCAATCCACCTTCATTCACTTTATTTTACATAGATTTAAATGCACGCATCTTACATGTCGAGTGGCTGAAAGATGGTGCAAGCCAAAGCAGCATGTAAATCACAGCAATTCATTTTCTTTGTGTCAGGTGAGCCCAAGAAGTAAAGAGGAGACTAATTTAATTTAATGTGAAGTCTAACTTAATTTAATGGGGTCTAAGCTACACTGCTGTCATACAGACACAGTCTAATCATGCCCAATGTTTCTCCAGTCAGTGCTGGTACAAGTGCTCCATGGGCACCTCTCATCGGTATGACCAAGGCTGATAAGGCTTAAAAGTAACAGAAAGGGACACTTTTCCTAAAAAAACATATTTTTAACCTTTATGGCAAAAATCGGCTCCAGTGTTTTGCATTAGAAAATCTGTGGCAATATTCACTAGAAACAGGAGCAAGAAACCAGCCTCCCATTTACCTGAATGAGACCCTTTTCTAATAGATTAATAGAGAAGTTTGCCTTTCTACCCCAGGGTCAAAGCTGGTCAACTAATTTATAGATCAAATTTGTAGAGTAACTCCAGGAAAGCAGACCTTTCTGTCTTACACACAGAGACTTGGGAAAAAGCCCCCAACCAAAACGGAACCAAAAATCCCCAAAAAATATAAAAGAAAGAGAAGACATTTGTCAGGCTGTGCTTAAGGGCAGGCCATTTTCGGGAGGGTTCAGTGCTGGCACAGAAGTGTCAGGGCTCCTGACGGCTGGGCCTGGCAGGGCTTGTTCTTCCCTTCCCAGAAAGGAGGAGAGACTTTTCCAGGGACTTTCTCCAGGCAGAGCAAACCATACCCACTTGATGGAAAGCAGTGGATGCTGTGTTTCCATTTGAGGCATCTCCACTTTCCACCTGCCATGAGCCTGCAGAGCACAGGGCCCTGATCCCGCCAGGATGAGCCCTCCTGCAGGAACCCTCCACTGCAGGCAGCTGGTGTGGGCCACTTGTGGGATGTGGAGATGCTGCAGCAGCTGCTCCTGAGGCAGGCAGCAAACTTTAATTGTCCAGAATCCATCAGCAAAGTCCTTTCCATGCTATGCAGGAGACAGACAAAAGCAAAGGGTTTGCAGCAAACAGACAAAAAGGAAGTGTTTGCAAAGCCCAGTTTGCAGTTTAGTGGGTTCATCCTTGTTTGTGTAGGTGAGAAAATGCGTGAGGTTTTCTATGCAGCTGAGAGAAGCTCAGTCTTATCATTTGGAAAGCCATGCTGGGGCATTTCCCAACTTTTCTTAAATTTCACACAGCAAATAAAGCAATTATTGTGATGTAAAGGGTCATAGTCACAGTATAAAGCACTCCTTCAGGAAAACTTAGAGAATTTTCCTATGTATTTGTGGAAAGAACTTCAAGGCACGTGTAGAGGCCCTCATGTATCAAGTCTATCCCTTTGGCTTTGTGACAAAATGAAGTCTACATCTGCTGTTGAAGGGCCCCAGGAATATTTACCATGTAGAAGATGACCTTACTACACAGATGATGAGGTTCAATATTAAAGAACTTTGCACTATATTCTCTTCCTGCTTATTTTGTGTGAGAATAAGAAGTAACTTCATTAAAGTCAGTGAATTACAACAATTACCAGTATGGGAGAAGAATGGACTCTCTGGATAGACTCCAAGGTTTCATCATACCAGTTTGTAGCCTGTTTTCTCACTATGATACCCTTTCTTGTTATTTTGTCAAGTCTGGCTGAAAGAGATTAAATCCCAGCTCCAATAACTGTTCAATAGTTTAAGATCTATAAAATATTTATGCACTCAGCATCTTGCTTCTGCATAGTAAGTTTCAAAGATTGAAAATGTTCCGTCTCTGAGGCTTTTGACTGAACGTGCACTTATTTTCTGCCCCTAATGCTTTCCTTCTCTTTGGCTGCCTCCAGTCCAGCAGAGCCCGTGCCATTGACTGCTGCAAGGAGTGGTGCAAAGCAGGATGAGGCATGGGTCAGGAGGGATGTGCATCGCAAGGGAGCCTGTTCTGCTGCTGGCACTGGGGTGACTAACAAGCTGGAATCCTGGGACTGGCCTAACCTGGGACACTCTGTATGTGGGGTGTGCTCCCAGAAGGATGGTGATCTACCTGTTACTGGAGATGGCTGCCAGCTCCATCAGGGCTGGGAAAAGAAGCACGAGATTTCCCTTTCACCAAACAAGCCTCTGGCCCCCGCAGTTTCACAGCCAGCCTGGGTCTCCTTTCGCATTTGGGAACAAATCTGCATCACATACGGGTAAAAAACATGGTCAGGAAAAGAAGAGAACCCCTATATTAAGGGAAACAAAGCAACAATGGGCTCAGCGAGTCATTTGTGGTCTGCTTGGCAGGACCCAGATTGCTTTTCTTCCCTGGCTCTGCACAGCGATAGAAGCAGGGCTGCAGCACTTAAGGCCTTGGCACCGTCAGCTCGGTCGGGATTTGGAGTTATTCCAGGAGGCCCAAGAAACCTACACCTCGGGCCAAAAACTGGGAATACACAGGGCTGTTCTGGATGATTTAAGGTAGATAGCAACAATTTGAAAACGCCTATTGCCTGGCTACTCCTTCAGCCTGTGAAAATGTTTGTGGATGGTTCCAAGGTTTCAGCTGTTGCAACAATGTGGTTACTCCTCTTTAGGAGCCTGGTTTTTCCCAGGAAAATTTCCACCTGCAAAAAGCTCAAAGGAAAAAATCAGTAAATTCAAAGGAAAATCTGCAGAGGTGTTTGAACCTCTCAGTTAAGAAAGAGCATGAAAGCTCTTCACTCTTTTCTCATTTCTTCTGAGAAATATGTTGTATTGGCTATTTCCCAATTTCGTGTTGGGATAGTAACAGGATCAATAAAGGACAGAAGTATTTTTGACCCAGGAACAAAGCATATAAAGCTCAGCTATGTCCTTGAACTCACACATTACCATCTCTCATTTGCCACAGTGACCTCACAGCCATGACAGAATTGTCTGGATGAGGATCAAGCAAGTTATTTAACCTCAGGTGGATGCTAGCAAAATTGCTGTTCTAATGGTATTTGACCATTCTGATGACACCATCTTGGGTTGATTATTCCCAGAAAATTATGAATCATCATGGGTCACTTTACTCTCTGCAGATTCACTTCTAGAAGAGACTCTTGTTTTTTTAACATTTGGGGTGTTAAGCGGCATCCTTCTTGTGAGTTCTATGGGAAAGGAACCATGGTTACACATATATTCCTGAAGAATTTAGTAAATCCTGAACAAAATTTTCCCACAAAAATTTGATGCTGCTGCTGTAGTCTTCCAAATAATCATCAGCATTTGGAAGACGACAGGAAAATATTCAGGATTAAGGGAGTCATTGCCTTACATGTGAAACAGAAACTCGGAAAGCCGCTTGTAAATCAGAGTCATGATGTCTTGAATCCACCCCTTTCCTGCATGTGTGGGAAAAGGAATACAGGTATGCCAAGATATTCCCGACCTTATTCTGACACATTGTGCTGGTGCTGAAAAACTCAAATCTAATGTCTGTAACATAAATATATTGGTCTTAAATAAAACTCTTAAGAAAATACTCTATGGAGAAATGTGTTGCTCTTCTCTGAATGAAAATGAAGGAAGCACAAGGGTGGTTTAAAACCACACCATGCCCATGCAATGTTGACATTTGAAGATGGAAACAGAGATGTAATGGAAGCAAGACACGGTGCAAAGAGGAGACAGGATATGGTGGGAACCATGGCATAAAGGCTGCAATGCTCTCATGCTTACAGCTGAAGGCCTTGATGCCAGGATCTTCCTGCTTACCCACAACATTTACCATTGGCTCTTCTGCCTGCAGTCACACATTCCAGGTAGATCCTGGATTGTCAGACCTCTGCAAATATCACACTGGAGGCTTTAACTTGAGACAAAACTGATCTTCAGATAGAAAATAAGGCATTATACCAACGGAATTGCCTAGAAGGGGAAGGGCTAAGTGTGATGGTTGGTAGCACTAACACTGCTGCTGTCAACGCACAGAAATCCAGCTCCGGTACCAGGAGGAAGAGATCTATGTCTCAGCCCAAATGGCTGCTGGGATATGTGTTATGTGAGATGTTTTCTAGGGAGTGAGAGCTCCCTAGAGAGGCTGCCAGTCTCTTACTGCAAGATCCATGTCCATCTTCTTCCGCTGTAGTGCTCATGGTCAGTGCTCAGAAAGTCAGAAGCTCTTTCTGACTGGTTTCAGTCCAACATTTTTATAGTTCTGGGCAATTTCTAAACTCTCAGTTATGGTAATTTATGCCGTAATTTTCTTGACATTCACTATAAATTTGTGTGTACAAGAGAGAAATGGAAAGAGAACAGTGAATATTTCTTTTCTGGCAACACTGTTATGCCACTCCCCTTAAAAAGGGGAAAATACATGATGTTTATAAGTTCTGGCTTTTGGAAAAGTCCTATTTTATGTACCGTGTAAAAAAAATCTGAATTTATATTATTTCAGTACTAACATTCCTACCAAATTCAAAGGTGCCGACTCACGCCTTAAATAGGAAAATCTCTTGCAGGTTTTGTGGATAGATGAAAAGAAAAACAGTGTTCAGAATAACACAATAATAAGTATTGGAAAAATAATAGCCTTTAGAGAGTCACTTCAATAATTTCAGGATTAGCATTTGGACAAGCTGCTGATGTTCAGAAAATCCCTCTTTAGAACAACGAGACTGTGTGTTGGTGGGAAATGTGCTCAACTCCTACAGGGACAAGGCAAACATGTTCATCCAGAGCAATGACTGTACCACTTCAGAGAGCTTTGCTTCAAGAGACTCTCATGACTCTCACTGAATTGGGCTTTTCAAGTCCTACCAGACTCTTCTCTCAGCTTTAATTTCAGCTTCTGTAAGGATTTCATTAAATATTTGCAGATGCAGCAAACTTCAGCAGACAGCTGTTTCCAGGGGATCTGCACAGTAGCAATGCTTGACTTCAGAAAGTCTCCTGGAAAGATGGCAGTGGACAAGGGTATCACCATCTCTGTATGTGACCCTCACAGCAGAGAGAGTATTACCTGAAGCCCAGATGAGACACATGCTCGTCCACGAAGGCTGGTGATCTTGACCACCAACCAGACACTCACTGCATTAAGAGGGACATGTAACCGCAGCTAAAGAGCACAGCTCTGGTTTAAATTATCTGTGAAAGTAGGTAGAGGAGCTGAGTTCAGTTCTTACAACACAGATGAAACACTGGTGGATGTGAAAGGCTATGGGGCTCAATGATACATTACAGTGCCGTCCAAAAAAAAGCCATTTTAGTTGATCCAAATTAGTCAATAATTTAAAATAAGATGGCTGGGACTAGGAACAGGATGCAGAAGGAGTTAAACCTAGCCTGCTTGCAACCTAGAGAGAGCGTGGAAGGGTTAGGTCTTGGCTTCTGAGGGAGATACCTAAACCAAGGCAATAGGAAAGAACACAGGTGCCATTAGAGCTGGCTTGGAGCTTCATGTCTCCAGTCTCTGCCTAGGCATGGCCCAGAGGTGGGAGCCTTGTCCAGAGGCTCAGCACCCACCTGTGCAGTGCTAGAGAACCAGGTGGTCATGCTGGTCCTTGACACCTGGTTTCACCAGGTTTTTAGTGGTGGGAGGACCTTCCAGGAATGAGAAATTTGATTTCACATGCTGTCATTGCCTGAAGGGGTTCTGACCATCATGTCCTGTTTTGAAGTGCTCCCACCTGACAAACTTAGTGAGACAGGGAGTATCAGGGAGGCTGGGGAATAGAAGAGCATTACAGTGGCCATACTCCACTGTGGATTTACCCCTCACTCACAAGGGATCAGAGCCTTGGTTTGCGGAAGGTTGTTGAAAATATTTTTCTCTCAAACTTATCAGAAGTTATCAGAATTATTCTTTTAACTGTACGGGTTTGAACAACATGGGAATCTGGCCTCATGGCAGTGAGAAATTGTTCCCTGCAGGATACATTCTGGAACTAATGCAATTTTCCAGCATGTTTGAATGAGATGCTATTAATATGTATCGAATGTTCACTTAGCAATAATTGTATCTACTTCATTACTAATGATGGTAATGCTACCATTTAGAAATTTTATTAAAAATTTGCAGTTGAGAGGGTAATCCCAGTTTAAATACTGCATTCCTACTTAACAGATCTTAGATCAGAGACAGCCTCCTTAATGGCTCTTGAATGCAGTGGAGAAAGTTGGATTCTTGCAAATCATTCGAAACCACTCGAAAAGCCATGCAAGTTGCTTTAATAATTGATCCATTCAGCAATTAGAAGAGCTAGAGTAAAGGTGAAAATCTTCTTGTAATCCTCTGCACTGCCTTTTCTGCTCCACAGAGCTCCATCCGAGTTACAGGACCAAGGGCTCTTCCTACCTCTCACATTCAGCTACAGAGCCTGTTGAAAGCCTAAACCCAGGCAGGGGTGAGGCCCGGATGCCTTCTTTGTCTACTGTGGTTTCCAAAGAAAGGAAAAGGTAAAAGAAAACTGAATTTTGGTGCTTTGGATGACAGATCATGGGTGCACCAAGGAGCAGGCCTGCCTCATCCAGAGGTAGCTGGCCAAGCCTCTGGCTGCTGAGCTCTTCAGGTGTGGGTCCAACCCTGTAAGTGAGAGACCAAACCTTTAGTCTGCTAAGCCTCACACTTCCACAGAACTACAAGGCTGAGTGTGTCTTGCAGGCATGACAAGAAGTAAAACACCTCAAACCCTGACAGAACGCTCTTTGGAAATTAGGGTACCATCTCTTATCTGGTTCTTTTTTGATAGTTTTGCTGTGGGGATCATGGGCCAAAGCAGTGGGAAGGCACTTCCCAGTGTCTGCATGGCCCTTCCCACCTAAGGTGACCAGTCCTGCCTCATATTTCATGACCCTCCACCCTTCAAATAGCATCTACACTCCTGCTAATAATAGCCTTGCCCTATCTGATAGAGCCTCACAAGGTGCTCTGAAATTTTAACTAACATCTCACATGCCTATTAATCTCTTGACAAATCAAATAAATTAATGGTGAAATGAAATCTTGTGCCATAAGTGGATGGGCCTTGTAAGGCTTAACTCAGCAAAAATACATTGAGATGTCACTCAGGCAGGCACCACCAGGATAATAGGGGACTTTCTAATAGGATTTTTCTCCCTCTTCAGAGTTTTCTCCAACACTGGAGTAAGCATTTTATTGGTCTTGCTGACTCACACCTTTAATTAGGAAAGAGCAATGTTTTCTGTTCTCTGAATAATATGCTTAAATAAAATGTTACAAGTACTCAAACGTATTAAAATATTTAAGAAAATATTCCATAATTTAATGTCATATATATTTCTTGGCAGCAGTGAACTTCAAGAGCCTGAAGCTGTAATTGAACAATAAATTTAAACCATGATTTCAGCCCATTTATTATAGATGTGTTTGGGATCTTTACCAAGCTCCTTGCTGATACCATGTCATCAGAATTCCTCTTTTTTAGACAAACTCTTTCTGTGCATTTTTTATGGACAAGTCCTGATATTGCAGCAGTAATGACCGCAAAGTCATATTTGACTGTAATTTTGAGGTCTTAACATGTGGAAATTGGATAGACCTATGACGCCCTTTCCTTCAAAGCTGAAAAATAGACACTAAATTTATTTTTCTGACCTGAAAGGTTTTTGGGTAGGTTATTTTCTGGCTTTTTATAAATACCTTAGTAGTTTATTCACATGCAGAACTGGCCATCTGCGCACCTTGCTAGAACTTGATATTTAGAATATTTACAATTTCAAAACTTCAGAGATCTTCATGCACTGCTTATAGAGCCAGATTTAATCATTACAGATTATCTCTTATCTACAGATCTCTGTAAAGATTATTGAAGACACTATTTAGTAGCTATTCAGTAAGCTAAGAGAAGGCTCCTTTTCCTCTATTGTGTGAGAACATCCAAATTCTGGGTCAGTGCTGGATCTATAGCCAAGTTAATCCAAACTGTCTCCATTCAGTTTATGCAAAGTACCTCTAGCTCAGGGAAATGCATTTGTGAATTTGCAAGCATGTATGCTTAGATCTGAATTCAATCACTTGCCTCAGTGGTGGCAGAGCAATATGGCAAGGGAACAAATTTAGAGTCAGCTTCTGCTTTTTGTTTTTGGTTCCTTGAGGCTTCACAGGACCTCAAGAGAAACTGCTCTGCAAAAAGTCATCCGTGCCCTTGCCCTCCATGGCATATGAAAACCGAACAAAAAAAGGTGCCAAGCAATGAAATGAAGGTTGCATGTCCACTTTAGGGGAAAAAAATGGCTCCTGCTGTTTCTCACTGAGGGATTTGGGAGTGCTCTCCTCCAGAACCAGTCCCTTGAGGTTGACCATCTGTTGTTTCTGAACCTGCTCCAAACCCCCTTTCCTGAGCAGGACTGTCAAGAAACTTGTGGTAAGGCAGACCTTGGAGCCTGGACACCCTCGAGTCTCCTGTGCTCCCAGGCTGCCTGGTACCCAGCCAGAGAATGTGACAGGCTGCCCTTCCTGGCGGGTCAGGAGCCAGTGGCCAGCACAGGGAGCTCCAGTGGCTGTCCCACACATACCTATGTGTGAGGCTGTCATTCACAGGAGGATTTTATGGAAGTGGTGCTGATGGGGCACCCATTCACTCTGGAGCAGAGTGTAAAATGTCACCTCTTCTTGCATTGCCCATACAATTTTGTTCCGTAATTTAAAGATGTTCTGGAGACTCCTTACCACTCCGGTCAATGAGAGTTAGATAACTCTTGTGTTATGCTGGCATGACTGAGCAAATTCCATAGTTGGAAGCTAGGACTGGGTCTGTATGAAGATCTTTTGTTCCCAAGAGCATGAGCTCATTTTTGGTGTGTAAGAATTCATCCCTTCCCTTTACTCTAGCCTCGAGGGCCATATAATTCTTCTTTTGTATGGTATTCTGCTATTCCTTTGTATTCATGATGTTCCTTAACATTAGGTCACCAGCTAATTCATCTGCACAGCTATAATGGCTTTGACAAGGTCATTATCAAAATATTAAGACTTTGGAGTCTCTCCTAGTAACCTCCCTCCAGCCCCATATTTCTTGCAGGATTACTCATTGTCTCCTTTTCCTCCACACTCCTATCTCTAAGCCAGCTTCTTACTCACCTTTCACTTTCCCAACTGACCCCAGCTTTTCCAACTTAAAGAAAGGATTTCCATATGACCTATAGTAAAATATCCTACTAAAGCCCAGAGACTTTGTATGGAATATTTTCTTTATTAGATAAATTTAATGTTTTATCTAAGGCAATCTGGCAGAAGCTACCTTAAAATCACTCCTGTGGCGTTTTACCACTTTTCTTTAATTACAATTTTCTTCAGAATCTGTTTTAAACCATGAATACTGCTGAGACAGACTAATGAGTCTAGAATTAATCTGAGTGCTTTGTTTTCCTTCTGAAACCCGTCTTACCATTTTTTGTGCCATTATTTTTCAGAACGCAGGGATGAGGTCATACAATTTCTCTGAATCAAGTGCATTCAACTCCTTGAGTTTTGTTTCCACCATGATTTCCAGCTCTTTTTACTATTCCTCTTTTTACTTTTCCTCTCATGATTAAGCTCATCACCCCTATGGGAAACTGAGGCAAAGTCTGGATCCATAGTGTCTCACTTCTATTTCCCTGTGTTTTACACAGTTGAAGAGCTCTTGCTCTTTTGTTCAAGCTTTGCAAGATCAATCTCAGTTTTCCTTTGGCTGTACTAAGAATACCTCTGCTTCTCTCTTTTTGCCCATTGCTCCTCTTTCCAAGTTTTGGACAGATTTATTCTCTTTCTTACGTCTCTCTCTATAGCGTAGTCTGGAGTAGAAATCTCTCTTCCTGCATTTTATCCTGTTTGGGATATAGATTTCTGATCCAATTTTTGATGCTTGTCCTGAATGTATTTTCTTCACCTGCATGTTCAGGACTCAGCCTTAAACCCCAGCCCTCTTCTGGAGGACATAAGATGAAGCTGTAGCAGATGGTGGTGTGTGTTTCAGCTCTGCCGAGTACCCAAATCTCTCTCCTGAGGTTTCAGGCTGCAGCTGGAGGATTGTGGGCTATGGCTGGAGAAGGAGGCAATTGCTGCAGGTGGCTGCTGGAGGAAACAGCCCACACTGTGCTCCTTTCATGCTCCTGGGTGCCCATACACTATCCCAGTCAGTCCTCTGCTTTGAAATGAAGGTAGAAGCTCTAGCCAAAGACTTTGTCAGCCATTGGTGCTCTGTGTTTGAACATGACAGAAAGGAGAACTGGGCACAAGGTTCACCTTGCTATGGGATGGACACTAGACACAAAATACTCATGAAACAGGTTTTTAACCTACACTGCCTGTGAGGACTATTGCAGATGATCATCTCAAGTTTCCCAACAGGGAAAATAGCAGGAGATCATGCTAAACCAGCACTCCAGAGACTGCAGGCCAAAGCTCAGCAGTGGCTGAGGTGCAACTTCATGGCCAGCGTAGCACAGGGTGAGGAGGAAAATAATGGACTGGTGGCATTTGCAATGATGTAAAAATAATCCGAGACTTTCTTAGTGCTGCTCTGAATGTCCCAAGGCCCATGGCAGGGGCAGAACACTGGAGGGATTATAAATACATTCTCAAGTAATCATTGTTCCTGTTTTGGGATAGGTAGTGGAGGTGGTAAAGAAGCAGTTTTTATTACTAAACAACTCCCCTGCTAAAGGGAGCCCTGGGGAACATTGAAGAAAGGTTTCCCCCAGTAAAACAGCACAAAGTATCCCAGTAGAGTGGTGAATCTGATCTTTTCCTGGATTTCTGTTCCAGCATTTGAGTCATTTATGCCATAGCTGATGCCTGGGATGACTACAGCTCAGGGGTTTTGGTCTGCCTGGGTGGCAAACAAAGGAGGCAGGAGGTGGCTGAGCTGCTGCAATGGGACCGAACTGGGACCTGCTCTGGGACCTGCTGGCACTGGGCACTCTGCAGCCAGCGCCTGCCATTCCCTCAGGGCAGGCCTGCTCACCTCAGAAATCAATAATACTTTCCCACTGAAGGAGTGACAGCTGAGCACTCAGGGGCTTCTGAGGAATGGCTGGCTGTGTCACTGGGAGCAAGCCCAGCTTTGTGTGTGTTCTCAGCGCTGGTGGTGTACAGGTAGGGCTGGTCCATGATCCCCAGCCCTGTGCTGCTGGTCCCAGCTCGTGTGCCCTGGTCCTGCACACCCACAGAAGGGCTACCCCTGTGTGAGCTCAGGGAAAATGCATGTGCTGGAAGCAGGGCAGGCTGTGTCTGGGCCCCAAGCACGAGGCTCAGAGACTCTCAGGCAAGTGAGACTTTAGAAAGTAAAAGCTTTTTTCCATGCAGTGGTCACTGCAGTGTCTAAACACAGGGAAACATCTGTTCTGTAGAGAAACACGCTCTGTTTCAACATCAGGCTCTTTGGAAACATTTGTGTAATCAACAAAACTACAAACATTTTAATTTGTAACCCACTGTACACTACAGAGACTTCAGAGAAGTCATGAAAGCTGAAGTCCCACCGGATATGAGCTGGCACTGTGGTCAGCAGGGTCATCCTGACCTATACCAGGTGAGTGTCTGACCCTAAAGCCTTTAAAACATGTGATAGTGTTTGTATCTGGGAGTTGCGCAGCACTGAGATTTATTTTTTTTAAAGGCATCTTTCTACAGAAACAGTATTGCCAAAAGGAATAGAAAAGTACAGCATGATATACTTAAACAGGAGTATCTGACGCTGAGCCCTTAAAATGTTTCTGTATCTTCTGTGATCTTTGGATGCATATTTACTGATAGGGCAATTTCCTGACCATTGCTGCTCTAATGGAAAGTGGATTTTTTTTATTAAGCCGTCTGTGGCTTTATTTCAGCAAATGAAACTTCATGTGTGCCATTGTTGTTTTGATTACAGGATAATTATTGTAACACAGTGGAAAGCCTGAGACTTAAAGAAAAATTCCAAAGATGAATGAATGATAAAATAATTGAAAGAAAAAAAAGAACTTTACATAAGAAGGAAAATATAAACACCTCAGCAGTGTCTTATATAAAATAGCAGCAAGAAATTCTATGACAGTTTCCCTGGGAGGGAAAAATTAACAAATCCAGTTGTATAAAACTGTTTTTCTGTTTATTAGATTATTATTTCTCTGTCTAGTGCAATACCAGGCCATGTTTGATAACTGACACAGACTGAGAGTTGTGAAGATGAGAGGGTTTAAATTTCTGAAATAAAAATCAAACAAAATTCTTTAGTTATTCAGAGCCATTGAACTAGAACATCATAGTACAGAATATTACATTCTATCACAATTTATCTACCTTTCAGGCAAATTTATTGTTCTGGTTATTAAAAAAACCCCAACAGTCCTCTGCTTGTCATATTTGATCACACATTGTATTCTTTAATGCCAAGTGCGTCGCTGTGAGTGCCTGTAATTTGCCATCATCCCTGAAGATGTTCTTGAAAATGAGATGTTTCGTCTCAGTGGTCATACCCTGCTGACATTTTTAAAATAAATAAATTATCAGTTCTGTAGTACTGTTGCCAAGGTTTAAGAGAAATTTACATAGAATGCTGTGCTTTTGTGAGAATTGTGAAATCTTAATCTACCAGTAAGCGACAAAACTATTATTAACATATCTCCAGGTAATGTTGTTCGGCATTAATACTCAGTGGAATATACTTCTCATTAAAATACGAAAGCAGTCCAAATACGCTTTACTCTCAGACTTATTAGATATGTTGTTTCTTGGAATAACTGCAATATAGAAATCAATCTAGTCTTACTCAAATGACTTTCGTGTCCCTTTACAAGCTCTGGATTCTTTTATGGGTGGCAAGATGAATCGAAACAGGAGGCAAAAAGCCTTGGGAGGCAAAGCCAATAAAAATGCCTATTAAAGCCAGAAGTTTCAAAGCAATGAGGTGATTCCCAGTGATGTGCAACTCAGCTCCTCAGCTCTCTATGGCACATCTCATCTGATCTCGTGCTGGTGAATGCTCAGCTCAGCCACATCACAGGAGTGAGCTCTGAGAGTGTAAATGTGCATCTCAAGTTGGCCCTGGGACATGGCAGGGTGATCCCCACTGTGAGAAGAGCAGGCACCCTGTTTGTCAGAGTATGAACACACAGTCTGAGGCTGGGTCCCTGCTGCTCCCTCTGCCAGATGGTCAAGCAGAAAGACTGAACAGGTTGTTGGAGCCATCCAGGTATCTTCTAGAAAATTAAAATCCCTCCTCCATGTATCCACAAAAAGAAATTTAAACAGCCTCATAATAAAAAATACAGTAAGTATGAAAAGGTTTTAAATATTAAATGTTTGCAGCAAAAGTAGCTGTAGAAATAATAATAATTAAAAAAAATAGAAAAAAGAAAATAGAAGGGGTTTTTTTTCCAATGTTTTGCCCACAGTCTGACTTCAAGGGATTCAGTGAATTCACCAGAAAGTAAACAATATTTTTATTATCATATGGATAGGGAAAGGATAAATTACATCTGCCACCTAAAGTTTGGAAAAGTTTTTTCCCAGATGATCAGTGCAAAACTGGTGTGTGTGAATTCAGCCTAGTGAAAATCAACAAATTACAATAAATATTTAATTTTCATCTGGGAAAAATTAAACTGTTGGGCTAAATCAGAATACTATTCTAGTAAAACAGGTGATTAAAAAGTGTATTAATAACATAATTGGAGTGAGGGCAAAAAAGTAAAAGTCAGGCAGGGTGTAAATAGGATTTCAAGGAGCTTGAAACATCTTAAGACAGTTCATGAGCAGCCCTACAGAGGAAGAAAGTTGTTTCCAATAAACAGAGGGCTGAGCAGTGTTAACAATGGACTTATTGCTTGCCTCTCAACACACCCTAACCAGTCAGAAAATAAAACCAGGAGTGAGGGAGAAGCTGGTGAAATCCTTGGAGGAAGAGTAAATTTACACGGAAATGTGGTTTTGAA
Organism: Monarcha castaneiventris obscurior; assembly: GCA_026261815.1. Lineage (NCBI taxonomy): Eukaryota > Metazoa > Chordata > Aves > Passeriformes > Monarchidae > Monarcha > Monarcha castaneiventris. Next base: position 12,098,107 of record JAMPIT010000230.1, read on the forward strand.
AGCCCTGAAATTATTTGTGAGTTCAGCTCGAGGCACTCAAATAGTTTCACTTAATTTCTTTCCTTTTTTTTTGGCAAGAAGGTCGGAAGAAGGAAGCAAGGAAGGAGCCAGAAGGAGAGGTGTTATTTCATCCTCCCTCATCTTCTACTTACCTTGTCCATTGTCTGGGCCATGGGAGACCCAGCTGTAAATTCGTTTCCCTTCTGAAAGGACCAGACCTTGCAGAAATGTCTTAGTCTTTGGGAAGAAGATCACTATCCTCAAATGTTGATCAATACCTTCCCAAAACTAACATAAAAGTAAAATTAAATATTTGACAAAATTCTTCCTTTTTCCTTGTTTTTCCTCCACTGCTCTGTGCGACCACTTCCAGCTTTTCTTTTTAAATCTCACAGCCAACAGCATGCAGTAACAGCTCATTCATTATTTAAGTAAATGTTTCTGTAACTGGGTTAATAATAGTCCTCATAGCTAAGTACAGTAGCGTAGCTGGTAGAGTTAAAATTCCCACAGAGATTTTGTTTTCCTCAGTTTGCAATAATATTCCCAATAAATTCATTCATGGAAACGACTGTGTCACAGCAGCTTATGCGTAACGCCCTGTGAATTATTATAACAAGATTTGTTAAAGCTGTGGAGGAGATTTGTAGTAAGATAGTTATCTGAAAATGATCTTTAGAAAAAATAAATGTTGAAAGTTCTCATTTCAAGGTATGCTGCTTTCTCTGCTGCAGTCAATTCCAAAAGCTGCTGAGGTTACTGTAATAGCTGAAGGAAGCTTGTGATTAAAAACTTAGAGAATTTTCCCTCACACAACACAGAAACTGAGGCACCAACATAGGCAGAAGTGCTCAATATAGAGCCCACATTTAGAAATGGAGCTAAGGATAATTTTTGAATCAAATATCTTCATATCAATATCTAACATTTGAATCAAATGTGTAGAAAAATGAGAAAATAATTAGACTAATAAAGCACAAGAATCTTTATAATTTGGTAAGAACATACTGGCATGACATACATAAAAGTAAATTATGCTTCTTCTAAACTCATAGAGTTCTCTGAGTTAAAAAAAAAATAGTGCATTAAAGCAAGATGGTGGATATAATTTATTTAGAATGTTGAAAAGCTTCCGATAGGATTCTGCCCGTGAGAATATGAAAGAAGTCTGGTAACAAGAAGGTGAGGTAAAATCTTGTCCTGGATTAACAACTGCTGAAGAGACAAGCTGGCAGTGGAAATAAATGTCTGAAGCCTGAGGCTGAAAAATATTATGAGCAAAGCACCCTAAGGATGTCTATAAGGACTATTTTTTATCTACCCATGTGCAGGTGACTATGTTGTACATACATTACACTGATTTCCTTCAGTTTCCATGAGGATCTGTTTACAACAGACAGCAGACGAATATGGACTTTGAGATAAGGAATGTACCCATTAGGTTTTTAATAGATTTTTTATGTCTTAACGCTATGATCATAGTTTCAGTGGATTTGCTAAGTACTGCATTTTCTAATAACACTAAGAATTAGATGAACAATGAAATGTCAAAATATGCAGTTGATAAAAGCTTGATCAGAAAGGAAAAGCTGCAAAGGATTGTTAGAAACACCAGACAACTCTAATACCACCAGTGGTTGTCCTAACATGATGGCAGATGAACTTGAACTAAAAGGTAATGCATTTGAAAGAAATAATTTAAAATACTCTGACACACTGATGGCTTCAGAATTAACTGTAATGTCTGGGGAAAAGACCTGAGCACTATTGTGAACAGCTCAGTGAAGATACTAAGCACCAGAAGCAAAAAAATGTGCCTGAGACGCTGCAGCGGGGGATGCATTAAGAAGAGAATAAGAATGTACCTACCCTGGTGCATAGATGTGGCTGCAGGTGTAGCCACATGTGCACTCAGAGGGGTGGCTCATCAGCCTCATTACTGTGTATGACTTCAGATGCTACATGTACAATGTGAACCTGGTAAAAGGACCTGTGAATAATTCATGGTTCCCAAGAGAGTAGAAGGGCTGAGGATGATGAACTTGGTCACTTGTGTCTAGAAGCCAGCCAGTCCTTCTGGCAACGTACCAAAAGTTGGGAGAATGGAAAGACTTGGCTTGGCATAAGGGGTGTCTCAGAGCACAGACTCCTCATTGACATTGGCCCTGCTGCTCCTTTTCAGGATATTTCCAAGTACTTCTGCCAAAATTTGCCCCTGTGTCATTTTCCAGCCAGGATCATGGCCTATCTTGCCTCTCATATTATTAATTATTGTCATACTTATGGCCTGGGTGCATAAACCCACATAGAAAACTGAAGCAGTGCTCGTCAGGACTCATGAAAGAACCATGAAAGGAAGGGCTGGGGTCTGAAACTGCAGGAGAGCAGTGACAGTGAGCAATGGTGAGTGGAGAGGAGGCAGGAGATGGCAGAGCCCCACGGGCCCCCCCATCCAGTCTGGACAGCCCCTCAGACAGCCTCTCTTCAGCAAGTTTTTCTCTGTCTCCAGGTCTGTGACGCACCAACATCCCTGACACATTGTTTTACACCTAGTTCCCATTTAAGACAAATAGAGGAAGCTCGTAACTCTGGTTCAGTTGCAGTTTCTCTGGCTTTGACACAAGATAACCCCTGCAAAATGCAAACTGAAGTATGGTTATCTTTGCTACCAGAAGGGCTAAACACTTCATTAGGTTTTTAAATGAAAGCTTAGTTTCTGGAGAACGCAGTCAAATCTGCAGGAAGGACCTAATTCCTCCCGCATTTTCATGAGCGTAGAGGATCAACAGCTCTGCCAGTCAGATGCTCTTGTTCTGCCTATCCCAGGAAACAACGAAAAGGGGAAGCTTGCATTTACAAGATGACACTTCTAAAGCTGACAAAGAGAACCATGGATTAGTAGGGTAGAGTAAACCTGTAGAATTCACTGAAGAAAGTTTTTACTTTATTCTGCAGGATTAGAAAAGCACCAGCCTTTTATAAAAGTAATGTTTGCACTGTACTAGTTACAGTGGCTGCAAATGATGTTAAGAGCCAAAATGTTTTCCCTGGCCTGACCTAGTGGATTGAAGCCAGAGGGGCAGTAGGAGGTATTCTCTGCTCTATGACCCTCCTCATTTATCAAGAACCTCATCCCAGTGTTATTTGTTGTGTCCTTTCTCACTGGTGGTAATACTGTGTGAAAATCAGAAATTTTCCTTGGAAGAAAGAAGTGGTTCTTTTCATACTGCAAAAACAAAATTGAAAATCTGACTCCCAAAGTTTCAAAAAAGCAAGAAGAAGGAAACCCAACAAAATCTGCATATGTATTTTTTGATAGATCATGATATGTGAGTGGCTGGTGTCAGCAATACTGAGAATGGCTTCTGGAGCTGATGGGAGCTGCAAGGAGTGTTCCAAGAGGCATGAGGAGGCATGAGCAGCCACTGACACCAAGGAGAGACTGAGAAAACAGTGGGAAGGGTAGGAAAGAGAAAGCAGCTTTACATTTCCCTGTTCTAAAACTCTCTGAAGAAGGCAGTGAAAAGCCTCTGAAAGAAGCTCAAATAACCCAGAAAATGACAAGGGAGGCTGGATTCCAAAGGACTGCTCAGAATGAAGGTCAATAGCACTAAGGAGGACGGCTCAGTCCTGTAGTAGAGCGGGTGAAGGCTTCACCACACTGGATCATTTCATGTTTTGCTTGTGTATTCACTTGGAGGGCATGGAGTCCTGATGTTGTGGGACAGCTAAAATATCCAAACAGCAAGAAGAAAGTAGTCACGGGCCAAGTAATCATTCTAAAAACATTCATTGATAAAAATGGTCTTTCGTAAATGTGACGAGCTCTTCTCTTCCAGAATTGCCACATAGGAACCAGCAATACATGTTTTCTCACTACTGATGAAAGTGACATGCATGCTGGAGACAGCGCATTAGATTAGTGAGACGCATATTCCCATGGATCATCAGCAAGACTACCTGAGACCTCTGAAACCTGAAACATCATAACTCGGGAGCTGGATGCTTCCTTTTCTATTAAAGCGAGCGAGACCAAAGGAGGAAACACTTGCATTTTCCTTTAAGATCTTCAGCAAAAGAAGCTAATAAGGAATTGGCATAGGACCCCACTTTGAAGCATAACTCAAATTAAACCTTGTAATTGAAGCTGAGTCAATGGGAAATGCCATGCTGGCTTTCATAATACAAACCATGCACCTGTCTCTATAACGCCATACCCCATCAGAAGATCCAGTGGTGGAGTCTGATAATGAGCCAACATCACACAGCCACATTGCTTCTGGATATACTGCACAAGGTGCCAGCATCCTGCCAAACTTATTCCCTGAATAGGCATGGCTGATGTTTCCAGAAGCTGTGAGACATCTAGGAGAGTCGCCAACAGGGAGCAAAACCAATGCTGCCAGTAGTGGGATGGGATAGTGCCAAATTAGTACAGAAGTTCCTGGATGTGCCAAATAGCTTTCTAATGACATTCTGATCAGCAAGACAAAACTGTGTCTCTTTAAAAACATATGTCTGTATTCACAGTGGGTCTTCAATACAGAAGGGGTATTCAGATGCAAAATGGCAGATGGGAAAGGCTTGTTTGTTTTCAGATGTTTCTGTGCTTCCAGGACCCCAGCCCATAGGACTGACTCCTTCCCTCCAAAGAAAGCAAAGAAGAGGACAAAGAAGAGGTGGGATCTAGCAGATTAGAAAGTGGTGGGACTATTTAATGTATGGCTACACATTGAAACAGGTGACTCTGGCAGGTACCTTCCCACTAAACACCAAACCTATTGGGGTTCTGTTTGGCTGCTTTTGGTTCGATAGCACGTGTTCCAAACATAGCACCGGACCACTGGGCCCAGTTCCTTTTGTGTTTTTGATTTCAGTGTAATTTTCTTTTCAAATGAATATAGGACATATTTCTAAGGGTTGGTTGCAGAAGGCCAAACATGAATAAGCTGGTCCAAATTACAAGGATGCATCTGATACTCATTAAAAAGAGGATGCAATGGCTTTCGGAACAGAGAGTGGATAGGAGTACATCATGGGGGATTTTACAAGGAATGAAAGGTAAATCACGTTGCTGTAGAAATAATTATTTAAATATGTGGTAGGTAAAATTTCACCTGGATCCTTTGCACTCTTTCAGACTTTCTTTAAGCTCCTCTAATGGGTAATGAGGCCACTATGCAGCAGAGTGATGAGCGGGTTGACATATACATGGGCTTAATCATCTGCCTCTTCCCCAGGCCGTTACGCTTGGGGGCCAAGTACATTTTGTATCCAGCAAAAACAATTAAAAGAGGAGAACATGTGAAAATGTTGACTGCTCTGCTGGTTTGATGGGTGGCTACAGTGCTTTTAGTGCACAGTATGCTGTGGCATAGATCTGTGCTACAGCAGCTACACCAGCTCCCTTTCCAGACTCCCAAAAGTCACACCATGGCAGAACACTTTTCTCCACTTTCAGTACCTTTCATGTGTAGGTTTTATGTGTAGCTGCTCCTGCCCCACACACCTCCATGGGTTTTGGGGCAGTATTCAACAGCTGGGTGACAGCACATGGGCAGCCCCTGAGATGACCACACAGGTTCCCTCTGTGAATATGAGTATTTTGAGAATCAGCAGTACCTAACCAGGCTGGAGCTTCAGCCTTTTCCTACTTCTCTACTTGTCCTTGGTTGAAGTGGCCTGATCCCTGTTAGCATGTGAAATAACTGCATGGCTGGGATAAAAAACTAGCAGTGTATGCAGAAATAAAACTAATAAATGTATTCAGTATAGCATTTTTAGTTTCTGGGTACACAGGGTTTGTGCAGGACTGCTTGGGTATAGGTATCATTTACCATACCCAAAAGAACATTTCTCCAGTTACCAGTGTGCTCATCATTCTGCAAGGCATCAATGCAGATTCAGCACCTTGCAGCAGGTCCTTGCATACAAAATAACAGATGTTTTGTTTTGTTATTTTATTTTATTTTATTTACATTTTGTGGGTTTTGGCAACTTTTATCCCTATCAGTTAGTATGAACATACTTGCAGCACAAATTTCTGGGTCTCCCATAACTAGGGAGGGCTAATTCAGCAGGCTACCACTCCCCAGGCCCTACATGTAGTGCTCTGACAACCTGTTTTCTTTGAGATTTCAGGCACTCCAATATTGCGGACCATTAATTGTAGAAATCTCCTGGCTTCTGTTTGAGGAATAAAAACAATTTACTTCAACAGGAGGTAGTCCCTTATGAGATACATCCAGCTGGCCACAGCGGGGATCAGGCTCGTCGTCTTTATGAGCAGGATATATTCACATGCCAAAGTCAGCAGAAACAAAATAGATGACACATCCACACTGAAGGTTTGTATTCCCAATAAACCCAAGCAGAAATATGACAGGATGAGGAGCCAGGTCCAAATCAAGCATTTAATTCAAACATTTACATGCCTGAGATCAAACTCTTGGATTATGGATTAAATCCCTAAAATGTTTAGGAAGGCAGGAGCTGCCTGTGAATTGTCTTTTAGATACGTCTGGGGACATTTTGTGACATCTGTTGTACAAGCTTGGGTTTGTAAAACCCACATGCAAAACAGTGGGTTTAGACCAAACTGCTGATGTCTGAAATTTTCACTCTGCTTGACATGAGACTTTGCCAAATCTCCGTCAGTATCTGTGTCTGGGACTTTTTTACCTCTCATCCCACACACCTTGAGCTGATTTTAACTTGGAAAACTTCTTGCTCTTTATACTTTGGGAGCCATATATCAAGGAGAAATCTGCTCAGGAGGAGAGGACAGGGATTCTGTCTGTTCTCTGATCCTTAATGCAGTTTTCAGCTTGAGATGATTTAAGTCTTTCTGTTCAAAAAATCTGACATCAGTCATGCACTCACAGCCAAGTGAGGTTACTCAGGATTTATAGCATACTGTCGTGTGACCATTGAATTTGGAGTACTTTTTTTTACTTTTTTTTTAGGATGATGCTTGCTGTTGTGATTTAGGGACACTTCTGTCTCACCCCTTTTCTTCGAATTTTGTGTCCCCCCATCCCTGCATGGAAAGCAGTAGAGCAATGAAGCTCAACAGCACTTTTCACCAGACCCTGCTGGTGAAACTGCCACAGGCCCCCAAGCCACCTTCTCTATATTCTCTTGGGTATTTTTGAATGGCAATGTGCTCCTCACAGGTAATTTCAGAATTTCTATTGGAGCTTCTTGTAGCCTTGTGGAATGAAACCTGGAGTCCTGACCTAAGATAGCCTCATAACACTCATGCCTACCTGGGTGCCTGAGTGTTGGGCATGTCCCAACCTTTCCTCTGGCCCCACACAGCTCTGGAGTTATATCTCTGACGGCATTACATAGTGCTGGAAGAGAGAGCTCCTTTTGGTGGCACCTGGAGGATCCAAAGGTGTCTCCAGATCACTGCTAGGGGTACTTTCTCCTGTTTTGACCTAAATGCTAACTGGAGTGGAATTCCTCTCTTACCACACTGTTGGGTTTGAGGACAAGCCAGTGTCAGTAGCTGTCCATCACTGAGAGACAGAAGCAGCCAGAACAGGCCCTAAAATTGACCTCTGTGCAGATCTGGCATTTCAGCTCTGAATTCAGTGGAGAACAATTGAGAGCTTCTGCATGCTCAGGGGATAAGCATGAGAGAAGGTGTCCTAGCACAGGGAACTTTGTGCATTCATCTTTTTTCAAAACTGGCTAAAAGGGATTGATATCTTCTTCAGCAGTTTTCCAGCTTTGGGAAATCTTGTGTGATATAAAATTCCAGAGGGAAGAAGATATTACACTATTATTGTTGGGGTCTGGGGTAAGGCTGTTTGTGCCAGTCATGCAAGATATGTCCACGTTGTGCTGCCACAGACAGCTCCCTTGCCACACAAAATCTCTGAAAACAAGGGGACTTGAGACTGGGAATGGGGAGCTCCACACAAACCAGTTTTGTTGCTTGAAAATAAAGACTGATGATTAAATGCACTATTTTATACATTTTTCACAGGTTGAGTTCCTCTCTTTTCTGTGCTTACTCTTTTTTAACCTTCCCTGCACAGAGCATCACAAATATATGTTAACACTCTTTCCTTTGGATTAGCTAACAAAACATCTTCTCTGAATTCCACCCCCCCCACCCCAAGTCTGTGTAGTTACATTCCTCCTTGACTTGGTAGAGCTCCAAGACACCATTCCACAGATAACTTGCCATGCAACCTGCGGCTGTGTGTAAATAAATGGGTATATATAGTGTATGTGGTGTCCTCCATAAAGGCAGAACTGTACATATTAGAGCTTTTTAGAATCAACAAGGACTTGGTAAATAGATGGGTTTTGCACTTCATTTTCTCTCTCCTCTCTCCATCAGAAGGAGAATAAGTAGAAATTGCTCATTTGAGCAAGGTTCATCCCTGTTGGATCAATTCTTTACTCTGGGGGTTCTGCCTGAAATGCAAGTGAAAGCTCAGACCTGAGGTCATTACATTTGGGTAAATCAGGCAACCATGCAGCAGCAGAGTCTGGCCTGCCAGCACCCAGCAATGGGGGGAGGAGAGGGGCAGTGCCTGCCTGTGGGCATGAGAGCAGGCAGCATTCTCCCCCGGGCAGGATGAGGCTGGCTGGTGCCCACAGGGAGGTTCAACTCTGCAATACCTTTCCCGTTCCTTTGCGTTTAGAAGCATTGACAGATCTTTTTCTTCCACTTAGAAAAACTCAGTCAATAGTGAAGAGTGAATGCTAAATGTGCACATCCTACATTAACTGTTTTTCAAAGGATTTTAACCATTTGTTTGAAGCCCTGTTACTGCTTTCGGTCACCATCCTTCCCCTTTCCCAATCCTTTGAAAGTTTCCCTGCCTTCACAGCAGATCAAGGCAGCCAGCTCCAGTGTCTGCTCCGTGGTCACCCAGAGGTGCACAGGGCCAGGGCTGAGCTCAGAGCCCCATCCTGGCTGAGCTGGCTCCGCTGGCTCAGGCCCAGGATGCTGCTTATCTGCCAGCAGAGAAGCCACCCATGGATAATGGAAAGTGACTGCAGTAATGGAACATGTTACAAAACTCCTACTGACTTCAAGGGAGTCGACCGGCAGAAATCACTGTGTACTTACTCTAGGGAAGTAATCTGGGACAGTAAATTAATCTCAGCAGTCCTAGCTTCAGGGGTTCTTGAAGCTATTTTGTGCAGTTTTCCTTCGCATGGATTTGTTCACTATTAAATTAGTAAGAGCAAAGCCAAACATCTCTCAAACTGCTGAGCTGTGCTTGGTTTTGGGATTTCCACAAAAACAGACGTAGCCAGAGTTTAGTCTGACTCCCACCTGGAAGAAGAAAATGGTTCATGTCTGCTGAAAGCCTTGTGACTCTCTGCAAACTTGAATCCAACTTGGCCTGTGATCTATATCTGCGTCCACCTGGCTTCAAGTCTCTACAGAAGATCCACCCAGATGTAGTTCAGGAGTAGAACAAGTAAAGCTTCATGTATGAGCTGAACCACCCATAATACCAGTTGAGCCAAAATGCAAATTTAATAGCCATAATCACAGAAAACAGTAGAACTTCTGGTTTCCTCTTTAATAAGAGGTGTATGAAATGCAGGGAGGAAAGAGTAGCATGTCTACATGAGGCAGGGAGCATGCATTTTGTAATTTTACTTTTTGCGGTTAAAAATGGGCCCAGCCCAAGCATTTCTAGGGAAGATCAGATTTGTGTCTAGACCCATGTCAGTATTCCATTTTTGAGTGTCAGGGGTACAGAAAACAACATTTTTCTTTTAAAGCTGAATTTTCAGCTGTGGTGCTGTGAGGAGCAGCTCTGTGATGAGCCAGAGAAGAGAGAAGAAACCTTTTGGGTTGCTGTGGATTTTCATGCAGCACCAGGAGGAAGCGGGAGAATGCTCTCTTTATAAAGGTGCCTGGGCATGGGGGCAAGGGCTTCCCCTCCATGGGGAAGGGCAGAAAGGACTGTCTTGGCAGCAGCATTAGCTGGGTTGCTCCTTAAGAGTTGCCCCTTGCCTTTTTCCTGCCTCCCACAAAAACCTCTCTTTGGGGGACCTCCATCTTGGCAGGGAATACAGGCAAGAGAAAAGATGCTGCTTTGCCTCTCCCCTGCCTGCTTGGACCAGCACAAACCCTTGCAGTGCAGTCACTGGTAGGAGATGCTTCTAGAAATGCAGGAGGAGCACGGAGCTCCCCAAATGAGGGGAGCACGGCCACAGCAGGGACACTATCTCCCAGGTGGGACACTGTCAGAGCAGCCTGAGACAATTCTCAGCTCTGGAGCTGCAGTTTGGCAGACACAGGCCTGCCTGCAAGATCCACCACAGGCAGCTGCACCACCATGAGGAACAGGGTCCCCATCATCACCTCCTGACTGAGCACTCAAGAAGGAAGCCCACTCAGTCCTTCCTCCTTTGGCCCATCTCAACCCTCTGTACTTCCAGCTTGGAGACTGCCCGGCTCCCTCAGGGCTGCCGAAAGCTCTCTGGCTTTCAGGAGCACAGCTGTTGAGTGACCTGATAAAGGTACAACAAATTCGTTATGCCTATTTTATATTTTTATTGGCACTAGGACTTCTGTGACAGGAGAAAGGGGACGCCGTGCTTCCCAAGAGCCTGAGGAGCAAAGGACTCACTCGTGCATTGTCACTGGTATGGGTGGAAAAAGGCCACGAGAAGGTCCTCTCTTGCTACACAGAGGCCCTGTAAGCTGTAGAGGAAACAAAATGTGCTCTGCCTGAAACTTCTGCTTGCTTTCACCTGAGAACTAGCAGCAAGGCAAAGATCACCTTCTGCCAGGTCTAGTTTTGCCTCAGCACTGGTAAAAGCTTTATTGCCTGTAGAATCAAACACAGGTTTCAGATTGCTTTTCATAAAGCAGTTTTCTCTTCATGCTTCCTTGGCTGCTCTTAGAAGGTTGTTGTTGGTTGGATGCACACACTGCAACAAGCATGAAGATTTGTAACTTTCTGTCAGCTGAGACACTTTCTTTTCCCTTCAAAGGTTCCCACAGATGATGCTCTGGCTTCCCTTCTTGTGTTCCTGCACCAGTGAGTCATTTCCCTGTCTACCTTCTGCCTACACACACTCCAGGTGCTGATGCCTCTCGGGGATGTTGTGCATGAAACTGAAGTGATTTGCTGAATTAAGACTACATGAAAGTATTTCCTTTTTGCTGACTTCTTCAAAGACTACCCATCTCTTTTTCTTTTTTTTCCCCCTTTGTCTCTCTTACTGTAATTTTTCATCATAGCTACACATTAGCTTGGTTTGCAGACTAATTTAATCTTCTGTTGACAGCCAGGCCAGAGAGGTGCTTTCAAACAGATTTTTCCCCCATCTCTGCAGAGGGAGGGAGTGATGTCAGCTGAGGACCAGGAGGAGGGTATGTGAACTTCTGCAGGGAAGGGGCTCATTTGAACAGCGTGGCAAAGAGGTTGTCAGAAGATGAGATTCAAGAACACACTCTTCTGAAGTCTGTGTACCCGAATGGAGGATCTGAAGGAACCATGACAGTAAGATCCAAACCTGAACACTGGTGCATCTACACCAGCGTCTTAGTTTGGGCCGGGAGCCAACTTCCAAAACCAGTCTCCTAGTGATCCCCACTTCCTGTGCTTTCTTTTCGTTTGTGGAATGGATCTGGAAGAGATGAACCCAGTGCCTTTCAGATGAAACACACACTTAAAAACGTGCTCCGGCAGCCCACTGTGTACAAACACGTTTGGTCCATGCTGTGCTCCAGGTAGCACACTGTTCCCATGGGATGGCTGCTGAAGGGCCTGAAATTTAGGCTAAAAATAATAAAAAATCAAAGCTTCAACATGGACAAAGGAACAGTGGCCAGTATTCTACTGTGATCATACAGAGAAAGTCTAATGATATTTGGAAATAAGACCATCTGTATTCAAAAAAGAGTGTTTAAAAAAGCTTGTGAAGTGACGTATCGCTCCTGAGAGAGTTGCCAGTACAGACAGGGCTGTTGAGAAGATGCTACATATATTGCATATGAAGTCTTTATACACATTTTAGAACTGTTTTAGTGCCACTAAACAAAAAAACCAAAAACATATGCAATACATAGATCACAAGTATTTATATATTATATGTGCACTATAATATATCTATAATATATATATGCTGTATGGCAACGCTGAGATTCTGTAACATGTTGTTTCATCCCAGTCCTTGTTTTGTATAAAGAAACTGTAAAATTACTGACGTATAACCTGAAAGCAAATAAAACTCAGTATCTGAAACATAAACTTTGCTACTCCTGCTCTATCTTGTTCTGGAAGACACAGGATCATGAAAAGCAGCTATAGTAGTAAAAGCTTAATTATTCTTTACTAATTACTGGATGAAATACATTAAATGTCAAGGGTGTCTGTAGTAAAAAATGACATCATGTATGATATAATTAAATACACAAAACTATGTTTAAATAGCTGTAAGTGTCTAGCTAAGCCAAATCAACCAAAAAAATCAAGGACGATATTGACAAAGGCCCTTAAATCACACTGTTGTGTGTAACAGTTTTTCATAGAAAGCATGTTAGTCTTAATTACAAATTTTATGGTGGATTAAGGTCTATTTTGTATTTTTAAAATTATTCATTTTTAGTTCAGTGGTAATAAAGCCAATGATAATGTCATTTTGAACAGTTGGCATATTTGTGAGGGTGATAAAAATTGGATTATCAATGTATAATATTACCTTGTGATATAGATATAGCTATGGATATAATGTTACCTAAAGGCTCTGGGAAGAGCTATCTAAATCCATAGTGTGGCTGCTACTATGTCTTCAGAAATTATGTTCTCATGTAGTCACAGCAAAGCGTCTCAAATTGGATGTTCTTGATGTCAGCATAACTCAAAAATGTTTGTGCAGTCTGACCAAGGTGTAGGAAAGCCTGTGGTAGAGCAGGAATTTGCAGTGGCTCCAGGGGCAGGCTTGATGGTCAGCTGGAGCTTCTCCCTTCCTGCAGCTCCAGAGAATCTCAGCGTTACTCTTGCCGACAACTTTCCTCCTAGGTTTCAGGATGAAGCAGACATTACTTACATTAAAGGAGGAACTTACACGGTGTCAACGCTGCTGGACCCAACAGGAGCAGCGTGACTGCAATGCTACTGTAATGCAAATACTCAAAAAAAGTGTCATAAATTAAACAACTCTATTTAATAACACAAACCTTGATTGACTTTTACTATCCATCCAGCCACCTAAGTTTTTTATGTCAGGTGTTTCCAGCGCATTGGAGCTGAGCAGGCTCAGCCAGCCCCGCTCTCGGGCTGAGGTCTGGCGGCAGAACGGCGGCGCTCGGGCAGCAGCAGCAGCAGCCTGGCTGCCGGGGAGCTTTGTTCCTTTGTTCCCCCAGCCCCGCTTCCCCGGCCACGCCAGCCTCCGCGCAGCCTGCCCATGGCTTTGCTCCTTCTCCCCCTGCTTGCTCACCTGCAGTCTCTGTTCATATTGTTTTATGGTACTTTAGACAACGGGTTTTAACAGCTAAACATAAAAGCCACTGAGAGCATAAACAGGAAACTTGTGTTTAGGTGGGAGTGCCTAGGAATTTTATACTGCTGACCACAGAGGCCATGGGAGAAAGGAAATAGGAAAAACACTGTAAATACCTGGGTGACTAATGAAAAGTTCAGCCTTTTCCAGGCAAAACAGCGCAGGGCAGGCACAAATTCTCTGGTCAATACTCTCCATGTCCCTCCGCTGCCCGTTTCCCTGCTCCGCTTGCACCACGGAAAGCGCCCCGTCCCTACAAAGTGAAATAAACCCTCAATAAATTGCCGCCCGGCACTTGAGGCTGCGTGCACTGACGGCCGAGGGAGGGAGTGTCACACGCGAGGCTGCTCGCCTGCTCTCCGCGTTCGCACCGCCTAAGAGGATTTAGATGAAAGAAACCAAATTTGCAGCCCCCCGTTTTGTGTTGAGGCAGCAGCTGGAGTTTGGGGGCAGCGTGAGCCTTTGTCCAGCCTTGCCTCGTCGGCTCCCGAAAGGGTTGCCATTGTTCCCGAGGGGCCTCCACGGGGCTGCTCCTGTTCCCCTCTCCCTTTTATCGCCAGCCGCACGGCTTGGGAGAGGTTTTGTCTTTTGCTGACAGCAGCAGATTTGGCCGATCGGCATCTCCCACGCGACAGCAGCGCTGGGGTGGGATTTCCAAGCCGGCCATCTGCGCGGGGGGACTGCCGGAGTGCGGCGTTTTGGCCACCGGGCGACTGCCCTCCGGGGGCCACTGCTGCTGCTGAAACCACGGCATCTGGCCACCTTCACCGGGCCTGCGGGGTCCGGTTTCACTCCAAAGCTGGGGCGGCTTCTCAGACGGAGAGCGTGACCCGCCAGAGGAGGGATGAAGGCAGAGGAGGATGCTCCCCCAGGTCACGTTTCTGCAGGGGAGCATCAGCCCTGCGGGAAGGCAGAGAAACCGGGCCCTTCAGCACCTGCAGCCCCCCGGGAACCCCGGGAGCTCACCCGCAGCTCTGGCCAGCTCTTGCCTCAGGTTCCCTGGGAGCTCAGCCCGAAGGGTTAGTGCTGCAGGAAGGGCAGGGCAATGTGGGCTCCAGCAACACGACGGAGGGAGCCCCTCTGGTGTCCTTTATTCAGTCCTTGCTGTTTCTCTCTCCCACAGCACAAAAACTGATAACAGCTAGTCCTCTTTGCATTAAGGTCCCATAAAAAAACCCCAATAATCTGCAGGTAATACCAATGTGCCCAGGCTGCTTCAGAGAAGGATCAGCACAGCCAGGGATGTCAGCCCTGGAGCAGCAGCTGGATCTTGCTGAAATCAAGTGTGTTGCTAAACAGGGGTGGAATTTCACTCATGGAAAGTTAAGCACATCTGTAAATATTTCTCTGAATCCAGGCTGGGGTTTCATCCACAATGAACTTGTCGTTTGATTGCTGAAGTGATACGCTAAGCCATGGCAATGTTTGGCAGGGCGCTGGGGAGGAGAGCTTTGTTGATAGCCAGGCAAGATCACTTCCAGACTGTGCAAACATTGAATTTCATTGACAGAGATGCATGTATACACTCGTATGAAATGTTACTTGATGTATACATGTATCAGTAGTTATAAACGGGTGTAGATACAAAGTGACTCCAGTTTATAATAACATAGTTACTTGTTCCTATGCAGTTATAAAAATATGTAGTGAAGGTTGCCGCGATCATAAAACAGACTCTTCTTTTTTTTTTTTTTTCTCATCAATATTGTAGCAATAAAAGATGCTGGGTTCTCTAAAATCTCTTTTCCAAAGGGCAGCCACAGACCAAGGAAACAGCAGTACAAACTGTCCAACACTACACTTCCAACCTCATCCGGGAGGGCCTGCTCAGACCCTGTCCTCTCAGCTGGCAGCAAGCACACAGCCTCACCGCCGTCCAAGGAAATCGCTGGGTGCTTCTCGGGAAGGTGAAAAACGACACTGCTGAGGGGCAGCCCCAGCGCAAAAGCCCCCGCGGGACTCAGAGGTATCTGTATGGCAACGGCGAAGTTCAGTGGCCCCGGCACTGTGCCACAGCCCGGGCAGTGCGGGTGTCTGGAGGTGCTTTCACGCTGCCTGGGAGGGATCGCAGTGCTCGGAGCCCAGCAGGACACACATGGCTGGCTGGGGTGGGAAGGACAGCGCTCCTGCCTCGGAGCTCACTGCCTAAGCCAGCTCTCACACGAGCTGTGTCCTGAAGACTGTAGTGGCCAAAGCATTTCTCAGGGTTTTACTGCTAAATCCCTTCTCCCGCACAATACTGAAAAGGGGCTCTGACCCAAGACTCTTCTCGGTTAAATACCCGAGCTGCCAAGCTACAGATTTTCAGGGATTCCTTTTGAAACTCTTCCACTTCGTACAAAGCGATTAAATATTCATTGGCACGGGGACCGGGAGCCGGCCTCCTGGATGAGCACCCCCACCCCAAGCCGCAGAGCCCTTTTCATTCCCATCCTCTGAATATTTAATCAGCTCACACAAAGCAGAGCGGCTTCAGCAGGGGAGCCTGGGAGAGACCCGGCAGTGAGACCCACTGATCAGAGTGCGCGGCAGAGACACCCGATCCCAGGCGCCTGCCCCCAAAGCAGGCAGATGAAGGATTTGAGCATTCGGTTCAGCATAGCTGTGAGCGTGTTAGCTATTCACAGCAGAGGATGTGACACTTCCTTTCTCTTCTCTCCCCCACTCCGTCTTTTATTCCAGTTAGATGTGGTTTAACCACCTCAGAGTCCAGCAGGAAGACAGGATGAGGAATGCTTAATTTGTGTCCTGAAAACTGTACAAAATGAATGGATGAAAATTTGATGAGAAGTTTTTCAGCCACTCAAGCACCTCTCTTAATAATTCAGATGTTTGATTTTCTTCTTCAGTATGCAGTAAGGATTAATGCACTTTGAAGATGATATAGAAACTTTAGTTTCCAGGAGAAGAGCCTCAGATTTAAAAAGAAAATCCCACACAGGAGTACGACATTATTACGTGAGCTTCTCTCCTCCTGATTCTCTTAACTGATGACTGGGACAGGCTTTGCACTGAAATTTCAGCATAGAGAGATCTTTTGCAGCCTACCTCTAATAAACAAAGTTCACAGCGGAAATGCTGACAGGCTGAGATCAAAGCAGCACCCTCAGGTGTTGCTGTGATATACTGCTTGCTTACTAAAACACAGCAGTTCAAACAGCCTGGCTGTATTTAATTGGTATGTATAGTATTTCCAACTCGGGGAGCTCAACACCAAAGAAGGTTTTTCTTAGATCTTTCACTCTGCCATTGTTCTGCTATTTGCTCAGAAGAAAGACATTTAGGAGACCAAGTTTTGGTTTACATCTGGAACAAGGACCATAGGACTATTCATAACATCGCCTTGAACTTCATAAGAGGCTGCCCTGCGAGCACTCCTCTGCTGTTTCCACTCAGAATCCATGCTGTCCTCTCTCCATCTGTGGGGAGCAGCTCTCCCCCAGTGATGACTGAAGTTCTTTACTTCAGTCACATCAACTGCATATGCAAAAAACTGACACTGACAGTACACCATAATGCAGTTTTAGTGTCTTTAAAGTATTAGAAAAAGAGATAAACATCCAGATGATGAATTCTTGGATTTACCAGTCACCATCCAGGATTTGCTAGTGTCTTGGCTCCATACTCAAAGTTCACAACTCATCCTCTGAAACTCAGATATGTGTCTAAAACTTTGGCCTGGACTGACCTATGAGATATAGGCTCATATAGTCTCAAGAAAGAGTATTTTCTTTCTTGCCCAGTTCTCTCACAGCATCTGCTACAGTCCCAGATCCTGGCTCTTAGTCTCCGTCTTCTTACCCGAGGAGTCCAGACCCCCACTGGACACTGTCACGTCCTTCCCTCTTTGGTCAGTGAATTCCCGCTCCAAATAATTTTCTACTTGGTTCCACCATCTGTTTGTTGTTTTCCTTTAGTCAAGTTTTTGCCTTCTTTCCAGCTGCTCCAAAGAATTCCTGGTTTACACTGCCTCAATTCTAGCAGGGATGTTTTTTCCCATCCCCAACTTTTACTTTGAATATCCAAAGTTGGAGAAATCCACTTTCTTTGACTTTGGATGGAGTACATTCAGGCCAGGGTAAAGATGATGCATATACCAGCTTTGTGCCAGGCAGGAGCTGTGAGGGGATAGAACATATGCAGTCACTCTCTGCGGACAAACCGCATCTTCTTTCATCCACTCCAGCAGCCCTGAGAAACTTGCATGTGTGCCTTAAAGATGGGATGCATGGAGATATTAATTCCTGAATTAAAATGTCTCTACTTAGCATGCACAAAGTAGGTTTTATTCCAAAAGTTTCTAACTGTACCTAAATGAGATACTTCTATAAAAACAGCAACAGGCATTTCCCAACAGAAAAGGCCAATTTGCTCCACTCCTGCATTTTGAGTCACTGCTACAAACTCCTGAGAAACTGGGCCTTTCTGAAAAAAAGTTTGTTGTAATTTTTTTGGTAATATGAACAAAACAAAATATTTTCTCAATTCTTGTTCCCAGAATCTGCTAAATTGTTTTGGAATTTTTTTTTTCCAAAAATTCTGCCTTAGGCATACACCTGGAATTTAAATATCATCCCAAATGGTTAAAACTTGACAATGTCTCAAAATGTGATTTTATAATAGGAAATATTGTACAAACATCGTATTATGCACTATTAGCCCCACCTACTAAAAATATTTCCTTATGTGTAGCAAAGAGGCTTATACAAACCAGCACTTGCAGATGTAGTCACTATTTCCTAGTGTGCAATACCTTAGTAATTTTGACTTTTTTGAAATTACTGAGTGCAACAAGATAACATTAATGAAATAATCCCTTGGTGAATTTATTCTTTTAAATAAAAGCTTGCTTTGAATTATGCTGTAAAAATGTATCTTTAAATCAACTAATTTCCATTTAATTACATGGATATTAGTTAAAACCAGCTGAGTGGACTTTTTAATTTTTAATTGTGAAAATTCTCTCCCAGGCTGAACTCCTCTATGCCAAGTTTCTGCATTGAGCACATTTTTACGGCCTAGTTATAAACCCTAGAAAAACAACGTTTGTAGGAAATGTTGACACAACCTTGAATAAAGTGGTGCTAGCTGACACCTCTATATTTTCAATTTGGGGATTTCTACTGGGAAAATATAAACGCTAATGCAGTAAAGGAAGCCAACTATAATAAAACCCTCATAGTCTTCCTGTTCACCCCACGAAGACCTACTTCAAAAAGCACCAACTCGGACTGGAGATGAGTTGAAGTTAACTGCATTCCTCTGAGGGTACTAAAAATTACCTGCAGGTAGTTCAGCCTTACAGTTACTTGCAAGATTTCAGTTTAACCAAAGATACGGGAATATCCATAAAAAAAAAAAAAAAGTGAAAAGAAAATGAGGATGTGAATAAGCTCAGAAAAAGGGTGCTAGTCCATTTATTATCCTTCCTAGCACAATATAAAAAGAGGAAAATAGACTTCACAGATTCTAGTGAAACAAATGTACACGCACACAGGGAAAAAATAGAGAAATGGAAAGTGAAAAGTGAAGGTAGCTTTCCTACCTGTATCTTTTAATTCTGGCTCACCTAAAATGAATGAATGAAGGAAGGGCAGGGGCCCCTGCTTAGCCTTACTTTTAAAGGTGTTTGAAAAGATTCATGAGCAAACATCAGGATGATTTTTCAGGACAGCTTCTGAGTCCTGGTGACAGAGGTTTGAAAGTGATCCTGCCTCAAGAATAAAACCCAATCATGTTTGTAAAATAATGGAAGTTATGCTGTTGGAGGGAGGATGTTGGAGGGAAAAGGTGGTAATTTCAGAATTTTAATATGAAATTCAGAATAAAACCCAAATGATATTGTTTAAGGGCAAATTGGCTAGCCTGGTTGCGTTCTGTGATAAGATGTCTGGCTCTGTACACGAGGGGAATACAATGGATGGCATTTCCCTTGATTTAAGCAATTGTTCAAAGATGATTTCCCATAGCATCCTTGTAGCCAAGCTGGGGAGATATGGACTAAATGGCTGGACTTGAAGACCTGTGATAGACTGACTCAATTTTCAGGCTCAAAGAAAATTAACCACTGGTTCTGTCTAACCAGTAACCAATAGTTTACTGGATTTAACAGCGGGGCTGATGCTATTTAATGTATTACTTAGTCTCTTGGACAATAATCTATAATGCACTCTCAGCATATTTGCAGATAATATCAAACTGGGGAGAGGGGTCAATATTCTGGAGGGCAGAGCTGCCATTCAGGAGGACATCAACAGGCTGGAGAAATGGGCCATGAGAAAACTCTTGCAGTTCAACAAAGGAAAGCACAAAAGCTGCACCTGGGCTGAATTAGCCCAACACAGGAGAACAGCTGGACTCGTGCTGGCTCTCCAGGAAAGGAGCTGGCAGTGCTGGTGAACGACAGGTCAAATACGTCAGTAGTGTGCCTCTGCACACTGGGCTGTAACAGGAAGGGTAAAGCCCAGGGTCAGAGGAAGGGACTATTCTCCTCCCCTTGACAATCATGAGACCTTGTATGAAATAATGTGTCCAGCATGGGATCCCCTGGTACAAGAGAAACACTGATACATGGTAGAGTCCAGAAGAAGGCCAGCAAGATGCTCAAGGGGCTGAAGCAAGAGGCAGTAAAGTGAGGTTGAGAGAACTGGCTTTGCTGAGCCTGGGGATGAAAAGGATCAGGAGAAATCTCATTGTTGTTTTCAGTTACCTAGGGAATGGCTGCAGAGAAGATGGGACTGACTCTTCCTGAAGCTGAATAGCAGAAAGATAACAGGCAAAACAAATGTAAGAATGGCAAATTCTAACTGGACATGTGGGAGAAAAAAATCCTAGTGAGAATAGTTGAACAATGGCCAGGTTGCTCAGAGAGATTGTGATAGCAGTTCTTAGAGATACTCAAACCTCAGCTGGGCAGGTTAACCATGCTTTGAAGAGCAGGTTGGGCAAGGTGATATACAGAAGACCCTTTCAACCTGAATGGTTCTGTTTCCACTTGCTATTTATAAATCTTCCTGACTTGCCAGTTCGAGGGGTGGCTGGGAAAACCAAGACTTTCCAATGTCACTTCTGGCATTGACTTGTTCAGTGGAAAAGGAGCAAGTGGGAACGGTGACACTGAGCAGCAGCCTGCTGGCTTTTAGACGCTACTCAGATTTCTCCTTTAGACAAACTGGCTGCTGATAGAGCTGGATACTTGCCTGCCTTTTAGTGCCCAGCCTTATCTGTTTTTAAGGAAAGGCATGCTGAACTCTCTAGCAACATTAGAAAGTATTGGTCTGAGTTTCGTTTTAGTTGCTATCATACCTAACCTTCACCTCTTCAGAGGCAAACACTAAAAAGTTATGTAAAAAGCCAAACTGAATCATCCTGGTAAACAACACCGACCTTGTCTTAGACCTGAAATGACCTACCCTTATATAGCTGTAACCCACTCCACTTAATACAGTTAACAAACTGTAGTCCTTTGATTCAGTGAGACACTTGCTGCTTTTACCATTACTTTTGTCTAGTCTAATTGTCTATTAAGAAGGCAATTTGGGTTGCACCCCAATGAAAATCAGACCTACCTAACCTTCTGCAGCTCCCAAGAGACCTTTCACTGAGGTATCTCTGCAAGCAGAAGAGCTTTGGATGATAGGTTTTTTTTTTTAACCTTGCTAACATTTCAGCCATTCTGGCAGCAATTCATATAATTTCTGCCTGCTGCCTCCTTCTTCTTCTGTTTTCCCCCTAGGTTTCACAAGATATCACAGTAACCTTGGCAAAAATGTGAAGTCTACTTTAAGGTTAATGCTAAACTTCTGTAGTACATTATTTTAAGGTTTAAAAGAAAGATAGTAAGTTCCAGTATGTACCTGTCAGTACTAAATGATTGTTCATTTCCTGTGAATTGGGAATAAAGTAATAACATACATCTGGTGAGCTAAAACATGTTGCTTATTTCTTTTTCTTCTCTGAGCCATATCCTTTACCAGCTGTGAGACATCACCATGCAGAATCTCCAAATACCTTTGAGAAAAATTAAAACAAAGGAACAGAGGACTGGAAGGGACCCCCTGTGTCTTGGAGCCCAGTCCCCCGCTAGCCCCAGGCCACATCACACAATGCCTTTCCTCAGCTGTTCACACTCCATCTTACAACCCCTCTTGTGCCCCCATACTTGCATTGGAAGTCTGCTCTCTCCAGCATTGACTGCTCCACTGGCTACATAATGTCTTTCAGCTTCCAATTAAAATACATTCATGGGCAGTTTATGCCCATTTGTTCTTGTGCCAACACTGTACTTTATCTTCAAAAGATCTTTTCCTTCCTTGATGTTTAACCTCCCGGTGTATTTATAGAAAGCAATGACATTCTGCATCAGCTTTTGTTTTGCTACACTAAATATGTCAAGCTCTTCTGGCCTCCTTATGCAAAGTAGAATTTCCATTCCCTCCCATTACAACTTCCCTGCCCTTGTTCCCAAGTAATTTTTGGCTCAGGGGGCTGTTGCTGGACACAGGACACAGTGATCCTGAAAATGTTTCATCAACTTATTTTATAGGTTGCTAACCATTTTCTTGTGTGAATCAAGCCAGAAGATGACATGGTAAAAGGACATACATCACTAAATGTACTAAATACATTGAGAAAAATCCAATTACAGACTCCTTTCCCTTTGTTAATGTAGTTTTTCTAAATGTTAGGTGTTTCTGGGCTTTGCAAGACAGTGGAACTCTGATAATGGATCGTGAAGCACATGTAAGAGCCTAGAAAAGGAGGCTGAGGTATGAAAACAACAGCCATGGAAACACAGTGATTAGAATAAAAAGAGACCAAGGGAGAGGTGAAATAGGATTTATTACTGCACTGCAATGGATGATAAAGGAGGTGATTAGAAATTAACTGTCAAATTCAATTTGTTACACTCTTCTGGCCTGACAAACACTTGAAACATAAAAATACATATTTACATGAATAAAAATCTCAGCCTGTGGCATTCTCACATCTTCCATTTGAAAGCATAAAGGATGGCAACTGATCTTTTTTATTCTATAAATACTGTTTGCTTTCTGTGTATCTCCAAGTCAGAACAATAGAAAAATGTAACCAGCATGATTAAGTGGAGAATAGAAGATCCTCTGCATTCTTCTCTACATGCACTCAGTCTCCTTAGCTCTTGAGCAACTTAATGCAAAAGTTTAAATTTTATGTTCTCATTGTTTGTTTCCGAGGCATGACCTGAATAAAATCCCTGGGGGAAAAACCCCACAAAACAAAAGGTCTTATTGATTGAATGCTAGTATATAGTCTTTTATGGAATAGAATTTCAATGCACATATTGCTTATCATGATACTAAAATAACAAATTTCTTCAGTCTTTCACAGCAGTTCCAGAAATTTAGCATCACTTTCATGGTTTCTGCCAGCACTGAGCTCTGCCCCAGCAGAGTAATTTTCTTTAGTATAATACACCACATAAATATCATAGTTTTATCTGATGGCAATGAATCTTAGAGGCAAACAGTTCTTTTTCCAGCCCTTTCATATTATATTCATAAAGGCATGAGGGCAGCTTGAATCATTAAACATTAAGTTGAGAGGCAGCATTCGGAAGAGACCTGAACGGGGACCTCCCTGCTGGATTAAATGTAATGTTCTCCTTGCAGAAAATGGCTAACTCTGCTGCAGGCAGGAGGTGAGCTCCCCTGCTCTCTGCGTTCCCGGGGAGGAGAAATTGTGGTTTGTGCAATTTCGCTTTATGTAAGAAGCAGATTCCCAGTCATTGTTGAGCTGCAGTTGCATTAGGCAAAGTCTTTGTACCTCTCCTGCCCTTTGCGGTTCTCCAGACACGTGAGCGTCGTCCTTCTGCATGCAAATCTCTGTGTGTTTTGAAGATATTTTTCCTCTGTGACCTGCCTATTGGACCGGCTGAGGCTCAGATTACAGTGGTATTCAATAGATATTAAGCACACACTGGTACTTTTTCAGGCAGGAATGACCTCTTGAATTTGGAGCTGTGAAATGCAGCTGCCATGTTTACTCAGTTAGTGGACAAATTGTGCTCCCCAGGTCTCATATTCTCAGGCTGGTTGTAAACCTTTCTGTTTTGCTTATACTACATTCTAGGACTCAAATTGCGTACCCTCCTGGGGTCTCTGCCTATATGAGACTCTCTTGAAAAATAGGACTTGATTGGGTCCTAGTTCTGCATTGGTCACCCCTCCAAATCTCTACGTCAGCTCAAGCACAATGTCTGATAATGGAGAAAACTCAGTTGCAGTGTAACAGAGTTACTACATGAGATTGTCCTTTTTTATTCTAATATCTTCAAATGAGTCTGTTTCAGGAATTGAGAATAATTCTCTTGGAGCAATGAAGTTTATATAGCCAACATAAACAAACCTACGCCTGCTTCATGCCAGGAGAGGAGAGAGGGGGAGATATTTCTTTTGCTACCAACATAGGCTCTTTTGCTTGAGTAGTATTTTTGGCAGATGCTACCATATTTAACTTCCCACAATGGCACTGTTTATTTAAGGCCAATATAAAACATCCCTGGCCCTTCTCTTAGATTTTTCAGTCCCTTAGTTGACTTTCATGTATCCTTTTAAGCATATTTTTTATGGTGCCTTTGGAATCACTGTTCTGTGTCTTTAAATAAAATACTTCCAAACAACAAGAACTCCATCTTAGCAGGGTGAGAAAATAAGCTGTACATGGGCCACTGCTCATGGATTTCACTACTTTCTGTTCTCACCAGTAGTTCAGAGGAACAAATAACTGCCAGACTAGAGGTACTAGCCAAGTACCTTGCCACCAACAAAGATCAGTTGTGATTATATAGAGAAGAGTGTAAAAGAAGTGTAGTGTACTTTTTCTAACATGCACTTGAGTTCCTGACAATCATTTTGTCCAAGGCTACTGTTTTGTTTTATCAGACTGACCTAGGGGAAATTTAATTCCAGTTTTTGCACTCTGACTATTAGTGGTATAGACAATATATTTGCAGCTGTAAATTTTTCCCAGATTTGCATTTGATTTTAAGTCAAAGGTAAAAACATAGCTGCAAAAATGAGTTTCAAATCCTCATAAGAAGTTTACTAGGTCGTTAGGGACAATGGCTTATGGTCAGCCCAACAACCTCTGCTTTTTACAGAACATGGTTACTTTTCACCCCTGATTTCAGGCAGAAGCCTCCTTCTCTACATGAGTGCAGGGGCCCCTTTTCTGTTTGTACCCATGACATCTCAGTTACTGGTCTCTGGCTTCACACGTGCCAGAGCAGAGCTGTGCTCCAGCCAAAGTCACTGCCTAAACATATCCATCTGCTAACCAAGCTGCCACAGGTCCTGATGAGCCACCATGGGCTGCCTGCCACGGGGCACTGTGGCCACAGCCATGGGACACTTCTGTCCAGAGCACCCTGCTGCTTTGGAGCTGAACAGTTTAAGCAGTCAGCACTTCCCAGCCTGGCAGAGGCAGCTGGGGAATGCAGTCTTCAGCATTCTTGCCTATTCAAGCAAATGGGTCAGAAATGGCTTTATAGTGGCCTACTCACATCCTAATTTTTC
The DNA here is from genome assembly GCA_026261815.1 of Monarcha castaneiventris obscurior. Lineage (NCBI taxonomy): Eukaryota > Metazoa > Chordata > Aves > Passeriformes > Monarchidae > Monarcha > Monarcha castaneiventris. The sequence continues at coordinate 12,123,159 of JAMPIT010000230.1, forward strand.
TCCCAGGTGTTATTTCTGCTTAACAGTATTTACTGTTGGTATTTTGGTAAACCTCCGGCTACTCAGAGTTTCTGGTCATGCTTTTCTACTGCCTTCCCCAGGTAAGAATATCACCTAATACTTCAATACCCTTTAATACCACCACCATTGTTTTTTCTCGTGTTTTCCTGTGAAATACCGTGGGTGCCAAACACAACCCAAACAGCCATCTGCAGAAACAGTGTCTCCCAGAGGAGGTGCAGAATGTGCACAAACATGTGCTCTGTTTTCCTAAGGACACCTGCCAGAATCCTGCTGATGCACCAAGCATAGCAAAATATTTGGCACAAGCCATGTCTCCAAAGATTTCTCTCCTTGTAGGTAGTGGAAAATATTCCTTTCTTAACATACTTACTTCATTTTTTTTGGGTTCTCTCTATATAAGTAAATGCTTCTGTTGTTCCCTGCTGTGGTGTCCAATAAGCACAGCCACTCATGGTTTCTCAGATCTCTCAGAGCACTTATTCAGTCTCATTTTAGCTCCTGCCTCAAGGTGAGTGGTATGAACTGTTGTTATGCTGCACTTTCCCTGCTCTGTCCTGTTCTTCTGAGGGTTTCTTTTTTCCTCAGAAGACTTCCCCTAATTCTTTTTCGGTTTTTTAAGTCCTTGGGCTTCCCAACAAATGCATCCTCTTAAAGGCACTAAGACTTTTTTAACTCATTAATGGGTACTGCCTTCACCAGTATACTCACAAATTGTGCTGAGGTGGTGGCATGACTGGAATATTAATAAACAAAGCATTAGCTTGCTTGGAAGGACAGGAAAGATTAGATATACTGACCTGCATTCAAGGGTACATAGGTGTGCTGGGAGACCCAGAATGTGGAGGAATTTACTGTCTCTGAGAAGGTAAAAGGGGAAAAGAATATGAAGGCTTTGATTGCAGAGATTGCAAAATATTAAACAAGGAAGACTTGAGGCTTTTTGTGTCCAAAAAGCAGAATCAGACAAAGGACAGGATATAATATTAATAAGGGATTTTAACAATCCAGGTATTCCTTGGTGAAAGAATGCAACAGAATGCAAATGTCCAGTGAGCTCCTGGAATTACTGGCAATTCTTGTTTTAAAAAGTGTAGGATTTTCCAGATTTGAAGCTAAGCAGTAAAGAATGATGTGAGAAAGTGAAGGTGAAAGATTATATATGTCAGAGTAACCTTGGAGTCACAGGGTATAGGATTCTTGGAAAGGTGAGGAAGAAGAGCAAAAAAAGATGATGGACTAGAAGTGTAGAGTCTTCAATAAACTAATAGATAGCAGGAAGCTAAGTGAACATAAGTACCAAAGACAGCTGTAAATTCCTCAAAAAAAATGTTTCTAAGCATATATTATTCCCCATGAGAGAAACTATAGACACTGTAAAAAGAGAACAAACTCGTTAAGCTATTTGCAAAATATGGTCAAAGGAAGTAAAAGGAAGCACTTGCACAACATAAAGAACACAGCCAGAAAATAGAGTGGAAAGGAGCTATGCTGGAACATGATAACTACTCTCAAATAGATAAAAAGTCCCATAAAAAAAGGAGAGGTGGGATTTTTTTCAAGACCATAGGATTAGATTATAGCAAAAATTTTAATTTCAGCATTAAGTAAAACTTTCAGTGGTAAAGTAGTAGAAAGCTAGTTTATATTGTTTGTGAGTAGGGACATCGCAGAATTTACATCAATGGAGGTTTTTAGGAAAGACAGGAAACTGTCAGAAGTCACCTAAAAATAGTTCCTACTAGTGGGTAAAACAGTGGGCTACATGATCTCTTGACTATCTTTCCAGGCATTTATTCAATTTTTATGGACCTAAGCTTCATTTATTAATCAACTTTGTATTTTGTTCACATGGTCCCTTTATGTGTGTGTTCATTACACAAAGGCCTAAATCTTGCTTCTTTACCACCTTCTTTTTCTAAATTTTTAGTGTTAAAATTCATAGTGGTCCTGCTTTGGTTAGTATACCTCTATCCTCCTTAAAAATTGGAACTCCTCCACTTGCGTTCCCTGATTTTTGATCGCAACATTTTCCATTGATCCTACAAAAAAGCATTCTGAACTGCAAGTTCCATTATTGCCCTTTTCATTCCTGCTGGGCACAATTTCCAGACACTTGGAAATTTATACAGTGATGTCCTTTAGGCATTACATCTTATTCCACGGACCAGCATTATTATAAGATGATGGGTGTTTGCTTTTCGAAATAGAATTATGAGAATGATTAGAAGAGTGAAAGAGTGGCAGCAGGAGCACACAGATTGAATGCATTTTCTTGGTACAGAAGCAGATACTGTTCATTTTTAAGATTTTCACTGGAGTAAGTTACAATGTAAGAGAGAGAATCAGGAGGACCTGATGACTGAAGCCAGATCCCCTCCTTTCCTTAACTCCACTGTTCTTAGCAATTCATTCTTAGAGATTTTGACTTGTGCTCAATTTCCCTAGCAGCAGAGTTCATATGTACTTGATTACTTACACAGGAGACAATTTAACCATGAAAACCTCATATGTGAGGGATTAGCTGAGGGCAAAGAAGGGCTCTTAAACTCTCAATGTAAGTATGGTCATGACAGCACAGTTTGATTAAATTGAAACGTTTCACTTAGCAAAGTATAGATTTAATTCTAATAATTTTAAAGGTGTCAAAAAGGAAGGGGTACTCATTTCACTCAGCACATACAATCTGCACATCTGTCTCCCTGAGGGAAACAATGAACAAACCTTGCACGGGAAAAATAAACAATTACCGTTTCTGTACGTCATTCATCTTCTGGTACTTGCAGTTTTTGTGGACACTTCTGCATGATTTCTACAAATCCTATTGCACCCCATATAGAGAAATGAGGTTAGTGATACAAAGTTCTATTTGGGAAGCAAGGCATGCTGTAGTTCTGTACTAAGATAAAATGTAAGTGTTAGAAGTTCTCTCTTTTATTTCCTGCAGATAAATGCTATTGCAGATACTACTGCTGTCTTTTTCCCATTGCAATGGTTTTGTCTCTGACCATGGTTTTCATGCTTAATTTTTATGTTTACCATCAGTCATGCAATTCCAATTGACATATGATTTGATTTTTCTGCTACATAAACCAATTTTACATCAGTGTAGTTCCAGTAACTGGGGCTACTCACGCCACAAGAAAAGGACGAAGCCGTTTTTGTTTTCTTTAGTTTCTTTTTCTTTAATCACTTGGGCCAGATTCTTAGCTAATTTAATTTTCCTCTGTTATCTTCAGTTCAGCTCTGTTGACATACTGTATTGCACTTCATTGTTACAGGTAAACTTTGAAACGAGTCAGTTAAAATTTCTGCTTTTCTATTCTACTGAACTCTTTCTCCAGTGTTGAATACTTTGAGCTCTCTTCCTGCCCTCACAGGTACCCATGTGATTTGCTAAAATAATGCATGTGAAATTGCTGGCTGAACTTGCAAGATAGCTCCCTAAAAATAATCATCTTGAAATCAATGGCTGGACTTAAGAAACCTCGTTTATATATTTAATGCAATGTGACAAATTACTGTTGCACTGTACTAAGAGTTTATACTGAGAGTGACTCAAGTGGATGGTATGAACTGCTTATCCACTGGCTAAAAATCTGTTTTCTTCTCACTCACTTCTGCCTCACAGAGAAGGGGAAAAGCAAGGCAGACTCCTGACTGGTTCTGACTTCAGCAACAGAGTGAACAGCCCCCTGGGTGTGTGAAGAGATGAAAAAGTGTGCAACCATCACCCTCCTACAATTGCTCACAATTTAAAAGCCAGCCAGCAGCAGGAACAGGAAGAGAAAAGGTCACAAGAGGACAGTGTCCATGGCCAGCATCAGGTTTCACAGACAGGACCGTAAGGGAGAAAATGAAAAACATTTGGACTTAATTAAGGCACTAATCTGGAAAAATGAGGAACAGTTGAAAGCTGCAGAGTTGGGGCATTGTATAAACTTATTTTCTTGATTGCAAAGTAACCTTGCAGTAGCTTCTGCTACTGAGAATAAGGGAGGAAGAGATTGGTAGGAGCTGGGGCTCTGAGGCCTACCCTGGAGCACTGTTTTTTTATAGTGAAGCGGCATCAATAAAGGCAAAGGAGGGAGTACAAAAGGAAAGGGGTCTGTGAGAAAATGGCATACATTGCTAAGAGCTTTGCTCCCTTACAGATAGTGCTTTCACATCTTTGAAAATATGTATTTCTCCTAGAAGTAGCTTTTCAGTTGTCATCTTAAATTTTCTGCTAGAAAATTCTCTGTGTGCTTATATATAGTATATAAATAACAGGTAAATACTGAGTTATATAAAATAACATTGCAGATAATATGCACATATATTTGCTTGCATTTATCTCAAAAGAAAAAAAGTTGGCATGCACATCTGCAAAAGATGAAACAAAAGAAGACAAGATGCTGGAGGTCCTTCCAGGGCCTATCTGCACTGCAACTTTGATTAACTAAAGGCACAGGTATCTGACTTAGTTCCAGTCTTCTGTGTTTTGTCACTTCTTTGGATACAACAGTGTAAAAGGACAAAATTAGGGGACCTTCTTGCAGTCAGTGGCCTGCCCATACTTCACCATGAGAAGCATTTAGAAAAACTGTAGTTCTGGGCATCCCAGACAGACAGTGAGAATGCTCAACCTCAAAGTCTGACCTTTCAACTGCTGCAAACTGGCACACCTATTCAGCAGGGAAATGCAGGGCTGCTCAATATGGCACTGGCATAAATTCACCCATTAGAAGCTGCATGCACACATCTGAGGGTTTTGAATGAGCAGGGATTACAGTTAGACAAGGGTTAAAATGGATGTTGTGTGTCTAAAAGCATAATTTATTTTTTCTTTACGGTCATAATAAAGACTAAGAAGAGTGTATTTTGTTCAGACACCAAGGCAGATTTGCTACCAGACAGGGTAAGCACGTCTTATGCAAAATTTTCTATGGAAAGACAGATTTCTAGTCCAGGATTCAGGACAGAGGGATGCTTGTGAGTAGGAAACACAGGACATAGCAATTTTTTTTTTAATCAGCTTTTTTTATTTTTTTTTAAATCAGCTATTTTTCGCAGTTTAGATTCACATTTAATGGAGACAATTAATTTTCAGTGTAATCAAATGAGAAGTTGAATATTAAACTATTTTTCCCATTCAAGTTTTCATATGAAATTTCTCAGCTTTAGCAGTTTGAGGACCCCTATGGACATATCCTTATCTACAGAAAACAGACTCCATTAAGAATACAATGATGTTGCTTTATGTCATATGGGGGTATGGCCCTCAGTCCAGGTATGTCTTCAGTTGCGTTTTGGGCCCTGATTCTCCCACACATTATTTCATATGCAGCTGTCTGGGCAAACCAGTTTCAAACTGAGCATAGGAAGCTGCTCAAGCACCTGACAGTAGCTTGCATCTATTTTGCATGATAAGTATAATAGATAAAGACAAGATAGTGTAGAATCAAAGCAACCTCTTGTTCCCTTCCCATTAACATACAGGAAAAGATCGGAACATTGATGTCTACTGAGGTTAAGAATTATATAATAACATTGTTATTTGAGAAAAATGAAATAGAGCTTTTTGATAGAAATAGGTACTATTTGGTAAGGATACTTAGAAGTTTGTGGGTCTTACATGAAAGTTCTTTTTAAATTACGTTTTGTGGCAATTCTTTCTAAAAACAGCTGTGGCATGCAGTAAATAGTACAGTTGTTGCTTTGAAAAAAAATCTGTGTCTGCAGTGGTCTGAAAATAAAATCCCACATCAAAGAGTTCACTACAAGTTAGCCCTGCTCACAGACAAAGGATACTTATGAAAGGATGTGTGTGGAGTTATTTCTAAGCAATGCTTTTCCATGTAGTTATTCTGGAATTGAAAATATTTTTCTCTTGTTTTCCCATCACTGGTAAAATGTGCTCCCTTTCAGCCTCAGCAGAATACTGGACAGGTGCACTGAAAGCCCCAAACTTGCAGCTGAAAGGTGCTTGCATGGTTCTCTCAGCTGGTAGAGCTTATTCTGGTATCATTTAGGCCAGATTTATGCTGATGGAACACCTCTGGGTGAAATCCAGGTCTTTTTTGAACTCAGGGCTAAGATTAACTCCAGGGACAGCCAAATGAAACCAGCTTACAGAGAAAGTACTGGAAATGCCTTTGTTATTTATGCATTTGACTTAAGCCAAGTGATCTAATTGTTGATGGGCTTCAGTAAAGTATGCCCCAACTGATGCCATTAAAGTCAACCAAGTTAATCTTGTTTTACATATGTGGGATTTGGATTAGGATTTGTCTAAAGATTCTTTTTTCATTCATTTAAGGGGAGGAAATGGAACTAAAGGTTTTTACAGCTGAATTAGGACTTTAAAACAAGAGTAGATGAAGGGAAAAAGGAAGATCACAGTGAACTTCTCTGAAGTGTCCAGCCTACTAAGGAGCAGCTTTTGTTGCCACTGCCACTGCCAGCCCGTATATTTACATGCCATCCTAATGCTTTATTTCCAAAAGCCTCATCAAGGCACTTTCTGCCTTTTCTTATGTTACTTTTCTCACTGAGATTACCAGCAAGCAAGTTTTCTACTCCTTTTTAAGTCCTTGAATTGGGTGGCAGAATTTTAATGTTTTTAAGTAGTATTTGTGGCAGCTACATGAGAACCATTGTTTTTTTCAAATTCTACGGCTGTCTGAGGTAAATTTAGGCAGAGATGTAATCATTAATGCCCTGCCATGCATGTGCATGGACTACTGCAGAGGTCAGTCCTGCCCTTCCCAAGTGCTACATTTAGTTCCATCTACGAGTCACTAACCCAAACATTGAGAAGGCACTGTCAGAGCAAATGAAGCAGAAAAGTTGTCCCAAAAATCCGTGGACACAAATCTCTCTCCTCTGCTTTCTGAAGAGATGCCAGTTCCTCCTGTGTATACACCTGGTAGAGCAGCACTGCTCAGAGAAACATCTCAATCTTCCATGGCAACAAGCCCAGAAGCTGATCTGCCAGCCCCGACCTGGTTAACCACTGACAGGCAGTAAGTGGGGGCAGCCAGCACCCCAAAGAGCAAGGGTAACCTATTTCTTCTGCACTGGGGACAACTTTAATACTGCTGCCCTGGTGCTGCAACACTTAAGTGACTTCTAGGACACAGACTTCTAGGGAGTTCCTTTACCTTTCTGACAATATGCTAGGAGGCCCAGACATCTGAGTTTTGCTTCACCACCTATCCCAGGAGCTCTGCTAGCTGGCTCAGTCTACAAGCATCTCTCATATCATGTGCAGTGATTCCAGAAAAACAGCTTTTCAGTCCTTGTCTTTCTTCTTCTCTGTTAAGAATACTGTCCTGTCCTCAGAAACCCGATGAAATTACACTGCCAAACCAGCCTGCTGCCCACCTGCCAATGAGTGCACACCCTGATGGACACACTCTCAGCATCGCCCTGTGCTGCCTCTCAGCAGGTCAGGGGTGGCGTCGGCAAAATCAGCAGATGCCAGCACAGGAATCACGGCAGTTGTTACCTTTAAGTCCAGTTTACAAATTTCTGTAGTTTCTGGTAGGCATCCTAGAATTCACCATTAGAAAAACAACTATGGAATAGACCCATGGAATATTGGAGGATTTATTAATATATCTACATAGAGATGTACAGACTGTATGATTAATAAGAAAAGCACCTTGACTGGGGAAAAAAAGTGGTATGTGTGCACTAATGTTTAATCTCTTTAATTACCGTAATTTCAGTGAATGACTAAACTAATCCAATGGAATAACCCCAAGTAGACATATCCAGGAATTTCCCACTGATGTCTCCCAAGTCAAGTCCCCACTTTTTGCATCTTTTATATCTATAGCTTTGTAAAAAGGGCTTCTAATTCTGTATACTTTATTATTGAGCCTGTTCCAATTAGGAGTGCCCCTAAAAAACTTTGTTTCTTTCTCTATTCTGTATTCAGAAGATTTTTTATTTTAAAAGTCGAAACAGTCCTTCTTCCATATTCTGCTTTCATACTGTGTATATTCTGTCATCCTAAATTTTACCAGTGCAAATTCAGAGACATGATCTCTCAGCATGGGGGAAAGGTGTAGTTATTTATACATAACTTAGAACATGCTTTGGTATGTGTTCCTAGCTAAATATATAAAAAAAAGACAACTACCAACTCAACATCTCCTGAAAAATTAATGTTTGCAGTTCAGTGACATTTTTTATTATGCACCTTCATTCAGCTTAGTAGGCTATGCATAAAAGCATCCAATCAGGAATCATTAATGACAGTTACTAAATTTCAGCCTTTGCCTCCTGTTTCCAGGATTTTTTTTTAAAATTTCAACATAATTCCGACTATGTTTTCATGTCTAAAGGATATAAATCATAAAAATATTAAACAGACATACATACATATCAGAACCTTTGGTTTCTTCTCAGATTCACCAATTTCACCTATATAGGACTACAATCATGTCTAAAAGGCTTAAGTACTCCGTGTCAATATCAACTAATTAGTCATGCTTTAAAAAACCTTTTTGTGTGACATTTGGAAAAACCTGGTGATAGAAAAACATACACTTTCCCCTTCCAAGAGTAAATCAAACGAAGACTCCTTCACACTCAGCCTGCCGTTCAGATATGTAACTATAAACCCATTACATTTCATCTCTAGATATGGTGCTCTAACTCTCCGTTTCATGTAACTTAAATTATGTAAAACACATGCTCATGAATTAAAACACAGTTGTTGCTTTTTATGAAGAAAATAAACAGCAGGATACATGTTATCATTGCCAGCACAGGGAGCTTTACTGAATAATTCCTCTGACTACAGTATGAAACATCCAACTTTAAACATCAGCAACAGAAGTATGAACCAATAGATTGCTAAAAGGCTTTCCTGACCAAAGATTTATCTATTCCAATATCCTAGCTCTTAGCTGATATGCAGGGACGAGTACTACAAGAAATTTCAGTGCTTCTTCGGAATACTCTCCCACCTTCCACAATTTGTGGCCCTAGGAATACCTTTTTTTAAAAAAAAAATTGCATATATAAAGATTACATTTTTTATTAAATATAACAATAAAGTATAGATACTATTTTTTTGTGTTTTATATTTGCCATTATTAGACTAATACTTTTCTTTAGTTTTATTTCACAAGCTGGAAAATTCTAGCTTGATTTCTTGTGCCAAACCAAAGTGCCCTCCTCACTTTTTATATGGACACGTCTTGCTGCTCTGGAACCCAGCATGAGGGGAAGAAGCTGTGGGAGATTCCTTTGCTGTCCTCTGTACCACACACCACGTTCCTGACATCAGGCATCTCTTTCTCTCTTACATCTGCCAAGTAATACAATGAGTATACTAAATCTACCTTCACTTGTGTTAGCATCACTATGTGGACTATAACCAGTAAGAACTCGCTAGGATATCCTGCATCCTTCTTGTGACATATTTTACCCTTAACCCAGGAGACAAATTGCCAAAATGGTTCCATTTCTTTCTGCCCAGGACACAGATGTCTTGGCAGAGGATTTGCACTGAAGAATCATAGCTCAATATTATTGGTCTTTTCCTTCCTCTCACTGCTGGACTGCTCATGGCCAAGAGCCGGATGGTCACATGCCTTGTAAGCTTCTTTTCTTAACCTGGCTGCCTACGGAAATGAGGTATTTTCAACACTGCTTTTCATCTGGTGGTGTGGTTTGTTTTTTCTTTTCCTGCCTGCCAGCGCCCTGGTAGTAACAGAGGAATCCACCGAGAATCTTTGTCTGCATCTGAAAGAGGAGTCTCAAAGAAAATGACATTCTTACTGGTTTTGCAGCAGTAAGTAGGTAGGGAAGAACAGCAAGATAAAATTGTACCGTTTTGGGGGATTAGTTGGACACAAATTGTGCCATATTTTAGGTGGCAGCAGCTGGCTGATGACCCAGCAAGCTCAAAGCAGTGCTAGCTAGCCATAGTACTGCTGTCCCTTGCAAGACTGGGAACATCAGGATGGTCCTGAATGGAAGAGGTGGACAAATGTATATGGAATCAAGGTGCAAGAATTTTAAGACTACTGGAACAACTTATTTTCTTGCCTTATGCTACCCTTTTAAGAACATATTGTTTATGGTTTTAAAGCTCAAGTCAGGTTTTGCCTTTGTATAATTTTTCTATTTGGCACTATATGAGTATTAGATTGTTTTCCCACACACACCTTCTGAAATTATGCACTCACTGTATTCATAAGAAAAACATGTAAACTGTATTTACTTATTAAAGCAGTTATAGATTTTTCTTTGTGGACCTTAGTCACTAACACATTTTTAATATACCTATGTACAAATAATGCATATGAAAAATAACAGTGAATGTATCAACTACGTAAAATATCCAGATAATAAACTATAAAAATTACTAGGCTTCTTCACCACTGACTGAAAACTATAATAGCTGGTTTCATATTTATGTGTGATATGAATCCTGAATAAAGAATAATAAATTTTAATGCTTTTAAACATAATGATTTTCTGGGGGTTTCAGAGGACAGACTTTTGTTTAATCATATTTCTGGGCTGTTGCCAGGCTGTCACTATTCCCTAGAGCTGAATCTTTGGACATCAGAGGTTGTCCCCTGGAGCTGCATCTATAGACATTAAAGATCCAGAGTCGTTATATACCTTAAGCTAGGAGAGACAGGGGACTTGGTCCTAATTACAGCTTATGCCCATTTAAGGTTCTTTAAGCTTAATGCAGAAACCTTGATGCAAATGAAAATCAGGTTCTCAGTGACTTCAAAAGTACTCACAAAGAAGGTTAAAATTCTGTTTAACTTCCTCTTCTTATCAAAGCCTTGGAAAAAGAGAGCCTTTTCATAAGGACTGAGCACTGCATGTTTTATCTGAAGTCTGCCGTTTAAAGAGGGTGATTGATTTTTCCACATTAAGGGCAAAATAGCAGGAAATCTGTGCCTCACTAACTCTTACACATACCTGCTAGCAACTGAGCAGCTCTCTATTCAAATCAAAATGGGATTTCTGGGTTTTAACTGTAGGACTTGAAGGGCTCAATTCCTTTGGCTTTGTCTTAAATTAAGAGCCAGAAATTATTTCCCCATGAGACTTCAAGTTAGACCTTTGCCAAGGCCATGGGTCACTTGATTGCATCCAGAAGTTTACTCTATACTTAGCTGGTGATGTGTCGATGTGATGAGGTTTCAGCACATGATACTTCATAGTCACTGAAGCTGGTTCCCATGATTTTTTAAATTCAGTTGGGCAATAGGAGTACATAAAATCCGACTATAATTTTCAGGGTTTTTTTTCCCACGTTACAGTTTTCCAGAAACGTAAGCATTTACAGGGACCTTTGATTTCTCACTTTTATCTGTACACCATAGAGTTATTAATGGAAATGAAAAATAAAACTGCCATGTAGATGCACTGCTGTGAAAAAAAATATTACTAATTAAATGTGGAGTAAGTGACTATGATAAAACCTCTTGGTAATAAGCCTGGCCACTGTGGGACAAGAGGTCACGCTTCAAGTGCCAAGAATGACAGTGAGATGCTACAGGGGTTTGAGAACCAGTTGGAGAGTCAGTTCTCTGGTTCAGTGACCTCACTTCAGTGGGAACTGTATAAACACAGAAGTCGACCAAATAAATTTAAATGTATTTATAACTCTCTTGTGTAGTGAAGTACACTGAAGACAAGGGATGTGGAAATTATAGACTGCCAGTAATGGTAAAAGAAAACAACAACAAACACAACTTTAAATATATATTATAAAGAGCAGACAAGGAAAAAAAACTTTCCAGAGAAGACTGCCAGTAGCTCAGTGACACTCAGCTTTTTCACACCAGGATCCTTTTCCTATATGGTTTACCTCTAACAGGAGCCTCTGTCTTATTTGTCAGTCTGGGCAGAACAGACTGGCTGGGATTCTCTGAGAAACCCTGCAAAAACATTAAGGCTTCCTTGTCCCAGTGACTAACTGGAAAAGGAGAATATAGTTTTCTTGCTCACTGAGTGGCATACAGATAAAGTACTCAAATTAATTCTTTGAAATGAAAGAAAGAAAATAGCAAGAACTGCCTCAAGAGGTACTAAAGGACTATTTTAAATTTTTTGAGATTAAAATGACAAAAATTCTTTGTAGTCCAATCTCCCACACATCCCATTCCCAGACACTCTGCAGATACCTATAGGATGGTTTAAAACAAATCCAGATTGCAATTTTCATTAAAACCAATGGTCTGTTTTGTGATTCAGGAACAATTTGCTCACCCTCCATGCTGCAGCTCTGCTAGACATGGCTCCATGTGTGCCACCTTTGCACTCCCAGAAGTTCCTGTGCAAACTGTACCCTGGGACAATCATCTGCAAGAAGCAAAGCCCCAACGTGCATGTCTTCTGCATTACGAAACTGAAACAGAGGGGCATTTCCTTGTATTACAGAAGAGACATATTGCAAAACAAAGATTTTTATGAGAACATGTGATTAACCATCTAGAAAGCCAATAGTGTATCCGTGCCACAGATCATCAGGTGTTAAAAGCACGGCTGTCTGTGCAGGGTTCCTGCTCTACTCACTGCCTTGAAAGGTCTCTCTGTGAACTGCAGTCTTCATTCAAAAGTTAATTTTTACAAAGCATCTCTTCATTGTCAGCATAACACCTTCATGAACTAACTCAAAATTCTAAGCAAAAGCAATTTAATCCCTGTCTCTGAAACACAGCATCCTCTTGCTATACAGCACTTCTAGAATAAGATACGTAGTGGTCAAGTATGGATTGCAGTTACAAAGGGCATTCTATGCTTTCATTGAAAAAAAAGGTCATATTTGATTTTTTTTTCAGTCTTCCAGTATTTGTCCCTCTTTTCAAGCTTCATTGACAGCGCTACAGGAAGTTTCACAGCAAATACCTTTTATCCCCTAGGATGCATAGCAGCTGGGCTGGCTGACGGACTTACAACTCTGCACATTTTTCAAATGTTTCCTTGACTGCTTTTTAGGAACAGCTAGATTTATAAATCTTTTGTTGCTTCTAAGTTGTCCAACCTTTATGGAAATTCCTTTCTAAATGAATATGAAACAGTATCTTCACTACTTCTGAATCACTAATTTCTGTCATTCCCATTTAATGTTGTGCTTATTTTCAGTTTCCCTTCACCTTCTTTATTCTGTTTGCAAAAGCTTATTTCCCCCACATTTTTAAGCATAATTTCATTTTTTTCTATCATCCCATTTTAAAAAAAATATATTTTTACCTATTTCTCTTATATTTCCATTTTCAAAAGTTTTGCATTTTTTTTAATCCCTCACAATGATATAGTTCTTTGTAGAGGTTTTTTAGTCCACAGTAGTAGTAAAAACATTCTGTGATACTGAAAGAAGGGAGTTTGCTTCTTCCTGCTTGCAAGCCTGCAGGTTTCCTCTCAGTCATGTGTGTTTCCTTGGCTTCTCATTAAGAAAAACAAAAAAAGAGACAAGAACTATGTGTTCTTGGCTTGTCACAGTATTTTAATACCTTGAAGGACAGAGATCAACTTGTTGGGCACAAAATGAAAACTCTAGAACAAGCAGCTTGTGGGTTTTTAAAAATAATTTTTATTTGGCATCACCAGTCAAGCCTTTCATGTTGCTGAAATCTATTGCTGTCTTTGAAAAATCAGTCAACCTAAGCTGGTACAAAATCAGTTCAAAGACAGTTTTTTCTTACTTTAAGGTTTCTTAGAAGCTTTTGAAAGTGTCACCTCAAAAGAAGGATAACAAATACTTAAGATATGTTCCTACTCTCTTCTATAAAGCAATAATAAAAGACATAAATTCTGGCCTTCACAACACAAAAGCAATGTTGAAAGAATTTTAAGAAGTTGAGAAATCATATACTGAGAATTTAGGAAATGCCAACCAGCCTGATTTTGGCTTTCATGCTCTGGATGATGATACAGTTCTTAGTTATGTATGTCCAACTTTTTCTTAAAAAAACAGAACAAGAGGTTCACTAAATGAGCAATTAATGTGTATTTACTTTCATTTTCTGGCCAGGAGGGTGATCAACCATACAGCGTGCTGTTGTTTTGACTACTGTGCTGACCACCAGTAGAGATGGATTCTCCTCTTCTGTGCAAATGAAGATACATGCTTTTGACCTTTAACATGCAGCTATATATTATTGTAAGGGGAAATATTAAAATTAAGCATGTCTGATCCATTCCAGGATTTGGAATAGGGTGTGTTCTTGTGTGCAAGATTATTCTGCTTGCTCTCCATGAATTTGTCCTTCCTCCTTCTACCTACTCTTGCAAATCTATCCTGTCCCACTTCAGCAGACTGAAGTCTTTTTACTTCACTTATGGGACTCTGCCCAGTTTCAGTCTTCTTGTCCAGTCTGTTTCAAGATAAGATCAAAATCATTATCTGAAAATCACCATTTGGCCATCCCCTAACATTGGAGGTACCTGAGCTCATATATTTGAGGCAGTGCTGTAGGCTCCTCTCAGAGAGGAGAAAAAACAAGAACTTCTAGGGCACCATTGATCTGTTGGAGACTGTGGGAGTTAAACTGCTGCCCAGACTTCTCTGACACATTGTCTTAACATGCATTCACTTTGAATCTTACACAAAGGTGTTTCTTACTAGCATACTAACTGCCCTTCCAATTTCCAACAGCATTTGTTTCAGATTTTTTTCTTCTCATTTTTTTCTGAGCTGCATCATTTTAGATCTGCTCTGTCCCCTGGATTTTTTCCCCTCTATTTCAGTTGCTTGTTCTGCTTATTTGATCTGGATCTTGGCTTCTTTATTATCTTAATTGGCATTTCTCCTTTTTTTTTTTTTTTTTCCCAAAAGCAGTGTTTCAGCACTTAAACATCTGACAGGTTAATCACGACAAAAACGAATGTTCTTAAATCTCATTATGTTTTTCAACTTCAAAGAGTTTTGCTCATATTTATTAATGTATCATCACAATATTTAAGTCAGAATTACCACTGCTGTTTCAAAGGTAGGTGAACTGAGGTGCAGACATTAAAGCTTAAATCTCTTACACATTTAAAAAGTACAAATAGTCAGCAGGAGGCCTAATCTGTAGGAAGCAGGAGAAGTCTGGTACTAAGAGGTTTTTCAAAGCTTGTGCTTGGTATTGTTCAAGTTCTCCAACTTCTTTGAGTCTGTGCTCTAGTGCAGCAGATTTAAGTAGCTTCATCATCTTTAAATAACAGTGTTCTGAAGTACTCCAAACTTAACTACCTAAAGCAACGCTAACTTAAATGATTCTCTGCCTGGTCTAAAGCAAACTATGCAGCAATACCTTACTGCATGTGAGTAGATTTTCTTTAAAGGTGATGCAAAATTCTGCTATGTAGACTAAAGTGCAAGAGAGAACAGCAGGGTAACGATTAATTTTCTAAAACTTCACTGGTTTTGGAGGGTGGGAAGTATTACAGTTGTCTGTTGCTGCTGCTCTCCCCATAAAGCACCACTCTCCCTCTCACAGCACCGCAGAACACAGTGGTTCACCCCTTTATGACCATGTTTTGGCATTTCCACTTGCCCTGATATATGGCAAAAGCACTGCCGTGCAAACATCTCTATTGATTTAATCCTGAAAATATACCACATTGCTAAATACAAAAAAAATAATGTGGGCATTGCAACTATGGATTTTTTTTTATTACCCTAAACTACTAAGTAGTGCACATTAATACTGTACCTCATAAAATTCTTAATCATGTCGGTATACTCTGCAGTTTCTTCTATCTGGTAATACACCACCACTCTTCTAAATTATTACCAATGTAATCTTTAAAACAGTAGCTCTTTGTCCTCTCTAGGTTGCAAAAAGAGAAAGTATTATCTTCATCAGATATCACAGCTTTCATTTTTTCCTGTGGTATTGTTTACTGGTGACTAAGGTCTGTTTACTTTCAATTCTAAGCAGAAACTCATTCTATTACTTTGCTTTTAAGAAAAACTCCTTCACAAAAGCCTGTATAATAAAATTGAGATCACTGACACACTTTTCTGAAAAATATTCAGGAAACAGTACTATTGAATATCATAAGCTCAGATATGAAGGTGCTACACCACAGAAAATATTTTCTTCAGCTAGTCACAGTGAATAACTTTTCCCAGTGTTGTTTTAAAACTTGATATTCCAGATTGACATTAATTATCACTGCTACAAAGTTTCTACAGTATATAATGAAGTAAGGCTTGAGGAAAATTAATACATTATTAGAAATGACTGATCTTTTCTGTGAATACTGAAAACAGACTATACATGAAGTTTATATTGTCATCAGACCTCTTTTCTTTTTCACCAGCAACACATAAATCCACTGTAGCATTTTTTTATAAATAAAAACTAATAGTTGGTAAAGGCACAAATACGTGTGCACATAAGAAAGAATATTTTGTGTCTCTTCAAGTGGCATGTGTAATATATCAAGAACCATTGTATGCTCACTATGCCACATCTGCAGTTCAGAATGGCAGTACATACAGTGGATAAAGTAATACTTTTGCTTAAGCAACAGTTAGGACTTGTATAAATTCAAAAGGAATTATAATTATTTAACACCATTTGGAAGACTCACCTTTGAATTCACTGTATTTTTAAAGTTCTGTAACTGCAAACCACTTCAGCTTTAGTAGGTACATAAAGGTGAAGAACAAGTATGTTTATTTTTAAACTTCAGTTCCTGTTGAAATTGTCAATGACTTTTAAATGAAGTATTCTGAAGCACTGGAACAGTTATTTCAGATACAGAACTTCCAAGTGGAACACATGACTGAAGGGAAGCATCGCATCATAAATGTTCTGAAATGTCTTTGAGCCAGTCTGCCTATTTTATCACCACAAATTTCATTTGCCAGGATGCAGTTATTGCATTCACAAAACTGTGCTTATGTTCAGAATCACTAATTCTAATTCACATTTATTTTCAGGAAATCTGAGCTCAAAAAGAGCCTAACTTTAAACTTCTTTTTATTGTTTGGCTACACTGGAAAAAAGTGTCAGATACTCAGGATATCTGCTTCCTTAGCTGTCACTTTGCAGCGAGCTGCAGAAACAGGTTTTCAGAAAACTGCACATACATTTTAAATATATTTCTAGTTGTTAGCATACAGTCTACACCTACACAATTCACATTTCAGCCTTAGGTACATGTAAAGAAATGTGAGTATTTGGAAGAAATTCCATATTCCTTCCATCTTCTCCCACACCGATTTCTTTTGCCACTTTTGGTGCTTTTGGTCTTAACGGCACAGCTGCATCATGATGCTAAGTACACAACAGCAAAAACCATCAGAATTAAAT
Organism: Monarcha castaneiventris obscurior; assembly: GCA_026261815.1. NCBI lineage: Eukaryota > Metazoa > Chordata > Aves > Passeriformes > Monarchidae > Monarcha > Monarcha castaneiventris. Next base: position 12,140,462 of record JAMPIT010000230.1, read on the forward strand.
GCTTAGCTTAACACCATTTCCTCCTTTCCCTTACTCCCACTTGCCAGAAGCTGTGTCAATGCTTTTCCACAGATTGTTTGTTCCAGCTGTGGTAGGGGATCCCTGTCACCCTGTCTTCCAGCAAGGGGCCATGGCAGGAAGCTGTGCTGAGTGCAGGCTCACAGGAGATGGGGTGTCCTGGCACAGTACAAGGCAAAGGAGCTCATGAAGATGGAGACAGTCCTGCATCACAGAATGAGACTAGAAAAGGACACGGCCTCAATGTTCAATAACCTTTGAAGTGGTGCCAAGGGAAGTCCTCTTCTTCCCCACAAGTAACATCTCTGTGGTAGAAGAGATTGTTAGAAGAAGGGAAAGAAAATCAGTTTGTTTTTTTTTTAATTCTGAATGTTGTTTCCCTTTGCTTTTCTTTTCACACCTATATATTCTACACTTCCCTTCTTTCTTCCGCACCTTCCCACCTCTCTCCTGCCCAAATCACTTCTCCCTTCTGCCTTCTCTTAAATCCCATATAATCCTGACACACTTTTATTTTTCCTTTCATAGAACCATAGAATCATTTAGATTGGAAAAGACTTGAAGATCATCAAGTCCAGCTGTTAACACAGTTAACTAGTGCCAAGTCCAGCACTAAACCATGTCCCTAAGCCCAATGTCTTTTTAGCACTTTTTTACACATCTTTTAAATACCTCCAGGGATGGTGACTCCATCACTACCCCTGGCACCCTGTTCCAGTGCTTAACAACACTGCTGGAGAAGAAATTCTTATCAATACTCAATCTAAATCTCCACTGGTGCAATCCCAGGCCATTTCCTCTCATCCTAGTTCTTGTTACTTGGCAAAAGAGACTGATGCCCACCTGGGCACTACTGGCTCACGTTCAGCTGCTGTCCATCAAAACCCCCAGCTGCTTTTCCACCAGGCAGTTTTCCAGTTGCTCTTCCTCCAGCCTTTAGTGCTGCAGGGATTGTTGTGACCCAAGGGCAGGGTCTGGCACTTGGCCTTGTTGAACCTCATACCACTGGCCTCAGCCCATGGATCCTACCTATCCACATCTCTCGCAGAGCCTTTCTGCTCTCCAGTAGATCAACACTTCTGTTCAACTTCTTGTGTCTGCAAACTAAGTGTGCTCTTGGTCTCCTCACTCAGATCATCAGTAAAGGTATTAAATGTACCTGACCCCAACACTGAGCCCGGACAAACACCAGTGGTGACCAACAACCAGCTGGATGTAGCTCCATTCACCAACTCTATCTAGGCCTGGCCATCTGGACAGTTTTTCTAGACAGTGAAGAGCACACCTGTCTAAGCCACGAGCAGTAATTTCTCCAGAATGCTGTGGGGAACAGTGTCAAAGGCTTTACCAAAGTCCAGGTAGACACATCCACAGCCTTTCCCTCACCCACTAAGTGGGTCATCCTGTCACAGAAAATGTCAGTCAATCAGGACCTGCGTCTAATGAACCCATTCTGGCTGGGCCTGATTACCTGTACATGCTGTGTGAGGCTGTGAGGATACTCGAGATTTGCCTCATATCCAAACTAAACCTTCCCTGTCACAACTTCGAAGTTATTTCCTTTTGACCCAACACTGTTACTTGTGAGACTGGCCCCCACCTCACTCCAACCTCCTTTTATGTAGCTCTAAAGAGCAACTAGGTCTCCCCTGTTCCTCCTTTTCTCCAGACTAAACACCCTCAGCTCCCTCAGCTGCTCCTCATCAGACATGCGCTTCAGATGCTTCATGACCTTCACTGCCTTTCTCTGGACACGCTCCAGCACCTCAATGTCTTTTAAAATGAGGGTCCCAAAACCAAGGCCAGTACTTTACACATGGCCTCACCACTGCCAAGTACAGAACCACCGTCGTGGTGTCTTGGTGGTGCTGGATGGTGAGGTGCCGCGGCCTTCTGAAAGTGAAGCCGCTCAGCAGGAACACCACACTCTCATACACATGGATAGCTCCAGAAAAGGGGTTGACGACAAATAGATGGGAAAGGTCTTCGTGTCTGCAGAGGTTCCACAGCAGTTTAATGCAGCCACATGTATGAAAGGGTCCAGGGACAAAGGCAAAGAACATGGGAGGGTCTAGGTTTATATATGCGAGTGGAGGGAGCATCAGAGACCAACGATCTGAGGGCACGGGGGCGGTACACAGGTGGGACCACGGTAAGGGAAGCAATGGGGAAACTCTGAGGCAGTGGTGATGGGGCAGGGGCCATTGGGAGAACAGGGAGTGGAGAACCTTCTAGATCAGCGGTATGTAAAGTAACAAGGGCAGGGAGGCCATGGGCCAACCAGGGAAGCAGAACTGGGGTACATTAACATAGTAAAACAAAGCAGCCTGGGGGAAGCCTCTTTTGTCACCCTAAACTTGGGAGGAATCTGGTACTAGGGGCTGTCCAACTAATGGACACCCTTTGTCCCTTGTACCACAGGCCCACCGGCCTCCACAGACCACAATCACTGTCCTCATCCTGCTGGCCACACTATTGCAGATGGATGCCACTGGCCTTCAAGGCAGCTCATGTTCAGACACCTGCACTCCCTCCGACCCAGAGATTCCAAGTCCCTTCAATACACTTATTTTCCAGCACCATTCCTGTACTTGTAGCGACTCCTTTTTCTGACCTCGAAATCCTCTATCCCACCCCTGATCAGTTTTGGGGGACAGCTGGGAGCGCAGCTCCCCCCAGCCAGTGGCCCGCTGGGTTGCGGGAAGACCTCCCTCAGCGCAGCGGTGCCCGGGGCGGCCCCGCGGCGCTCTGCGCCTCCGGAGCAGCGCCACCGCAGCCCGGGCGCGGAACCAACGCGGGCCTCGCCGCCCCTTCCCGCCGGCAGCCCCCCCACCCCCGGCGGCGGCCCCGCGCCTGCGCCTTCCCGCGGGGGTGACGCCGCCGCCCCGCGCCGCGGAGGCGGGACCCGGGCACGGCGGGCGTTCGTAAGTTCCTTCCCCCCGCGGCGGTGGGGCCGCGGCCCGGGCTGGGGGCGGGCGGCGCCGGGGCGCGGCTGCCCCGCTGTCTCCCCGCCTGCGGAGCCGGCTGGCGGCTCGGGGCCGAGAAGCAGCAGGCGGAGGGCTAGCGGCTTCCGGCGGGGCGGGCGCCTCCTCCGGCCCTCACTCGGCGAGCCCGGAGCTCCGCGCCTGCGGGGCCGTTCGCTCGCCCCGTTACGGCAGAGCCGGTCCCGCAGCTCGGCCGAGGCGCCGGGCGGCGCGGAGGGCTCGGTATTGTCCCCCGCGCCGCCGAGGTGTGTGCGGGGCCCGCCCGGATCCCGGGAGCAGCCGTGCGGGGCCTGCGGCGCTCGGCTGGGGCCGCCGTGTGAGCTCCGAGCCGGCACGGCCACCCGAGCCCCGGCCCCGGGCTGTCACAGCCCGGCCCGGGGGATCACCCCCTCGGGTGCGGGCACTGCGAGGGGGCGTGACTGCAGCTGCTGTTCGGGTGTTTAATAAAGACCTGCAGAAAGGCCGCGTAGGACAGGATCCTACGAGTCACCAAGGTTACTTCTACAGCTTCCGCTTTATTTAGCGGTGGCCGCAGAGCGTGCCTTCTGTGAGGGGTGGCAGTGGGTGCCTCCCGGTTTGGTGGCGCTGGGCTGTGGCAGCCTTTGGCTCCTGTGCGGTCCCTGCCAGCGTGAGTCAGAGCCGTGCGCCGAGCTCTTGACTCCGAGACCTGAGCGATGTTTCATAACCTTGCTGCTGCTGCTTCCATAAAAGTACAAATACGATGCGCAGTCCTCTCGGGCTCCTTACGGTTTGGAAGGAACTGACAGCCAAAGGGGTTTTGTCCTGTGGCTGCAGTAATGGATGCAGTAAATGGGTGTAGTGTTTGTGTGTTAACTTGCTGAGGCCTGTCGGCTTATGAATCCATTAGAACTTTTAATAATGACATAAGGAACATATCCAGGTTCCAAGGGATCAGATGTGTCTGGCATAGATAATGTAAGGAGAGAAGCATTTTAAAGCAGCATAAGAGAATTTTCAAAGAATGCGCAAATGTCTGCAGTGTGCCAAATTTGAAACAATATGAAAGATTGGCTTGTTTCACATTATTTTGACCAAAACTAATGCTTTATTAGAAGTTTTACCTAGTTCTATACCTAAATTAGAATTGTAGTGGTACATCTTGTGCTCTATTCCTTTCTTCTCCAAGTTAACTCTTGTTGAAGCTTTTTAATGTGTCTTAAAGTCTCAGTCAACATACTGAGAAATACTGTATAGTTAAGCTAAATATAGTCTTGAATTTTCTTGTACTGATTTATTTGAACCTGTAATATGCCATTAAAAGTGGTCTTTCATGTTATTATTCCTTAAAAAAAAGGAAAGAGGAGGATAACATAGGGTAAACGCACAGCTCCCTTGGATCACAGTAGTTTGTATGCAGTTTTTTCTCCCACACCACAAAACTATTCAGCCAAAATACTGAGCTGTTCTTTTGTTTGTTTCAATAACCTGATACTAGCAAGTTATTTTTAGTAATAGTTTATCTTTTTCAAAGTTTTTTTTATGTGAAGCAAAATACGTATAATTCAGGGATGAATGCATGTTTTTTTCTGCTTCAGTAGCTAGAAGAATTGGATTTTTCCCAACTTAGAGTTTGTCAAAAGTCAAGAAAAGGAAGGGAAAAAGCTTATGACAAGTTACAAGTTTAAAATATTTTTTGTGATGATCTAGTGATTTTAGTATTTAGTTATAAAAATATTCTTGGGTAATGATAACTGGAGGATCAGAAGAAAACCAGCACTATGCTGTGGTTCAAATATTTTTAGCTTTTGGGCAGGCTGTTAAAGAGATCAATTGTGCAGTAGCTAAAGTTGTAATTGAAATGTTTTTCAAAGCATTTAATGAAGAAAATACTAATTTCCTATGTTTCCTCATCCCATTTGTGACTGAATATCAGAACTAGCAATGACAGGGAGAGCATATGATGAGATATTTCTGACTTTCTCACATGAAGCCTTAGAAATTTGTAGTGATTGTCATACATATGTTTTTGATGTACAGGTTCAAGGATTATGTTGTGCTAGGTGGAAGGAGTGTTCTTCATCAGTGACTTGGGCTGTTTCAAGCATTTTTATGTGCGCAGGTAAATCATTTCTAGAATTGGTTTACTGTTTTAAATGTCCATATGAAACTGGTGATGGTTTTATGTATTTGTTTGCACCTAAAGAGGTAGGTGGTGTTAGATCAAGGTGAAGTAGCCAAATGTTGAATGTAGAACTCTGATTGGAAGCTGACTGAAAATATTACTGCAGTTGCAGTTAAAGAAGCTTTGGAGTTTTAAAAGTGCATGGTAAAATCAGAAATGTGTGAACTTTTATCAGTTATATTAGTAATATTTATTCAACTATTTATTATTGTAATCCCTAGTCTAAAGTCCTGTTAATGTATGGTATGCCTCAGAGGAGATGCTGTTGTATTGTGGGTATGTTTTCCATGTTTTAGTAGAATTCTTGTTTATTTATCGCTTCCTAAAATCCTTATAGAAGTTTATATCTTCTATTAGATACGATTTTGTGTCCTTCGCTAAATATATTTCCCGAGATACTGGAACTTTCTGTTGTGTTTGTTTCTTTGTTTTTTATTTCCTTGAAATAGGAATTAAGATGGATGAAATGTTTCCTTGACCATAGCAGCAGCAGGATGTGTAAGGTGGGTATGTTGAAAGATTACAGTTAATATCGTTGCAGAGTGTTCTAGATTTTGATTCTGTGTCTATCTGAGCACAAAGACAGTTTTTGCCTCTGTACTTGAGTTGCTGTTTATTTGTTCATTTAAAATTCTTTAAGGTCGTTGAGGGTGTACTCCATTGGGCTTGAACTCCAGTGAAACTAATTGTTTTCATAATTTCCATAAAAAATATTAGTGGTTCAGCAGCAGGAAAATACATTTTGATGTTCATCCTTATTTGCAGTCAAGACAAGGCATTGGCCTTATTTGTTAAGACTTAATGCTTCATGTTGGCATTTTAATTCACTTACAGAGATCTTACAGAGAACTTGGTTTTACTTAAAAGGATTTTTTAAAAATAAATTTTAAACATGAACATATATTTAAATGTAAATGTATGAACACATGAACATATATTTAAATTTAAAACATGAACATGTATTTTTACAAGACTAACATTGGCAAATAAGGGAACAGTTGTGGTTGAGTAATAATTGAGCCCTTTCTCATGGAGCATATTTGTATGTTGTTGCTATCAAAGTTGAGTGGATTACAGATTTCTTCGCAATGTAACCACCATTAAATTATGACATAGATCTTTATTTTTATTTTTTATTAAAAAAAAGTTGTGGGTTTTTTAAAATTAATTCTTGTGCTGGTGTAACAAAGAGATTCTTACTGCCAGCTTAAAATTGCATTTGGAGAATTTCTTGTCTTTATATTGTATTTGCTCTATCACTGTTGGTCTTGTTACCTCATGAAACCACAGAACAGCTGGGTAGAAGCCATCCTATTCAAATATCACAAAGTGTGATATTTGCTAATTAAGTGTGTCTTTGACTTACTGTATTATAACACTGTACTTGCTGGTATTGGTTTGTCCTTTATTGGCTGTTTAAACCTAGTGTCAGTAGGTGTCAAGCATTACTTTTTTAAAGGACTGATTTCATGGGTATTTATAGCATAATTGAATGCTGTAGGAAATGTTAGCATAGTTTGTGTAGCAATACATTGTAATCTGGTAATTCTTCCAGTTAATATCAAGAATGTAATCAAAACACCATAAACCTAACTGTGGTAGAACTGTACTGTGTATTGAACAAGGATGTGAAAGGGCATAAATTAAGGAGAGACTATCTTTGGTTTGTCACTTCAGTCTTTTACCATTTTAGGAAAGAATAATTTCCTTACCTAAACTGCGAACTGTTCTTTTTATCTTTGGTTCTTTCTTGCATCTTTTTGAAGGCCATACAGTACTGAAAGGCTTGCTTGAAGGGAGGCTGGCTAATGTCCTCATACCAGAAGAGGCTTAGTAGTGAGCTGTCAGTCCACCTTGAATTGTTGCACAAATGGAAAGAATGTGATCAGTAGCTCAGTGCATGTTTCAGAATTGTAATACATTGTGGTCAGTGCATTTGTAGTTAAGCTTTTATTTTTTGCAGAGTAATGAGATTTTTTTTCATGGAATCATAAAAAGAGTAAAATTATGGAGTACTGAATAATAAACATGCTTTTTTTTTTTGAAGTGTAACTTTTACTTTTAGAGCCTGCTATAGGATGTTAATTTCTGTGTAGGAAAATGTCATGGTTAATGCCAAGAAGAGGTCATGTGGTGAGCTTCAGAGCTGGGCTGTCTCAGCCCTGCTGAAGAGCCTCTGTTGCAGCAAGTCACTGGTGAGGCAGGAGTATCCTTGTGGCTCACTTGGATATTTACCAGGAGGAGCAGGTGCTAAAGAGGTGGAAAAGCAGCTTGGAAAATTTGTTTGATAGGAAAAGGAGTTGTGGGGGAAAGAAACTATTTCTGGCAGACTTACTAGAATCTGTGACTGAAGTTGGTTTGGGATATTAGGTTGGTTGTAAGTTACAGTTCCAGGGAGAATTTTTGCTGTTCAAGTTTGGGTGGCAGAGCAGCTATGTTTCCATACTCAGTCTTCTTCATGAAGCCCTATGTTATGAGTGGCTGAATGCTGAAATGTCTGTAGGAAGTATTTAATTGTTTTACGTGGCCCCAAGCAGAAACAAACCAAAAGCCCCTCATTGTCTTAATTTTTGGTGCTTTATTCAGCTGTTAAGGACAATTGCAAGGGGCTGTATCTCTTCTTCAAAGGATTTTTCTCTTGGGCCAACACTATGGAAATGATGCATGGTGACAAATTGCAGTCTAGACTGATGTAACTTCTGTTGCACCTGTGCTTCTTTGCCACTTCACATTTCTTATATGTATGTTTGTAGTTGTTTGGGATGAACTGTAGAAAACAGGGATTTTACAAAAATGTTACTAATTTTTATAGTTTTGAGCACACTTCAGTCTTCTGCTGAATAACACAGAACTTAATTTTGGTGGGTTTTCGGTCTTGACTTGTTGGCCTCCCTGTGTGAGACTGCAGTCTGCTTCCTGTGGGTGTGTGTAATCTCAGATTTATATCAGGCTGCCCTTTCAAAGAGTGCTACATACACCAAGATGTGAGGTTCTGACAGTTCCTGCTCTTCTTCAGCTCAATCAAGATGGAACTGCTGGTGAAGAAATAAAGTAGATTCATGTTTTTAGGAAGCAGGGCAGTAAAATTCAACTACTTAGCATTGGTCTCTGCTAATTATGTGCACTGTCCTAAAGATACAACTATATAACCCCCCCCAAAATACTGTTAGGGAATTAAAAAGGATCAGTATATAGAAACCTGCATAGTCCTGTTGTATGTATAGTAGCATACCTGCACAGTATGTAATTGTGCTACTCTGTGTGTGATGAATCAAGCGCTTGGAACTTACCAGGCTGCCAGTAAAATAATATGGATGTTCAATGGGTTGTGTTGCTTTTGTCATCAACAGATTTCGAGGCTTTACTGAAGCAGGAACGCAAATCAGTATTGGATTTAGAAAGAAGGAGCTGTTCTATATTACAGGACTCAAATGGAGACCACCCAAATGCCTTCAGCTGGTTTTTGTTATTTTCACAAATAGTTTGTTCTTTTAGCAGGGTGTTTAAGAACAGAGAGTCGGGTCAATCTTATTATGTTTTTCCCTAAACAGCAATATTAAGCAAACTTTACAATATTGTTCATCATTGAGAAAAAAAAAAAGTGTTACCAATTCTCTTGGTTTTTTTTTAGCTTCCAGAGAAAAATAGAGATAGGCTGTTGTGATTTCAAATCTTCAAATTATGAATTTCATGCACTGTGTTTTTGGAAACTGTTTTCTAGTTTTGGCTGGATTGTACTTCTTAAGGGCCAATACAGTATCCATTATATTTTATGGTATTTAGTAAATTAATTCAGAGATGTTATCAATTTCCCATAGTTCTGGTGGAATAAGTAGGATGCAGAATATTCTTGTCCTCCATATAGTATGAGTTATCTTTTTTATTACCGTCTTAATTTTTCAAAGGGCAGGCCTGCTGTATTTTTTGATGGACTTGCTCATGTGCCAAAGCACACTTGGTGCCTCATTGAAGACCTAAAAGCAAAAAGTCCTGGGCAGTTACCTTTGCTTAGTGTGTGTTTGTGTTCTCCTATAAACCAGTGATTTTCTTTCTGGGCAGATACCCTGATTGGCAAGTGACAAAGATTTGCAGACTGTAATGGGTGAGATACAAGGAAGAATTTCACTGAAGGACGAAAAAGCAAGGACTACTTGGCCCCAAATGATGTCTTGACTTATTAGTAATGCCAGATACTCAAAGTAGGGGACTGCATGTTAAGAATCTTGTTTCTGGGAGCTCTCTTAACTTCTGATACCTGTGCTTGTACTTGCAATCAAAGTAAACAGTGTGATGGAATATAAAATGCTATGGTAAAAATCAGTATCTTACTGTCATACAGCATGCCATCACAGTGGATATGGTGCTGGATGCCTCTAAAAAGGATGTAGAGAAGACAGGAATCAGGGAAGAGTCTAAAAGAGGAATCTGGGGGGATGGAAATTTGCTTTTGTAAAGAGGAATTGGAACAAAAGAAATTGTTTAGCCTTTGAAAGGCAGTGAATATGGAGAAGTATAACACAAGTACACAGAATGATTATTTGTTTGAGAGAAGTAACTCAAAAGCTTGTTGTTTTGTTGGTTCATGCTGTAAGAGTAAGGGGACATTCTGTGAAACTAGGTTGGCAAAGTGAGAAAGGAAACTTGAGAAAGGATGGATTTCTTAAACTGATAAGAGTGAGCTCTGCTGTTTAGGGATAATTTTAATTTAGAAAAATTCTAATAGAAATTGTATAAGTTAGAGCGCAAGAATATTTCCACAGGCTTGTTACCTTTTCTCCTGAAAAAATAATAATCCCTCATCTTTTTGTCTCTTGCAAAATTATTTTTTTCATCATGATTTTTAATAAAGCTCATCTAAAAACTGTGTTGATGGTGTGAGTCAATGAATTAAGTCTATCCCTAGTTTGTTTATGGGAGAAATAGTTACAGCATCTCACTAATTTGTTTGCTCTCTTTCCCTGTATTGGATTATATCTAGGTGAGATACCCACTAGGTAATACGTCTAGTTCCCTTGGGAGAATCCACTGATTTACTTTGTTTGTCTTGTAAATGGGGACATTGGAGAAGAGGTTTTGGGGATTAACATTAGGGTCCTCATCAAACTGAAATTACATAGGCCAGTTGTTTTTGTGACTTGTCACTCGTGAGACACTGTCCTGTTCAGCTTTGATTTTTCTGTTGCCGGGGCTCATGCATTAAGTTGGTGTTCCTGCAGTAAGTTAATTCAAGTCAGTACACAAGTTTGTTCTGTACCTAGAGTGATGGAATATTTTGGGAGGATGAAATGAGCTAACGCTGGCCTTCTGTGTCACCCTGCCAACTCCCAGCAAGTATGTAAAAAGTCATAAAAATAGCAGTGGGGGTATCTTAATTAAATGAGCATGCTTGTCACTCTGCCAGTCTTTTCTCTTGGCATGGTCCAAGTCTTAGAAACTGTTTGCTTTCAGTCTCTATCAAACTCAAATATAAAACTCTGTGATAAAAGCATTAGAAGCAGTGTTCAGCAGGAAAAAACTGCAGAATTGGCTTTTGCTTATTCCCACTAAAATGTCCTTTTCTCTCTATTTAACGGAGGCTGCAGTTTTTACTTTTGGTGTCTTTAGCAGCAGATTGAGTTAAATTTGTTGTATTTGGCTCTAGAGCAGCAAAGAGCAGATGTCAGGGAGGTGCCGTGACAGGAATAAAAAAATTCAGAAGGCTTGTGGGAATTTGGGGGTGAGAGGGAAGTCTTCCTCCTATTTTTTCCATGCTAGAATCCGTATTATAACATTTAGAGCTGGCACTCAGTTCAAAACTTGCTGTGCTGCAAGGGTTGATGCATTGATGCAGACATTCTTTCCCACAGCTCAAATTGTGGAAACAGAGTTTATTTATAAAATAAAATATGCCTGTGAAATTATAATTGATACCTTAATTACGGAGAACTTGCCTGAAGGATGGTAACTTAGCGATCCGTGGGACATTTTCCTGGCTTAGAATAGCCACGATTTATACTGAAACATTTTCTCTGCATGAATCCTAGAAATGGAATTCCCCTGTCAAGGCAGAAAAACTTCAGTAACTGAGAGGTACTCTGCCAGGGATGATAAGTCTGAAAAAATAAGTCAAGTTTTAAACACTATTTAGGGTTGGAACATGTGAAAAGTAAGCTTTGCTATTTGGGATTGTCACTATTTGAAAAACAGGCATTTAAAAGCCACCACATTATGTAAAGACATGTTTCCAGTCTTTACATAATCAGGTGGGATCCTGGAGAAGTTTGTTGCTTTGGATTACTTGTTTTCACTTTTTTAAATGAGCAGAATGCTCCAAAAGTCAGCTGGGGCTTTCTTTTTCTTTAAATCTTATCTTATTATGGGCCATTTCTGAAACACCTGGTGTAGTTTGTTAGTTAGTAGACTGATTACTTGTTTGTTTGTCTTTCTTTCTCACATCTTTGTTTTTCATTCATCATCTACTTGCACTACAAGAGTATATATCATCACAGTGTAGTTTATAGAAACATAAATACAATGTAATTTACATCATATTTACATAAGTTTGATTACACGTTGCTGTATTTGAAAATTGTACCAATTCTCTGTTGTTGTATGTGTAGAATGGTGTATCTGATAATTTCTGGAGGATTTTGTCTTTTTCTGTGATGAAAAAGTTTTATTTATACAGTGATCTGGAGGGGAGGACAGTAATAAATTACTTTTCCTTGAGGTGGTTCTCATTAGTCTTGTGTCAGTAAACCATGTTGACTTCTGCTTTGGGTCTTCAGTTCTGGTGGTGAAGTTGGACTCCTGTCTAGCTCTGGTAGAACCTCTTATCATTTGCTGGGGAGATGGGATTTGAAATAAAAGGAATGTATGTTATTGTGCATTTAGTAAGAATATAAAGTCTGACTTTGTTTTTCAAAAGCAATTAGTATAGTGGGGTGAGTTGACAAAAGCATTATATGTGTAAGGTATGTAATGTACATGCGCTGTTCTCTTCAAAGTCCTGAGTGGAGTGTGCTCAGGTTTGAGAACAAATCTTCCCATGTCTTTTGCTGATAAAAAATGCCAGTGCACTGCTAAAAGAAAACAGGACAAGCCAGCCTGCCTGTTGGCTATGGCATGTTGAGTTTCTTGGTTAGACAGCTAATTTCAGTGACTTGGTAGTGACAGGCCTGGAGGTAATTGTGGTCAGAGCTGCTCCAAGATGACTGAGTAAAGACTTTTTGATTTCCTAAATGATAAGGAAGCCAGGTTTGATCAACAGCTGCTGGGCACTGAGTTAGTCTAGTCCAGTGCAGGATTTTTCACATCTGACCGGTTTAGGGCATGATCTATCTAAGGTGAGCTGGTGAAACTAACACTTTGGGTGTGGTTGATTAGCATCTTCTATGTTTGCCCTGAAATTAATTTCTTACAGGTATTTTTCATCTGGCTGTCAAATTCTTTGTTGTATCAGAAAGATTTCTTGACCACATAAAAAAAGTTGGAAAAATGGTGAAGTTGTGGATTCTGTATTTAAAGACTGTGTTCTAAATCATTTAAGTAATTAAGACTTTGTAAGGTTTCTTTTACATGATAAGATTTTGCTTCAAAAGAAGCATGAAACTGTAGAGTCTGTTTAGGCTAGATCAAGGTTGTACCTGTTCTGTTTATTTCTTCATGATTTCATGCAAGTGTCAAACCTACATTTATGTACTAGCATGCTTTGAAGATAGCTGTGTATTGTGAGGAGATCTGATCTAGGGTGTTATTAAGGTATAATTGATCTAATTCACTGTAAAAGTTTTGAAACCGTTTTGAAGGTGTTTTTTGCATCTAAAAATCTTCAAATATTTGGTATAAAATATCAATGTTCATTGGAAAGTGAAATTTCTGTTCAATTTTGAGACAAGAAAACTTGTTCAAGATGAAAACAGACCAAACTCTTACTTTTCTTTCTCAATTTTAAAATTATTCTGCACTTACAGAAATGCAGATACCTTTGAAAGATTTAGCTGCTTAGCTTTTGAGAAGCAGAAAATTCCTTAGATTAAGAATAATGCTAACAAAATTGATGGAAACTCCTGAATATAGAACTGGTTTGTTCTACAGATGTCTCTTCCTGTTCCAGGAAGCTGTTCATTTTGGAAAAGCAAGAAAATCAAGAACTATGAAATCTTGATTACAGAAGTTGTGGAATAATGGGTTTTAATTTGACCATCAAAAATGCAAATCAAGGAAAAAGAGTATTGTCTTGATGGTAGTATCTAATCATTCGCAAAGCATCTTCCCACTTGACAACAAAAAGTAAACAAAAAATTTGTGAAGTGGACTGTACCTATATACTATTGCAACTGTCCTGTCTTATCAGGGAGATAAGACAGGCTAAGTATCCTGGGTCTTACTTAACCCTGAGGGATTTCAGTGATGAGAGACAATAAACTTGGGCATGTTAGCGTTCTTTTGTCTAAGTGGAATTATGTTTTAAAGTGTGTGCTGTTCAGTAATGAACACAATTTATTTGAATTGTCTCTTTATAACATTTCAGACATGAAACACTAGAAAGAGCATTCTAACATGTTGATTAATAATTGCAAAATTAATAGATAAAGATTTCGTAGAGGTTAGTACTGGTTGAGAGAGAATAGCCATGCTTGCCTTTTTGGAGGATATTTACAGAGAACATTTTCAGGGTTTTTGGTGGCCTCTCTCTCCAACACTTGTCTCTGAATGGTGTAGTTACCTGATAATTCAGTCTTCGGCAATTATCTTTAGAAAGCTGCTCTGTATTGGGAAGGAGAAAATATTTAATGTGTATACTTGTGAGGAAGGCACTGAATGGGAGTATGAACTCGTGTTAGGTTGACTGATTGTGGATGTCCCCAAAAGAGGAAGTTTTAAATTTCTACTGCAATCTAGTCATATTACAGATAACTGTATTTAGAAGCATAGAAATTGTCAAAACTAGTATCTTTGGAATTCGCTTTTTCATTATAAAGTGGTTTCACAGGCCCAGAATATGACATTTTTTACTTTTAAGGTTTTTAAAGTTAATTACTTTTCTTTCTAGAAGTAAGATGAGTGCCAATAACCTCCCAATTAAAAAGCATTACTTGTAGTGGTACACTAGAATTTTTGGAATATCCTGAGTTGGAAGGGGCCCACAGGCATCACTGAGTTCAACTCCTACTAGTTTTCAGATATAATTTCTAAAGAGGTTTCACAAAGAGCAGATGTGGTCAGGTGGAAAATGTCGATTTGCAAAGGAATCCTGTGCAGTGCCCACTGTTGTGAGCCACACTGCTGCTTCAGGGTGCAGCAGATGAGTCAGCTACAAATTCCTGTATTGAAAGAATGCTCACTTTCTGATGAGTTGCCTACACTTGGGAGGTACAGGGAACCCTTCCCGGGGCTGTTGCCACCAACTCATTTGCATGATTATAGCCCTTGTAGGTAGCTCCTGGCTTCTGACAGACTTCAGCCAGTTCACCTGGCTGAAAATAGGCTGGGGTTTTAAGCACATTGAACTGAAAAAACCATACAGTGTCACTGGGACTATTTTTGCTTTACATGTACAAGTACTTTGAAGACAGAATATCTGGCAATAATATTGAAATATTTTTTCCTGACCGATCAACAAACACTGTTACATGCTGTGGATAGATTTGTGTTGCATTTGTAGCTGCTGAAAAATTAGTGGCTCATCCACTATTGCAGTTTTTTTGGCTAACATCTTGTATGAATATTGTACTGCTGAATCTTTAATCTGCTGTGGAGACAGACAAATTTAGGAGAAGTGACTTTAATCTTTGAAGAACGTGTGTTGACTGGGAAAGTTAGTTCAGTTTGTTTTTGCAAATCACCAACTCTTAGAAGTGGGAGTAAGTTTAGTGCAGGAGAAAATTGAACTTTCCCTTTGTCTCCAGAGTGAGGTCACGGTGCTTGTCTCTCTTTTCAGCCTCCGTCTCAGTGAAATAATAGAAAATAGAATTGTTTCATGTTTCAGTTTTATCTCCTGAAGAATGGGAGTTACAGATACTTGTGTAGGCCCTAATGTCAGCAATTACTTTTTGTCTTTGTTACTTCTATACTGCACTGCCTCTGCCCTGTTTTCATGCCTGTGTTTGAAATTCTCATGTGCTGCTTTAATATTTTCTCTTTTTTGCCCCTTGATTTTATTTATTTAGAAATTCCACTGAGCAGGCTGAATAGACTTCAGCCATCCAGGAATTGGTTGTGCATGTGGCTTTAGTGATGCAAAATCCCACCCACCTTAGATGTGAAGGCAAGGAAAAGGAGACAAAACAAAACAGAATCCAACAGAAGAGATGAGAAAAGAAAGGCTTTGGTAGTAAAGGAAGGTAGAGGGGAACACCTGAGTGACAAGGTTGGAAGAAAAGAAGCTAAAGTGATGGTATGGTACACTGGTTTTGGCAATGCAATATGTGATGATGCTGTTCTGATTTGTAATTTTAAGAACAGCTTAAGAAGCGTGTTGCTTAAATAAGATAATTCACTGATTTTTTTTTTTTAATTTTAAAAGTATCTTTTTATCTCATTTTTCAGTGGAGCAGATACACACTAGTACTCATTTTAGGGGAGCTTTGTTTAATGAGAATATATTCATGGTAATTTTAATAAATTAATAAAAACACTAGTGCTTGGTTGCTTTATTGCTCATCTCTTGTCTGTCTGGGGTCATGTGCAGCATTATGTCTTGGTAGATTTAAAGGAATGCAATGTTCCTTAGTGAGGAGCTTAAAAAAATCTCGTCTCACTAAAAAGGGTCCCAGTTCTGTGTGAGGAACAGGCATGTGATGACTGTTCACGTTCCAGAATGACACTTGAAGGCTTTCTAACTAGACTGAACTACAGTCATATCACTCAAATTCCCCCATGTCCCTAGAGAATAGAAATAGTTTCACCAACAAATACATGGAGTACTTAGAGCCCATTCTGCTGAGTTATGGGGTTTATTTCAGAATTTGGGAGATTCATTTTTATGGAATAGGTAACAGAGTTAGCATTCTTGCTTGAGTAATGCACTACATATTTTGGACAGAAGTTTTCCATGACTAAATAAGAGCAAGGTGTTTGACCATCTTCTAGAGGGAACACTGTTTGGTCAGCATAAATTAAAAAGTCCAGAAGAGACAACTGACCATTCTTGTGTGGTGTTTGCAACTTTTTCTTGTTTCTTCTGGGCTTTAATTATACTGCATATACATGGCAAGAAGAAAGACTAAGGATTTTGTTCTTTTCATGGAGGTGTAGCTTTATCACATCATTGGGAATTTATAGCCTAGTAATATATAGTGTTTTTTCCATTCCTGCATTATGCAATTGGTTTGTACAGCCTTATAGTCTGGCAGCTGAGAGATCACTTTTTCATGATTTTTTTTGGCATGAAAGGGTTACTGTTCACATTTCCTGTGTAATTCCTTCTGATCTTGCTGGGCTGTAATTACTTTCTTGATGTTAAACATTCCCAGGCTCCTATAACCTTCTAGCCTGCTTGCACTGGCCAAGTTTGTCCCAGGTGATCATGTGGGCGAACCTCCTGTTTTTAAGGATAAAAATCTCTCCTTCCTGTGTATGATAGGCTGCATACTCATTCCTTTGCTGTGCAATCCCAAGAGAAATCTTTTAAAAAATAATAATAAGGTAGCACATCACTCTTTTAAAGTCAGACTTAGCAGCCAAAATACATGACAAATCAAGTGTGTGGGTGTAGAATTTGCTGAATCTTGGTTGAATGACTACAAGTTCACATTAAAGATTATTTTTTCTTAATACATTTGGAAAATAGGTTATGATATAAAACAGATTTTGACTATAGCTTCTTACTTTTGACCATATAATTGGCAAATCTTTTTAAGCTTGTTTGAATGTAGAACTACTTAGCTGAGCCTTCAGGATTTTTTTTCTTTTAAATTCTTTGCAGTAGTTGCATAGCTAGAAAAAAACAAACAAACAAAAAAAAAACCCCAGGATCTTACTCAATTCTGTCTTTCCTACATAGTTCAATTATCCTGTATTTGTTTTGATTTTCAATTTTGGTATATAAACAGTAAACCCAGAGTATTATTTTGTTTTTAAATAGAAGTGACTGTACTGCTGTGAAATGTTGACTTCAGAGGTGTGGGAACTGAAGTGTTCTGTTGCAAAGGCACCATAAGGTTCTCTGTGGTGCTCTTCAGCTTTAATATGGAGGAGACACCTGTAAGAATGTGAGTGAAGTTTGTTTTCCATGACCTTTATGCTGTTTTCTCACAGTGCCAAGAAAGATGAAAGGTTGTGATGGCAGGGTTTTTTTAGGGTGTGAGGAGTTGTAATGTGCTGATACATTGACACTGGGGGGCGTTGGCTTTTTTTTTTGTTACTGACAATGTCAGAGAAAGTAGTTGGAGGTTCTGTGCCCTATTGGTTCAAGAAGTAGCCCGAATTTTGATACTTCGGTTAAGAGCAATCTTGTTATCTTACTATCCTATTATAGGTAACTTTTTTTTGTCATAATCCTAGTCTTATTGACTTGTGCATTTAATTGGCTGCTTTGTGAAATTCTCAGACTGCAAATAATTCTATCTTGTTTAGCTGTATTATTGTACTTGCAACACAGATACTCAGAAGTCATCCTGGTAACTGACTGACTGGAGTCTTGTGAATGTGTAGCTGTGAGCTCAATGGGATTATATGATTATACCTGTAAGAAAATGGTTTGTAGGTAATAAATTGTAGCAGTTTGACCCTTTTCTTAGTTAATTCTCATGCATTCCGATGCCTGTGCTTTACTATATAAATAGAAATTAAAGCAGTTGGTGTGTGTGTTGTTGACTGTGCTGCTATGAAGGATAGGAAGAATATATTTTAATGAAAATGTCTTTTTTTCTTTTCAGGAAGTCTTGAATTTGATGGCTTAGTTATAATTGGAATGCAGTCAGTATGCTGCCCAGGTCTTAATTGCATACTCCATCATGTAACTGGGGACGTGGCTGTCAGATATGTCTATTTTTGTTGTTGAACCCAGATGTTCTTAGGGGGTGTTGTTCAACACAGAGATATCCAGTCCTGGCATAAAGTATTTACAGAGCAGTTATGTGAAAAAAACCATGAAGCACTAAGTGAGTATAACTGGACAGAAAAAGATACTGCTTATAATTTCCAATTAGACTGTCCTTTTATTGTGGCTTACATGTCATCTTCAGATACCTGAGGTTTGGTAGGAAACTCCATATGAAGAGGGTTTACCTTTGCATAGCTACTTGGGTATGTGTTAAACATGTTGCAAGCATGATGGGCTCCCTGTGCAGCAGGGTAATACTTTGGTTAAAGCTTTTTTTTCCCCAAACAGCTTACTTTTGACTATACATTATGAAAACACTGATGAATTTAGAGTTAGTTGAGAGGCAAACTCTATTGAAGCCTGTTTTCTATCTCATAGGATGTATAGTTTATCTTGCCATTCTCTTGGCCTCAGATGAAGACAGAGAAGAATTACTCGTTGTTTTGTAATTAAAGGTAACCTGTTTTGAATTTACTTTGTAAAATGCTTAAAATATAACAGACCAGACTGTCCATTATGAATTTCACCTCTGCAGTGGAAAGTACCCTGAGTGGTAATGAATTTTCTTCTATGAAAAATCTGTGGTTTCAGAGTCTATGCAAATTGCCTCTTGCTTTTTGTATAGACATCACGTTACAGGATATAAGCTGGTTCTGTTGATCCTCTATGTGTGTGTGCATGTTGATCTTCTAGTGATTTAAATTAAAACTCTTTTGGACTTACATGTCTGTAATGTACTAGGGGCAAGGTGATACATGGAGCTGTGATGCAGTGAAGAGGTGTACCTAACCTTATCGAGTGCAGAGAAAGAAACTGTTTGGTTTTAACAAGCTGCTATGGAAGTAAGGAATGATTTGAATTAGGTGAGCTTTTAAGCTTTCAGGCAATGTAGTCAACTGAATTTTCCTATTCCGAGTTGTACAAGTTCTCTCTTAGGGAGGACATGTAAATTACTGTTGTGACAAAATGCATAAATGTGTCTAGGATTTGATAGTAATTAATTCATTTTACTTATCTAAGAAAAGATTAAATGCCTCAGTTTGAAACTGGCTATAAAAAGTAACATGTAAACAAATTTAACACACATCTGGTGTAATAGCACATTTGGTAGAACTAAGGCACTTTGTTTTCAGGTGCAGTGGTTTCTCACTTTCAGTGTTCACAAGCTGTTTCGTCACAGAGCACCTCTTGACTAGATTTTTGAGGGCAGTTTTTATCTCCATGGCTTTCTTGACTTGAGCTATATGTAACAGAGTCTTAAGTACTGCTAAAATGTTGTTGAATTATGTTGTTTACCACTGGTGCACAGAAAGAATCACAGAATATCCTGAGCTGGAAGGGACCCATAGGGATCATCAAAGTTCAGCTCCTGGGCCTGCACAGGGCAACCCCAAAAGTCACATCCTGCGCTTGAGAGCATTGTCCAAACACTTCTTGAACTCTGTCAGGCTTGATGCTGTGACCATTTCCCTGGGGAGCCTGTTCCAGTGCCCAATCACCCTCTAGGTGAAGAATCTTTTCTTAATATCCAACCTAAACCTCCCCTGACATAACTTCAGACCATTCCCTAAGATCCTGTCACTGGGCACCAGAGAGAAGATCAGTACCCTTCCTCTTCCCCTCATGAGGAAGCTGTAGATGGCAATGAGGTCTCATCTCAGTCTCCTTCAGACCAAGTGACCTCATCTGCTCCTCACACAGCTTCCCCTCAAGGCCTTTCACTATCTTTGTGGCTCTCCTTTTTATGCTTTCTAACAGCTTTATATCTTTCTTATATTGTGGCACCCAAGACTGCCCCCAGCACTCAAGGAGAGGCCACCCCAGTGCAGAGCAGAGCAGGACAATCCCCTCCCTTGCCTGGCTGGTGGTGCTGTGCCTGATGCCCCCCAGGGAGGCCCTGCAGAGAGATCTCAACAAATGAGAGGTCTGGGCAATCAGAAACCACATGAAGTTCAACAAGGCAAAGCACTGGATTCTGCACCTGGGACGGGGCAATCCTGGATGTAGAGACTGGGGAATGAGAGGCTGGAGAGCTGTGCCACGGAAAGGGACCTGGGGGTCCTGGTCCATGGCAGGTTGAACATGAGCCAGCAGTGCCCTGGCAGCCAGGAGAGCCAAGTGTGTCCTGGGGGGCATCAGGCACAGCATCACCAGCCAGGCAAGGGAGGGATTGTCCTGCTCTGCTCTGCTCTGGGGCGGCCTCACCTCGAGTCCTGGGGACAGTTTTGGGTGCCACAACGTAGGGAGGATGTAAAGCTGTCGAGAGAGCATCCAAAGGAGGACAGCAAAGATGGTGAAGGGCCTTGAGAGGAAGCTGTATGAGGAGAGGCTGAGAGCACTTGGTCAGTTCAGCCAGGAGAAGAGGAGAGTGAGGGAAGACCTCATTACTGTCTGCAACTTCCTCATGAGGTGAAGAGGAGGGGCAAGCACTGATGTCTTCTCTGTGGTCCCCAGTGACAGGACATGAGGGAATGGTCTGAAGTTATGTCAGGGGAGGTTTAGGTTGGATATCAGGAAAAGGTTCTTCACCCAGAGCGGGGCTGGGCACTGGAACAGGCTCCCCAGGGAAGTGGTCACAACACCAAGCCTGACAGAATTCAAGAAGCTTTTGGACAATGCTCTCAGCACATGGTGTGACTCTTGGGGATGGTGCTGTGCAGGGACAGGAGTTGGACTATGATCCTTCTGGGTCCCTTCCAACTCAGCTTACTCTGTTATTTTGTATTTTTAGGGCTTTTTAATTTTATGGTTTTAGATGAACAGTCATGAAAACAGACCCTTGCAAGGTATTTAGCAATTTGAAAGATGTTAGGGAACAGAATTCACTGTATCCTTATTATACATGTGTTTCTCCTGTATGAAAAGAGTTCTGTTCTTGTCATCTGCTCTGATGCTCAAAGTAACTTTATGTTTTGTCATCTGCTAAATATATATATAGTCTAAATTTTTTACTTACTGGAGGCTTCTTCTAAAATTCCTATCCAAAACTTCACATTCCAGAAACTTAAGCTCAGTTCTTCCATCTGTATAAAATGAATTTGGCTTCCAGTCTGTGAATTTTCATGATATTTAAATACTGTAGGTGCTACAGCTATTGCAGTCAATAGTTCTGAAAACACTTGCAAGTGAAATATGCCTATAGCCAGAAATACTGAAAAAAAAATTTACTTATTTTTCTTCGAAGATAACTGTCATCAGTGGAAATACTTATTTTTTTAGATTAATCAAAGGACTGTGGGTTTGAAGGGAACTCTTTGTCACTGCAATTTTGTGTTTCATTTTTAAGGTTAATTCAGTTCTAACTTGTAGCATGATCACTGACATTTACATGATATGGGCCATGGGGCCTTCATGCAGAAAGTGAATTCACACAGATCAGAAATAGCTTAGAAGAAAAGTGCAAAATGTCTTCGGCAGTTATCAACAGTATTTTTAATCTCCCCTCCTCCCTTCCACTGCTCTAAAAAGAAGTAGCTGAGCTGGATGAATGAATGTTTGATACAGAGGATGATGCAGATTGTTGGCACATACCCAGTGCACATCTCAAAACTACAAAGTTTACAACACAGATCTTATGTTATTTCACTACTAGTGAAAGGTGAATGACTTTGAAGAGTGGAAGTGAATGTGGTGGAAATAATATGCAGGGTTTTCTGCTTTGCTGCAAAGGAAACACTGATTTTTGTTTTTACAGAAATACGTTTGGTAATGTTCTTTCCGTATTAAAACTCTTATCTAAATCTTACAGGATATAGTGTTCTTTGTCCTGGCGTGTATATTTTGCTATTTAGTGCAAGTTTTTGAGATAAAGCAAAATGATAAGTTAGAAAACCAAATCACAGCTGTGTAAAGAAAATTATAGCAGACTGAAATAATTTGTATGTTAAAACATGTTCAACGAGTGTTCACTAGAGAACCTCTCTAAGAAGTGAAATGTCACAGCAAAACCTTACAGGCTTTCCTATGGTCTTGTATATGAAATGTTCTGTTGCCTTCTTGAAGAGTCCTCACCATTCAGAAGATGAGTAGTACTTTGCCAATGATTTTTATCTGAAAAAATATATTGGAGACTTTTTATCAATGTAATTCAGCTCCTAGAAACATGAGCAGTTTCTTAAAAGTCATTCTGTATTCAGTAAAGGAAAATTATGAGAATTCAGCCTGTTGCAGGTATTGGGAGCTTATGCTGATAAATCAGTTGGCCACTAATCAATTTCTGAAGCTTCAGAAATACTTCATATGTATCTGACAGTTTTCAAACAAATAAAAGCCACTCTGTTGTCTTCTGCACAGGTTTTTCTTTCTGATGCATGTAGAATAAATAGAGCAGGTGTGTTAGGAACTGTGATGTAATTTTGCAGATTGGGAGCCAAGAACAAGTTCTGCATGCACATATCTCCAACTTTAAAAGAAGAGCAGACTTAAAAAACAAGGAGTACTTGAGCATAAAAATGTGACTTGCTTGACACCTACTTGTTCATTTAGTTACTCCCAGAATAATTCTTCTCTTAGGAAACATGATTTGTTTGGTTGAAACAAGGGAAGGAGGGGAGCGAAGCAATACAGTTTTAAAGAATGGGGAGCTGATGATGGCAAGCACTGTATGGCTTGGAGACAGGAGATTAAGGAGGTAAAGTTATTAATAAAAATCTGTGGGCAGTAGAGTACAATGGAGTTCTTTAAATATAGAGGATTTTCTTGAAGGGTACAAAAGCTTAGTAATGATAGAAGTCCAATACTGGGCAAGGATGATAAATTTCTGCTGTGCAGAAAAAGGTATAAATATTCAGTAAATATTTTGTTCTGTATTCAGAAAGAGGCTGGATGATGCTTTTACATCTCACCACCTCCATCATTAGTGATGGGAAGAATGTATTATCACTGTACCAGCAACTATTAATGTTAAATGTTTTTAAATCTGCTGCACTGACACCTACAGATACTAAAAAAGAAAAAAGCTTAGAAGCTGTATGAATTATTCATTTTGAGTTTTAACAAATCATGGAACAGTGGAGAAATTTTAGAAGGCTGGAGGTGAAGGGGAACTAATGTGCCCAAATTTAGAACATATAATAAGTGCACCTTGACAAGGCCAATAGTAGTATGCTGTCAGTGAAGATTTAAAGGAGAATTGCATAATTAATGCTGATGAGAATGGGCAAGTCAGACCTACACTGTACTGCTGCATGGGGTTACTCATTTCTGTAAACTGGTATTAGGCTGACTGGCCTGTAGTTCCCCAGATCCTCTCTCTTGCCTTTCTTGAATATGGCTATGTGCCATTTTCCAGTCTTTGGGAATCTCCCTCGATGCCATGACTTTTAAAAGATGATGAAGTGCATCCTTGCAGTGACACTGATCAGCTCTCTCAGCACTACTGAATGCATCCTCTGATCCTATGGATTTGTACAACTGCATCTTCATCTACTGTTGGTAACGTTGTATCAGTGCCTCAGCCTTTTCCATGGCTTCCTTCACCTTCTCTGCTAAGCATTAGGCCCACTTTTTCCTTAGCCTTTCTTTTGTGACCTTTGCCTTTCTTAACTCTCTGTGAACAGTGTCCTAAATAATTAGAGCTGTGCTGTAATCTACAGACACTGAACATGACTAGCAAAGTCTGGATTTGGACATAAAGTAGGAATTAGTGCTTCTATTCAAAAAGTAGATGTTTGGTTATTTAATTACCCAAAGTGAGCAGAACTTCAGTGTTAGAATTTGAAGGCTTGACATGACTTAAGCAGTGTAGGTGTCCCATAACATGGTTTTTATAGTAAATTAATGAAAAGGTACTGTGTGTGTCAAACCAAAAAAACCTAGTTGCCCTAAAAGCTTGGTCATGCTTAATTGTTTTCCTCTTGAAGTACTAATTCAGTTTGGTCTTGCTTAGTTTGAGATTTAACTGAATGCATTTGGAATACAAATATCCGTAGGAACAGAAGACAAAGCTGGAGGCCCATAGAGAAAGAAGAATGTTCCCAGGGTTAGCATAGACTGCACACCACAGCTGGTTGCTGGACAGCATCCAGGAATAATTTTGACATGTTTGTTTCACATTTTTTCTCCGTGAACATGTTTTAAGGACACTTCATTAAAAATGTCAGATAGTCTTTGAAGCTCTGTGCCTTTAACGTTTTTCAAACAACAAACAGGGTGGTGGATACAAAAATGAAAATTATTTTGGCAAGGACTATTTGCACAATGAGAACAACACAGTCTAAGTGAGTGAAGGCAGTAAACCAGGACAGGTTAGATTTTGATGTATTCTTCTTTGTATTTTTAACTGTGTGGAAGTTTTTTTAGTAAGTATGGTTCATTAGTAACATAGTGCTGGTAGACAGTAATAGACTGCAAAAAAGGAGAGTCATTTAAATGAATAATAGAATATGTTGTCCTGTATATTTTCTAGGAATGGTGTACCAGTTTGAACAGCAGCTGATATTTTGTGTGCTTCTTGATGCTGGTCAATAAAGCGTGTCACCAAAACTAGATAAGCCTGTAGAATATTTGTGTCTATTTAAATTTTACTATTTGTATTAAAAAATGTGTTTATACTAGTTTGACTAGAAAATACCCTCTGTTATGTTCTGATTGTTCTTAAAATAAATGACACATTAGTCACTTCAGCCCAGAAGTTGCTTTTTCAGTTGGATCAGAGCTCTGAGAGATCCCAACCAGGGAACTGGGGCATCCAGGAGAATCCATCCAGAGCAGTGACAGTCCTTTCCCAGAAAATGAGAGCGATGTGACTGAGCAAAGAATGCAGGCGAACAGCTGAGCTTCTCTGTGGGGTCTGTATGAATTAGTCTGGGCGCAGCAGCAACAGGGAGAGCAGATGCTGCCTCTGCTGCCTCTGCTGCCTGTGCTCAGCTGGGCTGTCACTGCCCTGGCTGCAGCTCTCATGAGGGTTCCAGACCTGTAGTTCACATCTTCAGCTGTGCATGTTGAACTGCCCTTAATTATGCAAGATAATTTTGAGTGCATTGGTTGTGTGTTAGGAATTCTTTTTATCTACAAGTATAAAATTTATGCAATATTCTTTAACACTTAAGGCACCTACTGTGACAGAACTTTTATTAAAATGTGACCTATTAATTTTTGCACGAAATTTGGAACTCTGGCTTTATGAGGGTACTTCAGTGAGATTATATTCTAATTTGCAAACTTACTGTTTGATGATACTTCCAGAGTAGAACAGTTTATTATATGCTTGGGAGGCAGTAAAGGTGGAAGTCATATAAGATTGAAGTTGCTTGTGCTAGTCTTTAGATTTTTACAGGTTTTTTAGGTGTGACCTGTTAAATACATACTCCTTTCTGGTGAGTTGGATCATGTTTGGGAAACATAAGATACAACTCATAGCTGGGCAATGTTTTTAATGTTGAGTATTGTTTTAAAAAATATCCAACTATTGTATTTACATCTCCAGTTTTAAAAGTGTATGTGTTCTTGAAGTGTACTGGATGCTCAACTATCCAGAAAAACCTCATCCTTAACCTTGAAACAGTCTGGGCTAGCAGTGTTAGAGGGCAGAATCAGTGCAGCACCAAAACAGTCAGAGCAGTTCTTGGTACAACATCTGATTTGTTACCTGGAATATTTCTTACTACAGGGCTGTCTGCAAGGACCAGTTGTGCCTCACAAAGGGTACTCATGCTCAAATGAATTCTACTTTTTCAGTAGAACTTAGAAGTTATTTTTTAGTTCAGCTGAAGAAAATAGGCTTTTTCCTTCAACATATGTCAGTAAATATTTGAGTGTATAATTCAAATTAAGAGCTTTTTTTGAGAGGAATTAGGCCTTAGAATTTAGTTTGCTTTAATGGTCTTAGGCAGTGTTAGTTTTTTTGGCTCTAATACCATTTTCCTGTTCTTTGTTTCTTTAACTTCTGTCTTAGAAGTTCGTGTGTGTGTTACAGGTGAGCCCTTTTGAGGGGGACTTTTAACAGAAAGTCATTAGAAAGTAATTTAATTTTAACATCTTGGGAATGCCTCCCGTCTTGGCCTAGGTCATTTATTGCTTGATTTGGCACAGTCATAATGATAGTAAACTGCTTTATTTTTATTCTTAATTTTAATTTTGGTTTTTTAATTCTTGAATGCTTGTTTTTCTTGGGTCTGTGAATATGATACATTGAAGTTACAAAACATACACTGCATTTTATAAAGTATAGAAGATATTGCTGCACAAACTTTATAAACGCCACAATGCAGCTTTCTTGACCTTTCAAGAAACTTGTAATGAAAATTGTTATAGAAACAGCTGTAGATATCATTTTGATTTCAGGTGTAGATATAATTTAGGTATTTGATTGTCATCAAATAAGATGATGCTCTTATTTGGTACCATGGCAAAATTGAGTACTGTGCTCAAGTTTGCAGCTGTGAAATCAGAAATAATTCCATTATTTTAGTCAGAATTGCAAAAGCAATTCACCTTGCAAAGCTTGGAGTGTTTTTTTGCTTTTTGTTGGCTGTTGGGTTTTTTTCTAAGTAGAACATTAACAACATACCCAGACTATATGAAAATAGTGGAACCCTGTAAAAAATCCTTCCTGCATGACAAAGGAAGTTTTATAAGAGGGATGCAGATTAGTGACAAAATAATTGAAAATACTTCAGCCAAAATAGAAAAAGTGATTATTTCTTATTTAGTCTCTACAAAGTTTAAGGGCCATCTGTGATTCTGTGAAGAATTCAGCATCACACTTCAAACATATCAGTCAAATTGAGTGGGTGGATGTAGCTCTTAATCCTTTAATTATTAATGGAATTTTTAGGGCTGTGTTATCTGACACATTGAAATAGATTTTTTGTATGTGTGATTATGTTTTGAGGTACCAAGTATCTCCAGAATATATTAGGACTACCAGATTAAACAAAACTTGCTCTCCTTTCAGCATTGCAGACCTGGCTGGTTCTTCTGTAGTCTAAAATGGATAATTAACAGACTCCTAAAGCTTTTGGTGGAAGTTGTAACACTACTAGTATTAACTTATTCTTCAAATGTTAAAAGTTGAGGAAGATTTAAAAAACCCAAGTAAAATACAACTAATGGGTTTTTTTGGTCTTTCCTTTAGTCCTCTTTAATTATTTTGGTTGGTACCTTTGTATGTTAACCTTATTCTGCTCTTTGAAATAACCTGGTCTTCTGTAGTGTAAAAACTGGTTATTTATGAGGTAAATAAAAAGTATATATGGCAATTTATTACAAAATATCTTTAGTCTCTGTTGATCACTGAAGTTCTCTTTAATCCATCAGCATAGCTGATGGATTAGATACGAAATATGGGAGGCTTAGCTAATTCTGAAGTGTGGTAAGAGCATTGCAACAGGAATTGATGGAACTATCTCTCCTATGTATGTAGACCCAATCTTTCTGTCATTTTCAGGCTACCCTTTGCTGTCAGTTAGTAAATAAAATTTGATTTCTGAAAGGCAACTGTTGAGATTTTCAAGACCTGTCTGGATGAAGCTGTAAGGCCGGTGTTGATCCTGTTTTAAGCAGGGAAGTTGTTTGGGATGACCTTGTGCAGTTCCTGCCAACCTGAATGATTTTGTGAGTAGCTGTGTACCCCATCATAGATGTTTGTCTGGTTCTGTGAAGTTTTAGCAGTTTCACTGAAATTGCTGTTT
Source organism: Monarcha castaneiventris obscurior (assembly GCA_026261815.1). NCBI lineage: Eukaryota > Metazoa > Chordata > Aves > Passeriformes > Monarchidae > Monarcha > Monarcha castaneiventris. The sequence goes on from JAMPIT010000230.1 coordinate 12,168,266, forward strand.
AGTGTTTGTGGTATTGTTTATCTGAAAAGAAAGCTAAGGTACAGCAGCAGGTACACAGAGATAAAATACATAGTCTGCTCTTGTTAGATCAAACGAGCAATTAATTATGAACAAAAGTCAAGAAGTCTCACAATTCAATCAGGCATTGCAAACTGAAAACCATAATGGTGTGCTGCAATTCCACCATCAATGATGTAATGTATTACTAACAGAAGTGTAAGATACATAGGTTGAGTCTTACTAAACTGCATTGTTGAGAATCCCAGCAAAGCTTTTAAGCAGTTTGGACCCAAGCAATAAATTAATGGTTAATTAAGAACCAGGATAACGTGGTGGTGTGGAGGAACAGGAGCAGAAAGAACCGTGCAGTTTGAATTTTAAAGTGAATTCTAGATTAGTCATTACCCACTAAGAATGGTACGAGTTTCTGTTTTTTGTTTTGTTTTAAGTACTAAGTTAATTTGATTTTAAATTGTAAGAACTATGGACAGCATAGATTTAATGTAGTATGTGATAAAAATGAAATTTGTATTTTCCAGAACTATTGTTTCTAGCTATTCTCAGAATCAAGAACAAAATGTATTAATTTGTATTGATTCATCATTTCACAGTTACTTTCACACCACTAATAATCAAGACTGTATTTTAAATTAGAAGCTTTTGTAATGCAGAGTGATGGCAGAGATGTCTAACCCAGGCATGGAACTTAAAACGGTCTCCAGTTCGTGGCATTCAGAGCCCTCCTACTGAGAAGGGATTTACTAAGGAAAACATAATTGCAATCTGTTTTTTTAAATTGGAAATTTGGGAAAAAATGTGTTATTTTTTGACATTCAATGAATTGTCTAATATGAGGAATAATAGTGACCATGCTCTTTTTAAATTTTTTTGGAATGACGTTGTTTTCTTAAATGGAAAATAGTTTGGTTTATTTATACTCATAGAAACTGTTCAAGTCCACTTTATTTAATACACACACATTTCATAAAATGAAGAATCACCTTCTTTAGCTTTCTCTTGTCCCAGTGTCTTTTTGAGAAATTTCACTTTCATACATTTTTTTGCAGGTCTTTGAATTTGCTTTTTTGGAGATAAATACAGTTGTAAAATAATAATTAGTATGCTAGTTTGTCTACAATAGTAGAAAATGTGTGGAACAGCCTCATTTCTCGCAGTGTATGTGCTAGTCTTTATTCATACAACTGAAAAACCTTCAAGCTGATTTCAAAAGACTTATCTCCTCAAGAAAAGCAATCATTTTTCATTTGCCTGCTATTTTAAGCCAAACGTTGATGTTGCCCTATGTTGTTTCATAAATAAGCTTTTATTCTCAGCAACATGTTACTGAAAGTGGCATAGAACCTGTCGTGTAGGCACAGTTCCACTCTGACAGATGGGCTGAGTGTAGGCTTGCCAGCCAACCATTCCCCACATCACCCAGCAGAGTATGAAGGGAAGCATTTTTGTCCAGGATTGCCACTGTGGCATTCAGTGCATGTAAGGCTTGAAGTTCATTAAATGCACCCGGACTGGTCCATCTTGCAGGATGACCAAAAATTTAAAAATAGCCTGGGTTTTAGGTTCTGCTGGGTTTATACTGTTCTGTTTCTTTTTGTGGTTCTGCTGAAGTCATTTAATGGGCTCAGCTAAAAGAATTCAGCTATGGACACACATTTGTCCGTGATGAATTATCTAAGTATGGAAACATAAGCAGTGAACAATTTCACACACTGTTTGTGACTACAAGCATATCTCTTCGGATATAGAATAGGAAGACAAGGATCTACTGATATAGGATTAACTCCTGATGTAAAAATATGTATAATAGAAAACATTGAATAAATCAGACATTTGAGACTGAAGATGCGAATAGTGAAATGCAGAATATTTTTGTAGGTTTTCAGAAATGCAAGTCAGCTATTGCTTGGTTTTTGGGGTTTAGGATTTTGGAGGGGTTTTTATTTTTTAAACAAATTGGCTTAATGCCTTGTGCGTGATTTTATAAAGTAGCCAAGCACTGCAGGCTTTTGGCAAATAGAGTTGCTTGAACAAATGCTTTTGTGTGTTACACTAGTCAGTCATTGTGTCTGTCATTTTTATCTTCCTCTATTTTTGTATAGCTTCAATGTTTTAATCTTTTATTTCCAGTCTAACTTGGTCTTTATATAAAAATGGATTTTGCTAGCTTTCCTGGAAGCTATGCTGATTCAGTACATTCAGGCTTCTTGGGGAACTTGGTTTCAGTTGAAAAGTTTCTAAATTATGGGAAATAATGTTTGCATGGCACTCGTTTACAAGATGGCACAGTATGTGAAAGAACAGGTGTGAAGAATGAAGTGAATAAAATTGCTTTTGAAATACAAATGGGCATTTCATGGGTTTCTGTCAGGAGAATATCTTTTCTAAACTGTACTAAGTATTTAATTTTTCTTTTTAGCTGGATGTTTTCCTTCTGAAATTAAATTACATGATATTTGACTAACACTTCTTTACATGCTTAGTTTTAAATTAAAATTCATAATTAAGCTTAATATGAAATAACAAGGTTTGATTTAATGCTTTCTTCCAGTACCTGAACTAATGTTCACTGCATTAGAAGGTGCAGTCATCATTGAGAAGCTTTGTTCTTTTAACAAAAGGTACCAAAAATAAATTTGGGTAGGGTCATAGTGGTCTAGTTTAATACTGTTATGATAATAAGTCCTATAATTACTTTCAGATAGTTCTTCTTTCCCAGAGGACGAGGTTTTTAGTTTTGATGTCTGCTTAAAGCATGAGGATGACAGTAAAATTAATGTCATAACCTTTACAGCCTATTTATCGCTTTCTCTGTAATATCCTAAAGGATTTTGTGTAACATCTAAGATAAATGTCTTAGTATGGACAAGCATCAAATTAGGTTAATTGGGTTCAACTGATATTCATATTCAGTATGTCTATCAGGACACCTGTTTCATATAAAAGACCTGTGGGTATCTTTCCGTGAAAATTGCTTTTAAATTATTACATGTCTCTGTGTCCTTTGGTTGTTAAAGACTAAGTTACAGTATGGGATTTTTTTCCAGTTTGCTTGCTATTTTTGCCTCTTAGGGATAATAAAATTTATCCTTTCATTCTCTGGTAACATAAGGAATAGTACAGGCATGATAGAGCTTATTTTATGGCATTAAGAGAGATTTTACTTTCTAATTCTGTCCAACTTCAACTCCACTTCACTTGAAATTCTTGTAATAGATTTCTTTTCATCTCTGAGTAGTCAGCAGATTTCTAGAGAACTAATTTGAGTTCTGGAGTACTGTGACTTGAATGATTTTATTTAGTGTCTTACAGTAGAGTTATACACTGAGCAAAACAAATTTTAAGATTATATAGAATTTAAAATTTAATTTTTATCATTTTGATAAGCTCTCACGTGGAGAAGAATTTATGATGCTGCCAGATAGAAATAATCTGTGTCATCTCCTGTATTTGGAAAGAGCAGTTTTGGACTCAAATATGACCAGGGAAGAGTGAAAGAACGTTTGTGTCTTCAGTATTCAATAAAAACATCATGACATGCTGAATTATTAGTTGGTCAGCAGCCTACAATTTTTTCTGAATATGAGTGTAAAAGAGGTACAAAATTTAATTAGCAATTTTAGTTCCAAGCTTAGGTTTTTTTTTGAACATCAGCATGTTTTTTTAATGGGAAGTGGTCATACCAAGCCAGATTTATAGTTAAATGGAAAAAAAAAATCCAAAAACCAAGAACCTGCTCAGGGCAGGCATAAGTAGTTTTGTGGATGTTATAACCTTCAAATTCTAAAAGTTTGAATCAATGCACAGTACAGAACGTTTTGATAAGACTGTATTTTATGTTTAGGACATGCATAAAATGTGTGTAGATAATAAATACCTGGTAAATATGTTACAGTCTAGCAGAAAAGTGTCAAACTGTCAGAGAAAGGATCAAAAAGACAGGATCACAGTTGATGTATTTGAAAACAGTGTAAAACACAGGACAAATGCACAATGTTTATGGTTTGCTTTGTAAACTGTGTATGTAGTCAAAGAAAACATACATATAAGGATGGATAGAAAAATTTGAGGGGATGATAAGAATTTGTCCTGATTTCAGAATCTTGAGCTCTTCAGTTTTTCCAAAAAGGGAAGTTACTTGATTAAATATCTCCAAATATAAAGTGTGGTGAAAGGTTCTCTCATATAACAACAATAAAAAAGCTATTTATGAATTGCTGAAAGAAATCATCAATGTTAATTGGAGAAATTATGCTCTTTTAAAATTATTATGACTATTATTAAGAGCAGGTGATCAATGTACTTGTCTGTCAAATAAGCACTGGATTTTCTAGGTTAATACCATTACCTTACTGCAGTTAGAGTTGAATTCAAATCAGAGCTGCCTCTACAAAATGTTTGGATTTATATGATCCAACTTTGTGTTGTAGGGTTAGGGTTTGTGAATATGTCTGGGAAGAGCACTGGAAGAATGTCTGGAGCTTCTATTTCCACATGGTATTCTAAGAGTTGTTGATCTGTATCCTGAAGTCTGGTTTGTTATAGTTCTAAAGATGGGGCACCCTCTTAACATGTTTTGATGCTCCCATACAAAGGGGGAAAGACCATGCAAACCTAAAAAAATGTGACTTTGAAATAATAATTTTGAGAATATTTATATGAACATTTCTCAAACTGTTTTTACAAGAATATGTGTTGCTTTAAATGTTTCAGTACGTTTTGAAGTGCTGTAAATACTAAGGGGGAAGAAAAACTTCTGACTTTGATTCTCTGAAAAGCTGTGATTGATCAATGCGGCCTTGAAGAAGGATGTCTTACAACGTGGGTAACGGAGAAATTGGAAATAGGTTTTTAGAAGTGTCTCACCATTCTGAAATTACATTGACGTGGTCTGTTCCATTCTTGGATGTGTAGAGGGAGTTTTCTGTATGTTCACACGACACCAAACTACATTTAGATGAGCCAATGTGTGTTTGTGTGCTGGGTCTGACAGCTCAGGGGTTGGCTGCTTAAGTACCACGGACAGAGGCTCTTGGAGGCAGTCAGGGATCTGTTGATAGGCATCAGCAATCTGCTGCCAGGAGGTGCTGGTTGATGCACCAGGGCTGCTTGGTACGTATGGCTCAGCACAGAAGGTACAGAACTTCCCCTGTTTGCTGTGTGAGAAGTCTCCTCACAGCAGCCACACTCAGTGTTCTTTTATGCTTTGATATTGAACTTCCTGAAAATGGAATTGTTTTTGTCTGTTACTTTACTGCTACCTACAGAACCATCTTCCTAGAACCTCACCCTTGCTTTCTGGGAGTCTATTGCATGATAGTAAGGAAATATATTCAAGGCTTATTTTGTTTGGTAATTGCATCAGTGTTTGTCCTATATATTTCTGTATTTAACCAAAACTAATCTTTGGTACTTCATGTGCTCAGAAGATGGGTCTTGAGTGCATGTCTGGCATGTTGTTTATGTAAGATTCTCCTGGCTGTTAAATTGCTCAGGAAAGTAAGCAATCTCCATATCTGTGCAGCCGGCTTTGTTCATGGGAATGTTGTAGCTGTACACGAAAGGTATGAAAGCCTAGGTTTGAGTAAACCCCCAAGAAGTTGTAGTTCCATTTGTGTCAGTCAATGGACTTATCTGTTACCTTCCCAAAGCCTCCTGCTGCATCAGGAGAACAAGAGCTTTATACCCTTTGTGATGTCTAACATGTTAGTGGTGGTCAGTGGAACCAAACCATTAGACATCCATTCCAGAAGATAGGCTGTTTTATGAAAAATACGTCTAAGTGGATAACAACAATTTTATATTATCATTATAGTCTACTATGTTTCTGTTAACTGACTGTTGAATCCCACTTCACCAGGGCTTGAACAGCACACTCAATAGCACTGGAAAGAAGTAGCCAACTCTTAATTTACTGGGTGGCCATTTGATGTAAAGCCATTTTGTCAAATGTAGCGCATCAAATCTTGTTTTACATACCAACACGGCATTAAGGAGAGATGGCAGTGTAATGTTTGGTTCACAAGAGCAAGCTAATACCTTTATTGTAGCATCCATGGAAGATTCTGCTGGTCAGACAGTTACGTGGGATCTGTGCAGTCACATAGAACCACAGAATGCTTTGGGTTGGAAGGGACCTTAAAGGCCACCTAATTCCAACTGCCCTGCCATGGCAGGGAACTTTCCACTAGACCAGGTTTCTCAAAGCTGCGTCCAGCATGGCCTTGAACACTTCCAGGCATGAGGCATTCACAGCTTCTCTGGGAAAACTGTTCCAGTGCCTCACCACCCTTACAGTCATCTGATCTAAACCTGTCCTCTCAGTTTAATGCCACTACCCCTTGTCCTCTCTGTACATGCCCTTGTAAAAAGTCCACTCCAGCTTTCCTGTAGGCTGCTTTTATGTACTGGAGGGTGCTGTAAGGTCTCCCTGGAGCCTTCTGTTCTTCAGGCTGATCAGCCCCAGCTCTCCTGGCCTGTCTTCATAAGGAGGTGCTTCAGCACCATGATCAGCATAGGGGCTCTCCTCTGGATCCTCCCCAACGGGTCCACATGTTTGAAGGGAAATGATTGCTTAACCCTGTAACCTGTGGTTCTCCAGGTTGTGCATTGTCTGGGTGGGATTCATGACTGTCCTCCTTCCTGGCTTTAAGAGGGGTGTTTAATTACAAGAAGCCTACGTTAGTAGTACACAGTGTTGAAATATGGAGAGCACATATAGAGGTCCAAAGAAACACTTGGTTTAAAACTCAGGTGGTGTTTTTGTGAGAGCTATGGACATACTGGGATCCTTTCTGAAATACAAGTCTGGAAAGCATTGCCATTATCCTGCTCATTTTTTGTTAGTTTCTAAAAAATTATCAGAGCTTCTAAGTATCTGTATTTCTTTCTAGGAATGTTGTCGTAACTATTAAAGGGCATAATGCAGAATCCGTTAACAACTTCTGCAGGTATAGTATGCTTTCTATACTTTTTTTAGAAATTAGATACTTGTGATTCAAAATGTGGAAGAAATATCATCATTATTAATCACTGTATTACTTGTGTCTAGTATTCTGCTGTGATATGATTTGAAAAAAAAAGACATTATGCAGCATTTATCACTTTAAACAATTACAATACTAAAATTGTTTTCTTCTTTAGGGCACTGCTAATTACTGTTAGTACCTGTAGCTGAAACTTGAAGTGCAAAATTCTGCTTCTTGTTTGAGTCAGCAGAATTAAGTATTCAGGTTTTATTAAAATTTTTTTAATCTTTATATATTTTAAAATCCCTGCTGTATTTGATCCCCATATTAAATGGGGTCAAATCTGTCTGCAAATGATGCTACACAATTAGCAGGAACAGGAAAATAAATATTAACTTTGATTTTTTTAAATGCCTTTTATCCAGCATTCCCATTAGTATGAATATTTTTTTTGTGTTTAATTCTTTCCTCTGTGTGGTCTCTTGAAAAGTTGTCTTTCATGTGATTTAGTTTTCAATAGGGTTAGCGTCTTGATTTTTTTCCCTCCATTATTAGTAACAGTATTTGTGTATTCCCAGGCCTCTAAATGTGTAGCTGTAACATCAGTTTCCTTTCCCTTTTGATCTGTCTCAATGCTAATGTTTAAATATGATTTTTTAACATGAATGACATTTTTAATGATACTTGAATGTGAGTGAACGTTTGATGGATATGACATCAGCTCTAATGGACCTTTCAGAACCATTTCTGGTTGTCAGTTAAGTTTCCGTTGTTAGTACTTATGTTAATTAAGAAGAGCGCTATATATTACTTAATTTGAAGCCTTGAGCTTTTACTGTCATGTAAGTTTATACTTTACCTGTTTTGTGAAGACTGAGTATTTTTATGATGCTGTAATAATTCTGAGGAAGCTGTTCCAGAAGCATGTCATTCTAATTGATCTTAGTTGATGAGTTCTGTGTCTCCTGGGACTATTCTTTCAAGGAAGACAGTACTTACTGTTGGTAAAGCTGTCCACCCCAGAGTGTGCTCTACGTTCCTATGCTTGTGACTGAAGTACTTAATTCTAATATTTAAAAGCATTAATTTAATTTTTCCTTTAAGTAACAGGAATTTGACCCTGGTTATAGTCTTATGTTAAAGCCATTTCTGAAGAGTAGTAGGAGAATATAGACTGTGAAGCTGTTTGCAAACTTCAGACTAATAATTTGCTTTGAAATTTTATTGAAGGCTTTTTCTTTTTTCCCTTGAATCAAAATCCATTCCAGTCAGTTTCCTGTTACTAACTTGTACCCAGAGGGAATGATAAATTTGGAAGTGAGCTTCCATGTTAGAAGTCACAGAATAACAGAGTAAGCTGAGTTGGAAGGGACCCAGAAGGATCATAGAGTCCAACTCCTGTCCCTGCACAGCACCATCCCCAAGAGTCACACCACGTGCTGAGAGCATTGTCCAAAAGCTTCTTGAACTCTGTCAGGCTTGGTGCTGTGACCACTTCCCTGGGGAGCCTGTTCCAGTGCCCAGCCACCCTCTGGGTGAAGAACCTTTTCCTGATATCCAACCTAAACCCTCCCCTGACATAACTTTAAACCATTTCCTTGAGTCCTGTCACTGGTCACCACAGAGAAGAGATCAGTGCCTGCCCCTCCTCTTCCCTTCACAAGATTGCACTGAGGTGTCCCCTCAGTCTCCTCCAGGCTGAACAGACCAAGAGACCTCAGCTGCTCCTCACCCAGCTTCCCCTCAAGGCCCTTCACTATCTTTGTGGCGCTCCTTTTTGCGCTTTCTAACGGCTTTATATCCTTCTTACACTGTGGTACCCAAGACTGCCCCCAGGACTCGAGGTGAGGCTGCCCCAGAGCAGAGCAGAGCAGGACAATCCCTCCCTTGCCTGGCTGGTGATGCTGTGCCTGATGCCCCCCAGGACACACTTGGCCCTCCTGGCTGCCAGGGCACTGCTGGCTCATGTTCACCTTGCCATGGACCAGGACCCCCAGGTCCCTTTCCATGGCACAGCTCTCCAGCCTCTCATTCCCCAGTCTCTACATCCAGGATTGCCCCGTCCCAGGTGCAGAATCCAGTGCTTTGCCTTGTTGAACTTCATGTGGTTTCTGATTGCCCAGACCTCTCATTTGTTGAGATCTCTCTGCAGGGCCTCCCTAGATCGTGACTGGGAGCTATATCAGTGTGAAATAATGATATTCTATAAATATAGTAGTTTCAGTAAGTTTTTTTGCTATGATACTTTTTTTATCTTTGTATCAAGTACCACTTGTTTCTTAAATGTAGCACTTTGAAAATATGGAAGGTATTAGTAATTTGTGATGATTTATGTACAACTCTAATGTTGGCATATTTCTTACAAATAAAACTTTTGAAAATAGATTATATTGGAAATGGAACTTATCCATCAATTGCATTCGGTGTGGCATATTTGTCAGTTTCTGTACTTTGAGTGTTCTCCTTACTTTTCAGTTAAGTAGGGAAGTAATGATTACTGCAAGTTCTTTGAGTGGCAGCTAAACTGTTCACTGCTGCCATTTGTCATGTAATAGCAGGTGTTCTGTAATTTGATCCATACTCCTTCAAGACATCTGTATTTTTCTCCATTTAAAATATTTTATAAGAAGGGTGACTGTCTTTTATGTAGCAAGCAATTATAACACCATGTTCGACTAGATGCACTTTTCTGAAAAATGGTAAGTATCTAACTTGTCAAATCTTATTTTTTCCTCGGAATTATGAAATTATAATTTCATTCATATGACAACAATGACATGACAACAATCATTGAAGTATTATATGCGACTATTCACATTCGTGTTAAATATTTACCATTGAGCAAGTGCTGGTATTTTTTATAATGCTCTATGATGACATACAATACCACTGTGCCTTAGTGAACTGAAATACTGTTGGCATTGTCACATCTATAAAATGTTTTTGTTAAATGACTCTAACATGAAAGAATTGTGTATCTTATACAAATATTTTGCAAAATATAAGGTTGTCCTGGTTTATTTATCTAATAGGTTTTGTCTTTTTAAAATATATGTTGGAAAAGGATATCACATGCTAAAGTAATAGTTTTGGTCTTGGAGCCTGTTTATTTTAATTTTTTTTAGAATCATAGGTCAAGTGTGGTTCTGTACATTCTATATCCATGTTAGTATGGTTATTTGGTGCTGGGAGATCTCAAACTTCCATTAGCCTTGTAAATGTGTTTCTTAGCATCAACTCTCACTTTGCTGGAACCCCTGCTGCCTTTATATCATTAACATAAATGCAGGTGCAAATAGCATTTATGTACTTTGATAGAAAGCAGTTGGAGACGTTTCACTGTGGGACACGACACTTTCAGATTGTGTACATCTGTTCAAATAATGTATCCAAGCCAATGACATGAATGCAAGGATAAAACATCTGCCCCTGAGACCATTTGCCATACAGCAGATGCTTACATCTTTATTTATGCAGATGGTTTGTGTGATGAGCTGAGCAATGATGAAAGCAAGAAAGTTTGACAGTGATTTCAGGGTATTCCTTGGGATGGGAAAATATTTTGGTAACAGTGTTTTTTGTTTTTTTTTCATATGCCTCCTGAAAGAAGAACATCCAGTGTAAATACTGGTGTTTCTAGTAACGTGGCCACGGACGTGCCATTTTGGGCACTGGCTAGATTAACACAGGATCAATAAAGGATTTTTTTTTTTTTTAAATCTCAGGCACAATACTCGTACTGCAGTTACAGAGGATGCTAAATAGTTTAATAGGAGGAATTACTTTTAAACGGGAAGGCTCAACAGCTTTGCTTTAAGATGCTCTCAAGTTATATAAAATGCTGAATTTACTGAAAAGTTTGCAGACACAATGTTTTTAAATACTAAGGTAACTCGTCATGAAGTTGTTCGGAGGTTGGGTGCGGTGCTGTACCTGATTTTTCAGGACAAGCCGTGTTTAGCATTACAGAATTATTAGGCAAATAGAGCAGCCTGTCTGGTTTGAAACTTCGGGTGGGGCGGTGTCCGTGAGCCGCGGCTCCGGGCAGGGCCGGCGCCGGGAGCGGGGCTGCGGGGCTGCGGGGCCGGGAGCGGGGCTGCGGGGCTGCGGGGCCGGGAGCGGGGCTGCGGGGCCGGCGACGGGAGCGGGGCTGCGGGGCCGGCGCCGGGAGCGGGGCTGCGGGGCCGGCACCGCCTCCCTCTGCTGCCGCCGCTCCCGGGGCTCCTTGGGCACGGAGCGAGCGTCGGCAGCGCCGCGCTGGGGCTGCGGGTACCATCTCTGGCCTGCGTTCCTGGCGGCTGCCTTCCTCTCTCCAGCCCCTCGTCTGCTGGCACCGCTGCCGGCCTTTGCTGATCCATTATCGCCTCTCAGCAGTGTGTGTCGTAGTTCCTTTACAGCACATCCACCACCTTCTCCTGAGAGCCAGCGCTGCCTTTAAACAGCACGGTGACTAGCATGGGCAAGCTAGCAATGCCAATAAGCACTGCAAATAATTGTAATTATGCACTGGGGGAGGAAAACCAATCAGACACTGTAATTTAAATTGGTTTCTGCTGTATCCTACTGCCAGTAAGGCTCTGTTCAAGTTCAGCAGAAGTGATAATTTTATCAGCCAGGACCATAGTACTTCAGAAGGTGTTTTAGTTTTCCTATGCTATACAGATCTATGTCTGTCTTTGAAAAAATATACATACCTATTTGGAGCATGTTGGAGATCCTTTAATCTTTATTTTTGTTTTAATCTTTAGTGGGATTAACTACAGGTAGCGATGTTTTGCATATCTCAGCCAGAGCTGGAGAGTCTTTTTCTGAAGAAATGTGGCTCATGAAGAAAGTAAAGGGCACAACTAGAGCAAACAAAAACTTTAGATAGGGATTCCCCATTCAAAACTCAGACCACTTAGGTAATTTTCAGTGAAATTACCTATTAACAAAATCCTCCAGCAACTACTCTCCAGCTATCCTTGAAATTTAATGATTGTTCTGGCCCTTTCTTTGGGGAATAATAAACTTTGTGTATAGTTTATAACAGAAGACTCAAAATAGACCAAGCCAAGACCGACAGTCTTCTGATCCTCTGATTATGAGGGAACATATTTGAGGTTTGTGCTACAGAAGTCTCCATGCAGATGTTTTTAATGCCTCAAGTAAAATATAGTTGCAATATTGAGCCGAAGTAGCAAACTAACTGTTTTCTCATGCATACAGTCTTTCTTTAGAAAAAAGTGCACTGATTCTCACAAAAAAAAGGGGTACTCTTTAGCAGGAATAAAACTTTTGCTTTTTTTGTTGTGTTCTCTATTTGCACATCAGTATTTGCAAAAAAATATTAAATTTTGGGAGTAAGAGGCCTAATTCCCTTACTGAAGTGAGACATATTTTTCTGTCCCAAAGAGGGTTGAACTCTCAGTAAGATGTAAATATGTTGTCTTTTTTGAAAGGAGAGTAAAAATCTAATCAGAAACTATTTTATGATTTATTCATAAAATTGTTCTACTTGACCTTTTTGTGCTGCATAGTTTTTGAAGAATTCTGCCTTCATTTTTTTAGCACACTTGGTCATTACTGTTTCCCGTACTTAAGAGAAAATAAGTCCATTAATTACCACTTACATTAGGCATATTAAAGTTTTTTCCATGTTGATTTGATCTTGCTAGGCCCTTTAAAAATAACTTTGCATTGACTTTACAGGGGATGAATTACTGTTTAGGTCCATATATTTCCTGATGTTCACTAAAAGAAATTTCAACTGGCAATTCTCCCAGGAATTTTTGAAAATCCAATTACAGGTGTTTATCCCCAGTTTCTGAAGTACCTAATTTGTATTTGCAATGCTGTTGGGGGGTTGTGAATTACTAGTTTATGACCAGTGCTTCCATCATCTCCCTTCAACTATTTTCTGAACAATTAGTTCCCCCAAGTGGTTTCATCACTGCAGCCTTGCTTGGCAAATCAGGAATGGTGTCCTCTATGGAGCAGAATGACTGGGCAAAACCCACTGGACTTGCAGTAATACCAAAATAATTTCCATTCTACTCAGTTGTATCCTGTCAGAGCACCAAGGTTTCTAGATAATGCCCACTTGCAGGCTGACATGGTTGGTTGCTGAAACTAGCAGAGGCATAAATAACCGTCTTTGGTGATGTATCTAACAGTGTCTCTCAAACAGAAGTTCCGTAATTAAATTTAGTCACTGTTTTTGTGGTTGCAGAGGCCAGGCACCATTTTGAGCCCTTAGTTCTTATATTGCCATAGTGAGAAAAGTCTGTGTGTAATTTCTTCAGCTCTAAACGTGGAAAAAAGTTATTAGTAATTACAGATGCTTTATGTCTAGCTTTCTTTATGCCAGCTTTCATTTCTTGGTATGAAAATATTTTGATCTGCTTAAGACCTATTAATTTTGTTGACCTTAATATGAAATGAGTAGCTTATAACTTGAAAGACTGTGCCTTCAAAAAAATGGAAAGCTTTTAAAGTTCACAAACACTGCATGAGAGGTGCTAAAAAAGCATGTAGATCTGCTAATAAATGTATTTTAATTCATTGCAAAAGTGTTTAAAAATCTCTTATGTGTATGCATTCTGACTCTCAGGAAGGACTTTGAAGACTTCCTTTATACAGTAGCACAAAAAAGGCTTTTTTAAATAGGATGTGTTAAGCCATGCATTGCCCACATTTTGTATAGAAAGTTGCTTTTGAATAGTGATTTACCTATGTGTGGCTAATACATTTCAGGTCGCAACTCAAAAAAGGTTACCTCAAAGCTGTTGGCCACTTGTAATTCCCTATAGAAATAGTATTTCATACATATTTTAAAAGTTATTTGTGTTGGGACAATACAGAGGTCTATGAAATCTAAATCTATGAGAAATCAAAAATTATGTCTTAAGTAGTACTGTTGCTACTGCTGCTGATATAATGACTAAATTTCTTGATGTGTTAACTTGTGTTTAACAAATCTGCTTTAGTATGGGTATTTTTTTATGTTATGCTTTCCTCTGGGGACAGTGGTACTAAAGTCAAGATGCTGGTGAGACTGATGGGCTAAAAAATTTCTTCCTTGTATCTAGTCTGAATCTATCTTCTTTTAGTTTGAAACCATTATGCTTTGTCCTGTTTCTGCAAGCACTGTAAAAAAGTGTCGCCATCCTTCTTTTCAGCCCCCTTCAGATATTGTAAGGCTCTAATTAGGTCTTCTTGGAGCCTCCCCCAAACTAAACAAACCCGATCACTGCCTCAGCCTTTCCTCACAAAAGAGGTGTTCCACCTTTCTCATCATTTTTGTGGCCCTACTCTGGACTTGCTCCAACAGGTCCATGTCTTTTCTCTGCTGGGGTCCCCAGAGCTGGACACAGAACTCCAGGTGGGGTCTCAGCAGAGCAGAGGGGCAGAATCCCCTCCCTTGCCATGCTGCCCATGGTGCTTTGGATGCAGCCCAGGACACTGTTGGATTTCTGGGCTGCAAGTGCACATTTCCAGCTACACTCAGTTTTTCATCCACCAGTACCCCCAAGTTCTTCTTGGCAGAGCTGCTCTGAATCACTTTAGCCCCAGCCTGTATTGATAGCAGGGACTGTCCTGACCCATGTGCAGGAACTCATGAGGTTCCCATGGGGCCACTTGATCTTGTCCAGGTCCCTCAGGCATCTCATCCTCCAGGTGTGTCAGCTGCACCTCTCAGCTTGGTTTTGGCTGCAGACTTGCTGAGGATGCAATTGTCCATCCCATTGTTTGTGTCACTGATGGAGATAAAGCACAGCACTGGTCCCAGTACGGACCCAAGGGCCACCACTTGTCACCCATCGCCATACAGACATTGAGCTCTTCACCATTACCTTCCAGCCAATTCCTTATCCATCCAATAGTCCATCTATCAATAGAGTTTGTACCTCTCCAATTTAGAGAAAAGGGTGGTAAGGAGGACTGAGTGAAAGGCCTCTCCTATGTACACTTTCAAACAACAGAGGAGAGCAATCCGGGAAGTTGAGAAAGTGGCGTAATCTAATTTTTGTTTTCTTAAGTTATGTTAGATCTATATAAACTTTGGCATATATCAATATATGGTTAATAGTGCAAAAAAGACGTTTCAGGCAATAAAAAAAGACTGAATTAGAGAGGAAACTGAAGAATTTCTCTAGATACAAACTATGTACCCATGATCTTGGATTACTGTGACTTACCTCTGCAAGGTGATGGTTTATGCTAAAAATAGTTTTAGCTTATTCCCACACTGAAAAATGCCACCAGGAATTTTAATGTTGAACCGCCTCTTTAAGGGAGTCCAATTAATGTAAAAAAAAAGTCTACCTTTGTCATTGCAACGTGCTCTTCTGCTAAGAATAGTCTTTTGGAGACCATTTAAGGAATCTGGGTAGCATTCCACTGCTCACAGAATTTCTTGAAATGCACTATAATCCTAATCCCTTAAAATAATAAACTTCTTTACAGACTGTAAATAAGACCATTCTAAATTATAAAATGCTTATTGCATAACTAGGAAATTGCATTTATGCTCAAATCAAATTTAATTATATATAGCTTTAAAGATACAGCTTAAAGCTTCTAGAATTTTAACAAATTGTTCTGGTCTTGTTTCTCCTGTGGTATACCAGAATAAATTTTCTAAGTGTACTTGCACATTCTGTATCTTAGTGCTTGTGTGAATGATCTACGTTGATTTTCCAGTCTTGCATTAAAATGCTTTGTTATATTGTTTATTTTTCTAAACTAGTTTAAATTGCACAAAAGCACACTTACGTAAACATAATTATATTACTCTTTAAAAAATCAAGTACTAAAAAGGTAAGAAATGTGAGATTCCTCTTTTGGCTTAAATGCTTCTCCTTTCCACATCACGTGTAATGTTGGTTACCTGTCTTAAGTCTGCATTTAATTTCCATATCCCACCCTGATTCTTTGGCCTGGACACTTTTCAAATCTCATTTCTAGTCTTATCCTTTTTATGCTTGCCCTGTGTATTTCCGTGTTTCTCTTCCACACTGTCAGCTCTGCAGTTCAGATATGAGGAGAGGCCATTTCCTTGTTCCAGCTTGGGTGCTTGGACCTAAAGCTGTAGTTCAGGGAAAATCCGGCCCAGCCTGAAGCAGGAGCACATTGTAATAATTGGAAAAGTTAGCTGCTTGAAGTATCTACTGAACACATGCCCAGAGTCTACAGCTTTGCCTAATTTGGGCAGCTTTTCACAGATCAAAGAGACATTGCTGTGTCACATATCAAGGTCTTCACCCAGTGCACAGATGTGTTCCTAGATTAATCTTTTTTTTTCTTTTTTTTTAATGCAGACATACTGAGAATGGCTGGTATTTTCTGTTGAAATTAATTGTAGAAAATTATCTGATGCAAATACCCAGAACAGAACATTCCACCCAGCTAATTATTATTAGCAAAGATAGAAACAACTGGAAATTAATTGGTATAATGTATAGAGCTGCACACTCATGGTTTGTAGGCTTTGTTACTAATCTTACTTTGTACAGGTGTGTGGCAAAACTGGTTTTGAACACAGAAGTCCGAATTCGGTTTTCTGTAATATCTGCAGTTTATTTACATGGAATTATGGGAAGTTTAAGTGACCATAAAATGTAGCCCCTGTATTAAAACTCCTCACTAAAGCTACTGAATCTTCATTTTTTGAAGTGTTTTGTTTTGCTGCTGTTGACTGTCTGCCATGACAGTGGAGCTAAACTATCCCATCTGTTTGCCACATTAACCAGCTTTACTCAATTATTAAGCTATCACCTTGCATTTGGCATGTAATCTATTAAAGTGTATTTTGAGGAGAGAAAAATAGTGAAGATCAAGAAGCAGTAGTTTTCTTAATGCATTAGCTGGAAGTTAATGTTTTATATTGCCATTTTATGTTGTCTTTTTCTGGGTTTTGTTGGTATTGGGGGTTTGGTTGTTTTGGGTTTTTTGTCCTGGGATCTATTTATAACTGACTGAAGTACTTTTGCAGGTGGTGTTTTTTTGCATGCTAATCCTGCAGAGAAACATTGTGTCCAACAAAGTATGCTGGGTCAGCAAAAGCAAGAAACTTGTGCTGGAAAGACAGTATCCACAGGTATTTAGTGTGTATGGAGATTTGGCAAAATGAATGATTAACTATTATTGGCAGAAAAAGATCTAATGTTGTGTGTTAGAAAGTTGTGCATTTTTCCCCCCACAGAACAGATACTCTTCCTTTCAATGTCAGCAAAAGACTCAGCAGTGTTAATGTGCATTGAATATTCATTAATCATCATCTGTATTCTGTCTTTTCCTTCAAAACAAGATGATCCTTTTTTTGGTGTTATTTTCTCTCGTATGTTTATTCATACACAAGTTAAATACATACCTGCACATCTGAGGTGGACCTACAAGGATTATTTAAAAAATGAACACTGTTACTCAGTGGTTTCTGTGGGGGTTATTTTTAAAACAGACAATGAAATGTTTTAAAACAGAAAATGAAATTTCTTCTGATACTTTCTACAGTGTCTGAGTTCAGCAATGTTGTGTGCTTTACATAGGGAACAAACTAAAAGAAGTACAAAAATAAGGCAGATTAGGCTGCAGTAGACCTGACTTGGGAAGGCAGGGGAACCATCAAGAAGCAGCAACCCATGGAGACTCCGTTTCCTCCAGAGGGCTCTTCCCAGCATGGCTCTATCAGAGAATTTAATGCATCATTGATTTTTGTATTGGTGTGTCACTGTCCACGTCTGTACAATTTTAAGGTTATTTAGAAGGGATGAAAACTTATGACATCCTGCAAGTTTCTGAGTGATTTGATACTTGCAGGTCCTAGCATGGTAACCATTAATCTTTTAACTGAGGCTTCTAAAGTAAATGGGTTGAACTGCATTTGGTTTAGCCTTGTGTGTAATTATTTAAAAGTGTCTACCTGTTGTCCCAACTCCACACCCATCTGAAAGAGTGAGGACACAGCAGTTAAAAATTACCTCCTTCAGATATTAAATCTAATGTTTTCATTTATTTCCTTGGTTATTAATAAAAATGTTAAAGAAAGCATAAAAATTGGTGGCTTCCAGTGAAGGATCTGCAGATTGACTTGTAGAAAGAATGTTGTCTAAAACGAAGGGCCATCCTCATAAATGCCATTGCAGAGCCTCCCTTAACTGAAACTTCCCCTTCTTAGGTGAAAGACTTCATGGGATTGCACAGGCACAAAGGATTCTCCTCAGGTCGCAGCTGACAAGTCAAAATAAGTCCTTTGAATCAGAGAAAGAAATGATTTGGAAGAAATGGAATGCCCCTGAAAGATGCATATGAGGTTTCCAAGCAGCCTTTACACAAGCCAGACAGCCAGAACATATCCAAGTCCTTCAGCGTGGTGAAGACATGAATTACTATATCTCTGTCTGTGTGCAAAGGAAGTTGTTAAAACTTTTCACCAACTATAAATGGAGAACAGAATTTTGGTCACTGATGATACTTGCACACTCTGGGTGGGGTCAGTAGAACCTCCAGTCTGTGAATTGACTGGCTGCTTTCTCCTGATCCAAGATGCTAAGTAGTCTTCCACCAGTTCCTCCAATTAGCTTTCCCAGTCTGCAAGCAAAATGTTAACAAAGTCTGAAGCATCATCAGACAGCTAGTCTGCATCTAGCCCTTCTCTATATTTAGGCACTGGCTAAGCAGCTTAACTACAGTAGCTGTGTGGGAGGGGAGGGAAATGCAGAGTTGAGTATCCGTTGCTTACCAGAAGCACTGCAAGGAATATTTATGCACTAAAATGTCTAATGTAAACTTGTGAAAAAGAAAAAAAAAAATGTATTGAAGGTTGGTACCAAACATAGCTTGCCTGGAAAACTTATTTATGATAAAATTACACTAGTTGGAAAAAGTGTTTGTATAAAAATCCCATCTCAAACAGTTATATCAATTCTTAGTATTGTGTTAACTGGGTAAGAAGGATATTAATCTAAACAGACCTTGTTTCAAAGAGCATCTTGTGTTTGATTTTGATGAAGGTCTTGGCTCTAGAGCAACATTCTCCAGGAGAATGCTGAGAAAATACGTGGAGATACTTTCTTTATAGAAAAGTGATTTTACTGCTTAATTTTGCATTGGGCAAGTCAATGCATTTAAGAAACATATGGTTCTTTTTAAAGCTAGTGCCATACATTATTTCTACAAATATTTCCTTCTAACCTCAAATTAACCTTGTTTTTTGTGGCTGCCATTTGTAGAGGTGGCATGTCCACAGCAAAACTTCCACCTTTTCCTGTTACCATTGGTTGAAGAGTGGGTGCCTTGTGACTTGGAGTACCACAGGTAGTAGTCTGCTGAAATGCTGGCTTTCCTAAAAGTTTTATGCAAATCAATGAATGAAATTTTGAAATAAAAAGGGAGAGGAACAAGAGAAATGAGAGAGAATAGAAACAGCTTCATGTTGAATATTGTGGCAAGCTGAATTGCTGCTGATTTGGAGAATGGCAAGCATAATCTGGAGAAATAAGAACTGACTCTGTCCCCTAAAAGGAAAGTACATTTATTCTGTCATCTGCTGTATTTAAGCTATACAGTTTGACCTGCAACTATCATTGAAGTTCAGGGCTTGTTTGGCTAGTGATTACAACACTCTACACAATTTTATTGTTCCTTTCAGAAGTACTTGAATTGTTTATTCAAAAAAACAACAAGAAGATACCTTGCAGGAAACAAATAATAATCTGAGTACTAATAGAAATCTTAGCAGCTGAAAATGTAAAGGTTTCTATATACTTAGTGACTAGAATGTAAAAAAACCAATTAAAAATTGAGAATAAAAAGTGCTGTAGGGGAAACAATTTTAAACATACCATGTTTCTGCTTTTTCCAGGTTGCACAAATTCTGTAGGCCTGGACTTATCCCTGTGTGCAGGGATCTCAATATTTGTGTAGGAATTCCATATGTACAGTAACCCAGTCTGCACAGAATGTATAGAAATTCAGAACATCTCTACAGACATTGAGCAGAAAGAAAGTTATGGCAGTCCCCAGTAGTTTCACTTAATTGGAGTATAAAGTACATCATGGACTTGGGGTTTGATACAATAGATGGCAATAAAACGATCAAAGGCTTATGCCCTGCATAGTTACTGCTCTATGAATCTGCTGATCAAAGAGTTTTGAAAAGCATCAGATCTGCTAAATATGAACTGTACAGTTTATATGTGATTGCTCAGAGAATCCAACATATCCTGAAGGCAGTGGCTTTACTGCACATGGGCATACCATGAATATACATGTATATCTGTCCAGAAGTTCTGATCATGAAACATTACAGGTTTGTAGCTTGCAGTGCTTGTTGCAAAGTGTGTGATGTCTGAGAAGAACATCCAGGATTAAGATAAATTTACTGGAGTTTCCAGTGTTGGCAGTAATGTACAGTTACATTTTTAAATCCAGAATCATGTATAAATGCATTTGTAATACAGGTCTTTAACATGACAAGGAATAGAAACATTCCTATGGAATTATCTTACTACAATATTTCAAGGTTCCAACATTTATTTTCACATGTTCTATTCAAATGTGATTTCTCTCTCAAAATTATTTTTGCTTATGTCCAAATTGTCTTTCAGCCTGGGATCTTTGTAGCTGAATTTTCAGTGGTTGAGGTTGTTGGGATTTCCTTTTTTCAGGAAACCTATCCCAGGTTTTAACAACTGGAAGCATCAATAATTGAATTTGGGAGTGGGTAATGAGACCAATAGGTTAAATGGTAGTGGTACAATTAACTATGTATCAAGGCCTTTTCTGTGGAATCTGAAGGGTCAGCAGGTGTCTTTGCTGCCTAATGCATGTTATATTGTATGAATTTTATCTTTTTCCTTTTGTTTGTTTGAATTATCCTCACATTCTTCTTTACTAAAAACATTTGTGACATCTATGAACACAAATAGAAACAGGAAGGAATTGTGATATAACCTTGATAAATTGCATCTTTCAAGAAAATGTTTAAATAACTTACTACAGTAGTTCTGTTGTGCATTAGTGGCACATGAGTAATTTTTGTGATTGGGTATTTAATAGTAGTTCATATTCACATATTCTTTCAAGTCTTCTTTGATTTTATACATTATTTGCATGTTTTGCAGCAGTAATTTTTCTAAGACTTCATCAGGCAAACTTTGGTCTGTATCTGATAAAACCCACAAATTCTAAATATTAGAGAAAGTCTTAAAGATAGCATGATTCTGTTTGAGAGAGATGATCAGAGCTGGTGCCCAGAGAAGTTCTGTGTCATGGAGCTTAAATCCTGTTCCTGTTCTTCCAGCAGAGTATTGGCAGCATGCTATTGCAGCTTTTCCAGGGCTGAAGAGGCTTATGGGTGTATTTGTTCTGAAATGTCATGTAGTTTCTAACTTCGAATGAAACATCCAATTAATATTTGATTAAGAAGAGACTTTTTTTCATATCTGTGTTCAAGCATGTTGCTCCAGACAGTGCTTTTGTCTATGAAAGTTTTGCAATTCTGAATTTAATTTGGTGGTCATTTATTATTTAATTTGGTGGTATTTTTTATAAGCTTGTGTATAATAGTATCCTTTGCAAGCAGTTTTACTTTTGAGAGAGTAATTTTTTTAAAAATACTATGTCTCATATTACATCTTTGTTATGTTATTCTTACAGATAAACAGAAATCCCCTTCGGATATAATACAAAGTTTTCAGAAGAAAAGTCAGTTTAGGACCATTGCTCCAAAAATGGTACCAAAATTTTTAACATCTGGAGTGGTTTCTTGTCTTCAGTCATCTTTGCCTGAGCCAATGACACCAATTTCAGCTTCAGGTTCCAAGCCACTGGTGGTACCAGCTCAGAACTATGCTGTCATGCAGGTGGCTGCTCACAAGGGGACGTTTTCCCTGTTGGCTGTGCCGTGTGTTGCGCCTGCCCTAACACAGCAAGTTCAGCAGTCAGCTGTGGCCCCTTCTGAAAACCTAAAGCTGCCCATCCCCAGGTACCAATCTGTAAGAAATAAATTGCTGAGTGACAAAAAGCCGGCACAAATCTCTGGTTTGAGTGCACGTAACAAGACCCCTACCAAAGCACTGATCTCATCACAGACTGCCTCCATGACTACTCTAACTGAAGACTGTTCTGAAGCTCATTCTAGTTCCGATTCAGCTGAGCAAGGGATGATAAGAGACTGTGACTCAGCTGAAATTGGAGCTGCTACATTAATAAATAAAAGCAATTGTGTGGAATCTGGATCTCCTTTAATGAACAAAACTAAAATTGCTAGCAATAGTATTTCTGGACCATCTGTAGTTGAAGACTCTCTATTCAAGCCAACAAGTACAACTAATCCCATGAAACTAAGTCTACACTCTGTGAAGACAGCATCAGAAACCACAAGAGAGTCCCCTCTGACATCTGAGAAACTAAAGAAAAAACCCACAAATTCTGCAAATCCTGTTGCTGTCTTGTCACCAGCAGGTTTTGGCAGTACAATTCAGATGACTCCATCAGCACCAAAAGGAAAACTTCCTATTTTGCCTTACTCAAGGATGAAAAATTCAGTATTCTGTAAATCTAAGCAGAATACTAATGTTGTGGATATATCTGGTCATTCACTAAAATCTGAGTGTGAAAAGATACCATCTTTGATTAAAACCAAAGCCTTTGATAAGCAATTAGCTGTATCATTTACACAAGTACCCAAACAAACCATTCGAGAAAACACCTTTTCTCCATCCAGCAAAGTGGATGATGTCGACAGCCTTAAAAAATTGAACAGTGCAACCTCTAAAAGAAGAGGCAGGAAAAAAAGAGCCCCAGATGATTTATTGGCATTTCAGGCCAAGCGAAGGAATAAAGCAGAAGCAGTGAAAAAATACCGCAGTATCAGACCAAAACCAGTGGTAGTTGGGCAGGCGTTTGCACCGCTGGCTCCCGCAGCAATCATAGAGACACCGTCTCGTGAGCAAGAATTATTTTTAAATGGCTCACTCGCCAATAAATGTTTAAGTTCCAAGCACAGTGATGCTACATCAGCTAAATCAAGTGATCTAAGTAGAAATCCATGTTCAGCCATCCCTAAGCCGCTGCACAGATGTCATGTTTGTAACCATACGTTCCAGTTTAAGCACCATCTCCAGGACCACATGAACACGCACACGAGCCGGCGGCCGTACAGCTGCAGGATCTGCCGGAAGGCGTACATCCATTCTGGCAGCCTCAGCACCCATATGAAGCTTCATCACAACGAAGGCAAACCCAAAAAGCTGGTGTGCTGTGAATTCTGTGCTAAAGTTTTTGGCCATGCAAAAGTGTACTTTGGCCACCTCAGGGAAGTCCACAGGGTTGTTATCAGCACTGAGTCCTCTACTAGTGAGCAACAGATGCAAGATACTTTAAAGAAGAGAGACAGGAATATAAAAGAGGCAGAAGAAGCTACAGAGAGGTGAGAATTTTCACTAATTAAATGCTAATGAAAACTGGATTTCAAGTTGTCAGTGGAAATCTATAAATCTCACACCATTATGAAAATTGTTGCTTTCTTCCCCCAAGTGAGATTCCTAAAGGTTTAAATATTCCATTTGAATCTAGTCAATCCATTAGATCAACCAGTGTATTTTAGCTAATTTATTGACTGTAAATCATTATCGACACTTGAATATGCAAAGTAATTTTGTATATATTCTAGTAACACCCAATATACTGCCATATTTGGGTCAGTTGGTTTCTTGTGGTTAGCATTCTGTTAATCTGCACTATCTTCTGTCCTACCCACTTTGGGATTTTCCCTAGAAGAAAAGGGAACCAACTGCAGTAAGTGAAAAACAATATGTATTTCAGCGTTAGCTTGTTTTCCTTCTTAAATATCATTATCCCATTTCCTTTTAGGGAGTGGTGTGAGCTAATCCATCCCGAGTTTACTGCTGCTTTTGTTATCACTCAGCCAAGTAGAAAAATTAATTTATCATATTAAGATGGGTAGAACATTATTTTTCGTCTATATTATGGTTTTGAGATGAAATCTCTTGATACAGTATAAATGTTGCCTTTTTTGATTATTCCACTGTGCATTTATTTTCATTGAAGAATACTCAGGGCTTTAATGTAACTCCTCACTGCAACACTATAGTTCCATTTTACTTTGCACAGTTCCACTCTCTGGAGCATCAGTTAGAAATTTTTAAGGTCTTGAGACTAAGAAACACCAGTACTTTTCTGTCAGTCTTAGTAGTCGTCATAGTAGCTGTTGTTATAAGGTTATTTCTACCATGGCTAATTTTGGAGGCAATTCTTAAACTCAGAAGTGTAATTTGGTTTCAGTTTTTTCCAAACCAGCTTTACTATGATTTATTTTGTTTCTTTTTTTTTTTTCCTCTTCCAAATGAATTAGATACTGTTGAAACAATGCCTGTTTTTAATTAAAAGTGTTTCATGACTGTCACCTCTTCTTGGAACTTAGAAGGACAGAAATTGCCATCTCCTTTCTCTGCCTGGCTAATACTGAAATGGTTTGTATTTTGTTTTTTTTTAACAGGGGAAATAAGTGCAATTTTGAGGACCTATTCCATAACCCGGGAGGAGTGAAATTACAGGTCAAATGTGGTCAATGCCAGTTTATTGCAGAGTCTTTTGGTGAAATGAAGTTTCACTTATTGTGCTGTCATGGAGAAGAGATTCAGGGAAGAGTAAAGGAAGGGATTTTGCAAGGAAACAGAGGAACAAAGGGGGAACTGGTGAAACACACAACCCACACATGGAAACAGCGCAGCGAGAGAAGACGTTTAGCAAAGTGCAGTGCCCGTCAGGAGGAGCTGTACACGGTTCCAAAACTGAAGAGACAGATACACTTCCACCATCAAAATAATGTCAATATTTTACCTAAAAGTGAACCAACTGAGTCAGGAAGTAGTGAAGCCTCCAAGGAGATGCAAAATGTGGGGTTTGGTAAACCGAAGAGGCAGATATACTTCCACCATCAAAATAATGTAAATATTTTACCTAAAAGTGAACCAACTCAGTCAGGAAGTAGTGAAGCCTCCAAGGAGATGCAAAATGTGGGGTTTGGTACACCAAGCGAAAAAATAGAATTTTGGTCTAAAGCAGGCTATAACTGCATTTTATGCAAACGGTTATTTGGAAGAAAAGAGGATCTTTATAATCACTGGCAGAGTCACCATAATTGTGAAGACCCCTCCACTTTATGGACAATTTTTACTTTGGTATCAAAACAGGGAATTATTGAACTTTCTGATAATGGTGAATATTGAAGCTTAACTCTACAATGCTATGAAAAACATTAACTACCTTACCAAATTGTTTTTTCACTGTCCTGCTAAACTAACTCAACAGATGTATAATTTCAAAGGTTTGTTAGTTGGGTTTGTTGGGGATTTTTTTAAAAGTTATACTAACCTATATTTTGATGACTAGAAAATGTATTTATTCAGTATCATTCCAGATGGGTACATGAAATCTGATTATGAATTCTTGTACTTAAAATTCATGCTTAAGGAACTTTGTAACAGCAAATACTCAATACTAATGGTTAATCTTAAGAAAATAGATTTGTAAATTAAATGATACTGTACACACAAAAATAAATCAATTTATATGAAGTAATCTCAATCTTGAATGAAATTACAAACCTGACTGGAAGTTGGGTCCCAACTTCCAAATTTTCTGCTAAATGCATATTTCCAAGCAGTTCTCTTGATCATTGGAATGTGCATACATGCAGCCAGCACTCAGGAGCTTAATAATCTATAATTTAAGAACTTTTAGTTCTTGTTGTCTTGATTTCAGTATCTTCAACCATGTTAATTGCTTGCAGGTGTTTTTGTGTTTAGTTCTGTCCTGGTAACAGCAAAGATCTCTGTATTTTAGAAGTAAAACCTCTACATGTATTTGTTTGCCTGTCGCTTTTTGGGTTGAAGATGAGTTGCCACCCATTAAGATGGAGCCCAGCACATCTCCAGGGGGCAGGTCCTGTCAGGCTGTTAGGGAGTGGAGTTCTGGAGTTTGGTTTTGATGAAAAGGTCATTGAAACCATTGAATCCAGTTTGAAATTGGTATTTAAACTGCTTAAAGCCTTATGTACCTCTGAATTATTTTGGGAGCAATAATGGAGGCAATCTTAAGAAATCACTACATCACTCTCCAGCAGAAGTCAGAGCATGTCAGAGGGCAAGCTGAAAACTACACCTACTCTATTCATTCCTTCTTGTGGTCAGCTGTAATTGAGGGATTGCAATGATGAAAGAGTCATTCCTAAAATGGTCTGGGTCACCACTCACTGTTTTGCAAAAATTATGGTGATGAAAACATGAGACCTAAAAATGTTTGGCTTTCTGAGTAGGATTCCAGATGGTATTGCAATATTTTGTGTATATGTTTTGTTTTTAAACAGTAAAGGCAGTTTTGATGACCTAACAGTTTTGAATGCAATTTCTTGTTGTATGGTGCTTTGCCCTGAAGTTGAACTATAAGGCAGGAATCAAGAATAATAAAAGACAAAAGAAAATGCTCATAGAACTGTACAGGTGCCTAGTAAGGTAGAAGAATTCCCATGGATTTTCAAAACTTCCTTCCTACTATCCGTTGGTATAAATTCATATTTTTGCCTGTTTCTTTGCTTTCAAATATTGGGGGTATTTTATGCTGAATTACCTTAAAAGTAGTACTTATTCTTGACACATTCATGTTTTAATGCCGACAGTATATTCATATTTATTTTCACTGGCACATTTGGAAAGGAATAGCTATTTTTAAAGTCAGTGTTTCATATCAGACTGAGTCTGTATTTAACTTAGTAGAGTGTGTTGCATTTAGCAGCATTTTTTACTCCTGTAACTTAATCCTTTAACTTTAAAAAACAAACAGCAGGGTGTTTTCCCTGAAACAGAAATGTGAGAACAATCTCTCCTTCCCATAGTTACACTATATCAAAGGGGAGTTTATTCCCAGCATAAAGCATGCATTTTACGAGTTTTACGAGTTTCAAAACCATTTGAAAGGTTTGATCATGATCTTTTTTTTAGAATGAACATGAAGTCACTCATCCCAAGGTATAGTTTAAAATGAGCAGACATCAATGCAGTGCTGAGGCAAAGTCCCTCCTGTTCAGGAATAGCATCAGCAATGGCAGAGTGGCCCTTTAAAATTATTTTTAAAAATATATGTGTTAAAAACAGTGGGGCATCAGAGCCTGTGATGTAGATGAGTTGTGTGGGGGTGTTCATCAGGAAAGAGGTGCACTTTCCCTGGAGGGGAAGGTGCAGTGGTGATGGGAGGAAGGGGCTGGAATGAGGGAGTCAGCTGCATTTTCTTTAATAGAAATTTTCATGTGCAGTCTTTTCATCATATTTTTGTACTTCTCTCCCTTTCTTCAGGCCAAATGGGTAAAGGGATCTCAGCTTTCAGCAGTTTAAAGCCTGAAAACATGTTTTAAAGCATGGTTCTAAGCCACTTCTCAGTATCCTCATAAATGTTTAAAATTAGAAGCCTTTTTTTTCCTGAGCCTGAAAGCATTCTTATGTTTCAGGCTATTATGATTATGGTAGATTATGAAAGGTTGGGATTTTTTGAAAATAGCTTTGCATTAAATACAGATGTGTCCTTTGTTTAAAATGTGTTTGTTTGGCATTTGTGTTCATTTTGGTAAGATTTAGAGGTCCAAAGTGAGCCTTATATACTGCAACATTAAGCAGTGTGTGTTTGCTGTCCAGCAGTAGGGGTGTTATGAATACAGTTTGCTGTTTACCTTGAAGCTGGACAAGTTAACATCTGGTTTTGCACACAAATTACATTTTTAAATTGTTAAACCGAATGTTACTGTTTTTGTAGCTGTAGTTTTGTTCCCCTCTTATTTTTCATTAAATCTCTCTTTCAGCTTCGCTGTTCAACTTTAAAGCTGTTCATCACATGGAAAGTTGTTCCTTCATCATCACACCATAAATAATCAAAGCTGGAGGAGTTCCACCACTTTTCTGGCTTGCAGAGTATTGCCCTTCTCCAGCTGCATAGCTACAGTTTCCTATGTCTAACTTGACATAGTTGCTGGCAGTAAATGTTTTGCTTCATTTATTTATTAGAATTCAGCTCTCTGCTGTTTAGCTCAATCACGATTTCTGTCATACCTCGTTAGATACTTATTTTATCTACTATTCATTGAGCTCTTTAAATAAAGTGTCATAAGAAGGATGAACAGGTATTTAAAGGAGCAGATTTCTGCCCTAACTTGGTGCAGATGATGTTTAAGGATCACCAGCTTACCTGGGCTCAGCCGTGTCGTACATTGTATTTCTACAACACATCCACCTACACGTGCATCTATTTTGGAACGAAATGTATACTTCAAATTCACCTGTCAGCTGCTATTATCAAACCTGTACAATGTAGGTTTGTGATTGTTATGCATAAAGATTAAAATGCTATTAACTGTAGTAGGTTTACTTGTCAAATTCCGTAGAGCTCTGAAAAATGAAAAATCTCTCTGTCCTGAGTATGACACAGAAAAAATCTGGTCTCATGAAGAAAATTCTGATGGCTTAAAGGTTGTCCTCATTTCAGTATGTGCTTTTATAGCTGATCTGTCACATTGCAGGATTTTCTCCACTTTTTATTGAATTGCCATAATTTTTCTTGGTGAGGAGTACTGAAGAAGACCTGAGTCTAAAAGCAAGTTTCAGTAAAAAATGTAAAATGTGTCTCCTTTTTCCTATACAAGCGGACATGTTCCATGGACTCAAATGAGTCTTGGTGGCATTATATATATATATATATATATCTATATCTGTAAATAAAGAAATAAGTAAGTGCACAATGTGGGGAAACATGGAAGGTTTGGGTTTCAGTATATGACTTCATGACTTCATGACTGTTCTGCAGTTCTCAAATAGAAACTAGAAATTTGAATGTAAAAATAACTTGGTTTTCAGACTTAGGTGTATTTCTAATACCTTATTGACAAACCTTCAAGAAGTCCTGAAAAATGACAATAACATACTGCTCTGCTTGTGCTTTGTTAGGCATTTTTTTTTACGTAGTAGTACCAGAGGTGTTGTAAAATATGATACTCCTGATGCTGTCGAGGAGGAAGCTTTCTCCCTTTTATTTTTTTTTTTAATGTTACTGACTTTTCTGTGTGAGCATTAGAAATGATGGGATGAATTACGATTTCTGCTGCTGACAAATCCAGAAACATCACTTTGAAGTTACTTTGCAGAAACCTCCCATTTTAATCTAGAATAACAGATTAAATCAGGAAGAAGCAAATTCTATTGGAAAGAGGTGAGCAAAGTGTTCCATATGTGGTTCTCTCTGCACACTTACACCTCTGTAGGTGATGTTTGTACATGATAGATGGGTACAAACAGTTTGTTCTTTTCTAGAGTTACTTAGATTGGCCAAGGGAAATAAGAATTTTAAAATGTTCATGCCTTCTCTTTGGCTTGAATTTTTCTGCTAAATATTTCTGCCGATGTGCCAGTCCAGATCATGGTCCAAGCCCTGCAGATACTCAAGCACTTTCTGGGGACTTAGAGCAGAATTCAGTGAAGGAAAGGCAAAGAAATGTGTGAGGGCAGTAGTGATGATGGAGGCTGGCACAACTGAATGTAAGTTCAAGCTTCAGTGTGACTGGCCTTTGGTGGAAGTGTCCTGGAGCCTTAAACTTCTCCTCCCCATCATTCCAGATTCTGCTTCCACTTGAGGTACCTCAGTGTGGAGCACCCTCAGCTTCCTTAGGCACAAGCTTTTCCAAATGGTGCAGCTTTCTTTGCCAGTGTCCTCTTCTTTTGGTGTCTCATGCTTGTAGTTGGGTGAGCCACATGCTGGCTGCTGACACCAGCTGCTGCCAGACTTGAAATGTGGTCGTTCAGTTTTCTGAGGAAAGCATCTTTTAGCTTTAGTCCATAAAAATGAAATCAAAATCTGCATCAGTGCCTGACAAAGTAGGAAAATGGCTCACTCAGTTTCCTGCAGATGCAACACTGATAAGTAGTAGGGTAAAAAAAAGTGAAGTGTTGCTATAAGAAAAAGCAGCTGCTAAATGTGATTTTGAGGTATTTATGTGCCATTGTAAAAGATTAGAATGTCCCATCACCTGGTTAGAATTGAATAATGGAATCAGAGAAGTTCCATAAAAGTGTCTCACATGGATATGATGGTATAAAGCAGCAGTTCAGAGACACTGTCATGAGATGCCTTCTCTGTCCTCTGTCACCCCCCCCTCCCCTCCCCTTGGTTACAGGGGAGGCCAGAGGCTGGCCGGGGCAGCAACCTGCACAAAGCAGGGCTTAGCACCAGCCCGGGAGCAGAGCAGTGATTTTTGCTTTTTGGAAGCCATTTCTGTTGCAGTTCACACTGGTCCATTGCCCATGGGGGGGTCATGAGTGTAAACAAGGCTTCAGTGTGTCAGCTGACACTTCAAGCACTGTCACAAGCAATTTTTTTATTTTTTTGAAGAAAACGTGACACTTGAGACAAAAAAATCCCCACAACCCCAAATAAAGTTCTAGTTTCAGCTGGCAGTCCTTCAGTAGTGCAAACTTTTCTCAGCACAACCCCCTGGTTTTGTTGCTGCAGACCGTGGCCAAGCCTCTTGTCTGTCCACGTGAAGCAGCTCACGCTCCTTTGACTCTGCTTTTCCTGGGACTACAGGCTCTCTACCTTTCACATGCACTGGATAGACTGTTTTTCTACAGTTGATTTAAGACAAAAATAAACCATTTTATTTCCTGAATGTTCAGTAATTTTGTGCAGGTTCAGGTTTAATCTGGCTTTTGAATGTACACCAGATCAGAGAGATCAATACACCTTCCTATTGCTAGGAGCAGTAAGTGACACAGTGAGGGAGGAAAGCAATAAATATCCCTGTGACAATACCTTTGAAGCAATGCAGTTGCTTGCCTTTCTCTGGAAGTTTAATTTCTTCATGTTTTTAGTTAAAAGTTTTTAATAATTTTAACTGCAGCAAATGCACTGCTATACTTTGCTATTCAAATAAATCCTTTTCCAGCTCCAAGTCCTTGGAGTTTGAATCCTGTCCAGCCATATTCTGCTATCTGCCAATTCCTTGCTAAGTGCAAACCTGACACACTTGCCAATAAATCCACCTCTGTGCCATTTAAAGTCATCTGCTCTCTTTTCTCTGGAGCTAATCAAAGTTTGCAAGAAGATATTTTTACAGGGAACCGGCTCTAGAATTCAATTGACTTAAATTGCAATGTAATTAGAAGAAATTGCAGTGAACTATAAAATAGAGAAATGGTATAGACTATTTGAAAGCTCACTTATTTTTATTTTCTTTTATGAATATTTGGAGACAAAGTTTTCCAGGGTAGAATGTAGGGGGTTTATGCTGTTTTACATGCTGCTCTTCTAATCGACTTTTTAGACTCCCAAGCCCAGCGCAGCAGAGCCCAGCCGTGTTCCTTAAGTCAATTACATCCTGTTAAACTGAAAGCACCATTTTATTTTTACCCTGTGAGACAGCTGGGCTGATAAATGGATGGGATACCAGCACTCCAGGAGACAACTGCAATGTCTGCACTGGTTAATAGTCTCATGTCTTTCAATAGAGCATTTCCAGTGTCTTTATGCAGGCATGCACACAGAATCACACACAAAAATATAAAAGGATTACGTCTCTGGTACACTTCTAACTTGTGTGTTAGTGTCACACCAGACAGTATATTCTAATTTTTTTATTAAAAGGCAGTAACAGTGCTACTGTATTGCTAATGTATGTATGGCTGATCTGAACCCTGAAATACACAGTGGTTCTTCCAGGAAATTGGATTGATTGTTGCATTGTTGGAATCTCTTTTTAAAAAACGTGCCACTCCTGTTGATTAGCGCCACTTGTAAGGTTTAAATGATATTTCTGAGAGTGATTTACTGGTCCAGCAGAAAAGTCTGGTGATAAACCTTTCCACTGGGATTTGCTTACATTAGGAAGCAATGCAGGTGGCAGTCTATTTCAACATGGAATGTATTTTTTCCCCTTTCCTTCTGATAAATGAAGTGCTTATGTAAGGTGAGAGATTGAAAAAAATGAGAAACCTACAGGCCTTAGAGGATCCATCTGAAAGCTGCACATGCAGGCAGAGGAACACAGGGAAATTCTGCTGCACTTTCTGTGCCTGCCCCCTCACGTGTGATGGGAGCCCTGGGTGAGGCTCAGCCAGTCTGGAAACGCTGCTCAGCAAAAGCTCCTCATTGCAGCCCAGGGTTTGGGTTTGGAAACACTGAGCATCATGTGGAGCACAAGAGGGTTTGCTGGCACCAAACTCATTTCATCCATCACTTGGTAATAAATTGTTCCCACACCTTCATGGTAGGAACCTTTTATCCTTTGAGCTTTTGTCTTGTGTTCATTTTGTGCATAATAGATAAGATCTGGGTTTGAGTTAGTGCTCAGCAGACTATTCTGAAGCTTCACTGTATGCCACACTGCTCCCTTTGGCTCCTGCTGATACCGACCATCTTCCTCCCAAATGATTCATTTGCTGTCAAGGACAAACATTTGATGGTTTTTACTGTCAAGTATCATATGCAGATCTCCTAACAGTGTCATATTCTTAAATTATTGTAGCATTTTATCAAATTAGCCCTTTTAAAAGGGATCTGGGTACACTAATAGTGGTTGCTCTAGTACACATCTCTAGAGAAAACTTGAGATCTGACTTTTATAGTCAGAACCAATTAGGCTCATCCTTTCTTCCCCCTTCCCTCTGCAGCGTTCAGATGAATCGCATTTTTCAGGCATTTTTCAGACAGTTCAAGCAGACTGTCAAGTCTCCAGGGCTCTCTGATTCCGGGGCTCTGCATTCCCACTGTCAGCTGTGAAAAATAATTCCGCTTTTGCAGTTGTGTCCGAGGAACATAAGATGATAAATCAACAGGTTAGATTTAAGTGGGGAAGTACATTATTGTTTACTCAGCACTGAACAAGGTTTTGTTCTAGCTCATGAAGTTTTTTTTGATTCATTCTCACTCGAAAGAAAATGTAGGGGTTTGTCACTGAATATCTTTCCAGAGTCCCTGAAATGTGGTGATTTTGAAAAAAATCAGGCTGAAAAAATTAAGACAGGAAAAAGAAAGTCAACTGTAAACAGAGAGTAACAAAACTTCGAGAAAAACTCAACAAAAATCCCCAACGCATGTAGGATCTCTAAATGTGAATAACTACTTTCAGATAAAATTCATTGTAGAGTGGTCTTGCTGTTCAACTACTCTCATGAAACTGCAATATAATTGAGAGCAACTTTTCAACCAGAAGAAAATATTAGAAAACTTTTTGATTTGGGGGGCACTGAGAAGTTCTCCCTGAGGCAGGGGAGAGGTGCAGATATGAAGTTAACTCAGATGCTGCACAGAGAACTGAGCAATGCTTCTGTTTGCAGTGTTCTTCCTTTTCCATAATGCCTTAGTAGTACTTTTCCGTGGAGAATAGATGGTAGAACTTCAATCACTCTAAGTCTGCAAATCGATTGAACCTTCAGTGTTCAGCAACAGGAGTCTTCAGTAAAAGGAAGGGCATTATAATGAAGCCCCAAGCCTCTCATCATTCACCTTTTCACCTTTCAAGTTTTCTGCCCCTGTTACGTCACTGTTTGATTTGATACACGTAAGCATCAGGTCAGCACAGCCACCCACCATCCTGCTCTGAACAGGCAAACCTTGTTCTAATAAACTTCTAAATGTATCCAAAGGCTTCTGAAGACTTTCAGACAACACAGCAAATAGTGCATTGCTTGCTGTCAAATGGAAGTGATTAGTTAATTTCTAAACACCAAGCTTCTGAGAAATAAAGCAGTGTGGTAAATGTGGCCCCCTTCCTTTAACTTGGCTTTGATAACCTGCTGCACTAATGGCCAGACCTGTAATTGGGAGGGAGAACTTTGAGCTGCTCCATAACTCAGCTGGCGGAATATTAATAAAATACATTGGAAACATTTTCACAGCCCACAAAGGCTGGTGTGTCTCAGGAGCAAGATTCATTCAGGAGGGGCCAAGGCCACCGTGCATCTTGGCTTGCCAGCTGCCAGCTAAGCCCGGCACAGCCTGCCCTGAGCCTCGCAGTGCCCTGCCCCAGAGCTTTCCCTGCTCACAGGCTGCTGTGGCTGCTCGGGGCTGGGCTCACCCCGCTGTCCCCCTGGCCCTGGGTAGCAGAGTGGGCAGAGACTGCAGGGGAGCCCTGCAGCAGGGGCCATTTCAGCAGATCCTGCAAACAAACACTTAAATTTAGATATTTTGGGAATTCCTGTGGCAGCTAACAGTATTCTCACTGCAAGCCTCTGCAGGATGGGTGCCCATGATGTGACATCTGTGACAACCACCCCTTCTGGCACATGTGGCTGCCTGCTGGCCAACAACCACAGCACTGGGCAAGTTTGTGGGAGGATATGATGAGAAGGGAGAATGAATGTGAATTATGGAGCAATGTATCTTATCTCTTCTAATTAATTAATGAGAAAATTGTGTTTGTACCAATAAAAATCCTGCTCCACCTGCTGATTACAGCAATCAAAACAAGGTAAGAAATCTCAGTACAAGAACCTTACTTGGATTTCAGTGAATGTCCTCACTGGCAGGTTATTAGGAATTATGGGGCAAAGAGTGAGTCTGACAGGAAGTCTAAAATGACACAGAGGAAATCCAAGGAATAGTTTTATTTACTTAGTTATGGAGAAAGATGTTAATTGCTGTATACAGTTACAATATAAGGTGTAATAGACTGGTCTGAACTCCCTCACCAAACTGCATTTTGCAGAAGGTACCAAACCAGGGCAATAAAAGCATGAGAGGAGCTGAAGAAATTTAGAAGTATTTCCAGAGCTGGATATTCAGTAAGAGTGAAGGCAAGATAACTAAAATGGTATTCAATTTTTTTTTTCCTCTTTAAAATCACTGCTAGGGATTAAAAGGAAAAGGGTATTTTTAAAATAAATTGAAAGGAAAGTGTATTTGGTTCCCCATTTTGGGTTAAAGTCAGTGAGGAGCTTTTCCTCTCTTCCTGTGTTCTCTTTCAGACATGGCACCATCCCCATGGCAAGACCCTGTTCAGGTTTGCTGTGCTCCCTGGGCTCCTGTTGGCTCCAGTGGGGGTTGGCTGCTCAGGCAGAAAGCAGAAAAATTTCCTTATTGTCATTTGTGTAAAAAAATCTCAGTCTCTGCAAAGAACAGCAGCATCCAATGCCAAATAAAAATTAATGACTGGAAACTGACCAGCCATGGATAGCTACAGAGATTTCTTTCTTTGAAACTCAAAGGACACATGGTTTACTTTAGTTTTTTTCTCCCTCACACAGAGTTTCTAATCTGTAGCACTGGTTATTGATTGATGTTTTATAGACAGTGTAAGAAAATTAATTAAGACAAGCAGGTCTGGAGGTGTTTTCAGGGATTTCAAATAGAGTAAGATTGTAATGTACTTTCAGAAATAGCCATGAAAATGTAATAGCAGTTTGGTTTTCTCAGATGTGCTGTGGTAAACAGTATTTTTTGTTGTCCTTTTATCTATTTCCTCCTCTGCATACAGAACTCCTTTCCAGCAAAATCCCATTTAGTCATTCATTGTATAAGAAACTTTCAAAAAGTATTAGAAGTTAACAAAAACCTAAATATTTTTTTACCAAGTGGTGAGCGTCACAGTTGACTGAAGTGCACCCACGGACATATTGTGGAATCCCTTTTCCTTTGGGGCCATGTGTGTCCAGGGAAGGGGAGAGGTACAAGGCACACCAAGCCTCCCACTTTTATTTCAGTACTTCCCATCACAGGCTCCATCAGTGCCCAAGTAAGAAAAACATGACTCACTGCTGGAAACAGAATATTTTTGTCCCACATGAAATGCTTTGCTAGTGAAATCCGGTACAGGCTTCATGTTAAAATAATGGATGTGAAGTTCAGCTTGCTTTTTTTTTTTTTTGCTCAAGCACTTTGGTTAAAGAGCAGGAGTGAGGAGCACACAGATCTCTCCTTCTCCACTGAGCCCAGGGCCACCAGCAGCAGAGGGGGAGGAATTCTGGAGATGGTGGCAGGCTAGGAAAAGCAGACCATCTCCTTCACTGTCCAGCTGCAAGGATGGCTTACAATCTTGGCCAAGTTTTGAAGACAGTAAAAGAGTTCACATGATTTTATTTTTTCATCTCTTGTTCACCACCTTTGGTGCGAGTGCCCTGAGCTGGCACTTGAGGAGACACTGGCTGCCCCTGCAAACATCCCTGGGAGCTCTGCCCTGCTGGGAGGGCTATGGCAGCTCCCAGAGGAGCTGCAGGCAGCAGGGAACTGAGGCTCTTCGAGCTCCTTGTAGAAGCAAGCATGAGGGGCTCTGCATGAAGCTCAGAGCAATAGGAGTGAACTTCTCAGCTCCTAGAGTCTGATCTCCTTCCATAGTGCCTCATTGTGCTGGTAGCTTGTAATCATATTGGGAGCTAAAGCTCTTCCCTTTCGATGTCAAACCAAGTAAGTCCCCATGTGAAAGTTACAGTTCCACTTAGGAGTCTCCAGGTGTGTGATGAACAGTTGGTGCAGTCAAGTTTAATCTGTTTCTAATATTCAAACCCACAAAGTCATCTAGGTCTCATGCATGGTATTCCAATCACCCTTACTAACTGATTAACTTCTGTCAGATCCACAGATTTCATTAGAATTCTCCTACCTCATTAATAAAAGGTATTAAATAAAGTAACTTGAAATGCTGAACCTCCAAAAATGGTGGTACCTTGTCTTTCCTGATGGCTCCTCTCTCAGCACAGCCCGAGGTTCTTCCTCTTGGCCTGTTTCTGCCCAGGACAGAAGTGCCTGGTTACGTACCTGGTTTCTGTATGGCTCCTCCTCACTGCATGTTATTCACACCCAGCACACCCCACTCCCAAAAGGTCGCTTGTCTTACAGAGGAATGGAGGGAGATGAGGTTGAGGGTCGACAACTTTGGGGTGTATATACCAACCTTCATGTCTTTCTTTTCCTTCTGACTTCCTAAATGCTTCCAAATCATAGTTCAATATTGAGAATGGACTAAACCAGCTATAACTGCTGAGATTGCTTGGGTTTCCCTCTGTAGGATGTAGTTTTGGCTCACATGTTGATGCTCTTCGTTTGATAGATGTTTGGCAGCAGAAACAGGCGGATTGTTCCCAGTTTCTGTGCATCAAAATCTATTTCAGGTGGTTTTTCAGGCACTTTCAGTTTTGCACTGCCATTCTCGTTTCTCAATTTACTTTTCATAGCCCCACTGGGTTTGTTCACATCCCTACACTTTCTTTCCTGTAAGAGTGAACCTTGCATTTTTGATCATTTTTCTTTTCAGTAACTGATTCAGTGCTTACTCCTGCTGAGGTGACAGGACAAGGCATTGTCCTTACAAGCTTTTTCTCCTTGTTTGGGGTGCTGGTTTTTAAACAGTAATTTTATGTTTATGGAGAGAAATGTTACGCTTGTCCCAAACTCGAGTCCTTCAGTTCAGCTGATCCCATTGAACTGTTCCATCGATATCTTAAAGCCTGGCATTAGAAACTGAAAATTTGATTCAAATACTTACCTCAATTGCTTTTTTACCCTGTCTAATTTAAAATAAATCATATTGTAAGGAAGTGGCTTTGATGTCTTATCTAGACAGGCATCAGCTAAGACAATTTAGCTCAATTCCACAGCAGGTTTTGGCACACAGAGCAAAGCTTTGCCAGGCTCAGTATCAGGTGGGTGCAGAGATCCCCACTGTGGGCAGTGAAACCACAGAGCAGAAGGAAAACATTAAATGTTTTGAAACAGTTGTGAGAGGCCCTGCAGAATTTATGGCCTTCGGGGGCCTGTGAGAGGTTTATGAGGCTGGAAGGTTTCTGGGGAGCACTTTTGTGTGGGCTTTTGCAGGTGGCTCCCTGAGATCACGCACCTCTGTTGGCTGGAATTACCGTGCTGCTGGAACTGGTGCTGCTTTGGGTCTCTGAATGGCAGCTCACATCTTTCAGGGGAATTGGGAAATTCTGCTGCAGAGCAGCAATCACGTTCTGTGATCCTCTGCATCACCAGAGGACAGGCAGGCCCCTGGCATGCAGTATCAGTATTGCTGGAGATCGATGTGCTGTTTTGGAAAACAACTGTTTGTAAAATGTCTGTGCAAGGCCAGAAGGAAAAAGCCTCTTTTATTCTGGTCAGCCTTAACTGAACAAATTTACTCCTCCAGGTGGTTTTATTTTTCAGTGGAGCTACTTGCAGCAGTACAGAAGATAGTGAATGATGTTCTGCAAAAATCTAGTTTCTTGTGTGTTCTCTTTGTCTCTTCATCAGAGGCCTATTGGATGTTTTCTGATGATCAATTGTTACAAATGTTTAAATACCAACAACGTAATTTTAAGTGGTTTATTTAGCATTATGCACAAAGATTGTAATGAGCCAGAAACCTCTGCGGGAATGGTGGCCATGTCAGAGCCTCCTTTGCTGAGATGATCTTCTAGTCCTTAGGAGCTTGCTAAAGCTATTGAGCACAGCTGGAAACAAGTGTCCTTGCCAATATGTTGTGTGCTTTTCATCCATTGACCACGAAGGCTTCATTTGCCCATCTGCCCCGACTCTCCCTGTGATTCCAGTGGGAAATTAGCATATGAGCCTGCAGCTCCACATTTGCTGTCCACAGGTGACTGCAGAGTTTCTCCCTGTGAGTGACCTGTGCCACAGAGGAAAAAATGCAGCCACACAGGTACCTGGCTGCTGTTACAAATTAATGACAAATTAATTCTCCTCACAGACTGCTGCATCTCCCCCTTGCAGGATTTGAGGCAACACTTCCAGGGAGAGTGAAGTCCTTGGCATCTCCCCAGCCTGTCTTGGCAGTGCCAGATCCCAGCGCTTTGTCCTAGCCCATGCTGGAGAAGTTGGGAAATTCCCACTCTGATCCTGGAGGGTGGAGGTTGCTGATTTCCCCAGGCTTGCCTCAGTGGGCACTCCTGCATCCCAGATATGCTGGTCTTCTCTCTTTCTTGTCTATATTTAATATGTGTTAGCTTAAACCCCATTTTTTACAGCTTTGGCTACAAAGGAAGTTGATGGAGAGGGAAGCCTCAGCTGATATGCTACAGGCCATAGGGGGCTCTCCAATGCTTCTCAGACAAGAGCAGCTCCTAATGCACATCCCACCTGCAAGATGCATGCTGGTGAGGTGAGCCCATTTTCTCTGCTTCCAAAAAATCCCTGCTGGGGCTGAGAGTCATGAAGATCTATAGTATTTCACTGAATCCCTTATTTACACAATTGGTGCAAGTATAAGGGAAAGATTATTGCAGAGGGGTGGATGAGGATTGTCTAAAATGGTTTTCAGAAAGAACATAGGAATTAATAATTTAGCTTTCTGAATCACAAAATCCTGGCAGCTAAAACTGAAACAAGAGGCTATTTGGTCACTTATAGCATAACCTGCCCTCCCTATAAAGGTATCAATCCGTGAAGAGGTTGTGCTACCTGTGTTTTAAGGGATGTACCTGAACGTGGTTATTTCTTGGGTTTTGTTCCCATATAGGGTTAGCAGATGGAGAGCATGATTTATGATCATATTTTGGTCTTATTTTTAATTCATTTCCCCACCTTAAAGTATTTATCAGCTGCTGTAACCTGTTGTTTCAGACAGCTGCTATATCCTAGCTGATGGAGTTTATTGATTTCTGACTCTGATCTTGCAAATCTTACTTCAAATTCATCACTTGCCAGAGCCGTTCTGGCTGTACTGAGCTGCAGCATGTTACAGATCAGAGAGCTCCCCCCTGGGCTTCCCAGTGCCACCTGCTGAAACACCCTCTGCGTGCCCTGCTCTGGAGCAGCCCACCCTGATGCTCAGAGAGGTCTCAGAGCGATCTGAGAGCAAACCCTGGCCCCTTCCCCTCTTGCAGCCATGGGCAGGGCTGTGCATGACACCTCGGTGTGCCAGCGCTGGCCATGCTGTGCCTCACTGCACCAGGGAAAAGGAGCCACAAGGAACTGTGCACAGCAGATCACAAGCAGTGTGTTGGTGGCCCAGCTTGATAGGTGGCAAGCCCCCCTTGTCCCAGCCCACCTCTAGCCCTGCTCTCCTCACACAGAAATTATGATCCCGTCCTCCCCGCTGCAACGGGAAGCCTGAAAACCTGAACCAGATGCACGGTTTCACCTGAGTTTACAGACAGCCTGGAAGCAATAACTCTGGGAGGTATAAACTGCGCCTTTCATCCTAATAAGATGTTAATGGGGGGAAAGCCCTGCTGCTCCAGGCAGTCCTCTATTAATGCTGCCGCAGCAGCTGGGAAAGAGAGATCTTCTGGATCGGTTTCAGCAATGCCCACACCCGTGCATCCCCCGTGCCCAAAGCTCAGGGCCTTTCAAATGTCCCCACAATGTGGTCCCAACCCCAGAGGCAGAGGGTGCCTGCTCATCCTCCTGCCCAGCTTGGGGTCCCCAGGTCCCCAGGTCTCTGGTGAGGGCTGTGGGCAGCAGCACGCAGGGCTCCTCAGGGGGCTCAGCAAAACATCTGTTTGCCATTGCTTTGGGTTGTTTATAGCATTTTGATGCTCTCTTCTGCAACATTTTATTTTAAAGGGTCTTGCGATACTCCCATGTAGAGTGCATCTGAAGTGCAGCTTGCTCCTGGTTTAAGTATTCCAGTTAAGGTTACCTATAATTTGGGATGTTCCCTGGGCACATGCCCCTCTGATGCAAGACCATATACAAGAGCATCACTCCCAGCCCATCACAAACTGTGATGCTCTGCTCTTCCCCTTGCTTTCCATGGGAAGGAATGTTTGGGCCAAACCAAACTGCCCCTTCTTTGATTTAAAGTAACAAATTAGTTTGGAAGTCAGGTTTAAATTTCTCAACATGCAGCACGGGATTAAAGGATCAAATCCAGCCAGTGCCACCCTTTGCAGTGCTCTGTACCCACTTGTTTTTTCATCATGCAAAGTCCACACGCATAGTACAGGGCTCAGGTCATGTTGAGGTGAGGAGGAACAGAGGGGTGATGTGTTTCTGCTGGGCAACCTCATCTGCTCTGACTGTGCTGGATTTTCAACTGAGGAGAACTGTGAAGGATAATTACCATCATGGGTTACCTGAGATTACAGGGTTGCTTTCCAACTAATGACACTAGGAGAACCAAGCAGTTGTTAATATTTAATCAGACTCCTGGCTTAACAATTGGATAAATGAGC
Source organism: Monarcha castaneiventris obscurior (assembly GCA_026261815.1). NCBI lineage: Eukaryota > Metazoa > Chordata > Aves > Passeriformes > Monarchidae > Monarcha > Monarcha castaneiventris. The sequence continues at coordinate 12,209,400 of JAMPIT010000230.1, forward strand.
TGTGTAATTACACAATTACAGAAGACATTTCAGATAGGAACTGTGCTGTTATTAATAGTGAAGGTGAAAGCTGGTGAACATACACTGTTCAGTCCCATCAAGCATGTCATTAAAAAAGATCTTCAGCATGAGACTGTAACAACATGTCCTATGAGATGGTAAACAAAGGTTTCAGCTGCTTTTGAGACAAAAATTCCAATTGGCCAAGAGGTTTCAATGTAAGAAAAATACCAGACCAGGTGTTTTGTTGATGTGGCAAGCTGTAATCAGGGGTAACTAGGGAGCATTTAAATATGTACATAGAGTATATAATACATTTATGACTTTGCTTTATGTATCATTTCTCAGCAGTCAGGCAATTATTTTCCCTAGATTATTAATTTTAAATCCTATAGGAAACAGAGAAGTACTTTTTAATTCAATGTGGTGCTTACTTCCCCAGTGGAACTTTTCTTTAAAATTAAGTGTTGTCATATAGCACTCACAAGGTGTTGTGTTTGACTGCAAAGTGCTGGTCAGAATGAAAATGCAGATGCTGTTATAATAATTTCATTAGCCTGTTCCTTTAATCCTGTGCTTTATCTCAGCTCCTTAAAGCCTTTTTTTTTTTCAAGCGATCTTGATGTGAAAAGATTGCAACAGTTGTGGTTATTCAGTGTTCCACTACACTGACCACTAACTGTAATTCCCTCTATGGAGTCAATTAGTGGGACACTGGAAAGTTTACATCAGAATCAAAGAACTCATTGACCAGCATGATTGCAGTAGTGATATGAATTAGAATAATGCAGGCAATTGAATCTTAGAAATGCTTTCCACAATGAGGCATTGTGAGATGTTAATGTGTTTTCCCAAATGTGAGGTGGTAAAAATAAAAAGCACATTTGTTGGCAGATGTTATGGGCAATAGTCTTTTGATTCCCTCCTCTTCTCATCTAACATTCCTGAACAGTTTGCAGTGATTCAGATCTGGCTGGACAAACATTGCTGAATTTCTCAGTGTCCAGTTCTAACTGTGACTAGATGCCACCACCTCTGGAGAGTGTTTTGAGATCAGGGGAGGAAATGTCCTGTCAAAGGCACATTAATGTTTTTCTTCCAGAGATACTGACATTAAGAAGTCCTGTAATTAGAGGTGGCGTGCCTGCTCCCTGCTCACTGGGAGCTGGTTCTGTGCCAGTGGCTGAGCTGCACCACACGCTGTCAGGTCCTCCCGGCATGTGCTCACACACCGGTTCCTCTGCAAGAGCAATTTGTACTTGGTGAGCTCATGCTGAGAGAAGAGCAGAACCCTTCAATTATAGTGATGCAGAGCCAACAGGGATAATTGGGAAAATAAGATTTGCCTACATGATATACTGGCATAGAATTATAACAGAGACATAAAGAAATGTACAACCAGAATTATTTCCTGTAGAATGTTACCTTGTGATCTAGTTTAGTGCAACCTGTTTCTCCATCTTCTTTCTTCTCTGCCTCACTTTGAGTCTGCCAATCCTGTCTTACCAAAACTGATCCTACTGAAATAATTTTTCTCTATTCTGCCTTTGTCATGCACCTTCCCAAGGATGCATCTGTGCAGCTCCCAGCCTCACTTTTGGGTTTTGTATAGCCATGGACTGTGCCCTCCCTCCTCCTTGGCAGAACTCTCTTGCTTGTATGTGACACCCATGTCCTTGTGCCCCCCAGGTTGTGCAGTGGGTGAGAAACTGGCTTCTGGGCTGGGCACAAGGGGTTACAGTGAATGGGGTGACATGAGGCCAGTGACCAGTCACTAGGGTTCCACAGGGCTACAACCCTGCTGTGTTCTTCAACATCCTCATAAATGTCTTGGATGTGGGACTGGAAGTTTGCAGATGATACAAAACTGGGAGGAGCTGTTGACTGCCTTGAAGGCAAGGACGCCCCGCAGAGAGACCTCCACAAATTAGAGATCTGGGCAATCAGAAACCACATGAAGTTCAACACATGAAGCGCTGGATTCTGCACCTGGGATGGGGCAACCCTGGTTGTGTGCATGGACTGGGGAATGAGAGGCTGGAGAGCAGTGCCACGGAAAGGGACCTGGGGGTCCTGGTCCATGGCAAGGTGAACATGAGCCAGCAGTGCCCTGGCAGCCAGGAGAGCCAAGTGTGTCCTGGGGGGCATCAGGCACAGCATCACCAGCCAGGCAAGGGAGGGATTGTCCTGCTCTGCTCTGCACTGGGGCGGCCTCACCTCGAGTGCTGGGGGCAGTCTTGGGTGCCACAGTGTAGAGAGGCTGTAAAGCTGTGAGAGAGCATCCAAAGGAGGACAGCAAAGATGGTGAAGGGCCTTGAGAGGAAGCTGTATGAGGAGAGGCTGAGAGCACTTGGTCAGTTCAGCCAGGAGAAGAGGAGAGTGAGGGAAGACCTCGTTACTGTCTGCAACTTCCTCATGAGGTGAAGAGGAGGGGCAAGCACTGATCTCTTCTCTCTAGTCCCCAGTGACAGGACATGAGGGAATGGTCTGAAGTTATGTCAGGGGAGGTTTAGGTTGGATATCAGGAAAAGGTTCTTCACCCAGAGCGGGGCTGGGCACTGGAACAGGCTCCCCAGAGAAGTGGTCACAACACCAAGTCTGACAGAATTCAAGAAGCTTTTGTCAATGCTCTCAGGGACATGATGTAATTCTTGGGGCTTTTCTGTTATGGGCCAGGAGTTGGACTTGATGATCCTTCTGGATCCCTTCCAACTCAGCTTCTTCTGTGATTTGGATTCCTTCTAGTCTTTCATTATGTTGTCACCAAGAATATTGTTGATAAATAAAGAGACTTGAAGCTATCTTTCCTTTTCAAGACATGATTCCTGTGCTTTGGTGTCCCCATGGGATGCCTCAGAATTACTGATGAAACATAGTTTAGAAACTGAGGACCCTGGGAGCTGTTACATTAGAACATTGCACAGACAAGCTAAAATGAGCTAAAATGCATTGAACCTGTTTATTTGAGAGCCCAGCTTCACAGCAGCTCCATCCCATAAATTTTCCAGGCTGTATATTCCCCAAGGAAGGATCACCGACGGTACTTTGCTGTGAAGCACCTCAAGCCTTTATGTCCCTGTGTAAGCAGATTCAGGGTATGGAAATAAGCAGCATGCAGGGCTTTCCACTGCCACCCTGCAGGCCTGTGCTAGGGGCCCTCTGAGGGGCAGGTGCCCACATGGTGAAATCCCTTTGGGATTTTTCAGTGAGCAGCATGGAAGCTGCTCGGGTTTGTGCTGGGGTGGGCAAAGAGCTGCCTGCAAGGTCCTGCCTTCTGGAAGCATGGGCTGGGTAATGCATAACTTCCTGTAATAGTGTCCAGTCTCCTCTCAATGTACTACTTTAGGGAGATGGTTTCATTATCTATAAAGCTTTTTATTGCATCATATCCCGTTAGTCAAGACATGATCTGTGCCCAGTGCTGCTGCAGCAGTTATGATAAAGGCCTTTGCTGTTGGCTTTGGGGGAAAGTCCAAGACTGACAGAGGACATTGCTTGCTAAGGCAAGCAAGATTCATTTGTTAATTAACATTTGTGGCACCTTGAAAACAGAAAATGCTGCATATGTACCTAAGTGTTTTTCTAATGCCAAAGTAGCTCACATTTAAAGTTTTTGAAGTCATAATGACTTGGTCTGTCAATTCCTGATCAAGTCTATCTATAAAATTAAAAATAAAACTGATATTGAGTCCTGTCATCTGAAGAAGATGATTCTTCTCCCATATGTGGGGTGTTTCCTTTTCTACGTCTTCGAGGTTTGAAGTCCAGAAGTACTTTATGATCACTGCTGAGTCAGTGATCATAAAGTACTTACAGCATGAATACATAAAACATCTACTTAATTAAAACATTAAAATATGTGCAATGTTTCAAGGATGCTGCTTTGAAGGTTTCTGCAGATTGGGCACATCAGTAATTTATGCACTGTCTGGCTTTGCATGTTGCACTGGGCTAGCTCCCCTTGTCCCCAGCTGGAACATGGACTGTGGCAGCCTTTCCACCCAGTGGCTGCCCCGGAGAGACAGGACGCTCTGCACAGGGAACACGCAGTGACAAGAGCTGTCTCATGAACGTTTGAAGCGGTGCACGCGGAGAGACACACGGACAAGCAGTTCTCAAAGAAAGATGAGTTGCTGTTATCGTGGAGCTTGGCAGTAAATTTAGCTTTCTGCCAAACTGGTACCTCCATTTCTCCAGTCATCATTTGCAAAGGCAGCTTTCGTGGAATTTGTAAAATCAGTTTGTTTCTGTCTTTTCCTTTGAAGAAAGTCAGTGTCACCCAGACCTCACAGAGCCCGCAGCTGGATGCACATGTTGGCTGCCCTGTTGGATCCCCACTGAGCTAAATGTGTTTGTTTGCATTCATCCTCCTTTGAAGGGAGAGAGAGTCTCACATCGTACAATCTCGGGGCAGAGCCAGGGGAATTCTTCCATGGGTTCATCTCACAGCCCCCAGAAGTGATATTCAGGGCACTTAATAAAAAGTTAGAGACACCAGCTATTCATCTGTTTAACAACTCCCAAAAGAAAGAAATAAAAAGAGGCTGCACAGAATATGGATAAAATTCAGGGCACATCCTAGCTTTTAATGAAACTCTAAATATCAAAACTAAATCTGTTAATGTGGGTGATGTAGTCAGTGGAGAGGAACCAAAAGGCTTACTGAACTTGCTTTGAAGGTCTGAATAAAGAAGGATTTCTTTCAATGCTTCTGGTCAACAGGCATGTGCAGTCACTGGAGTGCAGAGAAGCAGGATGGCTGGGGAAGCCCAGGCAGAGGCAAGATGAGTGACGAGCTTGTATTTTGGCAGGGAGGTGACTGCAAGCCTGAACTCATTTCAGCAAAAAGAGACAAGTGAAATAAGGCAGTGTTGGGTTCTGCATGATCCACTTATCTTTTATCTGTAGATTTTAATTTCTATTTGTAAAAGAATAGATGGATGTTATGCAACATTTTTCTAATACTCCAGCTGTGGAAAACAAACCACATCTGGCACATAAAATAACAATGAAATTATCTGAAAGCTGTACTGTTCTTAAAAACAGCTACAAGTATGTGTTCAAATAACTTGCTGGAAAAGAACAGATCCAATTTGTCAGATGATAATACATAAGCTTAGAAGGAGAGAAAAATTAAGCCAAGAGAAATATTGCACTTCAGAGAGTTCAAATAAAGAGGTTCCTTTCCACCAAACTTCTGTGGGCTTGCAAGGCATAAATTACACAAACAGCATTTAAAAACAGGAATGCAAAAATCAAAGAGCAAAATTAAAAGCTCTGTTCATGTTCCAGCCGTGTAACAAGTGTGCAGCAGATGTCGGAGGCCTGTGGTTAAGAAATCCTCTGGTCTGGATGCACAATTTCCAGTATGTCCTGCTGGCACGCATCTGAAAGTAGGCTGTAACAAATGCACTGTCAGCTGTGTAAAATACACAGTCTGTGAGAGGGGGAAATAGTGCAAATCTGGCAACGATGCCTTCCCTTGTATTTCTCTAACAAAGCTGTTATTTCATAGAATGAGGAGGCACTCGTGGCCTGAGGGCTGTCACACTCCATCTTGGTGAAGAACCACCTCCTTTCCCAGTTCCTCTCTCGCATTGGTGCTGAGGCTTCCAGTGAAGCACAAGGTAACTCGCTGCACCTTAGAATGAAGCAGTTCACCTTAACTGCTGCTGACATTTGGGTTCTGAGGATGTATCCTACTTTCATGGTCCATTATACCCTATCTGTGTGAAAAGACCTGTGCTGCCAAAGGCAGAAAGAAATAATAAAAGAAAAGCTAGCATATTGAAAGAGTTTAGCTGAGGGAAATTGTCAAAAGACTATGGATTTATTTCTTTGGGTTTTTTATGTTTAAAGTGATTCCTAAAGCTGCAGTTTGATCATGTTCTTAAAATATGTCAGACTTTACATGTTAAGTGGTAGAAAACTACCCTGCCTCCTACACTCACAGCAGCAGGAGAAGCATGTTGTGATGACTATATAAAGCCCTTCCTGCAATTGAGTTGTTCTTAAGTTAAATATTTTTATCTACCAAACAATAATAAAACATCAGTCAATACCACACACAGATCCCAGATGAATGCAAGACTGAATGCACATTAAAGGCTTTGCTGACAGCCCAGACGAGGGTTTTTTCATGCAGGTCTGCAGGCTTAACATTGTTTAAACAAACTCTCCTTTACATCACCTCCGCAGCTGCAACGGACCTCACTGTGGGAGTAAATTACACGCCCGCTTAATCTGAGAGGGTTTAGATTAAATGTGAAGTGTCATCCCGGGGGTGGAGGGGATGGGCTGGCTGGGGAGAGGGAGGTGGCAGGGGGAGATGCTGCATACGAGCCCGACATGGAATCAAATTAACTAGTTCTGCTCTGTGTACATTTTATTCTTCAGAACAGGTGTGAGTCTGCGCTGAATCCTGCGATGGGAAATGCTGTTCCCCTTTCTACCACTGAAAATATTAAGAAAAATATGTTCATGTGCAAGCTTCCACTATGTTTATTAATAAGAAAAGTACACAGATTTTGGAGTTGTATGCCACAAGAGCAAAGCACAGGAAGGCAGGTGTAAAATGTAGTGTTTCATGCTGGCAGCCACAGTTTAATTTTTGTGGCAGAGTGATAAATGACAGAAATTCACAATGTTCTCCCGACTCCCTTGGAAGATGTATTCTATAGAATGAAAATAGAAGCACTGAATTATTAAAAATCATCCCATTTACATATGAAAATAGTATGGTGTCACGTTAAATACACCATATTAAGAGGTCAATTAGAGACCTATTTTGAGTTAATGGAATTAGTTCTTTTTTTATTTTACATTTTAAATGCAATATTTCAAGGTGTAGTGGAGATTGAAGGTGTAGTGGGATAGAAAATAGAGTAATCCATTTAAAGGCTGTTAATGCTTGTGGAATGGCTGAGAGCAATGCCAGCAGGTGAAATGGTGCAATGGGGCAAGGGCTCAGCAGGCAGTGCCCTTTTCTTCCCACCTACGCTGACTCCCCTGTGCATGGGAGTGAGAAATGTTATTATTTAAAGTGCATTCCCTATATCTGAATAGCCCATAAGAAAAGGGAAAGCACACTCGAGCCCCGGCTCCCAAACACAACCCTCATTCCACTAAATCTTACAGCACTGCTTTAAATCCTATTTGGTTCAGTGGAAACTGAGAATATAAAAAATCCTGAGTGCAATATTGCAACTGGTCAAGGTACAATTCTTGCATTAGTCACTGAACAGTTGTTCAGATGCAGATTTGAGTTGGAATCAGCTCCAAAGGAAAATAGCTAGAAAGAGCTTCTCTACCCTTCAAAGGATTTGCTGCTCCTGTGATGCCCCTGGAATGTTAATGCATATGGAAATTGGCCCCCTCTATGTTAGAAGAGAGAAGATGGCTGCAAAAGGGGAAGCCTCTGGACTGAAGTCAATAAATGAGGTATGAGGAGTCTTTTAACATCCAAGGACAGCTCTTGCTCACAACACTGCAGGACCCTTGCTACCCCTCTCCTTACGGTGCCCAAGCATACATCTATTGGCACTTGCACTGGTGATGTGGATTCAGCTGGAAAATCAACCAGAGGAAAAAAACAATAGGATGGCTTTCCTACAACTGGTATATTCTTGCCCATATGACATAAATTGCTGCCAAAATAGAGTTACATATCTACAGCTATACCCTTCTTTTTGTCTGTTCTCTAGATAAGACTCAGATTTAAATGTTCAGAATGCTTTTTACAGTACAGGCATGCAAGAAGGCAGTTTTGTCACCAAAGTTACTACTTAGCTAAAGAAATGACACATACAGTGCATGAAAGAGGACACATCATGCTGCCCAGAAGAGCCTGGTGATAGTTTAGCTCACTCTCACCCCTGTGCACTGATGCCTTTCCTAGTCTTAAAAATCAAGAGGCGAACACGGTTAGAAGGGGAAAAAGGGTTTTACCTTGGTATTTATTGTAAGGATCCTTAGGTGCACCACGAACAGGTCGAATACACTTCTGTGCACCCCACCATCACCACCGCAAAAGTCCCCTCTCTCCTAGATCTGGTCTTACATTCCAGGTCTTACTAATTAGCATATCTATCAAATATTCCCCAATGAGAGGCTCAAATGAGCCCCCCCTCCCAAGGAACCTTCCCCTGGATGGTTCTATCTTAGTTTACAAAATGTGTTCTGGAGAGGACCTTGGGGTTTGGGCACCCTGGCACCTTAACTACGAAGCTTCTAAAATGTTTAGTCTCTTGGCTTAACAAACAAGTCCAAGAATGTAGGCAAAAAGCATCGAAAATACAGAAGTTGCAGAAAGGTATAACAGGGATATAAAAGAAAAGACAAAAATCATCATGGCATCAGCACATATGCTGCCACTGCAGTGTCTGCATGGAAGAGACCAGACCCCTCTCCCAACAGTCCTGTTGTACCAGTGAGGTGCCATGGCTCAATTTCTGTAGCAGATCAGGCACAAATTCCTCTTGATTATCTTCTCTGGTCACAGTTCCAAAACATTTCCAAAATAGTTTGGGTCAACAGTTTCTTCTATTTTGGTGATTCACTCCCTGCAGGGCTGATTATTGGTACCAAAGAAAGAAAACCACCATATCCTAGGGACTCCAATGCTTGTATAATGATAATTTGAAAACTTTATGGGGTGTAAGATTAAGAAGGTTGCATTTCCAGTTGGTTGAACCATGTAACTGGGTAGAACTCTTCTCTCTGCACCTATGGGACTAAAGGGGGGATGTCAATTTTAACATTAGGATGAAACTTTTCATCCAGTGCTTTGCCACAGAGCCCACATTGCTGCCTCCTTCTACTGCAGCAGCCAGATCCTGCGCTAGAAAGATGTCAGCAACCAAGCCAGCTATCCCATCTTGGGAATATGAGCCACTCACATTCCTGTCAGCTGGGCCACAAGACCACTCATTTCCTAGCACTTTCTGACTCTTAATCTTGTTCCACAGTTTTTCCTTTGCAAACAACAGGGGGAAAGCTGTGGAAAACAGAAAGGAGAAATAGGTCACACTAGAAATTCTGAAACCTCAGCAAATCTCTTGTTTAAAGTGATTAATTCAGTGACCTCTGACCACAAGGCAGACCTTCAATTTGCCAGCAGAGGATAAAACGAGTCAAGATCTGAATGAGTAAAGAGGGAATGAAGGGTGAGTTAATCCAGTAACTGTGAAGGAACATTGGAAATAAAAATACTCAACATACATGCTTCTTCACTTTAGTCCTTCTATTGCATGCAGTTTATTTCTGGATATGATAGAGTATCAAGTACATTTATATTCTTTTTGATCTCTCCTGTTTGATCCAGATCCAGCCAGCAGAGCAGACTGATGCTCTTAATGCTATTAAGTAGCACAGCCTGCATTTATTTATTTTTTAGAATAGAAACTAAAAAGTGCTTGCAAAATGGTAGAGGGTTAAAAGAAAATTAGGTACTCCATCAAATGTTAACATTTTCATCTTTCTTTTCTGAGGTTTCATGTACTAAAATATAATTTTGTTTTTGTAATGGAAAGAGACAAACTGGTTAGTGACATTGAACACTTTTGCCTGAGTTCATTGCAAAACTCCCATGCAGAATATAATCTTTTATCTATAGTTATAAGCCTGTAAGCTGCTTATACTATTTTTAGTCTAAATTCACCTTTCATTTGGTTAGTCTCCAGCAATGCAGACCAAATTTGCACTTGGAAATTTCCTAGCCATTTCCAGTTAACACCATTAAAAAGTGAGAAAAGAGTCTTGAAGTAAATTGTCTCAGCAATGCACATATTTTTGCAGCTGGGTAGTAAGCAGATAACTCAGCATCTCCTCTGTATGATAGCTTTAATTGTACCATTTTCTCCCAAGTAGAAAGGAAGACTTGTGGGAAACTCATTTTGAAAATGCTGCTGTCCAGCAATGCCAATGGCATGAAAACTTCCCCGTAATTGTTTATGCCAGCAGCACTTTAAAATGAGAGAAAAGAGTCCTTGGAGTAAGATAAAATGCCCGATTGGCATTTCCTGTAGTCCATTACTTAGTTAAGGTTCAGTCACTAAAGGTTCACATTTTGCTTGAATGATTTTCCATTTTCATGTGTGGTTTAGGTTCCATTTGACACCAAAATATTAGCCTATTACTGATTATTTGATTTTATTGTAAGAATAAATGAAGAAGTGAAGATGAAATGTATAATAAAACCTTGTCTTCCCACCATCATAAATGTTTTAAGATTCAGCCAATAACGTATTAGACTTCGGTCTTTTCCTCAGATAGAAAAATACTTCTTAAAGTGTGTATTAACTCTTGCTTCTTAAGCGTCGGGTTTTTATGGTTCTCAAAAAGGAGTCCTGAGAGAACCATTAACTCTGTTTATGTCCACACAGCAAAACTGCCATTTGAGTTGTCTTTGATTAAATAATTATCTTCTTTTTTTTAATGCTTTATTCTTTCTGGAGACATAAGAAGCCATTAGTAGCAGAGATAAAGCTGTTGAGAGTCCAAGAGACAAAAATGAGAGATTATTTATATTCAGCTGTCCGGTGAAAGATTAGAAATATGAATCATTATTTTATAGTATTATAATAAATGATGAGGTAAAGTTTTGGCTTTTGACAGGTATGCTGTGATAAAACCAGAACTGCCTATAATTAATATTTATTATTATTTACCGAGCATGCTAAAGTGCATACTGATTTACAGGAAAATACATAGATAGAACCCTTCAGACAGGAAATCTGTGTAACAAAATAAATTGTGACAAAACTGATGATGACAAGGAGGGTCCGTATGTCTCCCTTCCTTCCCAAGCAAGAGCCCTGCAACTTTGTGGAGGGCAAAAGTTTCTCACCATGGGCTAATTAAGCCCATTGGTGATTTAATGTTCTGCTAGATATGGATCGCCAGCTACATTTTAATGCTACTGCATTACAGCTGCAACAAATAATCTGCCTAAACTGAGAAAAAGATGCCAATATTTGGTGTAATATACAACATTCTCCAGATGCAGTAGCAGGAATTACACTGACAATAGCTGCAAATTCGAGTAACATTGACACTATCAATCACAACAGAGCCTCAGTGGCAGTTAAAATTTATGATGTCAACCTTCTAATATAGACCTGTTAATGAAAATTAAAGATTGAAAAAACACTGATTTATTGGGGCAGGCTCATGAAGGCTTTAATGAGAGCATCTTTCTCATTGAATGGCTACTTGGAACAATACTGTTCCAGTATTGCTGGATCTTCAGTACTTACAGCCCTTGCACATTGCCACTGCTAGAATTTTAAATGGAATTTTGAAAAGTTTAGGTTTTCCTCCAAAAAGGATATGAGACTACTCATCTTCAAATATCAGCCTTGTGGTCTTAAAATTAATAGTAAAAATTACAGTTACAATAAGGTCCATTAATACCTAAAATGTGTGGTGTTCAGGACCAAATTTAGCATGGAAAACTGGGGGGAAAATTAATCTAACAATTCAGAAGCTTTGTTTTTGCCTGTAATAGTGTCACTAATGTCTGTCATTGCATGCAGGCTCTATCTCCCTCATACTCTTAATGAAGGAACAGAAGACACTGAAGGCCAAAGTACCCAAATGTTCTTTTTCTTCCTTAAAAACTGCCCCTGTTCTGACACCTCCAGGAAGCTCATGAGCAATGAAGAGCACTGCCTGTCATGGAGGTCACTTTTCCCTGGCCATCCCCCAGACTGGCTATTTGAACCCATGGGTGGCTCCTGGCCAGCTCACACCTTGGTGCCTCAGGACCAAGGACCAAGGAACAGCCTACAGGAAAGGCTCGTGACAATAGGAGTGTATCACACACCCCCAAGCCTTGTGCTAGAAAGATTGTTTTTAAAGGATATTCTGCCTGGATCAAGGTGAGGTCATCTCCCATGTCGTTATAGGCACAGCAATCACGTGCCAGTGATTTTTATGCTTGGCACATAAAAAGAGATATGTTGCCCCAATCCCTGGCTCCCATCTCAGATTTGAAGTATTTCTTCATGATTCCTTTCCTGCCTTTAAAAGGGTTGTGGTCAATCCCACAGCATTTTTTGGGTGTTGGCAGTAACTCCACTGAAATATGATACTGCCCTTGTAAGTAGATGCACCAATTAATGACTCCTTGCAAAACTGGTGCAACATGCAGGTATCAGTGCTATTATCTGCATTTAACAGCTACAGGGGTCAAAGCTGCAAGGGAAGCTGGAAGGGCTCATGTGAAGGACATGGAGAAACATGTAGCTGGGATTGAACTTCAGGAATTCCTTCTTTACCAGCCTTATTATTAATTATTGGATCAAGCACTACTCTCCAACATGGCTTTCACATTCTTCATAAATACACAAATTTTCCAACTGATCAGCCAATAATTTGTCCTCTAAGATTTGTGCCCAAGTTAAGGCAGTGTGACTTGGGGATTGAGGTGGATTGATTCCTCCTTGTCAGCAGTATTTACAAAACTGACTTTGGTTTCAAGGCACACACCTAGTAACAGCGAAGTCAAAGGGTGGTCATAGCTAGGAAAAAAGTGTTTCACATTTCAATGCTGTAAGTTCTTCTATTTTAGTTATATTATAGCTTAGTTTGTTTTTTCAAATTCTCTTTATGTTAATATTAAAAGGAATTCAAGCTGAAATAGTTACCATCTGTCTGAAAGAGGACAGGAAAACATGGTTACTAAAGAATGTTTAAAGTGTGGAGCAAAATACAGTCCTGCTAATGGTAAAATTTCTGTCATTAACATTAAAGATTAAAGGCTATAATTTACAGGAAAATATATTGCATGGCTTATCACATTTTTAATGAAGGGTTCGGCGTTACAGCAGGCAAGCACTGAGAAGAAAAATGCACCTCTTGGATTTTATTTGCTCTCTTGAGACACTATCCTATCATGATTGTAGCCCGTAGGATCAGCCAAATGAACACTAGGCAGTAAGTCAGCAGCCCCCAAAAGGTTACCAGAGCTTCTTCCTAATGTTACAGCAATGATTTGAAAAATTAGCTCACATTAACCTTTCACCTTTCGGTGGATGGTTCAAATCTAGAATGGGTTGGTAGTGATTGAGAATGGTTCCTGTAAGTTTAATGTTTTTTTTGGTGGTTTATGCAATCAGAGCGGGTGGTCTCATGCTGTGCCCCAGGGGAGGTGTGTCTGCATGAAGAAAACCCCCCAATAACTTGCCTCAATTGGTGCTAATTGGAAACCTCCCTGGCAATTTCATCAGGGACTGCCCCCTGTGTGGGCACAGGCACTGAAAAAGCTGCTGCAGACCATGGCTGCAGCAGAGGCTGCTTTAAGACACTCTGGCTTCATCAGCAAGACTTTGAATACCTGAATTTTTTAATTAAAGCAGCTTTGCCCATCTTTGGTGCTGAGTATTCCCATGGACCTGCTATAGCTTCAGCTCCTTCACTCCTTCCTTTCTCCACATTCCCCAGGTCCTCCCAAGGGTGCTTCCTAACTCCTCATAAGCATGTACATGAGGTGAGAGACTGCAAACAAGCAGTTGCCACAAGGTAATAGGCAGGGTGTCCTGGTTTAGGAATGGTATTCCCCAATTTAGTCCTCCCACTAAAAAGACCACAAGCCACTCCCCTTGCCCCCTCCAATAGAAAGCATAAAAGGCAGGGATCACAGGTTGGATAAGAACGATTTACTGGAAACAGCAATGAGATAAGAAAACCAGCAATGGTGGACAATGCTGCTATGTTTTTATGACAGAAGCCACCCCCTTCTTTTTGGAAGCCAGAGGAAGTCCCTTTCCCCTGCCCCTGGCAGGGACATGAGGTGGGATCGAATAACATTAAGGTCACGGTTGAAACTAGGACACGCGGAATGGCCCAAGAGCATGGAGGTCTGGCCCAGTGATGTGGACTCAGAAACACAAGGCCCAGTGCACTCCCTAAGGTTCACCACGATGACTAAGACAACATTAGCACAACCTCAGGATGTCCTGGTTCCCTGTGTTCCTTCAAATCTTGTACCAATAGTAAACATTTGTCACATGCACAAACACAGCTCTCTGCAACTCCTGCTTGTTTTCAGCAGAAAATTCTTTACCTGGTCTAACAAACTACTCCCTTTCCCCTTCTGTGGTATTTTGCAGCTAGAAAAAATTATCAGGCTTTGGCTGTGTGTATTTCTTGGGTGAGAGAGAAAGCAAACAGCACTCATGGGTTTTTTTCTTTCTTGGGTAAGTAGTCCTTGTTAAACCAACCTAAGTAAGGTGATTTGCAGTATGGATTTTTCTCATCTAAGTTATTAGAATAAGTTCAGTCAGCACATTCAACCCTAGTCTCTAGTGGTCCATAAATTTAATGCAACACTCAACTCTCCTTCAGTGTTTTTGGTGTATACTTGAGTTTTTCTTGGCACAGAGAGAAGTGGCAGGTGGAGTGATCAGAGACTTTTTTCTCGTCAAAGTGAGATTAGGGGTTTTTTTAGGTTCCTTTGTTCTGTAAAAGCCCTGGTCTAATTCACTACAAGCTATCTACAACTGAGAATGCCATTTCTTTACTAATTTATATGTTTGGTTTAAAGCTGTGCACCAGTCTCAGTGGAGTTCCTCTATTTTTAGTATCCTGCTAAGAATTTTTTACCAAAGGGTTTTATGCACAAGAAGGGAAGGTTTTACTGGGATTTCTTTATTTTTGCATTACATTATCAAAGGCAAACAGTTTCTTCTTTCTTTGCCCTAATAACTTATCTCAGCAAGAGAAAGTGGGACACCCGGGCTAGCTTGAGGCAATGGAAACCCACTGGCATCTGCTCAGGACAACACTGATTGACTTGAGCCTGGGCTAAGCTGGGTATGTAAAAGTTAAAATCCCCAGAGTATGTGAGCAAGTGTGCTTGGGAAGGAGAAACAGGAGAGAGAGGATTTGCAATGAGCTGTCTTCTCCAGGAATATACTAAATTGAATTCACCTGGCAAGGAAAATCGGAGAATGCATGCAGCTTTCTTGGCAGGTGCAGAGGCAGCCTGTGACATGATTTAATGGTATTTTAAAAGGCAAGCACTAGAAACAAATGGGAGTGCACTGGGATGAATTAGATGGATTAAGATTCAATGCGATAACCTAATGACCTCAGGAATAACTAATGACCTACCCTAACAGAAATGTCTGCTGGGTAGGGAACAAGGCAAACCTGTTCACTTCAATGATTTTGCTGGCACTGAAACCCGTCATTTGGGACATTCAGCAGAAATAGCTTATAAAAAGTATTGGCTAAAGTCCTCAATTTGTGCAAATTTTCTTGGTGCCTTTGGCATTGGATATGTGACCCTCTGCCCTGCTGAAGCATCTGCCTCACTCTGGTAACAAGACAGAAATCAATGCAAGCCTAAATGTGAATGATATATTGACAGCTGCTGAGATACTCTGATTTATAGAAATGCTTTCATAGTACCAGGAACAGGACAGCTAGAATTTAACACCCAGGGGTGCTAGGGTAGGGACTGCCCCAAATATTTTATGTGTGAGGAAGTGACAGCAATGGTTAAAACATCTGAAAGGGTGACTGTGGTGTACAGGCATTGGTCTGGCACCCAGCAAGACTCCCTTCCACAGTAAAAGTGAAGCTTTGCTCCTGTGACATTTGAAATAAGAAATGAATGATAGTGTACCCAAAACACTCCTTAGAATTATTACTTTGCCTCAACTTCTTTTCAGTCTGATAATTATTCACTGCATCAATTCAAAAGGAAAATGATCATGATCTTGGCTGAACAAACTAAAAAATCTGGTGTATCAATTAAGAGATTGTGTAGAGCATTGCAATTAATTTGTTTAATTGAAGTTCCTATTTCTTAGCAGTGGCAGGCTGATTTAGTGCCTTGAAGGACACAGACACTCTTCAGAAATGAAGAGAATGTGCTGGTCACTGGAATGGAAATCCCCTTTCTGCACTCATTTATGAGATGAGAACACTGAGTCAAATGTCCATAAATCTCAGCTTGGCCACTTGACTTGTCAGCAAGTGAGAGCTACAGAGAGTCACCTGAAGGCATCGGTCTGTTAACTCTGCAGTG
The DNA here is from genome assembly GCA_026261815.1 of Monarcha castaneiventris obscurior. Classification (NCBI taxonomy): domain Eukaryota; kingdom Metazoa; phylum Chordata; class Aves; order Passeriformes; family Monarchidae; genus Monarcha; species Monarcha castaneiventris. The sequence continues at coordinate 12,225,436 of JAMPIT010000230.1, forward strand.
CATTCATCGCAGCTCTGAGGGGCTGTGGGTGCCCTGTCTGGGGAATGCACAGACATCTGCACATTCACACTGCACGGTGCATGTCACAGTGGATGACACGGCCTAACTCTCAGCTTTCCATGGGATTAGAGCACCTCTGAGGGGCTCTGAGAAGCAGTAGACAGCACCGCTTCCAAAGTGGTGCATGGTACTCCCAAAGTACCATGCACATGTTCCAAATTCAGGTGGGATGGGATGAGATCAGTTCCTCCCTTTTCTTATGTTTTTGCTGTGTATATGCTCTGTACCAGCACTGGCTCATATTTGCTTGCACAACTCATCCTTTCTCACTGCAAAAAGTGTTACTGAGCAATGAAGAACTGCACAGCCACGAAGCCCTTGATGGTGAAACAGCACCTGCATGTGTGGGTGCGGGTGTATGGCCAGCTGACTGCAAAGTGTTACTGTGTGTGGCACATGCAATTTAATACAGTTGGAAGTTCAGAGCCTGACCTTCACAATGGCTACATAAAAATGCTTCCCTCGATCAACCTCAGCTCATTATTTCATCTGTGGCACCTCTGGGGCACTGCCCTGGGTGTGGAGGGTGTCTCTGTCCCACCATAAGACCCTGGGGAACGTTGTGCTCTAACAGCTGTTATCAGCTCCTTTAATTACTAACAGGTATGTTAGAAAGCATCCAAATTGTAATCAGGCTGAAATAGAGTTACAACGACATCTGATCTGGGAATTTAGTCCAAAGCTTTCCTTTTCCATGATGGTTTTCATTTCCTGTAATTTAGAGCTGGAAGCATTTATGGAATATCACATGGTTTTAGTTTACACAGGAAATCAGCTGCAGTTGTGGGAAGATACTGACTTAGGGATTTTAGGGTTTGTTTTGTTGGTTTTTTTAAGAAGCTAAGATTGCTTCAGAAGAAAACATTGCAGACTTCTACCTCTGCTGTTTGAAGCCTATGTTCTGCAAAGTGATCTATGATTATATAGGAACAAGCAGTTTATTTCTGTTACATGATGATCACTTAATGTGAATGGAGCAATAAATGCCTTTCCTTTTTAGAGTGAAGAGATAAACCAAATGCAGGACAAGATGTGGAGGAGGGTGAGGGAAAGAGATGCTAGGCAGCTGCAGCAAGAAAGACCTCTGAAGCAGGAAGTATCAAATAGAATGTGCTTGAAAAGCCCAAGATGACCAAAACAGATAAAAATGGGAAAAGGTGGTTGTTTTGTGAGTCACAGCCTGCCCGTTTAATCACTGTCTGCATGACTCCTGAGGAGGGCATGGGGAATAACACTACATGATGCTGCACCACCCAGACTGTGCCACAAAAGCCTTTTCCACTCCCAGGGGTGAAAAGCTGGTTCTCCCAATGCTGCTGGACATGTGTCGCTTTTGGGTTGAGGTGCAAGTGCTGAATTTTCAGTGTAGGAAGGGAAAAATCCCTTTTGAACGAATTTCCACTGGCAACACTTCTTCTCAATAAACTACTCCTCTGAAAGTGCTAGCAGAGCAGCTTGGTGTGCTCTGGCTAAAAGGCCAGGACAGGGTGGGCTGACATCCCTCAGGAAGCAGGCTGCAAAATGCCAGTTGGGAGACATCAAAGAGTAAGAAAGGCATCAGGAAGGGGGGTGGAAGCCAGCAAACTGCAATAAAAAGTCGTCTCTTCCCAAAGGCAGCCCTGTCCGCTCCATGGGCTCCTTTAGTGCCAGAGAAGAGGGAGATGGCAGGCTGGGAGAAGAAAGAGATGGACCGTGTAAGTCAATAGTGACTAATGAACCACGTTGGAAACACCGTCACAAGCAAAGGACTGGACTTGCAGGACAGTGAGAGCAGAGCAGTGCTGGCTGCTTGCTTTTAGCACGCAGAGGTACATTATGATTTTAAATGAATCCAGAACAGCTGAGGCATTTGGGGACTAAAAGCAAGAAAACCATGACCATCTTAATCATCCCCTTGTAAAGTGAGCAGCCATATGCATGAAATCAGCCCATACATTTTATGGAATATCTGTTGTAGGCTGGATGAGTACTTGGAATGAGGTTTATTTTCTCAGGACTTCAACTCCTGAAATATAAACTATGTAACCCTTCTCATCATAAAACCAGAATTTAGAGAGGGGAGGGGGAATTCCCCTAAGCTTTGCACTGCATGGGACTGCACTTGACAAAGTCTAGTGCTATTGTGGATGCTGTAAACAAGGATTCCTGTGCCATCTTCCATGAACAGCCCTTGTCACGACAGAGAAAGGCATTTAAACAACAGTGACATGGCTTACAATATTTGTTACTGAGATATCAAAACATTTATGTGCACAATATTTCTTTGCTACACTTCTCAAAAGGCTGAAAGGAGCCTGTTCCTTGTCTTAAGCAAAATCTCATCCCAAAATATCTGCTCATTAATCCCCAGAAAAGAATATTGTATTTCCTTACTGCTTATTTCTCAGCCAATTCAACATCAGAGGCATTGTTACTCTGTGTTAGGACTGCCTGGGGCAGGAAAGCTCCTCCTTGACCATACCTCTCCTGGGCTCTGGCCTAGCAAGGTTTTGTGCATGTGTTCAGCCATCTGTGTCAGAGTAATTCCTCAGGCCTCAGCAGGACCCTCCATGTGCATAGTTTTGCATATGCACTGATCTTTGCAGGACTGTGGTCTGACTGTGGTCTGTATGTATTTTATGTTCTACCATATCCTGTAATGTCTTACACTGTCACTAGCTTACAGGTCACACCTTCTTTCAGCTCCTGGAGCAAACATTTGGAAGTAGGATGGTTCATGATGGCCAGAAAGCATTCCTTGTGCTCATGGTGTCATTTTGGACTTTTCCACTCATTCCTCTTTAATCTTGTTCTGTTCTGATTCTTCAGTATTTCTGAAGACTTCAGTCTCATTTTGCTCTATTTTCTCCTCTCCAAGATCCGTATTAAAGCACCAGGGAGAATTCCATAGCCTGTCCTACATTGTCCCAGTTGCTGTGTTTATAGCTGCCATCATCAAGACAGCCCTAGAGGTCTGCACCAGATGGAGGCTGGGGTGGTGTGTGGGAGGTCATAGTGGTCAGTCTCTTCTCCCAGGTAAGAAGTGACAGGATGAGAAGAAATGCCCACAAGTTTTCCCAGGGAAGGTTTGCATTAGATATTAGGAACATTTTTTTCACAGAAATTGCTGTAATGCTTTGGAACAGACTGCTCAGAGGAGTGGTGGAACACATCTAAGGAAGTGTTCAAAAAACAAGTGGATATGGCACTCAAGGATGTGGTTCAATGGTGAACGTGGTGGTGGTGCCAGGTTGATGGTTTGATGTGATGATCTTATAGGTCTTTTCCAACCTTAATATTTCTGAGATTCAATGCTTCAGATGTGGGCAGAAGAGAGAAAGAAAATATTTAGACAAGCAAGTCAGTCTGTCTTCTTTATGGTTTTTGGCTGAAAATGCAGAGGACTCCCCAGTGCTCCAGGTTTTTTGTTGTCTTCTGGAGCACATAGAAATCTCTGCTTCCAGCTGTATGGGACCATAGGCTATTTTCCCAGGACTGCAAAGGATGAATTGAAGTAGGTTGGAGTTTTCTGACCATTTTGCTGACCTGTCTGTGAAGTGGTGTAAAAGCATGCGCAGCCCGGAGCTGGAACAAGCAGGATTTTCTCACTGTGTGAAGGAAGGTCAGCCCAGCAAGCATGGTCCTGAGAGAGGAATGAGGCAACAAAGGCAGCCCACGCCATCCAGAATTGGACTGGAAGGGAAATGTAGCCAGAGGGGAGATCACACTGCCTGCCTGGGAGAAGATGGGATTTAGCATCAGTTATTTGGAGAAAAATTTGGTTGTGTCACAGAAGCTGTAAGCAGCTGTCTACATGGGAGCAGGGCTTGGGGAGCAGGGTGATTTAGGAGAACAGCTGCTGACTTTGGAAATCAGGAGAGGAATGATTCTGAACTTGTGGATGGTGAAGGGAGGCAGCCAGGAGGGCAAGGAAACCACTGACAGGCCCACCTGCCCCTTCCAGAGAAGAGATCTTTCTTCTTAGGGAGGTCGGCAAAAAAGATCCTGCTGAAATAAAGATTTGCTTTTGGGCAACAAGCAGAAATTATTTGATCGAGAGAGGAGAAGAGCTGATCCAGAAAATATCATGTAACTTGACTGTTGGGCAATTTTTGAGCATCCCTCACTGAACTTTTGTGCTGGATATGTGCTTGCAGCAGCAGCTGGCTCTAGCACTGGATATTGCTTCCCTGCAACAGCCCAGTGAAGAGCCTGGGGACAGAGACTCCTGCCCGGCCACGAACAGTGTATGCTGGGGAATAGGACGTGGACCTGGGATGAAGATCAATATTATTTTGTGGTTGATTTCAATTTCAGTTTTTCTTCATCTAAAGGAGATTTCACAGATGCTGCAAATAAAGATAGGCTCATGGGAAGTTTAATCACAACTCCTAAAACATAAATTAGCTCCCATTTTGGTCCTCTCTTCCCCTCCTCTTGGGATCAACCTCAAAGCTGGAGCCAGGGATTCAGGCAGGACCTCTGTGCCCTTGCCTTTTTCTCCAGGTCCTGTCGGAGAGCCTTATCTTAAAATAGTCTCCATGCAAACAGTGTCTGTTGGAACATGATGAATTTGTGCAGATGTATTTACCATACTGAACTAGATTTTAAACAAATTGACATTTTAATATGCATTTATTCCTGTCGCATTAGAAAAACCTGCTGGTATTATGCCAGAATGTGATATATAATGATGCTGTTTAGCGGCAACTCTGTCATTTGCTGTTGTTGACAGTAAAATAAATTAACATAATAAACATAATTTGTTCAAAAACAGCTAAGTAAAAACAGATGGTTAAAATATTTTGGCAGGACCCGTTAGCCCAGGTTCGCATGTGTGTTTAGACATTAGTTCTGTTTGCAACATATGTTACATATTTTCTTGATCCCATTTAGTATGCAAATACACACCCTCTTCCACAGTTGTGTAAACAGGTCCTTTACAGCGTGAGTGATGGGGAGGGTGGGGGGAATGAGAGTTTTTTCTTTTTTTTCTGTCAGGACCAATTCTCAGCTACGTCAGTGGGAAAGTAGCCACAGTGCTGTAAGAAACAAACAGGACAGAAGGTGGAGCATAACAACATATTTGTGTACTGACACAATGGATCTATTACTGGCTCCTGATACCTCCTTGTGTAAGACGCTGGTTTGTCGCTCGTGCTCCTGACCCCGCCAGAACGTGCTGTCCACACTGGGCTCTGCAGCCTCCTGCTTACCTAATTCTCACTGCACTGGCCTGAACCCCAGCAGGATTAATGGTCTCATCTAGTCCCATCCTTCCCTCCTTCATGTTTGTGAGGGCAAATGTGAAAAAAAAAAAAAAGAAAAGAAAAAGGGAGAAAGCAAGAGCAAGTTGCTCTTTCAAAGAGAACCTGGAATTGGAATGGACAAACTGGGATGAAGTTCATCTATTTAACTATTTCTAAGCTGTGGCTGGACTGATGTAAGAATGTGAATACTACAAAATTCTTGTTAAGAATTGCTGTTGTCAGTGTTCATGTTTAACATTTACATTAATGTTAATGTTTACTCTTAAAGGCTACATGTTTGTCAGTCATTTTCAAGGTATAGGGACATGGTTTAGTGGTGGCCTTGGCAGTGTTGAATTAACAGTTGGACTCAGTGATTGTAGAGGTTTTTTTCAACCTAAATGATTTTATGATCCTATAGAAATTAAAGTAATCTTTGTGTTGCAAGAGAAACTAAGGGCACCATACCTGTAAACAAGCTATATATTTTATATAAATTGTATTTACATGTGTATGTGTACTTAATATGCCTGTAAGATGCATCTTTTAAACCACAGCTCCATAACAAAAGCAGCGTGGACACAAAGGAAAAACATGGACCATCAGTGCCCCTCAGTGCACAGAGCTTCGATCCAAAAGGCAAAGGTGACCTTCAGTGCCCTCCTGAGAGAGCCCAGCACGTGCTGATACCAGATTGCACCGGCCACACAGGGTGAGTTTTGTTAATAAATGGACTAGAGAACAAGATGGTAGTGCAGGGAGCACCAGTAGTGTGAGCTCCCTCCTCCAAGTCACTAGAAAACTGTGCATGCTTCAGGGTTTAGTGCATATGCACACCTCAACACTAAGTGGCCTCAAGTTGTCCCTCTCCCCAGTTTTGTAACCTTCTCACTCACCTCACATTTCCGGAGGGAGAATGGCTGTTCATGTTCCCTTCTCTGCTCATCGTCCCCAAAACCTTCTGCACCCCTCTGGAGATCTTCCTCTACCCATCCCCTTCAAACTCCAGCAAATGTCAGTGCCTGTTTATCTCTCCCCACACTGGCAGCTCTCCTCTCCTGCTCCACATCCCTGCCTCTTCAGCACTTCCCAGCACCCTGGAGGGCAAGACTGGGGAAGGGTCTGGGACAGCTTTCTGCCTGTAGAGCAGAAAGGCACAAGGGAGAGTGGGAATAATGCCATCACCTCACACACTGTTCATGCTGCACCTCAAAGCAGTGAATTACAGCATCCACATCATGAGTGGCCAGGGCCTCATCCTGCAGGGATGTCCAGGAAGCATGGGGTGCTCTCCAGGGAGATATACAGTCCATCACTGCATAGATATGTGGCACAAGGGAGCATTTCCAGAAGGTCCTCAAAATGTCACTGTCCCTTCCTTGCCTGGCTCTACAACATATCTAATATAAAACATTATTTGTGAAACTTCCTTTTAATTGCTGTTTAATGGCTCCTAATATATTTTGAATAGGCATCTGCAAGTTCATTTTGACATTTATTAGAAGCCATTAGATATCCATTTAATGGTGATTTTATGACAAATGTCTGACATAGTTAAAAATGTGATGGTTGATAAATTATAATGTGATGTGCTTTTGAGCATCAGGGAATTAGACTGTTTCCAAATGTGACTGTTTTTGATGTTGCAAATTTAATTATATTTCTAATTGAATTATGTTTGTGGGCTCTGAAAGTGAAGTTGAAGAGGTAGTGGGGAAGCACATTCTGATGAGAGAAAATGTGGTCAGTGAAACCAGTGCAAGTCCTGGTCACTTGATTTGGGTGAAGAAAGATGATACTCGGAATAACTTGCTTTTTAGAGGAATTACTTGACCTTTCCTACCAGTGTCCTGGTAAGCACTTCCCCCTGCATTAGTCTGATTATTTGTTTATCACTTTTAATATTGTTTCACAGAGCATTACTCATTCTGGACCATCATCCCCTTGTGCCAAAGAAAGAGCAAGCATTTGTCTTGCCCAGGCACTTTACAGACAGGCGGTCTGAGGGAACTGATAGAGAATTAGCATTATCCACAGCAAACACTGGTTTTTAGAAGGCTTTTCCTTGGCATCATGGCAGAAGAGATTTTTGGACATAATTGACAAATGTCTGTAGGAGGATGAGATGATAAGTGGTAGAGGAAAGATCTGTGCAAACTAAGAATGGGTGATGCAGGCTGCCAGGAGATCACTAAGCTACAGAGTTAAGGCAGATCATGGATGTGGTTACCAAAGGAAATCTCTGTCTCGGGTTGCATGGAATTCCCACATTCACATTAACATGTGTACAAAGCAGAGGAGCAGAACCATAAGTATATCTCAGATTTCAAAGTGAGTACAAAACCTGCAGATGTGGGAAGAGATACTTTCTCACAGATGGCCTCTGGCTTTAAGAAGAGAAAAAATTGCTAAGACCACTGTGCCTGCCCTGATGGAAAGCAGGACTTTTTGGAGATAAAGATCCAAGTCAAAGGACACGGTGTCAGGCAAGGTCACTTGGCAATAAAGAATCTGGATATAGTGGAGGAGATGATGCCTTTGGAATTTGTGGTGTTTGGGATCAAAAAGATAAAGCAGCCCTGGGCTCTGATGCATCTCTGGGCTCTCTGGCCGCCCCCACCTCCAAAAGTAGAGTCAAGTGCTGACAATCCTGAGCTACTCTGCTGCTGGAGGGTTGAACCGTCTCTGTGTGATGGTTCAGCAAAGCCTTAGGCTTTGTGCCTAAGGCACTCTTCCTGAGTAGTGACTGTGCCTATTGCCAAGTTCATTACACCCCCATGCAGTGGCACAGGTACAAAGAAGAGCTGCCTAGAAAAAGTACCTGGGAGCTGATGGATTACATTTCACAGTCTCTGTTTGGGAGGAACGAAGAATGCCCTGAAAAGACACTCATCTGGGGGCCAAACTCCTTGGAGAGCTTAATTTTTGTCCAGCATAGTCTGACAGCTTGAGATCCTGGTAAGACTGCCTGGCATATCTGAGTGAGCAAAAATGCTGATACCGTGACAGCATCTGGTTTGGTATCTGTGTCTGCAGCCACCTGAGGATGCTGGGTATGGTCCTGGGGAGCTTTGCCTTGTTGAAGGCCATGGCACATCTTCAGTGGTGCCTGTCTCTGTGTCTGCCAGATGAAGGCAGCTTTTCACACACAATGCCACCATCACTCCATGGTCTGTCTGACAGCTCTGCATGGAGCACACCAGAGCCTCCATCAGGATGTCAGGCATGGCTTCATTTAATTCCTCATGTGTGGCTGAAGGCAGTGGTCACAACATTCTGCAAGGCAGGCAGGAAGAGGAGCAGGGTGTGACATCCACTGGTCATAAACCAGGTGTGGTATGGGCTGTATGCTGTATGCTGCCTGCTCCTGCACAGGCTCACTGCTGTCCTGCAGCCAGCTGGGGCGAGGGGGCCTATCAGGTCCTTCCCTGCACTGTAGAGGCAGTTGTCATTTTCCAAGCCTGGGATGTGAGCTCTGCTCAGCTGCCTTACAGCGCAGTGCACAGTGTCCTAGCATTTTAGTGCTTCTTAAACAGGCCTGGAGTCAAAAAACAGGGTCCTCAGTAAAACTGTGCATCTTCCCAGCTCTAATAATATTGCCACATGGTTGCAAGCATGAACTAGAAGAGCTCTGTGAAGTAATTATACAGGGTCAAAAGCTCTTCAAGTTTTCCTGGGCAGTTTTTCCCTAACACACTGAATGGGGTCTATTTTTCAAGTCTTTGAAGTTTTTTAATTCTTTCTATGAGTAAATGTCATTTTGCCATCGCCATAAGCGCCAGGGTACTTAATACAGGTCATGCTGGAATTACAAAGGCTTGAAAAAAGAATACTTTGCATTTCTACCAGCATAGTGCATGTGAGGGTCTTCAGGTTTATAAAGCTGAGCTTTGCTCATCTTGCCTAAGGGCTTATGTCTGCCAGGACCACTGTATGCAGTACTAAGGTGGGACTTCATAGCATATTCATCATGACACATATGGATGAAAAGCCAGACATGAGACAACAGTGTGCACTTGCAGGCCAGGAAGCCAAACATGAGCAGCATTAGAAGTGTGACCAGCAGGTCCAGGGAGGTGATTCTCCCCCTCTACTCTGCCCTTGTGTACCTGGATATACTGGAGCACATGGAGTACTGCACCCAGGTTTGGGGATGCATCCAGGTCCTCAACACAAGAAAGATGTGGACCTACTGGAGCAGGTCCAGAGGAGGGCATAAAGATGGTCAGAAGGCTGGAGCACTGTCCTGGTTACAGGCAGGGTAGAATTAGTTTCTCCTCAGTACCTGTTGCAGTGCTGTGTTTTGGATTCAGAATGAGAATGGTGTTGATCACACACTGATGTTTTGGTTTTTGCTAAGTCCTGTTTATCCTAAGTCAAGAACCTCTTTTTCCTCCTTGTCTCATGCTCTGCCAGTGAGGAGGTAGGCAAAAGAAACTGGGAGGGAGCACAGCTGGGACAGGTGACCTGAACTGACCTAAGAGGTATTCCACACCACAGAATGTCATACCCAGAATATAAACTGCTGGGAGTTACCTGGAATCATGGTAGATCTGGGTTCAGGAAGGGGTTCTGGCGGTGAGCAATTGCACTGTGAATCACTTGTGTGTTTCCTTTTTATTATAATTATTATTCTTTATTATCATTATTTATTATTTACTATTTATTATTGTATTTAACTTAATTTTCAATTCTCAAGCTGTTCTTATCTCAACATACCAGTTTTACCTCAGTCCTCCTCATGCCACTGAGGGAGGATGCAGAGAGAATGGTTCTCCTGGTGAACGAGTGGCTTAATGGTGCTCAATTTCCACCTGGGCTTAAAACATGACAAAGCATCTCTCCTACAAAGAGGAGGCTGAGAAAGTTGGAACTTTTCAGCCTGAAGAACAGAAGGCTTCAGGTAGACCTTATACCAGTACCTAAAGAGGGTTTCCACAAAGGAGGGAGATGAACTTTTCATATGGGCAGATAGTGCCAGGACAAGGGACAAACAAAATTCAGTTTTAAACTGAAGGAGGGCAGATTTAGATTAGATGTTAGGAAGAAATTCTTTATTCAGAGGGTGGTAAAGCATTGGAACAGGTTCCCAAAGAGGTCATGGATGGCCCATCCCTCCATCCCTAGAAGTATTCCAGGCCAGGTTGGATGGTGCTCTGAGCAACCTGATTCAGTGAGTGGCATCCCTGCCCATGGCAGGGGGCTTGGAACTAGATGATTTGTAAGGTCCCTTCCAACCCAAACGATTCTATGATTCTATATACCAATGATACTGTGACAAACTACCTGTAAGCAAGAGGTCTAAGATCAGCTTTGGAACAGCCACTCTGTGCTCTGCCTTGCACTTGGACTGACCTGGGTAGTTTGCTCAAGGCAGCTGGCACATGTTAAACTTACACTTTAAACACTCTGCCAAAGTTCCCCCCACCTGGCAGACAATCCTGTGTTAAATGGCTCATTGCAGAACAGAAAGTAGAAGCAGACCCAATTGGACCCCAAATTCCACCACCAAGCCCTCCTATCTTGTGGCTGGGGAAGCCCAGCCCCGTGCCACCAGCTTGCTGCTCTGCCCCCTGCTCCACCAGGCACAGAGCACCTCACAGTCCTCTCCAGGCTCCTGTGCCTCTTCCTTGCCTTGTATGGAGATCCTCTGCACAAGGCAGCTTGTCTTGGTTGTACTTCTCTGGTCTTTTTCTCCCTCTCTCTATCTGACTTCTCAGAGAGAGAGGTGCTGGCCAGAGCTGAACACACCATTCCAGGAGAGGAAATACCATTATACTGGCATCATGAGTGAGAGGGATCCTAGCGCTGCATTAAAATGAAGCACGAGCCTGGGTACATCTGGGTTCTGTTCTCAGTCATGCTCCAGGTTTTCTCTGAAGTTTGGCCTACTTACTCGGAGGTTCTATGCCACAGCCTCTTTCCCTCTGAAAATGGCTGTAATATTTTCCCTGCATCTTAAAACTATTGGGGTTGTGAAAGACTTGGATACTTAAATGCAGAGATAATTAAAAATGCAAGATAGGGTGGATTAATTACACCCCAAGCTTCTAGTAACAGAAGCCAAGTATCTTGTTCTATGTTTTTATAAGGAAGAAATATGTGTTTGAACCATGCTGTGTCATCAGGCTCTGCTCCCCAGTGCTGAGGCATGGGGGCTGAAGTGGGGCCGGAGCTGGGAAAGCCATGGTGGGGAGAGCAGGGACAGGAGCTCCCCCCAGACCTGCGCTGGGGTTGCTGGTGCTGCTGCTGTGATTTAATTAAACATGAGGGTCTGACTTGACAAGTTGCTGAATGGTGGAGCTGCTGAGAGAGCAGGGCACTGACTCCAGCCTGGCTTTATAACCAGCTCAGCACCAAACACTCTGCTCTGGTGTATGGGGCAGGTTTGGTGTTTTTGTTACATAGCCATGCACAGCCTTCACGCTCTCTCCATGCATGGATGTGTGTGCGTGACTGCAACATGCATGCCCTTCTTGGCCTTGTGGGGAAGGATGAAACCGGTTGCAGATTTGACATGTTGGGGTTAACCTCCAACTTACTGGCAGCTGATGCAGCTCCAGCCCTGTTTCTTGTTTTGAGTAAAGAGAACAAAAAAAAAACAACCCTGTTTGATTTGTTTCTGTAATAGCAGCTGATCTGGATTGGATTTTATCCAAGTCTTCATGTTATTATACAGTCCAATCCCCACAAAGGTATTTAAAAAAAGAGATGAGACCCTTTAAAATATTGTAAAAACACTGTAAAAAGGCCTGCTTAAAATGTAAAAAATACTGAACTTCTGCCAGGGATTTTGGTATTTCAGCAAAAAGTCAAATCCCTTTACAAGATTTGTTACATTATTGAGCAATTAAAAGTATTCTTAGTTAAATAATCAAAATACCCCAGTTCAACTGTTTTGATAGTGAGCTGTCAAGCAAAAATAAAACAAAATATGCCAGTGTATGACCAGTGGAGCAGAGTTCCTGCAGGAGGGAAAAGCCCACAAGCAGACTGATGGCAGGTGTGTATCTCTCTCTTGTAGAAACACGACAGTGTAGAGAAAAGAGAGGATAGAGCAGCTCGCTTGTGGTGTCTGTAAGAATTGGCTGAGCAGCAAAGCCCTTATTTTCTCTGGATAATTTTTTCCTAAGTGAGCAAATGCCTGCTATAGAAATGTCAAATATTTTCCAAGCAAGGTTCCAGGTAGAGAGTGTTCACTTGCATATCTGAGAAATCACTTAAACTTCAAACTTCACAAACAGATGTGTTTTGAAGCTGCTTGACATTATTAAAGATGCAGGTGGCCCATTGGCACTACTGACTTAACTCTGGGCAGCAAGAGGGCATTGCCTGGAGGCGCAGTATCTCATCACTCTTCCCAAAACTCTGGTCATGCTCAATGAGAAAAACCAGGCAAAGATGAACTATAAATCTCAAAATACATATTTTTAGTAAAAATTACGTGTGAAGTCTGATTAAAAAAAAATTATAATAATATTGATGTTACTGGTGTGTGTCATTTTTCATGTGTAACAGGAAACACACCAGATCTTTCATGTCAACTTAGGCCAAACCCAGCAGACTGTGAAACTCTAGAGAAGAAAGGGATTTAAAAATTGCAGTTTTGTCTCCAGCCTCCTGTTTTCTTGCTGCTCTCAGATTTCCCCAGGTGTCTTCTCATTTTCATCAGCTTCCAGCCCCCAGGACCTTGACATCTAATATGTTTTTAGAGTGCATTGCGTCCTAACAGCCAGTACTCAATGACCAAAACACGCCTGATGAAGACTGCTGTGCAGGGTTTGTCTCTATGCCTGGCCCAATCCTGCAATGTGTCCAGCACCATCAGATCCCCTCTCACTGGCACTCTGCTGCACTGGCTCTAAGAATCACAGCACAGTTTGGGTTGGAAGGACCTTTGGAGATCAACTAGCCCAACCCTTCTTCCATGGGCAGGGACATCTTTTGCTAGATCAGCTTGCTCAAAGCCTCATCCAACCTGACCTTGTACACTTCCAGGGACAGGGCATCTACAGCTTCTCTGGACAACCTGTTCCACCCTCATCACAGCAAGTTTCATCCTGATGCTCAGCCTAAACCCTCCCTCTTGCTGTTCAAAACTGTTGCCCCTTGTGCAGTCAGTACAGGTCCCTCTTCTCTGGTGGTGGCAGCTTTGCTTCTGGTTGCCTGGCACAATTCTGGGAAAGGGAGCATGGCAGAACACAATGTCCAAAGGAGCATTAATTCCCTTCCCCTGGGCCTCCGGAGCACCTACCAACGAGGCTGAACCCCTGCTCCCCTAGTCAGGGATGCTTTGATGGAGCAGAGCTGGGAGAGAAGTTCTTTACAGTTTCTACACTTGTGGTTACACTTAAAACAACTCCTGGTGTCTCTAAAACCAGGCTTGATGGGATGATGGGTATGTTTGGATTTTTTTTTGTTTGTTTTTGTTTTCTTTTTTTTTAAAGTGTGAGTCCTTTATGTCCCAGGTAGAAATGCTTCTAGGACAGCAGAGGTAGGTATCAGATACCAGGTGAGGTAGGTACCTGGTTGCCCTCTGCTGCCTGCACAGGACACTGCTGCTTGGCCTGCAAGTGAAGGTGGCCCAAAAGGGAGAAATGAGTGCGTGTGTTCTGGGCCAGCCTCACACCAGGTAACAGCTAAAGGAGTGGAACTTTTCTAACTAGGGAGGCACTTTCCTCAGAATTTATTTTTTCAGGCTTTTGGGCCAATGGAACTGGAAGGGACTGCTACAGGAATAATGCCAGGAGAAGCTATGGAAAGCACAGTCAGGCCCCATAGATTTAATATGAACCTTCTCAAACTGTGTGAATTTGGCAAGTTGAGTTTCCAAGTTCATCTGGCTGAGATGCTGACGAATCAAACAGAGAAATCTCCTTTTCACTTGGGTCCAGGTGGAGCAAGATAACTTGTTCTGGCAGGCTTTCAGTGTCCCAGAAATCTGCAGTGATGTATGCTGAAGTGTGTGCCCCTACCCTACTGGACAGAGTTCACATCTGTAATAAACTTGTATAGCCTAAACCATGTCCAGAACACGACAGTGCTTTTCAAAAGAAGCTGGCAAGTTCTTACTATAGCCTTCAGCAGTTGCAGTTCAGCCAGCTGATTTAATAAAGGACTTCAATATATGTTCTGCTTCCAAAAACCAGATTTCCTTTTACTGCCCCAAAAACCAACAATCAACTACAGGGAAAAAAAAGAAGTTTGCAAATATGATTGTTTTCTTCAAACTGTGTTTTAGGCTGCTTTCCTGCTCAGCTGGCACTGCTTTGAAACGTACATGTGAGTATTTAACATGCTAATTAAATGCCTTGTGTCACACATGCGCTGCCCCCATTTAGCACTTATTTGAGAGCTCTCCAAGGAGCCTGTGTCCATGTCTGCACTGGGGCAGCAGCGCTGCCCACGCTGGCCCCAGCCTCAGGGCAATGAGCACCGAGCCCCAGTCACAGCCACCACCAGGTCCCCTCGGTTTCCCTAAGATATGTCTGGTGCAGCAGAAAATGAGAACTGAAGTAGAAACATTAACACTTTGCTTTTCTTTGGGGAAAACACGGCTCCTTGGTAGTATCCTGGAAAAGCAGTTCATGTATGGGATACTTAGAAATGCTGAGCAGCTCTTTCACACATAAAAAATATTATAGTGGTTTATTACATGAGAAACCTTTTGATTATATTTCATGAGCTTCCATTATATTGCTTTATTAGAAAAGAGACAGTCCTCATTAAAATAATTTCCAGAACTAAACTAGAAACATCATTAGACGTATTTGGGGGTCTAAAAGTCTCATGTATGGGCAAGGCATGTATTTTTCCAGATGTGAAAGTACAAAGATCCTTTTAAATGTGAGGAAGGTGACAGACAGCAAGAGTACCGTTTTCCAAACTGTAATTTTAGCTCTGATCAAGGCTTATTTTCAGGCTGTGCATTATTTTTGTGAGCAGTCTTAGATAAAAGAAGTATCTTAGATAAGGTTTGGAAGCAACAAGGTAAAAAACCTGAGTTTGTAGTAGCTGCTTACTCAATTCTGCAGTCTGAAAATAAGGGAAGGAAGGGTTTTGTCCCAGAGAAGCTGAGTGACAACTTTGTTGTGCTTGGCTTTCAGATCACCTCGGGCTTCTCTCAGGACAATTTATTTTCCACTTTACTGTGTATTTATTAAATGGTTTGTGTGATGCATTATAAAACCTGGAAACACAGCAGCAAAATCCATTTTCCTCATGTTTTACTGATCACCAGCAGCACAAAAGCCTTGGCACAGCTCATCAGCAGATCACAGGTGAGTTTCAGACATGTTTCCTTCCCAAGTCACACAAGGAAACTTACTGAAACGTTTGTGTGCTTGTGTTAGACTGGACAGCCTGACAACTCTGCTTAATGACAGCAGAGGAGTTTCACATAATTTAAAGCTACTTTGATCACTAATCTCATCATAAAGAAAGTTGTGGGCTTTTTCTACTTCCTCAGTTCCCACCGATTTCATTGTCCATTGATGTCAATAGGAATGAGCATCCTGGATGTGCAGTGGCAAGTCTGACATTTTAATGAGCCAAAATACAGGGTCTGAGCAGCACTGAGTACCCTGGCTGCTACAGATTACACTGACTTAGAGGAATGGGAGAGACAGAGTGGGAAAAAAGGCCCTTTTCTGCCTAGCTTTATACTGACTGGAATCGAGAGAGCAATCGGCAGGTGATAGGATTGCATTCAAGTCCTGATTTTTTCCTTTAAAATGCCTGTAAAAGAGAGGCCCTCCAAAGGGTCTGAATAAACATGAGGTGAAAAATTGTGCCTCACTTCTACTGTGAAGAAAAATTAGCAGTAGAACAGAAGTGCCCCTTCTGGTTTGATTGTCACTGCAATCCCAGGAATTAATTACAGCTTGGTCACCAGGTACCTGGCCAACAGACACTCCCAATATGTTGGATGTTAACTTCCAGGAATAATGCAGTGTGGGATGAAGTCACCTCCCTACCGCCAGCATGCTGCCAGTGACACAGGTGATTGCTGACTGCAGTTAACTATCTCTTTTTATGGCCTCTGGGCCATCCTCCACAAAACCCACACAAAGCAGGATGTCACACCTTCTTTGCTGTACAAGCAAGGAAAGTTCCAGACTATGATGAGCAATGTTCTTCACCACTGTGGAAAAAGAGTCTTGTTACCTATTTGTGTACTCAGCTTGCTTCTGGTAGGGATTTTAAGCAAGGTGATGAATATAAGTTTTTCTTTTCTATAGAACAACAAGCTTCACAGCAAAAGACCTGAAGGTAAAGGACCTACCTTATCCACTTCTCCTTTGCTGAACTGCCCCAACAGCACATGGTGGTCTTGTTTTCTTTTTCTACCTGGAGCAGTTTTGTGTACACCAATCAGACTTCCACGCCTCCTTTGGGAAACCACCTTCCATTACTTTGTACCTGTGTCCTTGCATAAAAAACATTTTTCCCTGTCCATAAATTTATCCCATTACATGTAATCTTATCCCACATGAGACACACTTGGTGTTTATTGCCTTCAAATGCTTGCAGAGGGTTATCATATCCTCCTCCTTTAGTCACTGTTTGGAAAAGTTGTTTATGCCGAATTCTTTCAGGCTTTTCTCATCTAGCTGTTCCCTCCCAGCTCTCATCTGATGTGGTGCTCTCTGAAAGCCTTCAGCCTGCCTGTATCACCCCGGGCCTGGGGTACACAGTAATGATGGCAGCAGCCCTGCTGCAGCCCCAGCACACCCCACTCTGCACTGAGATACTTCAGTGGGCTTGTCCTGGCCCATGGTGCAGCCGTGGCTGCTAATTGATGTTCCTGCTTTCCAGGTTTCTCTGTCTTATTGAGCAGTAGTGTTTCAGACTATTTTCCCAAGTATATTAACTTTGGTTTTCCCAGGCACACTCTAATTTGATTATTTCCTGCAAATATTTCCAACCTCTCCAGCTTCCCCCATATTATTGCTACATCCTCCTTCATTTGCTTTTGACTGCTTGGGCCAAATTACAGCAAAAGCAGATATGAGCCAGGATGTGTATCCAGGCTCTCTGCCAGCTATTTTGCAAAAAAATCACCCAGGCCACAAGATCCCACCTCTCACAAGTCATAGTGACAAACCTGAGGTAGCAAATAGCTTTGCTTTTCCCAGCCCCCCTGGTTACATGGGCAGGATCAGCAGTGGTCGCCAGCTGACCCATGTGGTCACAGGGCCTTGAAGGTTTCTATCTCTTACAGTGACTTGCAAGGTGCCCTTAGGTCCCCAGGGAAGACCATCAGGTATGATTTCCAAGCAATTATTTGAGGTTAGACGCAAAAATGGATGTGCCCTGATTTTCAGAAGCCTAATGCTTATAGTTTCAGTCAGGGATTTTGGCCACTGTGCTACCTAAGGAATGAAATTCTGGGGATGATCTGACCAAGAGTGGAAAGGATCACCACCTTTGAATTTCACCTTTGAAATTGCTTTTGTGTAGGTGTATGAATCTTAGAAATTTGGGAATTGTTTGTGTGAGTGTGCATGTGCGTGTGTGTGTGTGTGTGTATGTGTGTCTGTGTGTGTATTTTAGTTTTGGAGGCAGAGACCAGGCAGAGGAATATTAGTATTCCGTGAGAACACAGGGACTGAAGGAGCGATGACCAGGGTCACTGGAAGTCTGTGGCCTTACTTGGGAGTGGGGTGGCCTGTGCTTTAGCCAGCAAGCTGTAGCATACTTTCCCTCCTCAGAAACAGCCTGAATCATCTCACACCTACATAAGCTGCTTTCCAGGAGGTGACTTGCTTTCCTGAATCCAACCATTTAATCAAACCAAGCTTTATTTCTGTTTTAGTTCTTTATGTAAAGTTACTCCTGGTTCATGAACACGTTCAGCAGCTGTTCATGGCCTTTTATCATTGCACTGCTCAAATTCCTTGGGGCTTTTTCCCACTCAGTGACTGAGGCATCATGTCTGCTCGCACAAAGTGAGTGTTCCTAACTTCACCACCTCAGCTTTTAGAAAAAGGGACTCTTTAGCAGGAAACTGCTTACATTTCACTAGATCACACATGACTCTGCAAACTAATATTTACCAAGTCAGACTCAATCCATGCAGTGTTCCCGGTACCCAGAGTACCTGATACTGGGCAGGCAGAGCCAGCTCCACAGAGCGGCTTAATACCCTTAATACAGACCCTTAATACCCGGCACTGAAGTGCCTGGTAAGTGACACAGGAATCACCTGCTCAACTTGCCCTGCATGAGCCTGGTTCCTTCCACTCTCCCCCTGCCCCAGCAGACTGACATCAGATGGTCAGAGGGTGACCTAGAAGGTAACAACTCTGAAGCCTGTCAGGTCAGACATCACCCTGAAATCTCCCCTTAGCTGCGGTAATGGTGTATGGGACAAAGGCGAGATAGTGTTGCCTCCACCAGCCTAATCACAGCCGGGTCTGGTGTTTCTTGTGCAGAGGATGTTAGTGGAGACCCCTGTGCCTCGGGGTTCCTCAAGGAGGGGAGAAGGACATCCTGCACAGCTCTAGGCAGGAATCTGAGGAGTCCTGCTGCAATGGCAAGGCCTTAGGGCAGACATCCAGTGCAGAGCCCTGGGTTACTGGGAAAACTTAAACACCTCTGGATTCCAGTGGTGGGATTCCTCTCTCCTCACTCTCTAGTGGAGCCAAGGGCTCCTTTACAGTTAGTAGTGTAAGGGAAGAACCTTTTGGATACAATTCACCTGACAATATGCCTGCTGCCTTTTGGATGAGGTGACTCCAATCCTGGAATCCAGCAGGTGAAACTGAAGCTGAAAATAGAGTTCTGCTGACTGTAGATCTGAGCAGAGGTGATTGATTTCCCAAAACTTCCCTTAGCTGCTGTGTGGAGCCATGAGGTGAATTCAGGTGCAAGATGCTCTGCAAGTCTGATGGCTGAAAATGGATAAAAGAAAGAGTGGGCAAGCAGGGCACTGCAGTGGGCAGTGACAAAGCCATTCATAGCTGCTCCCATGCCCTCCCTTAGCTTGCCCATTCCTGGCCATCTCCTCTTGAGATGGAGGCAGGAGCAAAAGCTAAGGAACTACTGGGGCTTCAGCCTTAATAAGTGTTACAAAAAGTAAGGAAGGGGGACTTCGAATGACGTAACTTTCTTGGCCCTCAAACTGCCTGTGCTTACCCAGCACCAGAATCAGGAAAAACAGCCCAGAGGTATCCCAGTTGGTGGGCTGGGAACCAGTGCAGGTCCCCTGATGTCAGTGCAGTGCTGTGCCCAAGCTAACAAACCCAAGGCTTATTAGCTCAGGTGCAATGCCAGGCACTGTATCAGTCCTGCCATCAGACCCATTGCTATGTCTGTGTGACACTAGGCTGCACCTCATGTTGTTCCCAATTCTCTGTGCATGGGCAGCCCTGGGCTGCTGCCTGGCTTGGGGTGTGCAGGGCTCATAACCACTACCTTGCTTCAGGCCAAATGTGCTCGACCCACCTCCCTCCCCATGAAGAAGTCATAGAAGTGAGAGGGAAGAAAGTCCAAGTTCATTTTGGTCACTCACTTGGATCTATTCTTTGGAAGTGAGCAAGTGCCGACAACCATCTGTCACAAGTAGATCACCCTCACTCTATTAGCTCCCATGCCTTGGAAAAATGTCCTTTTCTTCTCGCTTGATTAGAGACTGCCTGACTCCTCCTAGGTATCCAAGTACCTTACAGGTTGAAACTGTGTGGTCCCAAAATGCTTTCAAGAGACATGATACATGCAGGTAACTAACACTCACTGTCACTGTGTAGTGGGGCAAGAAGGCTGCTGTTGGTTAGTTCATTCAGCCCATCCTAACAGTGTTCCCATTGTAAGGTAAAAACCACTTGAGTATTCAGCACATAAAGTACTTAAAATAATAGGGGGGGGGGGTGTGGTGGTGTGAGGATGAGAGAGGTGGTTTCTCTGCAAACTGCTGCACTGTGATCTGGCTGAATATTTTAGCAGCTGAATAAAAGCCCCCCTCCAACTTTTCTGCATCCAAGTACCCAAATAAGGGTGTATGTATTCAGCACAAGCACAGCTCTAAACCCAAGCCCCAAACATGAGCAGGTGCTTCTCCCTCTCTTTTCATCATCTAAACATAGTTGATGTCTCCTGCCAATTTTAAAGGCAAGTGACTACAATGGTGATGGGGGCGAAGCAGCTGGGGGGGACAGCAGGAAGGGGGCATGGAGAGGGCCCTGCTTGGCAAGGTGAGCGGTGCCTGCTGGGGTGGTGGGCAGCCCTGCCAGCTCTCTTTGTGTGGCTCAGTGAGGAAAGGGAGGAAGGAAGAGGCAACAACAGTGAGCGAGTTCAAAGTGAAGCCACGGAGGCCAGGGAGTCATGGCTGATCTGTGCCAGCTGCAAGCTGCTGCTCCTCTAGTAACTGTGCCAACTATTTTGCTGGAGTAGGGAAGAACCACTAGAAGTGTGTGTGGGTTTGTGGTTGGCGGAGCTGGAGGTGGGCAATGCAGGTCTTTCTTACTGACACATAGCCATCACAAATTCCCCCGCACCTGGCATTTGGGATGTGCCTCTGTGCACAGCCGCAGCCTGGTTGGTCCAAACTACTGGGTCGTAAAGGAGAGGGAAACAGTAGCTATACTCTCCACACTTACTCCAGAGCAAGGAATGCCACAAAACCCTGGGTGTGCCAGGAAGTCATTCCCTGAGCTGCCACATGAAACAGGACCTCAGCACTGGCTTGCTTAGACCAGCTACCAGATACTCAGCTGTCAGGGAAAACGCTCAGCCCCAAAACTGCCTCTGCTGAAGTGCCGGCGACAGCCTGGACTCAGTCCTCTTCCTTCTCCTTTGTGCCTTGTGCCACGGTCCCCAAGGGCCCACTACAGTTCTCACGTCCAAAGTACAGTTTTGCCCTTTCCATGTGCTTCTGGATGGAGGAACGTGGTTCATGCCAACGACAACTCTCCTCCCCAGGCTGGGATACGCCTGCCTGGGGATAAGGTTGGGTCAGGGCAGGTCTGACACCCCGGGTGGCATTTGGTGAGGATTTCGTGCAGCGGGGCAATGCCCTTTGGTAGTGCAATGCCCGGGTCACACGGCGGCCAGGGCCGGGCTGTGGGACTGCTCTGCCACCCCTCCGGCCTGGGGTCGAGCCAGGCACGGAGCCGCGAGCTGGTACGGCAGAAAGCGCCCTTGGGGAGGCAGTGGCAGCCGGCAGGCCCCGTTTGCGCCGCAGGACAGAGCTGTGACTGGGGCTGGTCACACCGAGCTCGCCGGGGCCGTGTTGCCACGGCTGGTGTGCCGGGGCCATGTGGCCATGGCCGGTGTGCCAGGGCTGTGTGGCCATGGTCAGTGTGCTGGGGCTGGTCACACTGAGCTCGCCGGGTCCGTGTGGCTAGGGCCGGTGTGCTGGGGCCGTGTGGCGGTGGCCAGTGTGCTGAGGCCAGTCACACCAAGCTCGCCGGGTCCGTGTGGCTAGGGCCGGTGTGCTGGGGCCGTGTGGCGATGGCCAGTGTGCTGGGGCTGGTCACACCAAGCTCGCCGGGGCCGTGTGCCCATGGCCGGTGTGCCGTGTGCCCATGGCCGGTGTGCCGTGTGCCCATGGCCGGTGTGCCGGGCCCGTGTGCCCATGGCCGGTGTGCCGTGTGCCCATGGCCGGTGTGCCGGGCCCGTGTGCCCATGGCCGGTGTGCCGTGTGCCCATGGCCGGTGTGCCGGGCCCGTGTGCCCATGGCCGGTGTGCCGTGTGCCCATGGCCGGTGTGCGTGTGCCCATGGCCGGTGTGCCGGGTCCGTGTGCCCATGGCCGGTGTGCCGTGTGCCCATGGCCGGTGTGCCGTGTGCCCATGGCCGGTGTGCCGGGCCCGTGTGCCCATGGCCGGTGCCGGCCCCGCCGCGCACAGCGAGGGCAGCCTGGGCCCGCGGGCGGCGGCGTGGCGCCCCCTGCCGGCCGCGGGGCCGCATGGCGGCGGCGCTCGCGAGGGAAGGGAGGAAAGAGGGAGAAAGGGCGAGCCGAGGCCGGGCTGAGGCGGCCCGCGGGGGTTAACGCCGGCCCAAAAGCTGCTTCCAGGGCCCGTGGGGCGGCATGAGGGAAAAGGGCGGCCGGCAGCGCACAGCCCGAGCCAGCCCTGCCGCACGGACCCCCGCGCTGGGGCGAGAGGCGCTCGGTCCGCCCGAGGGGCGGCGGCTTCGTGTCCCTGCCCCGGCCCTGCACCGGCGCTTGGAAACGCCGGGCCAGATGGGGGGCACCCGCTGAAGTGTCCGCAGCAACACAACAACCTGCTCCCAGCTCAGCTTCGGCCAGAGGAGGGGGTGAGCCTCGACAGGGATGATGCTCTGACGGCGCGCAGGCAGCCCGGAGCGAGCAGAGGAGGGACGGGGCAGCAGCGCAGCACCCTGCCTGCCTGCCTGGCTACCTGCGGTACCTGTGGGGCACAGGAGGCACAGTGTGCGCGCTGAGGGCAGTGCAGCAGCCCCTCATCTGCCCAGGCATCTGCCCCCGCAAGATCCGACGGCCATGACTCATGCGATGCAACATGAACGTGGGACAAGGAGAAACTCCCGTTAAATTCAAACAAGGCTGGCAAACTTCAGCCACTTTGTAATATAAAATGAAAGGACTTTTAATCACTCTGTTCTGGCACGTTTCCGATGATTTTTCCTCATTTCTGTTCCCTCCTAAGAAGGCTCAATCATTATCCCATCTACCAGAACAGTTTCTTCATTAGCATACATTCTCTACCAGCCTTTCCTGGGCTCTGGCTGCTTTCCCACACACGGCTCAGTCTCTTCTTTGGAAAATGCTGCTTTAAAGGTTTTCTAACTCTTCTGGAAGAGTCTGGCTAAAAAAGGGGAGTGCTTCAGAAAGAACCAACCTGTAAGAGATCCCTTCCGTGACAGAGCAGGGAGGCCGCATGCATGTGTGCTTCCAGAAGCTCCATTTCCACACTTGGTTGTGTTTGATAAGGACCATGTCGTGCTAGAGAGAGAACATAGAAGCAAATCTGCTGCTACCGGGCTCTCACAGACCACTGCCTCTTCTGTGTCATCAGAAATGAGGCAGATGTGTTAAGATCCTCAAAATACAAAAACACATATTCTTTTAGCACCTGGTCTTATGGCGTATGAACATCAACAAGTGAGGTGTGTTGGGGCAGGTGATGTCTTATTTGTCCAACCAATATGGGCTCTTCATAAACCTCACCTTATGGAGTAATTTCATATATTTTAAAGACAAACTGTAGATCTTCTACAGTGGCATCTGTCCAAACTGGTACCAAGACCAGTGGTGGTTCCAGAGGGTCTTATCTTCACAGGTCATTTGTGAAGGGCTCCAACTTGTCCCTCTGTTGCTCAGACTCAGGATTTTCAAAATTCATTCCTGTTGCTGCCCTGTCTATTTTGGTTGGACCTTCTATGCTTCATGTCACTTCCAGCCTTCAGTCCTGCATCTGTTACTGCAGAGGCTGTCTTGGAAGTCTTTGCTTATCCAGCAGCCATGTTTTGGCAGAATGCATGGCTCCATCTAAAACAAAAAGCATTGCAAAAATTAAGTCTGTTTTGCTGGAAATTTCAGTAGTAAAGTAAACCACAGGCTTCTGGATAAAGTCAAAACCTCAAACTATTTCTGGTAGTTTTCCTTTAGTGAAATGTTCAACCTTCCTTAGTATTTATTGCACTGGTGCAGTGCAGTGTGGTTCTGCTTCTGGTTTGCAGCCAAATTTTGAAAATAATTTCTGAAATAGAGAATCATATTTCCTAGATTACTAATAAACCACTTGGAAAGAACTGGGGTGGCGGTGGTGGGGTGGGGTGTAGGGGGAAATACGCCCCCTACAACTGTGCAGCAAGGTATCAGCAATCATATTCCTCAAATATAAAAGTTAGAATTGTTTAAAAAAAACACCCACATATTTAAATTGTAAAACTTCAGTGAAATGAGGGTAGCAGTCAGAGTTGGAAAAAGGAAAAGCATTAGAACTAGCAGAGATTTTACTTGGAAATGACTTACATAAATGACTTAAGTTCAAAAACAGCTTTAGAAGTGAAACGATAAAATACTGCCTGGGCCCCTGTAGATAAACCAAGCCAAATCAATTACTTTTCTGTCTATAAGTCATGACCACTTTATAAAGTATAGAGTGAGCAAACAGAGGCACTAATAATGAAGTGTGACCACTTCAACAACATTATTATATACAGCATCCAATTTTGGGAGTAGGAAGCAGGTGCCTTTCCTCACAGGCAGTTGCCATGACCAAAAGCAGTGATTGTATTGAGGTTATGATATGTTTACTGGCTGCATAAAGACAATTAATAGTCACACGTGCAAACAGTTAACAGTTTATACAGCACATTTCTAAATTAAAGGAATTAAATATCAGTGTTCTGCTACCAAGCACAAGTGGCTCAGCATTTGCCACTGGAAAATGAATGTGCTGGTTAGCACAGCCTGGAACACACAGGCTGCAGAGAGAGATAGGGGAGTGTAAAATTGAAGCTGAACAGGTATCAGTAAAATAGCAAATGGGGTCGCTACAGATTGCTTTCGCCTGACTTCCCTTGCTCTTTCAGCAGTGCATGCACTCTAGGACTTTTCTCTGGTTCAGTAACTTGGTAATTGCACAGGCAGGTCCCTGCAGAGGAGAGAGAAGTTTGGGGTGGTGTAGGTGACATTTGCAGCTGTGGTGCAGGCAGCCCCTCAAGGCCCCTTGCAGCTCAGCTGGCTTGGTAGAGCCAGAAGTGTAGAAATGCACAGCTGCAAGGGTGTGCCAGCACAGGGCCTGGACTCTGTGTGTGTGTGCAGACATGTAGCAGAGCCAAGGACCTCAGGTGCACAATCAGAACCATGAATCTCTACAACTGAATATCTTCTCTTTGAATAGATAAAAGAGAGTTTTCTTCATATACCCCAGCTCCTTACTGTAATGAAAGAGCAGAAAATTAATCTGTTTCTTTTACATAAATACCATATCTTTTAGCAACGGAATATAAGAAATTTGCCCAGAGTCTGGTCCTTGCTGTGAAAATACATTCTCTGCTAGTCCATGAGGCTACACTGAGCAGGAGGAGTGATTTACAAAGCTTTATAAAAGTGGCACTCTGTTGCCAAGAGGGCAACTGTCAGTGGATCAGGACTGCATCTGAACGTGTCATGGGGCTGCCCTTATGACTGTGGCTGCAGTAGCAAGATGGGGACATCTTTGCCCCTTAGGTTTTACATCCTTGTGAAGAGCACAAGATTTGACATGAAAATGTGAAGATGCAGTCCCTGCTGCTGATCTCGTGTGCCTGCTGCCTTGGCACTTGGGCACACCACATAAACTCTCTAAGGAATAAAGGGCAGGGAGCACCCAAAGACAAAGTATCCCAGCTGTAGGAAAGATGATGGTGTGCACAGTGTATGGTGCTCCCTCTTTTTCACAATTCCTCTGAAATATGCTGCACTTTAGGAGAAGCACAAACAGAGATGATGATTTACTTAGCTTCAGCTCTAGAGTATGCAGCATTATAAGCTGGTTGAGGTTGCTTCTTCAGTGGCTTTCCAGCTCTTGGAATAGTCCCCACATGAGTGGCTCCCAGCCCACACTGCTCTTGGTGACCCCAGAGCACAGAGACATGTGGAAGAGGACTGTCCTATCCATGGGAAAGGGCTGCCAGCTGAACGGCCAGTGAAATACTGACATATGGCTGTGCCTTCCCCACATCTACCCCTGAGTGTCACAAACTGGAAAATCCCACATGAAACATTCTTGATACAGAGCAGATCTTGAGGCTGCCAAACAGAGTTTAAGACCACCTGTGAGTCACAAAACAAGTGGCTTCATCCCTTTTCTTTTGGGATTGTTTGTACTTACCACTCAGTTACTTGGGCTGTGCCTTTGTCCATGGACAGATTTTGCACTTGTTCACCTCCACTCCAAGTTCAGAAGTCAGTGCCCAGAAAAATACTGCTAGCAAGAAGTCAGTACAATACACACAGAACTTAATATGAAGGAAAACATACTATTAAAATGTTTCACTATTATTATAGGAGCAGGGTAGTTGAATTGAGATAGAGGAAAGCTAACACTGTGACAGCACTATCCCACAGTCACAGGTTTCAATAAAACTTACCCACAGAGCCGGTATGAATGAGGAAACTGCACTGACTCTCTAGGCTGTTCTTTGGGCAGTTTTAGCTACTACCTTCCCCTAGACAGCAGCTGGAGTTACAATTAGCTGTTACTCCCAGATTAGCTGCTCTTCCAGGTGCTCCTCTTACTCCACCAATCAAATTGTATGAAAACAACACGAATCAGCATTAATCTTAGAGGGCATACACATACGAAAGCAGAGGAGGGAAAATGAACCTGGCATTTCAAGCACTGCACCCCCAATCCCTTCATCACCATCAATTCACCAATCCAGTCTCAGGAGGAAAGTTGGAAGTGTTCATCTACCTGGGGCAGCATCTCAGGCTTGTGTGGTCAACCCCATGCTGCTGCCCTGTGAGAAGGAGTGTCCCCAGAACCAATACTGACTGGCTGAGCACAATCCCTACCCTGTGCCCAAAAGGGAATTCCCTGCAGCATCAGCTGTCGGCTACCAGCATCATACTGGGTGAGTGCATCAGGTGAACTGGGGCCTCAGTGGAAAACAGGCACTTTGGAGGATATTATTGAGCTTTTCTCCTCATCTACTACTTGATCCAAAAGGGAAACATTGACTGGGAGTTAGAAGCAGAGACTGGTCAAACTGTTCTTCCCCACAGTGCAGCCAAACAGGGCTGGTTCCTGTGGGGAGCCTGTCCCATCAGCCAAAACCTCTATCCCAGCAGGACTGCAAACACTGGGACTCACCACAGCAACCTGCCACTGCCCCTTTCCACAAAAGCACCACAGGCTTTTAGAGAAGCTCAGAATCACCTTTCGCCAATTCTGCACATGCGTCCACAACTCCTCCCCAGCTAAGTACCTGTTTGGGAGACTGGTGGGACAGTGGTGCACAGAAGAAAGTTCTCCCAAATGATTAAAGATTAGTTTTGGTTTTTTCTCCTTTTACCTCCTCTTCTGGCTGAAGCATACAGGTAGCAGATTTTTCAGACATGTTTTATTTGCTGTTTTGGCATACTAATGTATCCACGTTTCCAGCCCATTTCACTGCTAACAAATTCTTATGTGTGCAGGAATAACTGTGTAATCAAATAACACTTTTAAGAGTCGGGAGTTTAAAACCATAGGAGATAACAATCATGACTCAATGCCTGAAAGCTATGGGATTGACAGAAAATACAGAATGCCATGTTCAAGGTACTACCTTTTTCAAGTGCAGACTCCCTACACCAGAAACTCTGCCTAGACATGGAGTTCTTGGGTGTCTATTTGAAACAAGCAGAGAACAGGTAACCCAGGCAAGCAACCAAAATAACCCTCTCCCCCTATCCAGAAATGTTTCAGCTCTATTTCCTGTGCAGGGCTCTAAAACGAGTTCAAGAATACTTTAATGGCCCTTTGTAATTTCCAACCATAAATGGCATCCCTATAGTGGAGAGGGAAGGTAACAGAAAATTAAAGCATAATATACAGGTCTATTGAAGGCCTTATACTGACTTGCTTTCTGTTGTCAGCTTCACATTTCAGGAAAGCGTTTTGATAGGTAACGGATAATAAAATATTTTCTGCAAAACCTTTAAGCTTTCCTAGGCAGTGTTCTGAGCAAAACACCCAAGTAGAAAGTTGGGTTCTATGTCCTGGTTCATGGAACTGGGCCATGAGATAAGAAATTGTGTAAAATTTACAGGAACTCTGAGATCTGACAAAAGCAAATTGTTTCACTGGCTGCAGCCCCCTTGTCAGCTCTTCTTGTCTTTTAGCTGAGATTCTAAAGGCTTTAGAGGTGGGTAAATGTTGCCCTTCAGCAGCACTTGAAAGACTGACAGTGTTTTCAAGAATCAAAAGCGAATGACACCACCCTGCCAGAGGGAAAAACAAGGTCAATCATGCAATGCAAATCAGCTCTCTGTTGGAGAGAAAAATCAAAACAGAAGAACCTGCTACCCTCATGGTACAGACGGAACATGAATAATCAAAACCTAATTCCTGCTTGATTTTATCACCACAGAGGGTGAAAGAGGAAAATATATGGGTGCAAAAATACTTAGATGAATACAGCAGTGACTTTGGAAACCTCTCAGTGCTCGAAGAATAAACTTGTCACTATAAAGCCCCACATTTGTATCCCATGCAGAAGGCCGCTGAGGACCTCTGAGGAACTGGCATCCTAACAGCTTTTTGCTGGAGTTTATGTAGGAAGCATTCTGGCTCTGAATAGTGTTCCTAACAGTTTCTTGGGTTTTTCATTTCAGTTCTTAACAGAAATCAGTACACAAAAGGAAATACTCCTGTGCTCAAAACTCCCCTTGCATATTTCTAAATTTTTAATTCACTTACTTAAAGGCTTGATTACAACTTACCAACCCATCTGTCAAAACAAGATTCACTTTAACTGTGGAGCAATACTTACTGCAGATCTTGCAGAAATCCACACCTCACACATTCAAAAATCCCACTTGAAGTCCCTTGGCCTATGAGAATGACAAGAGCAGCAATAGGCACGATCCCAAGCCAGGAGCAGCTCTGAATGGCTGCAGGGCAGAAGGAAAGCTGTGCAGCCAGGAATGAAAATGTGAAACCCACTAGGCTACCAGAGGAGAACCACACAACTTATTATAGAAATGCCAAACGCTTGAAAAACATTTCAAACAATAGCAAATACTTAGTCGATGATTCTATTCAATGTCCTAATTAACTGAGTGAAAACAATTTTGACTTCAGTGCTTATTGAAAAAATTGACACAATGCTTATTTTCAGTTCAAATTTTACTCCCAATTGCACAAAGGTTGAAAAGATTTTTTCAAATTTTGAAAACCAGCATAATAATTTTAGTTTCATATATAAAACAGGGAAACCCAAAGGATACAGGAGTTGTGTGACAGTTCCAACATTCAGCATTAAAGTGTTGCCCAACTCAATTTTATCTCATACATCGATTATTTTCTACATTATCTGCTTCTCAAATTATAACTCTGTACAATACCCACAGACATCTAAGGTTAAAATATTTTGAGAAAATACCATGTTATAGAAGGTTCCAATGACCTAGTACAGATTACGGTACAAATTAATGACAAGTCAGAGCATCGCTATGAGTTTATTCAGAAGCTTTTACTTTCGGTTCTTATATCACAAAAGACATGTTTAATGTTTACAACAAGTATTAGAAACTGAGATGTTTTTATTTCTACTATTATAAAAGTAACATAGGAGACCGTCCTAAGCCATCTTCAAAATGCAGACCAATCTTTTTTTTTTCTTTGTATATAAACTGTACACAAAAAACAAGGCACTATACATTTTTGGATAATAAAGTATAAAGGTTGATTCGCATAGTTTCTCAAGAAATCCATGCTATAAATACAAACGCTTTGTTCGGTTTAGCACCTGAAGCAGCACTGAGAACAATTCATTAACTATTGCAAAGAGAAACTTCAGAATGCGAAGGAGATACATATTGGTGGTAGAGCTAATTCGGTACAAGCAACTGCCATCCAGCTACTTTTCTGTAGTTTTGACATGAAAGTCTTGAAAGTGAAGATATATTGCATTGTTAAATACATACTTGTTCTATGTGTTTATATAAATATAAATTCTTTGTAATCCACAAACTAACAAAATAACACTTTACAAAGAGAACTTCTTTAAAAACAAAAATGGCAAGTATTGTATATAGCCAAAGGACACCTGCAGCAGTAGCTCAAGAAACTACTGTTTAAGTGCATAGGAGAACGGAGCTTAAACACACTGCCTTTAAGAGTCAAAACTGAATTCCATTTTCAAAGAGTTCTCTTGGCCTTTTATAATATTACACACCTCCAGATAGGTAGTCACTAATAACTTCAGATTATTTTTATTTGTTCTGTAAATGTAGGGTACAATTCTTTTAAAGGACATAGAAAGTGAGAGTGGACATCACTTTAGTGCTCACTCCCATAAACACAGCTTAGAAAAGTCCTTTTGCCTTCTTCAGGTTAACCTGCTTCCAAGATGGCAGTGCATTGTACTCCTCTCTTGTCATCTCTAATGCAACCTGCATTTAAAATGAGAGGATGTGCTATTAGCAAAAACAACTGATTAAGTAGCACGAGCAGCAAATGACTTCCCCATATGGTCAGACACAGATGCACAGAGTAACAGTGCACCTCTTCTCTCCTTACCTCAAAGTCCTCATCTGAAAGGTAAATTTCAAGCTTCAGTGGATCAACTCCCTCAGGCAGAGGCCTAGCTAAGAGATCTGCTAATGGATACACTGTTTTACACAGCTTGGCCAGCACATCCTCTACAAGTATTATCTGATTAGAAACTTCAGCATCCTGGAAGGAGAAAAGGAAAACGGAACAGGATCACAATGCTGAAACCATCAACTGTGCCCATGGCCATCTGCAGATGGCACGGGAGAACCTGCCCTGCCTGAGCACAAAGCTGTATGTCCAGGTGTGCACACAGGCCAACAGCCCTGCCCTACAACTCCTTCACAGCTTAAAACAGGTCTGCACTTAGCAGAAGGACATCCTGTACTCCTAGAATCTCAGTGTAAGGCTGAAATCTGTGTTTAGTCATGAAGCCAGCATTTTCTCCTAAGGATGGCTGCAGAGGACTTGCAAAGCAGGAGGTGTCATTTGTGTTGAGATGCCCCTTGACTGAAAGCTTTCAAAGCAGCCACATGTAATTTGGCTGTGACTCTGCATCCCAGCTGAGGAAGTCAATAACAAAGCCGCTGGAGCCAGCTGATCCTTTGAGAGGTGTTTTGTTCCCCTGCACTTCGAATCTGGAGACCAGACCAGAACTGCACACTGCTGCATGACTGAAACAGCTATTCTGTTAAGCTCAAACTCTAGCAACATCTAAGAGATGATTCAGGTAACACTCTCCTCCTGTTTTTAACAAGAAAAAGATAAACTATGAGAAGATACATGAAAAAAAGGAACAGGCATGCCTCTGATATACACATTCCCAGTCAGAATTTAGCTGTGGTGGTGGCTTTTTTTTCCTGTGCAGACTCCTAAACTGTGCTTTCTAAGTTTATCCTCTGCATCTTAGGGCCTGAGACCACAAATAACCAGTTTTACTGACAACACAAGACACAGTTACTAGCAATAGGAAACAACCTATGCAATGAAAAGATTTACCATTTCTGTGATCTCTGCGATGTCTTCCCTGTGCTCCCAACTTGGGAACATATTAGTGAATGTCAGAGGCTCTAGGCCAGCATGAATTAGATAGGATTTTGGGGGCTTCTTTACATTTTTTCCTAAAAACAGTCAAAATGCAGGGAAAAAAAAAGAAAGAGAAATTACAAACAGTACAATATTTTGCAATCTCACCCACTATCCAAAGCTACCTCCTAAGAGTATTTAACTTTTTCCTGAAAAGCTGAAGCAGTTCAAGGCAGAAAGAATAAATTTTCCAGGACTTTTTAAAAAATTAGTATGGGACCTTTTAATGTATTTTTCAGTATTTTTACACCTGCCTTTTACCGTATCTGACTGCAAAGATTAAAACATAAATGCTGAAAATCCCCAACAGCTACTTCTAACCCAATGCCTTTCTTATCTTGCAAAAACAGACTTAGAATAGAGTAAGCAGAGTGTAATGGTCTGAAATTAGCCAAATTCAGGTAAATGAAACCTTCTGGTATGCTCAGCAGAAGTATCCTGCCAGCAACCAACTAAGCTTCAGCTTGGAGGCTTAAGTGAGAACATTTAAACTGTTAACTTGTGATTCTGAGGTGTAACACAATAAATAAAGCCTTTCCACTGAGAGTTGAGTCAGTAGAGTATCTTGGCAATTTGGGAACAACGCTGTTACTAGATAAATGGTTTACTAAAAAAAGAGTGGAGAATGTATCTTCAAATAAACTATTTATTGATAGGTGGGAGCACCTTTCAGCTCAGGAGAGCAAGGCATGGACAGGTATGACACACGCAGAGCAGTCAGGCACAGCACTCTGTTACCTTTGCAGTACCGGAGCACCGTCTCCATGGCGCATTTCCTGTCTGTAGCCCACCTGATTCGAGCCGATCCAGTGATTTTGTTTTCCACAGGCCACCAGCCTTGCCACAGGTACACTTCATGGTGATTGTCAACAAGGAAGAGTGCTGCACAGTCAGAAAATAACAAATCCGTCATCAGCCACTTACTAGTTCTTGTAATCCCCTAAACAGCCCCAGCCTTACATGCTTGTCAGCATCACAACAGGATCACTTAACAGCTTACCAATCCATTTTGTTAATCATCCAGCTAAACTTCAGCTGGACTTTGATTCTCTGATATAAACAATGTATTTTTACAGCAAGCCTCTGGGATACATACACGCTTGATTATTTCTCAGCATCTTTATCATGGAAAAATTGCTGTTATTGCTTAATACTGTATAAGCATCGCATGCACACCCGTGATACATCAAGTTAAAAGTGCTTACAATTACTGAAACACGGCCTGATGCAGGATACAGTCATCTGTTTTCTTGTTACTTAAGTATTTTAAAGGACATACCTGGCTGTGGGGCAGTGTAAAGATCCTCTTGCAAGAATGGCATGGAATTGATGACAGCAGGGTCTCTTGAAGGGTAAACATACTCGGTGGCTGAGAATTCTCCTGATGAACTACTGAGGCTGAACAGGCGGGGTGTGAAATTAAACTTTCCAGGATCTTGAAAGAACAAAAATTAAGAAGAGTCACAATAGCAAGTGTTGGAGTTAATTGTAAAAACTAACAAATAAACTTCTAAAGTAGCTGTAAATTTTTTGAGTTTTGAAAAATCAAGAGAGACAACCAGATGTCTTGAGGGACTAGCAGCAGCTGTAAAGAAGTTGAGCCGAGCGGCTGGCTGCCATCAGTCTGAATCTTATCCTGGTTAGTTACTATCAGCCATTTCATAACCAGCTGTTTTGCAGATTAAGTGAAGCAAGCCCATCTCAGAGTTAGCTGACAGATTTTCCACTTGGTAAATCAATTCCCCTGCTACTTTTGCTGGCAGTTTCAAAGCAAAGGCTGGACAGAAATGTGTGCAGAACTGCCTCCTAAATCCCTTCAGAAGAGAAGCAAAATATATTGGTAACAGTGTTAACTATTGCTCTGTGCTGCCTGAATACAGAGGGGCAGCAGAAGTGGAGGAGAACAAAATGAAACACTTGGTTTTCCAGCACTTTCCTTCTATTCTGAAGTATTACTTAACTCAGCAGGATTTTTGGAAGCATTTCTCTGAAGGGATCAACTCAACTACCAAGAAGTTCTTCAAAAACTTTATATTAAATCTGACAACACCGTAGACCAGTAAAGTAAAATGTGAGTGCCAAATCCAGGAAGGCAGGTCTACCTTGCAACATGCAATCATAGGCCTTCCGATCTCTCCTCCCCAATGCGTCCCAGAATCCCAAGGGCTCTGACCCTTCATCACATTCATGAATTGTCACCTTGCTGCTGCTGTGCAGCCCTGCCTCCAGCGGACACCTACAAAACACAAAGAGAGAGAGTGAACTCAACATTCCTGCCCCAAACACAGATAACACAAACCTGCTGGCCACTTGCATTAGGGGAACCCAAAAGTACCCTATAGGCTTGTTGCTTACCTCATGTCAACACAGGCACTGTGAAAAATTATCAAAAAACAAGACATGGAATCTCAACAGCTATTCTCATAGCATTTGGATCCCATTCCCAGAGTGAAGGAGATACTTGCATGAGTTCTCAGTAGGGATTCTCACTGCCTGCTTTTGTAACTGCTGCTGTCCTCCTTGCATGCTTTCCCAAATTAATTTACTCTTCCTTATTCACAAGGCTGGATTCTAATCCTCCTATCAAATGCAATTTAATTTGCTATTCAGATGTTTAACATCTCACTCCAAATGGAAAATGGTTTTTCTTTGAACTGTAATTAGTACAGTAGGAAGAATGTGGATGCCCCATCCCTGGAAGTGTTCAAGGCTAGGTTGGATGGGGCTTTGAGCAACCTGGTCCAGCGGAAGGTATCTCTGCCCATGGCAGGGGGGCTGGAGTTAGATGAACTGTAATGTCCCTTCCAACTCAAACCATTCTGTGAGTCTATTAATAAATGCATTTGACCTCCAGTGAAAGCAATTACAGAACGTGAGTTTTCTCCACTCTCCCAAACCAACCAACCTTCACTCCTCCTCCTCACCAAGCATGCACATGCTGCATTTATACTCAGAGGTCAGCTTTGTTTATTTCAAATTTCCTTTGAGTCAGACTATTTTAAGTATATTGGTAGTCTATATAAACATGTCCAAAATATAGGTCAGACACTCACTGTTCTTTTATTTTATTGGCTGCTGTTCTTCCTACATCCTTGGTGTGGGACTGTGCTTTGCAGCCATGCCACAGGTAGATAAGAGCTTTGTTGATATTGAGGACGATCATGGATGTCCTGGAACGCAGGCTGCTGCAGTGACACGCTACTTCAAGTAAGTTTCCTTCACTGGGAACTTCTCCTCGCACACAATAAAGCCTCCAATCACCTGGAGCAGACAGGAGCAGTGCAGCACTATTATAAAATCACATGGGACTGAAAATTCAAAACCTCTGCTCTGGAACAGCTCTTCTCATACTGGATGAATTTCACCTACTGCACGCCTACGTTGTCACAGAATAAACTAGCTAAGCACCAGGTTTGGCTAACACTACTTGAGAAACCCTGGGCAGAAAAGATGCCTTCTGAAACTTGAGAGCTGAAGAGCTTAACAGTGGAAGAGTCAAGTTCTGCTCTTCCATATCATGAAGAAGGGAAACAAACTCAGTATTCCTCCTATTCAGCTCCTCTTCCCTGCTGCACCTTAGGAACATAAGGTCAAGTGAAAACTGGAACATCTCCAAGCTACACTTCCATTGAAATTCTCCTACCTCCACTACGACATTCAAGGAATATGTTACAAAAAGCAGTGATTTGGTAATAAAAGCTTAGAGCTTTCTCTGGAGCAGAAGAACTGCTCATTAAAACACTTTTCTTCCCCAGATTGTGTAGGAAAGAACATACTTTAAAGCAAATGGGCACTTGGATTAAGTAAAACCAAACTAAAACAATTTATATGTGCATCAGTACAATCAAGTCAGCATGCTCTAGGGTAACAAAATCCATTTAATGCTCAAAGAAGAAAAAGACTACCTTGAAACAAAGCATTGCAAAGCTATCTCAAGAGTTACATGGCATTCATTTCTCCTTTCTACAGACTGTGGTAGTTAAGACTGAATACAAACTCCTCCATAACAGCTAAAAAAGGATTTTGGGGCAGAAACTATTAACTAACAATAATTTACTTTGTGCATTTTCTTCTTCCTCTTCCCTTCTTCCAGCATGCACAATCATCCCTCCTTGGAAACACTGCAAGAAGCATGGTGGTTCTTTCCCTTGAAGCACTTGTACCTGGAAATTGAAAGCACCACTCTACATTAAAAAAAATAAGGCAAGTATACAGACTCAGGAACACTGGTCTCTATGGATTATTAAAAATTATATAGTTATGGCCACCCACAAAGATGGCTTTCCTTCTACTTTACAACTGCTGACTATTGTTTAAATTACCATATATCAGCATGCAATGGGTTCCATATGTGACCTGGATATTAAAAGAAACCTCTAGCTGGAATCCAACAATTGAGTTTCAAAGGATAATGGAATACCAAATGAACTTTAATTTAAATTGGTTTAAGCCAACCATTTTTTTAATTTTATGAACTTTTACAGAACCTGTCCACGTTGACCTGTCTTCACTGAAACCAATATGGAGATAACATAGGAACCGAAGTAGGTTCAAAATTTGCTGTAAAACTGGTTTCTACGATAACATGCATGTTCTTTGCTCACTAAACATTTCATTTGGAGTGTGAAACTGATATGGCCAATTCCTAAGTAAGCTATGTTGCAGAGACTCTCACACTCTTGATCAAGGGCCCTTATATTTCTCCTCTATGAAGTCCTGTCTTGCTTGTCATTTCTATGCTGCTGTTAAAAAACTGAAAACATGATCAAGGTACAGAAACTAACTTTAAACCTCCCACCTTGTATGCTGGTAACAGTGAAGCCACAGCAAAGCCCAAGTCTGCCTAAAGACAAAGCAAACTAGCCTGTCCTCTCAGCTTCAAACTAGCTGCATCTGTGTTGGCTAGAATCTCTGCAAACAATGCAATTAATATGTAATTACAGAGTAAGTAAATTGAATATTTCAAATGTATTTTTTTGCCTTGGCCTGCAGAAAGTGCTTCTCCTCAGCACTAGGAAGACATTCCTGCTATCTGAACATGAAAGGAAAGCATGAATCTCTGTAACTGTGCTTCACCTATTCCTGGAGGGAAGGGAGGGACCACCTTCTCCTTCAGCCTTTTCCAGAAATATCCGTAGAAGCAGGATTTGGGAATGACAATCCATAATGGAGCTTACGTGTCTCTGGCAGTTGGAATAATGTCAAAAGTAATTTGAGGTCTGACTATTTGTAATGGCAAGAACATGTTTACAGAAAGGGAGGAGGCAAAAAAGATCATTCCTGTTTACCATTAGCGGCTACCCAGCCAGGCGAATCTTACCAAGTCTGCCACCAAGGAAGCTCACCTGTGCTCCTCTCTCTTCATCAAGTTCCACTGTCATGAGTGCTGATGTTCCTTTCTCACTCACTGTGGAGTGCCTTCCTTGCCAAAAGAAATACACACATTTCTCTTTTCCAACAGCCCGTACTTGTTGCTCTCCTTTTTGTCTGCTTCCAACTGCAAAACAGAGAGCACATGCTGAAGAAAGTACTCTGGCTATAGGTTTAAACAGCACATGATTTAATCTCATCTGCCAGCTCAGCACTATCCCATCCAGAACAGGAAAGAAAAAAATGTGCAATTGGAGGAACATTAGATCTCCAAGCCAGTGTGTCCCTGCGCAGAGCTGGCATTGTCTCCTCAGGTGGATGTAAGCCCACAGGCAGAAATGCCTGTGTTGGCTGGGGAAAGAGATGTAGAAAGACCTGGTACTATCTGGAGAAAAATAACTGACAGCACTTGAGCCAATTTGCATGTGAAATGGCATGTCCAGTTATGTTACCAGAAGAGTGCATTATGGCTCATTTTCCCCATTACACACTGTTCTTTGGCAGCAGGAGAGCAGCTGCTTTTTATTTTTTTTCTTAACAATCAGTATTTAGTTGTTATGATAAGCAAATAATGTTTACAGCAAGTGAAATTTAACAACACAACAGAATATTTCACCCTTTCCAGTGAACAGCGAATAAACAGGTACATTTTTTTGATTTTAAAATCAAAGATTATAAAAAACCCAAGAG
The DNA here is from genome assembly GCA_026261815.1 of Monarcha castaneiventris obscurior. Lineage (NCBI taxonomy): Eukaryota > Metazoa > Chordata > Aves > Passeriformes > Monarchidae > Monarcha > Monarcha castaneiventris. Next base: position 12,263,043 of record JAMPIT010000230.1, read on the forward strand.
CTTTAAAACAGATTTTTAAAAACTATATTAAAACATCTGCCTTGATTCCAGCAGTGCTGAGCAGCATCCAACTGAAACACTTAGGAGAAAGCATCCTGTTTTTTCAAGTTGAGAATAATCAAACCACTACTCACTTCTAAAATTTATGGGTTTCATTCTTATCTGTACATTCAGTCCATAAAAGTAGTGCCTCCTACATAAAAATTTTTTCTCTTTTGGAGGGATGGAATATGTTTTCATCCATTTGGATCAGAAGTCTGTTTACAGTTCAGTACTAGTGTTACCCTCTTCTCCCAAGACTTACAAGCTTTTGTATTTTTCTTGGATTTGCCAGTACCTGATCTCAACGATCCTGACTAAGACCTACCTACATTTTTTTGGCTAAAAGCCTGAAGCTGTATAACTGTTACGCTGCTTTCAACTGATTTTAACATACTGCTATTTGGAACAATCAGTTTTAGACTATTTGTCTTTAACTTAACCACAAAAGCCACCTATTCTTAGTTTAGTGCCAGAAGGGAGAGTTCCAATGGGTTTACAGAGCTGACTGGTTCTCAGCCTTTACCTGCTGCTCTCAGGCTCTTTGTGGGAACACTGCTGAGCCTGAAACCCAGATCAAAGGGTTTCCAGCAAGGGCAATGAGCTGGCAAGGGCTTTTCCTGTCATTGTTACTGATCTGCATTACCCAGCAAAGGTTTTCCTTGTTGCTAAGCCCACCTCTCTTGCAAGACATTCAGACCACAGCCATTAGTCCAGCTGCCTAGTTATTTTGGTGATAAGCTGAGGGCATAATTTTGCTTAATGAGCTGTCCTGTGAACATGTACAGCACCAATGCTGGGTGAAAGCAGAGATGGACAGGATTACATTTGGTGTATCAAAAATAACTGTAACTTTTTTACTTTCTACTGCTTTCTTTTAAACAAAATAAAAAGCTTTACTTTTTAATGACCTAGGGAGGCTAAATTAACATCCCTAACCTTCCAAACTGTCTCATATCCTTGGAAATCTAGGTCTGGATCTCACCACTAATAGCAGGAGTTTAAGCTGCACTTCTGCATGTTTCAGGAGGATGAAATGGAATTGTTCACTAACCTGTAGTGCTCACCATGTACTTCCACTTCACCACATAAGTGTCTCCCTCATGGAACTGCCCTATGCTTTGCTTAGGCAGTCTACTATAATCGAATTCCAGGATGTGCCAGACATCCACAGAGGCAGTGATAATTTCAAACTGCCTCCCATCTTCTCCTTCTACAAGTCCATAGCCCCGGCCAATATTCATTCCATCCAAGACCGTGCCCACAGTTGTTTGAGGCACAGCTACCATTAGCATGACATCATATGGTTTGGAGTCAGATCTGGATTCTTCCTGTCAGAAAACACAGAGAAGAGATTTCTTTGAGCACAGCTTTTTTTTTTCTTCTGGCCCCATAGTTACAGTCAAACATTTTGACTCCTGCGTACTTCAGTACTTTAATATCTTGTCATCGTTTGATGCCTTGTCAAAGCCACCTCAGCAGTATTCATTGGGCTACCTGGCTCATATAAAAATAATACTACATAATATAAAATATATTAATATATTTATTTATAATATATAAAAGCAATACACACAAATTTATTTGTAATTATAATGTAATGTATAAATAATAATAATATAAAACAACTCTGTGCATTTGCTGTAGGAAGTGATTTTCTGACCCCTAGGTCAAAGCCCACAAAATAAAGAAAGTGCTCTGGATCCTTGAACACAAACTTCCCTGGCTGCCATCCCAACTAGGTCATCTAGTTTGAAATACCTAGCATGCTTATTATATGCACCTTCTGGTGAAGGGATTCACTAGAATTCTTCTCATTGAGTTTCTTCAGTTCTGTCCAATCAAGAAATTTTTCTTTGAACAGTATTGTCTCATTATGTTCTGTGAGTCTGCCAAATACAGCCCAGTCTGGGCGTCCTTGTCCCTTTCTGTGCAAAGGAACAAAAGATACAGAATCAAATTAAACACCGTGAAAAGAGGGCAAGAAAACTAAGTATCTGCAATGAGACTAAATTCGAGTTACAATACCTGGGTATGAGGGGATTGCATTCTCCTGGGTCCAGAGGATTTATATCACAATTGGAGTAGTCAAAGGTGCCATTCCACAAGTGTTTTGCCAGCTGGAATGCCACTTTTCTTTGTGCTAAAGTAACTTCCTTTCCATGCCACACATACACTTCACTGCCAAAATCAAATACCAGCACCTAAAACCAAAACCAAACAACAAAAAAATCAACCCACCATTAGGCTAGGTGATACCCTGATCCTCCAGTTCCCTTGTTCTGAACAGAAACTCCTCCAAATATGAGTTTCTTCAGTGACACCAACAAGTAGCACTAAATGCAAGTAAGGACAGGGCAGTGGTCTGCATTGTGATGTCCAATTTTTGAGGATGACTGGAAGCAAGTAAGGGGAATGCTGTGAGGTGTATCTTTAGGTGGCTAAAGTCACTAGTAGATCACAGAGCTCTTACTGCCAAAAACCTGGTTCTGTTGCATGACTGATTGCTGTCCAGTTTCAGCAGCCTTCTCTGACATTCAGACCTATGCCTTGTCCTGCAGCCAGGGAAGGCCGACAGAATGCACAACATAGACAAAAAGGGAGTGACTTTAATACTTTCAAGAAAATGCATCATGTCTGCATTTTAGAAACCTGCTCTCATTCTGACTTAGATGGGCAAAATGTTTGTTTGAACAGGAAGAGTCTGCTAGGCATAGAAATAAAGGTTTTATTTTGTTTTGTTTTTCCAAAGTGCTACTTGTTTTGCATTTCATGATTCTGGAGTAAGCCACTGTTGACAAAAAGATTTACACTTCCTAAAATGGTATTTTACTTTAAAGATAGCATGAACTAATTTCTTGAGACCTGCAGCACACTCCAGACAGCAAAGAGTTCAGAAGCCTTTCAGAAACACAGAGGACCCAGTTTTCAGTGATCCTCTCCACAAGGATTTGCAGTTACTGAAAGTCATCATCAGTTGCATGTTCCTGCACTTACCACAGGAGCAGTAAGTGGCACAATACCTCTTTTGGTTGTAGCAGGGTACATTTTGGCACCTTTCCCCAGTAGTCATCCTCAGGAATGAGTTTATCTTCTACAAGGCGGTAAATGCAATTTGTTTCTATTATTGCTGCTTCATACATTTCGTCTTCTTCAGGACTTCCAGCGGCTTAAGGAAAAGATTGTCAAAAACAACAAAAAAAATTAACATCCAACTATCTTTACTGAAGAGAACTGACTCTACTATCTTATTGTGATAGAGCATCAGATATTGTAACTATAACAATGCTTACACTGGTAATTTGTCTGTCCACCAAGGAGTTTCCAGAAGTCTTTGGCTGCGTGGGTATGGGTATTTATTCCTTCTTCTATAGTCTGTATATAAGAAGCTCTACAGCCAAGTTCCCTCTTTGTCTGAATTAAAGTTGCAAGTTCTGAAGCCTACGAGATTAACAGTTATCTGAACAGGATTGCTTAAGTCTTTGGAATACTTGTGCAATATTCTTGCTCAGGGAGAAGGCAAATGAGATATAATACAGCAAATAGCAGAAGAAATGGTCATTATTTATTGTACTAAATAAACAGACACTAGAAAAAAATGTTACAGAAATGCATTCATTCTTTCATTTGCCTTAAAGCAAGACTGATCTCAGTGGACATGGGAATAAAAAGGACATCCTGCAATTCAGACTATTTTTTTTTGAGTCCAATCTGTATCCTGAGGATATCCTTTTTTCTCTTGCAGCTTCACAAACTACACACTCCTATGTCAGCTTTCATTCAGTGCATGACCTAAAACAGATTTTCAGGAATTCTGCATTTCTCCCTGTCACGGACTATAGGTTACATGCCAGTTTTTGAGAGAATTGGCACCAAGGCTCAATTTCATCACAGACATACACTGCAATGGTTCTAAAAATAAATAATAAAATAGTACTGACCTTTGCTTTTTCTATGACATTTGCAAACTCTCCTACCCACAAGAAACATAAATGTGGAGTTAACAACAGGAAACAGTCTCCGCTGTTCAGTGATGAGGCTCTTGGTTCAACTAATCTTGTTTGAACGTGTCTTCTTCCTACAGAGAAAAGAAAGCTAATTATATTCCTTCAACTACCACTATCAAATGCCACCATCTGATTTGTTTTGAATGAAATACAAACAGTCCCAACAAATTTAGTAAAATATGAGGAAACAGACTGTTTAAGAATAATTAAAAACTACTACTGTGGAAAAAGAGTTTACTCACAGGAAACAAAATAAATGTTGTCTCCTATCAACTAATATTTCTATTATTTCCTGTTCTTGCTTTAACAACTCTGTGTCCTTCTGGAAAGAAATGAATTAAGTAAATGGCAGACAGCAGCAAAACTTCCAGAATCTTTTACATTTGCTTAAGTGAAGTTATGGCACAATTTCTGTAGGCAGTAAAAAGTTTTCAGAATTCAGGAATTTTAAGACTTCAGCTTTCCAAAACCTAGCTATTTGCAGAATCAGATATGTTATTATACACTGTAAGGGGATGTGGAGCAAGAACACTGTCACATCACTTCCAAGGTATAGTGAGCACTGGAAGAACAGGACAGTTAAAAAATTTCCACATGAGATAGCCAGAATTTCTGAAATACTCTGTTTTCTCCTAGGGAAACACACACCAGTGGCTTGATGCAAACCTATTCGTAAGGTTTAACTTGTTACACAATTATCACTTATTTTTTCAGGTTTTGGACATAATCTTGACCTGAAGATCTAGAACAAGCTAAGTAAGCATCTAAGTGTGGTAGCATCTCCCATATGTTACATTCAGCCTATTATTTAGGGGAAGTAAAAGCAGTTCTAGCGTACCTTTAATTTGCAGGAGCATTAGCTTCTTGTATGGCACAGCGCTGTTGTTAGAGTTTTGCTCTGTTAGATTAACACTCCTCAGGCTAATGTTGCTGAAGTTCTCTTTGCTTGCCAAGCCAGCAAGTGCTACTTCTGAGAAATTTGAATTTGTAGACACTTGTATATAAAAAGAAGTTGGGGGAAAGACAGACACAAAAATTACAAAATTATATTTAAAAAATGGTTGTTGCATTAAGAAAATTTCTGCTCGTTATTTCCAGTTTTTCTTCTTCTCCATAGCAACAGCAAAGCCAGGTTGAACTCAGATTAACCACTAGCCCAAAAGATTTGTGGGTTTAGGATCACCTAAATTTCTAGGTATCATTCAAGAGTAAACTGTCAGTGTCAGAATTATGCTATTTGACAGAAATACCAACTTTGCTAGGAAACATCCTACCCAATGTTTTGTGAAGTACTGTATAGATCTTCACTGCCTTTTAATAATAAAAGCACAGAGACAAGGTTAATTAACTGTAATTCCCTTAAAATTTGGCTGAGACAGTGTGATGCAATACCCTTTTACACTTCAGAGTCTTAGTCATGTTTTACTGTAAACTTACAGCCCAAATTCTTGGCTACTATTGTTTATTGCTCAACCAAAGACAACACACTTTATGAATTTATAACTTGGGGAAATCCTTCTCATGAGATGGCAACAAAGTATTGCATATATAATTAATGTTTTAATCAATACAGTCAATAGTTAAAGAGGATCTTTACTCAAATGTAATACGGAAAATTTGTACCCCAAAATGTAAGAGTAGCTTGACAAATCTTTAAATAAATTTTACAATGATGTCTTTGCTGTCCATCTGATTGTCAGAAGAAAGCAACTTCACAAGTAAAACACCTTGTATAAGCCCTGCCACAAAGCACTGATACTTTATGGAAATTAATCATTAGGAGTCAAGAAGGCCAATCCCAGTTTCTGAGAGAAAATTAGGACCCAAAATTGAGGCCAGTGTACCTGAACAAAAGTGCATCTATTCTTGCCAGCTCTCACCCCAGCATGACAAAGTTGGATCTGCTTTCCTTGATCTCCTGTCCTCACCCTGCACACCCTGCAGGCATCGTGGCGCTCTCTCTCTCTCTCTCTCCACAAGGTGACTGTGCTAAAAATAAATAATTAAACCTATGTACAGGAGGTGGCTATAGGTACTTTCCCTGAGGAACTCACACGTGCCCTTCTCTCCAGGCCTCCTGGACAGTCTATGTTCCACCTTATACCTCAATCAATTTATTGCCACTCGGAGAATACGTTCCATTCCTTCAGTTCCAGTTTTTGCATTGGGATTTTTTGTTTTGTTTTTAGTTAAAAAGACATAATGGTGTCTTGTACAACTCATCCTGCTAGCTTACTTTTTTCTACTTTCATTCGCTTTGACTCCATGAAGGCAACATTCAGTCTTTGTTCAGTATATTCATGAAGAATATCTTGTCTTGCTGCCAGCATTTTCAAGGGGTTTCTTGAGGACTGGACTCTGCGTGTAGGCCTAACTGCACGTTTGTGCTCTGCTACAGAAGATGTCAACCTGAAAAACAAGCAGTGTTTATAATCATCAGTTAATTTTTCTAGTCAGAATCATCTAATGACAAGAAATCAGGATCAGTTCCTCAGTTCAGGCAGAAGAATGATTTCAGAAGAAATGGATGTGCCCAGTACTAAGATACCTACAAGGTGATTTAGAGCTGAACATTTTGAACACTGCCCTTGTGTCTGCATTCAAAACAATGGGAAAAAGTAATTCTTACTTTGGTGCATAAGGATCAAAGATGGCATCGAAGTCCTCATCAAGGTCCAAAGGCACTGAGGAGGAAGGGAAATCCACATGGCGATAAAATTTGGAAAATGTTTCATCATCATCCAGCTTCATCACCTCTTTCACAGATCTTCCTGTAACTGTCAGCACTGTCTCTTGCATCCCAGCAACTGCAGGAAAAAAACACCTCTACCAGTAAATAATCATACTAGAGTTTCTAACTCTAGAAAAGGTAAACACGCCTTGTTTGGTAAAGGTAAACATGTCTTGTTTGGTAGTTGTCTGGGTAATTTTTTGGGGGGGTTGGTGGTGGTGTTTAGGTTTTTGTTGGGGCCTTTTTTGTGTTGATTTTTTAAATTGATGGTAGAAAAGTGTGTTGATAAAGAATATTAAAACAGTGTAACTGCTACTCATATGCAATAATCATTATGCAAAACGGTAGGGAAATATGGCCAAATGAGAACTTAAGACACTATAAATGAGTTGCTCTAGTATGATGATGTAAGCATTTTAGGGTCTTGTATATTTTAGGGTCTTGTATATTGCCTCCACCTATGCAATTCCTTCCTTTGAAAAGAGCTAGAATCACAAGGGGAGAAGTCACTATTTCAGACTAGTGAGTGTGGCACAGACGTCATCCTGCGCTAGTGCCTCCTATGCTGAAATGTGAATACATTGGTTTATGGTATCTGTTACACTACAAATTACATAAAGATTTTTGTCTTACAAATGGAGGGCAGACATATGAGATGGAAATACCAGAGAACTCTAGAGAGCTTCCTAAATAGCTAACAGACTACACAAGGAAGCTTATGAGCTGCTACAGAGAGTCAGTTTTCAAAAAATTAGGAAAAGTGAATAAATTGTGCTTGGGAGCAGCTTAGTATCCTATTTTGATTTTAATAGGAATAAACTACATTTAAGGCTGTTTCACTGTATATGGCAATATGGTTCACACTGGCTGTGTGCTTTTAGGAAATTCTGTCCTACAGAAGGATGTGTACATTTTAGAGAAATAGAGTTATTTTGGCATCTGTGATTTTTTTCTATTGTACATTTGTAATACAATAGCAAAAGGCTTTTCTTCTTAAAATTTAGCAAAGACTGAATCACAAAAATAAAATTATCAGTAAGTGAAGTCTGAGCAAAGACGTATTTGTTTCTGCTACCAGATATTTTAACTAAGGGGCACTTTAATCAATTTACTGAAGTCAGAGAGTGGATATGCTGCCACCCTTGGTAACTCTACCAACCTTTGTTATTCAGCCTTCCCAAGAACGACTCCAACTTGTCAAGCTTCATATCTGATTCCAACTGCATATCAGGCCTGGCTTCAATTTCTAAGCAAACCAGAAAGTAAAACCTGTTAATTGACAGGAAATAAATAAGCCTGAACATATTTCAGCCATTTTTATTCCTTACCTTCCAAGGGCTTTGTAACTGGAGTGGTTGACTTCTGGCGGAAAGGGGATGCTACTGGTGTTAGAGCACTGGGAGCAGCCAGGCCTGCACAGGGGCACAGAACATATGAAATGGAGCCATGAGCCATGAGTGTTTCCAACAGTGATGTCAGGGAAGCTATCTGGGGAAAGCACATGAGCCTGGCTACTTCCTACAGGCCAGCACACTTCCCCAGCCTCCCCAGCCCCATCAGTATTAGTGATGGCAGAGGCCCTGCCTGCTCCTTTAATCAACAGCAGCCTCAGAAACCACCCCATTCACAAGAACAAAGCTTCATTTCCAAGTGTCTCTAAGCAAGCTAACACAAGATACAGGCTTTCTCTGGAACACAGTAATTTTGCTCCTTCTCAAGGTAGCAGCAGTTCACTTGGTCTACATTTTGGGCTCCAGCTGTACCACAAGCTACATTTTAAAAACATGGAAGTGCTCTGAACAAAAAGATATGGTTAGCAGGAAAGCCACCAAGATCTTGATAGGCACCTCCACCTCCACTACCCTCTTACCCCCTTTTTAAAATTTAAACACATCTCTATTAATACACATAAGCAGGATGCATCTGACGTGTGAATGCTGTCCCTGGATTTCACAGTAATTCTTGGGCCCTGTTGGGTTTTTAAGAACATAGAAATTGAAGTAGAAATGGAAGTTAGAGTCCCCACCATATCAAGCACTACTCCTGCCTTTTGTTGTACGCTCCTCCATCCTTTTCAGTAACTATCATAAAGGAATTCATTCTGGACCCAGTGGACAAAATCAAGCTGATTTTTGTTCAGTTCTTTTAATGTGAATCTACACTCCTCTAGTAAGAGAAATGCACTCTATAGGAGCCATGGGTTTTACTAGGGAGAAAGGCATACTGAGGCAAATTCAAAGAATTGCACCTATTAACTTTCATAGCCTAGACTTTCAGTAAATGGGGAGACAGACATCTTTTCTCTATTTTCTATTTTCACTTAGCCATAGTTTCCTAATTACTGAGCCATGAAAGTTTAAGCCTTTAGTTATTTTGATCAAGTTAAACCAACATTGTGCTGGGAGAACATATACTAACCATGTTTCCACTCTCTTTACTGCAAGTTCTAGCAACATAATTGTCATAATTATCAAACACCAAGATAGATTTGGAATATAACTGGGTATCTTTTCCACAACCAATTTTTTTCCCGTTATTCAAAATTCCAGCAGGTTTTAAGTCAATGGGTAAAGCCTTCCTCAAGACACACTCAAGAGGACACAGCTCTTAAGCAGATCTACCAGGACATAATCCACAAGGCCACACTGAGAACTGCTTAGAAAAGGATCACCTTCCAATTAGGACTGAATAATTTTCAGCCATTAGAAGCAATTAAAATACAGCATCTGTGCACATACACATAACAAGGATTTTATTTTGCATTGCTTTCTCACAGTCTCTTAAATTAAAAACTCATAATGATAATTTATTCTTTCAGGATATAAAACCAGTACACATCTAACTAAAATCCCACTTCGACTACTTCTATTGATTTTACTGTCATTGCATGACCTTGCTTCTTCAAAAGCATGATCAGAGCACCTAAAGAGATCCTTTCAATATAACTTTTTTTCTCATTAAGAAGAGCAAATGCTACCACCTTCCTTTCCTTCTCAAAGACCAATCTATTTGCAAAAAAAAAAAAAAAAAAAATCTCAAAAAGCAGGTCTATGGACAACTAAACAGTTTTTCTTGGTGATCCTCCAAAATAGGTTACTCTAAATAGTGACCACTGGCATTTCTATCAGCAAAACAACGTAAAATGTAAGCAGCAGCTAAAATATGTTACTAATAGATATAATTCCTAACACCATTCATCTGTTTGCCAACAGATTGTGGCTTGGATTGCAAGCAGTTACTCCTGTTGCAATATTGCCCTCTCCCTACAATAATTTTTTTAATGGTTGTCATTTAACTCAAGGTTCATTGTTGTTGTGTTTAATAACCAAGTTCTTGTAACGACTCAAAATCTAGTATTCATTAAGCACAAAAGATCAGTTTAGGTGCCTTCTTCCCAAAGCTATCATCTTCCCAGGCATGCTGCGTGAACAGCTGCATTTCTACCATGTACAGCCTTCAGACTGTCCACTTCAGAAGAATGATTAGATCCGGAAATAGTGACTGCATTCAAGAGATCCCAAAGAAGTCAACATTGCTCCCTCGTCATTTCTACTCTGTGGTTTTATGCAGAACCAGGGAACCTTCAGCCAAACATAACACTTCAAGCTGTTGTCCAAGACAGCATCCATAAAAACAATACTTGTTTGCTAAATATTCCCAGTGATCCTAGGAGTGGGGGAAATGCCAGCAACAGAAACAACTAGATTTCACAATTATTCTCTAGGCATTGCAGCTGGATTTTCAAAGGAAGGATAAATAAGAAAGAATAATCCAACTATGCCCTGTGGGTTGTATTACAGGGAACATCCCTGTTCAAGTGATAGATTTCCACCAGTCAGAAAGAACCCAGTAATAAGTGGATGGCAGTGCAACAGTGCAGAACAAAATGGATCAATACCACGCCCACAAGAAACTGAAGTGAACAACCTTATGACATGACATTCAGTTGAAGATAAACAGTCCGCCTCTTGCTAAATACGGATGCTGTTTCTGCATAGCTTTAGTTTGACTTTATTTTGACTAGACAGATAAGAGGTGTCTTATTTACACTGGGATCATTTCCTCACTGACCTTTTTTTACCATTCGGCCAGCTACAGTGAACTGTGTGGAGTCATTGGCTGCTCCTTTACCCTTGGACTTCCAGGCTTCTTCTCGAGCTGTAATCAGATGTTTCCTCTCTTCAATGGTCATTTGACTCTCGTGGTTATCTGCCATTCTTTGCTTTTTGGGGGAAATAGAGAAAGAGATGTTTAAAAAAAAACTGCTTAAAAAAAGGACATAGCTAGACTGGCTGAACATTTCAACTGCCAGATGCAGAGGGGAGGGAGCAGGAGACCAAGCTACTGAAGTGAAGTCACAGACACAGCTTAGTGACCCTGAGATGCTTCATTGTCTTGCTGCCCCACTTCACTGTGAGTACAAGGTTTTGGTCTGTGCTCTTTGACCTTTTCTCGAGACTACCAACCAGGGCAGATGGCACTCCTCTATGCAAAGCAAATCATTCACTCTGTGTATGAAATAATTTTCCAGACCTTGTTCTTTTGAAGCATGACTTGCTACACAAGTGAGATCACTACTGACTATGAGCAAATGTTTTCAAGTGTGCAAATCTGCAGGTGGCACAGGGAATAACAGTGAAGTGGTGTAACTTCAGTGGATGATTCCTAATCAGTCTCTTACAGTAACTCAGTTCTCCAGGCACGATTACCAGCCTCTCCAGAGGCTGCTCACTTTAGTTCTTAGGTCAGCTTGCTCTACTAAAGATTTTTCCAATGACTGTGATCATCTCTACCACCCCCTCTTTTTTTTTTTTTTTTCCCCTAGGTCACCCTTAGCTTTTGTTTCTTGCTTTAGAGGTTGGCAGCCAACAGCTGGAGTGATCAGAAGCAGAAGGTGCACTATCTTAGTGCCCTTCTCACACAGGATTGATGATGGTACATTAAGTAGGAAAGAAACTGAATTTACATACTCTGCTGTAGCTAGGTCAGGCCAAAGGACTATTACTTTAATATACTTATCTTTAAAATGTATCAACATTTCAGGGATTATACTGCATAGAAATAAAACATAGAAGTATTTTTAGTGCATGGGACTGTCAGCTACAGAATTACTTCCAAGTTGCATGCTATTCATCACTTTTCTTCACAACCTAGCTGCTAGAATTGAAAAAAAAAAAAAAAAAAGAAAATCTCAAGCTCTAATACAGCTCTAGCTCATAGAACCCAACAGGAAACGCAAAGTATGCAAAAGCTTGTGAACATTAACATTTTTCTCCTTTCAAGATACAAGGAAGATATTCTTATTTTTTGTTTTCTTAAAAATCAGACTACAAAAATAAGTCATTTTATATAAAAACTACTGTGACTGCAGGGGACAAACTAATACAGAGACTTCGTAGCTTTCAGCATTTACCAGGATCAGCAGACATCAGCCAGAAGAGGGAACACAAGCCAAGAAATGCTTTGTACAAGGGCTAGGACTATGAGAGCTCTCCACTCCTTCCCTCTTGTTCCATATACGTCTGCAGCCTTCTGCAGTAACACTTTGTCTCAATTTATCAGGAAAGAGAGCTGGGCAGCCTGATAATCAAGATTAAAAACTCTGATTTTTTCCCTAGAACTCCAAAATGTTTGATAGAAATAACAACATGAAAGTGTATTCAGTATAATTTCCTCATCTGTCAAAACCTCTGAATGCTTTAAAGAAAAACACTGAGGAAGTTTAATTTCTTCCAGTCTCTACCCATTCCAGTGTCAGCACAGCTACCTCTGGGATGAAAAGTTAGCCGAAAAAACCCCAACAATACATTAAAGGAGAGCTGGGCAGGAAATTAATAAATACCTAATGAAGCCACAAGTAAAATTTCATACACAAAACAAATACTTTTAACTTAGTAAGGATGCCGACTTCCATTACAATATGAGGGAAGCGAGGGAGAGGCAGAAAGAAGTAAAATCATATGGATTTGGTTTTGTGTTTTTAAACTTACACGGATCTTAATTTTGGATTTTGTCTCCAGCAAATACCTGAAGCTTCAGGGTCTACAGAGCTACTGAAAATTCAGAAGATGCAGACATGGAAAGTATGTGTGTTAATCACGACACACATGAATTGCAAAACAGACTGTCAGCATTTCTGGAGTTGTGTCAAAGGATAAACGAAAACAGCTGTCTGACAGGAGAAAGAAACTTTTTCTTTTGAAAGGAAGATTTCAAGCTGTTCCATTGGGCAAAATATTTTTGGAGTTCCTAACCAAAGAAAAAAGAAATCTGACTGGATGCATATGTGACTTTGGAGTAATTCCATAGTAAATATCTTCCTAATGCATGAAGACTCCTACCTTAATCTATTAATGAACAAATGAACTAAAAAATTATAAACTAAATAGACACCAAGCAATTCCCAACCACTTTAATTTCCTGTAACAGTCCTGCTGAAAAGCAGAAGTATATGCCATGATTAACTAAAGAGTAATTTTCTATAGCTAGAAAGCTAACATGAGCCAATGCAACAGTCAAAAGAAATTTCAGAAAAAATCCACCTGCTAGTTGGGAACAGTTTTGAAAGCTTTCAGAATTGCCACATAGAGCATTTGCGGAGGAATTAACTGGTCAAAGCACATTCTAGCTGGGAGAAAATATGTCAAGAAAGTTAAAACTCAAGAAGGTTATAAGCGCAAATTTTATTTCTAAGTTAAAAAAACCCAAATTATGATATGGAAGAAGAATCTCAAATTTGCAATTGTAAAATAGTCAAACCAAGAATTAGTAGATCAAGAATAAATAAAAAAAATATATAAAAACTTAGGAATTAAACAGTTCCAATGCAATTTTTTTCATTAAAAAGGTGGTTACTTTCAATGAAATATTCTAATTTATTGTGTTCAACATATGGATGTGTTCATTGATATCTCAGACAAAATAGCTGGAAATGATGCCCCAAAACACAAGCGTGAATTTTAAAAAAAGCCTTTGAAAATGCAAAAATGTATAGGATAAAAGCTCAGATGTGGACAATATTTAGAAGTAAAGCTAAAGTGTGTAGGAACAAGTCACACAAACTGTGGGTTGTTCCAGACACCCATGGAACGACTGCTGCAAAGACAATGAAGAATCAAATCACAGGCACATAATTAATGCCATTCCACATGGCATTATGGAAAACAGGTTTAATCAAAATGGTAAGTTTGATGAGCTCAAGTATGATTAAATATATTAACACAGTTACCACTGATTTCTTTAATATATTTGAGTTAATCACCGATGACATTCTGAGGCAGGTTTTTTGAGCAATATAAAAATATCAGAGCAGCTTACAGGCTATAAACTGGTTAACTGACTGAAAAATTATTTCTGAACAGAAAAGAACCATGCAATGATATGATTCATCCCAAGTTTGATCAAAATGTTTTCATGAACATGGGAAACAAAGGATGTAGTCTCATCCCTTGAGAAGACCCTCATGATGACACCAACATACAGAAGAAGGATGAAGATAAAGAAGAGATAATCACATAGATGGTTGGGGAAAAAAAGGATATCAGAAAAGTCTGGTAAACCAGGATTTTAAGAGAAATGTTATTTGAAAAAAGAAACAAAAAAGCCCAGCCAATTAGGAAGACAAAAAAAGAAGAGACAAAAATTCCCACAAAAAGCTGTTATGAACAGATAATCTGCACAAGATAATAGCTTGTCCATTTCCAGACTCCATGCTTCTACCCAGGATGCTGACAATTTTGAAAGGTTTCAGGAAAGGGCTGAAATAGCTTTTTAAAAAAATCTACCTCAGATTAAATCAGTTAAGTATGTATTTTCACTGAAGAAAGGGTTAAGAGTTACACTTCGCACAGCAAGAAAAATTACACATGAAAAATTACTTAATATTGCTGAGAATTTTCTGTATGCTGACAGTTCAGAATGAAGACTATGTGTTTTTCTAAAAGAAGCCGTTTTTAGTCTGAGAAGGATTTATAGACTCAGTACAAGAACAGTCAGAAACAGGGATTACTTTTCTCCCACTGCTTGGCTAGGCTGCATGATGATATTGGTCTTTCTAGCACTGCAACACATTTTTTGAGCTTATGCCAGGCATTCCCCTGTTCATGCTAGGGAAGGGGCCACATGTAGGCAATGCTCCATTGAGTACCCTACAATTTTCCAGTCCAAGCAGTGTCCGCTTTAGGTCACAAGAACTGAGACAGAGTGGTCTGTTAGCATGCTGGTGTGCTGTTTTTGTTGGGTTTTGGTTTTGGTTTCGTTGTTGGGGTTTCTTTTAATACAAGAAACAAGATAATTCATGGTTTTCTATACAGAGGATAAAAACTGCCCCTACCTGGGGGAGTCCAAACCAAGAACGAACGCAAAAAAAATCTATTTTTCAAAAGAGGGTTCTATTTAAAACCAATGTTATAAATGACACAAATGAAGGATTCAAAAAGTATCTATTTGGTTTTTTTTGATACAAGTACCTTTTCTAGTTTAAGCTCCTAAGGGGGAAAAAAAAAGCATAAGGAGAATCCAACAGTTGTTCAAGTATGGTAGAAAGCCTCTGCACTGTTTTCCTCTGCAACTTTATATGGGCCTTGTTATAAGACAACATGGAGAGAAAACTCCAATGCAAATGTATGCCTTTCTGTTCAAAAGTGGTTTGAGCAAAACAGAACACTCTTAACTCATGTTTGGTGCAATAACAAAGTGCCAGAAAAAACCCCCAAACAAGTCTGCATGAAAACAGAACACTCTTAACTCATGTTTGGTGCAATAACAAAGTGCCAGAAAAAACCCCCAAACAAGTCTGCATGTACCTTGACACTGTGCTAGAAGGAAGCAGCTTGCTAAGAGAGCAGGATGTAGCCCACCACAGTCAACAGAAAGATGAACACTTTTTTTGCT
This sequence comes from Monarcha castaneiventris obscurior, assembly GCA_026261815.1. Classification (NCBI taxonomy): domain Eukaryota; kingdom Metazoa; phylum Chordata; class Aves; order Passeriformes; family Monarchidae; genus Monarcha; species Monarcha castaneiventris. The sequence continues at coordinate 12,278,712 of JAMPIT010000230.1, forward strand.
GTTTTCCTTTTAAGACAGATGGAATGAACAGCTCATTAAAGCTGTCATTACTCCTGTCCCTCCTGTCATTACTGGAGGGTTATTATTAAGATAGACTATATGTTTATCTTCTAGATACATAAAGCTGGTGAACTCTGTCACAACAAAACTAATAGGTGATCCGAAGTAAATAAGCTTTATTAAATCCAGAGTTATAGAGAAGAGGTAACACTAACACATTTCAGTTATTAGTCCAACATTTAATGTTAATTTAAAAAACTCATAGTAAAAGATCATCTTCAAAAACAGCTATGAAAGTGAATGTGGAAATGGTAAGTATCAGTTGCCTAAATGTTTGTAATATATCCAGTAGCCTCTTCCATATTCATCGTCCTCTACCCAGCAGCAAGTAACTGCTCCTTGAATTCACTGCCATTACCCACACTGGTCATAAAGCTCCCTGCATGCAACACAGACTGTTGGAATGAAGAACCCAATGGACCCCTTGTAGCACTACAACCACAGGTGTGAGCTCAGAGGCAAGGGAAAAGGAGGTGCAATATAGCAGAACTTGATTTGCGTAGATCTATTGAGGCCTTCCAGTGAGCTCTCCTTGTTCCCTCGTGGTTTTCTGCAGCTTGTTTCTTTGCCCATTTCTGCCTTTGCATTTTTTACCTCTGATCATGTGAACCAGGTATGGTTTGCTCAGATCAAGGTCTATTATTCTACTGCTCAAAGACAACTTTGTAATGTTGCTCTGGCTGTAGAAAGTTTATATTTCTCATTATCTATTAATTCTTCGTAAGTAAGTTCCTCAAATTGTCTATGATGGAATTGCAGAGCTACAGACATGATGTTGAGGAACACTTCACATGAAGCTTCTCTAACATTTACTGGAACAGCAGCAGAACTCGACTCCCAAGCAAACACAAAGTTAACTCTATGGCCACAAGTTGCTTTGGGAATGTGCATCATCAATCTGATTTTGTCTCACTCCTCCCTCCAAAAATTACATAGGAAGTTTATACAGCATTTCACCTTCCATCTCCAAGGATGACGGTCACCAGAAAGCAGAGAGCTTGATTCTTTCAAACTAGTACTACAGACCTTAAAGGAAGAAAGAGAGAGAAGCAGGAAGATGGGACAGTCAGAGAACAGAAGCAGGATGTGCCAAGGCAAAAATCCTTTACACAGAGACTAGGAAAAAGTGCCATAGGAAAGCCATCTCTGAACCAAAGCAGTTTTTTTAAAGTCAATAAATTAGATGATGCTATGTCTTGCATTGTATATGCGCATTACTTACAGGGAAGTCAGGGTACACAGCATTTTATTCTAAAATAAATGCTGTGTAGTTACATACTACTCCTTTTATACACCCTTTTTAGCAACTTACAAGTTTTCAGTGTTCTAATGAATGCAATAATTTTTTCTTCATTTACTTTCTCACCTATACACGCCAACACAGATATAGAATTTTCAGAAAAGCAACCATAAGAGAAACAGTAGCAGAATGTATATTGAAGAAGAGCACACAGCATAGTGTAAAGAAACATTATGTTTCTTTAAAGCTACATTTACTAAGATGGTTAATCAGTTAAGAGGATTATTAATTTCCTAAATTAAAAAACACTGTGAAAATGTGCTTACTTGAAATTGTTGAGCATTTAAATTGTGCAGACTTTTGCTCACCTGATTAATAGGTAGAAAAGGATGAAATTTATGGAGAGCAGGTATAACAGGAGAGTAAGTAGAAGCATATACAGGTTCCTATGACAAGGACAGAAGCAAAGCGAAGGAATTAGAAAAGAACTGGACTACCAGAAATGGAAATGGGGGAGAAATAACTTCTCCTTGCCCTATTTATTACTAAATCTTTTGATCTTCTAGAAATGTTTTCCCTATTGGAAAGCAGAGATCAAAAATATTGTCATAATATAACAGCATGTTTACCAAAGCCATTCCATGCAGGAATTATCCAAGTTAGTAACAGTATCACTACAACCCAACACAGAACACAACAGCACAGCTGGAAGTTACACTTTTTGTATGCTGATAATTTTTGTCTCTGTTTTCATGCCCCATTAATTTGATGAACCATGTCAACCCCAATGTGAATAATTCTGCTGCAAGTTTAATTTTTGCTAAACAGCAAATCATCTATTTTCTGGATGAAAGGAAAGAATGCTTGTTGAAACTGGGAGACTCAAAAGCCATCTGGAGGGATTTGCTAAGCCCAAAGTACTCAGTGAAGGTGAGTTCACCATTCTAAACACAGCCTACAAATAAACCCTGCCCCAGAGCTGGGCTTACCCAAAGCTGATTAGACATGGCTTTATAATCTTTAATTCTTCTCCCTTTCTGTAGGTTAAAGCGAGTGTGGAACATGTCACAGAGGATGGATAAATGTAGCTTATTAGAGTGGCTCAAAATGAAGCCTAATAATTAGTTTCAGCTTTGATGAAAATGCGATACAAGCACTTGGTGGATGCCACATATGAAATGGATAAAACTATTTCCACAGCAAAAGACTAATATTTTCCCTAGAAGTCACTTTTCAAGGGCTTACCCTCTCTCAGATTTTTACACACTTCATCTCTGAGTAATTTCAAAATGACTGTTCAGCCCCAGCCTTTAACACCAGTGCTGAGCTGCAATTTAAACTTAATGTAAGAATTAAGTGTTTCAAATGTCAATCACTGCTTTAATGCAACTGCAATGCAGCTGGTAATCACATTAATCAGGGACTCTGTTAAAAATGGTTCACTATAAAACAGAAATTTTTATTCCAGTAAACCTTTCTATTTCGATATTACAGAAAGATCTTGAAATTAATTAATTATTCTACTCAAGAAGAAATCCAACAAACTGGAAGTGTTCCATCCAGACTAAAATCATGAAAAAAAAGATACTAAATCCAAAAGATTTTTCCCAAATAAAAGTTTTTTTTTTTTCCAGTAAGACATTCATCAGAGTACAGTTGTTCCCCTGATGTTAAAGCTAGTCTTTGAACTGTCCAAGTATGTTTTACCATATATATAAATAATTCAAGAAGTCTCACAGCTTCCAAAAAAATTTCCTCCTGTGTGCAGCAATCATCAAAACAGATGCTGGACCTCCAAGTAAATCTCAACTTCCCCCCTCATCTGTATCTCCTTGAGTTAATTCCTTAGTCTCTTTTTTATCCCCTGTTTGAGGTTGCTCTGTCAGCTTTTCCATGAATTTTATGGTGTTTTTCTACAGTTTAGTCTACATACAAATGACTATAACACATTTGGATAAGTATCTCACCATGCAGACACCACACAGAAGCATTTTGACTAGAAGTTATCAAAGAACACTATTTAATGTAACTATATTGCTAAGAGTATGTATCTTTCCACTTTCGTTGTTTACATGAAATCTAAATGTACTCCAATACATTTTAATTTGTACAGCTATGCCTCAATAATCAAATCTCCAGAACAAGTTAGACAACCTTTTAAGAGAGAGAGACACACAGACACACAAAAAACCCTAAAAAGGGGTCTGACTACATTAATAGGAGCACTGCAACTAAAAACATCAGGCATTATTTTGAACCAGCAGGGTATGACAGTAGTTTACACACCCTTGTTGGTGATGCATGACTGCCATGTGTGAAAATTGTCTAACTAGCTCAAAATTCAGTAATCTATACACTTCCTGCATTTTTACTGCAATCCAGAAACAGAAAATACTTAAGATTCTCAAGTACACCATAGTCTTAAAGTTCTACAAACAGACTTCAGTAGTACAGTGCTTCATGGTCCTCAAAGGATAACAGCCACCACACCAATTAATTATCAAAACCAGAATTTCTAGATTTAAGGGCAGCTGACACGGTGTCTTGTAAGTAGTGTGGTCACTTTAGTAAAGGTTTACATTATTTCTCGTTTATCACATAATGAATCAGCATCCCAAATATCAATATAGATCATGGAACTGCGTATCTTACGCACCCAAATTTTCATCCATGGGCAGACATAGAAATCCTTTGATTTAGGCTCTAAATAGCCAAGAGCTAATATGAACTATCAAAGTGGGTGACCCAGTGCCACAGAAACTCCCACTGCTAGCACTGTCACTTCAAAGCCTGTATCCCTCAAAAGCCTGACTGGTGCTATGCTGAGAGAAGTTGCTGCACATGGTAACGCAGCAGGGAGGATATGGGTGCTGAGGGGTGAGAGGAGAGAACAAAGGGTTTGTCTCTGCCTAAGCCTTGGCAGCTGTTTAAAGCTTTTTCTCAACCCCATTGTCTTTAGCTGGAGTACATTTGTTATCTGATCTCAACAGTTGTCATTTTGGAGACTAGCCTGTTAAAAATGTGACCACAATTTTGTTTTCCTCCCCGAAACTATTTTTGCTTTAGGACATCTTTCAAACTAGCAGCTGGATTTTTGAATAAGTCCACAGGGCAAAACCAAAACAAACCCCATAAACCGAACTGCAAAAATCAGCTTTATTCTTTTCTGTCCAGTTAACACAACGATTGATGACTCACATGTTCAGGCACAGATTCATCCTTAATAATGACAGACTGTGTCCTTACTTGTTACATACTAATGGAAAAGGAGACTTTTTGTTACTGTTTGCCTACACTACTAATGGAAGCAGCATTTTCACAACTTAATAATTGGATCTAAAGATTACCCTCCCCACTAGTAAATTTTGTAACAAATTTCATTTTCACTTGTCCTCTGTGAAGTACTCCTTAAAGGCTTTTGAGACACCCTATTTTATCTGACTGAGAAGGGAAACAAGTCTACATTGGTCCTGTACTTTGAGGCAGCAGTCAGTCCATTTTGAAGCAATTCTCCCATTCATCCTCACTTTCTGCACTTCAGTTCACACGGCAGAATGCACAGACTTCTGTATGCAACAGAAGCCCTGAAGTGCACTCCAAGATTTCCATGTAACACCACTGCTGCTAAAGGACCAAGCTAAATTCAGCCTGAAACAAAATTTCACTGAACCAAAGCAAGCAAGTATGTCACTGACAGCAGGTCCTCAGCAGTAATTACTCCGATTTACAGATCCACTCCTGCTGGGCAACATAACTTACTCATGTATAGACATAACCAGTGTGCTAACGATGTGGATCTCTCTTTCCTCTATGCCTTTCAACCCATCTCCCTCTCTATTCACTATCTGTTATAACACAGATAAAATCTTGGTCCTGACAGTTTTAGCTATTCACAAACAGCAAAGAACGTGCAAGATAACCAAAAGCCAAATGGATCACGAATGCTCTAGTACCTGCATTACCTCAGTGGCTCTAGGATCCAAAATTACTGGTCAAAACCCAGATATATATATATATATATATATATGCACAGAGATAATACAGTGTTAGGAATGTGTCATTTTTACAAACTCACAGTTTTTGTCCAGAAAACATCTGGACTAAGTCTTAAGGCAATTTCAGTGTGGGGGCATGGAAGGGGCAGAGGGAAGAGGGGTGGGAGAAAGGGCTTAAATAATACCTGCAAACGCTGCAGAAGCCTTACAGACCCACTTACTAGTTCATTATCTCCTGATGTGAAGACACTGCAACTGGTATTACACGTCCCAAGACAGTGAAGACATTCTCGTTAAATAATCACTCACGTTGGGAGAATTGTTTTTTAAAGAAGCCTGATAACAAGAGCAGTAGCAAGAGCTAGCAGCTAATATTAGGCATGCCTGTCCAGTTGGATGCATCTTCAAAAAGCAGAAGTATTCCAAGTAAAGCATTTTTTTCCAAACAGGGACAGAGTTACCTTCTTCAACAGCTGCTCCACTTCCTGCATCTGCGCACTACGATCAGCGACAGGCACTTTTGCATACTCCTGCTTTTTGCTGAGCCTGCTCTTCCAATCTTCTTCACCACTCTTCTTCAGCAATGCCAACCTACAAGGAAAAGCATGCCATGAGGTAGCTTTACACACTGTACTTCCCATTATCCTCAAAAGATAACCTTATAATTTCACTAATGCTGCATTCCAGATGATTTGAAATTAGGTTTTCTAGCATTAACTACAGTTATTTATATTTCATACACATATACAAGGCTCACAAACGAACACCAAGCTTTAACTGTACATGTTGAATGAGAATCATCTGTCAAAACACAGACATCTAGACCTGAGACAGACACTCCAGCTAATTTGTAGAATCAGTGGAAATTGCCAATACAGTCAAGGGAGACCAAGGTACAACGCAGACCATCCTAAAGTAGATGTATAAAAAGGTTAGATTAATAACTGGTTTTTCCCCCTCCATTCTGTCGCTAAGGCACAGCAAGTGACTACCTTGGCTATGGATACTTATCCTGTAGATATCCAAAGTTAAGAATATGTATCCTACCTTTGGTCTTCATTGTACTCATTAAAAAATACTTTAAAAATTATTTTCTTTAAAGCCTAAGAAGAAAGAGATCTGTTCAGCAGGCACACACCAATTATGTCTCATCAGGCACATCAAAGCACAACTCTGCAGCTACTGCTTTCACTACAACACCAGGGGCTGAGGTTACTTACCAGACTCCCTGGGATCACTTAGTATGTCCTTGCTTAGCCCAGGCATTGCTGTGACACATCAGCAGCACCAATGCATTAATAACTTGGTGCTAACTACCCTATAGCTGTGAAATCTATCACCAAGATTCAACTTGTTTAAAGGAGGTCTTACATTTAAAATGTAGATTACCCACCATTCATCTCAGTAAGTGGGATCTTTTCAAAGTGCTGTTTCCTAATCTTGAGCAAAATTCTGACTATAGTACAAAAGGACACTGACTGGCTTCAGTGAGGACAACATGTAGATTCACTTTGCTAGAATTGTATTTGTCCATACAACCCCTGAGGTGACTAGTTTTGGGGATAGGGGAAGTCAGTCAGGAACAGGAGGCCTATACAGGCATGATGATCTTCAGTTTACCTTCTTCAGAAATGAACATTTGTATGAGTTTTCTACCCTTCAGAAATCATTCTTAGTAATCCATAAAATGCATATCTGCAGCACCTGTGCAAACAGTTGCACTGATCTACTAAATTATTTTTATTTCAGTTGAATTAAATCTTACTACATACCTTTCTCAAATCTACAGCATTTCAGTAAGAATTATACAAAACCCTTAACCCTACTAATATTTGAACAGGTTCAGTAGTTACACCTACTCTGACCACAAGATATGGAAATTCTTTTTCAGAGATGTGATTACTGTTACCCTCACAGCAAATCTGCTCTGGAAACTCTGAGGAGAAGGAAAGGGTAGAACCAAAGAGGCTTAGCCAGAAGCCAAGTTTCAGGCAGCTGCTTCCTGCAAAAATCCAGGGGGTGCAACCATGTTACTGACCTATTTGGGGATGATCAGTTGGGCCTAAGGCAGTCATTTGAGAAAAACTAAGAATGCAGAAAACAATAAAACTACAGAATACAATGGCAGTAAGAATGTTAGTATTCAAGAAAGCAGTTATTTCTTCTCTTCCTGCCCAGGCAGGCAGTGCTGGCAGGCTTCACATAGCCTGGTTGCTTCATACCTCACAGCACGGGATGAGTAGGGGTGAGAAGGACTCACAATAAGGAGCTGAGGTCATGGTCATTGTTTCCAGAAAGGACACAAGATTTCACTGCCCAGAACTAATCTTCTGGAGTGCATCCATGCATGTGTGAAACTGTGGAGGAGACCAAGATGGGACTGAATTGCCACCATGCAATGAATTATCTTCAGTAGCTATGTTCTCTCAAGTCAGTTTTGCTTAGAAATGATCTGTGATAACTGAAGCTGGAAGGCATTTTGTCAGCTTTGGTCTAAGTTGGGTTTGTTTATAAAATTGTGTACAGCTGCTCAGCATAGCAGGCAGGGGAAAAAAGTGGGGGTTTTCTGTTCGGTTTTTTTTTTAAGCTAACATTACTGCAGGGTATTTGCCCTGGACCTTTGACCCAAACAGCCTGCTTGATCATGGAGAGAAAAATCTGTAATTCTGAGAATACTTCTGTGTCTTTGGAGACTTTGTTTTCTTCTCTGCTGTAAGGATGGATTCATACCAGCCCTCCAATCTCCACTGGTATGTGCAATGAAACAACTCACTCCTGCAAGTGAGAACACACATTGGTCTGTTTTGAGCAATGAAATCACCACGTTAAAGAAACATGTATGCTCTGTACGCCAATAAAAGCTTCACTGCTGTGTAAAACCTAAGGCCACGCATTTCTTTCGAACAATGGAAGTGGCAATAAAGTCAGACTGCCCTGACTCAGCAGCACTTGTATGGAGGACACCCTTTTGTATGAATAAAGATGCAAGAACTACTGAATTGGTTCCTAAAAGCAAGCCCACCAGCTCAGCAGTAGACAGCAGTTGATTCATTGGAAACTCTTAGAAAATAAGGCAAATATCAGGTTTAACCCTTAGATTTTTTTAAGGTCTGCTGCTTACTAGTTTCATTGCATACCTCTAGTTTTCCGCTTTTTATAAATAATGAATGTTCATTCATTACTCGCTTTTACAGTTTAGTCATACTGCTTTTGCCTCCAAAAGCTCCTTTTCAAATCTGAAGAAAATAAGTTTTACTCTCTTCTTGAAAGAAAAAAGCTTTTAGGATGTTTGCCCATCTTTGCCAGCTTGCTCTGTATCCTTCTTTCACCTGCCACTGAGTTAGACCATGTGACATCAAGGCAGAATGAGCCTCACCCCAGAGGTGTCAGGGTGGCCTCAAGGCAAAAGCTTTCAGAGCTGAAGGCTAAATGCTGAGTAGTGAATACTGAAGGGAAACAGAAACAAGATCCGAACAATGGTTTTGTATAAACAAAGAAAGTTGCATGAAAGGCCTTGGCAAAAATCCTGGCAAAAAATGTCCAAAATGACACATCTTTCTTCTGTGGCAGGATTTTAGTAGCTTAGTTGCTAGTCTTCTCCTTGAGATAGAATAAACTGGACACAGGCTTGGTTTTCACATGTACTCCGTTGGCTGCACTTGACCAGTTCTGTTTTAGATAAATCATAAATCCTGGAGGGCAATATAAAATATAGAACTACTGAAAGGAAGCTGACTGTTAAAAAAGTGCATAACTTCAATACAGTAGGGACCAGACTGCATAAGAAAGTATTGCTCAGGCATCCATACATCAAAAAAGGTTGAAAACTAAGTTTAGGCTAGGTTTTTCCTGAGAAGGTGAGAACGAAGGTAAGACATTCACCAGAAATTAATCATCTGTAGCTTTTTAAAATGGTGATCACGGCATGCAGCTGACTTCTACAGCAGAGCTGACAGAATGGCCTTTGGTGTCCATAAATGCACAAAGACAGGAGAAGAGAGTAGAGGTGTCTTTCCTCCTTAAAAAATCATGATTTTCATTCTTCCATATAATATAGGTAATTCTGAAAATGCCAGCCACGCACTCACTCTACAAGGATAATATTAGTTCAGTAAAGCAAGTCTTTGTGGAAAATCACTTTCATCCAGACCAGCATTCATGCATCCTGCCCAAATACTATTGCATGTGTGGAAAAGTTGTTCTTCCATAAGGTGAAAGAATGTCTGACACAGCCAGAAAAATCCACTGGATGGGAAGATGAAGTTAGTGAATGTAAAAGGAAAAAAAATCAAAGTGTAATAGTTAATCTTTAGCAGAAATGTTCTTTGATGTTTATGAATACTTGGCATTGACTACAGCCAAAGCAAAAGAAACTTACTGGTTGCAGTCTTCTAATTCTGGGACAAGAAGTAGACTACTGTGGTATTTTGGAAGGCTAAAACATTTTGATACCAGCCCAGTCATTTACAGATGTTTGTGGAATCAGGGTATACAAATTCCTGACAAGACAGCAGTTATTTTGTCAGCTCTGGGACTGAGTAGACAGTTTTGGAGTCCTAAGGAAAGTGATTCCTGATTTGTGTGACTGAAAGGCTTCAGTTCCTCAAGAGACCAACACAGCTGAGGCATTAAAGTTAGGACTGAAACAGCTGCTAAAACTTGGATCTTCCCTTCCCTCCAACCTCCTTCTCCCCACCAGGATCAGGGATGGTAGATCATTTGTCACCTATAAACCAGAAGTTACTGGTCTTAAACCTTATCTGCCAAGACAGTTTACATTTACAGGAGGGGCATGGGGAGGGGATGAAAGTTGCTTTAACAAAACAACAGTAAACTGAAAAAGGTAAGTACATCCTTCAGGAGGCCACAAAGACTGCACAGCTACTGTAGCTGCCCCTGCACCACCGTGTGTGTGTAGGGTTAGGGGGATGACAGGGAGTGGGGATGCTCTATTAATGAGAATAACTCACGTATCTCCTAGAAACACACACATTTAAGAAGCCAACTTTGGAATCATGTTTAGAAGAAAAAAATGGTTCAGAATGCCTAATATCACACTCACCTCAGCATGTGAGGGAATAGTTTTACACAGTGGAAGTTTAATCAGGCAGCTATTTTCATTCATTGGTTCTGCTTTCACTGCAGAAAAACTGAAGTAAAAATAGGCCAAATAATCGTAATTCTACTCGCTGGACTGCTACCAGTTTGGGACTGAGTTTATACTCTCAAGGTTGTAATTAAATTAGAAAAACTTTTACAAGTACTACAGCAGCTATTGGCACTTCAACCCTGAACTTATACTCTGCACAAGTGCAGGACTTAACATTTTGTTTCAGATCAGAATGATCTTGGGTTGGAAAAAGTATTTCTAATACTATAAACCAGTCCAACTTACTATCCTTTTAAAATCCCTACAGTAAATTCTGAGAAGTCAAAGTGGCAACCACGAAATAGAGAGGGCAAGATTGTCCCTATCTGTGACTTCCTTTACTCAGCTTATTTAAGGGACTCCTGTAGACCAACATAAACTGGTTATTAAAATAAAACAGAATCCCATTATACCTGCTGTAACTGAAAGCAGAACCTGGAGAGGTATATTGAGTATATGAGTATAAATGTAATTAGAACATGTATGCTTTACAACTTTAATTTTCTGAAATACTCATTGATTATTCAGGTGGCTCTTTGAAAATCAAGTTATTATGTTCTCTTGAATGGTAATTCTCATTCACCATCATCTGCTTTATAAGCATGTCAGGCAGATTAGCTGCATGTTTCTGCTGTTAGTAATAATAAAGCCTAATAATCACTACTTAGCTTTTTCAGTAACAGTTTTAAAGCTTCTTTTTATACCATCCTCAATATAATAACTGTATTTAGAGGAACCATTAAAAAAAAATTAGAAATTTAAGTACCTTTCCTTAATTGACATGGTTTTGCTGGAATTATCAAGGACATCCTCAGCTGTTTGTGCTTTGCTCTCTCCCGTGGAAAACATCTCACAGGAATTCTTATAAAATTTGCCTTCCAATTGTTCAGAGAGCTCCTGCAGTCTACAGGATGCCGCAGCTGCAGTTTGTGAGACTGTCCTCATGGCTGATGTGCTGGTGAGTTCAGAAGAAGGCTCAGCGTGCTCTGCCATTCAAAAGAGAAGTGCTGAGTTAGTTCTATTCTCAAAGACACTTTACATTGCTAACACTGAAGAAGCAAATCTGTATTTTAAACATTCACATCACATACTATTCTAACGGGGAAAAACTTCAGGCTGAGCTAGAGTACAAAGATTAATTGTGCAGTATTACTTGCTGCAGGGACCAGCCATTTGCGACTGATGCTCACGTGAAGCCACAGAATATTGTGTTCAATACACAGTTCTGAACTTCACATAGAAGAGGCACAAACTGCTGCTCCCATCATCACAGCAACAGGAAAACAGACAGATGAAAGTGACAGGGAACAAAGAGCAGGGGCACAGAAGCAGACAAAATTTAAACAAGAAATTTACTATTTGGTAAAGCAGTTTAATGCTTGAGCAGCACACTACGAAGATAGTTAATAGCTTAATAAAGGTATTATTTTCTAGGGGCGTGTTGGGGGCTTTTTTGGTTTTGTTTTTTTCAAGCAGCAATTAAACCACAGGAAAAACTGCCTTGATGAAAGATAAATGCACCGTTACATTTCCTTAAAGAAATGTAAGTGATCTTCGTTTTTATTTTTGAACTTTTATAAGCACAACACCCCTCTGATACATGACTGCTCCTATTACATCCCAGTCTCCATCTCCCCTGCAGTCATCAAAGGCTAATTGGATAGAATGGATGCTGCTTTAGAGGAATACAGGCAGAACTGTACCTTCCTCTCTATGCCTGTGTGAAGACCATTAAATTAAAAATAAATTAACTTCACAGGATGAACACAAAAATGCTTTTATTGCTACAGGGTACTGTGATCCTGTCACCCATCATAATAAAACAGAAAAGTAATACAATATCTGTCTTGGGGGGACTTCTAAACTCAACAGAATAGAAGGACTTATGCAATGACCAAATTCACTGTTTATTTCCAAAGTACTTTATTTAAAGATGGGCAAGTTTATTTATTAAGTTTAAATTATGCTGTGCACATAAAAATGTAATTGCTATGAGAATTTCCTGGTCTGTATTTCATCACCACATTAAAGAGAAAACAATATTAGTTTTGCAAAATTAATTATCTGAAAATTATCCACTACTAGTTATGTATGCACATATGTAGGTAATTCAGAACTATATATGCACAACATGGCAAAAATTAAGGGCAGATAATTGACCCAGAGCTGCAAGTTTAGTTTGTTCAGAATTTTGGAGGGTAGGAACAAGGGCAAAAAAAGAAAGAATAAATCTTAGCTTCAGCATATAATACCACTTCTTTCAAAGTAAATAAACCTGAATAAAACTGAGCCATCTTTAAAGACTGAAAAATTGAAAGAATAAAAAAAAAACCCCTGTATTTGTAAAACTTAATACTTCACAGGTATTTCTCTACTTCTAAGCAGTGTTACAAAAAGCAAACATAACCAGCCTTGATGAAGCTTGAAACACCATTTGGTGAATGAGACCACACCAACAGCAAGTAATTACCACACCTCTTTGCCAAGTCTTGCTTTTCATAACACTTTTCAAATCCATCTTTTCTTCAAAGGACTGGCCTTTTTTGACTTCCCATTTACCTTGCATGCCAGTATCGATTTCCTTCTGTTCAAGAGGCTGAAAAAGTGCTTGTGAACTAAACAGTTCCAAGCTGCCCTTCCTCAGGAAGCTGTATGCTGTCTCTTTATGGTGGCCTCCTGTTTTTTCAGGAACAGGATGTGTGGTTTCTTCCTCAAAGGAGCTGTACTTTTTAATTTCATTAGCTTCATGTGCTAGAAACCTCTTTCTTTCTTCTTCATGTTTCTTTGATGCTCTTCTGCTTTCTAGTGCTTCCACTGAGGGCTGCCACTGTTCTGACTTCTGAGTGCGTTTTCCCGATGAGTCCAGGTTTTCTGCTGCAGGGTGGAACCTCGTGGCAGCACTCACACTTCCATCAGCCCCTGGCTTCCCGGGCAGGTCCCCGTACAGCGGAGCAAGGGCAGAGGCCATCGCTGAAATCGATGTTGCAACTGCACTTGACAGGGGAGCGATCTTCCCACTTTCATTTTGTACCTATGAAGGAAAAAACAAAAAAAAACAACCCCAAAAACCCAAATAGGACTTACAAGCTCAGAAATTATCAATTCCAAAAAACAGCCTAATCACATCAGTCCTTCAAAGGTATGATTGCATGTAAATACTGTACTCTATCAGTACAGACTAGAAACAGATAAGGAAAGCAACAATGCCCCCATAATTTGTCTGCAGACGGGTTATTCCACCAAAGGTAAAAACAACTGCATGTGAACAGCAACATCTTTAGTAACAAGGGGTGTGCGTGGAACATGCAACATGACATTGTGTCAGGGCTCAGGGCCTGCAGCACTGGGGGAAGGAATTAGTTCAGGTTCCAGATGCTGGATGATGCCACGTGCCCAGGCTAATCAACACTGCATCTCAGCAGGACACATGAGCTTTGGCACAGCCCTGCAGCTCCCAGCCCTGGTGCCCGCTCAGTGCCAGGGAGAGACTGTTCCATGCTGTCCCAACCCAGGGCAGACATTCCTGAGGCTCCTGCCACATAAATCACCTTCATGCAGGACTTTTTCAAATATAAATATTGCCTGTCACGAGCAAAGTATTTGAGCCTAAGAAGCATATTAGAAATACTTCCAAATTTGTTTTGCCAGCCCCCACGGTGGAACAATTACCTTTTCTACTCTTCTAACACAATAATTTTGTAAAATTTTCCTAGATACAGTTAAGATGCAAAGATAAAGCACAAAGGCTATGAGAGTGACAAACATGCCTCATACACATCTGGAGAGGGATTTTTTTGTTGTTTTCTTAAACTGCAGAGCTAGTGAAAAGTGTGCAAAAGAATAGACAAGATCACACCAGTAGGAGGAAATCACGTCAGAACTTAAAATGCGCATGCAGGTTCCATAAAACGCTGACAACACAGTCATTCATGAAGCAAACTGGAAAGCAGAGCAGAGACTACTATGTTAGCTCAAAGATTCCAAAGCGAGATTAAGAAAATAGTTACCAGTTTATTTTTTTTCCATTGCATCTATCAGAATTAGAAATTTAGAGGAGATCAGAAAAGGGAATTCAGTTTTAATTACAAGATATTTACATTTTCAAATGTTCATTTTGGGAATATAACCTCTAGTTATCTATTTTGATAGCTCTCTTTTGGTTCTTCCTAGAAAAACCATACCTGCATCTCAAAGCCTCCAACACTCCATATGAGCAATTCACTACAGGAAGTATTTTGAAGATACACTCCCATTGAGCTTGTTTCAGAGTGAACTCTGATTTCATTTGCTAGGTTCAGAAAGAGATGACACAACATGCTTCCTCTGATTTTCCTTGCTTGAAAAGTGTCTTTGCTCTCTAAGCCTCACAAAGTAATGTGATTGTCGCTTCTTCCCCATCTGCTTCAGCCCTTTTCTGTTCATCACCTTCCTGGCCCCAAACAAGTGAGTGACACAATCATTAAAGAGGCCAGGCTGTGACAGTGATTGGCACATGGAAAGTGAATGGGAAAAGAACTATGTAAGGTCTGGAAATCTTGCTTAAATAAATCTGCCAAGCATTTATTACTACTTCATGTGTAAGTGAAGTAGGTATAAAGTACAATTATAATCTGTAGAGCTTTGCACCAGTATGCTTAGAGAAATCCTGCTTTCTCACTATTCTGTTATTATAAAATATGGAAAACTTATAATCATGAAAGAAATATATAGAAAGAAAAGGGTAGGAACTTTCTAACACTCAAATTTATCCAAATCCCTAGAAATATGACATGCATAGCAGTTGTGCTTCAATGTTAAAGTGATTTCTTTTAAAGCTGTAATGCAAAGGGACTGCTGCTTCTGCTATTGTGAACAGTTCTAAAACACCACTTTGGGGCCACCTCATGCTCAGGCTTCACTAAAAAGGCATTCCTTTGCAGTTCCAATTAGATGAAGTATTCCAGAACAGGAAGCCAAATTTCACTGCACACATTAAATAATTTCTCTTTGACTTCCTGAATTTCAAAAGTATTTCTGCTTTTAGGAAAAAAAATACAGATAAAAATCAATGCCTCCTCCCAGAGGAAAATGACAGAATATGTCCTTACTAATAATGGAAATATATTGTGCTTTCAGGAAAGAGCCTGAAAATTGCACATGACAAAGCTCCAAAATTCGCTGAAAATACACCTAAAGCAAAATTATGCATGTCAGTTTTTACCCCTTTGATCAGGAATTTACTTTTAGAAGACATGTAATACTCTAGTGGAAATGACACACACTGTGAAAGGTACAACTTGCATTAGGCAGGAAGTCGATATACTCTTGAATTACTTAAAAAAAGAAGATAACCATACCAAAAAATTTGAACACTTCAGTTGCTCCTCAATGTCAGAAGGCTGCTTCCTCACAAACTTTCTCCTCTGTGTGTAGCTCAGAGCAAAGGAAAGGCCAGCCTTTATGGTGTCTTACACTGAAGCTGTTTTCTCCAATAGTAAGAAATGCAAAAGAGTTATGATGGCACTTACCTGCTCAACTTCTCCAAGAGTGACTGGCTGGGTCTGGTAACGAGCATTCATCCTCCTGTGCCTCATATCTCCCCGATTCCTTGTGGAGATGGCCCTGGACACTGGCTGAGACAGTTTGTTAAACAAAGCCATCTTTTCTGCCAAACTTAAGGTGGAAGAATCTGGTTCCTCAGACTGATCTTGCCCCATCGCCTCTTTGGCTGCTCTTATCTCCTCTTTAGCTAAAATTTTTTGGTGTGCTGATGCCTGCAAGCTAAAGAAGCAGAACTGCAAATTAGTTTTGAAGAAACCATTGTGCAGTTTTAAAATCTCAACCTGACAGAAGCAGAAGATCTGCATGTGAAGCACAATAGCCAATGTAATATAGCAGCCTGAGTGGGTATGCAGTGGTTCAACATTGGCATGATGAATTCTAATTCAACAGCTGAAGATTTTAAAAAAAAAGTTACATTTTCATTCACAAATTCATTCAAATTCATTTGATTAGGACACAATGTTTTTTAAAAATAGAATTTAAGACTGAAGAGAGATTTTACAGACAATCTCCTTATACAGAGTACAGAGCTATGGAGAGACATTTAGGATGCCTGCTGTAGAACATACACAGGTCCTACAGTGCAATTTATATAAAGTTCAATTTTATTGAAAGCAGTTTGTGGACCACATATGATAAAGACATTTAAAAGACAAACTTAAACTCCAAGTTAGTGCTGCTTTTAAGTTAGAATAAATTTCAATGCCTCTTATAATCTGAAGTGGAACAGAATTCAGACTGTCTTTTGTTTTGGATTATCTGGGATAAATCAACAACAAAAAACAGTTTTGAAACATAGTCCATTGATTTTGAAAATTGTTTAACCAATGCTGAAGGCAGACATATTCATTCATCAAAGCTGTAACTGCATTTGTCTCTACAATAATGTATTTTATTCACCTTTACAATGAAAGGTTTTATTGTTTAACTTCTTCCACATTTACGGAATTAGTAGTATTCTCTAATTATTCTTTTTTCTGTCATGGTCTCTGCTAAAATTCTTTCATTCAGAACAAGGAAACATTCTGCAACTTTACCTATAGGTGGTGCAATTTCTTATATTTCCCATAATTTTGCAAGCTAAAAAAAATATATGTAGAGACAGACAAAGGACATGTACTCCTTGTGAAATCAAGCACTCAGCTGTGCTATTTTCATCTCAGGATGACATTACCATACAAAAAAAATTACAAGAGCGAAGAGGGTTCTGCTAGGTTTGCTCACATGCAAATTAATTTCTTTCACAAGAAGAATATGCTTCTACAACAGTAAGTGTGGTTAGAAGGGTCCTGAAAATGGATGCTTGACAAAAAAAAAGCTGCATGGCTTTATCATGCAAACATAAATGAAGTTGACGAACGTTTTAAATATTCTTGAAACAAGTATTGACTTGACACTGAAAAGGCATTCAAGGCTTTAAAGATGCATCTGCTATTGAGGAATCTTGTGCTCCATGTAACATGCATGTTTACCCCCCCAGTACCTGGTAGGTTGTACAGTGCTCTTAACTACAGTGGGACTAGGTACTCTTGTCACTACTGTGTGGGTATTCACAGAACGTGAAGCAGGGCTAGTTTCACTTTAAAGAATTGCCAAGGAGGGAAAATGCACAGGGAGAGAGAAGAAAAAAGCATTAAGAAAAGCAATACATTAAGTGTTAACTACAGAAAAGACCAAAACAAAACAAAACAGAAAAAAACCCAAAAAAACCAAACAGCAATGATTTTCAATTAACTGAGTTATCTGCTGTGACATTTGCAAAATAATTCCAAATACTTTGAAAGAACTCAAATCCTAAGGGACCAAATAGGCTCTCTCTTGAAGTTATTCAAAACCCATAAAATCAGCTACCTTTCAACTGACCATTAGGTGAACATTCATTCACCTTTGTTTAATTTCCTCCCAAAATGATTTTCCCCTTTTCAGGAAAATGTCATGATATATGAGCAGAGTGCAAGAAAAGAATTTCCAAAAAGCACCTTTGAGATTTCAGAGTGTTAAAGGTTTTCCCCAATACATACACACTCCATAAGAAATTGTGCAGATTTCCCTCAGCACAAACTATCTTTTTCATTCAAGTTATGAAACAATGCTATGATTAATCTCGTTTACCTAATCCACAGGTTCCTAAACTTCCTGCCAAATTACAGTTCATACAAGTTATGCTTTACTAGTCCCTCTACATTTAAAAAGGAATTCCAATATAGTTTCCCCTGTGGCTCTCAAGGCCCTTAGCAATAAATGTTTTCCTTGCTACACAGTTATAAGCACCACAGATATGGAACTTATTCCCAGATTTGAAAGCAGGAGCTGGAGTTGGAGCCAACACATGCACAAGACTTACGTAGCTGCAATGACCACCTCCTCACTGGTAATGGGCTGTGTGTGAGACCTGTCCTGCAAACGCCGCAGCCTTCTCTCCACTGCCGAACTTCTTGTCGGTGGTTTGGGAATATTTTTCATTTCAAATGATTTTTCCATTTCCTAAGAGGACATATGTCATAATTAAAACTAGGGAAGAAAAGTTCTGAAACAATGCTTTCTTCTTAGCTTTCCAGCATGCAGAACAGTGAAGCTCCCAAATGCCCATGTCTGAATTAGAAGCTGGATGCAATTTTGCAGTAGGCACCTCAGAGTTAAAACTAACTACACACTTCTCTCTAGGTGACATTCTTAAAGAAGGCTTTAGAGCAACAGGTCTACTGTGCGGGTAGGGAATGAAGTAAAAACCAAAATTTATGTGGCTTGGACTTGGTTAACTGCATTATAGTTTGTTCTAATGCACTTGGGGTTCCTTCAGCATCTTGTATATGAAATGTTTAATTCAGCTCTCTATTTAGAAAATGCAATACTCACTCTAAAAAGCAGTCTCTTAGCAGCTACGCTTAGTTTGGCTCGGTCATCCAATTTTTCTTCATCTACACAAAGGGGGGAAAAAAAGGAGGCTGAACATAATGAATCAAGCTCATATTAAGAGTAATGTTTTTTTAAAAAAGAATGATTACAAATCAGCAAATAAGCTGGCTGTTTCTCACATTTAACAAAAAACTTACTGTGAACCCAGTTGTGTAAACTTTACATGTATTGCATCAAATGAAAATTCTTGACATGATGTGCAAATAAAAGATTTGTCTTCAGGACAGTTCAAGTCCTTTCAAGCTATCTAAACAACCTTTTATGAATAATCAAACTTATTGCATCAGTCTATGAAAACACATGGACTAAGAAAATAAAGACTGCCTTAAGGGTCAATGAACAGTATTGAACATATATTTTCTACTAACTGACCATTCTGATTAACACCTCGTGTCCCCATTTCTCAGAGGATAAATTGGTGTCCTCAGGAGCTGAAATCAGCATCCTCCAGATACAAGAGCCAGCATCTCAGAGCTGCAAGGAATATCAGCTTTCAAATAGCATAAGGCATTAAATCTAAACATAGCTACTCATGAGACTACCTACTTAATTTGTGCCAGACTTGCCAAGGGTGACAAGAGGGAAAGAGAAGCAAGATGGCAGACAGAATCCTATAGTTTAATAACCTGCATTTTGCAACTTCCTTAGCCAAAAACAAGTTAGCAACATCAGTTTCACATTATACTAAAGGCTTTTTTAAAATTATTAAGTCCTAGACCAGTGATTAAAACTGATCAATGATTAATTTTTTCCCAACAACTAGCTTATTTATTGTGTAAATTAGGAAAAAACCCAACCCCTACTATACTGAAAAGTTTCAAGCCATTCTCCGCTTGACTCGCATTCGAAGTTTGGTATCCACAGACAGACTTCTGGACTTAAATGAGTTTGAAATCAAGTCTGTAGCAGACATGGCCCAAGGAAAAGGGGCACTTCAACTGTATCATAGGTAAAGATACTTTCAAGTGGATTTTGTTTACATCATCAAACAGTTCTTCAGTTGAAACAAAATAAAACACATTAGATCCCATTTCTTCCTTAGAAAACAGTAACATACCGTCAGCAGTTGGTATTTCTGCACACAAAATTGACCTAGTGAAAAATTACCAAACAGAAAAAAGTTAGCTGGAAACAAGACATCAAATATGATATTCAAATTCAATCTGAAGTAGCAGGACCTCAAAGTCTTAAGAGTGGGAGAATTTATCTGTTTTTCAAGTTTCAGCAGTGTCCACTTAGGAACATCCTTTAATAAAGCATAAAGGCAAGCAACTGCAGCCAAACTTAAATACAGTAAAGGAAAATTATTTCTAGTTCATCTTGCAGAAAATAAAAGTCTAAGATTTGCTGCCAGCTCTTTTAACATAAAATAGGTAGCTCTGGTGGTTTACAAAGAGAGTACATGATAAAGCAGAGTACATGGAAAGGAAAACCTCTATATAAAACCAAAAGCATTTAACATTAGAACCAGACAGCTACAGTACTTTATGATGATTCACTGTTCACTATTTCAAATGGGAGGAATTTGCAACAAATTTGTTTTGTTGGGGGGTGTTTTGGGTTTCATTTTAGAAGAAGCTATAATAAATACTTGATTGTTTTTAAAGAGTAGCAATAACCTTGCAAAATGTTTACGCTAATACATGAACAAATCTTTTCACAAGCTTGTTAATATCTACCTGCACCAGAACGCTACGCAGTACGTGCCTACCTATCTGTCTCCTTTCGTTCTGCTGAGGTTATAGGTTGAGTTTTAAATCTCTCAGAAGTCTTTCTATTTTCACCAGGAGTAAAATAGCGCCTCGCCTTTCGCGGCCCTCTTTCACGGTCCCCATTGGCAGACACAGTACTACCTGCTGCTGACATCTCAAACCGAGATTCACTTTCCAACCGCACGATAGAGAGCGCATAGGAAAGAAAACAGGAGAGAGAAGTAAAGCATAGATGTAAGCATCTCAACAACTCCCCAGAGATCACTCTGCATGCTCCTCCGCTACCATGCGCAGACGGACACATTCCAGCTACCCCACATCACAACTTGCACTAGCAAGCAGAAGCACAAAAGCGGGATTCAAACCATCTCAGCCTCCAGTACACACTGGTGAGAGCTAAGCTGTGTGCTTTAAGTGCCGAACAACAACTGCTGTTGAGTGGGTGTAATTTTGCCAAGGACGTGCAAGTTTCACACGAAAATACGAGTGAAATGTCACCTACAGTTCTGTTTTCTTGTTGGCATTAGCAGTCTCCAGAAAGACATTACGGAGCTGGGCAACAGAGACTTTTGTGTCAACCATGCCAATCTCACCATTTGGTGGATTTGCTTCCATGCTCTCCTTACTTTTAAAAGCTTCTAGCTTAGAAGTCACAGTATAGTCAGACATGGAGCGAGTCAGGACCTTATGCTTTGTTGTTGACACTTTCCAAACAGGAGCCTTTGCCTTGTCAGGCTGCAATACAGATCCGCTCTGTATGTACATAACAGCTTCACTCCTTTCTATGTTCTCAGGGGTCTTAAACTGCTGCTCGGGGGCCTGCCTTTTATTGCATTCCAGCTCTCTCTGAACTTCTGAGTTAACTTTCGGCTTGCTTGCAAAGGAGGAACTCCCCACAGAGGTCTCCAATTCTCCTCCTCCAAAGAGGCCTTCATGGTTCTTCCCTTGCTTGCGAATCTCAGATGGCAGAATTGGTCTTCTGCCTTTGGAAGCCTGTTCACCCTCCAAGGAATCTTCTTCACCAGGTTTTGCTCCATAACCAGGTGCTTCTTTCTTTTCACTCTCTGACGCAGTGGCTGCTGAGGATTTTGTTACGAGGCTAACACTGTCTGGCGGGAGGAGGCTGCCAGCAGGGGTGTTTGCTGGTTCTTCTGCTGCCATCAGCTGAGCTGTGTGAGCAATGCCAGCAGGCTGAATATAGCCATGGATTGGTTGGCGGACGGAACTGACGGGCTGATTTATAACCCTATCAAAGGCAGACGTTTCTGTCTGAAGAGGTAGGTAGTGGGCTGGCACTGGATGGGATTTTCTCTGAGATACTGTGTCTGTGACAAGTTCAGGGCTTCCACGAGCACTTTCCTCTTTCACCAATTTCTCTCTAACTTTTACTCTTTAAGAAAGAAAAAGGATTAAAGCTGTGAACAGCAATACCCAATCTGGAAAGGAACACAGACACCTACTGTGGGTACAGACAGCAACACTGCAGTAAAATAAAAAACAATACAAAAAGAAAGCAATCTTATGATGCAATCCCTTCCTCCCCCCGAGTCGTAGCAGTAACACTGCTCAAAAACAGTCAAGTGATTCACAGGCCCTTGGACATGCATGACTCCTGAGAAGGTAACTGTGCAAGCTCTAAGAACATACAGCATGTTCTCCTGAGATTGCAATTGCATTTGCCAAACAGCACATACCCATAGCCTCAAACAAACAAGATGATCAAACCTGCTTTTTATATTATCAGAGTGTTGGGTTCAGCCTGAAATTGCAAATTCTACTGGCAGTTGTGCATGCAGTCAGATATCTGAAGATGTCCAAACACTGGGAAGCTTACGTCATACCAAGATGTTGCATTGGGGAAAGGAATGAAACAACATGTTATCTCCACCTAGCCCGTTGGATATTTCGCCACAGACTGGTTTACTTGTGTTTTTGTGTATCATTTAAGACATCTGAAATGTCACAAGTAGTGTAACCTGTTTCAGTAAGTGAGAAAAAATGCTGAAAGGGCAAATGCTAAACCTGAAAGCAAAACTATGGCATGGCTGTTGCTCTTCAGAGAGCTTGCAGGGAAAAAGGCATTTAAAAACCAAAACAGACATTCTGTTTTAAAATGTTTCATTACATTCTAACATGCAAAAGTTACCTTACTTCAGTGTGTTTTCTAGAAACACTTCTGGACTTGTGTAACATCCATGCAAAAAAGGTTCTTATTTAACCTTTCTAAACTGAATACACAGCAGCTCAGTGGGAGGCAAGCACGTGCAGCCAGGGGCAGCCTTTGCTCTGGGGCTATCACTGCAGGTAAAGCACTTTTACAGCCTTGCCGAGGCTCAGACAGCTTACAGGGCAAGTGTCTGTAGACAGTGCACACAGTATTAAAAACGTAAGTCCTGTACTTCCTCCCCTCCAAAATGGGTATAAAAAAATAATTTTAATTCTGAGGAAAGAGAGAGATTCAAGCTAGGAGACTAGCTCTCTGTTTGAAAGTAAATAATCCAGCTCAAAGTATGTGCAATTCCAGGCTTGCTACCAACAGATGTTTTGGAGTTTACAAAATTAAGGACAAAAAAAAAAAAAAGGAGTAAGATTTAGGAAAAAAAAGGCAAATTATCTGAGAGAAAAATTCAGAATATCCAACGTTATTTGAAACACCAAGCTTTCTAATATTTTGGTGCTTCTTACATCTGAAGATTTATGCACTTACCAGAGAAACTTCTCGAAGTTGCTTAACCACATTAAGTATGTTAAGTCTGAAGAAGTATTTGAAGTACATGTATCAAGCACTCTCCAGGACATCCACACTGATGTTAGTACTGGGTTATAAGAATTAATTTAATCAGGAACATAAAAAAGAGTGTTCCTGCAAAGCTTTTCATGGTGGGCTCACTGTATGTGTTACCAAACCAGGAGAAAGCAGCTGCCTGTAGCTCTGATCAAGATTTTGTTTTACTTTTCCATGTAATTATTTTTTAACTTCTTTTGTACCATCTCCGTTGGAATTCAAGCAGTTAATTGTAGGGAATGCTAAGATGGAATGGTGTACAGCCTAAAAATATGCTGGTTTGCAGAGCACAAAATGAGATAAAGAAATAAGTTATAAAATCTCAGGGGAGCCAGAATGATAGTAGCTGTGGAAGAAGCTTGGGGCATTTGCACTTCTTCATCAAAATACCAATTGGTTGTTGGTTAGAATAAAAGCAGATGCTTCAGCAAAGTTTCAACAGCTGTTTATCCACAAAAAACCCCCACTTTCTTACTTGCTGCTGTTAAAGGAAAATCAAGGGCAAGTGTTAAACGAAGATAGTAAAGGGAAGGAAAGGGGAGGTTTGTAGTCTGATTGTTAGGCACACAGCTATGTTTTATGATACCTGGAGGGCCAGCTGATAAGTGAAGGTGTGTCCCCTTCCGAATCTTTCTGAAGAAACCATTCAGGTTTTGCTTTCCCTGCACTACTATGGAAAACAGAACTTCAGGTAATTTCTGAGATCTCAACACATGCTCCCATTATTTCTCCCAATCTCCCCTTCCCACTGCTTTTTATTTCTGATTACTCAAATGCAGAGCAGTTCTAGAAAAGAAAAGCAATGCACACTAATTGAATGCAAAGGTGATAAACTGTGACAGAAACTATTACATAATCCCACAAACATATACAAAGTATTCCAAATGTTAAAGATTCTGCAGAGGTAACTTTACCAAGTGCACATTGTCCAAAAATTGAGAAGTGAAATCAACTACACAACCTTATTTTTGCATTTGCTATTGCAGATCAGTTTGTGTAAGGATATCTAAAAAGGTTGTTAAAATCATTCCTTTAATTTGTGATTTGAAATGGTAAAGACAGCTGCGACCAAAACAAAGCAGTAATAGGAATTTAATGAAGTGAAAAATTCACATAGCTACATCATCTTCCTCAGAAATTCTGAGGAGCATCTGGAACCCCCCCCTCCTCTTGTAACCCTCTATTGTAAAGCTTCAGAAATGCCCACCTGGTTAGCAGAAGTCAAACACGCTGTGTCACCGGGTGACTTGGCAAAGGAAAAACTTAAGAAACAAAGTGACCCCTAATTTAATCTTGCCTTGACTTTGTTTACATTTTGGAGTTGAAAGCATAAAAAGAAAGGAGAGCTTTTAAAAGCCCTGCAGCACTTCAGGAAAGGGTGTTTGCAGACTTCCTACATCCAGTTTCTCAATACTTTTCTAATTTTCACCTTCACCTACAATCCCCCAGCAATGGTAGAACACATCAAATACTTCTAACCTTGCAAGCACAGGCTGTCCTGCCACATTAACATTTACAAACTCACTCCCTGGAGGCAACAAGCATCCAGGATGCTTTCAATTACTTATAGCTACATCTGAAAGAGCTCTTTCCATTGCAGAAGAGCCATTTCAGATAAAAATCCCAAATTAAGCTCCAGCTCATATATTTCAATTTTTCTTAGCTAGTCTTTTAAGAAAAACAGTTGAAAAAGGTCAAATCAACAACTGTTCTGAAGATAAAAGTATATTTGATGCAAGTAAGTTTGAATTTGAGAACTCACCTACCATTGTCATTGAATCCACATCTATGTTAGAATAACGACAAACACCAGCGGTCGAAATTCCTTCTGTTTTTCCAAATGTTTTTGAATCCCTAATAGAACTGACCAAATAGGAGGTAAAGCCCTTTCACAGACGCTGACTAGAAGCTGCTAGCTGGAATTGCTTTGAAGCATGGGAACTTCCTTCTCTCTTAATGTGTACTTTGGCACATTTTTATAGTGGGCATGGCGCAAGTAGCAATTATTTGTACTTGATCATTCATCCTTTGAAGAGTGCAATCAGAAAAACGCAAGCCATGTTTTGAATTTAATCAGCCATTTCAGGAGCCAAATGCAGGCAATGTCAAATGATACCTCCCCAGTGATGGGTAACTGGATTAATTATTAAATCTTCTCAGTACTGAAGGCACAAAAGCTTTCACATATGTTCCAAAGCAAGCAACATTTATTTTCCAATCTAAACTCAGGAAATTTAAATTTAACAAAACTAATTTTGTAGTCTGTATATAATGTGGAACTGACTTCAGAACAGAAGTCACTTGAAAAAATGGAGCTAGCCTTTATTTCTCTTGTGCAAATAGCCTTACAGGAGACCACCACACAGTAACTTTAAACGGACTGCATGGACACAATAACTTCTTTACCACTCAAGATCAGGGACAAGAGTTTCAGAGAGGTTATTCTTACATCTCTGAATATCATATCAGTGAGCACACACTGTCACTGAAGGTGTCAGGGCTATTAAAGAATGGGTTCTTGGCAACTTGGCCTTTAAAATACCACCTACTACCTACATGTGTGTCCAAACAAGAGACCAAATCCTAAATTTAAGCTCTTAGCTGCTTTAAGTACTACACCACACCTTGGTGGGTGCAGATGGTTTCCTTCAATAGATAGAGAGACAGCAATTATGGGAAATTTGTTTTACGCAACTATTGACCCAAGCTTCATCCAGAAAGAATATGAAATTAGAGATAACACAGTCAGGAATTTGTACTATATTATTGCTTATTCATAGAATCACAGAATAGTTTGGATGGGACCTTCAAAGGTCATTTAGTCCACTCCCCCTGCAATGAGCAGGGACATCTTCACCGACATCAGGTTGCTCAGAGTCCCATCCAACATCACCCTGAATGCATCCAGGGATGGGGCATCCACCTCCTGTCTGGAAAACCTATGACAGTGTTTTACCATCCTCCTTGTAGAAAATTTCTTCCTTATATCTAGTATCAATCTACCCTCTTTTAGTTTAAAACCATTCCTCCTTGTCCTATTGGAAAGGAGAAATGTCCCTATTAAAAAGTCTGTCCCAGTCTTATAATCACCTTCTGCAACACTGAAAGGCTGAAATCAGGCCTCCCTGGAGCCTTCTCTTTTTCAAGCTGAACAACCCCAGCTCTCTCAGCCTTTCTGCACAGGAGAGGTGCTCCATGCTTCTGATTATTTTTGGGGCTCTCCTCTGGACTTGCTCCAACAGTCTATATCTTTCCTGTGGTGAGGATTACAGAGCTACAGATGCAGTATTCCAGGTGGGATCTCATGAGAGCAGAATCACCTCTCTCTACCTGCTGACATGATCCTTTTGATGTGGCCCAGGACACATTTGGCTTTTTGGGCTGCAGGTGCACACTGCCAGCTCATGTCCAGCCTCTCAACCACCAGTTCCCGAAAGTTCTCGGCAGAGCTGCTCTCAGTCCCTTCAGCCCCCAGCCTGTACTGGTACTGTGGCTTGCCCCAGCCCAGGTGCAGGACTTTGCACTTGGCCTTACCAAACCCCTCATGAGACTCCCATGAGCCCACTTCTTGAGCTTGTCCATGTCCCTCTGGATGATATCCCACCCTTCAGGAGTGTCTACCGCACCACTTGGTGTCATCTGCAAAGTTGCTAAGGGTGCACTCAACCCTCTTGTACCATTGGCGAAGACATTAAATAACCCTGGTCCCCAAAAAGGCCCTTACGGGACACCACTTGTCACTGATGTCCATCAGGACTCTGAGCTGTTGAGCACTGCTCCCTGGATGCAACTGCCAACCAATTCCTCATCTACTGAACAGTCTGTTCACATCTCCTCAATTTAGAGAGAAGAATGTTGTGGGGGGACTGTGTAGAAGGCCTTGCAGGAGCACGGACAGGGATATCCCTAGCCCTTCCCTTGTCCAGCGATGTCATCACTCAACCACAGAAGGCCACTAGGTTGGTCAGGCAGGACTTGCCTTGGTGAAGCTGTGCTGGCTGCCCCAAATCACCTCCCTGTCCTCCACGTACCTTAGCATAGCTTCTGAGAGGATCTGTTCCATGATCTCCCCAGGCACAGGGGTGAGGCTGACAGGGCAGTAGTTTCCAGTATCCTCCTTTCTACCCTTTTTAAAGATGGGTGCAATGTTTCCCTTTTTCCAGTCACTTGGGACTTCACCTGACTGCTCAGATATCATGGAGATATATCAGCCAATTCCCTTGGGACTCTGGGATAGATATAATTGGGTCCTACACACTTAATTTTGTTCAGTTTCCTTAGATAGTCATGAACGTGATCTCTTCTTACAGTGGGAGGGACTTTGCTTCCCCAGTCACCATCCTGCTGTCCACTCACTCATGAGGTGTGGAAAGACAGGTTGCCACTGAAGACTGAGGCAAAAAAGTAGTTGAGCCTTCTCCTTGTTCATTGTTACTAGTTTTGCTCTGGCCTTCCATTTCCAGCTAGCATACCTGCAGAAGTCCTTGCTATGCTTTGCATCCCTTGCCAAGTTCAGCTCCAGTTTCACCTTGGCCTTCCTAACCCCATCTCTACAGAACTGGGCAGTGTCCCTATATTCTTCCCAAAACACCTGTCTATAAAATTAGTGAAAACTAATTGTTTTTCCCTTTTGGAAGAATCTGTTTACCCTATTACTGTAGTAAATTTGTCAAATCTGATGCAATTCAGCATGGAAGTTAACTCTCTCCTCTGCCCCTTCACACACATATATGCCTGACATTATCTGAAAGATTGACTAGCACAGTTCAAAAGGGTTCACTTTCACATCAGGAAAACAAATCAACTATTATTTCAACTGACCCAAGGCACTCTTCATCTTTTAAGTCTTAAAAATCTTAAAAATTAAATTTTGGCAGAAGCAATCATAAAGATATTCAAATCTTCACTGAGAAAACAGCTTGCCTCTACTTGGAAGCTCCCAACAAACAATTACAAGATATAGAAGAAAAAAAGTTAAAGATTTGCTCTAACAGGTTATTAAAAAAACAAAAAACCCAAGGCTATTTAGAACCATAACTCCTTCAATTTCTAGTTTGTGTCCTCCCTGCAAATGGCCTAATTTTAGCAAAAATTCTATAGATATAAAGTGAAACCAAGGACATAACTAATTAAAGAAATATATACCCACTTCCTTGCACACAGAAACACACTGTGATACAATAAACCCAACTAATCCAGCTTGAGACATCCAAAGCACCTAAATACATTCTTCAAGGGCAATAAATACATCCTCATTAATACTGTAGACACTGATGCAGAAGCTGATTAAGATAAAAGAATCTACAACAAAACAAAAATTAAAAATGATGCTTACCTTTGTCTGCTGTTACTGTGCAAGGGCTGGTCATTCTGCAAGTGGGTCGGTGAGGCTGCCCGCTTTGGTGAAGAGAGGGACTCTCGGGGGGTTTGCTTTGGTGATATTGGCACTTCGTTATAGCAGGAAGATTCTTGTCCAGAAAGTGAAAGGGAGACAGAACTATCCAAGGTTGCTGAAGGGTCAGAAGCCTGTCTAATGGCACTGTCTTCATCTGCTTTTCTAACACCCTTTTCATTTGAGAGGTCATCTTTATCTTCATGGCTGGAGTACTCTTTGGAATCAGAAATCACACTCTTTGATGCCTTCGTCTCAGTCCTGGACAAATAGAGGGTGCCATAGTCCTTGTTTTCATCATCTTGCCTTTCACTTTTCACTCCCTTTCTTTCCACGCTGTCGGGATCTTTCCTTGCCCGTGTATATCTGGATGAGTAGTCAGAATCCAAATCAGAATCAAGAGATAATCCATACTTTTCTGCCAGCTGGCGCCGCCTCTCTGCCTTGTACCTAGCTATTCTCTCTGCTTTTGACTCTAGTTCCTGGACATCCATGTTTGCTGTACTGTACAAGGGCTCTGTATTACCTCCTGTGATTTCTGCTCGGTATCTGGATGATCTGGGCTGTTTCTCTACAGAAGAATCTGAAGTTTCCTCCTCTTCATTTGATCTTCCTGTCAAAAGTACAGCATATGAGCAAATCCTTCCCAAAACTCCAAGTACCCCACCCACCACTCAAACTGAGTGAACTAAAAGCTTCCCATTTTCTTACAAATCAAAGTGACTGCATAGACACATTATATTTTTGCACTTTGGTCTCCAAAAGCACGTACAAACAATCAAGAAATATATATTAGTAATAATTCTTTAATAAGTAATAGTTCTCAAATCAAATAGTCATTTTAAAGCAGTAAGAATAATCAACTTTCTCAAATAAGACAACTGGAGACTTTAAAGGCAAATTAAAAAAGAACAAACAACCTGACACAGCTCTTCTGTAGAACTCTTCTCTAGGTACTGCATAACTGGTAGTGTAGCACACATGGAGTAATTCAGCAGTGCAAGACTGGCTGACATGTGCTACTTACCTAAGTGGGGGCTGTATGGGTCAGTTGCACGCATATATCTTGGTGTATCTTCCTCTAGTAAACGGTGTGTGACTGATCCTGGGCAGTTTTGTAGAAGCATAGGTTGTGTATCATTTTCAATTCCCTCTAAGCGCCTAGCTATTCTTTCTTTTCTGAAAAATATGTGAAAAATATGAAAACAGGCATCTTAAAGATTCGAGGGGAGAGTTTCTAAGAGGAGGTAACAAAACAAGCTGTGTGTTTTGTTTTACAGGCCAAAGACTTTTTCTTTTACCTTTTCATTTCCAAAAAATCTCGGTTGTTTGGTTCAAAGAGTTTTCTTAATTCTGAAACTGAGACAACAAAAAGATTATGTAGTTCATAGGATAATAAGTTTCAGAAACTTGCTAAAATGCTTTAGAATAAGAAGGAACAGTCAAATAAAGTTCAGAGGTTTGAAATAGCTTTTCCAGGAAATGAGCATTTTCCTCTTGTTTTCCCAGTTTATTGAGGTTGGGCTGTCAAAAGTACATTAGGTACATAGGTGTGACCACCAAGTAGTCCTCCCCTCCATGTACTTCCAGGCTAATTCCAAATCTGCTATGCCATCCTAGCAGTTTTCAAGATCCAGTATATACTGGACAAGTTGTATTTTGATTAGCTGGGGTCAAGCTTACATACTCTAGTAACCCATTTCAAAACCAGGTAGTATGGAAATTCTGCTTACCCTGATACTCAAAGGTCAGGGACTATGTTTAAAGAGAAGCAGAGTCCCCAGTTCTTTACCTTCCTCCACACCCTTGTATTGATCAAATCCCAAGAATCCCAGTGACTCATTACTGAAGTGAAAATTACCATGCACCATCATGATATTCCTGCATGGTTAATCACTTTCTATTTTGCTAACCTTCCCTTTTAGTTTTAATTGGACACACTTTCCTTCTCTTCCCCTGAGCTCTTTGCTGGTGTTAAGTGTTAGCAGACAGCTGCCACAGTCCACAAAATAGTAGTGAACCAGGAGGAGGCACGATGGATGAAGTAATCCCTATATATACACACATATGTGCACGTGCAAACCACACTGGAGCAGTGAGTGCTACACAAACAAGTGCGGTGTGACTTCCTACCACCACGAGGAGAAACCATCCTGGCTGTCAAGGGCAGCAGTGGACTGGGGTGGGGTGTGCCTAGCACACAGACGTGCACATCCACACACCCCGCTGTATTGCTGCCTTTGCAAACATGTGGTGCTGAAAGCTGTGTGCACCTATTCCGAGCCAGTGCACCTCTGGGGTTCTAACCCTGTTGACCCAGGGACCAAAAGCTAAAGCAGGCCAAAGTCCACACCTGCTAAATTGGCCAGAGATTGCCATCAGAAACACCCAATGAGTGAGGAGTGCCTAGAAGACATCGTTCCACTTCAGAGCTAAACCTATCACCTTTTTTCTCTTGCCACCAGACTTCACTGCTCTGGATACTTAGAAGATAAACAATATTGAAACACCACCCTTTTAAAGGTCAGATGCACCTTCTCTCCCTTCCGTCTACTGCAATAACTTAACACGCATGGCTTGGTCAGTGCTCCAGCTCAGCTGACTCATCCAGGAAGTTTGCTGTACTCATTACCCGTGCTCATACCTCATAGATACTATTGACATTGACTGTCATATCAACGTTACATGCTGAAAAGCCTGAAAGTAGGACTACAGATAAAATGTGTGGGATCAGCAAGGGTGAACACATTCTGATCCTGAACCAACACCAAAGCAAAGACGAGACCTAATGTGTTTTCACAGACTTTTCACTCAATGCATGAGCAGTTTCCACAGTTGCCCTGTCTACTCAAGCCGTGCTAGCAGTGGAACTGTAATAAACAGAGAACTGCCCCATTTGAAACCAGCCTTCATTTCAGATCCACACCAAAGGAAATTATTTCTCATAAACATTTTGCTCTTGCCTCCCCAAATCTACTTCTGTTTAATTATGTTCCACTATTAGAGTTTTTCTGTTCTATCTGTTGGCTATGTATACATAACATTGTCAAAACAAAACCTGTAATTGTCTGTCTTCAGACAAGTCAAAGGCCTCTAGAGCTCAGAGTTAGTAAAACCACATTGGATCCAAATCCTGATCCTTTTTTATTCCTTGTGACCAACTTATGCAGTCACCAAAACCATTATCAGAGAACAGTTCTTTTACACAGCTTTAGTAAAGCTCTAAAGCACAGCTTTGTTTATTAGCAAAAGTCTTCTTTCCCCCAACCCCCAGAAAAGGACTATAAGTTGTCCACATACAAGAAATGTGGAACATCCAAAGAACTCCCAAAGCATTAGCTCAACACTCTCTTGCTACATGCTAGCTGAAGTTCCAGAGATTCTACTACCACTTTGCAGTCCTAAAAAGAGCACTGGTCTCATGAAAAATATCTCCCAACACCTTCCCAAACAACATGGGACAAAAATAGCACGGGACTACTCTATGCTGCCTTACACTTTTTCCAAGATTGAGATTACAGAAGTAATTTCAGCTAGGTTGGCCAACATCTGCAGAGTTTTTTGTGAAAGCAGTTCCAGCAATATTCTTCTTTTGATGAGGTGGGGAAAGAAGCACAAAAA
The DNA here is from genome assembly GCA_026261815.1 of Monarcha castaneiventris obscurior. NCBI lineage: Eukaryota > Metazoa > Chordata > Aves > Passeriformes > Monarchidae > Monarcha > Monarcha castaneiventris. The sequence continues at coordinate 12,311,123 of JAMPIT010000230.1, forward strand.
AAGCAAAACCAAAAGAAGATAAAATGCAGAAAGTCTTCTACTTTAGTGGCTTATTTTTGACAAACAAGGTATTTTACTTCAAAACATGAAAACCAGTTGGAGACACTTCACTCCCAAGGACACTGGTTGGGCCCTACAAACTTAGGTGACCGGGTTTCTCCTTTTTAGCTTGCAATTTGAATATACTGGTTCCAATTCCCATCAGTTCATGGGATGTTTTCCCACGTGACCATCACAAACAACACCATGGCAGTGCTAAAGAATAGCAACACTTCTACCTAAAAGGTAGCAAATCTGATTCAGCACACAAGAAAAGACTAAGAAGCTTAAAATAATTAATTTCACAGTAAAAGCTCCTTATCTAGATTACTTCATGCCAACACACTTTGTAAGCACCATTGGTCAGTTAAGGGCAAGAGGAAGAACAGCCACAGCTCAGAAACAGCTCTGAACTTGAGGCTTTATTTTAGGATGTTGAGCAGGATGCTGTGGAAGGATACCCTCTAAGGTAAATTGTCAAGAGGCATCTTCATTTTGATAACTGTAGACCTTTGAAACAAAATTTACTTTAGAATACTATTGTTTGGGAAAAACAGTATTGTGCCCTGTGTTGCCCCAGAATGAAAAACAAAATGTACACTTGGAGCGCACCTTATATTTTAGAACTTCTTAAATTAAGGTGAAAGATTTCTTATAGAAATATATATTCATAGAAATCTTTCAGAAACATGCTACAGAATATAAACATGTTTATGCTGAAAGCCCTCTGACAGCTGCACAGGGAACATGTGAATAAAGTTGCAGCCATGCGACAGCAGTTTGCTTTTTACAACACAGAAGCTGTAAAAACTCAATTAAGCCTTCCAAAAGTTCATAATAGAGGGCGAGCACGTACATTTGTGAAGCCTGGATAGACAGGATCAAAAGGTTACCTGCCAGAGGATTAATTTTTCAGAGATGGTAAATAATCATTGCAACACTTACATTACATTTTCATTTTGAGGAAAATTAACACAATGGCAAAGTCTACCAGTCTCATTCCTATTTCTTCCTCTCCACAACTGGAAAGGTGATGGTCTTTAAACTAGGCTGGAGAAGCATTTATCTTCTATTTATACCAGCAACTCGTATCAACATGTTCAATGCCCAGCTGCAGGCCTCAGTTCAGTCTGTATCAGTTGAATAGTGAACATATTCCTTTAATTTCTCAACATGTGCAAATGTGGATCAAAATTAGACTCCAGAAAGGACAAATAACCTGGATTTTCAAAAAGCTCTGGACTTCAAGTAGTCCCCTCAAAATGCAACCAAATGCTCCCACTGCTGTTTCTTAAGTCTGGTACACACCAAATATGATGCCTTTATTACGAAAATATTTTTTTGAAAAATAGAAACACGCTAGAATAGAAATTAGTTCACTGAGAAGCAACTTACAGGTAAGGTTTCTCAAGTGAAGGCTCAATTAACTTGCTGGCCACATGACTGTAAGGAGAAATGTACGGAATAATGAGGAACTATGGATTACTACTGTCTGGTGCTCTCAGAAGTCTGTATTGTATAAATGCACATCCCTCTATTCCATCATTTTGCCAACAATGTTTCTTTCTGAACATCTATAATGATTATATTTAAAAGCAAGCATGTCGCTTAAATAGCACTTAAATGTTGTGCTGGAAGAAGTGCTCCTTTCTAAAGGAACTCTGCAACAAATGACATTAAAAGAGCAAGCCAGTTCCTTTACGTTGGGATTAGTGCACTTAGCCTTGTAGCTTGTCTGAAAAGAGCAAATATCACCAGAACACACACAATTTCAGTCAAAGTTCTGAGGTCCACAACATCCTTGAATGAAGGAAACATCTTTGTGCCAGTAGCACATAGTTCTTCAGTCAAATGACCCTCTATGGGTCAAGCATATTGTGATTTTTTTCTGAATAATTCAAGACAATTAATTCTTGCCTCCACCTCAACTGTGTCAAATGATAAAGATGCAACTGCTGTTTTCTTCAGAAATTATTCAGACTAAAATAGAATTTTGGAACAAAAAACCTAAAACTCTCCCCCAAACTAAACTCTATATGTACAGCAGCATGCAAGACGAAAATCCAAGTGCAGTCAGTTGGTCATGCAAGCACAGTGACTCCACCAACCACCAAAAGGGCCTGGAAAGAGCTATGACTCTTAACAAGTCAAGTTAATACTTCTGAACTCAGGATTAATCTAACTGTACAATGAAACTCTCTGAAGTTTTGAATTTCACCCTGTTGAAATCAGGTAAATAAAGCTGAACTTCATGAAGCAGGGACATAGCAAGGTCTTGTAAAAGAGCATTGTGGTTCATCCCATTTCATCCTTCATGCATGCTTCACAGGGAAAACTCATTTACAAAACATCTGTGCCCAAGTGATTTTAACTGTGCCTTGTACTTGCACAGACTAAACTTCACATGCTGTTAAATTACCACTTGTGTTTACAATATGTCTCCCTTACCTACCTTTGGGAAGTACTGCTAAGAGATTAGCATCAATATCCTTTGTGCTGTTCGCAAGTTCTTCTTTATCTTCAAATGAGAACTCCTTCTGAAAACTGAAAGCAACATCTGGTTTACAGAACTGTGGATGTCTCTGCTACAAATCAAATAAACCCAAGACATAACCAATTTACTGCAAGACAGTCTAACAGAGATACCAAAGAAAATATTTTCCATAAGAATGAACTAAGAAATAACCCAAAGAAACTCAGAAAGCCAAACCTAACATAATTTGAAACCTGTTTGGAACTGACTCTGATACATTTTTGCATTAAATTACTGACTGGAGACTGCCTTCAAAATGCTCTACTAAGCAATTACATTTAAAATAATGTATATTGAATGGTTCTTCATAAATGCTAAAAGATGTCATCAAATGCAGTACTGCATGTACACTCCACCTAGAAGCCTTCTGCATGACTACCCAGTTGTAATTGCACTATTCTCTGGATCTTACATGGTTTATAATATGCCAATAGGAGTGTCAGATAATATAATTTTATGCCATGTCTTTTCAAAACAGGAAAACCATTGCCCATTTAGATGAAACAAAATATTTCGTTAAATATCTTCATTAAATATACAAATATTAACTGTAAAATGTAGGTGTCATAATGGTCTAAAGTAGATACTAACTGTCTACAGACACCTTTTGGAGGAAGTGTTCCTCCTTGTAAGCAAGATTTCTTTTCTTCAATCATTAAAAATAGAGAACAATATTCTGCCATTGTGACTATCCCAGCTGGACATAGGAAAACTTAAAATGGTCTTAAAACCTTTAGTAAACTGCGTAGACAGGTGTAACAGATACAAATCCTCATAGTGAATAGGTTCTTCATTTTGTCACAGCAGTGATGTGCTGTATTATTTAATGTCATTCTGATAAGAAAAACCACACAGTCTTACTGTTGGAAAATCCTTCCTTTTTAAATGGCTTTCCTTTTTTCAAGGGTATGAATTCTGTACTCACTATTTCCAAAGAACAATTCTCATTGAAATGAGTTTGAACATATATGAACTAATATTTTTCATAAGTATTTCTTTGTTTATCATTTATTAATAACACTCCTTTTTAAGATATCGAGGGAAGAACAAAACCCTTGAAATGACAATGAAGAAACTGGGCTGTGTCACAACCAGGCACCATGCCACCTGCTGAAAATTGTCTCCAACAACTGCACTTAGAGAAATCATTCCAGGTACTGCCAAGAAAAGCAGTGTTAGCCAGCACAGAAAATAGCAAATAGAAGATGAAGAACTGCAATAAGCTGTCCATTAGAGAGAACTGTGTATCCTTACAGGGCAAACACACTGTAATTGAACTAAACAAAAATCAAAACACAATGAAAAAATAGCATACAGCAGCCACAAGCAAATGGATCCATGTGTCATCTGAGACTGGGCAGAGACTCAGACAGCTAACTGGATGTTTTTCTATGCCTAACCCCACACTGCCAACACTTGTAATTCTTACTAGTCTCACAATATGTTATTTTCTTACAGACACAGCTTCTGGAGAACCCTGGATGGAGAGATACCCAATTCCCATTTGAAAGAAGTTTCTATTCCTTTTAGATTAGGATGTTTGAAAAATGCAAATAATATTGGCCTAAGAGTATAAACCAATCCCAAATTTATTCTGCCAAATCAACCTAATTACTGAAGACAAAAGCTTAAGGATCCAGCTCATGACTTTTAAAGACCTGGGCTTTATTTAGCAGTATCTCCACTTGCTCTCATAACGCCTGTGACAGTGCAACACCTTAAGTTTCCCTAAACAAGGGACTTTGTACAGAAAAGCATTCACTAAAACAGCAAAACGCTTGTTTAAATTAACTGTGCATGAACACCCACCACTATGCCTAATTCCTATATGAATTTCCAAGGGTAAAATAATGGAATCAGGAGTGGCACAAGCCTGCTGATTCTAAATGCAACTGTATTATTGGATTGCTTGTAAACTAGTTACATTCACTCCTGCTCCTCCCTCCAGGGAGTTCTAGGGCCTTTGGAGGCAGAGATCCCTTAAAACCTGTTTAAACGTCTGTCACTGGGTTTCCATCTATTTGTTCTCTTGCCAGTGTTGTCAGTTAATTCACTTATTTTTCTTAACAGAGGTTATCTACATGTACTCAGCTTCCTCAAGACAGGCTCTCAGTCTCAGTGATTATCTCTTAAAATGTTCTCTACTTATTCCAGTCTTAAGTAATCTTTTTTTGTATTTGGTGACCAGAATCAGGTAGTCTTGATTGCAGACTAGGGTCTTACCAGTATCTTATGAAAATAGGATTTTTTAATAGCAAAAGCATTATTATATGACTAGCTGGCTGAAAGCTGGGATCTGCAACACATTTGCCTTTTTACATATATGCTATACTAGTTGCTCAATCCTGCATGAGAAACTAATATGCAAAGGCTTTGCTTTCATCAGTTGCAAGTGACAGAAAAATTTATCAGCCCCCAATGCACAACTGTGCACTTAGTATTATTACATTACATCCTTTTTCTATTACTCCTCAAGGTCATCCAGTTTTTCCTGTATGTGAGCTCCCTCCTCCTTTGTACAGAGGGTGGCTTGCAACCTTTGCTCACTAGCAGATTTCATTAAAATTCCTTAAATAACCACAAACTTCCTAAGCTTAACCCTCGCTGCACTACATAGCACCACCACAGGTTATCTGCTTTGTGAAAGTCCCTTCATAGTTTCTCTCTGGACAGACTGTCAGCTTTTACTGTTTATTTTTTAAAGATTAACAATTTTCATATACTATTTTATCCACAATTTAGGAGTTTTATCTCTTCAGACACTGGTTTTTTGTTTTTTTTTGCTCTCTCTTGTTAAGATGCAGGTGGAATTGCTTGTTTTAAGTGTTTGCACATGAGAAAAAACAAATGTTTTAATCCAATGTATAATTACGTTGCTTTCCCATGCACAGAGGATTCAGAGACAACACTGCTCTGAAGATGACAGAGTCAAGCCAAACAATTGAGTATTTATAGACACATAAATCAAATTAGTTCTAAAAATGAAAGTAGGCATATTTAGGACATGTCACAATGTTCAATAAGAACACTCATTAGGAATCTAAATTGAGTTGGAAGGATGTTAAGGCAATTCCAAATAGAAAAAAAAAAAAAAAAAAAATTTACAGGAGGCTACTCATCACCACTTGTAAATGTTTTAAAAGACAAACTCAAAAGTAATTCCGTAACAAGACCTCCCTTTTTCCTCAAAGGGATCTTTCCAGATGTCTCCCTGCTTTACTAGTTTCTCTGATGCAGGAGCAGTCCCAGCATCAGTTCAGTTCCTTAAGCAGAGTCAGACAGTCAGACCTGGATTGCCAAATACATCATACCTTCAAAATCATCCAAAACCCTCTTCTAGAAACTCATCCAGAACCCACAAGTACATCCAGTCATGCTATAAATTTAGGTGCAGATTCTGAGCAGCAGCACTATGAATTACTGCACTTAAGAGCTAGGCTATGCACATTTATTATTGAAATAATTAGGGAATACATGGGTTTCTCTAAATTAATAAATAAATAAATAAATTAGAAGTTTGCAAGAATTCTTTCTTAAAGTCTCTGTTAAATCTGGATACTGAAAGAGGAACTTCTTGTCCTTTCCTTGCCTTAAATATAGCTTGTGATCATGGTTCATGAAATGCAATCAACAGCATGAAGTTCCACCAGTGTGTTCCACACTGGATTTGTGTGTGGCTTGGCCTCAGGTTCTAAACAAAGTCATTATACTCTCCAGTGTTCAGGAATTCAGATAATTCTTGTTAAAACACAGTCAACGATATTTCACAATCTCAATAGTTTTTGTTTAAAAACAATGTATAATGTAGCATTAGTAGAGTACTTGACAGTTTCAGTAGTTGTACTGTTCTGGCAACTTCCAAAGTAAGTGTGAGCTGCATGCTGTACATCATGGATTCCAGGCTGAAAACTTCATCTGCTGCAGCAGCAGCAGCAGCAGCATATGGTTTCTAAATAGCTGTCCCACTAACCCAGTTACATGCCCAAAAGCAACCAGAAGTTTGACCCAAATGCCACTGGTAACACTGACCTGCCATCCCAATTAAAGCTATGGCATATACTGAGATTTTATGATTGAAATACAAAATCCACTTGTATACCTGCTAGCTAGGTGCTCGGTGTTCACTCTTCTTCTCTTTCTCTACCTCCAGGAGAACTTCCTTCCCTGGACTCTTATGTAAAAGGTCCATTTTACAGTCATGTCCTTCTCTACTACTCTCATTGCTACTTTCCCCTATGTGCTTTCACAGCACAGTCTGTCTGGGACACCTATTCCCTCCATCTCTCTGCAGGACCTAGGAACCAACGTGGCAGGGAGCCAGGAGTGCTCTAGGTGTGTGCACTGACTGAAAAGAAGCTTTGTCATGCAAACATCAGCCTGTGCCCCTATGGCACCTGTGGCAGATGGATTCCAGTGCAGCTGAGCCAATGGAACAGCTGGTTCCTGGGGTAAGAGTGGGTTCCCAGCTCCTGACCTCCTCTCTGTGCCACTGTGAATCAGTCCAGCAAGCACAAACATGGACATCCAAAGCAGCTGGAGCAAGGATGGGAAGAGAGAGGGAATGTGACCGGCCATCTTGCTGAACTGTGTAATTGTATGCCCTTACTCAGCCTTGTGGAACTGTGCCCTAAGAATGCAGACAAGGAGGCAGCACAGCCCTGAGTGGATGCAACACTGCCTGTCCATTCATCTGCAGTGTCCCCTTTCTTCTCTCTCCCCCCAATTGCTCCTTGCAAGAATGTATAATTAATTCACCCACTTCAGCCACCTGCTTTTACAGACAGGTTCACACTTCATGTCTGTACTCTGTCCATGCCATGCAAGGAAAAATGGGCATTGCAATGGCAGGAGGCTCAGTGCAGAGTAGGACTTTCCCTTTAGCAATGTCAGCTATAAATTTTAACATTATTTAGGAGGCAGTTGGTGTTTTCAATGCTTGTTCAGAGCATCTGCTCTAAGCAAAAGCTTGGCCCTGTGAGAGGGCCAATAATCACTTTTCCTGACAAAAGAATAACTGTAGATTCAATGCAACCAGTCATCTTCACTGGGCAAGAAAAACTGGGCCTTACCTTAATGTTCTCTTCCTTAGGAGCAGTCGTGAAGGCTTAAATCTGATTGAGTTTCCTTTGGCAAAATCTGTGAAAGAGGAAAAAAAAAAACCCCACCATTGTGAAGATGATGTAATAAATGGGGAACTTTTGGTAAACTAGGTTATAGTTTCCACTCATAGCCTTTTTGCCCTGCAAAAGACTGTGCAGAGGCCTTCTCTCTAATCAAAGGAGCACCAGCTGGCATGTCCAAGATGATGAGAAACCAAAGCCTTGCAAAAATGATGCCAGCAGGCATATCAAAAGCATTAACACTTTATGGAACTGCCATGTTCTACTCCTAATATTTGTGGTGTAGCACTGCAGCCTGGGGTGATCATTTAAACTCAGTGTTTCCCATATTATAAAATGGGCAGTGGACATGTTTATGAAGCACTCTGCAAATGAGAAATGCTGCAAGCAGCAAGAGCCCTTTTGGCTGCAGCCTGGCAATACTATGAAAACTGCATATTCACTGCAGAAGCCAAGAGATGTCTAGCTGAGGATCTGTTGCAACAGTATTACACCATCCATGACAGAAATATTCCTGAAGACTGTCTACTGTTTGGAAGCTCCCGTTCTTTTCTGCATAGCCTTACAACATGCATTTCACAGAGGAACACATGTTTACACTGAGAGCAAAATTGTGTCAGATGCAGCCTCATGCTCAAAAGGTATTTATTACAAAGCCTCTAGGTCCCCAAAATTGTGCAAACCATAAAAAGCAACAGGCAATCTCCCTACGCTCTCCCAGATTAAAGTTTTTCATTTCCGCATCAAGTGCATCACCAGAGGGTCTAAATGATGGCCAGTGGCAAGGGGGACCAGTGCTCCAAGCCCCCTCTCCCTCCATCCACTGAGGATGCAATCATCATCAGTGCAGCCGGGGAGCAGGTCCTGGTCTGGGACTGCTGTGCAAAAACACATGGAGCTACTGACAACTTACTCCCAATGAAAAATTGCCTTCCGTCCCCATCTGTATTAAATCTGCTACTCAAAACCCTAAATTAATAAACAGTTGGCCACTGATACAGCAATAATTTTATTTTTCAAAGACAGACGCAGACTTTGGAACAATTCAAATACAGCTCTACTCCTTTTACTCTACCTCAGAGCTAAGATTTAACTATTTCAAAGAAGATCTAACTGCAAAAAAAGGGTTTTTTTGCTTATGCACAAGATTTTCAGTCTAGGTAGAATGTCTCTTATTTTTGCAGAAAGGGTTTAATGAAACTTATTATAGCTGACAATATGGGTCTTAATTTAGAGAATGTACATTTTGTCTATGCCTTTCAAAACTTTTTATCCTCTTCCATTTCCTTCTGCCACCTCTACAGGTATAAAGACTGAAAACAGTTTAAAAAAAGTAACAGAAAGATGATTTTAACAACTTGTGCAAAAAGGCATTTTTTAGGCATCTGCTACAAGTCAGTGCAGATTTCAAGCAGCTTTGCTAATAGCATTCTTCAACTTTAATAGGCACTTTTTCCTGTTTTTGTTAACATTCATTTTCTCTTTCCATTAAATGGAGAATAAAGCACACAGATTACACAGAAACATCTTGTTGGACCAAAACAGAATATTATAAGAAAAACAGCATGAATGGTATATAAATCATCATATTTTACATTACAACATTAAAAAGAATACTCTGAGCCATACGGATCCTCTAAAAAGGCCAGATTTACATTACTTTGAGAGGACTGTGCACTAACTTCCACAGCTCAGCTCAGTATCAGCTTAGCTAATCAGAACCAGGCATATCTTAAATTTATAGCTGTTCTAACAGGATACAACCCATCCTAGAATTTTTGGCACTGGAACAGCTGTCCACCATGAAAACCACAAGTAGACCACAGAGAAATTCTGCCTACCCCAGCCAAAAGTGGGGAGGGAATATGAGAATGGAAGAAAGGAGCCTGCATGCTTCCCTGGGAGCAGGGAGGGAGAAGGGCTGCTGAGAGGGGCACATCAGCCGGTTTGGCTCCTGCTACCCCTTAAACACATTCAGTAACATTCATACATACCACATCTATATTGCCTTAAAATCATCTTAAAACTCTGCTGTGTTTCACAGGGGTGAGTTCCAATCTTCCCCTACACCCCAAACACAGAAAAACTTAGCAGACAATTAAATTCCATTACACAGTTTTGATATTTTATGTATTTCCTCCTGTTCAAATTAAACACCATGTGGGGGGATTAAAGTCCAATAAAACTTACTTACCACAATATGGAAGTCTTAAATACAAACACAGGAGGAAAAGTAAAACAACTCTGCATCAAAAGACAATAAATATGCCCACAGAAGAAACATCAGTTTAGCAGAGTCTTATTCAACGGTTAATTTAAAGATAAAAAAAAACACCCTCACAGTACTTGACAGACAGAAGGAAAATATTTACAACAGCATTTTACTCTGTTTTTTACTGAAGAATTCTAAACATGCTCATAATCATGTTAAAGCAATTTTAAATATTTTTATTTAAAATTAAGAGTATATTTACTGAAGTATAAATCAGACTTGTTCACAAGTTTAACCATTTGTTCAGTTGAGTTCTCCTCCCTCTTAGGAGCAAACTATCGGATAAAACCACTATCCATAATTTAATACATAGAAAATTTAAAATGCAGACTCTAAAAAGAAAAAGTAGATGCAACCTTCCAGTGTTACTTAGTATATTTAAAGGCCCTAAGTCCCTGGCATGCTAAGCTAATTAAAAGATCCATCTAATCGGATCTTTCAAAAGTGTCCTTTAGGAAATAACAAAATAGCCTAGGTGACTAACTGCATACTGATTGCTAAAGTACCTAATGCAGCTGCAGGAGAGCCAGTCAAACAGTATTTGCACATGCACACATATATACAAGAGATTAAACACACACAAACTGCATTTTCTTTTATCTACTTGGAACTCTTACCTTGCTCCTCAGAGTATTTAACATTTCCCAAATAGCTGGAGATCCAAGGATTTCTGAACATGGTTGCACAAACAAAGGATTCGGCAAAGAGAAACTACAATAGCAGCTAATTCTCAACCAGCCACAGCCCTTAGGCCTGTCTTAGCAATATCGTGGAGAGATTTTTCATAGCACAGGACCGGAGCTGTCAGGCTATCGCGTCCCAGGGAGTACAGTAAATGCATAGCAATAGGCTGCAAGCCGGAGCAGCTCAAGCCAGTAATCAGATTACAAACAGAAATTAGGCACATGAATGCTAAAACAGATTGGGCAATGGTGATTGGGAGATTTATAATATTACCACTTCAAAGATCCAGCCAAATCACACATTATGTTCCTGCAAAATGAATGCAGAACCCCTAAATCCTCATATTAAGAAACCAACCAAACAAAAAAACCCCAACAACAACAACAAGAAAAAACGCCGAGAAGAAGAATAATTCCTTCATATCTCTAATCAGGATAAACTGCAGTGCTTACTTCAGAAAAACAGCACCCAGGCTGCCAAAAAATGGACTCTGATAATCATAGCATTATGCTTAAATGTTTTGCCTAACTATTAGTTGGAACATTTAAAACAGACAAGATTTATGGATAACATATGAGCAAAATTACTGGTGGGGGTAGGGATTTAAGAACAGACACCACAGCTCCAAATATTTTAATTCGAGACAGAAGGTGAAAAATTGCACGAAAGTACTGTCTAGCTACCTTTTTTTTTTCATTAAACAGATTTGATGGATTATGGATTGAAGAGTTGGAACCCTTTTAGTTAATTTTGAAAGTCTGGAAATATTTGTTTGCAGTGGTGCAATAACCCTGGCTCAGTCATCCACACTGAACTACCTGATGGTCAAACACAGACACAAAGAAGCATTACATATGTGACTGAAACAGGTCCATGCACTTAACCCCATCCAAACAAATAGGGAAGTCTATCAGCCTCCCTCCAACAGACTTATTCTTCCCTTCCAAAAGATTTCAGCTACTATCAGTATTACATGCTGAGAGAGCTGGGGTGGTCCAGCCGGGAGAAGAGAAGGCTACCGGGAGACCTTAGAGTCCAGTACCTAAAGGGGGCTACAAGAGAGCAGGAAAGTCAATTTAAAAGGACCTGTAGACAGGACAAGAGGCAATGGCTTTAAGCTGAAGAGGGGTAAGTGTACATACTAGGAAGAAATTCTTTACTGAGGGTGGTGAGGCCCTGGAACAGGTTCTCCAGTGAAGTTGTGAATGCCCCATCCCTGGAAGTGTTGAAGGCCAGGCCGTATGGGGCTTTGAGCAACCTGGTCTGGTGAAAGGTGTCCCTGGCAGCGGGGCTGGAATGAGATGATCTTTAAGGTCCCTTCCATTCCAAACCATTTTATGATTCTATGAGTAGAAAACTCACTACAGGACTGGAGCTGTCAGGACCATGAAAAGGTAGACTAAAAACACAAGACTGAAGTTGTTGACTATTCTGACCTGTTTTTGTGACATCTGGTACAACAGAACCCTGATCTATGCTGGGAACCTCAATGAACAGACAAGATATGAGCAATGACGCTGTGAAAGAGACTGTATAACCACAAGTGAAAAATATACTCTATCAACAATCTATTAATGGCTGTTGGCTCATCATGAAGTATTTAGCGTATCTAGGTCATCAAAACACTGTTTTTCATACTAATAAGTTATTGCAATGGATAGAAGAACATGCATTCCATCTGGTCTAATGTACCCACTATTTGTTTTAATCTATTTATTTTTGAAAACATGAATAATGTTGCAGTCACCCTAACCAAAGCACCTTTTCTTAGCTGCTCTTACAACAGTCCAGAGCTCCCTGTTACAAGAGTCACCCAACACAAGGGCCATGGACGTGAAGCCTCTGACTCATCCAGTAACATTCTCTGTTCAGAAATATTTGATGGTACACACCACATTTTTTTTCTTTGCCTGTAACCTTGCTACCTCTCATGTTTAATTCTAACCACTCCCAGCACTACCAAGAGAACACAAACCAACCCTGCTGTGCACTCTTGACCAGATGTGAAGGCCTCCATGTACTTGACCTTAACAGGTACAAAAAATGTAATCTGTTGACACCAGTCCAAATCTGCAATTAACCTGAAAATCTGGTGCTTTATGGCCTAGGCATAAGCACAGGTGTGCTTAAAACACAAAAACAAGACGGGGCAGAACTAACAAAGCAGCTGCTGGTAACAGCTAACAGGGAAATTCTGGACACCCCTATTTCTTTTTCAACCTTGCTTGTGTGAAGACTGTTTACCTGATTTTGTGAATAGAGGTGTTATTACTTGGAGCATTTTTAAGCACCTGTAACTCATCTGGTACACAGTAAGGGAAGTTTCTCATAAAGCGCAGGTAAACACCACTCATTTGACACATTTTGTGCCTGCAATCTTTAGCAAGGTTGAAGGAGAAGTTAGACTTGACAGCTGAGCTGATGCAACAGCTCAAGTCTGCCAAGAAAGACAGTCCTACCCATCGTTCCTTCTGCTGCAGGACCTCTGCTGTGTCCTGCTCCCCTAGTGACCCAGCCTGATGACTAAACTGGCAGTAAATATTCCCTTTCATTTTTGCTGGGGATGCTTTTCAGGAGGTGCCAGAACAAAGAAAAAGGCACAGGACCTTATGATCAGGAAAGGGATCAACCCTTCAGGGTAACAAAGGAGGTGAGCTCAGCTCAAATGTCACCCCTCTGTCTGGCAATGTCCCCTGCAACAGAGAGGAGGGGTATGTTTGTGTTTGTGGAGGGAGGGGTCAGGCTCCCCGCCTCCTCTACAATACATCATCCCCGACATTTTGTCCTCAGCATCCTCCTGGTGCTGAGGTGCAGAAGGGAAAGCACATGGAGCTGCAGAAAGACAGGAAAAGTCTGGAGTGCCTTTCACAACCATGTAATTTTTAAATGGGTTGTTGCTTGTGCTGTTCAGATTCTACCTGCAGTACACAGTAAGAAGCCAGTCTCTCCAACTGGTCTGGCTACCACCTGGGAAGAAATATCTGTGATAGGCTTTGGTGCAAACAGGACTCCTTTTCCTACTATATACAGCTGGCAGGTCAGGAATCCAGGGGCTACCTCATGGAACCAAAGAGAGTTATTATAGGGGAAAGTAAAATATTCAATAAAAACAACATCTGTATCAAGTTCTTCACAAAAATACCTAGAGTTTGGCTTAAAGATCTCTTCATGTTAGGTTGGAAGGTGATCACCAGCCATTGCTCTGTGCACAGCACCTATGATTTAACATTAATGTCACTGCTGTTAATACTGAAATTGTGCTGCTGTGCAGAATCTGTGATCCCAGAGTACATTCAGCATTGATTCAAGATAAGGAGTATGTGCCAACATTGCTTGCAATATTAAAACTCTTCAAGCTCTGAGATGCTGGAGCCTTAGGGTGCTACAGCAATGCTATGCACTTCACACAGATTGTTGGGAATATTTAACTGTAGGTAACTGACTGCTTCTGTCCCTCCTTTTCATCAAAAAGGGATCACCTATCACAAGAGAAGTCTCTGTGCTGGCCCTTAACCAACTTTGGAAATGGAGAAAAACATTAAGGGTGCAAAAACAGTAAGTCAGCACAATCAAGCAATGGTATAAAGAAAAGAAGTCTTGGATTTTGCATTTTGCTGCTTGTTTGAAAACAGCAGATTTAAGAGCAAATCCTTCCCAGAGGAAAAGAAAATCATCTCCAAACACTTGACGAGGAAAGGAGGAAGAGCAGTTTGTCCTTCTCAAATGATCCAGTCTCCAGGACCTACAAGTGTGCTCAGCCAAACTACGTTATCGAGGCTGTGTTACAAATCGGTAGTAATGTTCTTGTTCCCCTCTGCCATCATTAATTCTTGAGCATTAGCAGCCTCCAACATAAGCAAACAAAGAGAGAACAACAGTTCAGCTGTCAGAAAGGGGGGCAGCCCAGCGGGAAGCTAAGTTTGCAGTCATCTGCGCTTGGAGCTTTGAGGTTAAGAATGTACACATTTCCAATCTGAGACCGCTCATGAAAGACCAGCTGGCAGTTAAATGTTGTTCTGAAGCTTCCCACAGGAAGAGGAGGAAAATACCTTCCTTTTGTCTGGCAAAACTAATAGGTCTAATCAAAGCCGGAGTTTGAACGACTTGCAAGATGGTTCCCAATTGACAGGGCTGCCAGCCCCACAGCACCGAGGAGTTATGAACCAGGTCCCACCAACATCAGGCCTTTTTTCCTCTTGAATTTTGATCACTTACGAATTTATATTTAGAAGTGTTTAGAGGTGATAAAGAGAAGTAGATACTTTGTTGTGACTTGCAGTTACGATAAAAGCTAAAATCAAAGAAGCCCATGACAGCTGTTTGAAGAAAACCTAAAAATAAAATAAAATTTTAAAGAAATCAACAATGCAGAGGAAAGAAAACCCACGGTGACTGCATGAAACTTTCTGCAAATGTGCTAGTTAGGTAAACAGAAATCTGAGCAGCACAGAAAACTGAGATGATCTGTATAAATGTAATGATGAAATCATATTTTCATCCACTCTTCATGGGTAGAGATCTAAAGGAGCTCATGAATTTTGTTCAACTGCTCTTCTGGGCAAGGTTAGCACCTTGGAATAGCTAGTCAAAATGAGCTATGCCAAGATCTGAGGTTCTGTGGATGATTGCAGGAATGAAGGTCAGAAGACCGGGCTAAAGCAGACCACTCTCTTCCATCAGTCCATCTGACCTCCCCCCTTCCAGGCTGCAGACTTCTCACCTACCCCATGCCACCCAGTCAGTTTTTGGCATGCAGGCATATCTTTCCAAAGGAAACTGGCAAGGCACTCCCTTTTCTTATTTCCCCTTCCTCCCACTCTCCAGCAATTTCTGCCAAGTTGTTCAAGAAGTAAGTCAGCCCAAAGCTGAAGGGCAGGTCAAAAGTCTCCCGGAAGATTACTTCAGTAGTACAATCACTTAACAGCTCGAGTCATGTCCCAGCAGCCCAGCTTGCAATCACAGTACGTATTCTGGGTTGGCAATGCCACTCAGGTCTGTCTTCCCCATCCAAACCCCATGTATGCGGGCAAGTGGTAATTTCTCATTTCTTAAAAGGAGGCCATTTATATGGACTTCAAAAATAGGGTAGTTTCCTGACACAGTGTCATCACTCCAGCAGAAAGCAAACGTAATCCTTTCCAAATAGTCATCCTGGCAAAAAGATTTACGTTTGGCCAGTGATTGTGTTTTGGACAAGTCTTCAGTTAAACTTCAACACTGTGTTGCTTGTGTAGTGTCCTTTAAAACAAGTCATATGCAAAGAGATGAAAAAAGCTGATTAGTAAGATTTATAAAGGGGACTGAGGTTTATAGTACAAAATGTGTTGAAAGAATATGGATGGTCTTTTTGTACTGGCTATTTAGTCATGTGCTTTGGGAGAAAGGAGAACAACAGATATTTCTGTACACGCACTAAAATTCCGCTTCAACTCTCCAGATTACTATTTCAGATTTCACTCAACTCATTAATTTCAGCAATTAATTACTCCTAAAAGGAAACTTTGGTACCTTTCAGTTTTGCAACATATTTTCAGAATAAGGAACATGAATCTAACGTCCCCTGACATCCCTGCCTCTCATATCACTGTTCGCAAAACTGCATAGCAAGACTGTAGCATAATTAAAAATGTCCAAGGTTTTCCTCTTTAGGATCAGTCTAGAGGGGCTCCTTCAAGAAATTCAAAAGGCCACATGCCCTTTCCACATGTGGCAATCAGATATATCAGTGGGGCACATTATCTGAATTCAGTCGCACCTATTCGTCTCTGGGCCTGAAGCAGTAACAGAAGATGTCACGTGTGAACACAGCCATTTCTGGACTGAGCAAATGGTTGGAAGGGAACTCACCTCCCAGCAATACAGACAATAGAAATCATTAAACAGCTCAAGGGCTTTCAGAAGATGTGGCATTTTACCCAGCAAAACAACACCGGAGAGTGCTTCACACCACAGCTCTCTGTGAAGCAGCTGCAGCTCAGACTGTGAAGGCACAGGGTTTGTCACAGCTCTGTGGATGTCCTTCACTGGAGTCACGAAGCATCAGCTTCTCCTTTGCTATTTCAGTCAACGAGAGCTTTGCTGCTGGGGTGACCACAGGCTTACACTGCTGCTGGGAGACTGTCTGTAAAACTCTTGTCCTTCAAACAAGCAGCCAGGGTTTGTAGGATGGGTTCCTCATCTTCTGACACTTCTAGTGTCTGCAACCAGCACGAGGCCATCTCCTTGCCTGGAGCAGCAAGTGGCCCCATGCAGTTTAGGTGACACAAAAAGCCCTGCCACACTACGGAGTTTTCTCCTGGCTGCTCTTGAACACCTCTGCACTGCTACCCTGCATGCGTGTAAAAGCCCAATAAGGGAGCAGAGAGAGGCACGCATACTCCAAGGAAGAATTTATAACAAAGTTCTTTGGCTCTTCGTGATAGTCATCTAAGGAAAACAGCAATTTTGTTTACCACTGCGATGTGACATTTCACAGGCCACATCCTATCCCTGCATACTTACCTTGAAATACAACCTTTTGAAATAAAACTAACTTATAAGTCTCAGGCAGGCAGCAGCATTGCAGACAAGAAATCCATGACCCCAGCTCCCATCCTCTTTATAGCATGTTGCAATGCTTTCTCAGAAAATTAAATATTTATTGAAAGAAATAAAGAAAGAATGTATGCTTTATTCAAGAGCTGACAGTCAAGGTAGGACAGCTCGACTACAAGTATTGTCACTGCACTATGAAAAAGGGACATGTACCAGGCTTAATTTGCAACCAGCATGGCTAAGCAAAAATTAATGAGAAAAGAAAATCTAACCCAGTGATGCTGCAGTTCTGGAGTCTGTTCTCTAGAGAGCAGATTTAAATTCATGGCAGCTATGGCATTTTTCTCTTTATTGCCCTCATTGACTCTGTAGGCCCCTGCAAAAATCACCAACACTCTTGGTGTGCAGGGGGGTACCAGGGAGTTAATCACACGTCAGAACTGAAGAGCCTTCCCAGAGCTGTCTGGGAAAGTTTACACAGCATCTGTTTGTCTAAATCTATGGAGATTATACTAAAGGGAAAACATAAATACTTTTTTTAAGGCTTCTTCCATGTGAAAGTCAGTTTTAATGAGGTGGGTATGAAGCAACCTAGCTTAGTCCTGATCTGTACACAGACAGTGGGTGCCAATATTCTCCTTCTTCTGGGAGCAAGATAATTGCTTTAGCCAGTTTTTCCAATAAAGGGCATAAAACTGCACAATAAGAGAGGAGAAACAAGTTCCAAAGTCATAATAAATAAACAAATTAGTTCCTCTTAGTCCAGGTATTCCTCTGAAAGCCGGCAGTGCAAGGAATGCAAACGCACTTCCCAGCAAAGGCCCCTACAAAGTGTTCCAGTGTATGCACTGACAGCGTGAACTGGCATCCTGAGGTTGTAGCCGAGCACACGTAAAACGCGCCAGGAGGAGAACCACAGCTACTAACATTTACACTGAAGGATTTCACTTTTTAAAGCCCCCTCCAGCACAGTTCCCGGTGTTTGCCGGGCGGAGTGCCGCGTCTCTGGCAGCCGGGCTCGGGGCTCGCTGTCATTGCCGCAGTAGTGGGCCGTGTCTCCCGGGGGCTGCGCTGGATCCGTGCTGGCCTGCGCCTCTCAGGCAGCGTGTCCGTCCCCAGACACGGCTCCGCAGCTTGCCTAATAAGGCCACGCCTGAGCTGACTGGCTGGCTTATAGGTCACCCAGTGTTTACCTTGCAGCCTGCAGCCCTCCTCCGCTGCGGGCCGCCGCCGCTCTGCCCGCCCTGCACATGGGCGCTGCTCGGGGGCTGAGCGCAGCCCCCGCTCACGGCTCAGGGGGACGCGCTTCTGTTTCAGCACAGGCAGCAGGAAACTGTAGCGAGTGCGGGCACAGTTTCAACAACAGCACATTGTAGGACCACCAGACTGAAAAAATAATCAGGTTTCTCACTGCATGGATTGCTCGAAAGTAGGGCAGCGGCGTAGGCATGAACAGCCACCTTCACAGCTCCAAGGCAGCAGACAGGTACTTGTCAAACAGCAGAACCAAGGGAACTAGATGAAAGCAGGGTAGAGATACTCATTTGAGCACTACTATTTAATTATTTATTACTCTTGATCAGTTATGGCGAGATTCACTGCAGTTCAGACAGATGGCTTCAAAAGTAATGACTTACCCTCCACAAAAATAGCTATCCGGCCAAATAAAAAAATTCTTCTGCTGCTGCTTCCCTTGTGATTCAGTCTATTTTCTCCTTTATACCTCTCCTAAAGCAACTTCAAGATGCTACATTTGGATACTGTCCTATCCTCTTTCTCAGCACAGTCTGTGAGGAAAGCCATGAGACCTCTCTGCGGTTAGAGCTGGCAGCCAGAGCAGCACAGGTCACCTCCTACCACAGCACTGCCACGAGACCCCTGCGAGGGGCCACTCACAGTGACCTTTCCCTTCAGGTCAGTACAGACAGTGCATTTACATCCTTCAAACCACCTTGTAACGTTTAAATACCTACCTACTACTACCAGAAATAATGATGTATTTATCACGTGATTCAGCTAGAAAACTCTCTTGAGCACAGGGAGTAAAACCATGATTATCACCCCACCGAAGCAGCCAAGCTACCACAGTTATGTCCTGTTCCTGCTATGAACCTGGGGTTCACACTATTATAATCAAAACAGGTAAAATATATGGCCCATTCGCTCTTAAAATAGTGGATTTAAAAAAACCAAAAAAACAGCTGACAGTTTGTAAGCTTAGCCATTATAATTTTGGGCTGAAGCTGTGCCCAGGTGGACACACAGATCTTGGCTCAGAATTGCTGACTTTCTGCTCAAAGTCTATTCTCACCCAAAATACGCTTCACTTATACAAAAAATGGGGCACACACATTCAAAAAAGGGCCAGTCAGACATGATTACACACAGGTAAGTCCTAAAATAAGCCAACTCACTTTGTGTCCAATTTGCTTAGATCAGCAGTACAGCATGCTCTTATGAATATCAATAATGAATGCTGGAGGAAACTAAACAATACCCACGAATGAGAAGAACTGCTGCTGTGTGTGCATTAGACCTGTTAAGAGTTTTAGGAAGAAGTCAAGATAGCCCTGAACTATGAAAGTCAGTCACATTTCACAGACTTCCAGGCTGGGATGAGAGAAAAGCTATTGGACTTGCACTACTTGCTAGAGGAAATGGGTTCACCCATTCGTTTGAAGTCTCTCCGAATACACACTGACAAATCCAAAGTACCAGGGGAACACTACTTCTCTTAGTTAAAAGGAGAATCTCAGTAAACTTAGGCACATCCAGAAGAGACCACTGATACACTCACAAGTTACAGCTTATTTGACACCAGTTAATTTAGGACCCTTTGTGTAACTGCACACGAGCAAAGGCTTTTGAATGCTTTTATGCTTTCACAGTTTTAATTTTAAATGGGAGATAATGTTACAGCTGACTTTTCTCCATCTTAGCACTGCCATTTTCCATCTTTGCTCACAGACATTATGAATTCTAAGACAGGCTTCAGGAAGGAAATTTGGAAATACAGCAGTTCTCCTCCCCTGTCCTAAAGACGGGGGGAGTAGAATTAAAATTGTTTAATATCTGTATTCTGAATATTTTAAATGCAAAAAGATACCTAAGTGGTAGGGAAGTCACCATCATGAAGAAGCCTGGCTTTTTCACTGCTCAAGACAAAGCAGTTACTGTACTCAGTTAAACCTGACTGGTGCAGAGCTAGAGAGTAAAATTCTGACTGAATTCTTCAAGAACAGGCTAGAAAAGCAATTTCAGCAAAATCTATGCATATCAAAGGTGAGGCTGAAAGAACAGAATAATGGCTCACGTAAGACCTCTGCTTAAATCATGGCTGAAGAATATTTTCCACACTCGGTACCCCAGAGAGGCCACCTCCTCCAGTGACCTTACAAGAATCAGCTGCCACCCCAGCTCTCGGTCACACGAGAGGAAACACATCCACCATGTAATCACCACTTACGTGCTGCAGGCACACATTCACTGAGAAGACAGATGGGGTTTCAGTGAGGTAACGGGGAGGTGTTCTTCTCTGGTATACAGATGGTCAGTTCAAGCTCAAAAGTAAAACATCATGACTTTGTTGAAATGAAATGAAGTGAGCAGAGAAAACAGCCTACAAATGAAAAAACAGGGGCAGTTGCTTGGGGAGCCAAGAGGTTTGTTACAGTCCAGGTTCCCAGAGCCATTTCAAAAGCATACAGGGAACAGCCCCCCAAGGCTGGTGCAATACTGATGCTCATGTGATGGCTGGAAAGAAGGGCTCAGCCACTCCACAGCTTATACTGACATATGGGAAGAGTTCAGATGCATTTGCCCCAAAATTCATCTTCCGAAGACTACGACCACCATTCCCAGACTCCTTTTAGTCTCCCAGCTCTCATCCTTGCCAATACCTCACTTCTGATTTATTTCTGCTGCCTTTTGAGTACTTCCTCCTTCCTTCTGTATCCCATCCTATGGATAATCCCACTGCATTTCTATTCTTCAGTGTTTCCAAATGTACTTCCACTTCTCCCCTGGCTCTTCTCCAGCTCCTACTGCAGATTGTCCCATTAGAGACCCAGCCTCCTCACTGGTTCTCTTAACCCACTTCATTTCATCCCCTCCAAAAACCTGGCCACTTTTTTGTTTTTCTTCCCCAAGAGATTTCAGTAAAGGTCTGTCCAACCTAGCATTTATTAGGAGAGAACTGATCATGTGAAAGTAAGAGGGTGTATTAGTGAGAGCTGAACCAACCACAGTGCACAAAGCTTAACTTCAGCAGCACACTACAGAGCAGGCCAACACCAGAAGGTGTAAGCATGCTGATACTCTTGCAGGTAAATTCCCTCATCAGTCAACTTGTTTGTCCCATGAATAGCATCAAAGGAATGCTGCACTGTTTGAAGAGAGGCACTAAGCATGTGTAATGGAAAGAGACATCCCTTAAAAGAGAGAAAAGACAGGCAGCTTGAACAAATTAAGAGTTGGAAAGAATGGACTCCCTCGATGTCTTGATGGCCGTTGGTTATTACAGTAATACACCAACAACCAGTTATAGAAAGGGGGCTGGACTAGATCCTTGCAAGGCAAAGAAAAAATACCTTGCCTTGCAAGGTATTTGTCTAAAAGTGAGGCTAAACCACTGCTGAGGAATAGTGCATTATCATTAAAATCACAGACACGCACAGCACAATGCTTCCCAGCACAGTGGGACACAGCCCTGTGCCAGGTGATGCTACAGAGTGCTCAGTCCCCTGTCATGTGTGAAGGCAGCCTGATGCTCAGCTGATGTTCAGCGGCCACAGCAGCACAGAGCTCAGGAGAGGCTGCAAACCCAGCAGGGAAATGGGGTAAGTTCTGCAGCAAGCCTTCTCTCTGCCACCCACACCACACTGCCTCCAAACCCAGGACCTTGCAGTTCTCAGGACAAATGAGATGTTGCAAGCTTTGGGGAATTTTGGGGTTCAGGGACCCTAAGAAGCTTCACTGTAAAATGCCCCATCAACCTCACAGGCACCATAAAGGCTGGACCCACAGCCTTTGTGATTCAAGCAATGAAAGGCAGCTGTTCATGAGCTTCAGCACCTTGACAGAGCATGTCCTGGGCAGACACACATGAAATCCATGCACCAAGTTTACTGTCAGCACAGTGTCCTGCCCATGGAGTCTACAGAAAGGTATTCTTATGGCATGAAGACAGTCCTCCTTCCTCCAGCAGGGAGCCTCTGGGAGCCATTTGGGAACTTCATTTCAGCTCACCAGCACTACTGGCATATTTACTACTAAGTTCGATATCTGCATTCCACACAAAGGATTTTTAAGTCCAA
The DNA here is from genome assembly GCA_026261815.1 of Monarcha castaneiventris obscurior. Lineage (NCBI taxonomy): Eukaryota > Metazoa > Chordata > Aves > Passeriformes > Monarchidae > Monarcha > Monarcha castaneiventris. The sequence goes on from JAMPIT010000230.1 coordinate 12,333,620, forward strand.
GCAAGATGCTTGTTTTCCTCGTTGGCTTTCTATACCTGGCCTGAGTTTTAAGTGCTAATGGAAAAGCTGAATATAATACAGTAGTGGAAGAGTTAAGTAATCCAGCAGTTTCTCTAAATGATTTAACAGTTTGTATTGCACTTGAGCATACACACAGATTGCTTTGACTTGAAAAAAATCAAGTTCATAAATAGTCAAGTAAAAAAACAACAACAAAAAAGGCTCAGTGAAGGCTACATTTTAGGATATTCAGACTATCTTGTAAATATACTCTTTGCCAGTGGCTGTAAGTCAAACTGCAGCAGTATTTCAGACTGCCATGGAAAGTATGCCTGCATTAAAACCCAGCCCAAGAAACTTTAAATTCCTGACATCATGTGGCCATGCATGAGATCACTGTGAAAAGCTGCAATATTTTCTTGAGCTCTTTTATTTTTGTTTCCTGAGAAGTTTGAAACCATAATCAGCAGCTTATACCCAAAGTCTAGATGTAAAGTCAGTATAGACTGGAGTGAGTCCAGGAGTTGCATTAGCTCACAGTATGCAGGAAAAGAACAAAATCCTATCCAAGCAGATCTGGAGCACTAGAATGCTATTTAATGAAGGCTGAACAAAACTAGAGGACTCCTCTAGTGAGGACACTATATAGGGATTTCACTTGGAAAGCATAATTTCATTTTTGTAGTCAAATTCTCACTTTCTTCCCTCAAGGGTATGTGTGCATATGTGTGAAAGTATCCTATTAAACAATTTGGCATATGTTAGTTCTCAACTAGTTCCTTTTTTGACAGCTTTTTTTGGCTAAATATTATCATTATTTCTTGCAAGTTATTATGAGGAACTGTGTGAGAGCATCCAGTTTCTAGTATTTCAAGGGTCTGTGGGTGTGTAAAACACACCTGCATAGATATTGGATTTTACAGGAAAAAAAGTTGGCTGGTTGGGATGGGGTTTTTTTTCATCTATTAAGAAAATTTTATGTCAGAATAAACACACAACTCACCTATCCAACATTTTGTCTTGCAATCAGGATGCAAAGAAAAGCAGAAGTCAGGCAAGTTGGTAAGCTTGAAAAATTACATCCAAAAACAGAAAGGCAGGGAGGAGAAAAAGGAGTAAACTGAGGGATGCCAAGGTGAACCAGCTCCAGGAATGCCAGAAATCTACATTTAGTGTGGACTGCTCTCCTGTTTTGTTTCAAAAGTTGTTTATCTGTGGAAATCATACTGTTAGTTGTATTTCTTTTTTGAATGGGTGAAGCAAACCTCTGAGGGTGTTCCATGATCACTACTTTGTGGAAAATACCTTAACAGGAACATCCAATAGCAAACATTGTTAAATACTGTAACAAATTTATCCCTCACTACACAAAAATAAAACTAACATTTTATTTCTATTTCCTTATATACAGGGCTTAAATGCTTCTGTTCACTGGCTCTTTTTTCCTCTTTAATATCCTCTATTGTGAGAAAAATAAACAAGTGTGGGCTCCATACAGAATTTTTCAGTTTTTAAATTTGGAGACTGCAACAGGCTTTTTGCTTCCTTTCAGTTACCCTTATGAAGAGATAGGGGTTGGAAAAGATCTCAGAACAGATTTGGGATCCAGTTGTGTCAGAAGAATATATAGTTAACCCATTTCCATCTACTGGAATTGCTTCAATTAACTTGTTTCCCCTTCCCATTTTTAATCCCATCAAGTGTTATGCCAGCTAATTCTCTCTCTTTCCAAGCGCTGGTATTATTAATTAATCAGAATGGAGTCCTATAAATACTCTTATTTCAACTTTATAGAGCACGCTGGCTACCTCTGCCATAAATAAAAGCTACTTACACAATGTGCAGCCAATCTACAAAGGCCGTATCTGTTAGAACTGAGCCATCACACTCCATTAAGCCCCAGTAGATGACAGTTTTTCGGAAACTTGTTCCACACCACGTATCAGTCTAATACTGCTACTCCTTTTTGGTCAAGTATTAAAACAATGTATTAGTTTTAGCTTCTGATATTACCTTCCCTATGAACTTGCTACAGAGAGGCCATACTCAATAGCACCAATCCCTCAAGACCAGTCTTAGGGTGATCTGGTGTCAGGATATTTCCTGAGACTCATTAGACAGGTGGTAATACTGCTAAAGTGGTAGTGGTGGAGGGCATTCACAACTAATTACAGGTAAATTCTTGACAAATCTGAGAGCAAACCACAAAAACCTTAGTTCCATGTGACCGAAGACTTATGTGACACAAGCACCCCATGAAAGGGATATTTTAACATACTTTATGCCATATCCTACAACATCAAAGATCATAGAAGATGCTGCAGTCTCTCCCTCAGTATACCCCCCTTGCTGTGTAACTGCTCCCAATACCTGACAACGTTTTTCAAATTGTTGGTTCAGCAGGTTGGAAGAAGCTGTTTTCTGGCAGAGAAAGACAAATGCTAGCATAGCTACACCCCTTCCTGGCAAGTCATTTATCTGAATTAGATTAAGCTTTTCTGACCTCCTCCACCTACCCAGGGCTTGGGTTAAATTCCAGGGTTACCTATCCAGCCCCTGCCATACTAACAGGACACAGCTGAGTAAACAGCTCTGCCCTGCTAACATACAGCAGTGGGACTCAGAAAAATGAACCGGCTGGTTCCTGGGACTCCTGACACCACTCCAACAGCATCAATCGTTTTGACCATTATAACTGATAGTGAAAGTCAGTCTTGCATGATAAAGGCAGATACTATAACTTTAAAATACACACAGAGGTTAATTTAGAGGGCATTTGTACAGACAGCCCATCAAACATAACTAAGAAGTCAGATGAGCAAGCGAAAAGATTGTGACTTCTACTTTAACATATTTAATCTGACATTGATTTAACTATAATATTTATCAATTTAGGATACAGCACAGCAGAAAAACATTGAAAAGTTTTTTCTAAAGAGTACCAAATAGTTCTCCTCTGCTCTCCACAGTATACAGTATACATGTTGACAGTGAGTGCATCATCAGATCTGTACTGAAACCACATTGATAACACAACCTAATTCAAATCTTAGAAATAGCACATTGCCAACTCTGACAGCAGCACAAGTAAAGCATCTGTTATTCTACAAAGCCTTGAAACCTTTTTTTTTAAGCATTTCAACTCTGAATTTGGCTTCTGCTTGAGGAAAAGAATCGGTTTTTAAAAAGCTGACTAGCATTCAGGGCTTTTTGTTAGAATAGATTTGATCAGATTTTAGAAGTAAATACTTTGTGCTTAAAAAAACCCAATAAACAATAGAGGTTTAGTGTTTTGTTTCTTTTCTTTCTGCCATTATCTATACAAATATGAATTGGGTGTTAAGTAACTTCTTAAGGTAGCAGTGTAGGCTAAGGATGGCAACCTGTTGACAAAGAATGCCTGAAACTAAATTTGTCTGATAAAGTTCCTTTAGATAAAACCAGCTATTTGTCTACAAATGAGTGATGTGGCAATCATGATTCTCAAATATCCTACAAAACCAAAACCTTACAAAGAGAGGACAAATAACTAAAATTTCCTATCCCAAAGATACTGAGAAGGGTCATGAGCTCGTCAGGTACTGGTTTTATAGCCTCCCCCTGTTTAACAGGCTGTGAAGTCCTTATCTCTTTCTACAGTGTAACAATCATCTTCTCACTCTCCCCCCTCCACTGAAGGAATATCATACCAGCAAGCTCATCTTTGGCAGTTCAATGCATGTCTGATTAAACAGAGAAGTTTTTCATAGCTTCTGTTTAACCTTGAAATCTGCTGCTTCTATTTCAGACCTGATGAAGTGCTGGTGTGCCTGCAAGCTTGGCTCATTTTTTCCCCCCATACCAGCTGGTCTAATAAATTACCTCTTCCTAACAACTCATGTTAGCTATGTCCTTAGATAATACACAGCTAAACACTATTACGCCACTTCAAACTTGTATTTAACCATGATAGAGAGTACTGCTGGCTTAAGAAATAATAAAAAAACCAAAGTCACCCAAACTACTACCTTGCATTACAGGTAGTCATTTACCTTCCCCACTCACCACACAGATGAGTGTTTATATGCGAGGGTTTATATGCGAGGTTTATATGCGAGAAAAGGATCACTCTTAAATGGTTGCCAGGAACATGAGCATTTTCTGTTTAACCTGCTCTAAATGTATAATAAAATATATAGACTGGACATTTTAATAAGTTTGGGGTGACTCAAGGCCTGATGGTTAGGTTCCCAAACTGCCTGCCAGAAAGCATGAGTGTAAAACATGCAGTTTGTGCGATTTAAATTTTAAAGCAACTTTTTCACCTAATTTGAGAAAGAGAAGGCGGGGGGGAAGGAGCAGTTTGTTGCAGATAAATCACCTCATTTCAATCCATGGGTAAAAGGTCCTTTCTTTAAGGTCTGGCAGTTGGAGGCTTAAATCCCGTTTCAGACATGCCTTTATTTGGAAACAATGCGGGAGCAGGCAGGGCAGGGCTTTTTCATAGATGCTGCCTGGCCACATGCAAGCTAGCAACAACTTGGCAAAATGAGTGGCAGCTCTGCACAATCAATACAGCCATATGCTCCTTGACCAAAAAAAACCAAGCGTGGAGTTTACGGTTTGACAAAGCAAACAAACAAAACCCCTTTGTAATTGCTTATTAATCATTAACGGAAAGAGGCGAAGACCAGAGCTCCTTATAAAACCTGCAAAGCTCAAGGCTCACACAGCTACACTCCTTGGGACACGCATTGCCTGTAGCACAGTGCTATCTTCAGGGCTGCCGTGTACCTGCTCTGGAGCACAAGAACCAGCTCCAGATCAGAGGGGAGAGTCATGTCAAGGCACAGGCAGCACTGGCCATGAATGGGAGGGGGACAGGAGCTCGCTGAAGTGCTGGGAAAAAACTCCCTGTAAAACTCAAACTGCACACCATCAGTGTACCAAAACACAGGAATTCGGGGCAGCTCCCATGCTGGTGTTTGTGCTCGGCTCTTCCTGGCAATACCTGCAAGATGGCTCCTTGAGATCACATCCCCCCTCTTCCCACAGACAGGGAGAAGAGACTATTTTTACACAGCCGCTGACCACTTTGACAAAAATAAATGGAAGTAAAACTTGAGGCCAGTCATCTTCCTGATACTCCTATCTCCCAGGGGCTTCGGGAACATTAGCGGCAGAGGAGACCAAGTGAGAAAAGCAGACCCTAAGAATTTGAAGTAATAACCTGACCTCAAGCAAAAGATCAGGATCTGCTTGCATTTTCTTTCTCCACCCTGCTTCTCTCACACCAAGAAACACTCTCAGCTAGAAAAGCTGACATATCTTCAGAAATTTTTCTTTTTCTTTTGGAAAAAGAGATTCCATTAAGTTCCATTCAGGTTTTCTTCCCTACCTTCTTCCTCTCTTGTGTTGCCAAGGTCAGATACAGGAACCAGACAAAAAGGCATGAAAGCAAAAGAGAAAGAGGAGGTATCTATTTAAAGGTACTTTCATCCCCTTCAGAAAAAAACTTTTGTTCCAGAAGTTCACATTCTGCACAATCTTTAGCTTGCTGTATTCCCTACACTCCTGAAGCGTTGGCTCAGGGCTGTTGAACTGAGGAAAAAATATCCACATCACTGCTGATCCTAGCACTAGTGCTGGGTGGACCACCACCACTAAGCCAGTCTCTCACTTCCAGCCTTCCCAGACCACAGTGGTCAGAGAAACACCTGGCTTCTATGATAGGAACCACTCGTATCCATCCTCTGATGGACAGTCGATATGATAAAGAAGGGGAAATACTTATTAAAATATTATTTTGCTAAGGAAAAGCCTAGATTTCCGACTAACAAGGTTTTTCTTTCCAGTGGACAGATTTGTGATGAAGGTTTGGCATCTGTTCAGTTCTTCCTCTGTGGCAAGTAACTTTGCTGTCTCCCGCATGGATGCAATCAGCACAGCTTTGGCTATGTGCATGTGACATTCAAAAGCCTCTCATCCACAACAGTCTTGAACTTTGTTTTCCATCATGAAATACATCCTGCAGATGTATATTTTTATTTTTCCACCTGATCTCGTGTATAGAGGCCACATTGTTAAAGCATCTTTAGTAAGCAGGAAGAAGGTGGGCAGGAGAAAGTTTCTGTGGCACAAGTCCCTCTTGTAGGAAAAGGGCTCAAGACTGAGCAGCGTGGAAGAACTCATGCTTACTTAGTCATGCAAACTGCAGGATTAGGCAAGTGATAAATATGCTTTCCTCTCAGAGGGTTCTGAAGGCCTCTGTCAAAAAGGCAGTCTGTGTTTCACACCCAAAGGCAGACACTGCCTCTTCAGTCACTCTACAACAAGGGCTGCTGAAAGCTGAGGTTAATAACAGATTTTCCTTCTCTCAAAATTACATCACATCTCACTAAACATTACCAATTTCCCTTTGCACTCCCAGAACTGATGAGAGCTCTTGTATTATTTCTGATAAAGTATATTTTAAAATTTAAGACTTTTTGCATATTCATGGTCACAAAGCATCTCTATTAGACTTACTGACTGCTGAAGAGTTGCCTCTTCAGAAGAAATATTTCAATTTCAAAGCAAGTGGGAATGATTTTCTAAATTATCCTAAACCTTAAGAATCTATTTAACACGTTCTGAGATTCACAGTTGTTTTCAGGCCTTTTGCTGGGATTTAAGAACTTTTTCATCTATGTTTACAGTGGTTTTTTCAGCTGTTTTTTGACCAAACCAAATTAATTAGTTTGGTTTAGATTTTAATTTTATACAACACCTAAAAAAAATTTCCAAGAATTATTTTCTTTTTCTTCCTTCTACAGATTGTGCTATTTAAAGGGTCCTGTGGAACAAATTTTGACTTGAGAAACTCAAAATTTGCTGTTGAGAAACAGCAATGTGTTCTTCCTTTTCACCCTTTCTATTTAAGAAAGGAAATATTATTAGAAGTGGAACAGTAACACTAATTTCAGTAAGACCCTACCATTTAGAACTTTAACCACCTGATTCCGGGGTAGCTATAATCACGTTCAGTAGTTTTGTCCATTGCACTACTACAGTGCCATAAGAAGAATCACAGAATATTCTGAGTAGGAAGGGACCCACAAGGGTCATTGAGTCAAACACTAAAGTGAATGACCCATACAGGGTATGAACCCACAACCATGGTTATTAGCACCATGCTCTAACCAAGTGAGCTAATAAATATGAGGGATTGGCATTGGCATTTCTCCTGAAGTTTAATCAATGCTGTCAAAAAATGCAATAGCAACTGATTGCTACCTTGAGCAAGTAAAGTTAGTGAAGCATCAGTATCCCCTGTAATAAGGCTGGTGAACAATACAGATTGTATATAACAATTGTCAATTTTCAAGAGAGTCATCACAGCAGGGCAGCCCAGCCACCTTATGACAAGTGAACAAGTTTCTGAGCCAGAAACTGTTATCAGTTCAGTGACAAAAATAAGCTCAAAAGACATGAACAGCAACTCAACTACTAGAAGCTGATTTATTTCCACAGTAGCTGGATGTAAATACTTCCTCTTCCCTGCACTGCTAGACTTTCAGTTCTAGGAATATATTAAGAGATTGAGAACCTACATCCAACACTATGGCTCCTTCTGCTTGTTGTATTGTTTAAAACTATTGTGAGAGTATGTTCAGCCTAGTTAGCCAAGAATTTTACCATGTCTATAATTAACGCTGGAATCTGACATCATCACCCCCTCTCTTAAAATTTTAATAGCCTGGTTTATGAATACTAATTTGCCAGCCCTACACTTCCAGGGCTTTATGAAAACCCAATGGCATGTCAGTGCTCAAAGAGGTTCTATTATTTCTGCTTCTTCCTTAGCATATTTATTACAAGTCAGAAAGTGCATCAAGCCTGCAGTTGGTCCAACCATCTGGGTCGTTTCGTAGAGATGAAGTGGCACAGCAGACACTGAGTGCTGCTGCTAAGGGTGCCTGTTAATCCCTCCAGTGGACATGGTGCTTCTCTACAGGCCCCATTGGTTCTAGGCTATAAAAACTGTTTCTCCCTTATCTCGTCCTGTTTCTCTCCTCCTACATGCCACTGCAATTACAAGCCAAGCACACGACAGCCATCCCTTCAAAGGCTGCTCCTATGCAAGAGAACAGTCACCCAAACCACGGAGTTTATCAGATGTGTACAGGCAATTATTCCCCACAGTCAGCTTGTTTCAGCAAGTGCTACAAGTCAGGTGGAGGTGGCACAGTGCAACAGCTAAACAGAGTTTGTGACACTTTGGTCCATTACCAAGAGGCATAAACAGTTCTTCTGTATCCAAATGGATAATTTGCTTGACAGCTTTCTGTGTTTTCCAAATTGTGACAGTGCTGATGTTTTAGGCCACTGGCTTGGACATTACTGTATGTTACAGACACATGACCCAACCATCCCCAGATGTGAAGCATCTCCAGCTTTAAAAGGAGAGCTCAATAAAAGTTCATAGTGCAGGTAGATCAATAGCTCTTATGAATCTGACTATGGCAACAAATATTTAGAGCACAGCATGTAAGGAATGTGAAGTTCAAGGCTACATTTAATGCATTAAACCAGGTGTGCATTAAGCCAGAAGCTTCCTACTAATAATCATGCAAACTGCAAAGCAAAACTAGAAAGCCAAATGGTGTCATTTCTTCAATGTATTCCTTAGCTATGTTTCTCCTTTGTCAGCAAAGAGGCAGCTCAGCAAAGCTCAGAACTACTTTTGTCACTTCCTGGCAAAACAAATTTAGTTAGAACTTTCTGAAGTTATTGTCAAGCCTTACAACAATTTATGCAATTATGTGATTTTCCCCTCAGCACCACTGCTTCAGAACAAACAAGGTAAGAGGTATGATCTGTCATAAATGAGCATTCCAAGCTTCTGGTTTCTGTTTCTGCTCCAAATATTTATGGAACAATGAAAAGCTCTCAATCTGGAAGTGTAATTTCCAACAGTACCATTTGGCAAATGCAATATTTAAAGGCATCTCCAAAGAGAACCTGTAGACTACTCAGCAGGAAAAAAGAGAAGACAAATGTAAATAAAGAATAACAAGTAATAAAAAAATATATAATCCTTGAAGGGAAAGGGAGGAGAAATTAGAGATCAGCAACTGAAGCAGTGAAGAAAATAGGTCAGAAGTCCTGAAGGATGTAATCATGATCCTACTTTAAAAAGGGAAAGGCTAAAATTGTGACTGATACGATGGCCTATGGGCCAATCCAGAGAGTCCGAAGTGCCATAAATAAAATGGCTTTATAGAACATCATCACTTGCAATTTTTCACCTGATGCTTCCTCTGGCTCCCAGGTCACAGTTTTGGCCAGAGACTGGTGTTTGGGAAGACTATTGTAAATTCTTACCAGAGCCTGGGGGAAAGATCTGCACTACAGGCAGTCCTGGACACCGGTCAGGGTACAGCAAGCACACATCACTGTGGCTGAATTACACTATTTCTGCCTTGCTTCTGTAGAGAAACCAGCTTATCCAAATAAGCTGGTTTGTTTTTTAGCTTCCTAGCCTTCTTTGGGGAGGGAATAATTTATGCTGTGTCTTCAGAACACAAAGACCTATTGTCAAAGTCACAAGCTGCCTGTTTCCCCTAACTGGGAGAGATCCTTTGTCACAGAGGGGGAAGGGGAACATTTCACTTGTATGGGATCTCCTTTGGAAGCAGAACGTTCTTTGTTTCTGAGTTTTTTAAAATTATTATGATTATTTTAAAAAGCTACGGAAGTTTAAAATAATTTACTTCAAGAACCTCTGAGCCAAAAGCTTGACTGTTGCTTTGCTAAGAGCTCCAAAAGTAGGTGAAAAAAATCCAAACTGAGTCTGGCCTGCAAAACTCTACCACCACCATCAACCCCCTTTATTTATTTATTTTTAGGGGCTTGCCAGTTAAATATCTAGCCTGCAACAAAACCAGGTTTGGGTAGCTGTCAACCCTTAAAGCTAAACAGCTACAACACTTGGCAGGTGGTTTTAAGAAAGACTTAGCTACAAAGAAAAACATGATAGGCTGGATAAAGCTGAATGCCCAATTTTTTTTGGCACCCAATACTCTTGTAGGATATACAGCCATGTTGGCCTGCTTCAGGGTCCTGAATTATGTAAATATTTCCAAACATTTTGAGCCTGTCTGCCTTGCTGGACCACCCACAGGGAGTACAGCTTGATGGCCATGGGAACAGTATGACCAACTACACTGTTTTTTACTGAACTCCACTGAATACACTTAACCTCCAGTGAACTGACAAAATTACTCCTCTGTGGAGGAAGATCCACACGTCTGCCCAGCAGGAGATGCAGTAAGGCATCCTTTTGCAGGCAGAAGGGCACATCTCAGCTCCATCGGCTCTCATGGTTAGGTTTTGCCCATCAGTTTAGGAATGTGCAAGGGCCACACTTGTGCTTTGCTCCCCTGCTAACAGTGAAAGTGCTTAACACAAAAATCTGTGCTTGTGGAAGCAACACAGACACCAGAAGACTTCGTGGTAATTCAACTAATTGTTACACATCACAAGAGAGAAGCAATTCAGAAGTGTTAATCAGCCTGAAGCTCATTTCAATTCAAACAGTTCATTAGACTCTGAAGTTGAGCAGCAGGTTGTTGTTTCACAGACTGAGTCAAAGATATGAATAAGGAGCAAAATGCCCCCAGGTACCGGAGGAGGCATCGTCTGGGTACAGGTCATGTAAGTGAAGTCATGTTGAGAACGAGTCATTTACACCTCCTAGGGTGTAATCCCATGATGCAATACTTAGATTAAATCTTAGACTATTATCCCAGCATATCAACCCTGTCTGCTCCAGCAGAGGTGTCTGAAGATCCTGTTTAAACCAGCTCTTTTATCCAATCAAGGCAGTAGAAACAAAAACATGAGAGAGCTCCTCTCGTGGCTCGTGGGGATGGTGCTGGGCAAGGCCAGGAGTTGGACTCTATGATCCCAGTGGGTCCCTTCCAACTCAGCTTATTCTATGATTCTTAAAGTGCTTCTGAAGATACCTCTAACTTTCCATCTCAAAGCCTGGTCCCTAATTCTTGGTCTCTCTCAACTCCTGCTTCTCTCCTCTCTGTCTCTCCAAAGTCTTGCACAAGGAGCAAGTGGCTGCTGTGGAAGGCTCCTCATGACGCCAGGAAGTACAAGAAAGGTAGCCTAGTAGTTCTTGATCTATCTGAAGTGTTTGCTGGGAGGATTATGCATGGAGTCACTTTTTCCCTGACAATTAATTTCCATGGAGTTGTGCTCTCATGACATTTCATTTTCTGCATTCAGTCTCCCACAGGCACTGGAAGTCACTCATAAAATTCTACTCAATTACTGGCCCCTAGGTTTAAATCAGAAATACTAGTCCATTTAATATTTCACTAGAAATGTGCTACTTCTGTGCTGGCTTCAAGCTGTAAAGTTCCTGTGATATCAAATATAAGTCTTTCATAGCTGCATTTCAAAATGATGCCCAAATTCTACTTATATCTGTTTTTACCCAAGTCCAAACAACCCAGTACAGGCAGTATATGAGCTTTGGTCATTCAAGACAAGAGTTTACTTATATATCAAAAGAAAGGTGCAGAACTACCTAATTTAAAAAGAAGACTGTTCAGACTTGAGACCCTGTGACACAGAGGCAAGTAGATCGTGGGCAGTTTTAATACTGGACTAGAAGACACAGCAGTAGACATGGTCCAAGAATCAATACAGTGACTTTAAAAAAAAAAGAGAAATTCTCTTTTGCATAAGAATATTAGCCCAACACTAGCACAACACATTTTCCTACCCATCTTACCATCGTTTGCTTAAGTCTCTAAATCAAGCAAACTGAGGCCATCATGAGCACAGTATGATAGACCTTGAATCACAAACATTTAAATGTTGTCATCCCAGCTGATGAGGTGAAAGCAAAGCACTGAGGAACCTCACAGAGCTCACAGGCCTGCCAGTTTTTGTGTCTTCTCTTGCCATCTAACCTGAGCAAACACAGTGTTCCCTACTCACCTGTCCTACATGCTCACTCCCACACTGAATACCTCTTTTCAAACCCTGACTCTTCCTCTGCTGCTAATTCAGCACCCACGCTGACATAGCCATGGTGAGCAGGTCTGGACAGCCCACAGGGCTTGAGAGGAAGTGGAAAAAACTTCTGACAGAGCAGTTCCCTGATCTGTGTGGCCATGTAGCCAACTGATGCTACTGGAGAGAGTGGTTCTGGAGCAAACTGGGAATGGAAAGGCAAGTGGGAAGGATTCCTAAACTGGTATTTTGCAAGCAAGGTTGCCATTTCCACTATTCCTATCTGCCAATCCAAACCATCACCTGCCTAAAGTAGTCAGGAGAACAAGACTGGTAACCCTGGACTTAAACATTTGCAGGAACACGATCCAGTAGGTGTGCTGGAGTGTCTAACATAGGAGGACAGCAACCATCATTCCTGACAATAGTCAGAAAGGATCCAATTCCCTATGCCTTTACAAAAAAATGAGATCTAATTTTGAAACTTATCCACCTGAAGCCTGAATCCACTCCAAGACAGCCCTAAGCACCAGTCCACCAGCAAATGAATAACAAGGCTGCTCCTGGCCTCTCTTGTTTAAATCAGGGCAGCTATGAAGAACGCAAAGTCTCATCAATGATTTTATGGGGTTTTTCTGCAATTAATAATTCCTATAAATCCTAGCTAGTATGTCTGGAATACATTACTTGCTCAGAGAACAAAATGTTGGACAGAAGTGTCAATACAATGTTTTCGCCTTTGACTTAACCCCTACAAATCCTTATAGCCAGCAAGTACACAGGCCAGATAGCCAGAAACACGATTAACACCGGAAAATCTAAGCCTCTATGACTCACTCTGAGTAAGTGCCAGGATGGATCAGTTTTCTTTGCCCACCTAAACATAGCTCTTACACATAAAGGGTTGTGACTTCATCTAATGACTGAACAGCAAAGGCTTCCAGCCTCTGATCGGAAGAGAATGGCCAAACATTTGCATATATAGGAGCTTCTTTTTAATTTCACAACCCTTTCAGCTCCTTTCAGAGCTCCTCTGATCCAAACACCTATCTCTTATCTGGCACACTAATCTGTAAATGAGCATGCAATCATCAAATCTGTCCTTTTGAGCTCTGATGTACTTCATGACAACCAATTCTTTGCTACTTTTTCAAAGAACTTAACCTAGCCAGGTTTTCTACAGCTTAACCATGCCATTCCTACCTCTGCAAGATCTCCATCTGGACAGGTCACTCCTCAGATACACAGAGCAATCAGGAGCCCTGATGAAGGCTTGGTATAGATTCCTGGACTCCAATCCTGCTGGCACCAGCTCTGAGCCTGCCTGGCCCTTCACTGCACGGCTCACAGCTGCTCAAGGCAGCAACTTGTTTCTGTAAGTGTTTGCCCTTTACAGACACGTGTACACACACATCTACCTGCCTGGTCCCCACTCCTCCAAAATCCTTGGGAGATGTCAAAGGTAGATTTATATGGTATTCCATAAAATTTACCTTTGTCAGCACACACGGTTAGTTCAGTTAGTCCTTATTGTTCTGAATAAGCCAAAAGACCCTTATCCTTTCCAGAACGTCAACAAGGGGAAAAAAAAAAATCAAAGTTGTCCACACATCCAATACAATTTTTGCAAACAGATGTTTCTTCCACAAGTGTTCCGATTGACTCATGTTTTGGGTACAAAACCACTCTAGTCAGTTGAAACACAACTCTAGATGATTGCTATGTAAGCAGAATTGACCACAAGAAAACTTCTAATGGTTTTGTTCGTTCTCAGTACAGTTGTTTGACTGAAAGTGCAACGTTAATTTTTTGCAGAGATACAGTTTCCAGTAATTTCACACATAAACTGACAATGCATTTTGACAATGTTGAAACTGCATCAGTCCAATTACATTTGTAGCATACCTTTACATATCTGTGGACTGATAAACAGAGTATTTTAGTATACAAAGCTCTATAACCAAAACATATTCTGTGCTATTTTTTAAAGTATAGTTTAAGTAATGGAAGTAAAAAAAGGTGGAAAACTTCAGCCTGAGAATTTGGTATTTAAATCTGTAATGCAGCCTTTAAAGACCTGAGTTAATTCAGAGGTATGAAATGAAGTTCCCCATTCTAAAACTCAACCTCCATCTATAAATGCAAAGTTTCCTTACTTGCCAAACCAACACTTACTATCCAGTCAGAATGAAAGGATAGAGGTTGAGCTGTGTTTTCAAAGTGTACAACTGTGTACAATTCACACAGCTTTTGCTGAGTGCAACTCAGGGAGTTAGCATATGTTTTTTGTTTGAAACAGGTTAGTAAAAACTAACTCTAGGGCATGCAGTAAGCTTTACTTGCCTCAGCTTCAAGTTGCTTAGAAATACCAACACTAAAGCCTTGAGTCTGCTTTTCAAATGAATTATATGCTCTGGATGTTTGACTACAGTAAGAAATATACCATTCAAGGTTAGCTTTACTCACTGCAAAAAATAGCTACTTCTCTTCACAAGGACGAGGTAAAAAAGTGTAATCCAGTGCTGCTGAAGCAACAACTGTATTGGCTGCTCAGCTCCAGCTGCCTGTGTTAAAACATCTGGCATTTTTTTTTAATTGGAACTGAAGGCAGGCAGGTGTTACAATGACTGACACCAAAGCCAAGTGAACCCAGGTCTCAACTCCCAGACCTAACTTGTGGCTACTGGGGTAGCCTTACCAAACCCTAGACACTGCTGGAATGCCAACAGCTGCCTGAAACGCTGCTTTCAGTAGGATTTCACCTTGCTTTCAGGGCCAGTTGCCACTTAAGGGAAAATGACACTGAAATACTGTCCATTTTTCGCTCTAATATAAACAGTTGGGGCAATTATTTTCTAAGAGTTACAGAGTTATTCTAGCTGTCTCTAAGGCTTAACTGGGCTTCTTGTCAGAAAGGGCAAGATTGAAAAAGTCACATGTGAAGCACATATGACTTGCATATTCTCTAGATCATTTGGTGCAACTGTTTTGAAACATTAATCCACTCCTTCCACAGAGAGCTGACAGGAGACAGTGCTACCTTTGTTATATTTTAGGGAATGGACAGTAATTTTGTCTAAATCTAAGGCTGAGATAACAGAGCAAGAATGAAATCCTGCACATCTTTGCTGACAGCCAAGAGTCTTACAGGTATAAGCCACAAGGAGCACATTTGGCAGTCATTAACTTCACAGAAACTTTATTTACTTCTCACAGTACTTTGGCACACAGTCTCTGGACTAACACCTGAATGCAGACCCTTTGTAACAGACAGTGGTAACAGCATGGCATTTTTTGGTGTCAGACTGCTCAGTTCTGTCAGGAAATTGCACACTTCCTCCATAATGGTCTGATGGAGGCTCAAGTTGCTTTAGAAATGTATCTGGCCTTAAATATTATTACATATGATGCTTGATGTCCAAGTTCCTCGTGATTTTTTTTTGTATACATGAAGAGAGACATGCCTGGAAAACCAAATTATTTTAATCTGGGTCTTTGAAAATTGACTTTACAGATTTTTTTTTTAAAACTCTGAACTGGCATCTTTAGAGCAAAGAGACCATTTCATCAACTAAATCCAAATAAATCAGCAAAGAGTTAATGCATAATTGCTGCATCCTCTCTACTGAAAGACTCCCTTCAACACACCACCACTTGAATCAGTGACATCAGAAGCATTTTTATCACCAGTTACCCAATGCATTCTTATCTGCTTAAGGCAGATTCCAAGTAGGACATGTTTTGCTCATTAAAAATCACAACCGTCCAATCTCTCTATTAACTCTAAAGTGTCTAGTTGGGAATACAGCAAAACCAGGGAATTAATAAGGTGAGACCATTGTGCATGCTAATTCCTTTGCAGGCTCACTGTTCCCCTCCAGGAGTCAAATGGAGGCTTCTCCATGGAGAAACAGAAGACAGAAGCTTTTACATTCAGCAAGAAAAACACTGCAGACTGCAAGGCCTCTGCAAAGTGAATAATCTCAGCCACCCTGTTACTGCAAACTATTCCACAGCTTTTGCCTCCTGAAAATTACAGTGGAATTTCCATCCACAACAGCCAACGCATTGGAGAACAAACACGAACTCAGACAATGGCAATTTAAACTAAATAAGCTTGTGCAATTTTCTCCTCTGTTCATTATATTAATGGTTTCTTGGACAAGAGCTGATCTTTTGAACATGTTCTAAGAAAGTAAAACGACAATGATACATTTAAAAAACCCCAAAACCACAAACCACAAATTCCCCACATTCTTAATCACCTTTTGCATAAACAAATGTACTAAACTATATACAGCTTTCAAACCACTTCATCAACATAGAGACAAGAGAAACCTCAGCTCATATTGTGTTATGATGTGTAAGACAGACACTTTCCAAACAGAAAACTGGCAAAAGACTCCTCTGACCTGTCTAAATGTCTTGGTCACAAGTGGCTCAACTCCACCATCTCCGGGTCTACCTGGGCTCACTGTGAAGGAAAAATATGCACTACCATTTTACTTTTCCTCTACCAGATAGTTTTGGGGAGTTCTGTGTAAATTCACAGTGTGATCTTTCTTCTTGGTATAAAAAGTAAACACAGCATAGTTTAAAGACAGATTAAAACTGCTTCATGTCCCCACTACCTTTATCCTATATAAATTAGCAAATACAAAAAAATTTAGCAGAGAAGTGTCAAGTGCAAAGCTATAGCACTGCTGAATAAAGCTCAGAGAAATCTGAAATCCTCCTTCCTACTGGAAATTTTTTCCAAAAATGTCATTTAGCAACACAGTAAAGACAAAACAACATGGGAGAGGCAGAATTAACTTTTAAATTGAGATGGGGAAGAAAATTTACCTGTTCTAACAAGTGTAAACCTCTGCTGCACAAAGAGGAGCTGATATTGTTACTTTTCATTAATCAAAATGTTTCCTGCATTGCACTTAAGTCTGAAATTCAAGTTAAGAGCTTCTGCACACTCTGGGGTATCTAACTGCCATATCTGATGTCTCTGTGGTCTGTTTTAAGGCTTTAAGGCATTGACACCTTCTAGCAGGTTTACAGGAACACAACAGGCATGTTAAAATGGTGGAGCATTTTATAGCAACTTGCTTTTTAAAATATAATTAGCAAAGGAAAAGAAAATCAGATCATATAAAAAGGATGCCTGTTAAAAACACTAAATTTATTGTAAGCAATGTAAAAACATTTAAAAGTCAGTATCAGACTGAAGTACACATCTCTATTAAACAATTCAAAAATTAAGAAGCTGTCTGAAGGAGTATATTGATCAGGCAGTTTCTTCCTAACCCTCACTGCTTCTGCAGATGGAAGGATTCAATCTCCTATAAAATATGCAAATAGAGGTGATTATTTAAATATGTATCTAACAAAGTCTGTGTGAGAAAGATTCACTACATAGGGGATTTTATTCCAGTACAATATTCCGATCCCTAAACTCATAAAGTGGTTTTAAAATAGTAATGCTCCAGACATGTTCTGTCTTCTGGTATTCTCAGGACTAAAACAAAGGTTTATATAATTCAGAATAAAAATTCTAGATCCATTTGACAGACAAATACAGTTTTATAATCCAAATAAAATGGAAGGCGGCCTTAAATTGCTGGTTCCTGAAAGGGAAATTGAGAAGCAGAAATTCTTTTGTCAAGGACACTATTCTTGTGTTTCTGGTGATTAAAATACAGCACCTGGAATATCCTTGAAGCAAGGAAACTCCCCTTCCAATCCCCCTGTCCCTCATGTTCTCCCCCCCCCCCCCATTTAACAGGCTGGAATAAACCCACTGGAATTTCAACCTGACAATGCTGCAAATTTTCTCAAACAAATGGCTCAAGGAGCTGCAGGAGAGGAAGGTAAAACAGTGCCAGTAACTTCTACCTGTGGTGTCCTGGTAGCGTTTAAAACTAAGAGAATGGAAAGTTGGAGGAAGCTTTCTTCGGAATGCTCCAAGTCTCAAAATAGAGCACAGTACTCACATGTATTTATAGAACTTTTTAAACACAAGAGAAAATTACCACTGAAAAGTTTTGTTATTATAGAAGTGTTCTTATAGCCGTTTGTAGTACTGTGGCTAAGGTTAACATAATAAAACTGAAAAAGAAAAGAGAAACACATCGCACAAACCAACCAGTGACAGGACTTTCCATTCATAGCAGAGTGAACTCATCTTCTAAGCAAAACCACGAGAATAAAAACTCAAAATGCCTTAAGGAAGGCTGAAGGGCTGGCATGCACAGGCTGGAATAAACCCACTCACATTTCAACCTGACAATGCTGTGAATATTCTCAAACAACTGGCTCGAGCAACTGCGTGCAAGCTCCCCGAGTGAGGTGCTACTTACTTCAGAATCCTGTAAAAAATCCACTTGTCTGCCTTTACACAAAGAGGACAGAAAGAAGGTACAGATGCAGCAAAAGGGGTCAAAGTCTTCTCAAAATAGTTACTGATAACGCCTGAAGCTCTCTTTGGCCAAGTACTTCATAATTCTTGTTTTAAAGAAGTTTCTCGCGTCAGCTAAGATTCTTTTCCCAAGGACCTAACACTCACCCGCTCAGAAAACAGAAAAGTGACTTCACAAAAGTTACCAAATATCAACATGCATGGCTGGCAAGTACATGTGCAGTCAAGATGATTCAGATAAGTCAGATAAATTTAGAACAGCGCTTTCCTAAAAGCATGCGTTCACCAAATGCAGTAAATATGCAGGAGCTATATCCAAGTGCTGATTCCAAACATCAGAGCAAAAAATTTATTAGTGAAAATCTCCTTTTAAGAGTTCGCTGCCATCTGAAGTCCTCAACAGTGTTATTCCTTGATCTGCCTTTAGTATTTCCATCCATCACTGGATTTATCCACATAAAAAGCTATAGGCGCTCCAACCTCAGAGGACTAAGCCAAATGCAGTGTAGCAACTTCACATAGGACCAGCCTTTTATGGTTGGAACAGTAGAGCTTTGATACAGCTAATCTACCATAAATAGCTCTTGAAACTCAGAAGGATCAAATCAGCTGTTGCAACAGCCCCAGCCTGTAGCTGCTTCAAATCCAATTATACAGTCAACTCTGTCTTGCAGCTCTCCCTTTCATTCCCTCCATCCAAAACAGTTTTAGTCCTCCTCCTGCCAGAAATTAGAACCTGCTAAGGCAAACAAAGCAGAATCAAACCCATTAAATAAATTTTGAAACAAATGCACAAGTATTCTTAAAATTACCTTAAGGAAGATAAGTTTTATTCTCTTAAAAAACAGCTTAAGCATTTGATGCCCATAAAAAAGGAAGTTATGAGTCCTGACTTACAATGCAAACACATAATTTGAAATAAGCAAACAGTTCCAAGAGCAGCCAGCACAGTTTTAAAAGGTGGGTGAAACTAAGCAGATAAACTTCGTGGAGCACTACCCATGTCCCACATTAAGGCATAAAGCACTGTATTGCTAGCATATTTTTTCTGTAACCTAAATACACTTGAGAAGTACTAGAATACCCTGTTATAAATCCTTGAATTACAATGTTTCCTTTCAGGTAGTTATAACCATTTTCCCACAAAGAAGTTGAGAACTATAATTTGAGAATTCTTGAAGAATTAAAAGCTTCCAAAATATATGTTTACTAACCATATAAGTTGGTATAACTGAAAATTACCATCAGGACTTCAAGAGCATAATAATTACTGAGAAACCAGTGAAGAGACATTGTTCTGGAAAAAAAAAATCAGGTTTGGATCCAATGAAACATAGGTGAGTAGCACTGTCTTCATGGCTCACCTCACAGTGCAAAGAAACAGTGCATAAGGGAAGTACGTAAGTATATGCAAATAAAAGGTATTTTTTCAACCATATATTATTAACAACCCACCAGTCTTTCCAAAACATCACATCCCAAAACATCAATTACTCCAGTGCAGTACATGAACTCTGGTATTTCAACGGGGAAGGAATGTTTTGTGGGCAAAGTCTGTATCTCTGTCTCCTACAAGGACATAAATTCTGAACATTGCCAGGGGATCCTCCTAAAATACTGGGCAGGACATCTACATCTAGGCATCAATCCTTCTTACTCAAGCAAGGGTAGAAGAGGATTGACAATTCCCAATACACAAGCTGCTTTAAGGGCCTCTAGAAGCTACTTTAACAGAAGGCCAAAATACAAAAATCATCATCTTCTACTTAAAGGAAAATTGTCAGCCACCCACCATCTTATTCATCTTCGTGCCTGTGTTAAATTTTATCCTCTCAGTTAAAGAGCGTGGGTTTTAACTGATTTGCAAAGCATGTAACACACCTTGAACACAAAAGGAGTCACTTGTTGCCTACAAAGACAATAACAAAACAACCTCAATTGAGTATGGGTAGGTGAAATGAACTTGTTTGCTATCTCCACTAAATTGTGCAGGAAGAGCCCAGGTGGATCACCTTCTGGAAGTCTCAGTAAAGTCAAAGAGCTGTAAGAAGGCACAGACTGTTTTCTCTTTAGGACCTAGCAAATGCCCAACTGAATCAATTCAGATACATGGGAGACAGTGAGCTTTTCATTAGCATGGAGTAAACTCAGCATGTGACAAGTAGATAAAACAGACCAGCAAGATCTGCCTAAGAAAGTTTATCACGTTGAATAGAGCTTGTAGAACATGTCACATTATGCTTTTGCATTGTGGTGAAAAAACGTAGCTGAACCAACTGCTGACAGAAGTTCAACAGAGCTCTTAAAAATGCAGCAGGCATGCTTGCAGCTGGTACACAGAAAGAGCAGCCGAGAGCATTCTGCCACAGCACAACCACTGGTGCTTTATGCCCTATCCATAACCATTAAAATCCAAGGTCTTTTATTACTGTGGAATTTGAAGGATGCAAGTTATGACATGGAAACACACCCCCTCTCTAGAAGCAAGACAGGGATTGCTTGTTTCTTTTATAGAAACCACTCTACATTCATTCTCCATATCACACGAGAAACTATGTTGAAGATTTCATGTTTGTATCTAATAAAAAAAAACCCTGCATGTGCTTTTTCATGAGCACAGGCTTCCTTGACTATAAGCACATAAAGCAGAGCTGCATACCACAGAAATACAGCACTTTCTTCCTCTTCTTCCCCAATACAAAATTTCTGTAAACACAGTGTAGAAGAAGCCACAGACAACACATTAGTTAACCACTATCCCTTTACAACAAGCCTGAGATCAAGAGGGTATCTTCCAGACACTATCAGCTCTATCTCATAAAAGAGAATGAGACATCATGTACTTCTCAGGCCACAGGTTCTGTCCCAATGAAGACAGAAGCACAAATTAACAGACACATTTTTGATACCAAGGGCTTGCTTTGCTGGAGAGGATATGTGCTTCAGTGAGTAACAGTCAAGAAATAACACCAGGGCAACACACAGTGAAGTGCACACAGCATGCAAAGTCTGGATTAAGCATTCTCTTATTTAACAATTCAGCTTCCCAGTTTACAGATATCTTCTTTTTCAGCTAGGGAGGGAAGGGGAAGGAGAGACTTGCCAGAAAACAAAACCCAGACAAATTTAATAAAAAGCGACTTACCAGCATCCATTGTTAGAATCATGACCCCACTTTTGTGTCCCAGGAAGCAGGAAGCCTTACCCATCCAGTGATTGCGAATGACTCAGAAGGACAGCATGGCTTTGTTTCAGCTTATATCTTCTGGCTCATTCACCCCTCCTCCCGTTTGTGGGATAAAAGTGTTGCCTGTGCCTGGCCATCCCTATTGGCTCAGCTAGGGGAACCTACTCATTTAGCACATTCAAGTTTCTGTGAGAGCCTAAAATGACTCACAGAGGATTTTTTATTTATTTTACCAAAAAAACCCAAACACAAACAACATTAAAAAAAAAACCCCAAACCCAACACAAATACTTTCTGTCTTTCTGGGAGAAGAAATAATTCATTCTTTCACTATCAGACACAAATTACAGTTATTGCCACGGGAATGAACAATTCCCTGCACTCTGAATCAAGGAGGAGGTGGCAAATCAGGGAGGACAGTCCCACAGTTTTCAGTAATCCCCAGTTCAGCTTCATTGTCTGTCCATGGGAATAAAGCCACGTGTTTTGTGTCAAAGCCCATGCCCCCATCCCAGCTTATCTTCAATGCAAACTGTATATAATTCAAAAACTGAGCATCTCCTGGGCTGCCAGGGAGGATTTGCTCTTCCATTTTATTTTTAAGTAGGCAGAACAGTGAAAGATTGTCTTGAAGACACACACCCAGACTCTACAGGTTTAACTCTGCAGCGAGGAAAAATAAGTAATATTTTCTTAACCTCCGGGACTCCCTAGGTGTAATAATTGGTATAATCTAGGCTCTGCCTGAAGAATTCGAAAAACTGTTACAATTTATTTGTGAGCCTCCTCTCCAGTGAGATAATAGTGTTTAAACAAAACAAAACAAAACAAAGAAAATCTATCTGGTCAAGAGATAGCACAACCCATTGTTAACTCGGATCAAACCACCAGACAGCCTAAAATGTGCATTTGGGTGAGCAGCTGGAGGGGGAAAGGAATTTGTTTCTTTCTATATTGCAAAATCCTTTAGAACGTGCAGTCAGACCCCAAAAGGGAGCTGCTGTATTTTGACACCATGAACTGTCAACAGAGTTGGTATCTGTACTTAGGGATTCAGCAAGCACAGAGAATGAAACACCGGTGTTCCTTGCCTCTGATAAGAACTACCTTTTCTAAATAAAGCATGGACATATTAGGCTACTGTCTCACCACATTACTCACCACCAGATAACCTCAGATTCATAACTCTGCGATACAACCACAAGTGTATTTTGGAAGTGTTGCTTGTGGTTGTTGAAATAAACAGAGTACTCCCTCTCCTTCCTCCTTCTGTTTTTAGAAAAGGTATCACTTGCAAGTCACAAACACCAAGGTTTGTAGAAGCCACTAATGAAGTCAGAACCCGCAATTCAAAGAAAATAGCAAAAGCAGTACAACTGAATCATTGCAACTCAGATTTCTTGACCCTCTCTCACTTTGCAGCGTGGCTTTACAGCAACACACTTGAGTCACTACAGTTTGGGGGGAAACACATTTCTAAGGTTGAAAGTTTTTGATGTTTTCAGTAGGGCACTACAATAAAAGCTTTGGGAAGAGGCATGAGTAATTCAGATCCTAGAAACAAAACTGAAATTTTTCGGTGCATGGAAATTAGGGAGAAATGACCCAGGTGGACACACTGCTCCTCAAAAGCCGTACTACAGAAAGAAGTACAGTGTCAGAACTGAATAGTTTACTGGCTTCATCCAAAGTTTACAATTCTCAAATAATAAGGGCACTGTTTTGACCATAATAAATAGCTAAGGACATCTGGCAACAGCCCAGGCCACGTGCAGAGAATACATGTTAACTTTTGGGATTGATATCAGGCATAGCTTCTTTCTTAACAATAATTATTAATCTGAAGAAAAATGTAGCAGTAAGGAAGATGCTTTTGCACTCTTCCTATTCCACCCTTTTTCACCTGACATCTTCATTAAAGATTTCCATGGTCTAAATAAAATTAGTGACAATAAAAATCAGTTTTGAGGACGCCTTCAAGTAATGCAATCCCAAAGACTGGGAGGAACTATATGGAGAAAATAGCATAACACTAGCCCTTACCAACAAGGTAGAAGGGGAAGAGCTGGAAGACCTTTAAGTACAACTGAAGACCTCGACTCTCTGCACAAGACACCAGGCTAACCCAACATTAACACTCCCATCCTCAGGTAAACTGAGCGTGAGCAACACTGCCAGAGAATACCAGGCACAACAGGTCCTATGCCAAACAAACACATTTTAAGAAAAGCATTATCATATGCTGTGTAAGAGCAAACCACTTTTGACACCATGACATTTCCTGCAAGCTTGGCTTTTGCAAGAAGTCCAGTACCACTGTCCTGGAACAGTAAAATGCAGAAGTTCAAGCAAACTGTTCTCAAAACAGCAAAAAGAAAAATAAACCTAACTGCTGGGTCAGCAAATGGTGCAAGCATTAATAATTCAGCTTACGAAGTATTTGGAAAAGCAGCTGTAATGAAACCATAGTAGAGAGGAACAATCTTACTGAGAAATATATCTGAGACAATAAATAGGAAATACATCTATTTGCCTTTATCCTCAGAAGGGAGAGGATGAAGTTTTCAGTTAGGCGAGCAAGAACATTAACCTGAAGGGGACTGCTGCACAGACATAGGATTTACAAAAGGTGGGCATCCCCAGTGTTCTAATTCTATTCTAGATGGCAGAAATCAAACAGTTCCCTGTTCTTCAAGCTACATTAGCCAGCGAGAGTTGGCTGAAATTTATGTAATTAAAAATACACCTGTTTTAGAAGGAACACTGCATGTTTCTTCACATATAAGCAAGGGTACTAAAGTGTCCAGCAAGACAGCACATGAATTTGCACATGAAGCCTTGGCTTTGTTGACTTTGTGGAAGCTATGCAATACAGGTAGCACATGAAAAATGGTATGCTGCTAGCAAAGTTAACACACTATAAATTAAAAAAACAAAAACCTGTCCATAAACTGCTTCTATTGTAATGATATGAAAGGAAGGTATAAGTGACTCATCTGATTGTGCACATTTCCCAGCCTCTAAAGTCAACTGGCCAGTCTTACTCAGATGCAACTCCAGCAATGAAGTAGAAAGCTAGGTCATGACCTCCAGAGAGCCCCAATTTTTTTCCATCATTTTTCAGTCTGATAATCTGAAGTCCATGTAATTGCTCAATGAATATATATTAAAGGCAGCAACAGGTACAGTAAATAATGCACAGTATTGCAAGATGCTGTGAAAAACTTGAACACTTTCATCTGGAGACTATATCCAAAAAGCCCATGGCTTAGTTGTCTGACTAGGTCCAGCTATGTCACATCAAGTGTGTAAATTGCATACTGTTAACAAACTCTAGTTCTGTAAATTCTCTACTAAAATAAACCTTTTATGCTGGTCTTTTGTTGTTTTTGTTGCCAATTTTTTAAAAATACAGCGGAATACTCATTTACATGGTCTAATAGCATCATCTTCTGAAGGTTACAACCATTTTATGATGGTATATACTAAGAAACAAGTTCAGCAAGAAATTCTCTGAAGGCTTGACTTGAGTCTTTGTTGAAAGAAGTTAAGTCCACATTAGCCTTAAAAACTAAATTCCCATGACTTTTCACGTAAATGCTACTTCTGCTCACCTTCATTAAATTATTCACTGCATAGAAAGTATGCAGCTAATAACTGATGTGATGTGATGTGCTTGCTCTAATATTTTTGGAGGAGACTTTATTCATATGCTTTAATCCTGAATTGTCAGGATTCAGTTTATGTTTTCCAAGATCATGCTGTCCAAGCTCAAATCTTCAGGAATCAAGGTTAGTTTTGCTTTTCTGCTGCAAGTCCTTCTAACTTTTCAAGCTTTTTAGCACATGTAAGAGTAAGCATTGGTCCCAGTCCTTCCTTTCCTTCTTTTTAAGTAAGATGTTAAAGCTAGCAGAAGATGATTTCATTCAGACTTCCACACTTTACACAATGTTTTCCCAGACTTCAGGAGCTATGACAAGTTGCAAGGAAAACAGTTCTCACATAATTCTGGAGCAACAACTGAAATGGTGCCTTCCACACCTCTGAGAGAAAAGACAGGCTACATGTGGCAAGAGGACTAATAGGATGACAGCTCTTGCCTGGCAGTATGACCAGAATTAGACATCAATTCTCTTTTAGGAAGGTTAAAAGATAGATCATCTGTATACTAATTTTGCTGATTCAAAACCACTGAGACATTTCTGATCATGCCCAAGAAACCACATCTCTCCAGTAACAAAAATTACACAATTCTCCAAGAGCAAGATTAATCCCATGCCTTACAGAAATTTTGCAAGCTCTGCCTTTGTGGGACCAACAGAACCTGCTATGCACTTACATGCACAAAAAGGTCCCTTTTGTTATTGGCTTGTGTTCACATAGTGAAATGCTTTTCCATAGCAAAGAACTGAAAAAAACCCCTGAATCAAATCTAAACTGCCAATATTTAATCAAAAGTCTGCAACATGGAGAGTGGGCAACATGAAAGAAAGTACAGCTCTATAATTAATTAAAATAATACATTTGAAAGGATTGTACATAGCCTAGAATGCTTGAAGCTACTCTGTTATACAATATTTGGAAGAAGGAGTAATAGAAGGGCTGGAACAGGAGGCCCATCTTAGTTGCCTGCTGCCTCTCAGTAAATACTGAGTTGAAGTTTCAGGAACTCTTACTGTCGATTTTTTATTGAATAACATTTCTTCCCAAGGCAGCATTAGCATCTCCTAGGTATTTAAATACCAATCAGCTTTTCTGAAGGTCCTAACAGCTACTCTGGAATCTTATTATATCACTGCATTTTATTAAACTACATATGCACTAGGAGGCACACACAGATTCTCTTTTAAGTGTTTGATACAAACACCTCCAGAAAAAAAAAAAAAAAGAAGAAAAACAACAACCCATAGTTCTTGGTTCAGATCTGCATCTATTTTCAGCAAAGGCTTACCTTAAATCCCAGCCATCCAGGCCTGACCCTCTAGGTACAGCTGCATCACCTTGTCCAGGTGGCTCCCAATCCAAAGGCAGTCCTCCTCCTACAAGAAACAGACACAACAAAATACGGGTGAGAACCACAGTGCCTCCCAGCCTATGACAACCATTTCTGAATGAGCAGGCAGATGCACAAAGAGGATGAACTGATTGACTGCAAGGGCTGAAGCATCTTAGAGCACACTGCTACCTTGCCCATTCATATAGACAAGATCATCAGCACAAGGAACAGCACTCTTCAAAGCCCAGCCATGGATGCACTGCAGCCACATTCACAGAGAAGGAGAGATCCTGCAGGTTTCCTAGGAACCCTGAGGAACTTGACCCTCCACAGTTACTGGAGTCTGACCCTTTAAGAGGAGACATTCTTGAGCTACTAGTTTCTCTGGAAACTCTGAGCTTTCCCTTAGCCACCCCACAGGAAGTCTGTATTATATTCAGTCTTTCAGTAAGGTCAGGCACTGGAGATAATAACAAAACTAGCAGCATCTACCAAAATACTATTACCCTGAAAATCTTTAATTTTAAACATCAGTGGATGCAACCAAAAAAGCCAATTCTCTGTCTAGAACCACAGCAAGCAGTAGACACACCCAAGGCTTCACCTAGTGTAAGGCACTTGACCTATCAAGCCGTTCTGCAAACAGCACTGCCACATGGGCTGATTTCTGATCCCCACACCTTGAACCACAACTGGTTTTACTTTCTTCTTTGGCAAATACAAAACACCTCTGGCTGTGCCTGTAACATTATTTGAGGGTAATTCAGCCCTTGTGGAAACTCATGTTGATTAAGTATCCAAGTCAGATTTTTTCAAACTAGCTGAATTATCCCAGCACCTCATTGTCCTTAAAGCTGCCAATCCCCTGAACTCATAAAAACTTCAAATAACCAAGTGCTCTGGGCTTCTTACTCTATTCTGTACCATATGCAGTTGTTTCTTTCCACAGAGCAGAGTAGAGTTCTCCAATGCAGACCTGAAGCAGTCTGTGCTATTGCACAGATTACTGTCTCCCTCGTCTTACAGCTGGTAAGTGAAATAACATTTTTACTCTTGCTCAGCTCACCTGCATATGTTTAGGTGCCAAATAATCTGCTTTCACTTTTGCAACTGCTTTATTCAACTTATTTTTTTAAATCTATTAGGAGGTACAAAATGAAGTCATTGTATCAAATGTGACTAGAGCAATAACTTTAAAGAGCAGTCAGGTCACTGCTCTGCTTCCTGCAGCTGCTGAACATGTCAGGCTCTAATAACAGCATCTAGAGAAGAGGTCAAAACAAAAATAATTCATTGAAAAGAAGATAAGGCATAACTTTTGCCTGAGTTGGGAAAAATTCTGACTTTAGAAGACAAGCAGACCTCCAAACACAGAATACCTTAGAATGCATAGGGACAGGTAAGGCAGCAAATCAGTCTTGTCCCTAACGTTATGAAGCTGTTCACAACAATGGAACTAAGACAGTTTTTAAGATCTACCCACATTTATCTCTGTATTTCAGGAAGGAAACTGGCCTGAAGTTCCAAGAATATGGTAAAGCACATGCTATTGTTTGCACATTTCCAACTTCCATTCCCCTCAAATGAGCACTCCTGCACTTTAGAAGGGTAAATGAGTGGGCACTTCAGTCTGCTAGGAAAGGTGAAGAAAAATGATGGTTGACAATGGATAGCTGGAAGAAAGATAAACCAGTTTTCCCACCATTACATATTCTTGGTCCCAAATTCCTTATTGCTACTTAACCATAGGGATGCCTGATTACTTCTGCTGTTCCTACTTTCTTCCTCTTTATGTATCAGTATTTAAAAAAAAACCAAAAAAGCAGAAAAGAAAGGATTTGAAATCCAGCTATTGTTTTGGTCAACTACTTCACAGATGTCCTGGAAGCAACTGTGAGGTGGGAAGAGGGAACACTTATAATGCAGCACACATTAAACCTGGTGCACACTGCCACTGTCCCACTAGTACATTTTCTTACTTCTCCCTTTTTTTGGCAAACTCCTCCTTTTTTGGCAAATGCTACATTTGTGTATTGGAACAAGAGAGGGAAGACTGGGGTGCTGCAGTTTTGAAGGCCTGGAGATTTTCCTTTTAAAGGAACCTTGAATAACTGGTGCGAGTTGAAATATCTTGACAGAGTGGTTTGGAGTTTCATATATACATATGTATATATATATATATTTGCCTGTGTCACTATATTCTACAGATCTTTGATAGTGTCAGGTGTTTTAAGAGAAGTTTTGGCAAGAACACATGACAAGACAAACATAAGACCTAACAAATACAGAGCACCTACCAGGAAACATTTGAGATTGAAATAAAATGTGAGTGCTGGCAATTGAATTCTAATCTTTTCAAGACTGACCTTGGCTGCAACTTTTTGTGCACTTTCTGCAGTTCATCTGAGAAATGCCTGGCAAGCCACTTGAACTGTATGTCTGATAACCCCTGCATTTTGAGAGTTTAGAACAAAAGCAGGAAAAAACACTCCAAATACTAATTTTTTTCCTTTTTGATGGACTCTGTTTTATTACACAACAGACAGATTCCGGAATTAGTCAGTACATCATGAAGGAAAGACAGACCTGAGAATATAATTTGGATAGTTGATATTACGAACGAGAAAGAGGGGCTAGTGGGTAATCATCTCTGTTTAGGCACAAAGATCCATCATTTTTGATTCAGGAGAATAATCAAACTTACACTTCTTCTACACAAATATTCTTCTAGGTGCAGATAGCATCAATATTTGGGCTGATTGAACACTTGACAGCTGAACTAAGAAAGACTGTCACTATGTGCACTTCTGCTCTGCAAGAATCTGCCGTGATCCATCAGGTTGTTCACTAGGCTGACTACAGGACACCTACACCACCTTCTTTTCTTCAAGATAAGCCTCCTAATTCCTGAGCTCTTACATACAGAACAGATTTTGAAGAGTTTCACTGAAACTGAAGGTTTCATCTTAAGGTTGTGTCCCTCCAATCAGAAAAGGATAGGAAAAGGAAAGAAATTTTTAGGGTATTTTATTTGTTGCCTAATGACTTACATCACAACAGTTTTGCAAAGCCATCACCTTCTCAGGCTCTTGCCCAACCAAATGAAGCCTAACACCACAGAGATGTTTTGGCAAAGCCCCATTCTGCAAAGCCTTGGTCCATTTTCATTTCTTACAGAAAAAAAAATGCAGCCTGGAAGAACCTGGGTAAGAGGTAGAAGAGTGCATTATCTTTCCTGTGAAGCCAGGAATCCCCACAGAGAGTTCAATTAAACCAGAGTCTAGCAGCTCCTTCACACTATCTCAGCTGAGGTGTTATCCTTCTTAATGCTCCAGAGGCATGTAACACAACATACTGGGCAGCAGCCAAGCACAAGGGAGATTTTCAGACTGCTGGTTTTCCTTTTACTATGTCCCCTCCCACTTCCACCTCACCAAAAAGAAAGGCCACAAAGATGTTCATCAGTCCAGGTCTCTTGAACACTCAGGATATCACCTAAAAACAGC
Source organism: Monarcha castaneiventris obscurior (assembly GCA_026261815.1). NCBI lineage: Eukaryota > Metazoa > Chordata > Aves > Passeriformes > Monarchidae > Monarcha > Monarcha castaneiventris. The sequence continues at coordinate 12,363,712 of JAMPIT010000230.1, forward strand.
AAAACTCCACTCCATGCCTGCACTTACCCTCTACATTGGTACAAGCCTGTAAACTCTTAACGTCTCATGTTCTTTCATTTTTCTGAGGCATTTCAGAAAACTCTACAGGTTAAAGTAGTGTAATCCTGAGTAACAGGATACAGGCGCTTTTGTTTGTAGTCAGTTCTCACAGAAAACATTCAAGAGCTCAGATTCACCCTACTGGAGTATTCCCACCATTTTACTTAAATGGTCTTTTGCGATGTAATCTGCCCCAGTCAGCAGGACTCTCCCTCAGTGCATTTCCCTCCCAATTCACCTCCCATAACACTGCTGTAGTCTGACCATCTGCTCTAGTGCCCCTGCCCAACGATGTCTGCAGAAACAAACTGCTTTTGCACATTCCAGATGTTTAAAGAAACTACTTATCTGGAGAACCGAAGAAGGCCCACTGAGGAAAGAATCTCTACAAGTACCATGACAGATTTGTACTTGACTGTGCTTCCCTCAACACCCAAAAGTGAAGCCGCCCACCTGGAAGTTACCAGCTCAGTGCTCAGGAAGCTGACACCTACTCTAAAAATAATAAATGCATGTGCAATTCTCCCACCATGCCCTTAATAGGTACAGTACACAAGCTAAGGATGACTCCTGTAAATACACTGGCTTATAGAAATATATCTGAACCAAAAAGTCATGGTATTGCAATGAAAGATGAATGTTTGAGGTGCACACTGGAGCAACTGACTGTGCACATTCATGCTTACCACATCAAAGTACTCCTACTGATACTTGTCTAATATTTGTTAGGCAAGGAGAATTAAAAGTAGGAAGCTCGAAAAAGTCCTTTAGCCGAGAAAGTCACAAGACACTCTAATGTTAAGTTTTTTCCATAGTAACAGGCTACAGTTTCTTTTAGAATCTGGTTTCAAAGTTGATGAAATAGGATTCTGCAAGAAACTCTATACCACAGCACAGAAGCTCCCATCATACACTGACCTCTAGTGTAATAAAGACTCAAAACATCAGAAGTCTCTTCGAAGACTTAAAAAAAATCATCTTTTTTTTCCCCAGCACTCTGAAGAATGTTTTCATGCAATAAAACAGACTGAAGTCAGGAGGGCCTCCCAAGAATACTCTCAATTGTTTAACAAAACTGGAGCATGGTTTAAAGAAGCTACAGAACTTAAATTGCTCTACGGATGTGAAGTTGCTGCTGTGTTTACATAAAGTAATTTACATCAAAGCTGCATTAACTTCTTTGAAACCAGCTGAATTTAACACCTACGCATTCTGAGTGTACAGATTTGTTTCCTAACTACAGTTTCACAAAGCTAAATTAAAAAACATTTAAAGTAGAAACACTCAGCTTGGGCAAGTCCTGTATCAGACAGATCACAATTAGATCACCCCAGATTCTACATCAGACTTCCAAAGTGCCTGTGGACAGGGCGGCTGACTCAGATGTACTTCCTGTAGCCAGCACTGAAGCACAAAGTTTGCTGGAAATGCAATATAGAAATCACTCCCTGAAGACACGGGGCTCACAGAGGTACATGGGGGTGGCCTCTGAGCCCAGGCAGACTGGGGTGAGAGAGTGGCTGCTTGGTTTCAATTAGCAGCTTTTGAAGAGGGTAAAAACACAGCCAACCAACACTAAACAAAAAACACAAACAAAAAAAATTAAGTTAGTTTCAAAAACTCTTTCAAACAAAAATGGTTTCCCCACAACTTTTAAGATTAAAGAATCTGCATTTCGTTGTGAGCTAACTAGAATTTTATGAAAAGAATTACTTAGAGCACAGGAAATTCTAAGAGAAGAGAACAACAGAAGTGGATATCCAAATTATTTAGGCATGTATGCCACTTCTGTCCACTCCCTATGCACCTGCCTCTGGACAACAAACCCCAGAGATGCTCCCTTTACTTCAGACCATTTCTCACACCTCCTTTAAAAGCAAGGAATCATTCAGAAGCTGTTTCCAAGTGAAGTGATACTTTCAGTGTGAGCAAGCTTTCCTGAGTCTGCCTTATGTGGCTATGTTGGACCAAGAACTTTTACATGCACTCTAGAGTAGGAGCTCTTATAAACTACCTTTTGAACAAGATTTTAAAAGCCTCCGAAATATTAAATTCAAAAAGAGTTAAGCACAGCATGAAAACAGCCATCATAATGTATGAAGGACATATTCAGAAGTCATCTCAGAGGTAGATGTCTGAAACTAAGTTCAGACCAACTAAAGGAGGTCCTTTACATTTGCAGTCCCAGATATGAGTCTGAAGATAGAAAGTGAGGACCAAATTTTTAATACAGGTTTCTAGCTGTGAGTACCAGAACTCAATAAACCCTTATCTGTAATGACAATATGTGAAAGATAGCTTTAAAAAATTTAAAAACCCACTACTTAATGATGTGTTCAAACCTACAGAGTTTCAGACCACTTCTGAATACATGCAAGTCACTAGGAAGACAACTATTAATATCTGCCCCTTGCCTTCTGCACAGCAGTGAGCTTTTTACCAGACCAACACTCGAGTTCCACCTCAACGTAAGTTGTGATCTTTGTCCTGACTCTGGTTTTTGAATATACTGTATCCTGCAATCTAAAACTGGCAGCTTCTCTGTCAGACCAAGGTGATAGCACCAAGTGTACAGGTTGTAATGAGGTACAGCACCCTTCATGCAATTTGGTAACCACTCTAGAAGAATAAGGACTTCTAGCTTCTGGCCCAGAATGCTTCAGGTCAAATCTTACCCATAAGAATTGCTTTTGTTTCCTTTTCTCTATCACACTTATTTTACAGCCAAAAAGTCTTACTGCAGCTATAGCATGGAGACAAACAGTAGCACTCAGGGTTTAAAAGGATATCAGTCCCCAAGTAAGATAATTTCAGGCAGAGTTATGAATAAGATTCATGTTTTAATATGAGAAATCCTGCTTTAAGACACTTGGCCACACCTTGTTTCCAATACAAGGAAGCCAACTCAGACACCTACTTACCTCACATGCAGCCCAAACACCAGTCAAGCAAGAAGCTACATTGAGAAATCTTCTTAGGTTATTAGGAATCCCTTTAGAGTTTGGCCTTATGCTAAACTCTAATTTCTATCCAGAAAACAGTTTGCCACCAACAAGGAAAGCACAATACCACTCTCCTGGCTCCAAGGGAGGAACAGTTGAGGCACAGAGCACACCAGACCTCTGAGTAAATTACTGGAGAAGTGTGTGAGCGAGCTCCAACAGCTTGCACAACAGATCCTTCCCATTGTACTTGACAGAATGTGTCCTTCCAACTATTTTTTCTCTAAATTCTTGTATTTAATTCAATGCATGTGGTGAGGGGAATGACTTTGAGAACAGTGATGTGCACCAGTACACAGATGTTCCACATTTGTCATGTCACATGAACCTTGTGGCTAACACCCAACCTTTAAAAGTCTAAAAAGCCTCCTACATAAAAATCCACATGATATATTTGTTCCTAGAAGAACATCAGACATTATATTAGATTGCTGGAGACAGGTTTGTCCAATATTATCCTTCTTTAAAAAAAAAAAAAAAAACAAAACCAAAAAACCCACCTGCAACAATCTTTCTTTGATTTCAAGAAATAAAAGTAAAAAAACCAACCAACCAAAGAAACCAACAAGACACAGAAATTAAGACAAGTGGTATCTTGACAAAATTTGTCAGAGCTAGGAGAGAGCCCTTCAAATTGAACTAACTGTAGGGTATTGTTTAAAGAAAATGCACATATGTTGCTTACAAGCACATCCAGAATATTTTTGGCTTTTTCTAAAGAAACTTTAAAACTACAGAAGTTTTCTAAAGAAACTTTAAAAAGACAGCTTCATAACCAGCACAGAGCTCCAAAATCTTCACTCAGAAAAGTTTCCTGGTTTCTTTCTTCCCAAATGAATTCAAACAGAAAAATAGAAGATAGAAATTGATGCCAGAATACAAGACCTAAGCCCTCATACCCTTCCTTTCAGCACTGCTTTCATAATGTACATCGCTCAAAATGCTGTGCATCCAGAAATTTTTGTGTCCAGGAGTGGTGAAATGCTCCACTCTAAATTCTGTATTAGGCCATTGATGAAGTATCAGCTGCAGATTGTGACCAAGTGATTTTTTTACTGAATTGGCAATATAATACCATGTAATGATTTGTTTCAAGCACTAAGTCCTGAGCTATCTTTATTAAAGGGCAGTAGTCCTTAAACAGAAGTGTGCTGTAGTTGACAGATCACTATCTATACAAAAATCACATTTCTAAGGGAAAGTTAGCCCAAGTTAATTATGAATTCCTCATGGAATGCACCCAGCTTAGACCTGATCTACAGCTATGACCAGTTCAGTATGTTTGGATTTTGGCACACACTAGAAAGCACCTATTAATAGAAAGTGCACACTAGAAAGCAACTATTAATTCATACATCAGCATTTGCAAACAAATAATAAATTCAAATAGAGTAAATGTAAAGCCACTTCCTACCACTTACTGCATTTGACAGACCTGTGGTCAGCACCCTGTATAACACAAGAGAGGTTTCAGGTTCTTGCTGACAGACACTTGTGTGACCTTGGTGAAGTCACCAGGGTTGGCCTGTGGCTCCATGGCAATCCCAGCCAGCTGCTGGCTGCCAGATTCCCACTCCTCTCCCTTTTCTGCTCCACAACATTTGACCCTGCACTGACTCATTTCAGACCAGAAACCATAAAAATAATTCAATTGCTCTCGTACATATTAAACACAGATGACTCAGTCAGGAGAGCAGAGTGGGGCAAAGGGGGATGCTGGTACATGTGGGTGAGAACATGGTAGCCAGCCCCCATAACGCAGCTCCCAGTCCATCATTTCAGATAAAAGGAACTCTTCCATTTCACAGGGGTCTGGTGAGCATAAATAATAAAAGGTTAAAAAGGCACTGAGATTCATATTAGCTCATTGGAGCAAGTTTTTAGATTATTAGTCTAAGGAAGGGAATTTTTTTCTACAGAACACCCATTTGGTGTAAGTCTTTGGCTTCCATTTCTAAGTTCTATACGGACTTAGAGTCAGACTTAGTGAAGTAAAATAAAGCTTAGAGAGGGATCTGTGCTGATGCAGAGAATTCAGAACAGGTCTGTTTTGCAGGAAGCTCCAGTACAAGGGAGGTAAAAGGGAACAGGCACAGAAGGAGCCTTCCCATGCAAGATCACCATTTGCTGCTGTTTCTCTCTGTGATTCCTTCTGTATCTGGATGTGGAGCATTACACAGCTTTATCTGGACAAGTATGAATTCCTGTATCAGAAGTATGCATAGTGCTTTATCGCAATTAGACAAACTCCTAGCACAAAAAAAAAAAAAAAAAAAAAAAAGGCAAGACAGTCTTGAGGATGTTCCCATGTTCCCTAGATAAAGCATCCCCAAAAGATGAAACTCGTTTCTCCTCTCTCAAAAATGGAGGAGATACAATCCATTCCTAAGGCACCCCAAAAGGAAGCTATGATCTCCAGAGTGCTGGCTGCATCTCTACTGCTGTTTGGGGCTGGCTGTCTCAAAGACCAGGCAGGACAAGCCAGCAGGATGAAGTCCATCAACTCCATGGCTGAACACTTCAGCCATCTCTCTCCTCCAACACCCATGTTCTGGGGAGCATTTTTTCCTAGTGCAACTGTTGTATTCTTCCTAGTGCTTCAGTTGGCACAGCTGTCTTAGGTAGGAGAATTAGATGGGATATATAGGATCAGAACAGAGATGTGTTAATAGTATTAATGCAGAACCAAAAAGGTCACAGCAATGCTCTCTTTATTACCACAATTAGAATACAGAAGAAAGTATTTAGCAGTATATATTATCTAGCAGAGTAAGTAGCAAAAACCTGACTGAAATTCAAAGGCTATTTTGAATAGATTACTAAAGTGACCTGTTGGAAACACAGCTATATTGGTAAAGAAATTCAGCACATATCTAACAATAAGTTTACTTCTTAAGGCATACTTTGTACAACTTTGCCATGTATCGCCTCACACATACTTTAAACAATTAAGTATTAACATTTACCCCTCTGCAAAACCTTAAGTAGCCTCTGGAGCCTTTAGTCTCCTTGTTTGTTTTATGAAATCACATCACAAATAATCCAGTCTTATTCATGAGCAAAGCCCTGGAATTTTACTCACTTAGTAGACTACATAATTGTGGTAGAGATCCTCTTGGCCTTTGAGGTTTGCAAAGTTCCCTGCTAACTGTCTCTGCCATTAAAAGGTTTACGTTGCTTAATAGTTTACTTATGGACTTAGGTTCTTTTGGTTTAAGGTAACTGTCTCAAATTATAACCTAAGCCTTAGATCAGAGCAATTTTGTGGTGAATTCATTGTAGCCAACAGCAGTCTTGTTAGTAATACAGCTGTGAACACTGTATGCAGAATACAATAGTCTGAATTTACTGGAAGCAATGACATTACCGTTCAATTTGCCAGTTTTGCATAAACCTGTTCAGATGATACCTATGCTGTTGGCAGGGTAGTGAATCAACAGTGGGGAGAAAAAGCAAGCATGATACGCAGATCTTGTAAAGGAAAGTTATGTCTGTTTATTACAACACAAGAAGCACTTATGGTAAGATTTTACATTTTCAGAGTGAAGTTTCAGAGTCTGTCTGTGCTGACAAATTCAGTTTTGAAAACAGAAGCAAGTACCGTACGTCAGAACACCAGGAAGGCTGGAAGAGCCACAGTTTGATTGCTTTGCACATTTAGTTGTTAACAGCAAGAAGCTTCCAGCAGAACAAGTGATAGAAGAACATCTTTGCCTCATGTAAGTCCTGGGAAAGCAGGGCTGTGATTCTCACAGCATGTTTACTGTGATCCCCACCTGGAGGCCTTATCACTGCTGGCAAGCTCAGCTAGCACTCCTCTCCTCCACAGCACAGCTGGGAAAGCATCCCAACAAGCACAGCCCTCCCTGCTCCACGAGCTTGAGAAACTGCAGAGCAGGGACACCAGCACATCCTGCCCTGCACAGGGGGTGTCCTCTCACTTTTCCCTGGCTCCACGGAAATTCCCAACCTGTCTGTCTAGGGCAGATGTTCAGTTTGCCAGTTAGCCAGCAGCAGGCAAGTGCTTTCTCTGAAACATGCACAATGGGTACATTTTCTTTTTTTTTAATTGTTTTTAGACAACTGTGTTTTACTTTAACAAGTGACAGAGTGAGGTGTTTTTTTAAGGCTGGTAATAAGATAAAGAAAAGCTAAACACAGTGTAGAAAGGCAATTCCCTCTCAGCCAGGCAAGCTGCTGCACTAATGCAAAAAGTAACTATTTGAATCATTGATGAAATTCATCTAAGTTCAAATGAATTTCTCTACTTACAGGTGAAAAAAGAGCAGGAAAAAAAATCCCAAACCAATCCTCACAGCACAATACAAACAGATTAAAACTTCAGTGTTTACAGCACATCTAGGAATCAACTCCTGTCTTCAAAATCTTCCTTGCAGTTTAGAGAGTGTGTGCTGTAAACCACCCACTTCATGTATCAGCCAACTGGCAGACCCAAGTGTGCTGGGTTTATGTTATCTCAGTGACTTCCAACCTGCACTTGCTCAGCCAGGCTTTGGTTAGAAACTGGGGCTGTGCTATTTGCAGTGTGCTCTCCTGCTGAGAGTCACCTCTGACACGGGCCAGTGTGCAAGTAACAGCAGTGGGAACCTCTTCTGACAGAGCGCCCCGGGACAGAAACATGGACTATAGTTAGAGCTTCAGTCATGAGTTCCGAGGGCAAATCACATTGCTTGAGCTCTCACAGGCACACTCACTCCTTTATCTGCAGCTTGAATTCCTTCCACATATTGGTTAGCTATACCAGAATAAAAGCCAAGCACTAGCTGCAGGAACTAGCTCATCCCACAAATCCAGTTTTAAAAAAATGCAGCAATTGCCACATGTTCTAGAGAGTATGAGTGTGGGTATCCCAGTGACAGGGAGTCCAAGTTTTACCCAGATCCGTGTATACTCTGTACATTCAAATAACTTCAGCAAAGTTGACTAAGATACACCTGGCTAAGAGAAGATTCCTTTATATCTGTAAACCAGCTGCCATTAATTCGAGTCACAGCCATCCATCCCGAAATCATACCCTAACACAGGCAAACACCGATGTCTAATGAGACTTGCAGTCAATTGCCTACTCAGCTGCTTATCTGAGCAAGAACAATTACAACTTCCAAAATTTTCCCATAAACCCCCTAGAAACGGAGCACAACTGTAACTAAATAAATGCCAATTTTAGCCAAAATTAAACATGACCTTAGATTTAAAGGTTTCTTTATTTAATAGCTCCTTACTACTAAAATATGACATCAGAGATGGTTCCATTACAATGTCTCTGTTAGGTCCTTTGGCAGGGGCATCAATTATGTAGGATATCTTCTGAAAGAGCTGCAAAACCAAATTATAATTTTCTTAGTCTTGTTGAGTAGCAACACTCATGAAAGAGGTATTTTATTAGCATGTAAACCAATGTCTCCTGCCAGCCTAACAGTACTATGGAGCAGATTTCCACACAGGCTTATTAGATTGTCTTCCAAGTTCTCAAAAATAATTTTTGAAACATTTCTTCAGACTCAGAGACATTTGCATGTTCTGACTTCATAACAATAGCAGTTTTTTCCTTTAGTACAGACATTCAATTATGCAGGTTACAGTTCTCAATAACCTCTTCAAAAACTCCATACATTCAAGAATTCATTATTACAAGGTGAATTTTATTTGATTTTCTTAGATTACCTCACTTCTCTGACTCACTTTTCTGCCGTGTTATCTCTTTATTGTAATTTAAGTCTATGGCATTCCCAGAACATAAGTTTCAGTGTTCATACCAAGCACTAAGGTCTAGAGAGCCATTCCTTCAAGCCAGTCTGTTCTCTTTCTCCAAAACAAATTAGCTTTCACTTGGCTTCATTAATTTTGATACTTTACTGTCTCCCTTAAATATATGAGAAATACTGAAAATCAGATGTATCAATTAATCTCTAGAACATCTACAAACATGATCTGAGGCACATTTTAAGTAAGGAACTGCTCAGTTTCCATTTAAATTGAGTAACTCCAAAGCCATTAGCAGCATAAAGTATTCATTGCTTTACAGATGCTGAACTTGTAACATGCCAGGAAGTGGAGGGATCACAACTGTTTACTGTGGGACCATGGAGGAACAAACTTGCTGCATTCAAGGACAGAGACAGAGTCGACAGCAGTGTCACCTCTGAAATTCCAGTTAATCACAAAAACCACTTACAATTTTGAACTTCCCAGCACTTGTCCAAACAGAGACAGGTGTCCATTTCTGCAGTTCAAGAATTGAGGGGGGAAAAAAATTCTTTCAAAAGACAGTTCTACATGTAATAGTTGTACAATTTTGAAAATCAAGTATTTCAAATTAGTCTGCAAGAGTTTTGTTGTTCCCACCCCCCCCCCCCCACTGAGCCTTTACCTACAGAGAAAAATCTCTATTCAGACAATATCATTCACATAACTCATGCTTTCCTTCCAAACTCACACTACTTCCCCATGCTGGCAAAATGATTGAGTGTTGCACAAACCAAAAAATGGCATATTGAAATGTGCATGCCTCTTTTTTTGGCCAGAAAAGAAAGACACTTCAAATATGGCTAAAGGAGAAGATTTGGTGAACGTCAGGCAAAGGTTGAAGTGCTAAATGAGAATTTAAGCTGTGCAGACTCATAATAAAAAAGTAGTCCCTTAAAATACACCTGCTTTCCATCAGCCCTTTCCCTAAAGACAATAAGAGATCACATAATTAGGAATCATGTTTTCCTTGTCTTTTTTCCACAGGCATCTCTCCTGGTAAGGTTATTATGCATCATCCTAAAATGCACAACCACATCATCCAACTCCAACAGAAAACAAGTTATCTCAGCTGATGGGACTATTTAGAGCAACTGGATGTGGCCACTGTCTAGCAATGAAGTCTTTGGAGCAAGTTAAGGAGGAACACACACCAAAGAAACTTCCCAAACACCCAAGAATCAACTAATGATAGAAACAAGACCATAAAATCCAAAATAGAAACAGTTGCATTTCCTACCAAAGACAACAGTCACTGCTAACTACAATCTCTAGAAAGGCCAGATTCAGAAATACAAGGAACATTAAACATTGGGTTACTCAGACAAGGCAGAAAGACATGACTAATGATGCATGATCCTTAACCAGTAGGTCGTGCACTGGCCCATTCAGATCATCTCTTTACAATGGATTCAAGACATCCCCCATGTTTACATTTCTCTCCTGAAATTCAGCATCTTGTGACAGCATGACTGAAAACAACTCCTTTTAATGCAATTAATTTCATTAAAAATAAATACAATAAATATAAGAATTCCAAAAGTTTAAAAAATACATATTTTTCAAACAAAACATGATGAGGGACATTTTGGATTCATGTAGCCCATTGCACTTCCATTCACCTATGTGAATTTTCAAAAATGCTCTCTTAGTGACCACACTAAGTGGTCTCTGGAGAACAGAGGAGCTCTTACAGAACTATTATGGTCTTCTCATCTGCAACACCTCAAAGCATCTCAGGCTTCCTTGATAACAACTGAGATCTCTTCACTGAGCAATAATAGAGTAAGACTGAAGACTTGCCTATACATTAAGAGTGAGAGCTGTAGTTCCAAGGTCTTGGAAATGGATAGTACCACACAAGAAAGAAACAAAGCAAAGGCAGTAGACAAGATGAAGGAAGACTTGGAAGACACTCTGAAACGTGACAGTGAATCTTGTGAATCAGGTGCACACACAAATAAATCCTTGTTCTAAACAACAGCACTCAATGCAGAAGCTATTAAGAAGATTAAAAAAAACCAAACTAAACCAAAAACCAAATATAAAGTACAATACTCAGGTTGCCATGAACAAACAAACAAAATCAGATCTTGTGCTCAAAGATCAAAGTAAGTATATAATTTAAATAAAATGAATGCAATTGATGGTTCAAATAACCCTGGAGAAAATATAAAGTAATATTTTTGAGCATACTCTGAACAGTGCCAGCTAAGTTCCAGCAGCACATTTCAGGATAAGGCTCCTCCATATCACATCTATGAAGTTAAACATGTTGGTCCTGTGAGACATCAAAAATAGCACTTAAACAACAGAATGCTGCAAGCAGTGCTCAGCTAACAAACCCTGCAGCTCAGCTGAGCAGTGAGAGCACCTCTGTTAACAATTAACATGGCAAAATCTCTGAACAACATGGACTTTGCTATGGAGATATATTAACTTTGAATCTAAATCTCAGATCTGAACTATGAAGTATTTTGGATAATAAGATCACCAGACAAGAATGTTAAAAAAAAAAATCCAATGAGAATATTTTCAGGACACTCCTCAGAGTATCCTCTTCAAAACCTGTGAAGAGGTTCATTTACACAAGTGAAGTTCAAGGCACTCAAGCAGTTGCACTCTGCTCATTGCCAGATGGCTCTGAAATTTATTTCATCTACCTGTAATGCGGAACACCCTCTCACATCTGGAGCTTAACACAATCACGAGTCTCTCCCTCACACACTGGATGTGCATCTACTGCCAGAATGCTGTGAGAAATCAAATAGTTTTGTTTTGGTGGTTTGTTGTTTGGGTTTTTTTTTTTTTTTCTTTAACTCAAATACTTCAATTCAATAATTTATAATGAGAAAAAGTTTTGTTAAGATGTAAAAGAAGATAAGGCCTTATTTCGTTTTGGTCAAAAATGTATATATGAATTAGCCTGGAGAATATACTGATACTACAGCACAGCCTCCTCTAAAACACTGGAGCAATTCAACACCTGCAGCAAGCAGTGGAGGCAGCTCAGGTGTCCTTTCTAAATGAAGCCCAGCAATAATCTGGAGATCTTGGTCTGGGAGATGATGTCTTTGGACACAAGACTCCTGTGCTGTGAGGAAGGTGTGCAGGGCCAGTGGCCAGCAGTCAGTTTGCCAAGCGGCACCTGGGATGCCACGGAGTCAGCAGGCAGAAGCTTTAGTTTTGATAAACTCAGCTGACACTTCCTAAGAAGCCAGGGCACTTGGAACTGACCATCCACCAAGCTGTTCTGTTAAATCCAATCACTTTATTTCAAGCTGGTGTTTATAAATGACCAGCTTGAACCCTATATTAAAGTGGTTTTGAGACATTAAAAAATCCTGGAGTTTATGCAAGTTGTCATAACTATTTTGTGGCCAAAGACGCACTGGTGGCACTATTGAGCAGTTACAGAAAAGGCTAGGAATCAGATCGTTGCTGGGAATGTTTCCAATCAGACACTTGTATCCTGCTAACTCAAATAAGAAACTTATCTTCCTTGAGCCAAAGTAAATCCCCAGTTGCAAAACTAGGTGAAAAAGCAGGCTTTCACTGGTGATCACAAGCCAAAGCCATCAAGTTCAATAGCATGTATTACTCTCTAGTAAACCTTTAAGTACCCAGCCCAAGTTTAACAAAGCTTCCCAAAACTTTCCGTTGTTTGTATTGACCCATGTACAGTTTTTTCAAATCTCCTTACTCCTTAGCATTTCTTTCCCATTCTCTTTAATTTTCTCCACCAGTACAAAGAGACATGCTGTCATCACGACTATTCTAACTCCAGAATTCTGTAACTCAGGCTATCTTTAAAAGATGCTGGATGGTCTCACAGCATTTTTACAATCTGATGAACAGTAAAGCATCTGCAATTTTAGATTAGTAAGAGTCATACACAGTTACAATCCAACAGAGCCAAGCAACTGCAATCGTTTCAGGCCTTTCCCAGCTGCAAACTTCCCTGGGAAGTGTAAAGCTTCCTTTACACAAACAACATGTAAAAACATAGTGTGGCATATGAGCTACTAACACAAAGGGGAAAAAAATTCAATTCCAGCATTTTAAGCTTCAAATAAACACTACTTCATGTTCCATTTGAAAGCTTTTAATTTGTCAAATCAGAACTGAGAGGTGCCATCAGAAAACTCATGTTCATCCACAGATCCATCTTAGGCAAAGTGAACTGTGCAGGGAACATAATTTTTGTCCAGTCTGACACTGTCCCCTCTGTGCCAGCTCCCACATGCATTGGAGTTCTGAGACCTTCCCTGGATCACTAACAGCAGACACTGATGTGCTGATCCAGCAACCAGAACCTGAGATAAAGCAACTTACAAAGTTGAAGGAGTGGACTAGAGCCACCCCAGAATAATCAGCACATGCATACAGCTGGGAGCAGGAAGGAAAGAGGGAAATGGGAGGAGCAGAGAGTTGTTAAGAGTCATAAAATTGCATCCCCAAAAATGGCATTATTGCAAGGCCACAGACATAAAGGGGTTGTTCTGAAAACTGTAATACAGGTTTCAAAGCTCATTAAAACTGTCTCTAGAACAAAGTTTCCAGAGTAGGGTTTCAGTGGGAGAAGAGGAATAACTTCTTCAGATTAAAAGAGTCTGCCCTTTTTGCAGAAGGGTTCTGAGGCTGCACAGAGCAGCTTCAATATCCTGTGCCCAGAATACTTGATAGTACTCTAATAATATTGTAAATAGTATTTACAGTAAAAGTCTGCAAACTAAACAGCTGTTGGAACGTAAACCACAGTTGGGAGGGCAGCTAATACTGAGGCTACTGCAAGGGAAAAGTCCCAAATCCCAAGGAAGCAGATATGCAAGCCTTGACTTCCAGAAGCAAGGGAGGAAGCCGAGGGTGCTGCTCGGGAGGATGCTGCTAGGGCTGGGTCCCAGAAGCCTTGGGGTGTGCAGCATGAGACAGTGCTAACACCGTTTATGAGAAGCATGCATTTATTTTGTGCACATCCTTCCAGCACAGAAAGCTATGCCTGACCAGAAAGGAAAGTTAATTTGGCCTAGTTTAGCAAATTCTTAAAACTCTGCCAAAGCATTGTCCAGATGACACAAGACATAGCTACTGGCAAGTTGCTGCTCTCAGAAATTACACACTTGCAACAAGTTGTTCAACCTCTCTGTTATTTTTAGCTTGCAGAAAGAGCAATGGCTACATAGGTAAAGCATAAAGGCAAGAATTGTTCAGGCTTGGGGAAATCAGACTCTAGACACACCATGACAGATGTCCTGCCTTAAATAGCAGCAGTAACGTTCCAGTACTTGAGAACCCAGCTAACACTCCAATATAGTAGAAACTATAAAACATTGATGAAGATATGACAAATCTGTTTCAAACAAGTGGCCTGCACTGAAAAAAAAAAAACCCAAACAAAAACTAACTTTTATCACTGCTAATTTAAGTGATTTGCTACATCCCCACACATTGTCCTTTCTTCTGTCATTACAGAAAAAATAAAAAGAATGTGCTGTGTAATTTGAGTTCTACTCTTGATAGTGTATTTGAAAGGAACAAAAACTAAGGATGCAGTTCTTAGTTAAGGAAGGGTTTTACTTCACGTGCAGTTTGATCATACTTTGCATACCAAATCCAGAAGAGAGATTTAAAAAAAAAAAGAAAAGAAAAAAAAAGGAGGTTGATAAGACCAGATCATAAAGGTAAAGACTGAAAAAGACTAGCATAAAGAAAAAGAGGGATGCTCAGTGAAGTCATAGAAGCAATTTTTCCAGTCACCTGAATCTGAATCTCCCAGCCTGTAGTACACATGACACACTAGAGGTGTACACGTGACAGTGACATTGCACACAGGTGTTCCAAGGAGCGCACAAGGAGCACAGCATGTCTGTGTGTGTCTGTGTGTGTGTCTGTGTGTGTGTATGTCTGTGTGTCTGTATGTGTGTCTGTCTGAGTGTCTGTCTGTGTGTCTGTCTGTGTGTCTGTCTGTGTGCACTGAGTGATGCTGCTCCTGGAGCTGCCCCACCACCAAAAGCAATTTCAAGTGCACAGGTTGCAGAGACACTAACAAAGCAACTCGTCAAACACATTGCTGTATTTAACACAGGGATCATGTTCAGTTGCTGCAACTGTCAGACTTGAGGGGGTAAAAATAATTGAGCAATAAAGATGGTCTCAGGCTCATAGGCATTTGAGAAGTATACAAGCCCCAGCAGCATGCACAGTGACTACAAGTGACTGGAAACATTTGAGCAAGTGATCTTCTGTTTATCAAAAGAAAAGCATTTCTTAGAGCAGCTCTCCAGAGGCCACACAAAAAAAAAAACTAGAACATTCTGCACATTTAATACACAAAACTAATGAGTGTTTTACAAGAGTTAGAAGTTTTCCGCAATAAGAATTTGTGGTTTCCTGTGCAAGGAAGAATGCCAATTCATACCAACGTGTTCATGGAAAAAGTTTTTTCAGGGCTTCCTTAAGAAACAAACCTCTGTAACACCAAGATTACTTGCTTTGTTTCAGAGGTGACTGGCATGATTATAAGTTCTCATATTGGTCTTTGCATAAAAAACATTTAATGAAGTGACATTTGTTTTATTGGAAGGGCACTCTTCATTTGTATGTTACTCTAAGAATCTCACAAGTCATCATAATTTTTGAAGGCAGTAATGAAGGTGCTCCCTTACTTTATTGCATTTGGAAAGATCTTTCAGCTGAAGTTCAGCACAAAGACACTCTCATTCCCAGCTTCCTTTATTCACACACATGTATGGGTCTTTTGGGGTTTTGCTTTTGATGTCAGCAGCTCCTTGCTGGCAAGCACCTCCTGGGAGTCCAGAAGAAGCATGTTCAACCAAATACTGCTTTAAAGATTTCTTTTAAAAGGCTACTAGGTCCTCTAACAGTAGGTCAGATGAAACAAAATCACTGGTAACTTCTTTTTTGCAGCCCTCTATCTCTTACTGTAAGGCAGGTTAGGCTCCCAAACCAGGCCATGGAAATTTTTATCTCACCTGGAATGTTTCATCTGCCTCCTCCCTGCCCACACAAATCCCTTCAAGTTATCTGTGGCTGTACTATCCCAGCAGGGTACACTACACAGTGCGTTTCAGATATGAAGTTTATTACAGAAGCATAAGCTGAGCATTCTCCTCTTAAACCACAAGTTTTAAGAACCTGAAATGCATCCCTAGCAGTAGTTAGCTATGCTATAGTTTGCTTTTATTAATGTAAGCCTTAGAAAATTGTTTAGCTGGGTTCAGTGCCACTTAAATTCAAAGTTCATTTTATTCAACACAATTTAATTTCAAGCTAAAAGAATTAAACTTCCATTCCATACCATGAATCCATATAAAGAACTCTGTTCCATACACCAGGCTTTTTCTTGCAGTAGGAAGCCACAATTACTTTGTTGCCAACCCACAAAAACAGCATAAAAATACGTATTTGCATGCAAGTTGTCAAGTCAGGCATGCAACAAATATTATGGAGACAAGACAAACAAGTGTATTTCAGGAAAAACAAATTCTTTGCCTGTCAACTATTGTCACTCTGCAATACAACAGGAAGGAAGAGGACGGGCACAAGGGAGAGCATGCAGAAGAGGCTTGGTGCAATCCCACGGTCAGGGTGTTTACAGAGTTCTGCAGAGTCTTTACTCTCTGAGATTTGCAAGGGTCAAGTTTTGTACAAACTCCTTTGAAGTAATATTTGTCACAGCATATACTTTAAACCACAAATGACAGAATACTCTTACTAAAGTAGTTTAAGCCTAAAGCCAACAGTGTGACCTAACAGGAATACCTCAGCTAGGTAATTCTGTGGAGTAAGGTGGGAGAAGAAGAAGCAGTATTGGTACTTTTCAGCAGTTAACACCTAAATGCTGGTTACAGATGACAGCACAGCCTCACTGCAGCACACAAACAAGGCAAAGCATCCAGAACACAAGTAGGAATAACAGGCAACCCTAACAACACAGCCTAACCAAGCCAGATCCTTACTGACACATATTACCTCAGTAAATATATTGTTTTGTTTTTGTAAGTTTGTTCATTATTGCAACTTCTGCTTAAGCAAACTTCTTTCAAAGCCTTGAATCTTTCAAGTGATAGAGACAATTTTGTGTAAGTGGTCTCTTGGGAGCCGTGCACGTGGCTGATAAGCTACACAGAGGGCAGAGACTTGAGCCACACAACCTGTGAGATAACAAGCACCCAAACTCATCAATGTGCAGGACAACCCACACTAGGAGCTGCAATGACCACCCTGGAGAGAAATAACTTTAAGTGCCAAAGTTAAAGATCATAACTCTCATAAACTTGCAGCTTAGTGAAGAAGCTCTATCTGCCACTGCTCTATTTCTGTCTTTAAATTGATACATACTGTAATTTAGTCACACAGAGCAGTGGAAGAATCAGTGGAGGCAGGCACAACAGCACTTACCACTAGCTGAGCAAAGGAAATCACTAACAACAGCAAAGGGAAACAAAGGTGGAAGGGATTAATTCAAGCTACATTTTCAGAACAGCAATTTTCTGCTGCTGGAAATGCTGCTCTCCTGTACAATCAACAAGGTCTCCTCCTCCACTAAGCCTTACAGTTTTCAGCTTTCCTGGAGTTGGAAGGTATTACATAGACAGACATGTCTTTAAATTGGCTGGGAAGCCAATTTAAGTTTAGAGGAAACTTTAAAATAAATATTTTCCCCTGTAGAGGATGGAGCAAATTTAAGCCAAGTTAAAAACACTGGCAGAATGTTTCATTTGAAAGAAAGAAAGAAAGAAAGAAAGAAAGAAAAACACCTAACAAAAAGCTTTCTCAAATGCTCTATTTTTACACCTTCCCAAAACTCCTACTGACTTCATTAAAAACAGTCCTTGGAGGTGGGTGAGAAGGTAATCCCTTCTTTTTCCCCCTCTATTATTTGAAACATGTTTAAGCAATTTAAGGCCATTTAAAGTTCTTTCCACTTCATTTCCCACCAACCTTCTATGTGAAAGAAATATTTATTTCTCCTAAAGCCTTCAATAATTGAACACTACTTATTAATCAGATACTATCTTCCTCCTCTGTTCAGCTGAGCAAAAACCAACACTTCCTTACCTTCTTACTTCTCAAAATCCACTTCTCCCAATCTCTTCTATGTCCCTTCCCTAAACTCATTCCAAAGGGGTTATGAATTAATAAGCAGCACTTTCAAAAAATAAAATGTTAAGATGCTCTCCCTAACCTTCCCTGTGACACAAGTTCCTCCTCCATTCCCTACCTCTCTCTCCATGCCCTCAGTGTCACACTCAGTTGTCTTCCTCTGTTTTTTAAGTGTGGTCAATCTGCTGTTCTGAAAGAGAACTCCTGTTACCTGTTTTCTAAAGAACTGCTCTAAAGAACTGTAATAACATGTAGTTATTAAATCCAGAACACACATTCATTTCTACATTTTCTGTGTTAACAAGACATTTTTAATCTAATATCTATGACTC
The DNA here is from genome assembly GCA_026261815.1 of Monarcha castaneiventris obscurior. NCBI lineage: Eukaryota > Metazoa > Chordata > Aves > Passeriformes > Monarchidae > Monarcha > Monarcha castaneiventris. Next base: position 12,381,998 of record JAMPIT010000230.1, read on the forward strand.
TGCTCAGCTAACACAACTATGTATCTAGTATGATCACTTCTAACTATAAGCCTGCATTTCTGCTATGATTTCAGACAAATAATGATTTAGTGCTCCAACACTGACTTTGAAAAATTAACTTTCCAGACGACAAGTGCAAGCATTTAGCCAAAGACAGTGTTCCAACTTCTTTTAAGACACTAGCATTAGAATGGAAAAGTTCAAACTCTCATCTATTTGAAGATATGAAAAACAGATCCTGAAACATGCTACCTTAAATCAAGAGACTTTTTTTACGGTTTTGGTTTTGTTTTTACAGGTCAAGGCTCTATTATGAAGCCAGAGTCATCCTAGCATAATTTAGCTAGTGTTGATGTTTAACATGAACATGAAAGCTACAATGAGCAAGGATAGAGCAGGCCTGGTGAAAGGGTGGGGAAAATAGAAATATATTTACAGTCACCTGGAAATTTCCTCTCTGAATAATAGGGTATTCAGGCCAGTTACAATGGAAACTTGGACCCTGGGGCAGAGGCAGGGGCTCTGCTATCAGGAGCAAGAATGCACAAGTCATTCCCTTCCAGTCTCCTTCACCATGAAATGAATAGCAAAAGCATAAAAAATCTAATTTACATTCTTCAAATACAAACGGCATTAAATATGATTTCAAGCAAACACCTGATTTATCCCCTTGTACGGGAGTATGAAACACTAATTAATGGCACCAGCTCAAGCCTCTGAAAACTTTATCACTCTCTTTAGCAATCTCTTGCAGCAACCAAGGATACACTGCTCCTCACCCAAAGTTTCAAACTGACATTGTAGAACAGGTTAAGTGGTTATAATAGTAACTTTAGTCATTAAGAGAATTATCTCCTTTTTCCAAAGGTGCTTGAATTTACTCTTTTAACTTCTGTATCTCCAGGCAGATAGCTATGGATTCAAAGCTGCAGGTAAGAGGAGTTCAGTCACACAAAACATTTTCCAGACACTTCCTATCACTTTCACGGTAGGCTGGAAAAGGCAGGTCTCAGCCTGTGGTTCCTCACCTGGACTGAGCACTCACTGCAGATACAAGACACTGCAGAGCCCCTGTTCTTTCCTTGACATCCAGTCTGAGCAGTGCTGCCACTGAAACAAAAGTTCCCAGATTCAGTAAACAAAAGGGCTGGCTGACAAGAGAGCACAGGATCCCTTGTTAAACTGAACATTGTTCAGGGAAGTGGTTAAACAAATGAGCTGCTGACATGGCTTTAAGGCACACCTTTTTGTAACCCAGCTCTTTCGGATTAGCGTGGATGTATATAGCTATATAGGCAAACAAAATTGCATTTCATATTTGTTTCAAATCTACAAAACAAAGATTTTTATGCAATCTCTTCAACTAGTGACAAAACTTCTAACAACTTTGATATAGAAAGAACAGTCTACTTTTGTCCATTCGAAGCAAGAGAGGGGCTTGCAGCACCTAACATTTAACAACAAATCAATTTTATCTCCACTAATACTTAACACCAGAGAAACAAATGCAGCTACAGTTGCCTGTATTAAGCAGCTGGCAAGCTCAGAGATGGAAAAGTTGCAGAACAGCTGGGGAATGCGAGACCCTTTTGAACAGGCTGCTATATGATCCAAAATAATGGTACATGTTTACACACAACACAATGGCAGCAACAGCCAAATGCAGGTCTGGTGAACGGACTACAGCTGCTCCTTCTCTCACACAAGGCACAGCAAGCACATAGAAAGGAGCTCATATTCATGAAATATGGCTTTCATCTTAAAAGGCAGCAGTCTGACCTCCAAAATAGACAGGTGACCCTCCAACTGGACTAAACTGTTCAAGATTCTGCATTAGAAGTTACCCTCTAAAACAAGTCTGGATTAGAGTAACAGAGCTTTTCAAGCTGCTGCTACTTTACCACCAACAGTTTCCAGCAATGTGTCACTCAGACTAACAGGTTGCCATCTAAGTCACAACAAACCTTCTCTCGTGACAGTATTTTCCAGCTAGCATTAGGAAGACAGCCATTTACAAACTCTTAATATAGACTCTGACTACACAGAAGTTAGCTATCCACTTCAGAGGAAGACGTTCAGTGTGCTAGAAAGGAGGGTTTGAATAAACATGGACTATTTTATATCTTTTTTACACTGGTGTTGCACATCAGTGTAAAAGTAAGTTGGCAGCTGAAGACAGCACATCCCACTGCTCACCTAGACAGAGGGGTGCGCCTTATTTCATGCCTGCTTATGCAATAACTGATAGCATGTTGCAAGGAGCACTCGCTTGTTTCACAATTGCCATCTGAAGACAACATAATTTTGTACGTGACCTTGTACAAAAATTGCATCACCTTATTTCAGGAGATCTTCCCAGTTTTCAAGTCTCAGAAGCACAGTATCAGCAGTAGCACCTGTCTTGCCCAAGACAAACCACGACTAAATAGTGCTAAGGAACTGGCTACTAATTTATATCATACCCATACCAGCCCTAATTACACCAGGCACCAAAACAGAGTTTGTAATTGAATGTTTCGACTCATTGCATCTTGATTAAAACTAGTGCAACTCAGAAGAAATATTTTTTGACTGAGTGAAGGGGACCGCATTGAAAGACCTCCACTTCTACTTCCTCTGCCTGTAGCCATTAATGTTACAATCCCAGTCAGGAGCTACTCAGAATAGGATGGTTAAAACTGGACAAAGACAGCTGTTATAGCAACAATAACAGATGCAGACACAATTTTTAACTTCCTTTGCTTTTCAAAGAAAAATGCCACTAACAGCCATCATAGAAAGCAGGGTTTTGAAACATGGGTTATACTTGTAACTACAGGGACTCTGCTAATGGCAAGCATGTTTCTCAGCACACTAAAGCAACAAAATTACTCATCTGTACACTTCCATTTCAGACTTCAGATAAGGAAGTCTTTCTAGTGAAATTCATTTGTGAGTCAAGGCACATTTCTAAAGAAATTCCCCACACTAATAGAGACGGATATTAAGCTGAGCCTTGAATCATACTAAGAGAAAAGATGCTTCTTGTACCAAAACAGTACTATGCAAGTACCCTTCCTGCAGTCAAAGAACTGACAGGCACACTACCTTCAAATCGTACCGTCTGTAAAGGTAAGAGCACAGATTTGCTTTTCCTGCTGCACTGACACTGCACGGTCACAAGTCCTGCCGTGTTGTGGCAGTGGGAGCGACGGTTTGTATCCCCAAGGGACCTCAGTGAGCTCCAGAGCCCCGTTTGCACCAGGAGCTTTTTCTCCAGGGTTTGGGACCACTTCTGCTACCCAGACGTACCCAGTTTTGAGCACATCCCACTACTCTAGTGTCTCTAAAATCTTGTTCTCAAAACAAAAAATTAAGAATGGAAGATTAAAACGTTGCAGGATGCTGGGATGAGTTATGACATCAGTGAAGCTCAGCACAGTTCAGCAAACAGATGATGTTCAACAACTACAGGTAATGCACAGACAATCAACCCACCTGAGCAAGTGATATGGGAGTGATCTAGACTATCCATGGGATGCATGGAACCTCTCCCAAATTATTCTCTGTACTTATCGTAATGGATCACTCTTTCAACCAAGCTCACAAAAATAGCCAAAAACAAGCCCAAATTTTAAAGCCCACAAAAGAACCAAAGAACTCTAGTTTCTTATCAACTAGTCTCCACTGAACTAATTACTGCTTTAAAGGAGAAGATATTTATCTTAAAACTCCAATACTGTACTTAGCAGGTACAGACAAAATAAGCATACTTAGAAATAATTCTTTGGTTCCACTCTCCTCCTTTGTAGCCAAATCATATACTGTAATTTATTTTCAATTAAAAGAATGAGGATTTTTGTGTGCATGAATGGGAGTGAGTTTCTGTATTTCTGAGAAGTTTTTTTTAACATGCATTTTACCCGTGGATATAAACTTGGGTATTTCACAAGACAATTACCGCTGTTATTTGCCATAGAAGTACTAAGAAAACAAATCTTCTAATAGCTTATTCCTGATTTTACTGTAACTGCCCACAGAGGTTGTTTTAGAAATTGTTAGGAGGTACATCTACACCAAAGTGTACTTGCCATAACAAAGATTTCCCTCCATGTAGATCTCCTGACAGCCATGTCCCAACAGGCTCCAGATCATTCACACACATACCACGTATTGTTCAAAGCAGACTAGCTTTAAGCAAGATTAAATACCTGTTCAGTTTGAACTGTCCCAGTGCCAGGATAAACTACACTGAACTAGTTCAGATGATTATCCCGCTGGGCACCAATGGCCTTTGAAACTCCCAGAACCCCAGAATCTGCTGCTTCTGGGAGTTATGCCAGGAGCTGTGGGATAGCTCTCCACAGAGGACATTACAAATTAAATATTTTAGAAGTGTGCTTGTGTTTACGTGGAGCAAGGCTGCAGTTCAGCATATGAGTCAGCATGGTTTGCATCCACTCAGAACTGAGCAGTGCAGTTGGGAACTATAAATTTTCTAGGGAAACAAAGGGCGTGAAACAATTCCCCCAGGGGAATACAGGCAGGCTGCACCTAGCAGGAGCTAACACTCACCTGAAGACAGGAATTTTGTTCAGAGCTTTACTGTGAAAAAGCCCACGACAGGAATTTTGTTCAGAGCTTTACTATGAAAAAGCCCACGACTTTCCTCTGGTGACTGCAGAAGTTTCTACACAGGACAGACACTTTGGTCCTGCCTCTATCAGGGAGGTTAGTAATGATATCATGTCCAGATAAACTTAGAGGCCATGCACGCACAGCCATGCTACGATACAGCTCTTCAAGCATTACAATTAAAGCTCAACTACTTTAAAGTGTAAGCTGAAGCATATTTCCTATCAGGACAGCAAATAAGAATTTTAATTGCATCTCACTTAATACCATAACATCTAACAAAGCCTTCAGACAGGTAAACAAAGCAGAACTGAAACAGAGCAATTTACTCTAGTTCATCTCACCATGCCACTACCTACAGCCAGATGCATTTAAGGACCAGGCCGACACCCTTTTATTGCAGCCTCAGGGGGCAGAGGAAAACAAGATGACATCTCAAGCCTCTCAGTGTCCCACCAGGGAAGAATATCTCTTGGCAGGAACAGATGTCAGGCCTGTATTTCAGGAGCTGAGTACATCACCACTATTCCTTCCCAGTCTCTACAGCAAGCACTTCTATCTCATGAAGGCTCCAAAAAGACCATAAAGAAACCAGGACTGTTTCTCTGAAAACTCAGGCTGGATCTCTGCCACTGCTGGATACACAGGGCAGCCCAGAGAGCCAGTGGACAGCACATCCTCATCTTGAACTGCACTTTTGGGTCTGAGGTAACGACACCTCAATGCACACAGTTCTGCTGTCATAAACCTCATTAGCCACGTGAATCAGTCAAGAGTGGTTTCAGTTTTCTGGTGGATATTGTTTTCATTCTGAACACAAGAGATTAAGATATTAATCTAAATTAATTAAGCCTTAATTAATTAAGGCTGAGAACATTCTCCAGTATGATACAGTTTGGTTTACTCTTCCAGGAACACATTTACCCATTATAAAAATAACCAGACTTGTTCAGAGCATATTCCATACCAGAGGGACTGCTTGCACAGTCAGAAGAATTAGGTACCAACCAGGACAAGAGTAATGTCTTTCAGCACATGAGATGCTATCTGAGCTAGGATACGTCCATGATGACACTTATAACTGTCGAAGACACAATATCAAAACTAAATGAGTAACATTCACTTCCTATTTTCATTCCCAGGTTTCATGCTGCTGCCCCCTGCCAAGTAATAAACTCGAGCACACTCAGTCTTTGAAAGACCACTGAAGCCTCTCTTAAAAGAGTCATAACCCATGATCATGGTCCATCAGACTTCAAGAAGTCTTATGAGTAGAATGGATGCAAAGGGGTAATTAAGTACCTGCAGCACGTGGTATCCACACTCTATGTAAAACCCTACAAGCACTGCACTGATAACTTTCAGCATACCCTACTCAATTTTCTCCTAATAATCACAATGCCTCATTGTTTCCCCCCTTTCTAAACGTCATATTGTTTTCTGGAGTTTGGACGAGTCGAGGGCAGGCTGTAACTCCACTGCTGACCCATTTAAGCCAAGGTGAGAACTCAGTCTCTCCTAACCAGCTAGGGGGCTCTGGGCCGAAGCGATTCTGTGCACCACTCAACAAGCGCCCTGTTGATTCTGTCAGCCTTTCCCGGTATCCCGCTGAGCCGCAACCAGCCAGCATCAGAAAGTCCCTCTTTCTTTACATCACACGTGCACGCTGCCGCCGCCGCCGATGCCTTTCCTTTTCCAGCTGAAAGGAGAGACAAAACTCCTCCAAACATTTCTCAGCCCCGCTGCGATGCGGCCCCTGCTCCGCGGGCGGCCCCAGGAGCGGACCCTGCGCCGCGCCCCGCGCTCGCTGCTCCCGTGGGCGCCGAGCCGTGCCCGCAGAGCCGCGGCCGCAGCCCGGCCCCGAGCAGGTGCTCCGCGGCGTGCGGGGAGCGCGGGGCGAGCCCCGCATCCTCCCGGGCTGCCGCGCCCCGAGAGCCCCGACCCGGGGTGACAGCGCGGCCCCGGCGGGAGCAGCGGGCAAGTTTCGTGCGTCAGCTCCGCCACCCAAGGCGCTGCCCCGGTGCGCGGGGAGCCCGCGGCGCCTCCGCCACGGCGGCAGCGGCCGTGCCCGGGGGCAGCCCCGCGCGGTTCCCCTCCCGCGGGGAGCGGGGCGGGAGCGCGGCCGCCGCCACTCACCTCGCACCCGGCGGCTCGGGGGCAGCCGCTGCCTCCGGCGGCCTCGTCCGTCAGTCCGTCCGTCCGTCCGTCCGTCCGTCCGCGCCTCCGGCCGGTCGGCGGGGCGGAGCGGGGCGGGGGCAGCGGCGCGGCCGCGGGGGGCGGGGGGCGGCCACCTCCTGCCGGCGGGGCGGGGCCGGGCGGGGCGGGGCGGGGAGGGGAGAGGAGGGACGGCCCCGGCTCAGCGCCCCCCGGCAGCGGCCCCGGAGCGGCCCCGGAGCGGCCCCGGACCGGCCCCGGACCGGCCCCGGACCCTCCCGCGACACGGACGGGACCGGACCGGACCGGACCGGACCGGACCGGGCGGGCTCCCGCTCCCGCTCCCGCTCCCGCTCCCGCTCCCGCTCCCTCTCCGCGCCTTAAAGGAGCCGCGCCCGGCGCGGCGGGGAGCGAAATCCTTGGGTCCCTTTCACCGAGCCTGGCCGATAGAATCTTTAATCATTTAAAGGAGACCAGGCCCAACGAGGGAGCTCCAGTGCAGCAAAGGGCTGGGAGGGCTCGGCAGCGTCACTCGTGCGAACGTGTATGGGTAGCTCCTGCATTAGCAGCGCTTCTGGACTGTGTTTCTCTGTAGTGTACATTTAGAGACACACGACTGTTCTCTTTATCAACTTGCGCGACCTTTTCAGGCTATCTCAGCCTGATGGAAGAGTTTGCTCCTGCTGGGCTGCAGCAGATCCTGGAAGACCTTGGGGGGAAGGCTGTCTAAAGGAGCGATTCGATGAATGTCCTGCTCTTTCCCTACTGCTGGGGCCACATGAGGAAGAAGCTGGAAAGTCATCACAACTTTTTATTTAAAGGGTGAAACTATTCCCGCCCCCCGGATGTACTTATTTAAAATCAAGACACCGTTAGGAAGGTGGAGGAAATACAAATAAAATGTTGTAGACCTCACCTCTGGTGCAGCAAAGGTGTTTGTCCACACAGTAAAAGGGAAACACAGCATTGAAATTGTCTGATATTAAACATCCTGGAAGGTATAATCTTTTTATCTTCCTTTCACTTCAGTCTTTTACTTTAATCAAAGATTTTGTAAGTGAATCACACGGGATTTTGTAAGTGAATCACACGGATATTTCAAGCCCTGCTTGATCAAGTCTTACAAAGCAACCTGCAACCTGACCAACAACACAGAGAGAATAATCAAAAGGGCAATCATTTGAAGAATGTGTTAAACCTGAAAACTTAGGTAGAGAACACACGGAGCCAAGCACAATACATGCTTCTGTTCCATTCAGTTGCAGAGAAGTGCTATCTTCTCTATATCTGTGAAGTCTGTGCAGAGAAGCAGGAGAAAATCTTACGGTGTGGAAACACGCTGAGATGAGGGAAACCTAAAAAATTTCCAAATGGCACTCAACAAGTATTTCAAAAGGCACACTACAAAATCTCCCTGTCTGCAGCACTACAGCAGCTTTGTGCCCTAGCTGAATTCAGAATGAATATTGAGGGCTTAGCTTGAAACATCACTGGGCTTTATAGCTTTGTGGCAGGGAGAATTTTCTTAATTGCAGGATAATGATGTGGTGTGGGCATATGCCTTGTGCCAAGTGGTTATGAATTACTTTGTGCAGATACATGAAACCCACATCAAATAGAAAGTGTAGACATGTCCTTCTAGTCTGAAGGAGAGAAGGAAGAAAGCTACTGTGGAAAGGAGGTCAAACATAAATCATAGCAAGGTTAAAAGCCATGGATTAAAAAACTGACCTTGAAAAATATGGTTTATCCTTCTGCCTTTCAATAAGATTTGCCCTGTTGTTCAACATCCCTATTTGAAACTATCAAAGGCCTTGTCTTTTCTTATGAAAAAAAGAGGCAGCAGCATCTCACCGGAATTGTCAAGGTTTAGAAATGAAATTCTGATTCTGAAAAAAAATGCCCTTTAATGCAGGCCTGAGAGAATTGTCTGAGGGGAGAAAAAAGTAATTGGAATGCTAAATTTGTTTTTCTTGTAAGTGACCATGAGGCTGTTCTTACTTGTTTTCAAATGTCAGAATGGTTTCTTGATGGAACTTTTGCAACTGAAAACCTGCAACCCATTTAACCAGAACTCTGTTTTCACCCTAGCTCAGAGCTGATTTGTGTGTCTGGATTTAGCTTTAGACACGGTCCCTGCCATCTTCTGCCAGAGACTTTTCTCCTGCAAACTTAATCCATGATCCAGATACATGATTATTTCAAATTTACATTTCAAAAGGAGTAAAGGATTGATTTTAATTCCAAGGGAGGAGAGGGAGGCACAATGATATTGTAGAATCTTTTGTTCCCAGAAGAATCAGCAAAAAATTAAGAGTATTGAAGAACTGTAATTTGGGTCAGACCAACCATCTCAATCCATGTCTGCTATTTTCTACTCTTTTTTAATGTGTTAGACATAAGCATGTTTGATTTATGATGAGAGTCAAAAACATCTGTACTTTGGGGCACAAGCAAATACTTATTTGAACAATGGACTCCCTGGGGAGAGATATAGAAAAGAAATGACATTTTTTTTGCAAATAATTCAGTGTTTTTCAGTCCATAAAGTATTTTGCTTTGTTTTGAAAAGTGTTCTGCAGAAGACACAATGACTCAACTCAGTAAAGGAGTCCAGCAACTTTCACCTTTATGTGACTGGTGTGTCTGTGAGCCAGGGTAGCACTGGGGAGATGCTGTTACCATTTGCTGGCCTTGGAGTGACCCACGTGAAAAGAATTGCTCATCTCGGTCTCATTGGCAGCCTACAAGTATTCACATCTTAAAAACATTTGGAAGTAGTTGGCAGTCTGAGGCCTTGTCTGCACTCAGGATTAGTTCTGATTTCAGGAATTATTTTAGCTTCTGGTAGAAACCCACTGAAGATCAAGCTGTGCAAATTGTGATCTGTGCTGCCATCTGCATCACTGAATGGTGGACAGGGGGACTACTTCTAATTGCAGGTGAGGTTGAAGGGGAGGAACCATGTTCTGAACAGTTGCATGTCCCGAATCAACTCTCATGATGTGCTTCAGTAGTTTTTTTGAAGTTCTTTCAGGAAAAAAGTGTCAAAAGTATCAGAAGAGTAATATCTGTAGAGTTTTCAGTTCAAGCCTGCACTGGTTAGAGATTCAGTAACCAGATGCTGTGCTGTATGTGCACTGACATGATTAGAAACAGGCTTGACAGTAACACTTAAAATCACCAGTAAACTTCTCAGACTTCGGCCAGGTCTGTCAGTGAAGGCTGTGCCCGCTCCTTTTAAACCCATGATCTTGAATCCAGATGTCTCTGCACTTGAGGGGCTTTGTTGCCAAGCTTTGGAGCTGACCTCTGTGGCTGAGCACAGTCGATACACTGTGACAGAGATGTACCTCACTGTAGAGCCCAGTGTAAGCTATTAATGGTAACAAAGAGGCCAGACCAGAGAGACAGAAATAATGGCTGCTCCTGTGAGATTCCCACATATAGAGAAAACAGAAAAGAACTTTAAAAAGTAACAATCCCCATTTCAGCTGCTTTTCTAAATGAACATATTCAACAGTGTCGCAGGCTAGTAGCTTTCTGTGCCTGTGGTAAAACTATGCCAAACTAGAGTGAGAAAGCCTAGGGTCTTTTAAAATAAGGTGTGAAAAACTCTGTAGCAAGTGTAGAATTTTAGAAAAGAGCCAAAGCCTCTGTCCACCCTCAGAAGAGCAGAATGACAGGGCTCTGGCAACCATAGCAGCCACCACCGATTTATTTACGAGTTCCTGGAATTGGTCCAGTGTAATTATGGGGCTGAACTCCAGATCAGATTCACTTGACATTTGAGAAAGTCTGTGGAAAAGCAGTAATAATAAACTGATAATAACCATCCATCTAACCAAGCAACAAAAAATAAAGAGAAGAGAAAGGGCAGGTGGGGAGAGGGGGTGGCAACATAATCCCCAAAAAATCTCCTGTTTGTCGGGAGATGCTTTCAGTACAAACTCCTATGTATTTTCTGGAGCTGTGGAGAATTTTGGAGTAAGTTGTATTGCAATTATTGCACTGGAAAAAAATTAAAATGGGGGAGGCAGAGGAAGTTGGGATAAGTTGGGACAGCAGTTTCTATAGGTGGAGTACGTAGTTTGCGGCCCACATGGCATTTATATAAGCATGTCCATCACCTGAATTGTATTACCAAGAAGCTGTTGACTTTGGAAAAAGATGTTTTAGGAAACTATACTGTAGCATATGATTTGTTTTCAATTTCATGCACTGAACAGAAATACATTTTTTGTGCTTTACTGTTGGTCTCTGATTCTGCTTGTTCTCTGTATAACATGGATAAGTACCAGGGGTAAAAAAAATCTTTCTATGTAAAAACATCTAAAGTCTTATATCAGGATTTATATTCCACTTTTCAGTCCTTTCCATTTGAATCACTTCATATTATTTTCAATCGAGTTTCTGTAAGACTGCTTTAAAAACCCAAGCCTCTGGGTATTTTCCAAAAAAAAAAAAAAAGTCCTTTTAAAGTAAGGTAAGTTGGTTAATTCTACTGAATGAAAAAGGCATCTTCTCTGAGAAGAAAGAGGGCTGACATTTAGTTTACAGTTGTCTCAAGTATTTTGTTACAGGTGGTGGAATTGAATTGCAAGTTATGAGTGAACGTTTAGCAAAGCAAGAGCAGTTAGTTACATTTATGCTACATGTAAACAGCTTTCGTTTATGTCGGTTTCCAAATGTATCACCTAGATATGCACAGGTACAAAGGACTCCACATATGTAAAAGGTTTTCCTCAGAGGGAGCACTCCAATTAGCTGCTTTCATCAAACAACAGCAACCAAATGTCAAAGTTCCCTGGCAATCAATACCAAGTCCAGTAACACTAGACAGTGTCTGACGGAAAAGGAATCCTGGGTGAATGAATGGGGTTACTGGCCCAGAACGTGTTGCCTTCAAGTGACCTGCTTTGCTGTGCTCACCTGACTTCTCAGGAACTTCATGCTCGCAGCTGGAGTGAGTGGCTTCAGTTCCAAAGGAGAAAAAATATTGCAAAAGGGTAGCAGCTGTATGCAGAACAAATGCAGTTCTCATACCTAGTGCGTGTACATTTCTTCAGGTTAACATGGGAGTCACACTCACTGAAATGGTTTATCCTATTCTTCCTCATCTGACAATGGTTCCATGTATTTCTGCTTAGGAACTACATGTAGAACTGGGGTTGGTTGGTTGGTTTTTAATTTGGCTTTTTATTTAATTTCTTTATTTGGCATCTATTTAACACATTAGGTTATTGTGTTATTTCTCATAGGTCTTGAGGAAGCGACTTAGTCTGAAGCACTGGTATAAGGTCAATAAAAGTTTGATAAATATGATTGGAATTTATTTTTTTTCTTACCTAACATATATCTGGCTTTTACCAGACATGTCCTTTTACATTCCTGGCAGTTTTGTTAGGGACGAATTGGAGAATGCTGGCAATTTTCTGGAACAGTCTCACCAGAAAAGCAAATCTGCCTGGGCTGCTGGATATCTGGAAATCCTAGACAGATTCATGTGCATTGCAGATCAACTCCACAAAGTCTGCAGTACTTCCACAGTGTTAAACCTTCTGAGCATATGTTGCCCAGATGAGCTGCATAACCCATAATAAACCCACTTACAGTGCAAAGTCAGATTAACTGTATAATTTATGCACTATACCTCTGATATTTGGATGTGCCACGCTCATGGTGATTTTCTGTTCCTCGCATGCTCATAGAATTCTACAGAGTTTTATTTGATACAAATAAATTGACTTTTTATTTACTTATTTGCATATCTCCCCATGATGAGACACTGTTACCTGGGAAAAAAAATATTTTGTTTGGAATCCGTCATAAAATTCAGCAAGACTGTTATAGTTGGCCAGCTGAGGTTGCACCCAAACCACTGAGCTCAGTAGTGTTGGAGCACGGGGTCATGCTGGACGAAGCTTTCATCTACTGACAGCATCTGAAAAACATCAAATGTCCTTCAGAAAGTAGCTGGCACTGACACAGCTTTCAGCAAAGGCAGTGGGCCTGTCTGTCACAGAGTTTTCTTATTTGGTGTAGCAGTCCTCACATGGAGATCACAGTTATCAAAATACAAAATTCTAGTGCTTCTAGAATAATATGTGAGGTTTTGACTGTCATTCCTAAGCTTTCACTTCCAGTACCATCCAGCAGTCTTATAGCAGATATTAAAATGTAAAACAATTAACATGTAAGAGGAACAAAAATAGTAATTCCATAATGACAAGGAACATCAGCATTAGCAATCTCATTTTGCTGTTCATAAGAATTTAGAGAGTTATGGCATCAAATATTCATGGTCTGTAGTGCTTAAAAGGAGCTGGACAGCACTCAGGGGCACCCCAGTGGCTGCATAAAGCTGTGTGTCCTCTGCACAGACACGGTGCAGTCATTTACCTGACATGTGCCTGTGGCACAATGGAGATGAAAATCTCTAACGTTAATGGCTTTGAAATATGCAAGGGACTTAAAAGGAATTCCTCAGCCTTCCAGGCCTCAGGGAGCTGTGTAGCTGTGCCATGAGTTTGGAGTCTGTTGTGGCTTTCTGTAATGACACAGGCAATGAAGAGATGGAGCAAAATCCGTGTGGGTCCATTCACATGGAGGACTTTTCCACACAGAAAAAAACCCTGCAGGTTCCTTGTTTTAAGTCCTTGCACTTGTGTAACTGAGCTCACCATTTCATTGTTTTGTCCATTGCCCTTCCAACTTCTGCTTCCACAGAGGTGGTGTTCTGCAAGGGCTGCACTTCTGTTTCCAGCACTTCAAGGGAATATTCAATTTATAAGCAATGATGTAAATAAAAATGCCAGTACATTAAGCAGTTCACTCACAAAGTCTTAACATACATTAGCCTTTCTTGAAAGCCTTGTATGAAAGCAAGGTCTTTACTTGCAAACATCTACAACTCGAGCTTTAGCTGCTCCAGTGTGCACAAACTTTGATTGCTTGTATGGGATCGTATGAGAGCAGAGCTCCCACTGGGAGTCCTTTTGCTGCAGAATTGCTTGGGTTTAGAGAAAGGATTTTTTTGCACTGCTTTGGAGTAACAAGGATTTTATTTTATGTAGTCAAGTCATTAAGCAAGTTGTATTCAAGGGGACAACAGTATTTGGGAATGTCAGTTTAATTTTCTTAATTGCTTCAGCTGGAAAAATAGAAGAGGGAGAATAAGAAACACTAAATGTTTAATGGTGATATTTTTAAGTGAAATGTTTTGACTTTCAATTTGAAAGTGTCGGGCCAGTTTTATATTTGGTTTAATTTTTAAAAGAGCTGCAAAACTGTTAAATAAATTCAAGCATGAGACAAAACACCTTGGAAAAATCACAACTTTGAAAATTTTTGAATTTTCCCTTTTTTCTTAATATTGTGGCTCACTGAATTAGAAGTCCATGACCCATTGTCTTTGTGGGAGAGCTCTGGCCACTGCTCAGACATCCAGTAATACTCTTTGCATGAAGCTCTGTCTTGGTCTCATTAGCTAGAGCAAGAGTCATTGTGACTGAAGGAGGTGGAAATGTATGGTCCTGAATGATCCACTAGCAATAATAAGTTTTCTGGAGCACTCTTGTGCTTAAACACAGACTTCCTGTGGAGTTCTGCAATTGCAAATAGTTAGAAATATGTGAAAAGCACAATCTTTTAAAATTAATCCCTCCCAAGTCTTATAGCTGCCAGTGCCAGATAAACATAAAATATGATTAATGTTGACACTCCCAGGGGAAGCCTGAGTTTGTTGCAATATTTCAGTAGGATCCTGCAGTTGAATAGTGTATTGATTATTTATTTTCCATCCTAAAGTCATGTGTTAGCAACAGATATAAGAGGGGCTAAGAAAAAGCCACAAAAAAACCCCAGAAAACAATGGAGACACTTCTTACAGGCAATCCACATCAAAGGGTGAAAGACTGGAGGAGGGGAAACTGGAGCTTAGAGTGACTTCTGTCTACAGGAATGAAAATGTTTGCAATCTCACTTGCAGCGTTTGTCTCAGAAAAGCTACATGGGACCCATCTTCCTCCAGGCCACATCTCATCTGTGAAATAAAGATCTCATTTTTGGCTTGCCTGAAGCAACTTTTCAGAGAAATAGAATAAGGTTATTTGAATAGGAAAGCCCTAATTTAAACAACTAACGCTCTGTACAACTCAGAGCTTTTTCAGCAAACTGAATTCATGAAGGAACAAAACACTAAACAGAGATGTTTTGTCTTGTAATGAAATGCCCCAAACTCTTCTAGGTCTAAACAAAACTTTCAAGGCAGGAATTTTATAGCAAGACAAATTTTATGAAGCAAATGCCTGTTTACTACCAAGTGATATAGAGAGTACTTTGGTGACCTAGCAGTTTGTTGTTCCATGATTATATTGTGATATTTCATATTAAAAACATAATCAATGTCACTGTGTTGTGGGATGTAAATATTGTCTTCAGTATAAACTAATTTTGCTACTACTCTTCTGTATTCTTTGGTTGTCTACAACATGACCCAGGTAGCAAGATCAAATGGAAAACAGTGTGGGCCATCAGCCACAGCTCCCAACCACAGAAATGGAGCTTAGAGTGTCTTTCAGCTGAAAACTCAGTCTGTTTGTACACTCTGTTTGTGTGAGAACCGCTGCACACATTTCCAGAGCAATCTAGAATATTGCCACTATATCGCAGGCAGTAAGGTAGAAGGTATAAAAAATGTTTTAAAAGTCTTGCTTGTAAGTTCATTTGCAGTGCTGACAATTTCACACACTTTTCCTCCAGCCCCGGAGGTACTGCTGCCAAATACTTGTGTCTGGTAATAAGCAGAAGCAAAATGTGAAAACATATTAATCCCAGCATTGACACTGTGTCAAGAAGTAATTTCCATAATGACGATAATTTTGTAAAAATCAGAAATTATTTAATCATAAAATACATACTCCAAACCAACAATTAAAATACCTCAAATCGAGGACAAATTGTTTTCTGCCTTCTATTTTATTTATTTATTTATTTATTTATTTATTGATGCCCCCATTGAACCTATCACTGCAGTATTTGAGAACTCTCAAAGAATACAGTAGTAATACTCAAAATGAAATTGTTATAGTGGAAGATTTTAAGTTAAGTGGAAGTGTTTTGCCAGATTTATGCTGAGGAATGACCTCACAAG
The DNA here is from genome assembly GCA_026261815.1 of Monarcha castaneiventris obscurior. Taxonomy (NCBI): domain Eukaryota; kingdom Metazoa; phylum Chordata; class Aves; order Passeriformes; family Monarchidae; genus Monarcha; species Monarcha castaneiventris. The sequence continues at coordinate 12,397,920 of JAMPIT010000230.1, forward strand.
CTGTGATTGACAAAGGTTTGTAGCAAAAGACATTGGTACTTCAGGGGCTGGGTTTGCTTCTCATTTTCTCCAGATATTTGAGGTTCTACCAAGTGCTGTAATAGCTTGGGGGTGGGTGGGGGTGGAGGGGGTGGTGAGAAGGGGAGGGGAATAAAAAAAAAAATTAGAAGGCTGGAATACAACAGGATCTGGCAACAAATCTCTCTTCATTGATGCACTCCAAAGTCTGGGTGCTGAAGATGGAGATGAGCAAAGGAGCACCTTTGAAATAGGGTGGGAAAATCCCTGGACACCAGTTGCATTAACACTGTACCTCATCATTTTGCTGTGACAGTGTGGAAGAGCCAGAATAGAACCAGCCACACAGGAGGTTTTTAAAAGCTCAGTGGGCTTAATGTCATGGGAAGGTCATAAGCAGAGAGCTGCCAAACTGCACTCTGAGACCTTTCTCCTGCTGTGAACTAATGGCTACATAAGGTACAAGGCAGTGGAAAATCAGGCTCTAAAGCTACCCTTCATTAACTGCAAAATGTTTGCATTTTAGCCAATTAAAATGTCTCAGTGTGTTCAAATAATCTGTAAATCCATGATCTTGAAGCCTGTCCAAAACCAATAAAGAAGGCCAGTACCTGCCACAAAGACATCACAACTCAAGGAACTTTAAATGTGCTGCACAGGTCTATATAATGAACACATTTGGGTGGGATTGCTTGTAGAGTCACAGATTTGGCCTGGCTTGAGCAGACTTAGCTCACTGCTTTGGAAACTGCATCCTCCTACAGCAGGGTGGGATCTTCTTCCTGTGCTTCTCTGGGTTTGTGTGTCAGCTATCTTTACACACGGGTCCAATTCCTTATAGTCTTCTTAATCCTTCTCACTAAAGCAGATAACCCTCCCCAATCTGATGTGAGTATAATTATATTTCATTACTACACAAGCGAGCCATGAAAAAGACATAAAATGTTATGTTTTATGATAGAACCAGTGAGAAAAACAACGCTACTACTTCTCCTTGACAGTGCTTGCACCTATGAATGGATGGAGTTTATGGTGTTGCGTATGTGCAGGTCACATACAAATCAAACCAAATTGAATCCAGAAGCATAAGGGGAGAAAATTCAGATAACTCAGGAGAGACTGAACTCTACCACAATGAGAGTACTTTTGCAAAGCTACCTAGTTATTTTTCCCAGTGGAAATAATGCCAATAATAATAGAGAAACATCTCAGTGATGGGGTCAATGAGTCAGAAAGTTTGTTGTTTGGATATCCACTGCCATACCTTCTGCTCCTTTGTGACCATGGGAACCTGAGTGAAAATGAGCAGTTGTGAAAGTTGGTGGAGAATTGAAGTTCTGTTTCCCACTTTTGTAAGGACTTTGATGCTGCACAAAAAAAGCACAAAGTGGCAAAGGAGCAGCCTGCTGCCATCATCGTCTGAGATGTTCTGGTTGGTGCCAAGAAGGAGATTCCAGGGCAGGCTTCTTTCCAGTCCCATTGAGACAGATGCTCATCAGGTGAGTGTGCTGCTCCCTTATGTGTAAATTATGCCAAGATGTGGAGAACACTTATGTAACATTTACAGTACTTTTTAGTAAAGTTTATTTGAAAACAGAAACAAAAGAATACTTTGAAGCAGTTTCCCAATCTATTCCTAGCTCTGGTCAAATATTTTCTAAATGTTCTCCATTTTGAAAACACTGATTCATCGGTGGGAATATGTCAAGGTGGAAATTTCATATTGGAAATATTCTTGCTTAGTAAAAGGAAATTTGGTTAAGGCTTATTGCAAAGGTCTTAGAATAATATTTTTCTTATTTATTCCTATTTCAGAAGAACTTTTATTCTTTAAAAAAGGAAGCAAACAAATAACTAAATTGATATTTTATTGAATTTTAACAAAATTGTATATTTCTATTGACATGACTGTTTTTAAACATATTCTTTTACATGAATTTATGAATTCTCTGATCTTTTTCCCACTCCAAACCTGGATATATTTCAAAATGTCAGAATTTCCTGTGAAACAGAAGTTCCAGTTCTGCCATAGTCTTCTCTGTGGAACATTTAGACTGGGAAATAGTGGTTAATTGCCTTAACCCAAATAAACCCAAACTTGCAGGAGAGAAATAAAAGGAAAAAAAAGCTATGAGAATAAATAAGCAGATTTTTATGATGAGCATGTCCTCAGTAACTGTAATAGTCTCTGTAACAGAAGTAGTTCTCAACAAGAGCTTTCCAACGATAAACCTGTGTCTGCCCTCAGACACTGTTGTGTGAAGGAGACATCAGTGGTATGGTATAAGCCATTCTTCTGGTCACTTTTTTCCTCAGACTGGAATGAGAAGATGGATTTTGTTTAAATCTGTGGCAAAAATAATCACTCATAAAATCATGGAATCTGAATGTAACCAAATGTAAGCCCTTTAAAGCTGCCTTGCTTTGCTTAGCTATGTGTCTTGGTTTGAGACAAATTAGGAGGAAACGTCCTGAGATGAACATCTCCTCTAATGGAAGGCAGGCTTTGGCAGCCCCTACCCCACAGGTTCGAAAGGAATTTCTAGGAGGAAAGTGAAAAAAACCTGTTTATTTAACAAGCAGGGTGCATGTAGGCAAAGAAAAAAAAAATAATGTTAGTTAAAAAACCTTCTCGTTGTGGAGAAAGATGGTGGATTTTTAAAGTCCTGCTCAGCTTCTCCTGAGGTCCTTCAGAGTTGGGGTGTGGCGCCCTGTGCCTCCCCTCTGGGCTGCAGCATGGGCTCCTGGAAATGTTGTGGTGTTTTGGACCAGAGCAAAGCTGAACAGCTCCAGAAGGAGAAGAAGAAGACGAAGAAGAAGAAGAAGAAGATGAAGACGAAGACGATGAAGAAGACGAAGAAGACAAAGAAGATGAAGACAAAGATGAAGACAAAGAAGAAGAAGAAGAAGAAGAAGAAGAAGAAGAAGAAGAAGAAGAAGAAGAAGAAGAAGACAAAGAAGAAGAAGAAGAGGAGGAAGAAGAAGAAGCCACAGTCCCAGGAAGCATACCTTGCCTCAGCTAACAGGCTGGCTAAAAGCAGGAAGGTGTTCCCTTGGCTCTGCAGCGGTGAGAGCACAGGGGAGTCTGTGTGAGTCCTTGAACACAAACCGCGCTGAAGAATTCACTCGGCCTCTCTCCCTGCTCTCCTGGACCCAGCTTAAAGCTGTGGGACCCATTTCTGGACATAAAGCAGATGGTAGGGAAATACAGTATGATAATAAAATCACCCCAAGACATTGTGCTATTTCAACTGCTCATTACTGGCATACTTAAATATTCATCTACAAACTTGGAAATCCATTCTCTCTCTGAACAATTTATTCACATACAGCCTGAGACTTCTATTTTTCAAGTAAATTTAACAAATTATTTCTCTCTCTTTCTCTTAAATCACTTTTCAGAAGATTATAAGACAGAATATCTAAGGAGGATATAACATGGTAAGGCATTCGCCTTACTGATCCTGCCTAGGAAGAGTATTGATAATTCAAGCCATCTCACTAAATTACTTTTAATTTCTAAAAGTGCCTTGACCAAGTTTTATGCTGTAAGATGGACAAAGGGGAAGAGATATGTAGGCAAAAATAGATACAGCTGGGTAACTTCTGTTAATGCCAAAGACCAGACAGAGAACTGCAAAGATTAGGAGGAAGGTTGTGGGCAGCAGTAGCTTTTTTTTTTCAAAGTCAAAAAGGAACCAAAATAAAGTTCTTGACTTTGTTTCTTCCAAGAATGTGTAAATCTGGATGCATGAACTAACATACTATCTACATAAAGCATTTCCATTTGCTGACTCCTCCCATCTGGATTTACTGGATTTTGGCCAAACAGTTGTAACTGCCAAATTTTTCTCTAACAGAAAATCCATCTGAGCAGAATTTAATATTGGCAGAGGATGTTTGGAGACATGTGTGAAAAATTAGGAGCCCTTTAAGGGAAGAAGTCACCCAATTAAAAATGTGCAGAAAATAATCTATCATACATTCCCATCAAATCCCTTTTGATTTCAAGTACCAAAATAATGACTGGATCAGATCCCAGTTGAGTCTAGAGCTGGCTGAACTGTTTGTTATGGATTTACCATTATTTTTGGAATGGGAAAAAATGTGAATTGAGCTTTTTAATGTTTTAGTGTTGCTTTTCACCTACTTTCTTTGTGGAATACCTTGCACAAATAATTTTCAGTCCTTTGGCTCTTTGAAACAGCTTCCTTTGAGCATTTCCACACGGTTATCTGTGTTGTGTGTTTGTACTCTCAAGTATTGTTTTTCCTCAACTGGATGACTCTGAAATTTAAAATAGAATCATAAATCAGGGGATAAAAATACCAAACTGCAACATATTCTGTTTCTAGAGGATAATTACTTTTCTAAAATGTATGAAAAGTTTGTAACCACAAGCATTTGGAGGAAATGCTAAATAAGGCAACAGATTAATAATAGTACAAATTAACAGAACACATTCTTCAGTTTATTAGCAACCTTATTTGCTACTTAAGAAGTTTTTTTGTCTTGCTCTGTAAATACTGACTCAACCCTACACACAGTAGGTGTGGTATTGGACTTGTAGAACAAAAGCCAGTGCAGTAGAATTTTTTCTGTTTTGTAGATAAATAGAAAAACCCCAAAATAATTCTTTGAAGTTCTTTCCTCCTGTTTCATTTTGTAATTATCATTAAAACACTTTCTTGTTTAAATAGCACCTTCTTTTAAAGAGAAGAAAAGTCAAAATAATTTCCTTATTTCCAAACTCAATATTTAATTTTCAGCATTCTTGAACAGAAACCTTTGTGTGGCATCTATCTGACCTGCTGCAAGCATCACCATCTTAAACACATACATATCTTTGAATAAAGTGAATTGACATCCATACATGTCTCTTTCTCCAAATTTTCTATGAGAATGGAGTTAGACAAAATGCTTAACTCAGATTTGGCTACAGGCAAGTATTTTCCCCCAAAAAACCCTCACCCAATCCTCCCAAACCTGTTTTTTGGAGTAGGTTTGAAATTACTTCACATATTGAACTCTTAAATTTGTGATTACTTGTCAGTTCAACCTGAATTATTCCGCATATTTGGTCCAACCCCACTTCTGAAGCATGCCCTAGAGAGAGAAATGATCATATAGCACTCAACTCTCCATGTCCATAAAGATTTGAGTTCTATTATTTCATCCCAAATTATGTCTGCTTTATCATAGCCCCAGGGTGTGTTACAGTTACCCTTTGCTCTGCTAACAAAGAAGAATGTGTCTATTATTCCCCACATTTCTTTTGTGGACTCAGTCACTGTTTCTGGGTGGGTGCAGCAAAAGCATCCACCTCACCAGACGTATCACTGCAAAGTCTGAACAGAAACAGCCCAATGAATTTCCAGCCTTGTGGTTTCTGTGATTGATTAAATACAGATCTATGCATTCCAGAATGGAAAACAAACAAAAACATGTCCTTCAAGGGCATCTTCTTTAACTCGTGTGATGGAGCTGAGAAATGATTCTTATGTATGGTAATGAGAATTTTGCAAAGATCTTGGCTTCATTGGGAAGCTGCTGGGCCTCACGAGCCTCAGGCATGGGCTGTCACACATGGCAATCCAGATACAACCAGTAAAGATAAAATAACTTTATAATAAGTATATTTTTTGTAGTTTATATTCCTGTATTGGCAGAGCTAACTACTTCTTGAAAAAAATTAAAAAAATTTTTTTTTCCTTGCACTAGCTGTGGTATACCTGTCCCCTTGTGTCTGATTTGGTACCTAGTTCCAATATTTTTCATAGAATCAAAGCACAATTTTGGGCAGAAAGACCTCCTGGAAGTCATCTGGTCTGATCCCCCGCTTAAAATAGGACTAGCTTCAATATTAGATCAGGTTGCTCAGGATCTCATCCAGTTGAGATTTAAGTATCTGCAAGGATGAAATCTCTGCAAGCTCTTTTGACAACTTGTTCTGGCGTTTGGCTGCCCTCAAGGAATTTTTTCCTAATCGGAATTTCCTTCTTGCAGTTTGTTGCCTCTCTGACTGATGACCTCTAAGATGTCTTATCTTCTGTATAAAACTACCCAGTCTCTAGTTAGGACAGAAGTTAGATCCCCACTTTTGGCCTTCTTTTCTCCAGGCCGAACAAACTCAATGGCCTCAGCCTCTGCTTTTAAGTCATGTGCTCCAGCCTCCCAACCATTGGATACCTCTACTAACAGATGTTATATTTTTCACATTTTCTGCAGTCTCTTAGTGTTGCCACTTTAAAAAATCCCAAGCCATTGAAATTAAAATATATTTCTATTTGTGTAAATTCCAATGCATTTGCAGTAATCTGATCATCCCAAAAGAGAACTGCTGGAAGAATGTAACAAGCTTTTCTAGTCATCTGGTCCATGGAAGAGGGACTTACTCCATTGAGGCAGCCAAATTTAACAAGGACAAGAACCAGATTTAGCAACCATATCAAAAACAGACATGCTTTCAAGAGACTTAAGAGTCCTATTCGATCCAGAAACCAGCCCAGGTGGATAGCACAAGCAACTTCCTAACTCCTTGTTTAAAGCTGGATGGAGAATGTATTTCTATTCTAAAACTGTTTAAAATCTAAAAATAGGAAGGAATATGTACATAGGGTTAAAAATTGCACATACATTGCTGAAGCTGTGCAATGAGCAAAGGGCAATGACAGTATGATCAAAATTAGGGCACTGAGCCTCTTTTTGTTAGAAAATACAAAGAGTTAAAACAGAGTATAAAAGACATGAGGGCAATTAAAATATTGGTTCCTCTTAGATTTCAATAGAATGGCACCAAGGCAGACCGGCAGATTTTTCTCCACAAAGGATTCTTAACTATATATTCAAACCAGAAGATATTGTCTGAGCCCAGTCCTACTCCCATGATCATGGGAACTGTTTAAAATGCCATAGCAGAATCTGGCACCTGGCTTTACCCATCCCCTCTCTTGCACGGGAAAACCACAGATTTGGTGTCAATCAAAACTCAAGCCAGTTATGAATTGAAGCGAGGGGTAAGCACTGTCCTGAGGGCGGGGGTGAGAGCCTGCTGTCCCACCAGTCTTTCTGCAAATAGGTCAGCGGCCAGTTTGTGCTCCCTGCCTGGCTGTGAGCACAGGCTGCCAGCGGGGAGTGAGTCAGCTGAGCCCTGACAAGCTTGCGGTCAGTGCTGAGTGCTGGCTTCCTTCTCCGAGTGCTTCACCCCCTCCCTGCAGCGCGGGGAAAGTGAACCATGCTTTCCAGAGAGTCCCGGGATGGGTGCTCATTTTTGAGGGACAACTGGGAACTGACAGTCTCAGCTCCCTGCTGGTCTCTGTTGTGCTACTGGGAGGGAAGGCTGAGCAACGTCCCCGACCCCAAAAATTTCAGCCGTGTGCTGAGGCTGACCCGTTGCCAGCACTCTTCCTGTAGCTGATGTGTTTTTATTTTATCCTCCTAATCAGTGACACCACCAACTGCAACATCAGCTGCAGGGGAGAAGAGAACCTCTGCCAGGTATGGGGTTGTTTTTCACATGTAGCAGGATTTGAATTGTTTATTTAAGGAAGTGGTGTTGATTAGTTGTGTCACAGGACTCCTGCCCATTTGGGGACCAGTGGGAAAGAGTCCTTTCCCATCCATTTAGACCAGATGTAACTACTGGGGCAATGGGCACAAGGAGGAAGCCAACACTGAGCTGGCTTAGTAGTGGCTTAATCTGACTACATTTCTAGATTTTCTGGATTTACGCCCAGAGAGCAAACCAAATATATAATATAATTACTAAGAGAAATACTATTATCAAATAATATAATATATTATAGAAACTACAATAATAGAAATTGGTTTTATATTTTAGAACTAACATATGTAGCTAGCTGGGCTGCTAATGCCCAGAAACTTCCCAGGTGCCCTGTACAAATGCAGGACTTCTCTCCTGCTCTAGTGAGTGTGCAGCAAGTGCAGTTATGGTTAGTATCTGCCCTGCTACATATGTATTATGCTATTGAAGTGCATATGTGCAAGATGTCCATTATGTTTCAAACATTTCAGATTTGCATGACCCACCCCAAGAAAAAGACAAAGCAATGTGGCTCCAGCTGCTTAGTTTGTTTGGGAAAAGAGCCTCAAAGCTCCTCCTGCATGATTCTGCTAGTTCCTTGCTGTTGAGATGGTAACGTCTTTCTTTCTTTTCTTTTCTTTCTTTCTTTCTTTCTTTCTTTCTTTCTTTCTTTCTTTCTTTCTTTCTTTCTTTCTTTCTTTCTTTCTTTCTTTCTTTCTTTCTTTCTTTCTTTCTTTCTTTCTCTCTTTCTTTCTCTCTTTCTCTCTTTCTTTCTTTCTTTCTTTCTTTCTTTCTTTCTTTCTTTCTTTCTTTCTTTCTTTCTTTCTTTCTTTCTTTCTTTCTTTCTTTCTTTCTTTCTTTCTTTCTTTCTTTCTTTCTTTCTTTCTTCTTTCTTTCTTTCTTTCTTTCTTTCTTTCTTTCTTTCTTTCTTTCTTTCTTTCTTTCTTTCTTTCTTTCTTTCTTTCTTTCTTTCTTTCTTTCTTTCTTTCTTTCTTTCTTTCTTTCTTTCTTTCTTTCTCCCTCCTGTTGGCCTTGCCGCTCTGCCTGTTTTCTTTTAAAAAACAATTTATGCAGAAGTTTCCAAGTGATAATTATCTGGGGAAATACTTATGTTCTCTGGAAGCCAGTATCATTAAATACCTGTGGATTTACTTCAAAGGAGAGTAAAGTTTAAATACAGAAACACTGGCAAATTAGCTCATTTCTAATTTTCATCTGCCTATTTTAGATTTGTAGCTACAGACAAACTTTAATGTAGGACAAACTTTGGCTTAAGGAGACACCATTATTTCTATGAGACAAGGGTCAGAAACAAGCTCTGGAAACCATTTGTCAATAAAACCCTGATAAAACTAGGAAACTATTCATGTGGTTTGTATTCCCACTAAGTCTTGTAAAGCACTATTTATCATGGTGACAGCCACCAAATAAATCCTACAATTATAAAGGGACACTACTAAACAGTTTTGACAATGCAATGTTGAGTTGGAACATCAAACACTCAGCTGAACCATGTTCTGGGAAGACACTAGAAATATCTCATTACCACTTAGTGAAGGGCAGCATACGGACTCATGTAAATGAACTTTACTACACAAAAGTGATGTACAGAGCAAAGTAACCAATGATGCTTGCCACCTGTTCAGCAGGAAAAGATATCTTGAAATTAAAGGAGGGTGAGAAAAGAAATCAGATGTAAAGGATACTTTGTCTGAAGATGGCTTGCAGTGGATTGTTGTCCCTGGAGAACGATAGATTCATCTTACCCAGGCAGTGATGCTGCGCTTAAACAACAGTTGCAATGTCACCACCATGTATGCAATTCCTGATATGTTTAAAGCATTAGACAGTTGGTCATGGGAAGAAGGGTACCAACAGCACTTGAGCTCAAAGCAAGGGCTTTGAGGCAGGAGGACCTTGATCTGAGGCCTGAAAAGGTGACAAGTCTTAAGATGGGTGGTTAATGGGCTGAGAGAGTCGAAGACTTTGACCCTCTGGTTCTCTGTGGTTTTTTCCCTGTCGAAAAGCTTTCGGCATACTCAGGGTGTCTTGGCTTTTGGGTTAGATAAAGGCCTGGTTTCTCTGCCCAAAGGTCACGAGATTGCCTGATTTTCCATGAGGATTTTCACCAAAAGAACCTGTGCTGGCGGCCATAGCACTTTCAAGGCCAGTCTGTTCAAGGCTCTGCGGAGGCAAGCTGTGCAGTTCCCTGGCTGATTCTTTTCCCAGGCCAGGAGAGGAGCCAGCACAGACCTCTTCTAACAACTGTGCAAAGAAAAAAACTGGAAAGGCTGGTACCCAGCATTGTTTTAAGTAATGAATTCTTAGAAGAAAGGGAAGCCATGAGTTTCCTGCTCTGTTGCTGTTGGATGAGTGAATCAGCTTTTCCTCTTGCTCATCTTTTGCTCCTTTGTTTTCCCTCTTCCTACATCTCAGTCCTGAGTGCACTAATAGGCTTGAATTGCCCCCACCTTTCCTCTTGTTCCAGCAGTCCCTCTCGTCTCCTATTTCAATAATATTTTCCCCATGACATCCCCTGCAACCAGGTTTATGTAATATAAGTACAGCAAATGAGTCAGAAAGAAATGGAGCTAACAAGCCATGCATCTATCATCACTCCCTCCCTTGATTTGTCTCTGGTATTACATCCCACAAACTTGACCATTGTTTGCTCTTTCAACTTGCAAGTTATTAGGGCCAGGAACTCTATCTTTGCATGCATTTGGACAGCACACCATTCAGTGGGGACCTAATTTCTGCTTGGGGCATTGCTATAATATTAATTACAGTAACTGAGAGTCTCAGGTGTGCTTTGGCTGGAGTTGAACCATAAGAAAAAGCAAGCCTCTGGACTATAAGAAAGGCAGAAGCTGACTCAGCCCTGACAATGGAGTTTCTCACTTTTCCAAACTTGGAGTAGCAATTTATATTTTTTTCTGAAACACTACAGCAGATTCCTTGTAGGAAACCCTAGGGGTTCTATCCAAAGGTTTTCCTTAATGAGTTGGGCCCAGAGCTGAGAAGTGCTCTAGGGACACCTCCTTACATCCCTCCTGGTATACCTAGATGAAAGCCATCTGCTAACAATTCCTCAATACCACATCCCACTTGACCCACCTGCAGTCAGAGTTTTGTTCTGTCCAGGGCTTCACCCTCCAGGCCGAGTACCTTGTCAAGTCCACTTTGTGCCCAGTTAGCTTCTGCAGAGCTTTTAACTCCAAGCAGGGGTCTTTTGATTCCTTTATATTGTCACTACACATCCAGGTATGACTGGAATTAAGAGCCTTGCCTCCGAGGCAAGTAGACAGTCTTCTATCAGCTTTTAGTAAAATAAATTCTTTCTTCCATACATGTGCATATATTTTGTCAGGAGTGGTGCATCTATAGCTCTGCTAGGCAGTTATCTCAAGCCTGCACCTTGTAGTCTGAGATTTATTAGGTGCCACTTACCTTTGTACACAGGCATCAGTCACTTGTGTCCATGTATCAGGCAGAACTGCCTGAGCAGCGAGTGACACCTCCTTTTCAGTGTAATGACAGGGAAGCACTTTAAGATTTGTTTAAAGCTCACAATCACTGGCTTCCCTTGATTTCCAGTTTCAAGACTGGAGCTGTCAAGCTGTTTTAACACAGCAGAATGTACCCAGGCAGAGAGCTAAGATGATGGGAATGCACAAACAGTTAGCAGGTTCATTAACTCACTTTCTGGAAATCTGGAAATAGGCCTACGGACTAACCTTGAATTCAGGAGACCTGGCTTATTCCCATCTCACTGCTGGTAACCCAGTTCATGAGCCTGGACAAGAGGTTTCACTTCTCTGTTTTACCTCCTACTATGTTTGTCCTGTAGATAAGCAGTCCTTGTTACTCAACTCCCATTGCATTCCTGGTAGGTTAACTTCTTTTTCGAATATGAAAATACATTCACAGAGAACTTGTAAAGTGGTCTGTAAAGCTTGAATGGAAATGCCATCCCCACACTCTTACCAGCCTAACTCAGAGGAGCCCTAAATGGTTTCACAAAGTGACATGGTAAATCATGTCAGAGAATAGAAAGATGGAGATTTTAGTTTCTGGGTGTGCTCTCAAAAGATCAGATCCTTTTCCTTATTCAGCTTTTGTAGCTGCCATTGGCCTGAAGATAATGACAGCTTGAGAACCAGAGGTGGGAAGGAAAAGAGGATCTTGCTGGCTCTGTGACCAGGGTCAGCACTCAGCTGGAGCAGGACCTGCTTTGACCTTGTCTGTCTCTCTTTTGGAAAAGACAGCTGGGTAAAGGGAAAGAGCTTTGTAGAACTTTTGGGAGATTTCTCAATGTCTTTTTGAGAGATTTCTCCATATTGAAAATGTTGACACAAAACTAAGCTAGCATGGGAAACACTTGCACCTTAATCACACTCTGTTTTCCACATTTAGTTAATGATTCATCTTGTTTAGCCTCTTCTTTGACAGTGGTTAACGCCAGATATTTCAGAAAAATGTGCAAGCAACTTTGTAAGTAGATAGTCTAAGGTTAGGCTGCCCAAGACAAGTTCCTTCCTAAAGCCAGGTAGCTGACTGATGGCCTGGCCCAAGAAGGTTTGTTTCCCCACAGTAATGTTTCAAAAAAGGTGCAATGATTCCATAGATTACCTAATCACCCACTGAATTATTTGTTATTCCAAAGTACAAGTTATTAGAAACACAGCAGGAAGGAATGTTTTGAGCTGTCTTGGTTTCTAACCAACTCAGATGAAACAAAGCACTGGAGAATTATTTTAAATGTTCTTCAGAGGGAGTAATAAGAAAGTGTGATTCTTGAGAGTAATTTCAGTTGCATCCATTTTGGGGGCCATGTCTCTATTCTCTATGTGCTCCCCCCTCAGAAAAAAAAAAAGAATAGTCAGAAGACGGTTTGGGTGCTTTTTGTAGTTTCTAGAGTCTGGGCTCAGCCAAGTACCTGAAAGCTAATGTTTATTTGGCATTTACATATACCCCATATTTCAGCGGATGAGGAACCAGTAAAACACTCTCTCACATAATTTTCAGCTCTCTGACTTCTGGCAGTGGCCAGAAACCCTGAAAAGTGAACTTTTTCTTGTGGTATTTCTGCTTTTTTGGTCCTCATCCCAGAAGGAAATAAGAAGCATAATAAACATCTAAAAACTTACTCATGGGAGCATTTCAGGTAGTTACAGTCTGCCTCCAAAGCAGGGTCCTTCTCTAGAAACATCCTTAGCTGATGACACTGACAGCTCGTGGGATGGGGTAGCTCTCGGCAGGTAGTTGCTTCCACTGCTTGTAGCTGCCTGGAGTGTCTCTCTGATGAAAGAGAAACATTCCATTTAAAACATTTTCACTCTAACTATTAGAGGTTTGTTCTCATTAATAGTTTGCATCTATCTTAAAACAGACATTAGCCATAATTGTGTGCTCTTCCTACTTACCTCTTTCAACCAATATATTTCTGAAGACTTGAAGAAGAAAAAAAAGCCATTTTTATCTTCTCACTCCTTCTCACAAATTCCACAACAATAAGGTCCAACCTTCTGATGTTAGTGTAGCCTTGAAAGGATCATGTCTGGGGACAATATGAAGCCAGAAATACCTACTGGTCAGTAGCCACAGCATAACAGGTCATCCTTGCCTGTGTGTGTGCTCTGGAGAGCACAGTTTGTCTCCAGTGGAGCCTTCTAAACCCTACTTCTCAGCTTTTCAAGGCATTTTCTACACCTTGATGCTGTGGCAATGCCCCATTTGTCTTGTGTGAGTTCACTGGAACCTCACTGTAGTGACCTTTAAGTAAATTATTTCATGCACTACACTTGGAGACCTAGTTGTCAAATTCTTTGGTTCTCACAAGTTAGTGCAGAGACAAACATAGACCAGATAGGCTGAGAACTGAGCTAAAAGGATTAGCAAAGGTGGTTCGTAGCCACCTTTCTGCCCCCACCCATTAGCCTGTGCAGAAGCTGCTGTCAGCCCAGAGGCACAGCATCACAGGCATTTAAGGTTCAGTGCCTGTGTAAAAAATGAATAAATTTTGTGAGAACACCAGGATATTTAACACAATCAGATCAATAACTGGTTCTACAAATGAATTTAAATTCATTTGTGGTGGAAGTGCGCATCTTGAAGAGCTGCATCTGTCAGCTCGTGGGAGACCTTCCACTGCTAGATCGTTTCTTAGTATGAAAGAGTTTTTTCCACATCTGCTAATTCACCAGCCAGACTGGGACTCGAAAGGACTGGCAAATTACAAGCAAGGTGGCAGGAGTTTTGTTTCTACTCCAAATTCTGGTCAACTGTCTCGAGTTTCTCCTGCATTAAATATTTTGGAGCCTCAGACACCAGCTGGGAGCTGGGCAGAGGAAGAAAGTAGACACACAAAAGTTAATGAGATGCTGAGCTAAGAAGTTGATGTCCCCTGCCTAGGTGAGAGAAAGAGACCAACTCTTTCCATCACCCAGGGATTTTTTAATGTAGTAGAGCCTTTGGGATTTATAATTTAGGCAGCTTGGGATAATGTTGTTCTGTCTTTTGCTATAACGATCTCCCAGTGTGATAGAGTTACAAAGAGGGCAGAACATAATGTCGTTCACATTCATGTTTTCCAGGCCAGTTAAACAGGCTTTCATTTGTTTTAGAAGGAATCTATTCAAACTTTGGCAGAGCAAGTCAATAATTGTGAATTTCCTTTCTTCCTCCCACTTGGAATCCAGTCTGGATCACGCACAGAGATGATGTGGGGGGGGAGGAGAAAAAGGGACCTCCAAGAAGTGAAAAGCCTCCCACCCTTAAATGAAGCAAAACGATCCCATTTCATGCACTGCCCTCCAGAGCAACTGTATTAAGGCAGCACTTCACTCTGTAACAACAAAACAGAGAGGCCATCGCTCACCCTGCTGCGGTCCCAGCTCTGGCTCTTCTCTGAGCTGTTTTTTTATCCACCCTATCCAGACAGACGCTCGGGCTGTGGCCCCTGGAGCCATCTGTTCCAAGGCCTGATCCAGATTCTGGCCCTACTGTGCCTCCTGCTACTGACATCTGCTCTATCTTCAGCGTGTTCTGGGTGTCACTGCCACTCAGCTGTGCCTTTTGCAAGGCACTGGTTTGTTCTGCACTTGCACCAGCAGCTCACTGGAGCTCTGCCCCATTAGCAGCCACCAGCTTTTAGCACTGTGTAACTGAAATGAGCTGAACCCTGAAGAAATCAGGCAGGCTGCATGTAAAACAGTGCCTGCATTTATATAAACTTGTCAGTAGCCTCTGGTTGGTAGGTGGTGAATGGAGGTGGAGGATACAATCCTGGGAGTGCAGGCTCAAGGAAATATGGAAAGTTGTTATGGAACTTTCAAAAGGCAGTGTCTGCTCCCCAGAATCTGAATGAGCTCTAGCAGTAAAAGAGGTGGGCCAGAATCTTTAATCAACTGCCCCAGTAAGGTAAGTGGTCCCATGTGCAGAGTTCATCGTATGAGCCCGGTCTTTAGAGAATTTTGTGAATATAGTGGTGAGATCTGAATAAAAACCTGATAAATTCCTTGAGGATAAACCATAATTCATGGCCTAATCCTCTTCCTCATTTTAGTCACTGAATATTCACATTTTGTCTTAGTGGCAAGTTGAAAAATGTACACTCAGGTAGCATGCACAAAGGCAAGGTAACTGCTGATAGCCATTTAACTCTGAAAGACTGACTATTAAAGGTTAACATCACTGCCCAAACCCCTCACCCTTAATGCTGGGGAAGAAAAGAAGAAAAAGAAAAATCAAGTAACTAACAAAATTGTAGTGCACCAATCCTCTCCTAAATTTGATCTCTTGCAGGTTGGATCCTTAATCCATCTCCTTTGTTTATGCCTCAAGTGTAAACCTCTTCAGCTCACATTGTTCTGCTTCAAGAGCTAATTCCATGTGAGTCACGGTTCTGGAATGCCAATAAATATGGCTGTAACAACCATGCCTCAGTCTGTTGCTGGAGATCATTTTGGCACAAAATTAGGCCTGTTCTTATCTTTGTTCCTGTAACTCTTCTCAAAAAAAACCAAAAACCAAAAAAACAAAAACAGGAGCTTCAGGCCTGGCTGTGGCCTTTGGGTGTAAAAACAGGAGAAAAATTTTAAACCAACAGACATAGTTCATACCTTGTTGAACCAATCTACAGAGAGCTGGGTGCCCTCACTTCTGGAGCCCTCTGAAGTGGGCAAGTCTGTGCCCTCTACGAGGACAACTCTGCTTCTGCTGAAGTATTGCTATTTGCTAATTGTGATAGGATCAGAAGAGGGAGGCCCCAGTGGGACTGCTGCTAGGTAGGGGTCTGTTTCCCAAAATCTGTTCTAATGACATTTTTATGGTTAAATTTGTTGCTCATTAATGACTTATGGGAATAAAAGGTGAATATCTAATAATCCTGTTTCCTCCCTCCTTCCCTCCCTCCCTCCCTCCCTGCCTTCCTTTCTCCCTCACTCCCCCCCACCTTCCTCCCTCTTTGCCCACCGCCCCCACCTTGTTCTTTTTCTGTTTCAAGTACAAATTTTTTTTGTATTTATTTCTCAAGAATAAGCTGGCAAAAAAGTTCTTCAACTGAAGTGATATTACAATCAGGACCATGGTTAAACCTTTTCCTAATAGGGTTGTTCATATCGGCTAGTTAAGGCTGTCCCTGGGGCCTGGAATGCAGTGCAGTAATTGAGATATCTATTTATAAGCTAGTTGAGAGATAATTGTGTTTATCTAATATTTAATCATTTGTATGAAATTTTACAAATAAATCAGTCTGTTGGATATTGCCCGAGTATGAATAATTTTTGTCCAAAAATACAAAGCAGAAAATCACAGGCAGTGTAACATTCAGTCAAAATTGGTCCTTGGCAGTTCCCTCTGGAATTCACTTTGGTTTGCATCACACTGAAAAAAGCAGGGCTGTTTAGGCTGCAGTTTCTAGGCCTGACTTGCAGGGCATTGCACCTCAGAGCACTGTGGTGTTGTGCTGTCCCCTCTGACCAAGGGCACTAGAGCTGGTAGCACTGAGGAGGGGAGGCAGGATGTCCCCAGACCACTGTCCCGGCACAAAGGGGATTCTGACTCTCCACCTTCACTGCTTTGCTCTTGAGCAATACTTTTAAATGAATGACCCTTTATTTTGAAAATGCTTCAGAGTGAGTGATGCTGGCTGGGAGCCAACACATTTTCTCGACTACTGGAAGGTGTTACTCTGTGAACATTACTCTTTTTTTTCTTTTTAATGACACCAAGTTCTTGTTTCTAACTGAAGTAACATGCAGTCCCAAGGCCAGATTTTAAGCCCAGGTTCCTAAACCTGCATTTATTCACCTAGCAGTAGTGAGTAACATTCACAATTGCTTCCCAAAGAGATGCAGGTACACATCAGTGCTGCTTCCCGGTGACAGATGAGTGTGAGAGGTCAGCTGCAGGGCAGAGCCATCTCATCAAAATAAGGAAGGACATAAACTTTCCTTTGCCTGTTTTCTGGGAGAAGAGAATTTCTTCATCCATGATTTCTACATGAAGTGGCCACAGTTTCACTGCAAACTCCTTGATAAAATTTAGGTAAAGTAAATAGATTGCATTTTGTTTACAGCACATGATGAAGGATATGTATTCAGGCCAGGGGAAGATCCCATTAAATCTACTTACACTGGCTTTATGCTTACGCAGTACAACGCTTTTACATTGTTCTCTAGGGTATTGTGCTGGGATTGTCATTGATGAGGACAGTGCCCTTTAACATCCTCTGTCTGACAGAACCCCATTTCCAGCAACTGGGTGGGCCACAGAAGGCAGCTTAAACAAGCCTCCAAAACATACTCAAATTCTAAAGAAAATTATTTTTTCATCCTTCTGTTGTGAAAGTTATAGCAAATGCAATGCAAAGAGCATTAACTTTTGCTGACTAGACTAAACTAGTCTAGTGGGAAAAGTGTTTTATAAATAACTGCAAATACTTAACTAAGTACTATATATATATAAAATTAATTTTTATGCATGTGCATTAACATACGTATATATATGGATCTGTAGTTATATGTACTGACATGGCACTGGAATTTCTGTCCAACATAAAGAAAGCCTTTCTTTTTTGAACATTCCCTTTGAAATGTTTGTCTCCGAAGTGGAACATTCCTTACAGTGTAGCTTGTTACCAACCTTGGCTTCATGAACAGTAACTAGTATCTTCGTCATCATTGAAAGCAACAGCCTAAAGGGGTCTTGAATTTACTGACAAGAAAGAATTTAATTACCTTAACTGTTGTAACTTGCAGATCAGTCAGCACAGCACCTCAAGATAAGGTCCATATCTTGGGATGATAAAAGATAAGGTCTGGCTACAAGGTCAGGCTGTGCCTGAGAGCTCCTTGACTCAAGTGCTTCACCCAGATGAGCTTGGGGTGCTTTGATCCAGAGCCATGTCCCTGCCCTGCCAGCAGCACAGCCCAAGAGCCCATCACCGAGGCCCCGGTCCTGGCTCCAGAGGCCCCTCCAGCACTGACCTGCAGCAGCAGCAGCCAGGTGAGGACCAAGAGGTTTCTACATTGCTCAAAGTGGAGCTCAAGTCTGCTTTGGATTGATCTGTTTCATGTGTGAAATTCCTCCTGGCATATAACCTAAGTGATTCCAGAAATATGATCCTTCAGTATCCTACCACCTGCCATGTGATGTATGGAGCCACTGTAATCCTACATTCATCGTCAGGGGAACATTTTCAGGCATCCAGGCTCTGATCTGTACTTGGATTATGCAGATGTTTCAAAATGAGTCTGAATGTAATGGTGTTTCAGAACATAGCTTTTTGTTTGGTCCTGGGATGAGCTAGGCTTCTTCTTGGAGCCTCCTTAGGAAAGGACCTATGACAGATCAAAGGTTGTTATAGCTCACAAGGATCAATTGATCCAAGAACTGCTACAAATCAGCAGCTGAGGTTAAAATAAAGAGTGGAGGTATTTTTCTTAACTTCATTGGAAATTGTTTGGAGTAATTATCCCAAAGTACATTGATAAAAATAAAAGTCCCTTAAAGGCTGCCAGTTCTGTAGGGATCCCTTTTAAGCCACGTTGTTGTTGGATATCTGATGAGGATATGATGATGTGCTGGGTGTAGAACAGAGATAAGCTGATCTAACTGCACACAGACCACCTCTGTTGCCTCTGACAGCTGTAATGAGCTTCAGTGCTGATACCCATGGATTTCTTCTGGTTAGTGAGGAGAGAGAATGAAGCCGCTATATATTCAGGCAGCATGAGGTGGGAAGGCAGGCATCCTTCCAGCATGCAGATGTCATAACTAGATCTCTCCCCCATGCCTGAACCCCTCTGCACTTTGGATGTACAAAAGGTGGACTGCAGATTCCATGGTCAGAAGGCCCAGTAGAAGTTTTTGTAGCTGTGGCACTGCTTCCAGTCCTGCCCTCAGCTTTACTGCAGCACAGACATCCAGCCCTCCTGCTGCCTGTGAGGCTTGGCTTGGCCCTTTCAGGGCCTTGTGGGGGTTGGCTTGTGATGGCCCTGATGCCACAGGAGCTGCAGAGGGCTCTGTGTCACCAGGGGTGCTGAACATGCAGGCAAAGGTGGGGAGCTGGGCCAGGAGTGGATCCGAGGTTGTGCTGTTTGACACACAACCAGGACGTGAGCTTGGGTGACTGGGCCCGGGTCCAGGAGAGGGAGAGGGTTAGGGACGCCTCATGTTTCTGTGTTTGTGGGAAGTGAATTAATGTGTGCAAAATTCCATCACACTCACTTAACTTATTTGTGAGAATATCACCAAGATTCAGTTCTGAATGCATCCAGAGCCCGGCTAGCCTTTATTCATGGGAACATGAAGTTTCATTCCAACCTTTGATGCACTTCCCCAGTCCCTCATTATTTAAAGTGTGGTTTTTCTCTAAAGACTGCCTGTATAAAATTGGCATCTGCTTCCTTAACAGATATATTCCATGTGTGAAATCAGAATACCGGTCTAGTGACTTCAATGGCAAGAATTTTTTTCACATGCTCCTTTTTTGTGTTGATGGTGGAGACGCTGATTTGCACTCTTGAATCTCAGGCAACAGCAGTACTGCTCTTCCCTTTTAACCTTAAGCTTTTAGCCAAATGAGGAATAGTGAACTATTTCCTTTAAAAGGAAAAGTGGCAATGAAGAAAGTCCTTTTGGTACACATCTGTTAATGCACTAAGGGTATGTGCTGGTCACAAATCACAGGAAAAATCAGACAAAAGGGGATAATCTCTTGTTTTACACTTCTAACCCAGTCAGACATCCTTTCTTTCTTGCAGAGCTTTTTATACTGCACTATTGGGATGGGGTTTTTTGAGGGCTTCTTTTACATCTTCTCTGCTAGCTCCCCTTGGCTGCACGGCCTCTTTCTCAAACACATAAGCCTTTGTGAAAGAGAGGCAGTAAAAACTCTCCCCCCTTCTATGCCTCATGTGTACTTTCATCTGGGGTAGTGACACATACTTGTGCTTGATGTGGAGGTTCCTGTAGGTTTAATTATATGGTTTCTTGTGGAATGTAATCGTTTCTTCAGTTATCAAGTGGTGGTCACTGTGTCTGGCCAAAGACAGTATTAAACTTCATTAATTCCTGCTCAGTCAGATTCTACACTCATTCATCACTCAGCAATCCCACGGAAGACAAAGAGTGTGCCTGGTGTGGAGGGGTGGGGTGTAATGACACGCACCACACAGGGGTAACGTGGCACAGCCTGGTGTCAGGCTGTTTGGGGCTGGGCATGAGACACAATGAGGGGAACTTCAGCTTGACTTTCGAATCTAAAGTGAATCTTTTTGCTTAACAAATCAGAAAATCATGATCGTCTGAGACAGAGCTTTGCCAAAAAAATCAGAATAATGGTATTAAATAATTCAGTGATCTTCCAATACTTCACTTGAGAAACCTAACCCGGATTTTGTGGGATTGGAAGAAGCTGATTGTTTAATCTGGAAAGGTTTCTTGGGGGCAGGTGGGTTTAAGGACATGTAAGCTCGCTAACGGGTGGGCCTTCATAAAATGCTTGCTTTGACACCCAGCCACCAGAGATGGTCCAGGTTTGCAGGCTGGTCACACAAATAATGAAACATCTTTTTGGGTCTTTTTTGCAATAAAACAGAAAGCATACAAAGAATACAAGAAATTTTCTCTATGTAGCGACTTGAAGACCTGGCAGCTACAAACCTGGGTTCAGCTCCGTTCCTACTTCCCTGACTGTTGTAGGAGAGCATCCTGTGCAACACTGGAACCTCCATGTAGGCCACCTCCTCCCCATAAACCTGGCAGTAAAATAGGTGCCCTCAACCTGAGCTGCCCTGTGCCCCTCTGAGCCATTAACATCTCCCTTACATGGTGTGGGGCTTAGAGCAGATGGGGCTCTGACTAATACCATCTACACTAAGTCCCCTCTTATAGTCCCTTCCACTTTATGACAGACTTTATTACTGCAGCTGTGTTCTGGCCTCATGGTTTCAATGATTTTTCCATAATACTCTCAATCCCTTCCCTGCTCATTGCTCTGACTGATTGGTTCCTTACTCTCACATTAAATTATGTTACATTTTTCTGAAGCAAACTGCATTATACTGTATTACAAGCTGGTATTTACCATCTGCTGGTCCAATCTCACTAACAAGGCAAACAAACCCTTTTGAATAAAAGGCATTTTAGTTTGTACTGTCTCTAATGCCAGTATTCTCTACAGACCTGAAACACATAATTATTTCATCGGGTATTCTGTAAATAGATGCAGGCAGATGCCAGGACATCCTACAGAACATATCTGTGGTGATGTATTTACAGGATTTGGCCTTTCCAAGGCAGACAGGTAAGGCAGGCAGCAATTGCAGCCTTTTTGCTGCCCTCTTATAGTAATTAAAATCTCCTTTCACAAGTGCACTTTCCTTCCTTCTCGTAATCTGGTTTTTGATGTTGCTCCCAGTTTGATCAGTTCTATAAACCAATTACCATAGGCTTTCCCCCAGGGAGCTCTTAATTGCTGACTGCCTCAGAACCACTGGACCATTGCGCTGACTGTATTTATTTATGTTTCTAGAAGACACTCAATACCACTGTCCACCCATTTGCTACATCTGAACCTGATGGAGTCCTGAGAACTCTAAATGTCCCAAACCCTCAAGTCCCCAGCTCTCTCCCAGTTCCCTCTGCAATGCCTGGAAGAGAAATAAGCCTTGCAGCTGGGTCCCGCACATGGAAAAAGGTAACATCTTTTAATGCCTGATTGCTCCACTGAGTCTGTTTCAGCTTTGTTGTTCTCATTGATCCAAGTTTGAAATATAAATGGGCCTAAAAAGACAAACTTCTAGTTCAGTCTTTGGCAACAGCAATGGGAGGGAAGGAAGGGTTGTGATGATGCTCAAAAATGCTCAAGAGTTTGTAAGCATATTCTTATCCCCACCTGAAATGAGGCTGCTCTGAACTGGGACTTCAGGAGTAAATTAAGAAAGGGTAAAGGCAGCCCCAGGCCAGGAGGATATTGAGAAGGTCAAAGCGGAGCAGGTACCTCAGGCTTTGTCATGAATTCACATGCAAAAACCCTGCAGCAAGCACCTCAGTTTAAAAGGAGCTAGCAGAAGCTAGCAGCCCAGGGAATATGTGTCTGAGGCTCGGTGCAGATTATTTCTGCATGCTAACAAATGTGCATTTTCTGCCCTACATGGGAACATGTAGCCCTTGAGCCTTGCTGTGTGGCTCCCTTACCAAAAGGGGTGCCTCTCATTGTAGCTGGGCACAGGAACAACTGTGTGAGCCCCAGACTTGGCTGCCTTGTCCTCACCCTGACTTCCATGCTGCTCTACACCCCTTGACTGTGCTTGCAGTGTGGAATTTTAAATGGCTTGAAGTGTTATTAAAGCAGGACTTGTAAGGAAAGAAACAGCTTCTGCAGACTCAGGAATACAGTGTCAGCAAAAGAAAACTGTCTATCAGCAGAATAACTGCATGTCTCAAATGATTCCTTATAAATATGTCTGTGCCACAAGACAAAGCTCTACCACATTCATCTGACACATTTCAGCTAGTTTAGGGCTTCTGGCTTCTAGTCTTGTATTTACACTGGTTGGCTAAACAATATAAGCTTACACATTTAAATATAAAAATACACCTCTATATGTTGTAATAAAAAATATTCAAATATTTTACCATTATAATACCACACTATAAGATGTTGTTATTGTGTGTAATATAATTATAAATATGTAAATAAAAGCACGGGCATGTTTTGAATCATTCTGCATGCTTCTGTTCAAGAATACAGGCTCAGCCTTCCCCATTCAGCAGTATAGAATATGAATAATAATAAGCACGTGATTTTTCTGCTCACTTGAGTCCCATCAGTGATTGTGAGCAACCCAAAGGGATAAGGACATGGGGAAGAAGAGCCTAGATAGAAAGCTGGGGGCATGAAGGTAAGAGGGTTTCTAGAGGCTTATGCAGTGCTTTGGAAAGTTTGCAAAGAAGTTGTGGTTTCTTGTTAGTTCCCTTAATCATCTGCAGGTCAGGAAATTACAGGGAAATATTGGAAACTGCAGTGACACCAAGTGTGATACAGTCTACAGGAATATGCAGTCAGCTTTACTGACAGGAGTAATGTGTTCCAAAGGGCTTGGGAAATCAATTCCTAGGCCTGTCTCCTGGGGAGGGGAGCATGTGGAATTGTCATGATTCTAACATCCTCCGGCCAAGTTCTTTCAGATGTTTTACTCAAGATGGGTTTGATGTTTAGTATCAAATTCACTTATTTGTAGGTATTTGATGTTGCATGGGTTTATGATATAACAGATTGATACAGCAACCTCCTGAAATAACAAGGCAAACACAATAAAGCAAGTTGGATATACAGCTGGATTGCAATAAAAACGTGATTCCCATTACTGGCTGAGAGCAGCTCAGACCCATTGCTCTCTTCAGGGTCCATTTTGTTGGCTTTTAGACTCTTGTGTGGGACTGAACCACAGACGAGTTTTCCCCATGCTGGTGTGGCTGGCTCAGGAAGACAATACTACCTGTTAATCATTTTAGGAAAGGCCATTTTCACAGTCAGTTGCCCCACTCAACAGTTACAGCTGTTTATCTAAAACGTAGGCCACCCTTTGGTCCCCTTTGTGTTAAGTTCAGCTTCCTGTGCTACAGCTGTGGTCACTTCCTGTGTGGTTTTCTGAGCTTCATGCACACGTCATCCTTGCCTATCTTCTTTGAGCCTTCTTCCATGCAAGAGTTTTGTTAATTGCCCACAGAACAGGCCTCAGAGCAGGCAGTGGTTCCACCCACAAAGTGGGCAGGTGAGTTCACACATAAGGCTTTGCTGTCAGCAAAGGACCTCGTATGTTTTAGAGACAGGATGCCACCATCAACACCTAATTTTTAGTTGATATTAACCAAATAAGATAGGCTAAACTCTTAGTGCTGGTGGCAATCAGCAGCACCAGTCCATAACCCAGCCTGACCCTGTGCCCTGGGCACTGCTCTGCCTGCCAAGCCAGCGTATTCAATCAGCAGACTTTTCTGTAAACAGTGCCATGCGCTGTACAGCTTGAGCCTCTGCCATCAAAATAATAGTGTCCAGCATTTTTTTATGGGTGGTCATCTTTCTGGGTTTTGTGAGCCATTTTCCCTGTCTGGAGACCATACATGGCTAAGATTTATGTATATTTATTTTCGATGGCCTATTCGCTAACCCTACAAGATTGTGCATGAAACACAGGGCATCCAGAGCCCCTTTATCCCCAGATGGGGGAGAAGCAGAGGAAAAGATTGCAGATTAAACAAGTGAGACCAATATGAAGAATCATTTTTTATAGCATTCTTTAGAGTGAATACACTTTTACAACACATTTTTCTCCTAAATGACGTGTTCAGGCAGAGGCCCAATGTTGTAAAAAGACACATAATTGGCACTCAAACAGGTCTGAGTTATTGCTTGGTTGGTGTAATTTTACACCTGTCACTGCCCATATATTTAGAAAGAGTGAAAAAGCCAGACCTGGGGTTGTTTCCCTGCTGGTTGCCTTCAGGCTGTGCTGACATGCTCGCTGAGTTTATAGCATGCCTTTGCAAAGTGCAGGGCCTGCAGAGGCCAGACCCAGAGCTCATTTAAGACACAGTTTGGAGGGGCTCAGCAAGTGCCCCCTGGTTGCAGCCCCACAGGAGCTACAGGGTTTTGCAGGTGTGGCCCAGCTTTCCCTGCCAGACTGGTGCCAGTGTCCATCTCAGGGCACCCCTCCTTGCCCAGGGCCAGTGGGCAGCACGCTGAGATAGCAGCCTTCTAAGGGCACCTTTATTCAACAGTTCTCTGTTGGTTTTGGTTTGGTTTTGGTTGGTTTTCTTCCCTGGGATTTGCTGTAAGTACCCAGCCTGTGACATCAGCTGTTTTTCCTGAGCTTAAAATATGCAAATATAATAGAAATCCAAAAGAACTACCAGCCAAGAGTGCCCAGACATCAGTAGCATTTATGTGGAAGAATAACAGCGCAACCCCAATCCTCCTTAATTCACCTTCTGATGGCTGGGAACAAAAGGCTGGACAGGACCAGTTAAAAAGCTTGTCTCTCTCCCTGCCATCAGTTTTAGGGTCAAAGTGGATTGTAGTTTTCCCCAGGCTGGTGAGCTCCTCTGCCCAGAGGCAGAAGCCCCCCTGGGAGCCAGGGCACTTAGCCACGTGCTCCAAGAGCTTACTGCAGGTGTCTCAACCTGGAGGGGCCAGAGATGGGGGAAGGAAAACAGCTGGAAGCTCAGCTCATGAGCCCAGCTGTGCTAATCCCCTCTGCAGAAATGCCTGTCCAGGTACCTCTGGGCCCTGGACACGACATCGTAATCCTCCTCCTTCATTTGACCCAGATAGATGATTACTTTTTAATTCTTCTTTTTCTAGTTAGCCAGTGAGTCAGAAACAAGGCAGTTTCTGCAGAGCCTCAGCAATGATTTTCCTCAGAATTTTTTGCACGGGGCAGCTGACCCCAGCAGTTGCTGTTGCTAATGCAGCCGAGGGTGGCAGGCTCAGCACTGGCAGTGCAGCCTTCCTGCCATGCCAGGCTGCTTGGAGTCCATCCAGCCCTCCTCCAGGCAGCTTGTGATCCCTCTCCTTCCTCTGTGATGGAGCTCTGGTTTGCATGGCAGAGAGATTTTGAGCTCCAACACAACCAGCACCACTTTGCAGCTGTTTACTTATCAGATTCATTCAACTGAACTTGGCCAAGCAGCATTAATAGGTTGGAAAGTCAGGGTATCATCCATTTTTAATAGTTTTATAGTGCTGAAGAAAGTCTGGCCTCTCGGGGGGTAGGACTGGTACACCTCTGAATACAGGCTGTTCAATCAGACACAAACAATTTGATTTCAACATCATGATATTTTGTGCAGTTACTTACTTTGGATACTTTTTACTCTCAATTTCTCAGAGTCACTAATTATATTAATTTCACATTTTCCTGGTAGGTTTTTCTTCCTGCTGTGTTCAGAGGAAGAAAATTGTGTCTTGTGAACTGACATTTGAATTTCTTGCATGTCCAGATGGTAGGACTCCAAGGACACCTGAAATGGCAGGAACCTTGTGGCAGAGTCAGGCTATCAGCAGGTCCTCTGAGGCCAGAGAGGAGCAATGCAAGGAACACTGTTACGCACACCCTATTTTGTCCCTTCTCAGCTTAAACTTTTTAATTTCCTGTGGCCCTAAGTCACAGAAGGAAAGGTCTCACCCCACCCTCTGGCCGAGAATCATTGCCCTAGTGTTATATTATATTCACACTTGGGACAAATATTGAAGACAGAGACCTGGTTTTTATGTTTGTATCTGTAAATTCTAGCCTAGAAAATTAGGGAGACGTGCAAGCCCAAAGTACTTAAAGTCAAGAGGGGGCCTTCGAAAGGGAAAGATTTCCCAGAACAAACTTTCTCATTGTGAAAGGCTAAAATTATTGCTCTCCTGTGATTTATAGCGCAAAGGCCTTCAGTCTTACAGAACACCTGGAATATTCAGCATTAATTCAGAAACAAAGCTCCATGTTGTTGATAAAGCGTATCTTTGCAGAATCTGTAGTATCAGGGTATGTGCACATATTTTACACAGCAAGAGATTATCCTGAAGGTGCTACTAATGTGTGTAAATCTATTTGCTGTTGTTGGCATAATTCACAAGCACAAAATGAATGTGGCTACAACAAAGCCCTCTGGCTGCTTCATCAATTACTCCTCATTTTCCAGCTGTGACTTGTATCTGCATATATCTTCCCAGAAAAGATGAATAATGAGAGATGAGAAAAATTAAATTTATGGCTTCACCTCAAATTAAGTCTTAAGTGGCAAGTATTTAATCTTTAGCATTGCAATGAAGCTACTGATAGAGTAAGGTTCTTTACCATACAAACCCCTGTGAGAGATCCCTGACTATCTTTATCCTCACCCAGATGTGTCGCAGTTCAAGCATGATTCTGAGCTTAGCTGCTCCTCTCCTTTCTCCCTGCCCCTCAGTTCAGCCCCTGGGGCTCTCGCACCTCTCAAGTCCACAAAACCAATCCTGGGCAATGTGTGCCCCTGGTCTGAGAGAAAGCTGCTGTCTGCTAGCAGAGCAGGCCAGCCCTGAGCACTGCATCCCTCTGTCCATCACAGTTTCCTTTCCTATCTGACTGCACACTTCACTCCTCAATCCATGGCACAAGTGATGGAGTCAGCATGGATGAGATCTGTGAGGCCAAAGTTTGAGAGACACTGAAATGACTCCTCCTCTGCTTTTGGTCTACTTTAGACATGTGGATACTCTCTGGACCTGCAGTTTCTGTTTGGATGCTCTGTATTCCTTTAAATCTGTCCATTTGGCCTCAAATTTATGACTGGGCAAAGACTCTGACACCTTTGGGCATAGGTGGGTACTTGTAGCTCTGCTGTCCTTAGTCCCAAGAACCATCCTGAATTCCCTGCCCTTGAAAGTTAAAGCCATTCTCCCTATTGTCCGGCCTCATGGAGCTGCTGGTTAATTTTTATTTTCTCAGGGGCAACTGGGCACCGAAGCAAATACAGCCAAGGCTTCGTTGAATGATTTCCAAACGTACATGACAGACTTGCAATAGAAAGAAGCAAGTCACCATTCCCACCCAGGACCTCACCAGCTCTGGCACCTCTGCAGTCACTGTGGTGCATTTTTCCACCTGCCTGTGTTTGAACTTATTTCTGGTGTGCAGTCTTCCCTTCTGTCACTCCTCTTCCAGGTAACCTCTCAACATCTAGTTTACACAGACCATGTTTCAGGCACCTCTGATAAAGGCCTGCATTTGCTTTCTTCCTTTTTGCCAGTTCTTTTCTGCTGCTAAATGAGGGAAATTGTTTCACCCATTACAGAGGAATCATAGTCCTGGAGGGTGAGTGGGTGTGTGATTCATTGAGCTGTGTATCGTGCTGTGCAACTGTCCCTGCAGGAGTAGACCAGGGCCCCATTCTCTTTCCTCTAAAAAAGATGTGATGAAAGTATTCCAGAAAGACCACCAGAACATAACAGCAGATGAAGTCCCTGTCATCACAACTCCTAGACAGATGTTCCTTTTTCTGGCAGCTTGCACAGAGGAAATGCAGCCGTGGCCATTGGACAGGGATGGGTTAAATGAGGTGTACTGAATGCATTGCTGGGAGAGGCCAGGGAAGATTAGGGGTTTTATGCCTTCTTGTCCCCTGACAATCTCATGCAGCATCTCAGCACCATTAGTAAATAACCTTGTGCTACTTCAGGAGGATTTAACATCCCAGAGGCTGCATTTGGGACATACTGCGTGCCCCTGGAGACAGCCCATGGCTCAGGCTGGCTGTCCCCAGCACTCGGGATGCCACAGGACTGGGCTCTCCAGCTTAGATCAGCAGGAGCAGTCCAGTGTAGCGTGAAAGCCAAAACATGAAGCTGGAGGAATGTGCACAAGGGAGAAAAGGCAAAACAGTGCATTTCGGGATAACTCCTAACTGAGGCCCACTGGAAATGCAATCATGACCCAGGCTCATTTGCCAGCTCTGGTAGCTGGGACAAGTGTTTGGTCTCATCTTTTTTCTATCACCAAACGAAGGCATGGAGCTCTTCATGGAATAATATTAAGGGTTGATTGATTGCAGATTAAGAGCCTGAATAAAAGCTTAGTGACGTCAATGGAAAGATTCTCATTGGCTTGAGTCAGCCCCAAGATACTCCTCGACTGATGAAATGGATTTTTTTATTTTTTAAATGCAATCATCACAATGTAAAAGCTCCTGTTGGACAGAAGTACCTCCTATAAGCAGCATTAAAAAGAGGTCTGGAACAAAATTATGGATTTAGCTGCCCAAGACCAGTATTTCAGCACAGATGTATGTTTACATGATGTTTCATCACAATGTACTTCACTTTGCATTGGAGAGGGAAAGCTCAGGTGCGCCCAGATCTCTCTCATAAATGAGATACTCTTCATAAAGATTTTTCTATGCTTCTAAGGACCTGTCTGTCACTGGGGAGGTCTTTACCAGCCCAGAGTGATCCTTGTGGTCTGCATGTTCACAGGAGTGTGTCATGCTTGGCACAGAGGCATCGACTGCAGGAAAGACAAGGGCCCTGTGCCCTCTTGCTGTAACGTGTACTACCCAGAGGAAACACACACACACACAGATATCCATATAACTTCATGTTACAGGTTATTGTCCTCTTTCTTCAAAGCTAAGGAATTTTCATGAAGTGTGTATACATCTGGTATAGGATAAATTCAAGATTAGGATAAAGAGATTATTTACAGCTCCACATTGACATTTGCTTATTGTATAGATGACATCACCATGCCAGACATTGCTTTAATTCAGTATTTCCCACTTTTATTGCATTTGTGATCCTGTATATGGCCACAGAACAAATCATTAAGGAGGATTCCATGAAGGATAATGAGTACCATAATACTTCTAAGCTTCACATACACTCTTTAGCTGGACTCAAATTCTTTTCATCTGTCAAGCATAGTTGCAAGAAACAGAAAATAGTGGATGTTGAATGACACATTTGCTTGTAATCTCAGATTTTCCAAATCCCCCTGGTGTACCTGTGTTCCCCTTTTCTTCACTAATGAATTCTGACACTAAAACAGATGTTGCCCTGTAAATTCTCTTACATTATTTTATTTCCGAGCAACACTGCTGCTCCAGATACATTCAGTAAGAGGTAAATACTCAAATATGTGGACACCTTTGTCATGTCTTTCCTCTTCCCCTCCCTTGCTGTTTGCCAGGTCACGGTGGATTCAATCCTGCATCATGCAAGGGTGATGTGGGAATTACAAGTTTTTAATATAAAGCAGTGATCAAGTTTCTATTATTCTCTACAAATAAAACATTCTGTTGAGTAATTTGTTAAGGTGGAAAGGAAAAGGTAACTTTTTTTTTTGTTAAATTCTGTACTTCTGTTAAATTTGCAATTTTACTACCACAGCATGGAGCTGGACCTGAGCCTGAGCCCAGTCACAGCTGCCAAATTGGGAAAGCAGCTTTGCACTGCCAGGCTGCCCAGTCCCCTGTGAGCCCTCCAGCAGTGCCTGCCCAGCCATGTCCCCAAACCCACCAGGGACCACCCAGAATGGCACTGCCACCACGCAGTGCTGGCCCAGCCATTCCCCTGCACACAGATTTGCAACTGCTCAATAACCAGCCAGCTCACCCCGTTTTGTTGGTGGGGCTAGAGCGTTGTTTCACACAACTTTATAGATTTTCTTGTAAAATATCTCTTTTGAGTAGCTGCAGAAAGCAGCCTTTCCACCAAGGGATTTGCTCTAGCCAGTTTTCTTTCTGTGTGCAAAATTTTACAGAAGAGAGAGGTTTATTTGTGCAAAGATGGAAATGGGTTGCACGGGCTCTGAAATACTTATATAAGAGACTTCACTAGCCCTGCTCTCAGACTAATTGGCTAAATTAAGTTGCCTCAGATTTCTTTGACACATGGCATGAAATTAAAGCACACATATTGTGCCACAAAATCATTTCATGCCTCTGTACAGCAGATCTGACAGTGGAGTCAGAGGCTGCACAAACTGTGTGAGGGTGGCCCTGTGATTGCCATTCAGTCTGTCCAGATTCCTGAGAAAACACCCGTTTGCCAGATGAGAACCCATTGATCTTTTTTTCTTGAATGACCCCTGTTCTTCTCCCCACTCATCACTTTTCTTTTAATTTTCTTTCTGCCACTCTGTAAATTTCCAGAACTTCCACATTTTTATAATGTCTTGAAAGCTGAGGATAACAAGGGGAAAAGTTAAAAAGTGGGGAAAAGTGCTACTCCGTGGCCACCACTTAGTCTATTATATTTGGCATCAAATAAGAAACTAAAAGCTAAACTACCAGAAAGATGAAATACTCCAAAAACATTCCACAAATTGCAAAAAAAGTAAAAAAATTTTCACCTCAGACTTAGCAAAATGAAAATATTTTTTATTCCATTCTGGTTAGATTTCTTCCATTCTGAGTTCTTATTGCAGCAACTAGAAGTCGTGGCTTCTTAGGCCTGAGTTGTCCCTCATGGTGTGGGCTGCAAAAGAAAGCCTCACAAGCATCTGTGTGGCTTTTGCTGGAGATTTGTCACCCCTGGGAGGAGAGACATGGCTGTTTGTCTCCTATATCCGGATAAGGCCTTGGTAGCCACATGTGGTGGTTTCCCAGGAAAATTCATGAGTTCAGAGCAGGTTCTTGGAGCTGTCCTTTTCTTTACCTCATGGCCAGCTCTGAGTCCTTGCCCTTTTCCTCTCCTCTGGTTCCCCTGACCACAGTGAACGTGACCACCAGGGACCTGCTGTGGTGGTGGCCTTCCCTTGGTCCATCACTGTGGCATCACAGGGCAGCGCTGAGTAAAAACTCTCAGGCTGGGATTCACGAATGGCCGGAGGTCAAGGCTCTGCACTGCCTTTGGGAGCTTTGTTTGCAATTTAATTTGAAAGTGCAGAGGCCCTGGTGAGCAGATCCTGCTTCCTGTGGGGACAGCTCTCCTGCCTGACCTGGGTCTCCCTGGGACCAGCTGTCTCCTGCCAGGACCTCTTGCCTCTCCAAACCAGCGATGCTGAGGGTGCAGGGTGTGAGGAGAGGCATGCAGAGAGCTCAGCTCAGCTCTGTTTTCCCCCATTGTGCTCTGTGTGTGTCACAGCCAGACCAGCACCTTCCCTGGCCAGGGTTCTCCTCAGCGCAGCATTGCTTCACGCGGGCATCGCTGGGCTGTCCCTGTCACCCCAGGGATTCTCATCTGCATCACACGGTGCAGTGAGGAACAGCACAGCCTGGTATTAGCATCTCCATCATAAATAGGTGGCACAGAGAGGATCTTTCCCCAGGGAGTCGTCTACCTATAAGCACTGCAAATCCACACTCCAAAGCCTTTCCCTAAAACAAATAAGAGTTTTGCCTGAGCAAAGGATTGCCATTAAAGTTGAACAAGTGCTGCAGGATCTCGCCTTGTGGCATCTCCTCATTTTGTCTTTGCTGCTGCCTACACATGCTCAGGGAACACCTTCAGAGCCCAGTTTTTGCTGTGTTTAGCTGCTAGCTGCCAGCTTTCCAGGCTAAGATAGGATGTGATTTGGCTTAGGGACACATCACATGTAGCTTTACATCAGAAATGGTAGTTTGCCAATTTTAGGTATAATTAACAGACCGGAAAAAACCCCTAAACAATAGCTTCAAGTAGCCTCCAGCCAGCTTGTGGGTAGAATATTAAATAGACTACATTTTTCAGAGTGTATAGAGAGAATTAAGTCTGTGGCTGGGGAGTGGCTCCAGACAACCTGAGGGGAGCTTTGAAAGGCTCATTAGCTTGCAATGCTGAGATCAAAACTGTTGGAGCCTCAGGAGTAATTCCTGGGCTTTCACAATTAAGACTCAGCCCAATAGCTCCTGTACTCAACTTGAGAAAGAGAGAAGATGGCAACTGCTGATGTGAGGCTCATCAGTGGCTCATGACAACCTGTCCTGCCCCCATGATTAATAGGATAGTAATTCACATGAGAGGCTCTCTGGGAATCCAGGAGATTTGGGTTCAGTTGTCGGCTTTGCTATGGATTTTGAGGAGTCTGGCTTCTCTTGTTTGCAATTTCTCCTTTCTGCCTTGTCATGTCTCCTGTGTTATTGAATGTAATGACTTCAAAGGAGAAAGAAACTCCTCTGGCAAAAGAGGCTGTCAGATCTCAATGCCACTTGGAACTAAGAAGCACTTTTGATATAATTCAGCGGGCACTGAACTCAGTGTCAATTAGACAAGAAAAAGCAGCATGGGATTCAAAGCAGGACAAGAACAGAACGCAAACCCAAGAAATAATAATAACTTCTGTGCATGTGAAGTCACAGAAGCACAGAAAAATAAAGGGGAAGATACTCCAGGAATACCTTGTTTCTTCTCTGGTCTCTAAAAGTTTCACCCTAAGGGTATTCACAGATATTTGTGTAGCCTGTTCTCAAAGATGTCCACTCCCTACATCAACACCACATTTCCATGCTCTGCTTATGAAAATGGCAAAACACAGCATTCAGTGCCTGCCTAAAATGCAGCTGCTTGCCCTCCTCCACAAAGCCTCCTATTCATCCCAGGGGGAAAATAACTTTATTTCTGACTATTCCATGCTGAGTGCTATTTACTTCCTTGCTAATGATTTTTAAAAAATTGAGACTATTAAAAATAATTACTAAAGACAAAGCCTTGCCTCTTTTTCCTTAATATGGAGCTAACTAACTAGTTTCCTGGTTGCAGCAAAGACTGATACAAAAAATATGCAATAAATTTAAGCCTTTTGCCAACAGTTGCAACACCTCTGAGCAGTGAACCAGTGGGTTCCCTGGCCTTTTTCTTTCTACCAGTGCTTCTATCAAAGGGATTCCTCTTCCTCTAGATGTCACCTGGTAGCTACTGCTTGATGTGTGCTGTGATTTTCTTTGCTGTGTCCCCTGGAAGGACCTGCATGTCCCCCAGGCGTTCTGTCAGCCCTGTCAATGTGTCAGATACAGATGCTGCTTCTCTGTATGAGTTCTATGTCCTGAGCATTGTAGGACACCACCAGCTGCAAAGTCACCACCATCCTGCCCCCTTGTTCCTGGTTTGTTCTTGCCTTTCTCTTGCCTCAGCCTTGCCTCACATTTTCATCCTTTATACTGAATTCACACAATACAGTTTCCACAACTTTTGTTTCCCTGTAGCTCCTGAAGCCACTGTTTTAGCCAGGCTACTCACTACCCTAATTAGGATGTTCATCCTTGCACTCTTACCATGACTTTCTTGAGGAAATGGCAGTTCTCCTTGGCCTCTTGTCTTTCTTCCCTCCCCTGCAGCCTCTCAAGCAGTCATTTGCTCCATTTTTTTATTATCAGATATCCAATCTCTGTTAGAGAAGTTCTGTGCAGGTGTTGTCGGTGTACTTTTTCATTCCTATTCCCATAAAAAAAAAAAGAAAATCCAGACAAAAAATTTTAAAATGTAAATATTTTCCTTGTCTTTATGAAGATTCCATACGGACTGGGGAAATTTTCAGCCTGAGTCTTAGGGATGAACAAATAAAAGAAAAAATAAATATAAATTCAATAAATAATATAACAGAGCTTTTCAAACCTTCTGGCAGAACTCAATAAATTTGAGTTACTTAGACAGATGTTTATCATACAACTATTTCTAGGAACATGGTATATATCAAAGAGTGTAAAATTTGCTTGCATTCTTGTGCAGACATATTATAAGGTGTGAGAAGAATGTCCTAGTCAACAACTGTGCTTTTATTTCAAAAGCTGGAATATATTATAATATAAATAAAAGAAAAGCCAGTAAGTAAAGATATTTCAGGAGGAAAGTAAACAGCTAATCCAAAAGTTAGAGTTTTCATTGCAAAGAACATTTTGCTTCTTTAAGTGTTCTTTTTCGTTCCAGAATGAATATTGCAAATGAATCCTAACTGTGAAAAAATACAAGATGGTTAAAACATCTTAAAACATCTTATACTAACAGAAATGAAGACTTTGATTGAAATAAGCTTTTGGGAATAGGTTATAGCTCATAATACCAAGAAGAAGACTGATGATGTCCAAAAAGAAAAATGTTCAATGTTATGAAAATTATATCTCCATTTTTTTCTCCAGTTGATTTTTATTAATTGAAGGCCAAAAGCATCCTCAAGACAATTGACTACAGTCAATGTTTTGCAAGAAAAATTTTTCCATTGGAAGACTTCCAGCCAGGTCTCCATTTACAGTTCTGTAGAACACATAATTTATTTTTCCATCTAGTTCTATTCTATTTGATGCATTCAAATCTGCATTAAGCTCTCTGTTTATTGTGGGTGACATGCTTTATCAATTTAAAGGACACCTGCCTTTTTTCCAGTTGTCTTGGTGCAATTTTGCAGTTCCTATCCACAGCCTGAGGTCCAGATTTTGGTGCTTTTATTGTTGCTCTTGCACTGTGGTGCACCTCTCTGGTGCTTGTAACTGCAAGTCTGCTGGGGGAAGAGCAGGCACACAGACAGCTAATCTGGGCTGTGAGAACACGAATGGTCATGCCTGAAGACACTCCGTGGTGGCCAGTGTGTGCTCCAGCCTCCAGCCCCTCTTGATGGCTGCCCATGAAAGGCAGCAAGGCTCATCTGTGAGTCCCGGGGTGGAATTTGGCCCTGAGAGCCAAACGCCTAAAAGCAGTATCTCCACAGCTGGGGGTGTCTGTTATCCTCCTACTGTCAGTGGTGATCTGGTCAATGAAAGGAGTTGGAGAGCCTTTGGTGATCACATTTGGACATCTGGTTGAAATGCCTCCAGACTCAGCTGGTGTATTGGCCGGATCACTAGGGACCATAGAGGGCCTTAGACACCTAGAACACCTAGGCACAAATGTCCTGATCTGTGGTCTGAATCCTGCCTCTAGTTGCTTAATTAAGTGGTTGAATCCAGGAGTCATGGATCTGTTGTTTTACTGCAAACTTTCCCCTTGCACACAGTGCCATGGCCCCAAACTTAAAACAGGACTAAAACCCATTTTTCTCTTCCCCTATTGGATGTGTAAACCTAGATCAGAGCTGCAGAGCCACTGTGGTGTGCTGGTTTATCACAGTAGTTCCCATAAAGATACAAATTGGAACTGGGAACTGAAGAGCTAAAGCTGGTTCAAGGTATGATACAGGGAAGTCCCAATCTTCCGATGGTGTATTACAATTAATATTTGCAGACTTTTAAGGCTTAAGAATCATCTTCTCCCCTCATATCATTTCACCATTTGAGATAGATGGAGAGTAATGTACAGCACATGAGGGAACATGGGTTGCTGCAGGCATGGCAGTACCATCAGCCATTAAACAGAGGACACAGCAGTATCTGTGCAGCAGGAGCTGCAAGAGGAGTGAAAAGTCTGTTTCTTACTTCTTGTCCTCATTGCTTTGACTTTCTCTACCCTTACTGTGCTGTGCACCAGCAGTGTGAGGAAAATGGCAGCATCAAAATACCAAAATTCACATAGGCACAAGTTATTAATTAGGTATTTTCCACTGGCTCTTCAGAATTTTTAAGGTGCACTGGCTGAGCACCAGTTTTGATGTTTCCCTAGTCTAAAGATGGGCACAGGAAAATTGCTGAGCAATCTACAGCTGGAACTAGCAACAAGTAAGACAAAGGGAATATTTTCGTCCACTGCCATTGTTGAATTCATGTGTGGACAGTCTGTCCTAGCAGCTTGAGAGTTCTTCAAGACAAATCACTGCCAGTTGTATGAATCTTGGCAAAAAAGAGTCTCACTACACATCTGTCTGGCCCAGCTACAGGCCTGATCAGGAAACCTGAGTGAGCATCTCTTCAGTGTCTTTCACATCACATATACCTCTCCTACTGCTGATAGCTGCAAAATACATGTGGGGTTTCAAGGAGGAGACCATGTGAGTGTTCTCTTGGATAATAATTTGGTTCCAGTTAGAGGTCAATGTTCCCTCTAATGTTCCCCTAATAATGTTTATATTTTTTAAACTAGTAAATACCTTCTTGAGGGAAATCTCTAAAGAAAACTGTCATTTACTTTTTCAGTTGCTCAGGAATTTTGTGGTAAAGGGGTCCCAGGACACTCAGTTCAAGTGTCTGCATGGCACTTAACAGAATGTTTGGTTATCTGAACAAGCCTTTTTTTTCCCAACTAAGTGCCATTTAGCTTAAAACTTGCAACTGTCTCAGCTACCTATTCACCAACTGCATTCATGTCAATGAAACAATGAATGAGGGACAAATTTTTTTACCACTGCAGAAAGAATGGTTATATTGCACCCAAAATCTGATGACAGTCACTGTTAGATATGACTACCTAATGCCTGACAGAGAAGAGGCAAGTAGGACAGCTGACAGCTTTCTTGCACACACAACTTGCTGAACAATTCCCACATGAGCTTTGCTTGCTCTCAGCCAGTCCATGTTCCATCCTCTGATGGAAATGCTCAGGACTTAAGACATTGCAATTCACTATACACTTTTGACTCTGTTTAACATCTAAGTACATCACCAGTCTGACTCCAAGATATATATCAGAAAGGAATCTGCTCATCAGCTTCTTGATGTGAATGCAAAACCAGGTAATTAGAAGACTATGCCCCTGTGGCAGATGGTGCACAAAGAAGATTGGTAGGAAAATCTGCTTCAGTTACTGAAGAAGAGACAGATGACACTTCTGATAATGTGCATGTACACAGAAGGAAATCAAGGAATGGGTACACAGTGATGATGGAAACCTGATGTTCCCAAATGCAGTAAATCCAAATGGACTTGCAAACAGCAGGGAACTGTACATTTTTTAATGCTGCTACACTGAAGACATAAAATAAGTGACACATTTCTTTACTGTAGAAGCTCTCGTCTTTATTCTTGTGCCAATTTATGCTCATCCTGTTCTTTCAGACATGCTTGGTTTTACTTTGTCAGGCTAATAAGTGGCCAATATTATTATTCAAGGTCTGTAAAGTGACATCTCTATGCATATTCCTGGGGTTCATTTTTTTGGAAAGAAGAGTGTTAAATTTTCCTGGTTTAGACAAGGAAATATTTAGAAGGGAAAATGAAGCATAGCTTCCATTCTGTATGAGAAAAAAGATTGTTCTGCAAATCATGTTTTTACTTTCTGTGTACAGAAGCAGCTTTGCCATCTCAGTAAAACACAAGAAAAGCTGTTTTGCTAACAAGAGGTACCATCCAGCACCTTCTTGAACTAAACAAGCCCTCCACCATGCAGAGGGGACAGGAAAATGGTATCTGTCTTTTTGACCTGTTCAGCACTGGCTCTGTATCATTGCCCAGTGAGCAAAACTGCAGAGTGGAAAGTGGATAGTGCTTTTGTGGGGCCATACCTACACCGTAAGCCTGCAAAGGCGGGTTGCTTTGCACTAGCTGGATGTGCTCCCACATCCAACGAGCCCCATTGAGTGCATGGCTGGAGTTCATTCCCGTTTGCTTGAAAGGTTATCCAGTTCACATCCTCCAAAACCTCTCTCTGATCATTAAACATGACACATGGAGACTTTTGCATGGCAAGTCCCATCCTGGTCTGCACTAAGCTGCTAATGGAGTTGCAGACAGTTCAGGGCTCCCTCACTGTCCATTCACCTGTCACAGCAGAGACACACAGAGACCTGAAGGACACAGTGAAAACCCACTTTTATAACCTATCTGGCAACACTTTCACAACCTCACTGTTGTAATACTGATGGCATAATTGCCCACATTTAATGATGATTGCCTCCAAGTCCATGAAGTCTGGCTGTTTTTATTTCCTTGAGCCCCACAAGCCAACTGTGACTGCACAGAATACAAATTAAGGTTATTTTATGTTCTACATCCATGTAAGGACATTTGTCATGAGGTCCCCTCTTGCAGAAACCAGGGGGATATTGGCACAGACCCTGAGCAGAGCCAGCTGCCTGCCCCACCAGCACCTTGAGGCCCACCCATTCCCCTGTGGTGTCAAGCCTTGCCAGTTGCGACCAGGCAGAGTAAGAACTCAGACGGTGACTGATTAAATAGGGGTGATGGAGTATCTGAGGAGGCTGCCAAAATGCCTCATGATTAATCAAAATCTTAAAAAAATTCAGGGAATCTGAGTGCTGCAAAACCTCACTCTGTTTTTCATCTCCTGAGAAGGTAAACACATGAGCCTACTCCACATCAGAAGTTAATCAGCTTGGGAGACCCTGGAGCCAGCAATTCTTGTAGCCATTCCCAAAGCAGACCTCTGTCTTTTTTCTAGTGTATTCTCTTCCTAGACCCTCCCAGGGCATGTCCCTCAGCTTGGCCCCTTGTCCCCTCTACTCCTGGCCAACACCCACCACCTCCATAAGGAGTGGCTCTGGGGGTCCTCTCCGAAGGCTGCCCTGGGAGGTGCATGGAAAATGCCCCCCATTGCACAGGGCAACAGATACACAAACACCCAGCAGCAGAGGAAGAGGACTACTGGACTCTTGGAAGCACAGAGAGTTCCTCAGGCAGGGGAGAGAATGTCTTTGGCTACAGAAGTGAGAGCAGTTGTGTTAGGTCAATTTGCAGTACAGTACTTAAGGTGAAATCCAGCTCTTTTCGTTTGGGGGTTCCTCCATGCTCTTCCCCTTCTCTCAAGTCAGGAAGCTTGAAGTATTCCTCCCTCTGTCACCTGAAATGCTCCCTGATGACTCCAACTATCCTGGAACAGGGCAGCTGACTGCTCTGCTATTTATTCCAAGACACTAAGACCAGAGACCCAGTAGCCAGCATACCTCAAACACAGGCGAAGGGCAGGCAGGAGCTGCCCTTAAATTAGGAACATAAAAGTTGTAATTTTGGACAGGAAGATGAGCTGGTAATACCAGTTTTATTTGTGGTGGGATTGACTGAAAGAGAATACAAAGTCAGGGCCCTTTGCCTGGGGTCTCTTTGCACCCCTGCCTGTCCCCCAGAGTACTTCAGGAAGCCTGTGCCATGCTGAGCAGTTTGCTAATGACTATCAACTGCTTCATTTTACGTACACCTGACTTGAAATTTGCTGACTCTGCATGTTTGCTTTTTTTTCCTGCCCAGCAACGTCAGTCACAGGATGCTGGAAGCAGCTGGGAAAGCAGCAGGAACGCCAGCTGCCACCCAGGGCCAAGAGCCTTGTGGGACTCATTTCTGCCCACAGCTGGCTGAAATACCCCATGCTGCAGTGCAGGAAGACATGGAAGACTCTCTGGCACATATGAGCTGTGATTTCTGCTTACACAGACTGAATAAGCAAGCATCAAGACTGAATATGGCATTTTTCTTTTAATAATTTAGGTTTAATGTCAATGCTTTGAAACTTAAAACAAACATTGGGGGAGGTAATTTTCTGCATGGCAAGACACATGTTGTAAAATCTTTGGGCTTGGGTTTGTGAGTAAATGGCATATGCTGTTCTGTGAGACCACAGACATCGACACATGCCCGCAAGCTGCTGCTCTGTCTAGGCCCAGAAATGTGAGGGGCAGAGCTGCATTTCTCTGGCATCACAGCCATTTCTGTCTTTTCCTTTTGATCTCCTGTATGCTCAGTTTCCCATGGCACTATCTGAGCTACACTGTCTGTGACCACACTGCTTGGGGTGCACCTTCTCCCCTGGGAAACAGAAAAATGGAATAAAATAAAGATAAAGTTCTTTTAAAAGCTTTGCTGATTTGTAGAGGGAGACAAACAGGAAATTTGTATGTTGGTCCTCACTGACATTGCAAATAATGTAAACTCCTTATTTCCTCCACAGCTGGCTGGAAGCTTGGCTCCTTCCACACAATGAAGGGAAATGTAATTTTCTGTTTGTTGTATTGTTGGAAGTTTTAGTTTTTACAGCTGCTATTTGACTCCCTCTACTTTTTATAATAGGCTTTTTTTTCTCCTCATATGCAGGTTGCCTCCCTAAAAACAAACCTTTGGAGGTTCTGCATCATGGTCCCCAGCTCCCAGATCCATGCTTGCAGTGGGGCTTGGATCTGGAAAGAGCAGATGAACTGTCATTCTGGGGGGCACCTCATGCCCCAGCTCTCCTCCTGTTGCTTCCCAGTGCAGGCATCCCTGAGGGACTCCTCTGAAAGATGATTGAAAACACTAACATCAGTAATAACTGATCTGGATGTGCCTCAAATATTTGCCCTGTGATATAAATCCTTGTGGTTATCCCACGAAACATCCTTCGGACAAATGTTTTGAATTATCTGTTTCCAGGAACAAGCTCTGGGGTAATGGTCTGGAGCAACTTTCCCAAACATGTTTGCTTCCTCGAGCCATGCAGGTATCTCTGCCACACAGGTAAAACCCTGCCCTGCAAGCCTGGCTGGGCTGCAGCACAGTCTCTGATGGCACCCCACAGGATGGGCAACTTAGAGGTCTTGAGCGTGCCCCAGGTCCATTCCCATGTTTTCCTCAGGATGCAACAGCATCTTGTTATCAAACCTCTCCATGTGAGAAAGTTCCCACACAGTGAAATTTGATCCAGCCCTCATAACGATCTCACCTTTGTCCCAGACAAGCAGCCCCAGCTAACAAAGTCCTTAGTGCCTTACAGTACTAACCCTGGCTGATAAAACAGGGGGAACTATTTAATCACTATAAGGCTGCTATGTAGACACAAAGGCAAGATTAATAAACCATTGTTGAGCCCAGGCTAAGTCAATAAAGTGGAACTGATTGGAAGCCAGGACAGCGGGCAGGTAATGATTAATCTGTACGTGTGATACTGAGTTAAGACCAGCTGTCACTTGAAACCTGTGCAGATGCATGGGGTGTCTGGGAGGGCACCACAGACTGTTACTTTACACCCTGCATGGAAAGCAGGAAGAGCTGCATTCTTTGTGATTAACCCAGCTTGAACTTTGAAATCTGAGACCCAAATATTTACAAGAAAATTACAAGTAAGACAAAGTTTTGGTGTTCAAAAGATCCTTTAGTTTACAGTGTGGGACAAGCTTCCTATGGGGCCTGGGGCAAGTCCTTTCACCTCCTGGACTTCACTTACCCATATTCTGGGTACAGCTCTTCCCCAAATGTATTTCCTTTGCATATCTTATTTCCAGGGCAAATTGGTACCGAAATTTTTGAAGGGAAAATCAAAAAAGGGAGAACTAAGAAATACCAAAGCCTAAAGGTCTGAGAGAGTTTTCCTTCATTTCAAAGAAGAGCACAGCTGGCCAGAGAAGTAGCAAACATTTCCAAGTTCAAAAGAAGTCTTCTCCTAAATACTAGTAATCCTTTGTTACCCAGTCCACAAAATGATTGTA
Organism: Monarcha castaneiventris obscurior; assembly: GCA_026261815.1. NCBI lineage: Eukaryota > Metazoa > Chordata > Aves > Passeriformes > Monarchidae > Monarcha > Monarcha castaneiventris. Next base: position 12,439,701 of record JAMPIT010000230.1, read on the forward strand.
GGAGAAGGCACCAGTTTCCAGGAATCACAACTTCAAAGCTCTAAACTTTGTATGTGGGGAAAGAAGGTCTTATATTCTGAGGGCTTTAACAGAGCTGTTTTCCCTAGGACTGGCTGGCTGGTAAAATAATCCCCTTTCCTCACCCCAGGGAATCACTAGGGTCTCCAGAGGACAGGGAGGGTGAGGAGTGTGGTGCGCTGGGTGACTTGATGACCCAAAGGTGCAGCATTCCCACCCTAGGCAGCCGTGGGGAAAGCCCTGGCGAGGGTACCCACAGAATGATCCCACCCTGCAAACACAAGTTGCTGACAGGGCAGATGACTTACTTTACCCTTGTGAAAGTGTTTTAACTTACGGATAAAATATTGTTTTACCCTCTGCCCTGCTGCTCAGCATAACTCCAGAGTTAGCTTTCATAGTTATAACAAACCTCCTAAGCAAACAGCTTTTAAGCTCTGCTTCCAAATCAGGCTGGATAAGGAGTGAGCAAGCTCAATTTGGTGCAGTGGCCAATTCATTGCCCCTTCCTCTGCCTCTGCCCCCCCCGACCCTTGAGAGAGATAGGATTTAGTGCTTCCTCTTTACAGCTTCCCCTGAACTGAGTGGATATTAGTCCCCTCATTTGCATGGATACTTTAATTGTTTGGAGCCAGGACAAAGCCTCTGGAATGCTTAAAGCTGTGGGGTTTGAGTGGAACTCTTCCCTGGAGGAGGACAGATGCAGCCTTGCTGTGACTGCACGAGGTGCTCCCAGCTGTGTCACCCGTGTGACAAACAGGGCTGAAGGAGTTGCTTTTGCAAGGTGGCAATGGCTGGTCAGACTCCAGGGTGGGGGTGATTCTCCCCACAATCCCTCCGAGTGCGCAGCTCTGGCAGCAAGCAGAGCTGGCAGGAGAGGAGAAAGGGAAGGGAGGTGATGGAAACTTCCCAGGGCAGAGATATTAAAGAGCCTGAACAGTCTCTGGTACATCCAAGCACAAGTAAACTTAGCAATGAAGGCCCTGTTTTGTCTCATGACAGCACCTTCAAAAACATCTCAAGCATTTGTTTTTCTTTGTGCAGCCTCACATGCCACCACCCAGCACCAACAAATACAAGCTCCTCACTTTTTAAGCACAGCCTTATGAGGAAATATTGTTACAATGAGCTGCAGCTCAAGTCTGGCGTAAAGATAAAAATGAGCACAGGAATAGCAGATGAGTGAGAGTGTGTGCAGAAAATTGCAAGGAGAAGCAAGACAGGAACAATTGCAATGGCTCCCAGGAGTCCCATGGGGAGAAGAGGCTTTCAGGTACTGAAAAATTAAGGAAATCTCTTAGGAAGAACTTGTGAAGTTTGTAAAAGCTGTTTTATGACTCTTTAGACAGAGATGACCATCAAAAATGAGCCAGTACACTTTTTTATGAGGTACAGTGAATGCTGTTGCTGCTGCAGCAGCACCTTCCCCAGAAGCTGTGCCCCAACAGGGTCTGTCTGGTGGGGCAGAAGGTTTGCAGAGCTCACATGAAATGTGGAGCCAGCAACATTGACCCTTGGATAAGTGTCTGCTCTGCGTAAACAGGCCTGACTCTGGAGAACAGATGCTCAGCATGCTCCAAAGTTCACATCTACTGTAAGAAATCGCCACTACCCATCCCAAGCCGCTGCTAGTTTTGCACATCCTGGCCTCAAGTCCCAGGCTTCTCAGGAGACTGTAATGCCAAGGACAGCAAGACTGGCTGAGGGAAGCAGCTGATGAGCACATCATGTAGACCCAAAGCCATGGAATTCATTGAGCTTAAAGGCAGAAGGTTAATCTACCTGCAAATTAGGTATTTAGCCAGTAAAATTTTGCCTAGTTACTTGTCACATGAGCCAATAAACATGAATTAAAGAAAGGCACACAAATCATCAGGGAACAGAGCTACTAATTGTCACCAGGAAAAGAGAAGGGATCACCCTGCTAACATCCACACTCAATCAAATTCTCCCTGCAGGGTAACCAGGCAATGCCATCTTTATGTAGGGTAAAAGAGCTTCACTGTAGGCCCAGATTAGGCCCCAGGTATATAAACAGGGAGGATGGGGAATTCTTTGCACATTTCACATCATCTTCTCAACTCTTTCAAGGTTTCCCCCACCCCTGTGTCATGATGCGCATCCCTCCCAACGTCCCTCTAGAAGCACAGAGAAGGGAATTGTATTGCACTCATCCTTTATGATCTCTATGCAGATATGTTAGAAAAGAACTTCCATATTCATCTCCAATGGACATCCAGGGGACCTTAGTAGGTCCAAGACTTCCTTAAGTCCCTATTTCACTCCATCCTGATGCTGAGCTCCTGCTAAGGCCATTTGAGCTGCTGCTGGAGTCAAGGCTGCAGGCCTTGTCAAAGCCACTGCTCGCCAAAACCATACATCCCTCCCTGGGACGGTCACCAGCATTTATCTCCATTTCCATTTGCAAAGAGCAACTGGTTTGAAGGGAGGGGAAGCTGAACCCCCCATGCTGCCAGCAGAACCATCCATCTGTTGTGAGGGTCACAGTCTCATATCTGCACAGGAGCAGGGTGTTTGTCCTGTGCCTGGCCACCAACAGGCACTTTCCTGGAGACCTCCCCACGCCCCAGGCCTCTCATGGTTGCAGACTTGGCAGCTGGCACAAGCCAGCCCCAACACACAACTTTCCCTAAATATTATGTTTTTCAGGGTGTTGGTTTTAGCTGTTATGTTTGGCAGGTTTCCTTCATTGCCTTTAGTAGCAATGGCTTACTGATAGGAGAGAAAATTTGAGGATATTAGTGGATTATTCCAGCTCCCCTACTTTGTCCCCTACACACGCATGCCACTCCCTTACTACCAAACCCTGAAACAGGGCTGGGTGGTAAGGACTGGTTCTTAGGGCAGGGTATATCTGTATTTTCCTCCTTGCAGAATATATCCAGGATCAGACTTTCTCTGTGGTTTGGTTTGGTTTGGTTTTGGTTACATTCACCAACTTCTTGGTAGGTATGAGATGTGGGGTAGATCAAGAGCTTCAGATTTCCCTGATGGGAGACACTTATGGAGTTTTGTCCTTAACACTGCAGGCTGGCATTTCAAAACTCCCTCTTAGATGCCAAAAAGGTAGCTACAGGCTCATGAGAGCTCAGATTCTCTGTGCTGTCTGTCTGTAAGGACCGCGATGGACAGATGTTCCTTGCCAGTTTCTGAAAAACTTGATCTTATTTCTGTAGCTACTTTTGAATGTTTCAGCCAAACAAATATATGGTCAGAAGAAAGAGGAAATGGGAGGTGTAGGAAGAGGAGAGAGAAGATTAATCTCTTAAACACAATTCTTTGATCTGTGAATATGGGTTGTTAGCTCAACATCAGGATTTGGGTTGAAGGTTTACAGGAAAGTCCATGTAAAACCCTTCCCCTGCTCTGAGGAAAAGATGCATGAGTGGAAATAAAAACATAAATATTCAACTGGGGCATAAGATGCTTACCAAGGCCACCCAGTGAGTTGGCTTTTATTCTAGACCAACTTTCTGTTCTGTATTTATGAATGTCTTTCATCATGAGATCCTTGGCTCCAAGAGATACCACGACCTACCACTGCTATGCTGATGGCAAATCCTGTGCTTCATGTGCTGAGCTGTGCTGCACTCCCCTAACCAAGCCTCCTCCAGAAACAGCCAGGAAGTGCCTCAGGGTAGAATACACAGGGCAAGAAAGTTCCTTGGCAGGACTGATTTCTGAACACAGAGGATGGACTTCATCTCACTCAGCACAAGCTGCTGGAAAATAACTGCTGGGGAACAAGTCCTTCCTATTTCCATTGTCACTAGAGCAAGTGAAGAAAAATGGAAGAAGTACCCTGGGTCTTCATGACCTGGGACCTCCTGGAAGGTGAAATGAATTCTGCTCTGAGGAGATTTTCAGGTTTTGGTCCAGTTTACTGAGAGCAGGAGTTCACTGCCAGCCCTCTCAATTTGCTCTTCAAACCTTGACTTGCCTTTTGGAATCTCCCAGTGTAGCCCAAACTAAAATCATCTGGGTTTTACTTTGAAAATGGGTGTCCGTACACAAGGACTAGTTAGTCCTAATTCCTGGTTGTTCAAGACTGGCTGGTGCAGCTTTACAGGAGCAAGGAGCTGAGTGCCCTCCCAGGATCACTGTGTATGCTCTGCAATTCAGCTGAGTTTGGAGCTCCCAAACACCACTTGAGGATCCAGGAGAGGCAGGAGCACTTCTTGTGCTGCATGCAATAGATGCAAGTGACAGGATAATTTCTGTCTCCAGGAACTCACAGTCCATAATAAGACAAGATTGCAGTGAGAGGTGTCATGAGAACTGGGGACAGGGAGAAAGGAACTTTGCTTCAATGCTGGCCTTTTAGCGCACCATACCTTTATTTAAAACAAACTTTACAGTTTTCTGTAATGATCTCCCAGCACATCCCACTTCTATCCTGTTCATCTCTGTCAATATCTGGTGCTTATATTGCATTTCTAGGTACATAATTCATCAGCTTCACATATGGTTTTAATAAGCAGTGGGTATCTGCACAGAGTGGTTGCAAAGAGCATCTGACTGATTGCATTGCGGAAGGACGCCTGGAACCAGGGTTGTTTTCCCAGATCAACATAGGCAGGACATATTTGAGACCATTTTTTTCCTCCACTCCTTCTCATCACATGCATATTTTCAGGACTCAAAATCTGGACAAGCAGAACATCACAACGTCAACCAAGAGAAGATGTAAATCTCCTTAAGTAATTTTTAATGAAAAAAAATATTGAGTTTCTCTGAGTGCCATAGTTTCTGGGTGGCTGGTTTTAACTTTAGCAACCCACACTTAAAGGGAAATTTTACAGTCTTAATATATTCCAGATGGTCTCCTAGTCCCAGATGAAAGCTCTGTCGTCGTTTACTGTTAATATTTTTGTCGGCAGTAGAGTTTTATTGTAATACCCCATCTTATTTGTAGCCACTATTAGTCATGAGAGAAACTTCCTCTACAAGTAATCCTTGGGTCACTCCTTGAGTGTCCTGTCTCACTCTATTTAATTAAAAACCATTAACTGCTTGTTGTGTCCAGGACCTGTCTATATAATGCATGTATACAATGACATTTTACCTGATGAAAACCATTTGCTCCTAGTAGTTAGACTAGAAAAAATAAAGTTATACACTACAATAACAATAGCTGGCTTTATAACAGCTCTCTGGTGAAAGGAAAACAAGAGATTTGCTTTGAAAATAAACCTCCATGAACTTGGATCGACAACAAGGGACATGCAGGTTTACTGCAAAAACAAGAAACATATTTCACGCTGTTAATCTTTGATCAGATGGTAGTTTCTCACAAGAAGAATAGTATTTAAATGGGGCAATTTTGATCCTTTGTAGTGACTGATGATCTGATTACAGAGGGAAGGGGATTTGGGGAAATAGTAGAGGAGATTATCAAAACACAAGTCTTCTGGATGGAAATCTGAGGACTTTCATTATTAAATGAGAAGCAGCTAGAGTTAAAAAAAAATGTCACTACATGATGGGCTCCACATGATATTCAGTTGGTGTGCAAGTTGGAAGTCTCTCTGCTATTTTTTTCTCACCATTGTCTCTGAAGATTAACCTGGATTTTGAAAAATCAAGCCATGTTGCTCCTGCTCTCACCACACTTCCTTCCCTGACTGCTCTGAGAGGAGCCATGGAGATGCATGCTTTTCCAAGGCTGTGGCCAACTCCTGGGCCAGCAACTCAGCACCAGCAGCAGGGTTCTGCTCTTTGGAAAAAGAGTCTTGTGCAGTCTGTTGGCAGCTCAGGGTGCAATAAAGCCTTTTTTTAAGAGAAGTTTCCTTTAAGTTTACAAACATGGTGACAGCAAGATTCAAAGTGCAGGCTCAAACATTATTAGGGGATAATTATTATCCAGAGACAGCACTCAGATGGCAGCAGTAATGAGATAAGGGTTTGTCATGTTTCTTCTGTCCTGTAGCTGCAGCTGTGGTTGTACCTTCATGAAGTGGTGAGCAAAAAATCACTCTCAGTGCAGCTGAGAAATTCTTCACAAGAACACAATGGAAAAGAAGGGAAGAGGGGGATACTCGGTAGCTATAATGGATGTAATGACCCTGCCTATCACAGAGGCTTGAAGAGCTCACCACTCATCCGACTGTCACTGAGACACCAGTGCACTGCTTCTGAATTTCTTTTGTACAGTGCTACTGAGCACTGTGGGCAATGTCAGTGACCACATCTAATTATGGACAGTGCAGCTGCATCTGCAGGTGCTCAGCTGCTGAGTGAATTTCACAGACTTACACTGGAAGGAAATAGACCTCATTAAGTGGACTATACCTTATATATCCCCTCCTTTCACTTTGGCATCATTACCATCATCCATGGGTTGTTATCACACATTAGCACAAAATCTTCTGCAACGCCTGCACTGAGAGATAAATGACGACTGACAGAATCAAACAAAAACTAATATGTACATGGAATTAAACTGCTTTATATCTTTTCTGCCTTGACATTATACTTTTAAAGTAAGACTAGAACAAAAAACGGAAGAATTTGCTGACTATTTTTGCTCTCTCTTCCTTCAACAAGTTATGTGAAACATGTGAGTTCACTAACAGCTCTTCAAGAGCCTCTCGTGTAATGTTTACAATAAGTCAAGTAACAATTGTTACTACACTCACACAAAATGGTTTCTTCGCTTGCTTTCAGCAGTGCAAAGTTCTTTTGTCTATCTTTGAGGTCCTGTTTCTTGACAGAACAAGAATGTTACCCCAGCACCCACTGTCATGAAAGCAATTTACCTGATAGGTAATTTGAGTAGCCCAAAGTGCTCAGACCCAATTTTAGCCATGCAGCTCTGTTTCCTCTGCACTGCCTGCGTGAGTGCCATCACAGGCCCAAGAGACTGGTCCATACTGCCATTGGGCTCTGGTGTTTTGGGACACCAAAACATCCCCATGTTGCACACAGTGGAAAGACAACCCCCTGCATACAGGATTCATTGCAAGAAAACCTGCCATCAAATGCAGGAGGGGAGTATTTGCTCTTTATATACCCAGCCAGAAATTTTCTCCCATGAATGCCATTTTTCTTTCCTCTAAAAACAGTATTCTGCAATATTATCATGTTGTAAATAGCAAAGCCTCAAGCCACAGTAATTCTCATTTCAGGTGTGAAAAATGTGATGAAAAATGGAGTTTTGTGGGGGGTTTTTGTGTTTTATTTGCTCTGCAATTAAACTCTGTAAAAATGCTGTGATTTTCTCCCTGTTGAATGCTTGCACAGAAAATCCAGCTTAATCAGCAGCTGGGCAGCCTGGTGTCACCATGTAATGTCCAGCCAGCTCTCCCTTTTCTTCTCATGACCCATGAATGAAATAGATGTTTTCTGGTGTAAGTATCTGGTGTTCACCTGCACAGATAGTCATGAGCTGCTCTGCCAGCACGTGATCTAACTGGACTGAGTAACTGCTGGACACCCGCTGGGGGCTTTTCCCCCAGAGCAGGCACTCACCTGGATCTTAGTCCTTTGTGCAGCCCCCAGGGCTCATGTGACAGGGAGGAAGAAAGAGCCTCTTTGGGACCCCCATCCTGTCCCAACCTGTTTGAGCTGGCACACCAGCTGGAAAGGTGCTGGCTGGAGGAGAGGAAAGGAGTCTGACAAGCAGAGTGCAGCCACAGCAGCATCATTTCCTTTGGAAAGCAGGCTCATCAAAAAGTGTACAGGCCTTCTTTTTCTAGAAGGATTTTTTTCTGCCACTGCTCGAAGCCTAAAGAAAAACTTCATCCCTCTTGGAGTCTCTTACTTTACCATATGAGCAGGTATGTGACTTATTTTCAAGTCCTATGATACATTGGCGTAAGTCATGGCTTGAACTGGGACCACAGGATACAAGTGTGGAATTGTGCTCTGCCGGGAGAGCAGATGTGAAGGTGTCTCTGCAGAGCAATGAGTGCAGCAGCCTGTAAGCACCCCAGGATGGGGTTGTGCCCAGGGGCCAGCCAGCCATCCTGCTCATGGAGATGTAAGAATGCTGCTGCTTCTGCAGAAAACTGAGGGTGGTTGCCACAAATGCCATGGTAAGGCACACTGCTTGCAAAAGCCCCTGCTGGAGAAGCCAGGAAGAAGAGACCATGTTGTACTTTCAGTTCAAAATTGTTTTTATTTGTACATGTACACGTACAAGAAACTTGCTGTTATTTTTAACCCAGATCGACTTTTAGCTGTACAGGGTGGGTACACATGCAGCACAAACCCACAGGCCATATAACATGTAGGTAATTACGGCTGTGGGACTGAACCAGAGATGCAGAGAGGTGGTGCCACTGCAGAAGGGGTGAGCAGTGACCCTTGGTGAGCTCAGAGCCAAAGCTGCCTAAGGAGCTGCACAGATTTCACATGCAGCAGGGCTGGGGAGGCACCCTGTCCATCCAGCTCTGCCAAACAACAGCCTTCAGAGCAATTGGTCCAGGTGAACTCTGCAGAGCTTCTCTCATTTTTTGTTCGCCCAGTAGACCCATTCTCTTTCTGTGCCAAACACGGACAAAAAGAGGAGTTTGAGCACAAGCTCTCTGGTGAAATGAAGTCAATCACTTCGAGTTCATGGCATACAGTACACTCTTCGTGCCAAAGTGGAAGAATGCAGCTTTGGAAGGGCAGAACCTTATCATAAAACAAGCTATTGTTTTCTGTGTTTGAGTACAAGCAGATTAATGATGAATCATCTTTTTATGAATGCCCCTTTTCATCCCTTTTCTATCTCTCACCTGTGGCTTGCTTTCAAGACAGATGGTGTAACTTCCTTTGCAACTTCAGTTCCCATTGCTCACTTCTCGTCTTGCCACTGGAGAGCACTCCCAGGTAGGGCAGCTCATAAATAAATTTTTTCTTACAATTGCTCAGTGACATGTGCAGCCTATAAACAATCCCACAATGTTGAATAAGGACCTAATTCAAGCTGGTGACCCTTAAGCACGAACAGAATACACTGAATAAAGACAGCTGGGTTTTAGGTTTTGCTAGTTTTATAAAACATGCTTTATATTAAAATAAATACATTAAATGTGAACTTAGATATGATCCAAAACAAAACTGATACAAAGTACAAGTATGAATTACCAGACACACAAAACTATCAGTAAGCTGCATAAATGCATAAGTAAATCAATATGCAATTGTCATTTCAGGTTTAAAATGTGTAATGTAATGAAATTAGATGCATTACAGAAGATCCTGCTTCAGTCTTACTCTGTTCCAAATTCATTGTTCCAAAATAGTTCAAAGTTCCTTTATCTGGAAGTAAAGACTATTGTAATTAACAATATGTTTCTGCAAATGGCATATGCAATTCCTCAGGACTTGCCTCATTAGGGCTGTGTTAAAAAAGCCTGGATACTGCAGAGTAAGAACTTTTTTTTACAGTATGGAGCCCTATTAAAAGTCAAACATTTCTTCCCCCCTGAAGGTCATGGGAACTGTTTCCCACAGAGCTTTGCCCAGGAGTTTCTGGTTAAATGGCAACCATTTTATTTAAAATGTCTGTTTTCTGTCAAGGAAACTTAGCACATCTTTAACTGTCAGAAAAGGCTATACAAACATGTGCTGTAGCAAATCACAGAATCCATATACATTTGCTAATAATGTGTTCTGGTTCCACTGATAAAGACAAGTTTATCAAGCCCTGGATTTACCACTGTCACCATTAAGGAGCCTTGCACTTGACGAGAGCTGAAGACCAGGAAGAAATACTGCAGGAATAATGTTATCTCTACCCTCACCTTAGGGTTAAACTGTGGTAAATGACATTGTGCTTGTTATTAATGTCTTATTTTGAATGGTGCCTGTTATGGTGAGAAGATAGGGGGTTTCTCTTCTTAATTGCAAAAACTGGTCAAGCAAAGAGCCTGGAGTCAGACCTTGTCCCTTCCCAGGGGTCCCTTCCCACGTCAGTACAAAGTCACTTCTTCATCCTGGCAAGCCACTCAGCTACTCCATCCTTCCCACATTGAAACATGTGCTCCAGCACCATATCTGAGCTCCTTCCTGAGCTCCCCACTGGGATTAGCTTCTCACATTCTTGCTCTCTTTTACTCTCTCTTCCAGTATATACAATTATTAGAATTTTCTAACAAAACACATGCGTTATTCTATATTTAAGAGAAGGTAACATCAAAGAAACAGAGTTTATACCAAGGGCAGAAGGTGATGAGGTATTTCCTGGGGAAGTTCACGCTACGGTCTTAGAGCTATAAGATATTGTTGTTTTGAGGAGTTAAATCTTTGGTAACCTTAGTAGTCTATGTAAGTTCATGTGATGTGTGCTGTTCTTTAACCAGTGCTTAGTATGCAGTATGAGTTATTTGGCTGGGATTTGTATGGCAACACAGTGACAGGAGAGCAGAACACAGACTGTAAATTTATGGTACACAGAAGTTTCACAAGTTCCCACTTGAAAAGACAGAGTTCTTCAACACAGTGCAGACACCCTTTGATACATCTGCCCTGAGGCACTGCTAAACCCACCTTCAGCAGCTTTTGCTGTCAGGCTAAAGATCGTTTCCCTTTGAGTTTGTGCAATAATTCAGTAATACCTGCATACCAGTTAAAATGCTAACACAGTATAAATATTTACTTCTGTTACTGGGTTTGAGAGACATCTATTAAATTCACAGCTACGGATAGCTGGAACTGGGAGAAGATGTTCTGTGACTGCTGAGAGGCCCAGGAAGTGGCAGAAGAGAAGGCAGGAAACGTAGGATAGATCTTGGACTTCAGCAGAGGTTGTGGAGAGAAGGGAGTCCCCTGGTTTGTACAAACTGTCAAGAGCCAGGACCTGACCAAGAGGCATAGAACTGATGACCAGGCAGAGAAAGGAGGTCAGGCTCAAAGCATGGAAAATTCTACGGAGAAAAGAGAAGGAGAAGCAGGAGTAGGTAGAAGCAAAACTGGTGCACTACTGAAGCAAAGAGCACTCAAGCATCATCCTATAAATGGACAGTTTCCAGGTACTCCCTTCATTACAGGATGAAGCTATTAGTGAGGAGGGGCATGCAGGCATGTACAGCCTGAGGTGGAGTGAGAACATTTTAGCACCACAGCAGGGAGACCTTTGCAATCCTGAAAGAAATTTCATATAAAAAGGCCATATAATACTCCCTTTCTTATTTTTGCAAACAATAAGAGAGCTGGCCAGTACATGTATGCTCCTACCTGGCACACTATGAGGGACACACAAGGAAACCATGAAACAGAATAAGCACTAGAAGGAGCCAGATGGAACTGCCTTGTTAGAGAGCAAAAAGAAGGAGCCCTAGGAATAACATAGGGGAAAAGCAAAAGGAAGCAGAAAACCAGGAGGAGTTGGAGGTCACATCCAAACTGGGAGGCAGAGAGCTTGGAGAGCAAGCCAAGGAGGGAACTGGTAGCTGCCATGTAGCCTAATGACTCATCACCAGTGTGTCTGGGATATTTCCATGAAACTTAGGTCTTCTGTTGGGGACTAAGGAAGTGCTGGTCTGAATCACACTCGCAGCCAGCACCTCCTGTGCAGTAACAGCTATGGACACAGAGGAAGGAACAGCAGAGAAGTTGATGTTAGGGAAAAGATCTTGCAAGGAAATATTTCCCCAGGAGTGAGGTGACATTCTGCCCTATGGCCTCAAAGTTTAGATCCATTCCACTGTTTAACTCTAGAATGTAAGTTGTCTTTCCTTTTTTTTCCAAACCAATAATTAATCCTCATATTTGAAAATATATTTAATAGAGCACTTCCACTAATTCCAAAGTATAGAAACTACCAAGTATATGTATTGTTATTTCTTCTGTATCAGTAATTCTCACTTTTCACCTGGTTTCATGTCTCAAAGTTGCATTGTTTTAGCTGAAGAAGAAGTTATTTCAGGATTAGCTGTAAGAAATTTCTGAGATGATACCTGACTGAGCTGTAACCCAGCCCTGTTTCCACAGAAGCTCCTGCTGACTTTACAGGTCATGTTTTCCTTTTATTATTTAAAATATTTTCTTTTTCTAGTTAGAAACATTCTTATATTTTATGCTGACATTAAATTTTCCTGGAGATACTTTGCTAATGCTCTGCATGGAGATTTTTGATTCTTCTAATTCTCTAGGAAGATTTTAATCTGTAGTTATTATTTTTGTTTCATTTGGCATCTACATTTGGGAAAGAGCCAAGGGAGGAAGTGACAAATCCATCAACTTAAGACGGGAAACACTGATTTCAGGGCTGCGCATATCTCATTGAAAGTTCCTTTTCCCTTTGGCTATTTTGTATTAACATCCTTTCATGGGATAGTTTCTCTATTCACATTACTAAACTGTACCATCGCAATATTTATTCATCAAAAACTGACTGGAATAAGTCTAATCTTGCCTGTTACTTACCTCATCATGTTTACATATCACCCAAGACAGCAGACCTTCATGGGACATGGGGCCATGACTGTGGATTAAACATAACATTGTAATACAGCTTTACAAAAAGAATGAATCATTTGTCTAATTGCTATCCTGCTTATAAACTATTTTTCCTGGATGACACTAAGTCATTTACAAATACCACCTTGTCTGTGTATGTTTCTTATATATTTCTGTAGGATCTTTCCTCCTTTGCCTGAGGCACAGTGGAAACAAGCAGCACTCACTCACTCCTGCTTCTTCCCCATAAAAAAACCCTGCATATTTCAGCATTAGAGAAAGGGAAGTTTTCAGTTTGCTTCCATTAGTAGCAACTCTCAGGGTCTCGAGATGCTTATTACAGAAGAAAATCAAGTGAGAATAACAGCATTAAGTTATTAAGTTGTGCCTGGCAAAACAGACACTCTCTGCCCTGAACAGAGACTCAGAATAGCAATAAAGACATTGCAAAACAATATAAATACCAGTGTGATTAAAAAGTCTCCCTCTAAAGCAAACAAGTCAGAGCACACAGAAGGAGTGTCACATCTAATAGCTGCCCGGAGTTGCACAATATCTAACATCTCTTATTAGGAGTTCTCACCATCCCCCAGAACAGCTTCCACCAAGCAAAAGGCATTTTAGTCCCTAGTCACTGGTCCCAAGAGGGCTTGGTGCCTCCGTGTGTGTCCTCTGAGTCTTCCTGCTGTGTTGCAGCACTGACAGGGGAACCACAAGGCTGTGGGCAATCAGCCCCAAAGTCTGGAGCAAGGCTGTCGGAAAGTGAAGGGAGATTAGGATGAGAGCTGCATTGAACCAGAGCCAGCAGTCCAACCATGGTACTTACACAGTAAATAACCGTGATGACAACTTTGCTCACCTTTCAGCACTTGCCCCTTTTAAACAATTCTGTAATATCTTGTGCCCTTACTATTAACAACGTATCATTGTGGGTGTTGACATTTAACCTGTTTGTCAACAGATCCATTTACATCTCATTTTGCTGGCACCCCATGCAAGAGGCAGTAAGTGAAGAGCATTTTAGCACAAGTGATGAAAGATGTCATTGCTGGTGCCCTTTTGCGCTGCCTGCACTGCCATGAAGTATAGCAACCATTAGTAACAGGAATTCAAATGTGATGTCTACTTTCAGCCAGCAAGGTCAAAAATTTATGGTTCTGACCTTTTCTCTCTCCTCTGATGTTGGAACGAGTTTGGGTCATGTTCTCAAGAAATAACATAAAATCAAATGGAGTTGATGCAGGTTCAGTATGAAATGATGTGGAGAAAGGATTCCACATTTCCCTGATAAAAATTACTTCAATACCTTTAATAATGAGGGCCATGAAGTTCCACAAACTTTACAGAGAAGGTTGTGAGGGTGTTGAGTGTTTCAAAAGCGCACACAAGACAAGGTAATTAATCCAAGGAGATCCACATTTATTCTTATTCTGTAGTTTCTCAGATGTGTTTCTCAAGGTCTCAGACATATGTTTCAAGAAAAGCAAGTCTTGTTATGGCATAAAGAGCTGTGTTAATTAAACCAGCCTAACTTCTAAGAGCTGTGCTCTTAGCAGGCTATAAACCACTTTGATTTTGTTTGGGTTGGTCACTTCGCACACGCAAGCTAGAGACACACAATCCCTCATGCTGCATTCCCCTGATCTGAGCAAGCTGGCTGGGTCAGACTGCTGTCTACGCTGACAAGCCTTGGACGTTCAATGTACTTCTCATACTTTTCCCTCATTCTTATTTTTAAGGCCAACCAGAGTTGAACTATTCAGCTGAATTGCTTTTCAGCACCGGAGCCCTGTGATGTGCACAGCTGCTGTGCAGTCTCCAGCACTCTCCTCTCACCCTGTCACCAGCAGCTCGGCATGCGAGGAGCAGGAGTCCTGCTCACACCAGTGATGGAGGGCAACTGCCCAGCCACGGGGGAAATGGGTATTTTAGGGACTGTTGGCTCCTCTCTCACTAAGCATGACAGACAAGAGTCACAAAGTTCAGCCAAGATCAATCCTGCTAGTGCTTAGGACTGGGGATTAGCTCAGCCCATTGCAGACACAGTGGCTCGGTGAGAAACCAATTTCCAAATAACAAGTTGCTCTGTGGTCTCGTTATCTGGAATGGGGTTTTTTCTCTCCCCCCATCCTCTGGTGGTTTTTCTTCGGTTGTTTGTTGGGTAGTTTTTTTTTTTTCTGCAAGAAGGTCAATGCCAGTCCAGCTGCCTCACACATATATCTCAGCTATGCAGAAATTCAAACTTATATTATCTGTGAGGCTTTAGCACAGCTGGTATTTAATTTTGGTACAGCTTGGTTTACTTGTAATTTATTTTCTAGCTGTTCTCAACAACAGTGAGAGACAAGAAAAGATTTAAAGCAGTTCTGGACACTCATAAAACACACTTATATGAGAGAGCTGCAGATTTCCTGCAAATTTTTTGTGCTGGTGGTTTTTTGTATCTGTAGATGCTCCCCCTGGCTGCAGTACCACAAGCTGAAGGAAAAGTAGCCATCTTTGAAGATAATCTTTCCCAAACTTTCTGCTAAGGATGTGTAACTTCATCAATTCCCCAAGTTTTAGATCTGAGTTTGGGACTTCTGCCAGAAAATATAATGTCTATTTGCGTACAACCTATCCATTTTGTGGATGTGCATACAAGCTGTCCTCACTGTCAGAGACTCCAGCAAGCACTGCTGTTTAACAGAGTCTTTGGAAATACCAAGTCATACATAAGCTATGAAAGCGATTGTTATTGTTATACAAATATTTTTAACACTCTTGAGCACTAAGCAATTAATACAAACACATTTTGTTTCCTGTTAGCTAAATCCTTTGGTATCCCATGTTCCCTCTGCAGTTCTTGTAGTCTAACAGGAGATACAATTTGTACCAGCCTGCCCAGGGTAAGGAAGGAAGAAACAAGTTAAATGTTGCATATCTTTTCTTGCTGCTTGTTACTACTATAGAGAACTTTGTCCCTGCTGTGCAACTTCATGTCCAAATTTCCTCCCCAATACCACAGGATGCTGCAAGCGCTAACTGAGAGAAATGCAGGGATAAACACAAAGAGAGGCAATAAATAGGGGTTAGCAAGGATAACAAGACACATAGGAATAGCTGTTACAACAAGTGTTCTAAAGTCAGTAAGACCACTAGGAAATAGTATTATATCCAGTAATGCTCCTTGTCAAACTTAATGGATTATAAGTACCTCAGCTTCTCCTTATAAAGATACTTTAAATTCACTTTGCAAACCCATGAGACAGATACACTAAACACCTACCACTGGCCATCTGACTGTCCTTGTTGCAGCTCGTGACCTGCCTTGCATTCCACTGAGATCCTCTATGTCCATATTCAGCCTTTCCTCTCTGGCCAGGAACGCCGAGGCATGGAAACCCTCCTAACTATGGGGCACATTCAGCTCTGCAGGTACTTCCCCAGGACTGGCTCAGCAGCATGTTGTTTCTGTTACTACAGGTGGCCAATATTTTTCCAGGCCATCTAACTCCCCCGTGAAAACTGCATTTTCAGTGTCACTCAGTTTTCAGAAACCAGAATCTTTTAAGTTTTGCCATTCCTAATTTACCACTAGATTGAGCTCCATGCTTCTGTTCCTGGGGGTCTCTCCCAGCCTGCTGAGCCCCTCCAGCTTAAAGGATGGCTGGGGCACCATGTGAGGCTTAGTCTGGCATGGGAGTTACACCCTGGAAGTGGAATGGGCCTGTGAGCCACTGCTGTGGAACATAATTACCCCAATGCCTGGTCTTCAGCAAAAGTAAGGATCAATTTTGGTTAGATTTTTTGTGAATTTCTTTTCCATGAAAAAAATTAGTTTTTACATTATTATTTAGTTCTTTACCTGCTTGCTGGATGTCAGCATTGCAAACCTCACTACTACAGGAACTGCAGGGCATTATCACTCATACCAGAACATGACACAATGCTCAGACATACAATCTTTAAAGCATGGGTTACCCCACTGAATATTTTATGCCTTTTGTATTGCTTTTTGCTTAGCACTCAGAAAGTGCCCTTTGTTTGTGTTTCAACAGAATTATTGTAGTAGGACACGCTACCAAAAAAGGCAAGAAAAGAGCTTTCACACCAGTCAAGAGTTCACTTTTTAACTGTCTAACAATGACAGAGTCACAAAATAGGAGTATTTCAGAGGCAGGCAGTCTGGAGTTCAGTTAATCAGGAATGAAACAAAATCTACAAGTGATAACTTGCTTTTGTAACAAAGATTACCTCAAAGCCAGGAAACGTTATGCAGTAAACCTCTCCTTGTTTGCATTTCAGAACAGCTGCTAAAATATTGCTTCTCTGTACTTGAAAATAGCCAGTGCATCCTTTCCTGCCATCCTCGGCACTGCTTCAACAGATCAGCTTCCCTGGCTTAGCCCTGAGCTGTCATGCATGTTTGTTAGTGGTTTCTCCCCCTTTTGTTGTTGGTCTGGAAAGGAAAGGTGGAAGAGTTGAGAGAAACCAGCTCCATCCCACTCTCCCAGCCACCACCATAGCCCCCAGAGCAGACTATTTTCTCGTCATTGCATGACTAATATAACCACAGGCACTTGAAGTGCATGGGAATTTTTCCAGCCAGTGTTCAGAGCAACCTTTCTTCTGGGGAGGGTCTTATGACATATTTTCTATTCTTTTCCTTTCAGTAAAGACTTTGCTGGCACTGTTGGTGCAGCATGACAGGCCCCAAATCTGACATCAGTGGAAAACGACTCTGCTTGAATCCTTTATACACCTTGAATTTCCCACCAAACAGGCTACATTGGTGACAGTGACAGTCCACGCATGTCTGGATTTTCTCAGGCATGTTCTCTAGTCAAGCTTTGCCAAAAATGGCAGAACTGATCATTTCATGGTTGCTGCACAAGAGCTCACAAGACAGACAGAAGCCTTGCTGGGCTGTGCAATACATGCCACAGCACAATACCAGCAGCATGTGGTGGCAGCTCGCAAGGTTGGAAAGAGCCATTTTAACTCTTGTATGTGCTGACACTGCATTTTCAGCTTCTCCTCTGGTTACCCAGGAGCCTGCAAGTCCCTGAGCAGCGTTAACCAGCTCCATTCTGGGACCCTCATTAGGAGCAGCTGAGGCATTGCTGCTCCTTCTGTGCCTCTTTTTACATCTGTTTCTATGTTTCTGAGAAGTCTTGCCAAGAACCCCCCAATTTATTTAGCTCTCACATCTGATTTGATTTGAAGCTTCTCAGCCTCTCACTCTTGGGTCTGGCCAGATCACTGGAGCAGAAGTCACAAGATTTCTTAAAAACAAAACAGCAATAAAAGAGCTGACTAGACAAAACTGCTGAAAATCTTTAAGAATTAATTTACAGACTATATGTGATAGCTTCCCGGAATGGCGTCCTTCCAACTGCAGTGTCCCTATCACTCCAGTCAATGATGGGACAGATTAGGCATGGAATTCCTGACAGCTGATACATTGGAGCATTTTTATTTGTGAGAAATGTTGCAATGTGGTAGGCTTTGACCACTCCTTTGAACTTTGGAAGTTCATATTGCCTGGCAAGTTTGCACCTCAGTACACAGTTGGATGCTGTTCAAGATGTGCATGACCCTGGCAATGATACCTTTTATTTATAAATGTGACCCATGTGTGCTTCAACTACACGAGCTTGACAAAAATTCTATCCCAACAATAAAAATGGAACAGCCAATTAATTAGTAACATTGTCTCAAATGAGTTCTAAATAAAGGACACTGTGGTTGTCTTCAAGACTGATATTTTAGGTATGAAACTCAGTTTCATGCTGGAGATCCTTCACTCTGTGGGGCCAGACAGGCTGCTGGCATACAGCCTTGCCAGCCCAGTGGGAATTCAGTTCTGCAAAAACCTCTGAACGATGCTTCTAGCACCAGCCCACAGCTGATGTCTGCCAGCAGGGAACATCACTGGCTAGTCTGTAAGATAATAATGTCAGTGAGCCTTACGCAAACACTGTAAAGTCTCCACAGGATAGAGTGACAGTGTGTGGTTACAAACCCAAGTACTGGTGGGTAAAGACATGGGCCAAAATCAGTCTTTATACTTTTGAAATAAGGAAAATTTGTATTTAAGCTTTGAGGCCTAATTCCTTTCTAACTTTGGCCTAAATTTGTATTTAGGCCTCCTTTGAGGCCTAAATACTTTCTAACTAGTTCACAATGTCCAGTCTACATTAAGGGAAAAAAAGTATTCAATGAGTAAGGAAAAAAATTCTTGTGTCTCACTCTCCAAGTTTTGCAGAACAACTTAGGAAAATTACAGTCAGTAATTGTTCAGATTGCAAACTGAATCTTTGGTTCCGTTTGTAAGTGGATCCCTGGTATTAAAATACAGATTTAGGACCAAACTTGCAATAGCAGAGATTGTTTTGACTTGTTTCCTACAGAGGTCAAAGACGGGAGGTTATTTTTTTTTATAAATCTAAATATGTACCGAGTGATGGTTAAAATAGGAAAATACCCCAGGAGCTGTGACCTCTCTGCATAGGTGCAAATCTGTAATTCAGCTGAATTCATACCAGAGCTATATTAACCTGAGTGCAGGTCAGCAGGTGGCAGGCGGGACACAAGGGCAGAGCGGGGCAGGAGGACAGACTGGTTAAACCCCAAACTTGGCACTGAATCTCTGCCCGCGGCTGTTCAAAGCCCGGAGAGCTGGGGTGGGCTGGGCTCTGCACTGGCACTGGCGGCCGCTAAATCAGGGCCTTGTGCATTGATTTATTTTAGAAAGTCCAGGGCAGTAAGTGGGCGGCCTAAATATAGCTTTACCAAAATGGAAAAACAATCTGGATTCAGTCAAGCACAATCAACAAACGTCCTCGCACCTCGGGAGTCGGGACGTGCTGTACAACGTGTGAATCTCCCCTCTTGGTGGGGGCAGTGGAGCGAGGAAAGCGGCAGCGGAGGGAGAACAGACCCCAAGCATGAGCCGGGTCTCCACTGGGAACACAGCAGCAGGTACATGCAAGAGTCTGCAAAGCAAGCTGGCTTCTACCACAGCAATACCATAAAGACAAAAAAAAAACCAACTGTAGAGAAAGCAAATGGTAATTACATGTTTCTAGAGCTCCCATTCTCCAAAACCTTCCTCTGAAGCAAGATGTGGAGGAAATACGGTTTTTACTTGTGTAAGCAGTTCTTAGCCAAATGTCTTCTCTTCCCTCCCCCTTCACTACTTCGCTACAAATCCCCTTCCTTACACACAAACAAGGCTGTTGCCATAGAAGTCTTCTTGACTCGGTTAAAAAGCGATTCAAGAGGATCACCCGGTGGCTGAACGGGCTTATGCTGAAAGTAAGGCAGGAGAAAGCAGGCTCTCTGGTGGCTGGGGCTGGGGGAGAGCCCCGGCTCTCCTGTTACAGCTTGCCAATCTTGGTCTCTGCTTTTGCTCAGAAAGTGAAGCTGAACAGGAAATTATTGTGCTGTGTGACACAGAGAAGTACATTATGGAGTATTAGGAAGATTATGTTTATGAAATGTTATTTTTCCACTTTAACAGTAAAAACCTTTGGACTTGTTTTTCTTAACATCTTTTTCATTTTCTGCAGTTATTTATGTTTTAATGCTCTCCTCCTCTGCAGGAGAGGATCCCCTCCTCTTGCACTAATGCATAACCTCCATGTCTCCACAGCAGCCCTGGGGCTGAGGGAAGGGAAGGCAAGCCCTGACACATGCCAAGCATGTGGGGGAACCATCCCCTTGTGCCTCTTCACTGCTGAACCGATGCCAGAGCAGAGAGCCGGGGGCACATGAGAGGCTTTGTGGACCCAGCGCAAGGAGCAGGTGGGGAGGTTGGTAAAGCAAGGGGCTAAGTGGGCCCTTTCTCCAGTGTGTGCAAATGTGCTCTCACCTCCTTAATCTTTCAGAAATGGTCTGTAGCAGAGTGCTGGTACTAAAAGAGGCCCTGTGACGCTGAGAGTGCAGTTTAAACCAGTCCATCCATTTCCAAGGGTAAGGCTGAAATAAAATACACACTGCTCAGCACACTGTAAACATTAAGTGCCTCCTTTGTAGCCTCTCTGATGAGCCTCCTTCAGCTACCCCTGTGCTGCAGCAGAGGTCTGGCATTGCCATTGCAGATACACTCCCTTCCAAGAACATTCCCCAAGTTAAGGGTCACTTTTGCCTCACAGAACCTGCACTTCTCACATGCTTTATAGAGACAAAAGCTGCCCATCTCTTGAGGTGCCCCTGCAGTGAGCTTGCCCCACTGCCCTTTGCTGCTGCATGGCACTGGGTCAGACATGTGACACCAGAAGCTGTGTTCCTGCTGCTGCAGGCACTGAGCAGCTGTGGGCTGCCCTGTGGTCCCTCTGTACTAGGCACAGGCTCCCTCACAGGCTCCCAAATGTCCCTTTGCCAACAGAGTGGCAAGGGACAGGATTCAAAATCCTGCCTTTAGCTGGAAGTAAAGGACAGAGAAATCAATGGAGTCTGCCCACAGGAAGACAGGAAGGATGACACGGAGCAAGGAGCCATGTGTGTTGGGGTGGGTGGGATGTCTGGAGAAGGTGGAGGACAGCCACATCCTCACCAGCTCCCCTGGGTGCTGACAACTGGCTGCTGAGCTCCAACTGTGGGGTCTGAGGTCTGACCCTGCCCTAAGCTACAGGACTCGAGGTCCTGGATTACCCTATGAGGAACCGGATGAAACCCAGCTCTTGATTAGCTGTTGCTTAATTAGGCTGCTGTACCCTGAGTGAGACAGAGGTCCTATAGGAGATGGAGCATCTGGCTGTGTGGGACGTGACACAAGGCAGCACAGGAGAGTTGCACAGGGGTGGGCACTGGCCTCTCCTAGCCCAGGGGCTTCCTTTGGTAGCCTCAATATTTAGTTGACATATTTTTGTGTTATTTTAAAACACACCCTGAAGTTCAACACAAACCCCTGTCACAGGCCTGAAGCTGAAAGGCAAGACAGGGCTTATGGTGTATCCTGTGTGCATGTGGATCTAATTAGCAGGGGGGCATTAACAAAATAATCTCTGCTGAGACTTATAGAACTCCCAAGACATCGTCTGAGAGAACTATCTGACATTTTAGAGTGTTAAGGCTGTGGATTTTTCGTATTTTTTTTAGAGCTAAACATGTGGAATGCATACAATATATTTTTCCATCCTAATTAGCATTTTCATTGGCTAAACTGTGCCTGGCCCTAATAGTTCTGAGACCCACTGATTCCACACGCCAGGAGGGCCCCAAGGAAAACAGACACACAAAGACAGTGCAATTATGCAGGATTTTAAGCAGCTCCCGCTTAACCAGTGAGTGATATAATACTAGTCTAAAAGCTTCAACCAGACTTTGAAGTAAAATTGACTGCTGGAAGAGAGAGACAGAGAGGGGAAGAAGAAAAAGCCCAGAACAGTCTGTGCAGACTGGAGCTGCATGAAAACTGCTGATCAAACACTTTGATTAGTTGAGTGCCATGATTTGAACTTAAGGAGAGCCCAGCCTCAGTTTGAAAGTTGTTTCCTTCCCAGATGCAAATTCAAAAGATCACCTATCTATCTGCTTGGTATTTAATTTGCAATATTGATGTGCCAAGCTGCTCCCACACACAGTAAATCAAGGAGCAAGGAGCTGAAGATAACTGCCAGCCCATATGGACAGTGAGCCGCTTCGTTTATTACCCAAGGAAGTGTGTCCCTTTTGCAAATAGAAATGGCATTTTCCTTGCTTGGTGGCACTAAGTATCTTATTACAGCAGGACTGTCAGGGTCAGAGACCTACTGACAGCTTGGGATGAAAGTGCCCAGTGCCCCATGGCTCTACCTCAGTGAAAGCCAGACTGATGCAGACATGAACATTCATATCTTTTTAAAGAGCAGAATATACTGCAGTGATGCCAGAAATTCTTAGGTGTTATTTCTCTGGAAAATGATGTGTCTAAAAGGAAAAATCAAAGAATTTTGACGTGCTGCCCATGCCAAATATGAAATGCTTTGCTGCCTTCTGGAAGCAAGCAGGGTATCCTGAGGAGGTGCACCTTCCCAGACCTACTGGGATGCACCTGGATTGTCAAACCCAGCCTTTGCCTCTGTTAAGACAAGCCAGAAGCTCAAGAGATAAAAAGCAGGAGATACCTGTTCCATCACCCACTTTTCCACTAGCAGCACTTTTCCACTAGCAGCTTTCAAACAGCTAATCAAAAAAAGCAAGCATAGACTGGTCTAACACTTGAAACATGCTGTTGCCTTTGTGTGTCACTGTCATCCATCCTCTCATGCTCCAATGCTTGCAATCTTATTTTCATGTGAGGCACTGGAAAACTATTGCCTGTGAAACTGAGCAGGGCATCATGTGATGAGGTAGCCCTGCAGTGCAGCACTGCCTTTCTCAGGCCAGAAGCTTTGCACTGGATTTCAAAATACTCAGGACTGAGATTTTTTGGGCTCTGCTCTATCTGAACTCTTCTTGACCTGCTTGCAGTTTTGTTTTACTTTGTTTTGTTTCATTTAGATGTGGCAGTAAGTTCTCTAAGTGACTGTGTGTGCAAAGTTAGTTTGTTTTACTTTTGTACATCTTTGCATGCTATGGCCACATTTTTACAGAGACTGTAGTTATTCTGTGCAGAATAAGCTGGTTTTTTATCAATACAATAATGCAGTGTAGGGCTGGACAGGTCAGCCACAACATCCATGGAGAAGTGGACAGACAGGATGCAGCACAGAGGAGCACAGGCATGGGATGGCAAGAGATGTGGCACAGGCTGGCACTGGTGATTCCACAGCTATAAATATCTTTCCCTTCAATAAAATTCAAGTGGAGTTAGTTCAATAAAGTTACATAAAAGTGACAGAGCTGGACAAACCTGGTTTTAGGGTAAAATAAGAAAAAGAAACAGTACCAAACATATGTAAAATGCAGTACATCTAGTAAATTCCAGAGGGACCTGGAGCTGCAGATCAGTGCAGAAAGAGAAAAGTGTAAAAAAAGCAAGTTAGAAAACTTATGAAAACTACTTCAAGTGGATCCTAGATCGAGAAAGGAAACACCATCAACCTTAACATCACAATCCTCCTTGCAAAGCACTCTGGATGTCCCTGACTTGCTGCAATGCCCCAGCCCCATTAGACTGAGACCACCCGCCTCAAGACATGGAGGAGCAGCCTGACACCAGGAAAAGGGGTAGAAATCAGGTGTGCATGAAAGAATTTTAACTTCACTGTTATTCTTTCTTTCTCTGTAACAATTAGATCTAGACTAGCAGTGATTCTTAAATTACTGTTCAGGTTTCCAATAGTATATGGCAAGCTTCTCCTTCACCTGCAAACAAGATTTTTAGCATCAAAATTTCTGGAATTAATTAGATATGGTAACATTAAAATTATAGAGAGGCCATGGATAGGAAAGAGTATACTGATCTCTGATCTTCTGTGGGTTTGCTCTGGCTGTCACAATTCCCCTGACTGAGATGTGGTATGGGGTGACTTCTGGGGGTCAGACGAGGCATGGCTGGGAGCTGCACAGCACAGCATGTTCCTGGGTGAGGGACAGCTATTTCAGCAGAGAGTGGCAAGCTTTCATCCACCATTAGGAAATCACTGCCTTTCCCAGGAAAGGGAACATGAATTTCCTCAGATCCCACCAAGGAAATAAAAATCCTGGAATAGATTAACTGCAACACACATTATTAGTATTAAAATACTAAAGATCAGGCCAGAAAAAGCTATTTGGAATCCAAATTGGTTTGGAAGGGCTAAGCTGGATTCATGAGAGGGAAGCTAGCAGAGGACGGTATGTGTATAATTTGTAACTTAAACCAGGCTGCAGTGATATGGAGACACCAGCTGTCATACCCTTCATGGATGCATAGAAAATATTTAACATGATTTAACAGGACTTTCTGAATCAAGTGATCTTGAAATTTGTTTTTCACAAGACCTTTGCTGATAGTGTTTTCTTTATGGACATTCCTCTGCCAAATTGTTCCCAAAACTCAGCAGGATGCAATTTCTTCTTCATTTTCCCTGGGAAATGAAAACCACTGCAGTTCTGCGGGGCTGATCATACTAGCAGGTATCAAGTCTTCAATCAAGTCCTTTTTTTTTCACTATAAATGAGGAAAGAGATTTTTGCAGTTTCTGAGTTAAGGCACTTGGGAAACAGCAAGCGCAAACACCCAGAGGCTTGGGAGATCTGGGGACCAGTGTTTGATGCCTATTCATGCAAACTGCATCGCCTAGAGCACTGACTACAAGTTCTGTAATCACAGCTTTTATGAACTCTAGGAGCTGCAATGTGCTTTGAAAACCCAGGTTTTGGGTGGACATACCTGGATGACAGATCCAAGTCAGTCTAACCCGCTCAGTGGAATTAAACTTCTGGATATTCCAGCTTCAATAGAAGCACAAGACTATGGCAACTCTTCAAATGGACAAACATTTTCAAAGGCCATTGCCAATTTTTTCAATACCACAGTTTTTGTCTAATGCTCAGACCTATTCCACCTGCTTTACAGACACACAGAAACTCTGGTCTTTGCTCCAAAGACCCTATTTTCTGTACATATGGATCTCATGCAGGCAAGGCTGATGCCGGAATTAATAGCCTACTAATCATGTTCGCTTTTACTTTTCAGCATATGCTGATGCCGTATTTCTGCAGCCAAGTTATCTATAACATGATGGATCATTTCGTCTGCTTCCAGTTTTCAACTAATACTGGGAACTTTTTAGGTTTAATCAAAAGAACCTGACATTATTCTGTGGTTTTGTTCTTGGCATTACTTTCATGGTTCAAAAACATTCCCAATGCCCAGCTTTCAAACTCTTAATAGAGATTGGTTTAGGTATACCCAAAATTTCCAGTCTCCATCATTATGTGTCAGCCTCACTCAAGGAGTAGACTGGTTTCCCATTACTTGCTGCAGAGCCTAGACCTTCTGTGCTGCCAGCCCAGACCCAGGGCTGCTCTCACAGTGTCCAAGCTGCTGCCTTGGACAGGGGTTACTGGGGAGGAGAGAGGAAGAGGGAATATCCCTCCTTGAGTCTTTCCGGAAAGCAGTCTAAGTGTAGGACCCACTGCACTGCCGAATTGCCCTCCCAAAACAGCTGTGTCAAGGAGGGCAGGCACGTGGCTCTCCTATGCTGGTAGACAGAGGAGCTGGGAGGGTGCAGCATCCTGTGGCACTGTCCTGGTCCTTGCACAAGCTGGACTGTGTGCTGTCAAAGGAAAGCCCTGGAGAATATTTTGTGGTGGTATGTTCCCTCTCGCAGCCTGGCAAGATAAGTGACAGAGCAGGAGGAGTTCATTATGTTCCATGTTTGTTGATCCAAGCAAGACAGAATGAACTAAGGCTGATTATATTTGGCTGGAAAGGGCTGAACAGCAGCTAATATTGAACACCACTCATGTGAAGCAGGGACATTGGTACTGAAAGAATTATAATGATTTAATGTGAACAGTAATAAAGTGTTCATGAATAATACATTTTAAATTATTACCTAGATATTGGCTGGCTGGAGCTCCAACCTCAGCCCATATTTCTCTGGCAATATTTAACCTTGTCACTAATTTAGGGAATTAGAGGCACTCGAAATCCTAGCTGGAGGGTAAATATGGGTAGACTTCAAATACAATCCTTGTACCATTCACTCACTATTTCTCTTTTGCTCATATAAAGGAGAGTAACAGATATAATGAAGTCTGTGAATGAAGTCCATAAAATTAAGTCTACACAGAGTACACACATTGAGAAGGGTCTTCCACCAGGCCAGGCCATGCTGTGCCCATAGGAGGTAATCAGAAGTACAGGAGATGTTTTCCTGTGATGTTGCAAGTACCTACAGCAGGTCCTCTCTGTTTCCACATGCTGTTGACACGACCAATAACCACACTGTGTCCAATGCAGCAGACAGCAAATTCAGCCCATCTCCTTTAAACTGTGAGAGTTTAGACTGAGATTCATATAGAAAACATCCCACTAGCCAGAATTTTCCAGGCAATGGATGGAGGAGGCAGATAACACTGTAACACAGGTGCATAACAGGACACGCTTCTCTTTTCCCACTAACTGCAAAAGTAGCTGTATCCATTTCCAACACCCCGTGCACTTTGCAGGTACCTCCTGCACAGTTGTTTCTTGCAGCACTGCACCTCTAACAAGTGCTTTAGTAACACAGGGTACAGCTACAGATACTTCTGAATTAAGTGGAGGTGGGGATTTACAGTGTCAGTGTAGCTGCTAGTGGCAACTTGTTCCTCTTGCCTTGGAGCAAATTTCTCTTTTAGGAACCGCTTCATTTACCACAGGCTGTGAATGGGATCTTGCTGTGGAAAACATGATGTGATGTACATGCATGTCCCCACAGTCACTTGTTTGTATAGCTGTGCCTTTAGAAATAAGAGCTGCAACCAGAGTAGGGTTTGAAAAGAGTCCTGCTGCTGCCCAAACAATGCTTTCAAAGGACTTTCAAACAGTGTGTCATGAGGGATTTGTAACTTGTTTTGCCATACAAACTGCTGTGGCACCCGTTTCAGCCTGGGTCTGAAGCAGTTTGTCATTAGAAACACTGTGCAGCTGTAATACAATAACAAAGCAGTTCCTCTGACTAAAACTGGCTGCAGTCCTGGGGTCTTTTCTCTTGCTTTCTCAGCCACACCCTTCCCTGAAATCTCCTTCTGGTTTATGCAGCTGACCCCAAGTCCATGGGGTTAGTCTATACCAGAAAAATGATTTTCCAGACCAGAACATTTACAGTTTGGTTTCTAGATAAATAGTGACTCATTTTTGACTCACGAGCAATGCCTGACCTTACTGATGTGCCCCCAGCTGGTTTTCAGAAATGGAGCTATCAGAAGAAATACTCATCTTCAAATTCCCAAGTGCCATAGATGTCATGTGGCTGTCGTTCACCCGCAGGCCGAACACGCACCCACACATCTCTCCTCTGCCGTACCCCAAACTGCTGTGGCCCTTCAGAAGCTGAAACATCTGCAGCCTTTGTCCTGTGCTTGGGTACACACACAGGTGGCAACTGTTCCCTTTCTTCCAGCAGCTGTTGGCACAGTTCCTGCACAGCCACCCCTCACCTGCCAAGCAATGCTGTGCAGGACTGTGCATGAATTCAGGATTGGGGTAGGGCTAAGCAGAACAGGCATTTCGTGCAGAATGAATTCTGTTTTCATCAGAATATTTTGAAAATAAGGGAATGCATGAGAATACATATTTGCTGCAACCCAAAAAATTCCATTTTTATTTTTGTTTTAGGAAGGAAGCTACAAAGTGTGCAGCTAAATATTCCCCAATTTTTTTTAAATTTCCCCAAAACTGAAACTCCTGTACAAGCCAGGCACTTTCACAGAAACAAAAGCAATAATAAAGTTGGATCATTAACATTGTGCAGAAGCCCAGTTTCAGATGAAAGGGTTGGAAATATTCAGCACTTGCAATACCTTTTTCTTCCTTACCAGTAGGAATAAACCATGTAACTTAAGGAAATAAGATAGTACAACACAGAAAACTTTTAGTAGTTCTCCTTAATGCTCAGAGATCTCCCTTTAGCAAACTTGCAGTCCATCTTGCAGTCCACAAGAGTGCTTATGTGCTGCAGTAGCTCTACTAGACCAGCATCCACTTCAAGTGATGAAAATCCACAGGAACAGGTGTCTCTAGGCCAAGCATTCCACTAAGTGAAATTTATTGTTTTAATATTCCCTTCTTCCATTTCTCAACCAAGGGATCTTCCATCACTAAATCATGACCCAGATTGCTGCAGGAAGACAGAAAACAGGACAAGTGCAGACTTTTAAAAATTAAAATGGAGCCAAAGAGGTCCTCTGAAATACTGAGTTTTACTACAGTACCAAGATGACTCAAGAGAACTATTCTGCGAGGCCAGCAGAAGCAGGTAGCAAGAAAAACTTGTTACTGGTGTCACTATAGCAAGAATGGGTGAAAATCATCCTGATCTCTACATTAAAGATAGAAATCTGAGGTCCTGCACAGAGCAAGACCTGAAGCAAGCTGATCCCTCCACCCCTGTCGCAGTGTCGGACACGAACACGCAGATTCAAACAGCAGGTTGGCAGCAGGTTAGTCAGGACCACCGAGCAGAGCGAAAGGGCCCTGCCCACCTTTATTATCACACTTTTATACCTCTTCTAAAACAATCATACATTGGTAGATGAGGTTAACACCTCTAGCATTTTACAGGATAGGAACACAGTCTATCACCTTTCTCCGCCTTGGAGAAAGGAATGATCAACAATGTAAAAGTTCAGTAAACAATCTTAGCCGGTTAGAAAAACAAGAGCTATGTTTATAGAAAATGCATGAGAACTTCTACTACAAAAGTAAAAACATGGAGCACTGTGAAAACCAGGGCGACACACCCCCAGTGCCTTTATCATCATACTAGTCACAGATGAGGCCAAGAAGGTTTGAGGGTGAACATTTCCTTTTCGTTTTACCTCTTTCTCTCTTCCCAATGCCAGAAGGATAAGACCATCACCTATCACATGTCAGTCCACTGGCAATTCCTCACAGCTAAAGAGAAAACTGGGCTCAGCAACACCCTGTCTTATGGATGGCCCAAATGTACTTCCCAAGGGAGAGGATAGAAATAGCAGCTTCATCCTTCCCACATCACCTGGCCATGTGGGAGCCACTAGATCTGCCCTTCCTGTAAGTGACCCATCCAGCTCATGCAGGATACCTGAAACTGCTTTATTCCTAATAATGCTGAAGGAGTAGTGTCTTATGGCATGTAGTGCACAGAAAGAGGGTAAAAATATGATCCAGAGGGTTCACAATGTAATTAAAGGGTTTAATTCTTTACATACACTGTAAAACTGAAAATCCAGGCTAGGTGCATTTGAAAACAAAGCAAACCACATAAATGTGAGCTGTTTCACATTAGACTATGGGTATATTTATGTGGAAGACTGAACAAATAAATTAGTGGGTTTTTTTCTTGTAATGTAAATACTCACAAGAACACTGGAGATCCCAGCCATGTCATCTGGATGGGGATATAATGCAGTGCAGATGTGAAAGTGCTTGAAGGGAAAGAGGGAGCGTCCAAGCCTTTCCCAAGACTCTCCTAACACCCTTATGACAGTGATCTGCCTCAGTGTTGTTGTTGGCATGGCTCATTCAGCAGCCTTCACATCCCAGCTTCATAACTAAAGCTACAGGCCCAATTCATTAAAAGAAGATTTACTGGTGTTAGGAGGGTTTTGTCATAGATCTTGTTTTCATAAATGGGGCTCTATAGTGCATGTGATTTACAGAGGAGAGAAAAAACTGAATTATGGGGAGATGTGCATGTGCGCAAGGTTCTTGGAGTGAGAATAATTTAGTATGGAAATGTGACACATCTGGAAGAGAAGGAATTCAATCTCCTTCTTACCTGCTGACATCCCAGGAGATGTCTCAGTAAGATGAAACCAACACTGGGGTTGTTGTGGTGCTCTATACACCACTCCACTCCTTCTACTGTCCTATGTGCTCCAGCAGCTCTGGCAGGGCTGGCAAGGAACAGGGCAGTCTCGACTCCCACGGCTCACTGCCTCCTCAGTGTAGCTCTCCTGTCTTGGAGAACCACTCAGTTAAATGCTGAGGCCCTGTAGAGGTCTTCTACATTTGGAGTGACTTTCCAGCCAGATTTGCAAGTACAGCCCAGCAAGATTAGCAAGGGGAGCTGCAGCTCTAGTGCAAGTGGCTGTGGGAGCTACAGTGCAAGAGACGTGCAAGACATCTGGGTATTGCATAATAAATAAATGCTTAGCAAGCAGAGACCTGGTCAGTGTGAGCAGTGGAGTCTTGAGCATGTCTCATCCTAAATGGTTGTCTAAAAAACCAGGCTCTCCAGTAACTCCCCTCTTTTCATTGCCTACCAAGGGAGCTAGGGTGCTGATTGCACCCAGCTGAGGCGAAGCCCCTCCATGGGTCCTGATTTTAGCCTAGCTGCAACCTTCAAGTCACAGTTGCCCATGAGGCAGAATACAAACAGCACAGCTACATACAGTGTTGCCTGTATTGGGAGATAAAACACAATGACTGGATCCAGATGGGGAAATCCTGAGGACAGACCAAAACACTTCTAGTCCCCTTCCCTTTTCCCTCTCCCCTAAAAATGGTTTATGCCTACTAGCCTTTATGTCTCTACTCAAAAGAATTGAGTAAAACTTCCTGTCCTTTTGCTGAACCCTTTCTATTTGTTATTAAAATACGAGTAAATTATTTTATCAAAAAATGTGGAAGCTTCTAATTTTTTATGAGATTTTTCTCTCAAAATTTGTAAAAGGCTATAATAACAAAGCCAGTGGGCAATGTACAGCTTAGTATCAGACATGTTGGAGTGGGTCAAAATCCACCACAGCCAGACGTTAACAGACCTATAGCAGCGAACAAGGGAAACTGTTACTTGTTTTGATTATGATATTATGTTACAAGTATTTTGCTCTTGCAGATCTGATATGCTGCAGTGACCTAGAAGTGACACACAGCTCTTCCAGAGGGTGTTCTGTATACAGCAAAGCAATTTCCCTGGCCCGATCTTGTGTGTACAGATGATCTCCTGGAAACATTCTTTCACATCTTTACAAGTGATTCACTTAGGGATATCATATAGGCCAAAAAAGTTTATTAGCTTTTTAATAGAAAGGAAGTGTGAAGTGAAGCATTTACTGCCTTTAAGTTGTTCATACTTGTCCAGCAATCAGAAACTGTTTTCCAGAGGCCCTGCAGGTGTCCGAGTGCACATTGAATTTGACAGCATCTGTTGTTTGTGCCAAGCAGTAGATTTTTAAGGAACATTTGGAAACATTCACAGAAAAGGGAAATTTTGGACTTTTGCAACGGGAGTGATCTTGCACAAAACCTGAAGCTAAATGTTAATTGCCCAGTGGGAGAAAAAGGTGCAAAACCACCCTTATGAGTCATGAATTCATTCAACTCATTCAGTGGCTAAATAGTGCATATTAGATACAGGTTGCTCCTAAATTGCTTTTGACCAGGGAGTTATCCACTGAGTAATTTTTATTAAGCAAATATGTTGTAAATAGTCATAACTTGCTTGTGGTCAATTCAAGGAAAAAAAAAAAAAAAGATCAACCATCCAAATATGATCTTTATCCCAAAAAAATTATTCTGTTCTAATCACATGGCAACATTCATGTATATCTAGTTAAACCCCACTGGCAAGCCATCAGCAATAGAACACCAGGAAAATCAACCTTCATGCTTCAAATCCATGTTTTTCATTTGCAAACCAAGAACCATGTAGTAGAGGGGAGGAACCTGAATTTCATGTGCAAGCTGACTGACAACAAGCAGTTACCTTGGACAAACTCCACAATGGTCATTCCAGGGATCCACAGATGATGACTGAAAAGTGTAGTTTTAGATCAAACATATTTCATAACCCAGTTTCAGGGCTGGGTTTTTTCCATGTTGGAACAGTAAAACTAGAAAGAGATTAAGAAGCCTGCCTAATAATTAGCATTCCAGCCTGTCAGAGTCTTATTGTGGCACACAAAACTTCGATTAGATGAACAATCCAAAGGTTGCCAAGATAAGGATTCAAAAGCTAGGCAATACCAGAAATAAGGTCATTATGCTCAGTTTCAGAATTTTGAATGACAAAGCCATGTTATCCTTCTGTGGGAGTCATCACTGTCCTCCACAGAAAACACACCGTCTGTGTAATTAGCATTTCCATGAGTGAAGATCCCATCTGTACTCACCAATATAAATCATGACAGCCAGAGCTTGCCAGAAAATTGATTTTTCTGTTTGATGTGCATCTTTCCTGATTTTTCAGGATTTTTGAGCCTGGCACCTCATCTGCCCAAAGTACAGCTACCACTGGCTTTCAGTGGTACCTCTTCAAAGATTGCTTGAATGAAGTACCCTGCAACACCTGGGACAGAGGGACAAGAACAGTCCATCTTTTTTGGGGCAGTACTGTCCTTTCTATCCCTGTCCTTTCTGGCTGCAATATGTGCTTCCCTTCCGTTTGTGCTCAGAGAGGATGGACTCTGTGAGGTGCATAAAATCACAGTCTAAATGTACCTTGAAGACTGCTCTGGTCTTTCAAAGGCTGTTCTTTTTCTCCATGCTCTGCACTATAGTCAGCTCTTTTGCCACATTGCGAGCCCTTTCCAAAGAATGGAAGAACTGTCACTCATTCCACCCCCCATACAAGAAAGAGCACTCAAGAATTTCAGGCCATGAAAAAAAAAGCATTTTTCCTCCTTAACTTGGATCTTGAAAGTAGCTTAAGCTGGCTGTCATGGAAAATCTCCTGCTGAAACATTTTTAAAAGTTTGTCAAAATCACGAACAGGAAGACTGAGGATTTATAAAAGAGAAAACTTTCAACCCAAATAATGAGTAGACTTGCTAGATCTCTCCAAAATAGCATTTTATGCAAGATCTAAAAGCGTTTCTCCACATAGGGCTCAAAGCTAATAAGCTAAGGAGTGGTATATTTTAAAGCCCTAGAAGGACTCCTCTACATCTTCCTCTAGACATTCACTGAGATTAGACTGACACCAAGAGTTGTACTGAACTAAATCCACAGCCAAAAAGTGATAGCGTCTCTTGCTTAAGGTGAGTAGCAAGTCACTTCAGACTGAACTGCTAGATTTCTGTTCTACACTAACAATTTGTAGGACTAATCCACAGACCATAACTGATGACTTATTAAATCAAGGTGACAACAAATACTTATATAAATCACCTTCTTTCTTCCTACAGATGTCTTCTTAAAAAATGTTACTGTTCATTTGTAGAAAGCCCTGTTTGGAAGAGAAAGGAAAAGCATTACTTTGACACTGTCTGTATGAGCATTGCCTCTCTTTACATGTTTTTCTGAGGGCTAAAATGTGGGTACCAAAACAAGAACTCCAAAAGGTTCTGATTGAGGTACCTAATGCAAGATATGATTGAATATTTATCATCACAAATTGTGTTTCAGGTTTTTTGATTTATGCTCATGTCCATTCTTTTGAATTTACTTTTCACTGATACATGTTTTCCCTAAAGCCTCTTGCACTGCAGGGAAGAAGAGCCCCCTAAAGCTGGTTTGTGTAGATTTTTAAAGCTGACATACATGTCAAAAAAATAGACACAGCTGCAGTAAAGGGCACTAGGCTTTTGATCTTAAAAAAGAAAAAAAAAATAACCTGAATTTAAAGAACATTCACTTTATGCAAATAAATCTGTGCAGAAAAACATCATGAGAAAAATCTGTGCCCTTTAGAGACCCTGGAAAGCAGCTGGCCTGGCCCTGCAGGAAGCAGCCTGCAGGTGCTGAGAACTGGCCAGAGGGTGAGATTCGCAGCTGCTGGGCTCAGACCCGGCCTTCACCACAGTGGAAGCAGGAAGATGCGCCTGAGGAAGCCACAGTTGTCCCTGGAGAGGTTTCACCCCTTCCTGGCTCCAAGCAGAAGAGGGATGCTTGGCTCTTTCCATCACATGCAGATTTGTATCAGGCTGGATTTTGTGTTTTTCTTGTTAAAAAAAAGACTTAATTTGAGAACTATTTATTTGGAGGTTGTGGCTGGCAGGCGTTTCCCTCTAGGGCAGCTTGTGCTCTGAATTTGGTTGGTTCAGTAAAAAAGTCAGATAAATGCTTCTGGAGAAGTGCAGAGGAGAGACCGATCTACTACTCGTTTGAAACAAGAGTAGCTTCTTTTTGCTTTGTAACATTTTCTCTTTCTTTTTTTTTTCCTGCTATCATGACTGTGGATTTTCTCCCTCTTCAATATCTTTTGTATTGATATCCTACCTTGTCAAAGGCATTATTAGAAGCTGAGGAGAGTGGGGGAGACAAAAGGAGTGCAATTGTCATGTGTTTCTTCCCACCCAGATAGATCTGGATTGCTTGGCCTTCATCTCCTTAGTCTGCAACTCCAAAGGGATCAGCATAGGTAAAAAATGTTATGCTGTGCTGTGTGACTTGCTGTGTGAAGTCCAAGGGCTGTGTAACAAGCCAGGGCTGACACAGTGCAGGCAATGTGATGGCACTGCCTGCCTTTTGTGTCACTACAGAGAAGGAGGTGGAGCAAGGCATTTACACATCTCCCGGGAAAGAGAAGGTGGGTAGACAGCTGGAAAAAGAAATATTTTAAGAAGAACAGATGAGAAACAACAGAGAACAGTCATATGTTCATACATAAATATGTAGTGTTAGTACAACATTTTCCTACCTTCAGATTGCAAAATGCTTCACTTTATAAGATGGGAAGCACACAAAACCCATTGTCATGTTCACCAAATGTGTCTACATCAGAATCAAGAGTGCAAAATTACCATCATGCTACTGCACTCTTGAAACATTCCTTTTTGTTTCTCCCAGCTCATCATGTGACATGTTTCAATATAAATGTCCCTGTTCCCATAACCAAGGTTCACTAAGTTCAAATGCTGGAGAAAATCTAAGGTAGGCTTCGAATTGAGATGGATTTCAGGAAAAAAATGGCCTTGATTAGAGAATAGCTCTTTCAGACTTTGAGAAAAAATGTGTAAGTGGTGGGTGAGGCTAATGAGCAGCTGAACAATTAATTGTCCCAGTCAGTGGGTGTTCCCACTCATCCTAGAACTCAGCTCCCCATGAAAGAAATGCCAAGACACAGCTTTCCTTGTCCAGCATGAAGCTAACATGCCTAATCCCTTCCCAGCTATTCTTTAGCCATCTCCACCCAATCAACAATAAAGAACAAAGCCAACCTCTACAAACTTTTTCACCCTCAAGCTATTTTCCATACAAGTGTGAAATGTCAAATTTGCCTATGCTGGTTCTGAAACCACAGGACTGGGATGGGACAATTCAGTTGTGGTATCAAAGTTAAATGGGATTAAGACTTACATATTTGGGACTGGGATATAGGATGGTTGGCACGGAAAGAGCTGTGAAGCTCTGGCTGCTAGTGTTTGGCAAGTGGGAAGTAACTGTACTTAATGTAGTTTTGAAAACAGTATCTTATTGCTGTGCTTCCATGAGAACCATCACTGGAATAAACCCCATGTGTTTTGAAATATTCATTAAAAATAAAAGACTTTCTGGAAGAGTCCAGCAACCTGGAGTATCTAAGTCCAACCTCATAATTTGGGTTTGTACCAGGCAGAGAAGAGTGTGGCTGCCATGCATTTACTTTTATTCCTTTTTATTAAAATTTCAGGGAATATCTCTCTCTTTCCTTCTAAAAGAATCCCATTTTGTATTAAAAAAATTGATATTCAGTACAACTAGGAGAAAATGTGTCTATAAGGCTGTTAGTCAATGTAAACTGATGACTGATTACTGGCATTCCAGTTCAAAAAGAGGAGAGAATTAAAAACACAGGGTTTTGACCAGAGTGCAAGGTGTAAATGAGATCAAGCCAGGCATGACATCAAGGGCAGGGAGGGACAGCTATGGGAGGGATGGCAAGTAGGATGCTCTGAAAGGGCTTACTGAAGAGTCAAATGCTGATGATGTTGTTTTGTCCAAAGTCAGAGTAGAGGTGTTGTGTTCAGAACCAAGAGCACATTTCAGTGAAGTAGACACAGAGTTTTTCAAAGGTCAGTGGTAGCTGGTGAATGTGGTGACACTGCTGAGTAATTCTGTGCATGTTGTGATCACTTCCTAATCCTGGGAAATCCTCTTACAGTGTAGTTGCAGGTCCCCCTGCCTTTGGGCAATCTGCCGAAGCAGAGCCCACGTGTCCCAGGGATGCTAAAGGATAAACTGGTTGATGGCAGTAGATGGATTTGCCACCTAGAAGCACAACACCAAGTGCTGTAGTGGGTGCCTCTGCAGACCTGATGGGAGCTGCTGAAGTCAGGTGTATCATCCCAGGGAGGCCTATCCTAAGGAGAGTTAAAATGGAAGTGGTTCAGGACAGACATAATTGGCACATGGTGTGATTCTTGGGGTGGTCTTGTGCAAGGCCAGGAGACAGACTTCAGTGATCCTTGTGGGTCTCTTACAACACAGGATATTCTATGATTTTATGACACATGCCTCATAAGTAAATCCAAGGAAGTGTGAGCTCTATTGAAAGGTTTTCTGAATTTTTTTATCCCTAACCAGGTCTGCCAAATGATTCTTCTATCAGTATGCCACAGCTAGACCAACAAGCCAACATGCCTTATATACCTGGCCTCCCTACCCTCGCCTCCCACCAGCTTTTTCTGCCTCCTGCCCAGGCTCCAGTTCACCAGGACTTGGACCCAACAACTCCTGCCTATCCCACCTGCCTGCCACCTTTCGCACCCTATCTCTGAATGCTCCCGCCAAACTGTCCTGCCACAGCCTGTTTCCATGTCCCCTCGGTGAGGGCTGTCCGGCCGGGCACGGCCGCTCCCCGCCGCTCCCTGAGGGCAGCGCTCCCGGCGCCATTTCGCGGCCCGCAGGTGGCGCTGCTGCGCCGGGCCCGCTCCAGGGCTGAGGCCGGCGCGCGCCGGTCGCCTTTTCCCTCGCACGAGAACACCAATATAAACGAAGCAAACCAAAAAAACCCACTGAAATGATTTTTCAATGACGAACAATCTTCTGCGGAAAAGAAACAAACAGGCAGCCCGGCGCGGTGGCAGCCTTCCCTCAGAGGAGCGGCGTGTGGCAGCCCGGGCGGCAGCGCCGGGTGTGGGAGGCGTGGGCTTTTCCCCGCGGCTGTGGCTTCGGGTCGGGACACACCTGAGGAGGGGTCGGCGCCGCAGCGCAGCCCCATGGCAAAAATGGCACGAAGTTAAGACACACACACATCACAGCCGTGACTTCTGTCTCTGCTAACGTGAGGAGAATGAATGAGGAGGACGTGGGGAAGGAGATCTGCCGCTCCCGTCCCTGCAGTTTCTGCTGCCGAGCACCCTCACGCCCGGCTGTCAGAGGGACAGTGCTCAGGGGCGGCCTGCGAAGGGGACACACAAACCAACAGCCACACTCGGGTGGGTTTGTGGCTGATGGAAGACCAGAGATCAGCTGCAGCCATTCCAAACAAGCCGCTCTCCTGAAAGTAGCCTGGGGTTTTACCGCCCTGCCTGCACGTAATTGAGGTACTTTTCCCCCATCTCAGCTCGATCTCTTTGCTTCACCACCCCGCAGCTGTTATGACCTTCTTCAGTTATTTATATGGTTCAAATATACCGACACTGCCTAAAAAAATTCTCAGGGCAGAGTTTTAGGAAATTGGTCAGAAATCTTTGAAACTGAGTCATTTGGGATGGGTTGAACTTTTGTTTTTTTTCTCCAGCTGCCTGCTGTGTGTTTGTCAGATAGGGATTGAACTGAGAAAGGGTCTTGGAGTTCAAACGCCTTCCCTGCTGCAGCGAGGTGGAGCATGGCACAGGATGCAGCTTATCACAGATAACAGCTGTGTGTATCAGGGGTCTCCGCTTCCCTCTCCCATGCTGTTTGCTCGGCTCCCTGCCTCTCCCGTGCATGCTGTGTGAGAGAGGCTGGGGTAGGGGATGGGTTTCAGACCCATTAACAGCTCTTCAGCCAGCTAAAGTCAGTGTCACGGGGCACATCCTGCTGATTCAGCAGCAGAGGGCAGTTCCTATCTCAGGGGGAAGGAGAATAAAAAAGAAATAAATCTGCTTTGCCTCAGGAGCCATGAGTTGTACCTTTCAACCCTGTCTGGGTGAAATGTGGACTTACACTACAAAACTGTACTGCTTCACTCGCATATCATTTCTAAGCCATTAACAAAGCTGTACAGATACAAATGCAGTCTCCAGCATTTACCAACCACTGAATTCAGCCCAAATAGACACTTCATAGAGCTGTGTCCACACCAGGATTTGGTGGTTTGAAAGGTTGAGGTTGAGGGGAATACTCAGGTAATCAGATCAAAACCATGAATAACTTTTGGGATGGGGCAAAAAGAGGGTTTGCAAAGACCATTTCTGAAGGATTGAAATCAATCCACAATTGTTTCATTATTCCCACTTTGCCCAAATACTCTTTCTAAATCTTATCAAAAACATTAACCCAGGATTCATAAAACACCAACAACATAGCAAATAATATTTCATTAATCTGCAATAAAAGGCACGATGTTCTCAGTGAAAATCCTCTTGTTGCAAGAGTTGACAAAATTCCTGAATTTTGTTTTTAACTTCTCCAGGAGAATAAGGGATGGTTTTTACATATGGAACATTTCTGTTCCAAATCTGTCCCAGGAACCTGGTGGCCTCTGTTTGACTGTCCTGACCCACCTCCCTGCAGTGCCTGTGTCTCTTGGGGGCAGAAAAAAGGGCTCTGTATTTTTGGCATGGTGCTGATATCCTCCAGAGGACTGTTGGCTGAAGTGTTGGAATCATATGGGAGATGCATTTGGTAAGGAGGATGTTGCAGGAACATGGAGGTGTGTCTGCACTGAGAGGGAAAAGGAGCTGAAAATTAATGCAGAAGGCAAAAAATGGTTTGTGGATACATTTCAACCTCAGGCACTCAGGAGGAGGCTGAGAAGGGAAGGAAATAAGAAAAGCAGCGTATCATGAACTGAAGAGAGTGGTGACATTTTACAGCAGCCGAAGATCTCCTCCACAGTGTTTGTACTCCTTTCATGTGGTGTTATCAGAGCTCTTTGCAAGAGTTTATTATCGTGTTCTCCCAGACAACAAGCAGACAGCCATCCTGTGACCCACATCCTGAGTTTTACAGCCCTCCTTGTCCTGTGCCATCTGGGGTATTTATAGTGTGACCCACCACTGGGAGAGCAGAGGACTTCCTTTATACTCTAAACATTACACTAAAATAATAAGGAGAAAATGGGACAAATGACAAGCTTTCCTGCCTACAAAATGTCATAACCCTGCCACTTCAAATGACGTGAGCTGGCCAGGTCACCACGCTCCTGGCTCAGTGGGTTTCAGGGTACTGGCTGTTGTTGCTACTATGCTGAAACCGAGGCTAACGGCTGTACCGGGGGCAGCACATGGAAAGAAAGTCTAAACATGTTGCAGACTAAATCAAGCAGGGAAGGGGTAAGAGGAGAAGCTGAAGCTCCCTGGTTAGGGCAACATCAGCCCAGTCCTTCCCAGGGACTGGCTGATGATGGCAAAGTGAGCTACAGCACGCCTGTAAATACACTGCTACAGAGCATAGTATAGCACCTCAAAGAGATTTTAGGGGTTTTTACCTTTATTTGTTTTCCAAGCATTTGCCTTGGTCTCGATTATTATTACAATAAGTGATCTTCTTTTAAGGGATTAAAGGAAGGAGTTGGCTTCTTTCCTTTCTGCATCATCTCCTGAGGTATCACACTTCGGCAGGCTGGCGTTAGCACCTCACTGCATAAATGGTGCAAAGCGATTCCAGAGGGCTGTTTTTCTTTCCCCCAAGAAAGGGAAGATTTGGAGAGATAAAGTAGATTTAATTGAACCTGGTAACATACCATTGTTACCCAGAAAGGTCAAACAAAGGGGCTGTGAGAGGTCAGTGGGAGAGATAAGGAAGATGAGGTGTATGTAGAGTAAGATAAGAGCTGAGGGTCTTACACGATTATCAAGGTTCAGGCATGTGTGGGCTAAAGTGGCAAAGGGTGAGTAAGCTGATGGCTCTCCCAGCTAGTGCTGGAGAGGGGGTGAAGGGAAGCCCTGCATCTGGGAGGGTTTTTGCTTGACTTAACAAGGAAACTTCTGAGTGAGAGCCGAGCAACCTCTGCTTATCCACAGCCACCACTATGCTTTCCCATTGATGTGCCTTGCAGGCCAGGGTGGGCCTGAGCACGGACAGATTTGCCCGGTGGGAGCACAGACTGTGTTGGCCAGCCCCAGTCCCTGTCTGGTGGCAGCAAGCAGAACGTGTGCCCCTGAAGCAAGCCATGAGTGCTGGCCAGGTGACATCCAAGAGCAAAAGTGAGAGATGGCTCCCTGCTGGAGGGGCTGGCATCAGCTTTGATACAGCAGAGAGGGTGGGTGCAGGTGGGTGGGAGCAAGCGCAGAAAGGTCTCTGCTCTTATGTGTTCTCCTTGCCTGTGGGGCTGTGTGTGGGTTCCCTAACATATGGCCAGCCCCTTGCTTTGAATGTCAGGTCTCAATGTAACAGGACAGTTTGGACCCTGGGGACTTCTGCCTTTTGTAGCTGATAGCAAATGGGCCCATTCTGTTACGTACATCTGCAAAAAGCAATGGACAACGTTTGAATTGATTTGGGGGTCAAAACTAAGGTAAAGAGTAGAAACAAAAAAAACCCCATATATCAGCAATTGAAAAGAACTGAACACCTTCATTCTCCTACCAGCAGAAAATATGTAGGAAAATTGGTTTCTAGACTCAAATTGGGTGGAAAGTGGGATTATGCTGGACTAGAGATTTTTATACTTCAAGCAGGTGGGGAAGGAGAGGGTATAGTGAGATCAGGTTGACTGGATGATGAAGAGGAGAGCAAAACTTTCACAATGATTTCTACCTTCAGCCTCCCCAGATCTGTTGGGTCTTTTGTTCCACAGGTTTGTTGGTGACAGGTGAGAAGTACTGGGATGAATCCACTGCTTTTACACAGCAACCAATACATGTGTGTGACAGTAAGGTCTAACCTCCTTGTGAGCCAGTGACAAAAGACAGAGCTGCACATTCTAGCCATGAGCAACCTACACTTTTGCCTGGGGAAAAAAAAACATATTAACTTGATAACTTAGTTCTCTTGAAGTCCTATCAGCACAGATACAGAACATGCCATTCTTTACTGCAACATAGCCAAAGTAAACTATCCCAGTGCCATATCAACTTTTGCAAAGGGAGGGGAAAACACTGACATGGAGCGGAAAATGCTCTGACAGCATAGGTTTGGCCGGTGTACATGGCTGGTTGCCAGGCAGTAAAGGAGGAATCCACTCTCACACAGAGGCAGAATACACACTACAGGTAGCAGACAAACAGAACACAACCCAGAAATGAGTGAACTACAGTCTGTGCTGATCTGAGACAATGTGGATATGGAAAGAAATTCTTTAAAGTAAAAAAAAGAAATTTCTGTAACTGATGCTGTAACAGGCCAGTCATGACCAGTTTTGGAGGTAGCAGACCCCTGGAGAATATTGCAGCCTTTTAACACTTCACCAATACATTTATCTTTCTTGAAGGCAGTGCAAACATCAGAGCACATGCTCCATTTAACCTCATGATAACAACATCAACAACATCACAGAGGAGTGTACTCATGCAAAATCTTTATTTGGAAAATGTCTTGTCTTGAATAACAGCACCCCTCTGGTTTACATGTAAGCCCAGAAACAGTATTTGCATTATGCAGGAAAATAACACAAAGAAAATTCTTAAAGCACATTCATCTTCTGATATAATATAAATAATATTATAATTGCTTACCCTTATTTCCTCTATTTTTATCCCACTAAATCTGCCTGTGGACTAGTTAGAGAAGAAACCAAGGCAATGACAAAGTATTAGTTTTGGAGAAAGGCCACAGTATCTTAAAAGTCAGTGTGGAGAATTATCTGTATTGTATAAGGACAAAGACACATGGATATTGATACTCTGTCTAGCACATATATCTTCTTGTTTTCTTTCCAGGTCAGGAATGGCTTTCAGAATGGTTCTGATTATTTTCTCTGCTGGTCCAGAGCTCTAAAGAAAGCTGAGATTGTGGCTGTTAAGGGTAGAAAGTTCCTCCTTCATTTTATAGTATGCATGTTATTGTGGTTTCTCTTGGCTGGGAAATTTCACTTCTATTTCTAATCTCAGCCATGTGTCGGTCAATTCTGATTTATGTTCCCTTCACCCTCTCCCTGCTGTGCAGCTCTGCATGCCATATTGCAAACATATTTTTCAGCATGGGTGGGAGGTAGCACTGTGGTTTTGGGCTTTGCTATTGATATCAGGATTTCCCTTTTTCTTTGTTTGAAATACTATTTTTTTTCTTTAAAAATAGAATTGATGGTAAACAGGTTTCATCTAGTCCACATGGGAGGTACAGTGAACATTCTCATGCAAATTTGAATAAGAAATCACAATTTCCCAACTTTTCTAATTCAATGATATAGTCATCATCTCATGAAATCTTCAGCTTGAACCTTTATTTGGATTATGCAGAAGAATAGAAGTTTAAATTTTGTAATTAAAACTCACTCCAGTAAATAAGGGCTGTGGCACTGTGGCTTATTGCCAGTGGAGGGAAATCAGGGTATTGTTTGATCCTCAACAAGTAAAATACTAATGTCTTCCAAAAGGACAGCTTTACACAAAACATTCAAAAGTCTGACAAGCTGTCAATTCCCTTCATTCCTTTTAGCACTGTTTTGTCTATCTTCTTTGAACTGAAGGCTCCTGCCAAGTAAAGATTAATTTCTCACATGTACTTGCCTCTATCAGATATTGAATCTGGACAAAAGGACCCACTCAGCAATTGCAAGAACTTTCGTCATTTAAAATGCAAGAACATTTCATTTCTACTTGTCTCCCAATCACTCCACTGTTTTTTTTCCCTTTGAAAGGGGGCAGTGAAGAAGATATCAACATTTTCACCCAAAGAGAAGGCCGAGCACTGCAAAACTAACATTCGGCTGGCTGTCCATGTGGCAAAGGCAATAGAATGTTGACTCTAGATATTTATATTGGTTTGTGATATTAAACAGAATTATTTATTAAAATTCCAATATTTATCCTTAAATAAGCTTGATGGGACTAGTTATTTTCTAAGGGCGAGGGGTTAATTCTGTGACTTTACCAATTTAAGCATATGCTGTCCTTCCTGTTTTCCCAGAATCGTTGGATGTTTCAGTACAAAGACACATGAGGAGCTGAGTCCAGGAAACTTGATGGTTTTGATACACGATGCTGGTATTTGCAATAAAGACAAACCTGTGGTATGAAATACAACAACCCCTCTTATCCCTGGGGAAGGCTTCTTGAGTTAAAATCTGAAGCATGATGCTTGGTCAGGAGTATTGTGTCACTGGACATTTCTGTCACGGCAGGTCTCAAGTCATTCAGAGGCATTTCCCTCCTTTGCCTTCCCACCCCCTCCTTTAGCTGTGGTGGCAGTGGGACTTCAAGCACTGAAGATCTCTGCTCAGACCGCTCTTTGTCTAGCTCCGGACGACTCTAGCAAGGAGGACGGCGTGGGGCCCGCAAACAGCGGTTCTTCAGGGAAACCAACTTCCCGCTGGCGCTCGGGAACCGCAGGAGGGAGCGCGCTGCCCTCCCCAGATGCATCGCCCCCTGGCAGAGCCCGCCCGCCTCCCGATCCCATTCCCCCTCCCTGTTCCCGCTTCCCCTGCCTCTGCCTCTGCCGCACCGGGAGAGGCCGTCCTGCCCTGTCCGCGAGGCTCGGGCCGTTCAGCAGCCCCGGAGTTCACGGGTGGCTTCTCTTCCTCAGATAGGAGATAGGAGCCTGGAACGTTGTGCTCGTTTTTATCTCCCTGCCACCAGCCGCTGTTACTGGCACCAACCTCTCAGGCTGTGACTGTCCCTTCTGGATTTCACCAGGGTAAAGGGAAGGAGATGGCAGGTCCTCTTTAGCTATCCAGGTCCTGAGGAGTGCTGCCATTAAACCGTTTTTAAAATGTATGAATCAGTCAGGTTTGGGAGTTTTTTGCATGAGTTTCTGAGAATGCTCATGAAACCAGTCTCTTTCCCCGACCTCAGCTTCCCCAGCTAGAACAGCACAGCAGCACAGCACAAGCTGGATACACAGCAGCTTGTAAAAACATAATTTCTGAGGTTCGAGCTCTGCTCTTCCCTCTAGAATAAAGGCAGAGTTCCTCACTTCTCACTGTGCTTGCATCTCAGGAAGCACTGGAAGCAGCCTGCCACATCCTCCACCTTTGCACCCGCTTAGCCCTGAGCTCCTGCTGTTGCCATTACCAGTGGCAGCTGTT
Organism: Monarcha castaneiventris obscurior; assembly: GCA_026261815.1. Classification (NCBI taxonomy): domain Eukaryota; kingdom Metazoa; phylum Chordata; class Aves; order Passeriformes; family Monarchidae; genus Monarcha; species Monarcha castaneiventris. The sequence goes on from JAMPIT010000230.1 coordinate 12,483,917, forward strand.
GCCAAGACAGTTTTATGTACCCATTGAGACAGGCACTGGCAGTCACCATTTACTGATTTTTAACCCTGTCTGGTGTAAAGGGGGCTCTCTGTTGACTGTTTGCAAACTGGTGAAAGGCTTCTGGAAAGGTGGTTCAGCTACAGTACCATTCCAATAGCTGACCCATGGCATAGACACTGAAGAAACACTGAGGCACAATTGTTCAGAAAAGTGTACCCCATGGATTTCTCAGTTGTCTGTATCAAATGAAACTAGCAGTGTTGTTAGAGGAATACACCATTTCCAGAAGAGGACTAACTCTGCTCCTTCATCCACTGGTCAGTCACATACTACTGCAAAACAAAGCTTACCTACTTTCTAGGTTTTAATTTCTTATTCTTGGCCAATAAAACTTTCCCTGCAATACTGTTGCCTTTTTTTTTTTTTTTTTTTTTTTTTGGAACTTGGATGTTTATGTGCTTTGGAAAAGTAATTACTTGACATGACTGATGAAACAGATACACTGTGGAATCAATTAACCTATTCCTAGCAGAATAAAATAAAATGCAAAGAAAACTTCTGTTCCATGGAGACATAAACAGAAAGTAATAGGAATGCTTATATGGGACTATTTACAGTTCTTCAACAACCAAGGATAAATTAAAACTTCCAATTAATTGCTATACATCTCAGCTTTACTGGGAAGTGGGAAGATGAGAGTTGGTTCAGGTCTTTCTGAACTGTTTTTTATGGGCAGAATTCAGGTGGGGAGGCACCAGGGGGTAAAAACGTGTTTTGTAGCTATTTACAAGTCCCCAGATGTCCCAGATGGTGATGAAAAGAGGTGACTATAGTAAGAGTGGTAGGAACAGTTTGTCAACAAGTATTGCTACGCAGCATGCACAAGAGTTAATAAAATAAATTATACACCACATTTTCTTTTCAAGCAAGCTTTAAATAGTCCATATGTAACAGAATCATGTGTTACAGACAAGAAATTCTTGCTGCCAAAACACAGGATGAGTGTTTTTCCCGATCGTTCTTTCCAAATTACAGTCTTAGGAAAAAAATATTTCAAGAAATTACAAGATTTTAAAAAATAAAATTATGCTAAAACCCAGAAAAGGCCAATAGAATAGACTAGTGAAGTACATGAACAAGTCATCAGAAGAATGTTAGTACACAGGTACTTTCAAAAAACATACAGGAGTGGACATAAAGGCTTTTAAGACACACACTAAGCAGGCTAATTCAGGATCAAAGGGCAGAATGCATAGGCTTTATTATAAATTCTGTAATTCATGCATTTGTGTGTGCAGATAAAATATATTTAAAGCCATGTATTTAAATGCCATCAAAAAGACACCTGAACTTCTCCCCAGCAACACCTGGTGACTTCAGGGAAGAACCCAGTTTTGCTTATTTTTGTGCACTGGCCTAATCCAAACTCATAATCTGTAAAAGGGAACAAAGTATAAGAAAGCAAGCAGGTATTTTATCTGAGCCACTTGGCAACACTGGGGCAAAGATCCAAACCCGCTATTTGGTAATCAGCATCCTAGGAATGGAATGGCAGCAAAACCAGCCTGCAGAGTTCTCAGTGTGTTTCAGAAAGTGGCTCCAAGAAGAACGATCCAAGGGTCGAGTGGGAAAAAATAGAAATTAACCTTTTAGTACATACATACATAGATAGATAGATGGCTTTTTTTTTCAGAACAAAATAAGGTAGCATTACTGAGTAAGTGGCAATATGGTTTGTGCATTAAGATATATGAGTGAAATCTGCTTGGGGCACCTTCACTCAGAGGAATAAGTCTTCTTAAAATATAATTATAATAATAATAATAATAATACTTCTTTATACTTGCCACTTGTTAGCAATTGTTTACATCGTAGAAAAATAGATAGTATTCTGTAACAAGAAATATAGTTACTTTGTTAAAATGGGCTATTTTAAACCAGCTACTATACTTTCATATAAAGAATTTCTAAACAGCAAAACAAAAATAGGTAATACTGAGTGCAAAACAGCCAGTGGTATACTTTGCATTGGTTTGAAACATAGTTGCTAGCTACTATAATTACATGTTCTGTACACTGTACTACAAAAGTCTTCCATCTTTTAGAAGCTTTTGGGTTTTGTTTTTTCTTCTTTCTAGGTGGCAAGTAAGTATTTAATCCAAGTAAAATCAAACTCTGGAAGTCAGAGATAATTTCACAATCAGTCTTTGCTACCATTCTTTCACATTCCTTCCCCCACACAGTGCAGCAGCACTTTCTACTTATGGCCAAAAATCCCTTAAGTTAAACAAAGTTTAGAATGTAGATACTTAGAAGTTTAGCTTATAGATTCACATTCTTTTAAAAATAATTTCACTAATCTCCCACGTTTAAATTTACACCAATGTAACGCCTCACTTGATGCATTTCATCATCCCCGCTGAAGACTGAAATAGAGTTCAGATGAAAACTCTTTGCCAATGGTAGGTATTGTCTTAAACACTACCAAGCCAGATGGTTCCAATGTAGAAGTCAGATTTTTCTGTGGTCTCTGCAACAGTTTCAGACATGAATAGCTAATTCCTAGTGGCAGTGGTAAAGGCATTATCAGTACACCATGAACATCACAAATGGAGACAATTTCCAAACATTAAAGAACAAAAACCAAACAAAAAGCACCCAGAAAACAAAAATCAGCGAAACATTCTTAGTAGAGCAGAAATTTCTCTATTCTCCTCTTCATTATTCTCACACCTTTTCAACTTTGGTGGGGTCATACATATCTGGAAAAAACAAGAAAACACTCTCAATAATGCATTGTGAAATCTATTCAATATTGCTAGCTGTGGAAACGACACATCTTTTCCCTAGTTTTTATTAAAAAATGAGAAGCTGATAATGGACTTTCTGCAATAAAGATACATATCACATTCCTGACCCAAATTCTGTATTTCTACAAGTATAATTTGGGAACAACTCTGATCAAATGCATGGAGACAGAATTTGGGAAGGCCTTGGGTAGGTAGGAACAAGCACACTGAATGCTAAGTAATTACTTCCAGTTTTCAGGTGCTTTGACAAGAAGAAAAAGACACAAGATTTGTTCCCCTTTGTACTGAACACTAAGGACCAGTAAATGCTTTAAGCATCCTAGCAGGGTGTGTAAGGCTCGATGAAGGCGTGATTATGCCATGCAGTCATCAGGGCCTTTTCATTTAATTGCAAATCCTTCATTTCAGATTAATTCTACAGAAAACAGGAAAGCACAGCTGCGTTGCATCACTATGGTTAGTCTGTCTCGCTTTGGTCGGCAAAACTGCAGCTCACGTCTCAGCCTTACTCACTAAAGCACTGGACTGGCTTACTAACACTCTTCTTCATTTCCAGCCTCCCTACTGCCAGTTCACAGGACGTACCACAGGCTGGTTTTCCTTTTCCCAAACCCCTGAGGACACACTTCTATCAGATTTTTTAATTGGATTTATCCCGATGCTGGCCATGAAGTGAGCAGACATCAGCCTTTTCATTCACCCTCATCGCTCTGGGATAGGATTGCAACGAAAAGGCTTTGCCTTGTGAGGTGTGCCTGCCCAGCGCCATCGTGCAGACACCTGACTTGCCCTTGGGGTGCACGGTCATGGCGTGTAGGAGCCAGGGCTACCTCGGGAGGAGGCAGCAGGCGCAGAGGGGCCCGGACAAACCGGCGCTGCAGCCGCGCTGCCGCGTGCTGCTCCTGCTCTTACGCAACCGGAGTATCTGTGCTAACCTTAAACGTCCCTCCCGTAGGCTGTACTCCCACAGCACTCGCATTTAAACAGCTGAGCATGAAAACAGTTCCGCACATAAATATCACACTTTGGAGTAAAACGTTCATCCTCAGGACTTTCATGCTGATGTGAGTGAATGTCTTCATTCAAACATAAAAAGCATAAAAATCCTCCAGGGAAATCTGCTCCTATGTGCAAGTGTCCATCTGCAGCATCCAGACTCATGTCAAGGGGAAACTGGCTAAGAAAGGACTTCTGGATTTGGCCCCAGTGGGTGGATTCGTGGTGCAGAATCTTTTATCACTTCTCTTGCCCACCCTCCTCAAGCTGCTAGGCCAGCCAAGAAAGGAGTCTGTGCCAGCAACACCTATGATTTCTGCTAAGCCTTTTCTGGTATTTCCAGACACCACATGAATGCAAAAAAATCACCAGGAAAAAAGCTTTTGAGGGCTAGTGTGCTCTAGGATAATGCTGCATCTTTCTAAGCTTAATGCACTGATGGTGTGAGACGCCTCTAAAGCAGTAACAATTTTTTGATTGTAAATACTTTGCCATCTAAACTGTTAGAACATAAAATTGGGAACTGTTGTGTGACAGGTTGACTGAAGAATAAAAACAGATTTGCATTTCAGAAACCTGATTTTCCTAAGGCCAAACACATTCACATTAACAGAATTCCCCACAAAATTTCAGGTGCTCACTGTTTAAGGGAGTGGCAGGACAGGGGTGGGGAGGAAGGGAGAAAATTAGGCCACAAGACATGGAGTCTCTGCATGGCTCAGTATATTCCCTGAAAGCTTACCCATGCCCTCAGCACCTAAACCAAGGGCACAAAAGTGCCAGACTGACAGGCCAGGTCACCCTTTTGAGGGGGACAGAGGTTGGAGTTCTAGCACTGATACAGAAATGTTTATTCAACATTTGGTTAAGCTCATTTGAAATGCTCTCTCCAGAAACAAAGCCAGATTAGCAGCCTCATGTCTTCAAACAGCAAAGGAGAAAAGACATCCAATGCATTTGGGAACACTTGGAGATGTTCTCCTAATGGCAGTATTTGCATAGTAAGATGAGCTTCTTGCACTCAGTTTTGGCAGGGCTCTTATTCAGAGATGACTGTTCGTCTGCCAAGCTACATTATACATGTGAAAGCCTGTTTCTGGTAAGGGCTGCAGTCTCTGTGACAGGCCCAGTCTGCAATTATAAGACTAACATCATCCTACCTCACTCCAAATAGAATGGCCTTTTAGAATGGAATATTTGCTCTTTGAAAGCAACTCATTTGGGCTTTCAATGGTACCAATGAGCCAGTCTGGAAATTGGAGTGAGACTTAACAGAGGAAGACACAACATCAGGGCTTTCTACAAACACGAATCTTCAGCCCTGCCCTGTTAAGGTAAGGTGAAGCTTTTGGGGCCATCAACAAATCAGGGTCTCTTTGGATGGCAAGATGCCAGTGGAGGAGCCACCTGCCCACCCCGTGTGTGTCACCCTGCAGTAGGGGACATGCTCAGCAGGAAGGGATGACATTCATGCCATCCAAACATGGGGAGGGCTGTTATGGCTATGAGGGAACTGCTGCAATGGGAACACACAGCAGAATACAAGCCTGGCATTGTCAGCAAGAGGGATAAATTTAGACCTAATTTACTGCAGAATAACTCTCCAGTAAAACGCACACAATCTGTTTTGATACATCCCTGAAGTCATGTCACCACAACAGTTATTTTCTTCACTCCAGCAGAAACCTCAAGGGAGGAAAGCATATGAAATGCATGTGGGGCATACTAGACCTCATGGGTACAAGAAAGCTGAACCAGTCTGTTTGAAAAATCTGGTCTGGAGAAAAACAGTTCAGAGCAGAAAGAGACAAAGATGTGGGATACAGAAAAAGACATGGAGAAAAAGGCTGCAAGACTGCAAGAGTCAATGAACTTAGAACTCATACAAGCATTTCTTTTCAGATGGAAATGCATAAATCCAGTTTAAAGTATACTCCATTTAATCTCAGTCAGTCTGTACCAAAAAACTATGAACAAATTTGTATCAATGAGGTTAAATGAATAACCTGTGCAGATTTCAAGGTGAAGTGTCAATTGCAACAGAGAAGATGGAAAAAGGAGGGAGGAGATTAATACTAATTTAACAACTTTCACACTGTATGTTTTCTCGCTCCAATTTATTGAATGGACTAGGCAGGTGGCCTGGGAGATTTATCCCTTTACACAGGTCTATGGCAACAACTGATTTTCAGTTGTTCAACAAAATGCTATATGAAAACTGTTTTAGAGAGAGAACAGCTCATGCTACTTTGGGAATGCATATGGACTACACAAGATTATATCTTGTGTAGACATATCTGTAGCTGCATATAGATATATCTGTAGAGATCAGAAACACCAAAAAATAGGGGAAAAAAAGTGTTCACTGAAAAAGTCAACTTCCCATTTGTCCTGGGGTTAACAGTTATTCTCACCATCTGATCTGGAAAACATTCATGAGAGAGAGAGCATTTTCCAGGCCCCTATATGCAGTCATTTCCCAGAGGCTTCATAGAAGAACATCAGATTTTTATTTTTAGTTTCTTCGGAACTGTGATATAGTATGTGTCTACTTAAGTATTAGAGAGGGGAAAAAAATTGACATTCAAAGAACAGCTATGATAAAACTACCACATGTTCCCAAACACTGGCATTAGAGTGACTGTCTTTGAACTCCACTGTTTTAACCTGGCCACTCCCTGAAACAATTAGACAGAGATAAGACCTTAGGGAGCACTTCAATCTCTGTGAATGAGTTTCCATATCACAAGTGAGTTTTACAGTAACTATTCCTGAAATGGGATCAGAGAACACTCATCTTCTCCACAAGGAGAGCAAAGTGGGTGGCTCCCAGATGAGGATAGTACCACCTACAGCCTGTTACTATTTGAGCAGCATTACGTGGGCATAAGCAAACCGATCATGCCATTACATAAGGAATGAGTACCCATCTGGATCTCCCATAATAGGGTCTTACCTAAAGAAAAATCTCTGTCAATCTTCTTCTTGTCCATTCCACCTAAACATCCATTTTCACTGAGAGAGATAACACGCTTGGAAACAGCCCCTGAGCTTGCCAGTTTGCTTCCTCTCTCCTCTGGTACCTTCATCAGCTTCTCCTCATCCACCTCCTCTCCTGAGTCTGCACTCTTAATGCTCAGACGCCTCATCCGCGACACAGAATCAACTTCTTTCATTCGCACCAAGCGATCCATGGCAGTCCGGCTGGGTGGAGACGTGAGCTTGCCTTGGAGTGTCTCTATCACTTTCGAGGTGCTCCTCACTCTCTTTTCTGAATGCTGATATGCAGCTGACTTGCAAACCAAGTTCTGGTCCTCACCTTGGCTGGGACTCACAGGTTGTTCAAGAACTTGCTCAGTTACCAGTGGCTTAGTGCTGGCTTCCTGGTGAGTGGCCTGGCATTCATCAGGGTATAAAGGTCGTCCTCCGGCTCTGACAAAGAGAGCACTCTCTGTCCAGCCACACTTTCGTCTGCCTTCATAAGAATCCTCTTTTTTTCCTTCTTTGTTACTTACTGTGCTCCGCACTGATGATGACTCAAAGTCCTGAGCACCGTTTGAAGGGCTAGTGCCTGGGTGGGGCCCAGCATGGTCATCCGGAAGGAGAGACTCCACTGCTATATCTATACCTAAAATTCTTGCAGCTCTTGCCTGCAATGACTCATTCACAGGGATTTCCACTGCATTTGCCTCTGAAGAGTGATCAGAGTTATTAGCACCAGGTTCTGGGGCCACATCAAGTCCCACTGACCTCAAATCTGGCTCAGAGCACCTCTTTGTTAGTGACAAGCGTACTACTGACCCTCTCTCTAACACCCCGTCATTTGTGGGAGTTGCACCTTTGCTCAGTTTAACAAAGTCTAGGTAATTTTGGTCTTCGCTCATCTCCTGCAAGACAGGGTTATTGAAAGGATTACTGTGACATGAACTACTTGGGCTACTGGACAAAACTCTTTTGACAGGGCCCACATGAACTGGCTGTTTGCTCATTCTGCTCTTGGCTTCCCCCATCCCCATTTCTGTTATCAGACTTCCATCTGCTGGCCTGACTCCTTCACTGCTCCCTCCTGGCTTTGAGGAGCCTTGAGACCCAACACATCTTGGCTCGCCACCACGCTCTGTCCCCATGCTCCAACTTTCAGACTTACTTTTAACCCTTCCTGACCTAAATACAGGCACCTCTGGCACAACCACTTCTGATTTCCCACCATGTTTTGTCTCCTGGCTTGACTTCTGATTTCTGGACTCCCTCCTCTGCATAAAGGCACCTGTCTGCAGAGGAGCTGAAGCACTTTCCAAATCTTCTTCACTGCTTGTGCTCTCCTCCTGCCCTTGCAGCTCCTTGTTAAAACTTTCTAGCTCACTTATTGCATCCCAGGGACGGCGACTTACAGGTTTCAACAGGAACTGCCCAAACAGCTCTTTACTGTTGCAGGGAGCACCTGGTTCTCCCTTAACTACATCTCCCTTGAAAAGAAGGCCATTTTCCCTCTCTTGGACAGGCACAGGCTGGCTCTGGTGGGCTTTTGGGGAGGGAGCCTGAAGGACTGAGGTGGCAGTCCTGGAAAATGCACTGTTGCTAGACTGGCTGAGGTGTGTCTGGCCCTTCATACCGTAACTGCTCTGCCTGCAGCCTCTCTCGTCAGAAGGTGATTCTGTCTGTTTTGCCCCCATCGTGGATGCTGTACATCCCAGGAGTTTTGGAGATAGCTGTTTGCTACTATCAGGCTGCCCAGGCTTTGTACCATGGAAAAATTGTGGGCTCTCAGGTTCTTCAGAGAAACTGGTCTGTGTCTGCTGGTCTTTGTACTGATCACCTGGCCAGGAGCCAGAATATTTGAGCTCTCTGTGTTTTGTAGGCTGAATAAATCTGAGGTCATTCATTTGTTTGAACTCTTCTGGTCTCCACAGCTCTTGTTTTTGTAACTCATTTTTATTGGTCATGCTTCCTGTAAGTGCTTGTAACTCCAAGTCTGTTGAAGACATACTTAAGAGACTTTGTTCTTGCAAAGCCCCATTGTTATCAAACCCATTCTTATCAGGGCTCTGAGTTATGTTGTTGTTCCTATCTGTATCTGGCAGATTGGATTCTGATTTAACTGGGATGGAGACCAAACAAAATATAGTTTCATTCATTTTTTTCTTTGAACTCTTTTTGCTCTGCATCCCAGTTCCAGGTTCAAACTTTTTCACTTTTGTAACAGTCTCACAGGTGTTGTCCATATGTGGATTTCTTACAGAAAGTTTGCCTTTTGTGTACTCTGTGCTGGCTTCATTACAGGGGCTGTGATTAGTTGCACTACAATTGTCTCTTTGGTCCGGCAAGGCACAATTTTCCTGATCTCGAACGGATGGTGCCAACCATCTGTTGCTATGGGTGGAGCTGTCAGAAGTTCTTTCTCCCTTTGCAGAACTGGACAATTTTGATGCATCCACAAAGGCACTGTTGTACTGTACTTCAAGATTTCTCTCTTGCAAAGCACCAGAACTGGGACTACATGCATTTTCAGTGTGTTTAGGGTTGCCCTGCAGACCCTCCAGTGGTGCAATTTTAATATGTCGTATCCGAGGATCATCAAAGGGAATATACTGAACGGAACGCAGGTGGTCAGCAGGGCGCCTTGCATGGCTTTGCTTCCCATGAGGAAAATGGTTGTCTTTGCAAGGGTCACCCCCCCCTTCAGAAGTATTCATGGCTGGTCGTTGGCAGGGGACAACCCTCTCTGCAGGACCCTGTGGATCACTGCTGGCGCACGGGTTGGTGTTAGGCACTTCACTGGGGGAACACGGGGTCACGTGTTGGTGAGGTGGGGATTTGTAAGAAGGAGGAGGTACGTACACTGGGGGCTCCAAACCAGAGTCTGGAATGCAAGCATCTTGCCTTGGCTCATTGACTTTGGCTAAGTAGGACATAGGTTCCTCTTTCTGGTAGTGGTCCTGGAAACCCACGGTTTCTGCAGGTGCCCTAGTCTGCTGCTGCAGTTCGTAGGATGGAGGCTTGAGAGGTCTCCCATACTTGGGCTTCACCAGGGGAAGGAAATGGCTTCCCGTTCCGTGGTGCTTGGCTGGTTCCACACTCAGTCTGTTTGGGGGATACGAGGGGGTTTTAGTTACGCTGAGCGAGTTGTTACTGTTGGTCAGGGAGGGCATTTCCACACACCTCATGCTCTCAGGCGAAAGGACCCTTGGCAACGACTGCGATTTCCCCCTGCTGTGGGTGCTGAGTACATTGTCTCCCAGGGTCAGCGAATACAGCTCCTGAAGCAGCTTCTCCCTGTCACCCTCAGACATTTGCCTCCCTACCTTTTTTGGCTGGTTCCAGCTTTCTACTTCCAGACTTTGCCATTTGCAGTTGCTGGGCACTTCACAGCTTTCCTGCAAGCCGCTTCTTCTGACATACCCTGCACCTGCCCCCACCTTCAGCTGATTCTCCTTGGGATGTCGGGGTGCTCCTGGGGCTGCAGCCAGGCCTTTCATCTCCACACTGGCCTTCTGGGAATAGCCCAGTAACACACTGAAGTCCTGTCCTCGTCTTCTCCAGTAGGCGAGATCTTTATCAGTCTTGGGCTGGGGAGACCATGCTAAATGAGGCCTGTCATAAACCCTGAAAAAAAAATGCAGTGTCAGAGGCAGTGTGCACAGGTTCTTTCTTGCTTGGGTAAGGCCATTAGGAGGTCAAATGATGAGTTATGCCAATGGGGTTTGTGTAATCTATTTGCAACCAGATGACGATTTTAAAGAGAGGATTTAAAAGTCAGTCATTAATATGGGTAAAGGAAAGGACAGAAGCTCTTTTGACATGTTGTTAGCTACGCAAAGATGTTAGAAAGAGAGACAAAAGCACACAGTTACCTGCTGTGCAAACATGCACAGCCCTCCTTGATGGACATTAGAAAATTCCCTGCCCACAGCATGGGGCTTGAAACCCGATGATCTTGAAGGTCCCTTCCAACCCAGGCCAGTCCCTGATTCTAAGATGCCATTCTAAAAACAGAAGTGACTGTCTTGAATTACTTCTGCACCCTGTTAAATCAAAATCTATAGGTGTCAAGGAGACTACTCTGGTATTCAAGTTTAATAGGATTCCAAGAAGCAGAGGTAGGGAGAACAGATAGATGGCTATTTTGTAAGATTTCATAAGATATATTCTGTAAGAAACATGATTTGCATCCTGGTATAAGTGCTGAAATTAAACATGTCAGTTCCAGAATTGATTCTGGTTCATCTTTCTGAGGGAACAAATTTCTTCAGGGTGCTTTGAATTAAATGACAGATGTCACAACAACGGTGATGTATCAACACAGTTCTGAATAAGATGGAACCAATATTTAAAATGTAAAATACTTCAAAAGAAGTATAAAATTCTTAAATAAAAGAATCTATTAGTGAAATATGAACGACATTAGACATTTTATTGCAGATTAGAAATTCAGAATACAGATTTACGTGAACAGAATAGAACCTTTGTTCTGAACAGTGTGTAAACAGTTTTATACATTCCTGCAGAACAAAATTGGTACCCTTCTATATAAATAATTAATTTTCTACTTGAATTGCATTCAGCTATTCTTGTACCTAAGGTGTCCAACAATATAACTGCCTTTACACTATGTGGCTGCCACCAGCATAAGACTGGAAAGAAAAATCAAAATTGACAGAAATAGGACAAGTATGTAGATAGAACCCAAGAATTTCTTTCTCTTCCCTCCACCCCAAGGTATATAAACAGTGTCATCTGGCTCTTTTTTACTAAAAACAATGATCTATTTAAATAGGAGTTTGTGAAGACATAATACAAGTCAAAATTCAGAATGAAAATTAAGCCATTCAGATCCACAGCAATTTTCTTTTATGTATATTAACTTCATCCTATGAAGCTAAAAGTTTAAAACCAGACTGGGATAAGAAGCATCTTGTTTGTATTAGTTCAATTGGATCAAGATTGAACTTCTGAACAAAATGTTCTGCCTCCGAAGCACGAAATATAGTTTGACTGCTGAACCCCAAGAAGGAACAGACGTCTCCATTAATCAGTGAGATACAACAGGACACCCCCAATATCAGAATCTGATTGCAGTAACAACCAACATTTCCATGTGGAAACACACAGCTGAACAAATGCTGTCTTCTACCTTTTCATCTCATCCCCCTACTGCTGCGGCACCATTTGTATCTGTGTTTACTAAATGAGGTGAGAAACAGGGTCCAGCAAGAGTGAGGAGGGAATGGACAGGTTGCTCTTTCTGATTGATTTTATCCATCATTTTAAAAGGGTCTACAGAAATTGCAGGAAGTACAGTAGTAGATTCCAAGATCAGAAGAGACCATTACAATTATTTAGTTTGACATCTGGCTCAGCACAGGCCATCAGACTTCTTTGAAATGATTCCTGTTTAAGTGGTAGCATCTCTTAGAAAAGCACCTAAAAATTCTGATTTTTAAATTTCCAGTGATGTTGCAAAGCTTAATTCGCCATTTAAAAAAAAAAAACCCACAAAGTAAACCCAAATTCTTATCAACAGAAAGGTTGCTTCTCCACTTATTAAAAGCTGTTTAAAAGATTAAATTTATTTTTAAAGGTTAATAACTAGGGTCCAGTAATGAATTTCAGAGCATGATACAATCCACCATATAACCTGTACTATGTCATCATTGCAACATGAGTGTAAAAAAGACAGTTAAAAGGAGGCATTTAGAGCATTTTAAACCTGGTCCTTTCTAAGATCTACTCATAGGACAGACAGTATCAGTCTCTCTAGGTCCTGGCTAAGCCACTAGAAGCGGTTACACAGCCAGCCTCTATCAGGGACCCTGTAAACCTCTGAAGAAGATGACAGGGCACTGTGCAGTGGCAAGAGGATGCTCCAAGGACCCTCCAGTACAGCTCCATCCTGAAGTCTCCTCTGCTGTCAGTGATGGAGAGCAGCTCCTGCACACCTGCATGCAGGCATGGCAGGCAGGCAGCAGTGGGGCAGCACAGCACAGCCACACTGCTTGTGGCCACAGCTACAGCAGAGTGCCTCCTTCCAGGACATGTGGCACTTCTTGGTCTTGCAGTCAATGAGGTGGTGGAAGGGGAAGCTTCCAAGAGCCACTTCAAGTTTAAAATGCTTCACTACCGCTTCAGCAATGCTAGATCTCCGAATGGTGAGTACCGGTCACGGTGCAGTCTCTGGGTCCATGACACATCACCGAAGAGAAGACTTCACAGCCCTCTGTGCAGCAGCTCATCTCTGACTGTGCCACTACACAATTCCGTAGCTCTCCACAATGTGCTGGTACTGACCTACAAAGAAATGCACACACAGACACAGCAGCTTGCAAGTGCCTGACAGCTGGGAGAGATGCCAAGGATGGAGCAGTCCCATGGGACCAACTGTGGAGATTTAAGTTCCAGGGGCAGAGTGGTCCCAAGGGACGAAGGAGGTGGATTTTAACATTATGAACTCTTTTCTAACAGGCCTGCTTCTAAGGAGTATCACATTTGCTCTCATAAAGTGCTTTGAATTGATTCTATATAAAGTTCATTTAATTAAAACTGTCAAAACCCCCAAAACTATTTCTAGCTTTCTGTGAATTTTAGGCCTTTACAAGAAATGAGACCATCACTCCACCCTGCACTGGCTGCATGACCACATTTCACTGAGCTGTCTTGCTCAGAGCAGTGGGTTGAAGCTGCCCATTTTCCCTAGGGTGACGCTGGACCAGCAGGACCTCACATGATGCAGATAATGGGGCCAAAAGCAAAGAAGTGTGGCACAGGCATTGAAATCCAAACCCTGCAGAATGAGGCCACTGCAGGGCAATGTAGGGAGCGTCTGTCCCTGTTGCTGGCTGCCAGCATGCAAGTAGAAGGTGTTGGGCATTCAGTAGCTCATCCTGCATGAGCTGCAGGCACTGGCACAGACTTTGTGCCCCACAAAAAGGACTGTTAAGAAAGTCAGCAAGGTGGAAAAATTTTCAGAGGGCTGTTCTGGACACTGGCAGCTTCTGTGCTATTTTGAGATCATATCCTCACATACACTCTTCTGAGACCCAGCATTGGAAAACACCAGTATACTTTCCTAATTGTTCCAGCAGGTGATCTCATTAATGATGGTTTCTATTTATCGCTAAATTTGCTAGCTACTGACATAGTTCCTCCCACGCAAACAACTAAGCAAAGTGCCTCTTCTCTCTGCTTAGAACAGAATCAGGACAAAGTGCTCCTGTGAAGAGAGAAGTCTCATCTATACCCATAGGATCAGCTTTCCTATTTTCTTTGACTTGTCTCCTCTTCCAAACCTTTACCATGTGGTCTCCAAATGCTTAGTTAAAAAGGGACAGCCAGGACAGCCCTCCCTGACACTTTGCCTGAAGAACAACAGGATAGAGCCAGACACCATTTCCCCATTCCACTGGGGCATCACTCTCCCCTCACAAGCAGCAGGAGCAGCAACTATGAAGGCTCCACCCTCCTCAGCAAGGTTTGATTAGCAGAACAACCTTAATAAGCAGAGACAACAGCATCATCCCCTGCCATCACAAAACACTCTAAGTCCGGCAAACCTGCCTGCAAAGGCAGCCATGAGGCTGGCAACATCACTCACTTCCATGGTGTATGAAAGGTTATTAGCTCTTCTACATCAGTGGTGTAAACAAGAGTATGGTGTAGATAATTCCCTGGACCAGAAGCCTGAGCCGTGCTCTGAGCTGTTGTGGAGCTGTCGCCATCTGTGAAGGACACACATGGCCTGCTTGAGCCCTCTCCTGCTCTGTGGTGACTGGGAAAGCAGCACCAGAGAATGGTGGCAGGAAACCTGCAATGCCCAGAGAGAATTTTGCTGGGTGGTCGTCTCCTCTTTGGGCCCAAATTGTCCCCAGGTCACTGCAGTGTGCAGTACTTTCCCAGCCTGGGGACCAGAAGCCGATTTCCCACAGCAGTCCAGAAACCAGGCAGCAATATCAAAATGCCTGGTGGAGTTCACCACGGCCCACCTGTTACAGGCCCGGCCACTCCAAACCGGCCCATCACAGGTATCTTGTCTTCAGTTTTAGAGCAGCTCAGATGCACAGAGCAGCCTTGGATCTGCAGGGGGACTGTCACCTGGGGCTCAGGAGCTGACACGCAGGTGCTGCAGTGCTGCAGCTGCAGCTTGCCCGGATCCAGCCCAGAGAGTTCCCTCCTCCCTTCCTGGACCAGCCGGGCCACGGCTGTGTCATGCTCCACACCAGAGGCACTCCACACTGCCAGGCAGGGCAAGGAAGGGATGATACAAAGGTTTTCCCAGCTGCTAGTGCCTTGTGAGAGTTCCCAGTAGGCTCACTGGGAATCAGTTTGTTGTAACAATAATAGCAAGAAAATATTTCTATTTTTATGAAAGTGTGACAAAGCCATTTCCAGGGTTGTGTTCCCTATTTTATGTGGAAAAGCCACTTTTAAAAACCAGGATATAACATTTAACTGTGCTGTAGACTGGCAGGTCCCACCCCTGGCATTTAGAAAGAGACATTTAAACTGTTAGATAGCATTAATTTGTATTTAGCCAAGGCCAGCAATTACAGGTATCTCTGCCATAACCAAGATGTGGGGCAGATGTGTGAGCCCCTGCAGATGCACCCAGAGGAGTGGGAAGCAGGGAGGCAGCAGCCCTCCCAAGCCCCTGTGCCTCCACACAGGCTCTGACTAACAAGGTGCAGGAGCAGCACTGCTGTGGTAGCTTCCAGCCTTGCATAGCCAGATCTTCTTCATACCAGTGTTTCTCCACACTGTAAACTCAGTGCCAGCTTCCTCAGCACCACCGCACGCTCTCTTCCCCTGCTTCCAAACCTTCTTCCCTTTCATTCTTTTTCAGTATCTTTTCTCACTTTTTTTGCTGTCCAGTTTACTTCATCCAAAACACAGTAGGAAAGATCCTCCCAATTACCTTTGCATCTGTGTTCTGTCCTTCCTTCCCTAGAATGGATGGTTCCACCTGGAGACCTTCACCAGGACTTGCTGCCCTATGACTGCTTTAGAGGGCTCACATCTCTTCCTGCCCATTATCCTAGCTGGCAAGCAGCAACCATTCCTGCTCCAGGCAAGCAGACTTGCAAGGGGAAGAGAAGGGGAAGAGAGAGTGCCATGGTTTAGTTTAGTTAAGGTGTTAGGACAGAGGCTGGACTCGATGATCTTGAAGGTCTCTTCCAACCTGGTAATTCTGTGATTCTGTGAAAGAGCACACAAGCCCAGCAGTAAGGGGACACATGGCTTTGCCACATGTTACTGAAGGTCTTTGTAAGAACTTTGTAGCTGATGGAGCCCTCCTTAACTACAACTCCCAGCTGCTAAACCATGACAAGGACAAGCTCCCAAGGTGACAGTGTTTGGCCCTGCTTTCAGTTTCAAGCCCACTCGGCAGGAGGAAGGGGCTTTTCCTTGTAAACCATCGTCATACTTGGGCTGGCTTCCAGTCCTGCTCGAGCCCCTTTCCTTTGTTCATGTGCAGCACTCAAATAGCTGCAGAACAATGGCCGAGCGTCGGTGTGTACACACAGCTCTTCCTGCCCAGCTGGCCCCAGCCCTGGTGTGCACGTACTCGGAGTTGAGCAAATCATGGTTGTACAAGCACGTTTTATGGAGTGACAACAAGAGCTTCCACTGGCTTGGAGCTGTTTTAAAATAGAAGTGCACAGGCACCTTCTCGTGCTTACTCCACAAGAGCAGCCTTAGGGAGAGCAAGCAAGTCCTCAGTGCATGTAGGAACACCCACCAAGAGCAGCATGTGGCTGAATCCACAGTAAAATCTGGGGTGTGTAGGTGGCAGAAGAAGCTGGGTGCAGTTTTTTAGGAGTGAAGAAAAGTAAGACCTTTTTCCCCCTTTTTTCTTCCCCTGTGCTAGGATTAAGCTTTCCTAAATCCATCAGAAAGGCCTTTCTGATACTGACCACATTAGTAAAAGATATTTTCCCACACTCAGCCACTTCCCATTATCCCACTGTTCCCAAAGGCCTTTCTCTAGCAGAAGGTGAATGGATATGTCACTGGATGTGGACATCCAGTGAATGGAAATGGTTACTAGGATGGGAGCAGGAAAGGATCACAGGAAGATGGTGTAAAGGGTTAGAGTTGTGATTAGTTATCTGTCAAGAACAAAAGAAAGAGAAAGCAAAGCCATGGCATGATGCTGAAACTTACCCCCCTTCTGAAGTATGAAAAGTGGACAAACCCTGAAGGTCATGGTGGTAACCAGGACCTGCTTGCCTCCCGTGGCTCCCATGGCTGCTTTCAGTGCTGCTCGAGCTGGTTTTCACAAGAGGTTTCTTGCTGCAGGCCCCAGCTCTGGATTCTGCTTCAATCCCATTCAGTGCTGTTCTCTGAGCAGATCTGTTCCCTGTGATTTCATGCCGGTATCCATCATACCTGTTCTCATATGAAACAGGGGGATTTTTTGACAATTTGTATCCATGAGAAATCAGGAGGTCTTCGACACTGAACATGTTGTGCTGGTTTCCCTCACAGCTGTGCCATCAGAAAGCTCTTTCCAGCTGGACCCATCACTACAAAACAAAACCAAAAACAAGCAGAAGGCCACTTTAGACAAGGAAAGATATCTTTGATCAGCTGGTAGGCTACTGAAGCTAGAAGCCTCATCCCCTGGACTCAGTTTTACACCTTTTTAATAAAACAGATGAAGCAAAGTGCATGCAGATGCTGATGATTCATGTGCTGTCCTTCCCTAGACAATACACCTCCCTGCACTCAGCCAAGCAGCAGATGCTGTGCTGCTGCTGCTGACTCAGTCCCTTTCACTCAAGTATTCACTGGTGATTGCAGCTTTCAGATTTCACTAATGCAATCTCAAAATAAAAACTTTGCACTGGAGGTAAGCCCACAACTTGGGCAAGCATTTCCTTAGAAAATATTTTTCTCCAGTCACAGAGAGGTGTGCTCTGTATTATGTTTTAAGTTGCTGCGGGATGAGGGGGTGGATTACAGAGCAATAAGCCTCTCCCCATAGCTCTGCATATGCCAATTAAAAAAGATGTTCACATGAACAAGGACAAAATATGCATAAGAACAAAAACGAATTATGCAACCACATGAGAAACCCAGGTACCATCATGCAATATCCCAGCTTAACAGTCCTTTTTACAGATTACTTTCTTTTCTCCCTGCATTGGCCTTCTGCAATCCTCAGCTAGAATAACACAAAACCTAAGATTTCAAGTATGCTGTTTTTACAGCACACTTCCACTGTGTAACACGGCTGGAAACAACACGTGATGCCCATGTGTATTGTGTCTCAAGGATTTCCAAGACACAGGACAGTCAAGACTTTTCTTCCCCAGTGACAGCCCTCAATTCTGCACTGACTAGAGCAAAGATCCAGCAAACTGAATTAGTTGGCTGAAAACAGCCTCTATTGTCTATACCACTCTCACAGCTTATTATGGCAATTATAAAATACCCCATCCTTCCAGAGTTTTAAAATGTGTGGAAGGTAATGTTCTGTTCTGAAGGTTGTACAGAACAATGGACCCATCCTGATACATTCCTCCCTGTTTGAACAGTGTTACCAAAAGAAAAAAATTTTAAAAGGGTGGATTAAAAAGGTAAAACACACAGAAACAGATTTATGTAAAATATACAGCACAAGATGATTTTCCCTGCATGAAAAGTTCATTTAACATGTCCAGTGAGTACTGCATGTCCTTAGTAGTAGCAGGTCCATCTGAGGATCATGAGCCCAGCACTGGCAGCTGCTTAAAAGGAGGCTGTCTCTGCAAAGATCATGACAAGCAAGTGCATTTTATACACTGGTCTCTAATGCTCTTCTTGGCCACGAAGAAAGGGAGAAGTCTGTTCACTACTGATCACAAGGATTTACTTGAAATGGAGTAACTACTGAGATGGCTGCTGTGCGTTAATTAGTACTAAACCTCAGGCTACATGCACACAGAAGTGGATGGGTTGGCTTACTATATAAACCAGTTTCTGTGCTGCAGCACTCTATGTGTTACGGCCACTTTTTGTCTATCCAGCACTCCATCCGTTTCTGTCCCACCTTGTCTCCTGGCTGCTGTGCCAGCTGTGGAGCCAGTCTGGCCAGCTGCTCTGGGCCAGCCTGGTGTGCAGCTCCTGGGCATGCAGGGACCCTCCAGCTGCCTCTGTGCTGCACTGCCCACAGTGGCCACAGCACTCACCTGAGGAGAGCTCACACTGTAGAAAAACAGGCACAATTTTTATGCAGAGCCACAATTAAACCTGGAACACTGCAGAAGTGGCTTTCCAGCCTGAGAGCCTCCTGAACACCTAAACCAGTTTGTCCCTAGAGCTTAATGAACATCCTCCCTTTTCACGCATGTAACACTACACACTCTTTAAAAACACAGAAATAAAGCCGTGTGGCAGATATTAGCCCTTGCTAGAACAGAACTCCAAATTCCCAGTAAGAGCTCTGAGTAGGTGAGCCAGCAGTAAGTACAAGCAGGCAGAAAGCAGGGAGGAGTGGGACCCTTCCCTCATGGAGGGAAGGGAAGGCTTTGTGGGTTATTTTGAATGCTGACCTAAAAAGCTGATTTTCCATCCACCCCCTGCCTGGACTGTGTGAGGAGCCAGGTATGAGCAGAGCAAAAGGAACAGCTGGCTGCTAGAGCTGTTCAGCTTCTAACAAGAGAAAGATCCAATGCGACTACCATAAACAGCAGAAAGCCCATCAAAGCGCTCACAGGTGCAAGGAAGAAATGTGCTTTTCCTGCTATTATCGGGCTGGCTTGGAGCAGAGCTTAACCCCCTCTCTGCCGCCCACTGCAGCCATCAGAGAGGCAAAGGTGAGTGGGTGAGAAACCTCCAGCCCATGGGGTTTACTCTGATGCTTCTTTTGGCACCAGTGGTGAGGAGCAACAAGTGGAAGTGTGCCACAAGGAACTGGTACGACTGTCTCCTCCTGCTCTGCAAACTCAGCATGTGCAGAAGGGGAAACCCCACGGTGTTCTGTGTGGTGGGGAGGCCCAGCTGGGAGAAGGATGCTACCAGTATGCCCATCACAACACTGCAGTGGGAACAACCAAGGGGAAGACGCCTGCTCCAAGCTCATGGCACAAGCTCCAAGGAGCCAGTAGCAGTGGTGGCAGGTGGCCACTAGCTGGGACATTGTCAGGACACAGCCTCGAAGGGCTGTGCAGAAGTCATGAGGAAGTAGCATCTCCTGCATCAGACCTGATCAGGGACAGGGAAGCTGGAGGTCCTGCCTGATCAAAGCCTGCAGGACATCAATCATGTCAGCACCCATCATCTGCAAGGATGCTGGCTAGCTTTCTGAATCTGGCTAGAGTTCCAGGACACTCACCCCACCCTCCCTTAGATAAATAAACCTAAAAAAGAAAATCAAAGGAATTGGATTGGCAGGAGCAACAAAACCATTGCTGCCGCGTTGTCATGTAAATAATCTGTCAGACTGGACTGCAGAGTAAAGGCTGTGCAGAGCTTCTAATTTGAGGGAATATCAACAACGCTGCAAAACAGTTTGTTTTTCCAGCCCTCATTTGTTTTGTTTGCCAATGACATCAGTGCTTTCTGATAGGCTTTGCTTCCTGAGGATGCCTGCTATCTTGCCAGCGTTTCCGACTTGTCCCCGGCAGCCGGTACAATTCTGCATTACATTGGAAACGGTGGCCAAGCTTTTCTCTGGAAACTTCTCAACAGCACTCTCAGTTGCAAAGAAACAAGCGTGAACAGCGGAAATCAGCATCAGCCCCCATGTAGACAGACACAATGGAGACCCACAGCCTGGGCAAGCGGGACACAATGGGATCACCAGATGGAAACATCGTCAGAGCACCTTACCTTGGGGTGCTCCGTCCATGAGCACGGATCTCACCTCTGGCCTGAGAAAAGCCTAAAGCACTCCTGAAACACACCATGAAGAAAATTGGTGCTAGTTTCCTCTGAGCTGCTTCTGGAACTCATTCTCAGTGGGAGAAACACACAGTTTTCCATTTATGATCTGCTTTTGTCTGTAGTTCCCAAGCAGGGGTTCCCAAGCCTTGTTATTTTGGGGGGGTACCACCACCATCTGCATGATAACCAGTACCAGTGATGATGAATGCCAACGCTTGCAGCAGTGGCAGAAGCAAGTCTTACCTCCATGCTCTGAAATTACTTGCATGGCATTGAATCCTCCCTTCATGGTGCTCTGGGCAGCCCCTTGGCAGGCTCCTTCCTTTAGCCCAAGTTCCAGAGAGTGTCCCAGCACGGCAGGCACATACTGGGTGTGAGACCAGAAGTGACAGAGTATTTGGCCCTGGCTGCCCTCTGTAATATCTCTCCTGCCCTCTGCTACTTGAAATAAAGGGGAAGGTGTTAACCCTTTAACTGGCTGAATACAACTCCTGAAGTCCTTCTTCGGTGTGATTTGCCCTGCCTACCTCTATTTATACTGGCAGAACTATTTAAAACAATAATGTAAAAGATTTTGTAACAATTTTCAAGAAAAGAAAACATCGAAGGACAATGATTCATACTGCAAAATGAAGCACACAACATCAAAAATTGCCAAAATCAAGGCACCCTGCATGGACACACAATTTGCTGCAGTCTCTAATTACGTGACTTGAGGCTACTGAATTCTACAGGACTCCTGCCTTGATTAGTGTGCAGGCTAGGTGATGCTAGTTCTTCCTGGGTTGTTTCTGCAGCAGCTATTCAAACACTGTTCTGAAGACACAGTTACTAACAGGCATCTGAATTACAAAGCATATTATCTAGATGGGTCACACATTAAACTAGCTTATCTTCACTCACGTCTGGGTGACATTATTCCCATTTCATATCAGACATGTGCCAGACAGAAGTATTTATGCAGACAGACTAAAGTGAAAACAACCCTCTCCACTCTAAGCATCCAGTCTGAAGAGCTTACAACCTGATTTTTTGAAGGACGTAGCTTTAAAAGTGAACTAGTTACATTCAAAGCAACTGCTGCAAGAACCTAGTGCCTGTGCACATCAGCCTAGGTGTGGCAAATAGCTGTCTACACAATGAAGACATGGGATGAGCCAAAAAAACTAGCTGCAGTAATTTGTGTACTGTGCTTTCCTCCATTCCTCTGCCCATCTAATCCAACACCAACACTTTTGTCCAGGAAGCCCCATATCCCCCTACCCTTGTTAACTCCTCACCACCATGTACTCCAGTGCCTTCATTTCCCCCGTCCCACACTCTGTCGTCCTCTCCCTCTCCCCCTTCCCTGCCCTCCTGTTTCCTGGTCCCACCAGTTCAGCCACTCTTCCCACACAGTCCACCACTGTGGCAGTCAGCCCATCCTTCCTCCTGCACCACTCACAGCTTCTGCTGGGCAGTTCTCAGTTTGCATCTGTCACCCCAGCTTCTTCCTTCCCCTCCTGATGAACACCTACTGTCCTGTCTACACTTCCAGCAGGAGCACCTCTGTGCCTGCTCTTCGCTCCCAGATTTGAGACCCCATCTCACCTACACCTGGAAGAAGCAGGAGCTGTCATTGCAGGGACGATCCCACTGAGCAGCACAGCCCCAGGCCAGCGCTACACAGGCATGCTCTGCTGGCACATCCCTTGGAGCAGTTAGGGCATGAGCACAGGGTCACAAGTGGGCTGCTCAGCACCAGAGGCTGGGGCATGCTGATGGATGGGGGAGAAACGTCTTCAGAAAATGGAATAGCTCAAAACAGAGGTGAGTCTGCCAAGAACACACAGAGATGTCTCCAAGCCTTGTCACCATAGATCTGGTCCTGAACAGGATGGCACCGCAGCTCTCAATCAAGAAGCTGGAGGATTTATTTTCTTTCCCCTTTCTAATGTGGGCAAAACAACATTCCTTCTCTCCTCCCCCCTAGTTTTTCTTGGAAATGGTTTTTCTTGAATTGGTTTAGCTGACAATATTAAAATAAACTTAGCCTGAGAGAGAGACACAACCTGAAAGTCTCAGATCGAGTGATAAAAGCCTGACAGACTACAGCAATGGAAAACAGGTTCTTATGGTTGTTTTAATACTAGATAGTGCTACTTGCTCTAAATATAACCCTAAGCTACATCCCAGGAGAATATCTAAGGCTTTGGACATTTTAATTGTTCCTGTTTTCTCACTCTAGCTTTGCATGTGTGCATATAAAACAGCCTATCAAAAGCACATTAAACAAGGCTTTTACCTTGCTAATTTCATTATTTTGGGGACAATAAAGTCAGATGGGACTGTAACCAGCAGGCTGCAGTGCTGATGTGCATGCAGCCATCACAGAGTGCCATGCCCCTGCCCTCTGCTACGGAAACAACCAGCACCACATCCACTGACTTGCAGACACACGCCCCATTGGGAAAGATAAAAGTCATGTGCTTGAAGAGCCTTCAACAATAATGTTCACTATGATCAAATGTTAGATATTTAATGCAAAGATACTCTAGAACACAGGAGAAAGAGATTGGAGAATATTAATGCAAGTTGGATGCATTCAACTTGGCAGGGCTTAATTAAGCACAGGCTAGGAGTAAGGAAGGAGTAGGGAACTAGTCAGGGCTGCCTCCAAGCCATGAGTAAATACCTTCTAGAAATTCTCAAAGGATGAGTGAAGGGCAAACATTTTATCTAACTTCAAACAAAGGGGGAAAGGAGACAGATCTGGGGTATCATAGACCAAACAGCCTTGCTTTGATATCAAATCAGAAGAATTATTATTCAATCCACTTGTAAATACATATAACAAGTGTTGATTTATCATGGAGCAGGAGGGAGCAATTGTGTGATCCAAGAAGAGTTTCCATCTCCCTGCTTGCCGCCTTGCACTGCAGCTGCACCCACTCTCACATGATACAGTCATGAGAAAACAGAAAATACAGACTTGTCAAGAACAAATTAAGCCTAATCTATTTAATTTTCCTCTTTGATGGAGCTGGGAGCATAGTGACTAGGGAGGAAAAAACAGTAGAAGTCACACGTTGGAATGAGGAAAGCTTTGATGAATGCATGTGATAGCCTTATATGCAAACCAGGTGAATACAATTGAGATATAATTTACCGTGGGCAGGCATACAAATGCATCAAATCTGTACTCAAGGAACAGTGGTAAGTCCAATGTCAACCTGAAAAGACATAAGGGCTGTGCCTGGGGTCTTGCTCTATTCGGTATTTCCATTAATGACTTGTAAATTAGGAGGAAGATTACAATTACAAATCTCTAGGGAATGCTGTGAACATTTTCAGGGATTAAAATTAGAATAAAATCTTAATAAATCAGAGACCCAGTCTGAAATGAATGACTGAGATTCAATACAGGCAGGTATAAAAATACAAGTTGAAGAAGAAGAATGACATGCAAAAGTACAAAATGGAGTGGTACAGCAAAAGAGTCTCTGGGGCTTCAGCCAGAGGAAAGACATAATTTGACTCAATGATCTTAGAGACCTTTTCCAACCTTAACGGTTCTATGGTTTCATGAAAAGAGCAGTGCAGGGCTTTGTACACACAGGTGAATAATCTTGGAATATATCTAGAGGAGCATCACACATCAGGCTCTTTTCTCCTCTCAGCCCTATATCCAGTTTGGGTCCTACCTCAATCAAGATATTCACAGGAAAAAAAAAAAAATTTGGGCAAGTGTGACCCCTAGAGAAGAGGGTACAAGAAGAGAGCTTGTTTAGTTGGAAGAAAAGTGTGGGGGAATGAGGGTGAGAGAATGAGAGATGATAACAAGTTTTAAATATGTCAGGCTGCTAAAAGGCAGCAATAATCTCGTCCTGCTCCCTGTGGATGTGGAAAACCAAAGGGACTGACTTAGGAGGCAGCAAGGGTGATTTAGATGAGCTATTAGCAGGAACTGTCTAACCATAATGATAGTTATCCACTGTTTATGCTGGCAGGCTGTGAATCAATACAGGTTTGCAAGAACAGACTAAATGAAAATCTATCAGAAGTGGCGCAGATGAACCACCCAATCTTGCCTCAGAAACGAGAGATTTGAGACGGAAACTAAACTTTTTAATGTTCTTCCTCTACCTTCCCCCCACAAAAGTTACTACTTTGTTGGCATGCCCCACACATTTCCAAGAAAATCAAAACTCTTACAAATGAGTCTCTCGGTGTTACAAGTAGTCCAAGTAGTCACCTCACCGTACCTCAAGATGGCTTTTCCCTCTATCCCCAGCCCCTCCTGCTACAATTCTCCCTGCACCCTCCTTTCCTGACATCTCTGCATTGCAGGGAAGAGTGAGGGGAATGCTAAGGGGCAGCAGGTCTGGCACAGGGGTAGAAAAAGAACCTTTGCCTCTCCTCCAGGGATGGGAGGGATAGGGGGGCTGAGACACAAAACACTATGGTTTGAAGGCTCCTGAGCAGAGAAGAAGCAGCTGATGAGCTGAGCAGAGGCACCAGAATGGGGTCCTGACCAAAGGACTCCTACCAGATCACAGATACACACCAGGCAAAGCTTCAACAAAGTTCCCATTACAGTCAGTGCTGTACTGAAGGCTTCAAAGCCGCTAGTGCTACATGCATAATCAGCTCGGCAGACTACATGGGAGGAAGACATGCCAAAGACATTGCTGGAAGATAAGCCAACTTTAAGTTGGCTCTGCCTGTATTCCCAGGCCAGTCCCTCCCATTCACCTCAAAGAAATTAAAAAGAAATACGCGAATTTTTGTGTTTAACTCACATTACCTGTGGGCAGGAGAGTTCACATTTTTTTGTCTAACACAGAGATTCACAGACAGTGAAAATTACAGCTCACATCCTCTTTGCATTCTTTGAGCAAAAAAACCTCACTGAAATCCTGGAGGAACTGTGCCAGAGAACAAATTAATGATACAATGTGTCTCCAATAAAATTAGGAAGTGGGGAGGATGAGAGGAGCAAGTCTTAAAGAGTTTATTTAACTCTCAGAAGGTAGTTATTCCTGTCTTGTATCTCACCAGTGCAGATGCATCTGCAAACCCACCATGGCATGAGAGAGAGAGTGCAGAGCATCTCCTGGGGCAGATCTTAACGAGTGATGGCTGCTCTACAGGTACTGCCATTTGTTAGCAGGTTTCAGACTCTGCTTTCTTACATTCACCAAGAAAAAATGGTAGAGAGAGACAGACTATTTTTTTTTAAATAACATGGGTGTTTTAGTGTTGGGTTCACACAATGTCTGACTCTGCATGGATGGGAGTTGGTATCTGAAATAAGTTTGACATTTTACTTTGCCATGGACCAATCCAGCCCTGACTGGGCACTGATACACTGAGGCTCATAAGCATCCAAACAGAAGTAAATTCATAACAGGGAGAGAGGATATGTCCAAGCATGCACAGATACCACTGTTTGTGTTAGCTGGTTTTCAAAATGTCAACAGCTTGCTTTCACTGATGACAGACCAGCACATTAGTCCACTGAAACTGGTCCAGATTTTTTTCAGAGAAGGAGCAATTGTTAAAGAGCACTCACTGATACTCTGTGCTCCAGATATAACCAGTCCTTACACCAATTGGCAGCATATGGTCTATTTCCTCAAATGACAGCTTTTGTCTGTCACAACAGGAGAACAAAATAGTACATTTATTACACAAAGCGTAATTAGTCAACTCTTTGCCTCCCAAAAAGGAACTGCAGAAGAGGATATTTTTTAGGACCAGATGAATGTTTCCATGCTGCTTACAGTTTTGTATGGAGCAGTCCACTCTGGTGGAACAAAGCACAGGGAATCACATTTGTTGCTCACATCTTAAAATCAAGATATTATGGGCTAATCATCCCACCTAAAGTACCTATGGGCAAAGTCCTAATAAGCTACTCCCACATTAGGACTGCATGAATAAGTATTATTGTTTGTATTTTTTTAATAGAAAAGCTCTCCATCTGTACAAGACAAAAGAAAAAAAAAGGAAAAAAGGATCCCAATAATAATTGTATTAAATCTTTCAAAGCAAAAATTTTTAATAAGGGCTCTATCACATGGCTGAACTTCTTTGAGGTGACAGTGACATGACTTATAGAGCCTGGGCTCTGTGATCAAAAGGATTACACACATTAGCATCCTACTAATCACAGCAGGACAGGCCAGCCCATCAGGCCAGGACTCACAGAGGAGGGATCCATAAACAAACACTTTCTCCTGCTCACAAATGGAGCTGGGAGCAGAAGCGTTCCAAGGTTGGTGTTGTCTTCTCTTCTTTCAAAGAGATAAGGATTGTGTCTTCTGGAGTAAATAAATTCTCAGCATAGTCTTACACATTTGTTTGTTTACTCATTTTCGGACACTACCATCCTCTCCCGTGTGTTATCCCTTTTCTATTACCCTTGCACGTATAACCAAATGCCCTCTCTTCCGGATTGACCCTCTGCTTCTTCCTGTATTACAGACGCCTTTGATCTTTCTTCCTTGGATCTGTGTGTCCTGACTGGTAGTCTCAGCAGGATTTCCCCCAACCACTCGCTCCACCAGAAAATAAATGCCAAAGTAGCATTTTTATGCATTAGCATAGGAAAAAACTAGACAGATGCTTGAGAAGGCTACACACAGGCAATGCTGTGCTGCTGAGGCACTGTGTGTGCTGGGCAGGGCTGCCCACCAGTAAGGTAAGCTCAGCCTGGTGAAGGGTGACCCAGTTCCTGAGCACAGATAAGCCCCCTGGACCAACAAGGTGAGCAGTCATCATCACAAGGAGGAAGATGAACCATCCTGAAATTTCAGAAACAGCTGTTCATTTTTCCCCCTTCATCACACTCTTAGTGACTTGCAGGGTGCCATCAGCGTTTTCAAAAAGCAGAAATCAGCCTTTAACTTTTTTCCTTTTTTCGACTATCTCAGATTTTTTCCCCTTGCCTCACCATTTGAGACAATCCAAGTTACGGCTGACAAATTCCATTAATATCCTAACTGTAATACACTTGGGCAAAGAGGCTCCTGCGGCTTTTTGCTCCCTGCAGGCACTGCCAATACCAGAACTGAGGGTTATTTCTAGGTAGATGTGAAAAGATGCCATCAGTTCACATAGAGACCTTAACAATCGCATCATGACTGCTGAAAGGCTGACCAACCCCTTCCTTCACAGCTGGAACTGGTGAGTAAGTTTCCCCATCAAGCCCAAGTCCACTGGCCCTTGCAACAAAGCACAATAACAAGGTTGCAGAAAGTAAGGTAACCCTTTCCACTCAAGGATTAGAAAACAACATCTGTTAAAAAACAAATAAACCGGTGTAATGGCTTCAGCAAGAGACCCAGAGGATTTTAGAGATGGAGCTCGTGGCTTGGTCAACACATTGTGAACAGCAAATTACAAAAGAACAATTGTTTCATACCAAGCTCTCCCACCCCTGAACTCCCTCAAGGTTAATTAGGATGGCCTCTGGCCAAATTAATTAGAAGAGAAGATTTGGGCAGGACTTTGCTATGCACTCATAACTAGTTCCAAGGTGACCAAGAAGTTCAGAAATGCCTCACCTTCCAAACAGAGCTTGCTTGGCAAAAAACAAGCTCACGTGTGCCATGTCACTCCTCTGACAATCAGGAGAAACACTTAAAAGTAATGTTTCCCTAACTAACAGCTAACATAGAAGAACTTTCTGCATCCTTCCCACTGAACAATGCGCCCTTGTTTATCTTCTGTGTGCTTTTTAGGTCATAAGAGGCCAGTGAAGTTATGCATCTAAAGAACAATATAGTACTGTAATGTGCCAGTTGGTACACACAGCCTGGCAGATTCTGAAAGATCCATCTTTTCCAAAAGCTGCCAAATACATGTTGCAGCATGGAGAAATACTGAACATCAGCATAGGAAGGGAAGATGCAGAAGGGCCCAGCCTTTGAAATGACAGACTAAATTGGTCTTTTAGTTGGTATTCTAATGTGCCCTGGTGGCACAGCTTAGAGATGACCCTGCCTTGAGGGGCACAGCCATGCCCAGCTTCTCTACCCCAAGGCAGCAGTCTGCCTCAACTTCCTCCTGCTCCTGCTGCCCTAAGCATCCTTGGAAAAGGGAATAGCTGGCAGGACCACACTTTTTCCTCCAAGTGGTACCATGGTGAGTGGTGGAAGTGCAAAGCATAGTAGGGCAGATCTAGCCTCTGTGATTACAAACCAAGTGCTGGCACAAATTAAGGCTCTGCAAGTGGCTGCATCTCTGATCTGTAGAGCCCTTCTCTGTCATTAATCTGATATTGTTTAGTTTGAAGCCGGAAGGTTGCTATTTTCCATGTGTCTGTTACCCACAAAAAGCAACAGCCATTCTGGGCAGAATCGGAACTTCTGAAGTAACAATGAGAAACTGCTTCAGCTCACGCAAAGAAGTGCAGTTGAATACTTTTCAGCAGGACACAATCCTCATTGTCACTAGCCAAGATTTAATGTCTTGACTCTGTGAATCAGACTGACTACTTAGAACAGTTACATCGTGTGTTCACTTAAAGACAGGGGCTGGAGAAACTTAACATGTAAAGTCCACGCCGATAAAAAGCCATTCTTCTCAACTCATGACAAAAAAAAAAAAAAAAAAAAAAAAAAAGGAAAAAAAAAAAAGGGAAAAAACCCAAACAACCACCCATCTCTGATAGATGCAAGAGCCCTTTGGCACAGATCCAGTGGCAGACTAAGGCCATGATTTGCAATTCTGAGGCAATTATGAAATGACATAACAGCTCAGATCTCCTTCTGACAGAACAGCTGGGTTTTTGTCTCCTTTGCAACAGGACACGGTTTAAAACAACCACCAGAAAGTAAAAAAACCCCAAAGAGCCATTTGACTACCGTGTAAATATGGGGGTACAGACAAATACCAAGAGGGGCGGCACTCGGCGTTTCAGACCCTGGTGCCACATCCCCTCGGGTCGGTAGGAGCCGGCACCGAGCCGCAGCTGGAGCCCCGGTCCCGGGCGCAGAGGACCACAGCGACGGGCGGTGAATGAAGGGGAGCGGCTCCATCCAGCGAGCGGCACCGGCCAACTTCCCCGGGACCTCGGCTCACGGCGAGCTCCGGGGGGATGCCGGCGGAGCGCCCCGCCAGACACGGCGGCCACGGGGGGAGAGAAGCGCCAGCAGGTGCAAAGGATGGGAGCCCGAGGGATGCGCCCCCGAAGCCGCGATCCGCCGCCCGCCCCGGGACACCTCGGGGCGCCGCCGGCCTTCCCTTCCCTTCCCTGCCCCTCCCCGCCGCCTGCAGCCGCCCGCCGCCCCCTCCCCGAGCGGCCGGCACTCACCGCTCCCGGCGGCCGCGCAGCACCCGCGGCTGGCGGCTCGGGCCGCCGCGCTCAGCGGCCGCGGCTCGGGAGGCGCCGAGCCCGCGCCGGGCGGGGCGGGGACGGGATGGGCGGGGATGCGATGGGAGGGATGGGCGGGACGGGGAGGGACGGGGAGGTTCGGTGCTGGCGCCCCGCCTGTGCGTCCCCCCGAGCCCCGAGCCCCGGCCCCGGCCCCGGCCCCGGCCCCGGCCCCGGCCCCGGCCCCGGCCCCGGCCCCGGCCCGCCCGCGGGCGGCTCCGCGGGGCAGCGGCTTCGCTCCCAAAAGTTGAACGGGCAGCTCCTGCCCTCTCTGGCGTCACAGCTGAGCACAGCCCATGGCGCAGCTGAGGTGAACGACATCAACTTTCTCAGCACAAGGAAAATCTGCAGAACGGAAGACGGTCTGTCCAGGATGGGAAGGGACAAGAGCAGACCTTTCCAACACTTGCTGTTCGTGCTGGCACCCGGCAATGCCTCCAAAGGGTTTGTTTTTAACATGGTCTTCAAGCGTTCCTGAAGCATGGTTGGTTGCCTGCTCCCCACCTCTCCCGTCCCCATGGTCTATTCAGCTTCTTGAAACAGGTGAATAATTTGTAAACCTGTTTTGGTTTAATGACGCTCTCAAAAAAAAAAAAAGTATGTGTGTGAATCATTTACTTTAGTAATTGGTTGGGCCCATCAAGTGCTCACCCTGTCTTAATTGACTTTTACCCCAGGCTATCAAAGCGCTTTTACACATGTACATAAATTGAGTCCTATTCAATATTTGCTCTAGTTAATGATGAGAAAACAAGGGCAGTAAAGTTACATGATGAGTCCAAGGTCACGGCAGAAGTCTGCAGGAGAGCCCAAAACTGAATACAGGTCTTCTGGTGCCCTGGTTTCACAGGGCTCTGGGAATAATTGTCATTGACCTGCTTTTCTACGGACATCTCCTTTTGTCTTCCAGCAGTGATGGTCTGAGCCTGCAGCTGCTGACACATGATGCAGCCACCAAGGACAATGCCACCGGCAACAGGGGGACCTTGAGCAAAACCCCTTGCACCCTGTCCCTGCAGATTGCATGAGAAGTTCGCTGTGGCTTTGCTGGTTGGGAAACACCTGTATTTTCCCATGATAAAGCCTTGTAGCTGACACAGTAGTCAATCAGTAGCAGGTTTGGGTTTTGTCACAGAGCAGTTTCATGTGGGTGTGACAATAGCAAGGGTTTCCATCAAGGAAGCTGGGCTGCCACAACTTACCATTTATTATTTAAATGTCTTGACTCTGACAGGCAAAATGGGAGTTCTGGGGATTTAAAATACTTATCTCCTCTGTGTTGTAAGAAAAAAATTCCAGAATGATTTTCTCATCTGCATGGCTGCAGCTCTGAGCTGTTTGTTCTCCCTGGTTGTAGGAGACAGTCCTGTTTATATCCCTTCTTCCCAAGACAAAAGCTTTTGTTCTGGTTGGGTAGTCATGGTGCACCACACAGAGCAGGTCCTTGTTCCTGGAGCTCATGGCTCTCTGTTGGGAAAGCTTTTTTGGCTCTGGATTTAGGGGATGGGAAGAGATGGGGAGGGGGAACAGGCTGGACCATTCCATTGGACCATTTGAAATTGAACCATTTACTGAACAATGTCAAAGGGAAGGGACATCTTTTTGTCTTCATGATGTCACAGCCTGTAGACAGCATGATAAAAGCACAGAGGACAGCACATCTTAGAGCTGCCTCTCTGCACCTGGGGCTAATTTTTGCTACATCTCTTCTGAGAACACTTTGTGGGCTGCAAAGGGAGGTGCAGTCCGTGGAAGGAGGCACTCCTGCAGATTTGTCTGGAGTCCTGCAGTCACTGAAGATTTCCCCCAAGTCAAAGGACCTTAAAGTTAAAAAAAAACAGAGGAAAGCTCCTAAAAAAAGAAAACTGTGTCCATGCTCCTAGGTCTCCTGTTACAGAGAAAAACCTGTAAATGTGAGCTGAACATAACTCCCCAGTCAGAAACCAGAAAACAGACATGATTTTTGAGACAATATGAGGTATGCCTTGAGCTGTATTCACAATTAACAACAAATGATGGCTGGCAGCCCCAATTCATGTCTAAGGGGGATTGCCCAGAGGGTTGGTGTAACACATGAAGCCATTAGTCTGTGATTTGGGAAGTCTGAGGGCTGAGCTTCTCATCATCAGTGCAGCTTTTAGGGACTCCCTTTGCTCCTGCAGCATCTTGCCCTCTGCCTGTTAGAGAGCAAGTTCTTTGGGCAGGTGTTGCTTCTTGTTTTGTCTTTGCCCAGTGCTCGGATCAGTGGGGTTGTGGTCTCCGGTTGCTATTGAAGTGCAGACTGTGACTGCCAGGAGAAGGGCAAGGATGAAAGAAAGCAGAGGAGGCAGGAAAGCAGTTCTGCCTTTTGATGGTCAATGTGCACAACTGATGAAGCCTTGCTCCCCTGCAAAGCCCACAGTCCTGCAGCTGCCGGAGGAGATCTCCCTCTCCTGGCTCTTTCCAGAGAAGGGGACCATAGCCAGACATTCTTGAGTTTAGAGCTTCATCCTTGAAATGGCTGAAAGAACTAAATGTGGCTGAGAGAGAAGCGTACGAATGGAGTTTGCAGAAGAGAAAAGAGCACTAAAGCCACTGTCCTGCCATGTAGGACTCCTGAGATGGGTGAAAATCAGTGTGATGGGGCAGGGTGGCTCAATGGAACAAGAGAGGAGACAACCATTCTTGTCCCCCTGCAAGGAGAAGGGTGAAGAACCCATGGACCAAAAGCTGATGGTGGTTGTGTGCACAAAGTTGGGTATCTGGACAGGAGCACGGTGGGGCTGCATGAACCCAGCAAGCAGTAGAGCATCCCATGTGTCACAGCAGGCAGGTTTGGATCTGTGGGACATGGTAGAGCAGGTCTGCATGCCTGGGCAAGCAGGGAACAAACACCAGGACTCAGCTCCTTGGGAGATGAAGAGCAGCGCCTGCAAGTCTGGCCTGCAAGTGGCCATTATGGACAGAAATTGTGGAAAACAGAAACACACAAACATGAGCAAGACAGGCCAGATGGGGGAAATACAGACAAATTAATTTACAGGGAAGAGGAAAGGAGAAACACAGAGAGATGCTGCGTACCAGCCAACTCTTCAGCAACAGCACTGCAGCGTGTCATCACTGTGACAAGTGAAGGGGAAGTTGTGCTTTGCTCGATGCAAGTTATTGCTGCTTTATGCCTTTATAATTCTCTCTGGCCTCAGAACCTCCCTGATCGGGAGTCCTGTGTTTATGTTCTGTATCCCATCAGCAGTGTTGCTGCTCAGGACCAGACTTTCCTGCCATTCCTACAGAACTTGTTGCAGGCTTGGAGCCTCATTTCTGGAGATGATCATTCATCAGTGCTTTTTACAGTGAAAACAAGCAGATTTTTTAATTATTTGGTGGGGTTTGAAATAATTAGGTGCATTAATTACTCCCCAAAAGACTGCAACAGGTTTTGTCTTAGATCCAGTTGCCGGGAAAATATTTAGGAACATACGCTGAAACCTGAAGTTTACTATAACTAAGTAGCCACAGATGTGCTATTAAACCCCTGATTATTTTTTCCTCTTGTCCATCCTATATGGCATGTTACAGCCAAGATATATTAAACTTACTTAGAACAGCTGCTAGTCATAAACAAAATAGCTATTACCTTTTTGCAAGAAAAAATTCACATTGCCCATCCCGACAGTAATCACCTGTTTGTGCAATTGGCACCTCTTCAACTTGGAACAGAGAAACTTCAGTTATTTTATTGCTACATTGAGGGAAACACTAAGCATTGCTGTGGAGAAGGGAGGTTTTCGTTTGCCAGTTCTCTGGGGCTTCTTTTCTGTATTTTGACTCAGTATTCAGGGATTCTTTTCTCAAACTGGTTTATTGCTTCCTAGTCATCCCAAAAAAGCAGATGGGGTGGGTGTGTATTGAAGAGAGGGAAATAGTTCATGATGTCAGATGGTGACCCTTCTGCAAAGATGATTTAATTCACAGCAGTTGGTGTCTGTGCAAGGTGTTGGGCCAGAGGCTGCTGGGGAGCAGAAATAGTGCACTGATGGAGAGTATTTTCCTTTAAGTGTAAGGACTCAGCTATCATGTCTGTCAGATATACCTTAAAGTCCTAAAGTATGACACGTGAAAGTGTGCTGGAGGGAGAAAAAAATGGGGGAAGAAGCTAAAAATAAAAGAATAGTGAACCCAGAGAAAGCGTACACCCATATCATGTGAGTTCCTGAACACTGTGAAGACTGACGAAAAGGCTGAGGGGTGTGGCACACTAATTACCCTGCAGAATTTAGCTGGTTTACATTTGGGAAAATTAGGTAGAGCTTCCAAAACTTTTGAAGTGCTAAATATTGTTAAAACAATCCTTACAGCTCTTTTATTCAAGGACTTGGCTCAGGGTACTCAGAAAATAACTAATGAGTTTCTCATCATAACACCCAAGAGAGATGGGAAGTTATCACAGTAATTACCCCTGTCACCCAGCTGAGGAACAGAACAGTTAAGCCTTGTTTTTCAGGGGTGTTTCTTGACCAAAATATTTGTACAGTCATTCAGCTGAAAAGCTCTTGAGAAGGATTAGAAGCTCTAGCTGGCCTCTCAGCAAGGTGTCGCGGGGAGGAAGAATCATCCCCCAAAGGTAGGGGAAGATGAAAGAAGAAAGGTTACACAGTAGCAAAGCATGTTGGTGTTGGATCTATCCTGCTTTTCTTAGTTTAAAATTTGAATGCTGGCTGCTCCAGAGAAGACTAATTCCTGCATTCACTTAATAAAGTGCTACAGATTTGATGCATTATGTGCCGGAGTACAAAGTGGTACAATACAGATGTTATGGCAGCTCCATCCGTCTCCATGAGGCTACACACAGAGGCTCAGCTGTGACTGCCACATTGGCATTCCTGCAAGAGATGTGAGCTTCACTTGATAAAGAGGGAGTCTCACAGACACTGGGCAGTGAGAGGTGTGCAGCTCGGAAAAGGTCTGTTTCCAAGTGCTGGTTTTAGCTTGATTTCTGTAATAAGAAGAAATTAGTAGGAGCTGTGGATCCCATTAACATCATTGTGTGGAATATTGCATGAGGAAAACAGACTTCAAATAAGCTGAAAGAAGAGCAGCCTTTGGTCAGATCTCATGAGTTACCACAGCGTGTTGATGATGTCTGGGGAAATGCCCACTTCACCTTTACTTGTGAGTGCTCAGCAACCACTGGGCCATGTTTGATGTCCAGTGTAGGTCTAGTCAAGCAGTGGGTTCCACCCTGTCCTCCTGCCAGATGTCTGGCTACAGCTCAGCACCACCCTGCTGTGACTCCAGATTTACTGTGTCAAAGTCAGATACTGACCTGTTGGAGTCACAGTGAAGACTCAAAACAAACTGAGGTTACCCACAGGCATTAGCTAAAAATTCTTTGCCTTTTTAATTAAATGAATTTCAAATTTACTTGGAGGGGGGAAAAAAAGAATCAACTTCATCTTCAAAACAGCTGCAGTCATATTCCTACTAATGCAGATAATTTATCTTGCAAATGCATAATGGGTGCTGAGCAGGTCTTTATTTGGGAGAATAGACTGAACTAGTGGAGAATCTGGGGGAGGAGAAACACAAAGGCCAGAGTGATAAAGGTATGTGAAGTAATATAGAAACCAGAGAGGTCTTTTGGGAATGTCTCCTCCCTTTCCTGAGCATATATGTATAAACAATAAGCTGGAAGATGGCAAATACAGTGCAGATAAAAGGATTCTTATTTATTTACACTGCTACATCTAGGCTGTGAAATCACTGCTATTAAGAGTCATCTGAAGCCCTGGGTAAAAAAGGAAAATACATACTGATGGCAGAAGAACCTATAGCTACAGCAGTAAATATCAAGAAATAGAGTCTGGAAAGGTTATACTCTTCAAAACTTTGGTCAGACTGTAATTATTGGGAAGATAAAGGAAAGCTGCCCTGGAGCAGGTTACCCCCTTTTTCCAACCCCGGTCACAGCCATATAGAGAGGCTCAAAGGTGCTGAGGCACCTGTGTGCAGCTGGCAAGGGCACACAGCAGGAGGGGCAGATCAGTGGCCATGGGCTGTGGGCCTGCCATTGCCATGAAAGTCCTCCTGCTTGCCCTCAGGAGGCTGGAGATAAATGCCTTTGAGGGGCTGTCCTTCCCCCAGCACTTGCCATACTTTGGTACCACTCATGCTGAAGCCTCTGCAGCAAGCCCTTCCCTGAGCAGTGCAGGTTCCCCCAGGGAGAGGAGAGCATCCTTGAAATTTTGTGTTTTAATACACAATAAAAAGGCTCTTTTTTAAAACGTTTTGTGTCGTAGTTTCTATTAGGTCCAAAAAGACTGAATTAATAGCTATTTAACTCATCAATTTAAGCTTTTAGCTGTGGTAATGTAAGTTTTCAAATCTGAAGTTTCAAAAGACAGCACTGCCCTTTCTGAAATAGTGTCTCCCTCCAGTGGATCTACATGATCTGGTTTTATGAGATCAAGGGGAGAAAGCTGT
The DNA here is from genome assembly GCA_026261815.1 of Monarcha castaneiventris obscurior. Classification (NCBI taxonomy): domain Eukaryota; kingdom Metazoa; phylum Chordata; class Aves; order Passeriformes; family Monarchidae; genus Monarcha; species Monarcha castaneiventris. The sequence continues at coordinate 12,520,406 of JAMPIT010000230.1, forward strand.
CTACAGTAGGTTGTTTGAGTTTTTTAAATAAGAGAATTTGAGCACAGTAGCAAGGGCAAAGAGTGAAGAAAGGCTTGTTTGTAATGGGAGCACTCAAAAAGTTCAACAAGAGTTTGCAAGACCCCTTCAGGTCAGTGCATTCCCACAGAGAGCCTCACCCAAAAAGCTGAAATTACAGACCTTCTCAGTTAAAGAAAAAAAAATAGGAGACTGACTTGTAATTTTTGAACTAGAAGAGCTATGTTTATCTTCAAACAAACAGCCCCTTGCAGATGTGACTGTCATGCAGGGTTAGAGAGCAGGCAGAAAGCCCACAGACGGACGGGCCTTGGCCGCTCAACACCCAGCACCAGGCATCTGTCTCCTCGGGCGAGGGGATGCTCCTGTTATCTATCTGATATATAGCAGAGTGTCGCGGCTTTCTGTATCCAAACACATCTTGACACTGGAGATTGCACAGATCCCAGGGCTCTGGAGGGAGGCCAGGGCCATGCACCCGCCCCAGAGCCTCTCACCACCACGGGAGCAGCAGAGGCGGCGTGGGGAATCGTTATCAGGGAGCGGTGACATGTCACGGCCGTCTCGGATGGGCCGCAGGGTCAAAGGCTCATGACTCAAATCCATTCTTCATAGAAAAATCCTTTCCAAAGGCCTGACTGCGCTATGAAATCACACAGGGAGTGTACTGTTATCTGTGGGGGTGGTACAGACCCACCTCTGCTTCAGCAGAAAACCAAAAAAAGAAAAATACAGCTGCGCAGAGCATCCCTGCTGTACAGAGTCAGCTTTCCAAACTGCTTTCCTTCCTTTCCACCTGCTTGTAGACAGGTTTAGTGGAGTGAGTGGGGATATGTTTCAGCCCCACAGTAATAAACTTGCCTTGTGCATGTGTATTTTAGTCTTGAATTTAACTCTCATTTGCTCTCTTACTCCTACAGGCACTTCTGCAGATACTGATGTCATCCCCATTTCTTATCTACTTTCCACTGGAATTGCTTTTTGAAGAGATAGGAGAGGAGATATTTTTTGGAGAAGTACTGGTACCAAGAACTTATCTGAGCAGCATTACGGAAACACAGTTTTGTTTGACAACCTTTTAAGTTACAGCAACTGTGCAAAGGATTGCAGCACCAACACCAGAATGTCAGCCTGCACTGTGAAGGTTTGCAGGTCTGTAGGGACTGCATTTGGATTTGAAAGTCATTGAAATCTATTAGTTCTGTTGTAGAAGTTTATACTGATATTACAAAGAAGTCTTGCTTGGAAGGCAGAGAAATTCAGGCTCTCCTACCAGAAGACTTTCCTTATCAAGCTGAATTTTTCTACTTCTCTTCTTCCTTCCAGGACCAGAGAGAAAATGGAATCAAGCACCAAAATAATAGAAGAATTTTTTTAGGCAGAGCCTCATTCAGATTAATCGAAAAGCATCCATGTGCATTTTACTAGGTGGGTTTGTTCTGAGGTCACCTTCTGCACAATTTATGCAGCCCCCAATTCACTAAAGGACTTCCAGACTCATCAGTGGAAATTACACCTCTACTCACCATATTTTCTCTACTTCAGATGGGAAACAGACACCACTAAAGCCTTATTTATCACATCCTTTCCTTCCCTGGATCAAGCTTCACCCCTGACATTTGGGCATATTGCAGCACTGTGATACAGGAGCATCATGCAGGCATCCCTTAGAGGAGACAGGCTGTTTGAAGACCAGGGTGCTGTGGGACATTTACACCACACACACTCTTTAATTGCATCGCCACTGTGCCCAAACCCAGTCACCCCCCCAGCAAGTCCATCTTCTGGGGGTCCCACATTCCCCTGTCTAGATGTGAGACCTCATAAAATCTGCCTTCACCTGACAAAGACCTGAACCTAGAAGGAGAACCTGTGTTCAAGCTGTTTTAGAGCACTCTGGGAGAAAAGCAGCCAGCCAGCCTCCCAATGAACAGCTGTTTGAAAGGAGATTAAACCCTCCCCTGTATGTGCAACTTGCAGCCAGGCAGCCTACATCAGAGAAGTCAAGCTGCATCCACTCCAAGGGGAAAGTTAAAATAGAACTGAACCTTCTTACTTCAGTTCTGTCTTTTGTTGTGCCCTGCAGGCAGCGTTCACCTGAACGTGTATCCTCCAAAGTCAGAGTATGCCTGCCTAAAGTGAAAAATGGCACACACAGCCCAATCTTTTTATTCCCGTCATTTCTAGAAGAGCCTCTGTTGTCCTTCTATTGAACATGAACTTACTGCTCATGGGCAGCACCACTAACCATGTAGGTGCTTGACATATTTCAGAAGGGAAGCTGAAGAGCGAGTTGCAAAAGTTGTCGGGTCCTTACAAGTGGCCATTCCATATTTGAAAATGGAGGCAATCCATCCCTGCAGAAATAACAATACTGCTTTAAGGTGCTGTCTTCCTCTACCTGCCAGGATCCACCTTCCCCTCTAACAAAGTCAGATGTATGGACAGTGGGACCTGCATGCCCATTTCAACACCAAGTCAGTGGTTCTAGCCTGGATACATTTCTGGACTGCACTGGGCTGGTGGTTTTGCTGGTGAAGGAAGTTCTGCTGAGGGGTGTTTCCTTGTACAAGTGAAGGAAACAGCTTGGGGCAATGACACCATAACCCAGTACAGCTGTTTCTGCAGTGATCATTTGTTCACATTGTAGGATGCATTCAAATAGCAGCTTGGAGCATTTCTGTTGCTGCTTATCCTCTGACTGGGCTGTTGTTAATGCAACACTCACTCAATGAAGTGTTTGGGATGAAATCCAAAAAAGCACTTAGGTGCCTAAATCCAAGACAGTGATTCACAGCTGCCTAAGGACTTAGGTTCCCCCTTTTGTGCGCTCCTTCCCTGAATCTCTTTAAAAACCTGGATTTCTGCAGTAGGTTGACTCTAGGTTCTGTTGTCTTGACTGGGCTTGGCCACCAGAGCCTGCCTGGTGTGCCTGTGCTGTCCAGCCCTGCAGATGAGGTGGCTGTGCTTGGGATACTCAGATGCTCTGTGCATGTGCCTGAGCTCTGAATTCAGCAACCACAGCTGCTCTTGGTCAAACTGTGGCCAGTGCTGGTCTTTCCAGCTGGTATAGCCACCATGGGGTTCTTTGCAGCCAGAGGGTCATGAAGAGAACAGCACAAATGTGATTTTACGCTGACGAGGGAGGAGGCAGCCACTAGCCTGGCTTGAGAATGTTTCTCCCATGTAACACTCTCCTCTTCCCACTCTCTAACAGGGCTCCACAGAAGAGGTGATGAAGATACCCTACACAGAAAACAGATGATCTCTCCTCCACTGTTCTTGCTACTGGTGGCCTGATAGGGAATAGTGGAGTCAGGTCTGGCATCTACTGCTTGTGTGGAAACTGGATGGGTCATGGGATGCCAGGCTCAAATCTACTCATACTGCCATCAATATAAATCTACACAAGAATAGCTTAAAGGTATTCCCAACAAGCTATAAAATTCCTCCAATAACCAACTCCTCTGTTACATTGCAGAATATCTGTCCATGTGCCTCTTTTCTCAAGATGGAGCTCAAAATAGTTACAGAAATCTGGTTATCAAATTGCAGTGGCTTACAGGAAGTGAGGAAGAGCATAGTTGCTCTTCTAGTACAGCTTATTCACCTTGCTTCTGAAAAAGCTGCTTACTCCCAAGAAAGCTCTGAGTAGATGACAAACTGAGGCACACAGTTCCCAGTGCTGGGAACTGGTTATTTTGGATGGCAGCATCCCTTGACATCTGTCAGACATCTCTGACACATATCTCGACCACATTCACATGTCTTGCCATGAGACCATTAAGCTTTGCCAGGTTTCTCCTCTTGTCTGATAGAGCAGTTAGGGCTCTGTGTGACCAACACTTGCACTTTTCAAATACATATCTCAGGTAGGGCTCTACATGCACGAGCTGTTTTCCTCATTAAGCCCTTCAGTTACTGCTCTTTACCTAAATCCAAGCTGGGCTGTAAAAGGCTTAATCGATGTAACACATTCACTCCTGAGGATGCCAGGGAGCCACTATACCTATCTAACAGATGAGCTGATCTGCTAGCCAGTAAATTTGGGATGACAAGCAAAGTTTATCATGTTAAACCAGATGCCATCAGCACTCTTCAGTTCTGCAAAAATGCTCTAGTTCTTCAAAAAGCTATTACTGAGATGTGTAAGGAAAACATGAGACCTGAGGCACTTCCTGCTCCAGCCTTCTGCAGTTGGCAGCTCTTTCCACAATCAGGAGAAGAGCCCGATGTGGAAGCATGTTTCTGAAATCATTTCAAGGACGAGATTTTGGTGTCTTCTCTGCCTACATGTGTCCTCAGCAGGAAAACTGCAGAGCAGCAGAAGAGGGAAGATGAGAGCTACTGTGGGACAGAAAACAAATCTCCTGTAGATCTGTCCATGCATGTGTGTCTGGCTGGGCCCCATCCTCCAGCCATGCTGTGATCCATATTTCAAAGGGACCATGATTCCTTCTCAAATTACTGCTGCTGGCAGAACAGCAGAGCTGGCAAGTGAGCTTTCAGGAATGTCTTTATCCTTCACGATCCATATGAAATAGGTCCAAGTAGTAATATTTTTGGAGAGCCAGATAAACAGATTTTGCAAAGGTTGGGAGCAGTAAAGCACACTATTAATAAAACAGTCACAGTGCTCTTGGTTTTGGTCTTGTTGTGATAATTATAAGCAGAAGTTTTCTTTTGTCTGGTCAAAGTTTCTGCTGCTTCAAATTTAGAGCTGTCAGACACAGCTGAGCAAGAGGGCTTCATTCAATGGACAGCAGTATTTGATTCAGCGAGTGCCATCATTCTGCTTTGGTAAGGTCAGTGGAAGAATAAAGAGGAGCTTGTCTGAGGACCCAGTCCCCCATCCACTGTTAACAGTACTGTACCTCAGAGTAGCCTGCCAATGTGTCTTGGCTTAGAAAAGAAAAGGATTTTTATATATCTCTCTCTATATAAGCATATATATATATAAGCACTGTATACAATGGGAAAAGCTAGAACTACTTTATTGTCATATTTATTTTTTTACTGCTGACGTATTTCAATGCGGTACCTTCAACAGGGAGAAAAAAAGGACATACTCTCTAAATACTGGCAATTAGATACAAAGAAGAAGCTACTCATAATTGTCTTTTTTTATGCTCACCCAAATGTGAAAAAAAAAGTGCCTTGTGTTGGTATGAACCTGCCTAGGAGCAGGGATTTTGTTCTGATAGTCATTAATTTTCTCTTTACATTTTCAACTGGTAAGTCTCAACAGCTACCATTAAGAATCAAAGTGTTGATGCTCCAGAGGCCAAAGCACCCACCATTTCACCTCATTTGTAATTTAACAGGTTTATCATTTACACTGTGATGTCTCTTTTAAAGGAAATCCCAGTGGAATTAACCAATACTACATTTCAGGTGCAGGAGGAGAATGTGCAGTGGAGCATATTTATGCTACAGGCAGACTTGTGTGCCTGGGTATGCTGCAGTGGATATTGCTGAAAAGGACAGCTTTTCTGCAAAGTTCTGTTATATCCCCTCAGCAGGAAACAATTATCTGTAATACCAATTTCCCGCAGAATTTTGCAAATCCTTCCCTACAGGGATTTCACCTTTCTTTGTTTCCCCTGCACAGCACAGAAAGTCTGACTGCAGTGATACAAAATCAGATCTGACTCATTTTTATTTTCAGCCTCTGGCAGCTGAAGGGAATAATCTCATTTTTGACTAGAAGGAGATGAGCAAACAGGGTAAGGGCTGGTGATCTGAATCCCAAGAGGACCTCCAGCAGTGCCTTCCCACTGCGTCCATTTCGTGATGAGGTGCCCAAAAGGAGGGGTGGAGGGTGCAGTGGGACAGTCCCTGCTCTAGGGGCACTCCTGCCTTGGAAGGAGAAGCGGTCCAAATTCAGGTATGCCAGGGCCCCAAAACATCTGTGGGAAGGGGCACTGTCATAACCAGTGCCTGCCTGGAGACGCCCCTTGCAACACCTGCTGTCACCCCATATGTCATCTGAAGATCATGAAATCCCCATATGGCAGACCCCCTGGCTGCCTTGAGCCACTTCTCTTTTTCTTTCAGCTGCAGCGTTGTGAGGAGGATTACAGCCATGGTAACCAGGAGTTACATTTTCAGCCGTTTTTTGCATTTTTTGTTTCTGTCCCTGTCCCCTCTTCCAAAGGAAGATATCTCCCTGCACAGCTTCCTGACGGTGTGGGCACAGCCCTGCCTGTGCAAGCAGTCCTAGAACCAACCCACGGCACATGGTGGGGGTCTGCCTTTTTATCCCACCCTCGAAAGAAACTCTGAGCTCAGCGTGGGGGTGCTTAGACTCCATATTGGGCAGGACATGCCCAGGAAAAGGGCATGTGTGGGGTTCACTGCTGGGCATACAGAGCAGGGATGGCCTCCTCAAGCAGTTCAGCATATTCAGAGCTACTGTATAAGAAGGGTTCCTCTCATAATCCACTTTGTTCCACCTCTACAGACATTTTTAAAGGGCCCTGGCTACGTAGTTAGGGATGCAGGTACGGTGAGCCTGGGATGGTCCATTTTCCTGTCCCCACAGTTGGGAGCCCAGCAGCAGTGGGGCCTGGCCCACTGACTGACAGGGACCAGTAACAAGCTGGAATATTCAGCTGCATTTCCCACCAAGAGGAGGCTTGTGAGGTTGTGCTGGCAGTCCATCTGCACAAGGCAGTGTGTGGCTCTGCTGTATCTGGAGGTGTTCCCAGGCCACGAAGTCCCCATGGGTTTGGGACACGCGAGGAGCTGGCTGTGTCCCAGCCCCAGCTGCCCTTTGCCCAGGCGAGTGCTGGCTGCTGGCAGGGCAGGGGGTGCCCAAGGCAGCGGCTGAGGCAGCACCAAGGGCCAGACCCTGCAGGAAACCAATCTGACAGGCTCCCACAAGCCCCTCCATCACTGTTTGTCCCTCTTCATCCCCAGCTGTTTATTAACTCAGCTCAGCTGAGCTGACATTCAGGTAAGCCAAATCTGATTTTCCGGCTGAGGGAGCCCTCAGATCTTTACCGTTTCCAAACAGATTTCATCAAGGAAAGCAGCATGCCCAGCTGCCAGCTAGAGGAAGCTCAGACCTTTGCAAAGCTCTGGCTGAGAAACAAGGAGGAGAAGGAGCTCGGGAGCAGCCCTGGACACAGCACATGGCTGAGGGTCTGACCTGGGATGTCCCATCAGGGCCCGTGGGTGGCCCAGGGTGCAGCTCCTCCCCTGCATGGCAGGCACCAGGGGATGTTCACCCCTCTCCAAAATGCAGAGTGCATCAGAGCGGTGTTGGTGTTGAGGTCCTGGGGCCACTCTGGTGAACTGGTTCAGTAAGGCAAGAAAGGCAGGAGTGGCCCAGCCTTCAGGGGTACAAGAGAGATGGACAGACAAGGTGAAGAAACCCCTAAAATATAAAGAACACCCTTTGATACTTTTTGTATTTTTATGTACCTGGTACTAGAGATGGACAAATCAAATTCAAATTTCTTAAGGTACTTTTTTTTTCAAAAACTGTAGACCTAAATTACAGCTGTCTTTCTAAAATGCACTGCAAAACACTTGTTCAAAAGCAACATTTGTGTGCAAGAGATGACTTAAAAAAAAAGTCTAGTTTCTAGTTAAATTCTAATTTTGGGAAGAACATTTTTAAGTCACAAAATCTGAGTAGCTCTGCTCTCAACTGCAGATGCTTTCAGACCTGCCCAAAGCATGTGCATGTGCATATGGAGATGGGATTTGCCATTCTTTAGGATATCTTTGTCATTGGCCTTGAAGCTGCAGGAGATTTGCCTTGTGAAGAGAGTGAAGTGAGTACAGAGTGGACTGCCATTGTCTAAGAAGTGTGAGCCCTACCGTGGAGACACACAAACCCACAGCACAGAAATTTAAAGCTAAATTAAGTGGAGCAAATTCTGTAGGGCTGTTAATATAATCTGATATTCAGCCCTGATCATCCATTTGTATTCATGGTCATTTTACTTGCCAGACCTCTCTAACAATCTTTAATTAAAAAAAATTCCTTTCCCTCTTGAGATCTCAGATGAATGGAGTAAAAATGTCATTTGTGTGATAATCAAGGTCTCCTTCAAGCAAAGGGTAGGATCTGGATAAATTAGCTACAACTTGGCAAGAGTGGGAATACCAATCAAAAGTTTGTCCTCTTAATTCCAGAGTCCAGGTTATCACAGTGTTAATTTTGTAGAAGCCGGGAGAGCAACGGCCAAGTGAATTTGCCCCACCTTGCTCTTCTTGCCCTCACTCTGCTGAAGTCTGTTGAAGGGGTTGGTGGCACCAGATCTCAGCATCTTTGTAAAGCATTTCTATTTTTCAGTCTCAGGGCTTGGTTGTTTTTTGAATTTGAACATTTTGCATTCAGTTGTAGCATAGTTGTCCCATGACGTGCCGCAACATTTACAAAAATCAACAACAATGCAAGTCCTTTGTTGGCTCGCAGCCCTCCTGGTTATTTCCGAGTGCCATGGGAGAAGCAGGGACCACAGCCTTCCTCTGCCACACATCCTTGAGGAGGATGTAGTTACTGAATTGGGTTTTCTGCTGGGCGTGCTCTGACTGACAGCCAGAGCCAACCCAACCTATGACAACTTCATAATAGTGGAAGCTTATCTGCCAGCAGTGCCAATAAAAATAAATCACCTACTTGCCTTATGCTCTGTGTAGATGAAAACAGAGTCATCAATGGTCTTGTGTACTTCTACACTAACTCAACGCCCACAGCATTCTTTTTTTAAAATCAAATTGCAGGGTTTTGAGAAGGCTACTATGTATTGGAGTACGGAGAGCCGAGGTTCAGTGTGTATGAATTATGAGGTTACAATACATTTATTGTTTGTTTAAATACTGTTTTTTTCAAATTAGGTTTGCATGTATGAGTGTAATGTTCTCATTGACTACAGCAATGCACAATAGACCACCCACAGTTTGGGAGGGTGCCACGAGTTTGTCCCTCTGTGGGCAGACACCACTTAGTTTTTCATTCCCATTCTGTCAATGTATCTTCAGCCTGGCCTTACTTGTTCCTTCTAGATGAGCTGGAAGCATATGTGGATCACATAATTTTCTGTAGTGACCTCATATACAGTTAAAAGATGATTTTAAATTGAAAGTCCTCAAAGCCTTTAGAGTTGAGACCTGTACCACTGATCCAAAATTCAGCATTTCCCACTCATTCAGTGTGGGAGTAAATCAAAATTTATTCCTCTGAAGTCAGAGATTTACATAACTTTCAAGCAGGGATGAGTGAATATACCTCATCTGTCAAGGGGGAGCCACATAGCAGGTTAATTTTTTTATTATATACTGGGATCTCAGCTGCTTTGGTACAGTTTTGTCATCATCCCTATAACCAGTCCTCCTACATTCATAAAAAAGTATGTGAGCGGGCAGCCAAATACAATGCAGTGTGTGGAGGAATCGCTTGCTCTCATGTTGCATTGAGATAAAATTACATAACTCAAAGCCACCAAGGGCACAACCCCTGGTTGTATTTCCATCTGCAACTTATGTCCTTGCCCCTTCCGGCAGCACTTGTAGGGGAGATGCTTGGACAGGTTGTTATTTATGTCAGCACAAACTGGTGGTACCAGGCACGTCTCTGTGGTGGTGGAGGCAAGTATTAGCTCCAGCATCATTGTGAAGCATATGTATGTGATGAGATAATAGACATCTGGCAGTGAGTGGCTACTGGAGCTCTGTAAATCCCTTGGCTTGTAGTTTTGTGCAGAAAAGCTGCCTCCAGCACAGTATATGACTGTATGGGCTGGAGTAATAAAGATTGTGTTGGTCCTTACAAAGCATTGAGCTGTGTAATGCTGCTTTTGGATCCCCGGCTTAGCCCTTGTGCCCAGCTGCCCCCAAGGACACTGTTGGCTGAATAGGGAGACAGGGAACCCTCAGGTGTCTCAGGACTTGCTTGTAAATCACTAGGGTTTGCTTTGCTGCTTCACATTCCAGGATTTTAGCTGGGCCAAGCAGCTCAGCATCTGCCCTTGGGCTGTGTGTATCCCACCTGAGACCCTGCACATAACGTATGCTGCCTGCAGGACACGTCTCCTCCCCCAGGAGAGCCCACAGCCACAGCCCAGACACCCCCACCACAGACCCATCACACATGGCTGGCAGCACCTCTCTGTGCAGGACGTGCACCATGTTTTGGGCCTGAGCAGATGTGAATGCCACATTTCCTGCTTCCAGGACAGGAGAGATGAGTGCTCAGGTCGCTGCTCCAGGTGCAGGCTGCCCATTGTGTCCAACTGCTGTTTAGGACAAGCACCCCGAACCCCTGTGTTATTAACTCAAGGTTAGCACACTGTTATTCTTACTGTGAAACATGAGATTACGAACACCATTAGTATCCACCACCACTGAGAACCCTGAGAGAGGCAAACCCACTGTAGAACATACAGCACATGCAATTCTGTGATGGGTCATTGCCAGAACAAAATCCCTTGGGATGGGTGCCGGACTAAATTCAACCCTGTCTTGCACTGCCCTACAGCTAAACTGACTTCAGTTTGCATCCCCATGGCTTTATGTAGTAAATTGGTGGGATATTTGATCTCCAGTACCAAGAATCAGAATGAAGTGTCTGATTCCAGTGCATGATATTCTGCAAATATCTATTTGAGTAGCCAGGTCTGAGTAAAAGAAAATAAATCAAACAGAGGGATATGGAAAAATCTTTTTATGCCTATAAAAGGATCACTTCAAAACCACAGGATTTTGTATAGGAACCTTTTTCCTTAAATAGTAGAAACAGTCACTGGGTGCATTCCATCAGTGTAAAAAATGGGGGTTAGATGAGAGCTGCTGTGTGCAGCAGCAGTTTCCTCTCCTTCCATCTCTTCCTTTCCTCCCCCCACCACATGTGTACCTTGTCTTAGCCCCAGAAACTGTGCTTGTAAAAAACATGAAAACAGTATAATTACTATAAATATATATTTATACACATAGATATAATCAAACCCATACACATATATAAATATGTACATGCTGTGTAGTTAAAGAGGAGCTGCATGGTGGGATTTTCTGCATTCTTCAGGAAACACCTTTCCCACAAAGATGAACAAAACTTGGCTGTGAATTTTGCTGGGTATCTAAAACACCAGGTCAGGGTCCTCTGGCAGGCTCACACCTGCAGCCTCCTCCTGCCACCACCAACCAGAGCCAGGACAATAAAACCCAGAGCTCTTTGGCAATGGGCCAAATCCAGCCCGGCAAAACCCCGCTGACATCATGGGGATTAGAAGGGTGGCTAATCAGGACAGCAGGATTTGTGTCATTTTTTCACTTAGGATGCAATGCTGAGTCCCCCAGTGGTCAGTGGGGGTGGTCTGGGGCTGTGAAGGCACCTGGTCTCCCCGGGGGTGAGCAGCTATGGGGGTGGCACTGGGTTTTGGGGTATCCTGTGTGTGCTGCCATGGGAGGGAGCAGGAATGTGAGAATGGCTCTTGGAACCACTTGCCACTTGGAACAAGGGTCCTTTCCCCACCCTTTCCAGCTTGGGAGTCCCAGGCCAGCAGAGGACAGGAGAGGAGAGATTTCTGTGACTCTGGGGTTCATTGGCCCCTTTGAGCAGGTTTGTCTCAGGGCGGGTTGGGGAAAGGAGTCAAAACATTTCTATCTCCAAACTGGAGACAGGCTCAGTCAAGACTGAAACCTTTTTGGAGGGATTTTTGAAAAAACAGGGTGGTGTCTTCAGTACCTTATAAGAGTCTTGTGTTCAAATTAATGTAATGAAAATTTCATGCAAAGGGTCCCCAGGGGCTCAGGCTGGCTCCAGTCCATCTTTCCATCCCATGCCTAGGTGAATCCTTACAGATGTCTGGATAATCTGTTCTGAAAAACCTTTAATAACAGAACCTCCACAGTCTCCTGAGACAAAGTATTTCAGTATTTTACTACACTCGCTGTTAGGAACATTCCTAAAATCTGTATTAAATCTTTCTTAACTCCCTCCCAGCCAGAGGCAGTACACACCCTCACTGAAATTTTAGCATGTGGCTGATATCTACAGCAGGGACAGAGAGAAGTTTATTCATTTTCTTTCTGCTCAACCCCTTATGTGCTTGAAAGCAATTTTTTTTCTCTCTTTAGATTTCTGTTCTTCAATCAAACCCAGTTTCTTTAGCTACCTTCCTGCACATACTTGTATACACCTTTCTTGAGGAATACCCCTCCTTCCATAAGAAAAATCTTTAGGTGAAGTCTCGCACTATCAAGGGGAGCTGAACTGAAGGAAGGTGGTGTCTTACACGCTGTATTTCTGTCTATGTAGTTCATGGTGATGTTTGGGGTTTTGTTTGCTACAGTATGACATTATGGGTACTCAGGCAGCCCATGACCCACCACAACCTGCAGGTCCTTGGGGCTGAGCAGCAGCCCACGTAGTCAGTGCCAGCCTGGCTCAGGGATACTGGGGAAAGCTGCCCAGTCATCCCTCCCAAACTGCATCTTTGGGGCTTTTAATCCCTATCTCCAATTTGTCATTCCTGCAACCTACAGTCAGCACAACACCTGCCATGGCTGGAATGAGCACATTGCTAATATTCACATTGCCTAAGCTGTCACTGAAAATGTTGGTTAGTTCTGCTGTTAGTTCTGGTACGAAGGGAGACCCCCACAGTCCCATTCTAGGCACTCCTTTTGTCAGAAGGGAAGTACTGACACCTTTCACACACAACTTTAGTGGCTTCACTCTTCCCACAGCAGTTTAACTCAAAAATCTCATTTCTGCTCATTTCTTCTGCTTGCCTGTGAAAGGGCTGACACTGTCATGGTTGCTAGAAACCAGGAGGGAAGTGTGCTGAGGTGAGAGTGCACACACTTACTCCCGCTCCGTGTACTGATCTAGAAAACACCTCCTGAACATTTTTTAATGTGACCTGGCAGCAGACCAGGGTAAATGGCATGTTCTTTTTCCAGTGCTTTGGCCCAAAGTGTGTTTCAGAGGCTTAAAAGAATAGTCAGTCAATTAAATGTGATAAACGAGGCCATTTGTCACCAGCATTTTCGCTTTTCTTTAAAGCATAAAACGAGATAATGAGCAGGGCTTGAAGAAATCCTTTGTGGTGTTGGAAGCCAAGGTCACATGATATACAGAACGGATTTTCTGCCTCTCCCTCTCCCATCATGAGAATGCGATCTGACAATACTCCCCCTCATGACACAGAAATCACAGACAATGTTAAGAAAGAGGGGAAAAAAATCACTAATGGTTGAAAAAACAGTGACAGGTTGCAATGAAGATAGGGAAAGAAATGCACTTGGTTAAGGGCAAATCCACTCCCACTGCAAACTTCCCCTGTTGTAGGTGCTGGTCAATAGGAACACTCACACAGAGACACCTTCATCTTACAACAAAGTCTTGAGCAGCAGGGTATGTACCAACACATCACCTACTCAGAAGCAGCAGAGTATGTACCCAGGGCTGGCAGAGTTTGATGGAAAAGAGGGATCACCCGTTGCCCCAGCACAGGGGAAGGGACACAGCTGTGATGGGCTGTGGGAGCTGTGGGGGCCTGCACAGTGGGAGTCTCAGGGCTTTGGGGCTCCAGGTGGTGGGAGAGTATTCCTTCTGTAATGTCCACAGGTTCATCCAGCACACTGGGTCACCCCATTCAGTGACAGCCACGTAAGCCATGCCACGCAGGTATGCATGGCAAACAGCCCATAAGAGTAGTGGCTCTTACGTGCAGGTTAGTACTCATGGCTGGAGGCTAGAGCTGGGTATGGATCCAGAGCTGGAGTGTCTCCAGCTCTCTTTTGAAAAATAACACCTTTCTTTCTGGCAGGTTACCAGAATGTGTTTCCTTCTGCGTGCTGTTCTTTTCTATCATGTGTGTCTAGGAATTAGGAAACATTTACTCCAATGTGTGAAACCTCTCTGCACCTGTGGGACATGAACATATTGACTGTATTGACAGCATTTCACACTGCCCTGTTTGCCACCAGGTCAGTGTTACCTCTGTACCCTTTTCCCATCTCCCCTCTGCATGCACCCACTTGTGTTAGAAATCACTCTTTTTTTTTTTTAACTTGTTTTCTCTACCAATCATCTCTATATTCAGTTTATACTGAATATATTGAGGCAGAAGGGCCAGTAAGTATGGTTGTGCACAAACAGGAATGGATATTTAGGAGCTGAGAACCACTGACAGTTGGTCTCTACAACCTATGTTTTATGTCTGCACTGTGCTGTCTTGGCAGCATTTGGTTTAGTCCTGGGATGAAATCCCTGCCTTTTTGCAAACATGGACAGCCTCACACATGCCTCTGACATTAAATAAGGGATGCGCACAGTGCAAGGAAACATTTATTTTAAGAAAACTGCCCAGATGCACCAGCAATGGGAGGTGTTGAAGTATCTCAACAGACTAAGAATCAAAATCTTATGAAAGAAAACGCAGGCCAGGAGGGGCCAGTCAGGTACCAAACAAGCAAATGGCAAACATGCAGTTGAGCCACTGATTCAGCACCAGGATAGCTTCAAGACCACGTATTTTCATCTGACAATGGACTTTGTGCCTGGCCCTTGGCAGAGGGTTGTGTGGAGGAGTGCCCTCCTCAGCACCCCAGTGACCCAACAGCAGCAGCCTATAGCCACCTTCACCCAGGTGAAGGTTTCCAGCATTGTAGTGGCTGCCACAGTTGGGCTCAATGATCTTTGGGTGTCCCTTCCAACTCAGGATATTCTATGATTCTATGATTCACATTAGCCTGAGGAGATTTTTCAGATGAGGTTTCAAGCAACATGACTGGATCCTATGCTGTATTAAACTGCTGGTAAGAGCAGTTTGTCTGTCCCTACCCCCACTGGAAGCAGGCTCAGCCCCAGCTCATGAGTTGCCCTGGCTGTAGCTTGCTGAAAGGGTGGGATAATCCTGCTGAAGCCCTTGGTGGGCTGCCCGTTTCCTCTCCTTCCGACTCGCTTGCTTCCAAAACAAATTCCTGTTGCAAAAACTCAGGTCCTTTCAACTCCACATTCCTGCATGTAACACAACCCCTTTGAAAAGGAGGTGAACTGGTACAACTCAGTGAACTTGAAAGGAAAAAGATCCCAAATAATTATTGGAAATGATTGGAAACAAATATCTCATAAAACAACATGTTTCTGATTGTTTCCGAAACAGAGAGCCAGGGTCTGTTTTCATAAGCATGGAGACTTACCACAGGCAGGCAATGGAAGTGTGGGAGTCAATGCCAACACCATTCCCCTTCTCATGGCCAAAGCTCCTGGGACTGCCTGCAAGAAGAGGTGCTTGTGTGAAGGTGCTGCCACCATCCCTTCCACCAACAGCAGGAGAAACCCACCCCTGCAGTCTCTAGCTAAGGCCCAAGGAATGAACGCTCAAACCCTTCTGCAGCAGAGACTTTCTGGCATCCACTTCATTTGTTTGGGTTTAAAGAGGAGGACATGGAGGAGGGGGAGGGTCTGACTCCCACAAGTTCAAATTTACAGCTTCAGGAAGATAGTTTCTTTGCAAACTCTTTCCACAGTTTACTTCTTCCTGTTATCTCTACAGAAAGTTGAGCATCTTTAAAACTTCATAAGCTTCCCTTAGGGAATGTGTTTTCAGATCCCTTCTCAGCCCCATTTGGAGCAGGGACATCAAAGGCAAAGCAAATATGGCCCCCTGTTCACTTGGATCCACTTGGAGCTGGTCTGGGCAGTTCCAGCTTGCCATGATGTTCACAGTCTTTCGAAATATTTACTTATCTGACTGACAAGAGAGTTATTTAATAACTTATGATGTCTGCAGTTTTGTGTAAACAATTTACAGTGCCGTGATTGATGCTGGATGCTGTTTGGAGAGAGGCAAGAAGGATTGTATATACTGGGCTTCAGTTTGGAGAGTTCAGGCCCAGGACTGGGCAGTATTCTACCTAATAAATAACAGTGGTTAAACATTGGACTCACACTGCTTCAGTGCTCACAAAGCCACACAAACAGGGCTGAATTAAACCAATGCTGCTTTGAGCAGACCTTGGCCATGCAAACATCTGAGACCTTTGCAGTTGTGCCTGGTACGGAGGTCACAGTGTCTGGTTCTACTTTTGCCCCATGCCTAGGTTGTCCACAACCCTCCAGCACCCTCTGGGCAGAAGGAAACAGCTGGTTTTGTAGGTAGGGCAGCCAGAACAGATGCAGAGCATCACACTTCAAGCTGCTTCTCCAAATCTAGGAGGGTGAAAGTTGGGAAGTGAGTATCACCATGTTCAGGAGGCAGCTCCAGTCCTTGCAAGAGTACAGTGAAATAAGTGGGCTTGCTGCTTTTGGCACAGCTTCAGGTCATGCTACATGGCTGGTTTCCTCCGTCTTGCATTTTTCAGGGCCTTACCTCAGGTTCCCAGGGGCTTCCAGCTTCCTGCTGCAGTGCTTTGGGTCACAATGCCAAAGTCCCTTTTCTGGGTGAATACCTTTCATTACAGGTGTGTATGATCATGAGAAAACTGGTGAAAGTGGAGCAATGCAGGAGTGTGATTGCTGTGAGTTAGGGGCGTGTGCAGCCCAGCTGGTGAGACGTGGCTACAGGCCAGCACAAGCCCTCATGAGACACCAAAGCAGAAAAGAGAGGGCATGGGCCAATGTCAAACTGAGAGGAAGTCAGAGGCTTTCATTCAGTTCAAACTGGAAACAAGTCGTTTCAGTTCTGAACCACGGAAATGTTTCGTTTCTGGCATTAAGCAACCTGGACGTGTCTGAAACAACAGTTTCAGGACCACGCAGTTCCCTAAAATTTTCTGTAATTGTGGATAAAGTTATGACTCTCAGAAGATCCCCTGAAGTGGAACTGCCAGGCCCAGTGGCTATGCAAGAGCTATCACTGAAAGGCAAAAGTTTGGAAGGAGAGGAAGAAAAACCCCTTTCTAGCTACCAAGCAGATGTTCAGATTGACTGGTACAGGCAAAAAATTTTAAAAACCCCTTTATTCTGGAAATCCTATTTCAGACACATTCACTGTCAAAGGTTGACTCCAGGTGCTCTGAGTAAGTAATAGCAGGAAATTAAAAGGAGGGAAGTAACCCTAAAACTGACACAAGATGTCTGGGTGGATGAGAGCTGGATAAAGGCTCTATGTACCCATGCAGAGAAAACTGTGCTTCCTCTGAACAGAGAAAAGTAATGAAGTATTGATTTAAAATTATTGAACTGTGATACTTCATCCATGTTGCTGACCATGGCCTTGTCTAATGGAGAGAAAAGTACAAGGAGGTCGTTCCCATTCAGCCTGGAAAAAGGAAAAGGATGTCTGAGGCACGTTCCATATATTGCATTCACCGTGGGAGGAAAGTAATGCTCAGTGCCCTCCTGATGTACAAAACTGTTTCTGCAATCATCTTTAGCTGAGAAAAGACTGATTGATCTCCCAGCTTCACCACTAGTGTTCGCTCTAAAAAGGCCGTACATTTTCATTTACTCTGTTGAAATCTGCACTCAGAAAAAGAAGGATCTCAAGCAAAATGCAGCCTGCCTCTTCCTCCCAAGGGACCATCTGAAGACACACTGCACTTAGCAAAACAAGTGAAGGTTTTGGGGGGACCTAAGGGACAGCAAGCCGATGGCACCACTCTTGGTCTCCTTGGAGATATGTCTTGATGTATTTAATGACAAAGAACTGTGGCAAGAATAAAAATGATTCAGAGAAGCTTTAGTATTTCTCCCCAGTTCAGCTCTATGATTAAACCCACACAGAGCCTTGAATTAGGACATGAGCCTCAATTATAGCTAAGGAGCAGCATAATGAATTATCTTCTTTGCACTTACTTTAGCTGGTGAGTAATTCAATTTCCACCCAAATCCATGTTGACTATGAAGATTTAGCCAATAACTGATTCATCAGGATGCTGGAGGAATGTGGAATTAGAAATGCAGAAGGAGGGCTGTAGCTCTCCTCCACTAATATATTGCTGATCTAGTGCAAACTTTTTAACAGATAACATTAATACTACCAACACTTCTGTGTAAGTCCACCTTTAACTAAAATTAAATACAAAAAAATGGCCTGCTAAATGAAGGGTTTAAATCCCCTCTTTTATATACAATATAAAAATATTTTTATTTGGGGTGGTGAATCCTTCTTAGATTTTCAGACTCCAGCCAAATAGTACAGAGTATGTTGTGTGTTTTATGTATTTTTAGGGTCTTTTGCTCAGAAAATTCCCAGAACTCCAGGTTATGAAGTTATAATATAAATACTATTTAAAAATATCAGCAGCCTTATCTTCCTTCTGCTCCCCAGCAGTTGTGAGCTGCAGAGGATTGGCATTACTGTATTTCCAGCCTCAGCTGTGGTGTGTGGGCACCAGTAGGAAGAGACAGCTCTCAGAGCAGTTTTCCTCCATCTAGGGAAGGAGCCTATTCCTGGAAGTCACAGGATTTTTGAGGTCCTGGGGCAAAAACAATATGACTTCTGAAACTCTGCCCTGAGACTCTGGAACAATTTGAGGGCTGGGTCCATAAGTCCTGTGGAGCATGAGCTGGCTTTCAGAGCTGCAGGATCTTCAGCCCTGGCAGAAGGAGGTGCTGGCCCACAGCACTGCGCTCAGGCAGAAAACCAGCTGAATTAAATTTTAAAAATAATGTTTGGAGTCGATTTTGTACAGTGATTTATAAAGAGCTCAAGGGGTGTTATGGCTTAAATAAATACTTAAGGGAGACCCCTCTCAATTTAAACACAGTGAAGTGTAGCATCTGAAAAGCAGCAGCATTTGATTACATATATGCAAGAAGCTAAAACAACCCATTATGAGCAAAGGCATTGGAGGTGGATAATATAATTTTATTTGATTCTGTTTTCCCAAGGTAAGTTATTGACAAGGCAATTTCTGCCTCGTGCCCATGTGCAGCAGAGGTGCAAACCCTGGCAGTCCTAGCCAGTGGATGCACAGTGCAAGAAAGCCACTCTGCAAGCGCCATTGACATTTTGCCTGATGAGGTGGCTGGACATGGAAGTGTAGGGTTTAACTCCACAGGTCACTGCTGCCCAACATGCAGCAGCAGGACCGTGTGCCGGAGGAGAAGGGGAAAAGGTGGGAATGGCTGGTTGTGCACAGCCCATCCCGTGTGTTGGCCAGTCTCTGATGGACACAAATTGGTGGCAGAAGGCTGCACATGGCAATGTGGGTTTGTTTTACAGCCCTTCTTGACTTGCTGAGGGTCGGGGATGGCGAGTCGGGTGAGAGTTTATTGTGCGCAGTGGCTACAGAGCTGGAGCCACCTTCTGCAGTGGGATACAGAAGCTGTCTGCCCTCCAGGAAGACCATGGCAAGGGCATGAACATCCATCTGGGAGTAGCAGAAAAGAAAACAAGAGAAGTTCACTGCTGAGGGGCAAGACATCTAAATAAAATTGAAAACATACCAAAAGGCCGTAAGTAGTTAAAAGTTCTCAGTGAGTTTGAGGTTGTTAGGAGCCTTTGTGTGTCTCAAGTCTCATACATAGACTTGGATTATGGGATTCACAAGGGTGTTACACAAAATCGATTTTGAATTGATGCGAAAAGGACCTGGGGAATACAACACTTGTCTCACTGTGGGAAACCTGAGTTTATATCTGGGTAGGGGTTTCCCAAATTCACCAGTGCAAAAGGCTGAAATGCTCATCCTCCTCACCCTGTGCTGGCCTCCTTCTTTTGAAAAAGGTAAGGCCATTTTGCCTTATCAGAAATTAGTATTTCTTTCCTGATACGACTCTGTATTCACTCCCTTTCTGCATCTGAGTTGCAAGACAATATAGCACAAAATAAGCCACTTTTCCAAAGTGTCCCTGAAATTGGAGGATTCTGTAGAGGTCACGCAGCCCAAGTGACACGTGTTTCATGGATGCATCTGAAGACGTGGCAGATCCCCTGTATTAAGCAGGACCTGATTTATGTAGGAGAACACTGTTTGGGTTACCAAGATGGCCACTACAAGACTACTTAGACAGGCCTATGCTTCAATAGAAGACAAAATCTGTACACCCATTTGTAAGCAAATTTTTTGATGTTTCACCCTAATCCACATCACTGGACAGCAGAATAACATGAAGACAGAGTTATATTTGAAGTGCAGCTGTAGGAAAGTAACAACCTTCTCTCAAGGTCTGGGATCAATTTGATTCTCTCAATCCATGAGATCTGGAGACCTCAATCTTACTGTACAATTACATTCAGAAACCCAAGATTCCAGCATGGATCAGGACAGAAGACCTGGCCTACACAATCTGTGGAAACATGGGGGTCTGCAAAGTAGGTAAAAACTGATAATTTGGAAAAAAATGGCATTATTTCTGAGACAAAACAATTCATGATTCATGACTAATTGGAAACAAATGAGTAATAGTATTACACAAAAGCCCCATTTTGTTCATTGAGGAACCACAGAATTAATTGCATGTACTTTAGTTTCCAGCAGAGGCAAAGTCCCAAGGCACAGTGTTGTGATTGTTGAACTAGTCATGTTGTACATACTGGTTTAATTCAGACCAACACTGTAGGAAGAGCATGGAATTCTATGAGTGAAGTTTGAGTCTCAAGTAGGTCAAACAATTCATCAAGCAGTGAAGGTTTTGGGTTAGCACTCATGAGGTGACCTCACTCTTTCCCTGGGCTGTGTGCAGTGCAAGGAGCTGGCTGGACCAGCTGGGGTGGCAGATGAGAAGGCAGCAGCTCTTTTAGATCTGTGCAAGAAACCTTATGCACAGACCTGACTGCTTCATTCATGATGCTGCTCCCTGCTTGTAATCATCTCATCAAAGTTGTAACAGCAACATCCTCCTGGATTTAGTTATTTTGTGACAGCTTCCACAAGGACATCCCCAATAAGCATCTCTGGTCCTTGAAGTGTCAGTCTCTACTCCACTCATCCATACCCATTCAGCATCAAACTTCAGGGATGTCCATAGGAGCAGAAGCCCATAAGTGTCCACCACTCCTTTTCCTCTTTCTGTTTCTCCTGCAAATCCCTGATTAAAGCTCCTCATTGTGACATCCTTGATGAAGGTGAGGCTGTTAGTGTGCATCAAGCACTGCCTGCAGCACTGGCCAACACTGTCTCACAGCTTCTTAGTACTTCTTCCTCTCTCAGGAGCTGTCTGTAGGCAGCTCTGATTTTCTCACACTCTTCTCACAGCTCCTGTCCTTCTGGTCTTTGTTTCTCCAGTCTCACAGAGCTGAGTCCTGGTGTGCGCATGGGGCTCCCAGGAGCTGGTGAAGATGATGAAGCTTCACTGCCTGTCTCTGTGGAAGGAGGGGCTCCATAGTCTATAGTCATAAAAGAAGTGAACCACCTTTCCCTGCCACTCCAGCAGGACTGGGAACAAGCAGACTGCAGCTCCCTACCTTTTGATGTGGAAATCACGTCAAGTGGCACAATGAACACTGAGATTTCACCATCTGTCTCCAATGCTGCAAGTGCATTGTGTACAAAAACAGGCTATAAGAATACTGTTACAGCTGAAAAATCCACGAGGCAAGAGATGCCAGAATTAGGCCTGCTTTTTGCTATGTGTTATGGTACAGTTTTTAATTAGATGAACACACACAGTATTTTGCCAGAGGTCTCAGCTTTATCCCACAGTACTGGATGGACTTTTTTCACTGGAGATGTTATACAGAATTTTGTTTTTTCTCTTAGAGTTCAGTGTAGTCCTAGGCTTTATTTTCTTCCTGAGTTCTCCTCAAGAAAAATTACTGATTTTCCCAAAACCTGGAATTACAATGACACACCTTGCTAGTGCACCTGGGCTTTTCACAAAGTGTCCCTGAACTCTAGAACCTCTGCCAAGGGTGGTGGTTCTATAGCCATTTGAATAAAATGGAAACAGACAGGCATGTAAGCAACAGCTTGGCTGCACCAGGCACCAGTTTATCAGGGCCTTGGTCACTCATCCCAGCTGTCCCCAGGAGCTGACCAGCAGACATGGGGCTGTGCAGGAGTGCTCAGCATTAGGCACACTGGACGTGCTCGAGGCAGAGCTCCCACCAACTCCCATCCCAGCAGCGGACATCAGGAGCAGGGTCTTATTGCACATGCAGACAGTGGGGCACCCCACAGCCACTGGCTGCAGACTGGGGAGAGCCTCAGCAAGACCTGGCACAGAAGACCTGCAGGGAGAGTGGGACTGAAGCCAATTCTGAGAGGTAGCACTCACATTCTCAAAAAGGGACCAAGGATGGGGCAGCTGAGGTTTCATGCCAGGCTCTGGCATGCCCAAACTCTCCCCATGGCTCACACCTTGACCCACACCTTCCTGACCTGCTCCCAAGCCCCCTGGCTCCTCACTTGTGCCACGTACTCCCCATCCAATGCAACCCCCCGGCTTTAGCATCCGAGTACTGTTGCTTAGCCCAGCATCCCCCGGGTCCCTGTCTGCCACAAGGCTGTGACAGGAAAGAATCAAAGTGCTGTTCCCTGCCTGCCTTTCCATTGACCATCAACTCTGCCCTGAGCAGCATTACGTGAAGAGCCCATCTTCATTCTGCTCCTCGAGCTGGGATGACTCTTGGACTGCAGAGAGAGGATGGGGTCCCTGCTGTGCTGTGGGGAAGAACAAGGATCTGCAGGAACTTGGTAGCACTGACTGTTTGCACAGGAGCATTGGGGTCACTGGGAGCTGCTGGGGTGCTGGGCTGAGCTTACTCATGTGGGAAGGAATCTCAGGAGATTTGACTGCTCAGCCTTAGCACATCCCTGAGAAGTTGCTATTTTCTCCCTTCAAAGTCTATCACTAAGCCAAACTGAAGGAGATTTACAAAGTTTAAAAAAAAAAAAATCACATTCCTAACAGAAAGCTGCCAAATTTCAGATCTCAACTCCAAAGCACAGAGGGATAAGAACAATCCAAAGAAAGGATCAGCAGGTTCCCCCCTCCTGTTTCTTCCTTTCTTTTTTTTCCAGTTGGACAACAATTGCTTTTTCCCTATGCTCATTCTTGGAATGGACAAAACTGGCTGGACAGTTTTGGCTGAAATTTTCCAGAAAAGAACTTAGCCCAAGGCAGACAATCAAGTTGGAAGAACTCAGTCTAAACTATTCAAGTCTGACAAAGTTATAAGCAACAGTGAAGGCGGTCCTATAGCAGGACAGAGATGAGTAACCTTTATCACAGGAGCTGCACGCGATCCCACCTCTGACGCACTCTGAGTTATAACAGCTGATGATGCTGCTCCATTCAGGTGCATCTGATCACGATTCAGATATGTCACCAGGAAAAAAGCTTTAACTCAGTCATCCCACTGAGCCTTCCCACACCCCTTCCTACTCGAACAGCTCTTTCCATCTAACAACTGATCACACAGAAAAACACAGCTCCCTCGCCTCCAGTATTTGCGAGCTGTGTGTGTGAGCTTCGACTTCTTGGATAGAGGCAGCTGATGCTAAAATGGGATTGCTCTCTGAACTAATGTATTCGAAATTAATAAAAGAAATAAAGCAACACACTCCTCTGGCATGTTCCCATGCATATTTTCCATAAAAGTTAATTTTTCCACAAGAACAAGTTGTGAGTTTGTGGGGGTTTTGCACTGAATCTTGATACGGAGCTTAGAATTCTTGGCACTGCTTAGGACGTTAAAATGACATCAGCTCCGCTTTCTATATTGGAATTTTATAGTTCCTGCCTGACCGCATTTCTTTGTTTTGCAGATATTCTCTCTCGTCCGAGCTGCCTCTCTACCGCGGTGTGCTCGGAGAATCGGGAAAAGCCGTGTGTTTGTATTCCTTACAGCCCTGCTTGTCCCTCCCTGTGCCGGGCACCCAAGTGATAAAGCTGCATTTCTCCCCCAGGACAAAGCAGCACTGTTAGCTCAAAGGACGAGGGCACCTTTTCCAGTCGAAAAGCTTCCCCACAGAGCGGCAGCTCTGTGCTGAGAGGACCTGGCGTGCCAAGCAGGGTCCTCCTCTTTGCTGTGGCAGAGCAGGAGCGGAGGGCACGCTGCCATGGAGTGACACTGCCGTGGGACAGCGGGGACCAGGGGAGGCCAAACTGCACACAGGACAATGTGAAACCGTCCTGCCTCGCTCGGGGAAGGGAAAAAGGAGCGGAAAGCAGGGGAAGGGGAAAGCGAGCATCTCTGTGTGGGAAACAAGGCTTTCTCCAGCAGCGGAAAGGTAGCGCCTGGAGCAGCATTTGTTCGTGCTACCCCGATGGAGGGGGAGTACAAGTGCCCCCACAATGCAACCACACTGTCCCATGCCTTAGGGCAGGGAGGGGCAGCATTTTTTAAAATTAAGCAAAATTGTGAGTAACGGTGTTTCCATACTCCCCAGCAGTGCCACCCTCTGTGTTTGGACACCGTGGTGCAGGAGGACTGATGTGGTACTCGGGATCCCCGGTGAAAAACAGCACGGGGCTGGGAGAGTTAACAGACTCTGGCACTGGGAGTACAGTTCCATGGGCATTAGCACAGACATCACGCTTGTTTCCTGGATTTCAAATAAAATAAGGATTCAAGGAAAGATGATGCTTTTCTACATGCTCTGTGACTTGGAAAGCAGTGAGAGCAAATAAAGGCAGTTAATTATCTGGCACGCCGCATCCAAACATTCCTGAAAGCACGGTTCCGCCGTTACTGTGAGAGTCACGCTGGAGCAGCATTAGCATATACTCTGTAAACAGAGTCAGTGCCATCCTCCAGCCCAGCCTCAGCCTCCCAAAGGGGATTAGAGCAGCTGGACAAACCCAGGAGGGACTATACCTGATAGTTAGCAAAACGCCAGTTTTGCTTTAGTCTGGCTAGATCACCATAGTACCTGGGTTTGCTATTTCCTACATGCTCAGCTTCTCTAATGTGTGATGGAGAATCACTGCTCCCTGCTTCTCTGTGCAAGATTTATCATTTCATCATTTCACTGTCGTGTGGAGATAGCAAGAAGACCAGACTAACATTTAAGGATCGTGAAGCCATTTGCCAAACACTTCTTGCTCTATAACAGCAACATTTTTACAACTGCATTTGCAACAGCCCTTTTGCAATCATGTTTATAAGCTCATTTACAAGCACATGCGACCGTATACAGAATGCAGAAAATCTTTACCTTGCTTGCCCAGAGGAGAGAGCCTGGCTTCCTCTCATGGATCAAAAGTAGGATGAAAAACAAACCCGAGAAAGACCCTTGAACAGACTCATCTGCTGAGAGTTGTTTAAATCCCAAGCCTGCTCCTGCTCGCAGCTCTAAGTTTGTGCTCTGAATAGAGGCTGTGTTATTTTAACCACAGGATTTCTAGTCATGGGGGAGGAGAGATGGATTAGGTACGTTTGCAATCTAATGCTTCACATTTACCTCAACAGAAATGAACTACTTTTAGCCTGATGTAAATAAGTACAGCTAAGATATAGATTTCAAGAGCCCGCTAACCAATTATGCTTAAACTAACATGCTAAATAACTGTGGAAAATTCCAGAGGAATAAGATAACATACTTTTGTGTTCTTTCCTAAATAAAAGGCATGTGTGGAATTTCATGCTAGATACAATGACAAGTGAGGGGCAGCAGATGAACTCTACAAGCTAACCTATGCAAGGTGCTGTACCTCATAAAACAGTATTCCTAACACCTGTTAGCATGGATTTCAGCAGGCAGCTCAGAAATTTGCATTTTCATGGCTTGTAAAAAGTACAGATATGAGGGATTTGAATCTAATATTTCAAAAGAGCAAGTAAAGCTCTCTAAGTTAATAATGCATGATTTTAAAAGGTCACGGGGTCTGTAGTTCTGTGGGAGCACAGACATTAACCCACTGAACTAGTGCCACCTCCGACAGGGATGTAAGCTGGATATCCTCCTGCAGCTCATGGATTGTTACAGAGAGTGTTAAATGCAGGCAAAATATTGTGCCTAGGACAATTGTTTGTGGTTTTGTTTTTTAACCCAGCCCAAACTCTGCCTTCCCTTCCTGGCTTATGGTACTTTGGTGTCACATCTGATGCAGTTGCAAAGCACAATTATGGTCCAGGCTTCTATGGCCACTGCCCAAGCTTCCATGGTCACCTCACAGCTGATGGGAAAGAGATTTCCTCACTTTCTGAGATGTATGATTTGTAAATAAAACACATTCTTTGGGATGAACTGAGAAAAAGAATTCGAATGCAGAGCACTAGAGGCTAGCGGACAAATTGCAATTTGTCTTTGACAGCAGAGGCTTCAGGAACACAAGTTTAATTCCATTTTGGATAAAACCTGGCTCTATAAATAACATTATCTTACACTTACATAACGCTCTTCATCCCAAAGCGCTGCCGGGTGCTTTGCAGATGTAATCATCCCTTCTGAAAAACGCGGGCAGCCCTCCCTGCCCGGCCTGGAGGATCGGGAGGATCGGAGCCCATGCTGTGCAGGAGGAAGGCAGCAGAGCACCCAGCAGCAGCCTGGCTGCCTCCTGTCCCTCAGCAGGAGCAGGGGCATCACTGCTAGTGCCCGGCTCGTGGGGTGCTGGCCAGGAGCATGAGGACTCAGCTCGTTGGGTCACACAGGCTCAGCTGAGAGAGCTCACTCTAATGTACAGCTCTGGTGTCTGTCACAGCCAGCAGTGCTTCAGTGTCACCCACTGCAGCCTGCAGGTGCCCCAAGTGGACTGAGGCATCTCCAGAGATGCCAGCCTGCTTCCCAGAGCTTAGACTGAGCTCTCTGAGCTTCCCCTGATGCATGGCTCACCCTGGCTGAGGTTTAGCTCCAACCAACAATTAAGTACTAAGCAGCTACTCACTCCCTCCCCACAGCCTCCCCAGTGGGATGGGGAGAAGAATCAGAAAAGGGCAAAATCTGTGGGTTGGGGTAAACCCAGTCTAATAACTGAAATAAATGTTTCTTTCGAAAAATAGTAATAATAGGGAAAACGCACAATACAATTGCTCACCACTTGCTGGTGATTGACCCCTGCCAGCCAACTCTCTGCAGTTTATATACTGAGCATGACATCCTATGATATGGAACACCCCTTTGGCTAGTTCAGGTCAGCTGCCCCAGCTATGGATCCTCCCAACTTCTCGTGCATGAGAAACTGAAAAGCCCTTGACTTAGTGCAAGCACTGCTCAGCAACTACTCTAACATCAGTGTGTTATCAACATTATTCTCATACTAAATCCAAAACACGGCACTGTACCCTCAATTAGGAAGAAAATTAATTCTATCCATGCTGAAACCAGGACAGATCCCAGGCATCTGTGCCACAAGCAGAGAGGTGCACCTGAGCTAGACACAAAATGTCCCTAAACCTCCCATCAGCTTACCTCTGGATCATGAACCAACTTCTCCTTCCATGACTCGAGCAGCTCACTCCACCCAAGATGGCTTTCCTTGGCTGTAATTGTCATAACATCAATTCCACTGATATTTCCAGCTACAGGATCTACCTCACCCTTGCATGGGACCCCACAAGGAAAGCAGGCATGAGAAATGCTCACAGGGCAGGGACAGGGAGGAAGCTCCAGCTGCAAGAGCCCAGGTCTCTCAGTTTGCAGATACTGGTGTGTCAGAGACCAAACCACTGCACCAACGCGGCAATCTGCCAGAGAGGACTTCTCCTGGGGTCCCTATTGCACCTGGATGGGGGATTTTGTGTGTACAAAGGAGTTTCTGTGCTGCAGATGGGTATATTTTTCATTTTTACTTGGCTGGTTCAATAGGAAACAGCAGGAGGAAGAGGGGCCAGCAGACTTTGCTCTGCAGGTTGACCTGAAAAGAGTCCATTTTTCCAGAGAAACTAAAAACAAAAAAGTAGGAGGAGGGAAAGCAAAAATAATTTTGAATTAAGTGAAAGCTTTTGATCCTACTGCATGGTTTGGTTTTTCTAGCTTATCTCTTAGGTCAGCCTGTGCTCAATTTACAAAGAAACAGCACTTCAAAAACAAACATAGAGGAAATTTAGAGTTTCATTTCTGAAATGTCAAGGCAAGACATTTCAGCATTCCACATAACTCCTGTTTCTTCGGGGTGTGGACAAAAGTACTAACAGAGGGATGGGTTTAGAGTTCAGTGTCCTAGACAAGTCAACAAGTTAAACACAAATTCACCACCAGTCCCTTAAAGTTCGTATTATTTTGCAAAAAAAAAAATCATTCTGAAACCTTTGCCAGAGTTAGGCTCTGACACAGCATCCAGCATTTGGAAGGCAAACACCTGCCTGTTGACGAAGTTTTTTATTTTTCTCCTGTGCCTTGAGGCAGATCAGACCTGCTCCCTGCCTGATGTATCCTGCTGCAGTACAGACCACGAGCACGCTGCCTCCAAAACAAAGGCACTCCGCAGTTCCCTTTCCCTCTTCATTGTGGTTCCGAGCTGGAATGGCTGTTTCCCAAGTGTAAACAGCAACAAATCATTCCTGGCCTGTGAGAGGAGCATTCCCTTTCAGCAGCCTCGTGCAGTGCTGGATATTTCTGCACTGTAATCACACTGGCTGAGGTCTGGAAGCTGCGGTGCTCACCTGCCTCCCATTAAAGCCTGCAGAATGAAACACAGCCCGTGCTAGAACTATTTAGGGATTCAATTTTGCATTTCAGTCAGCGTTTCTATGAACTGAGCAACAAACGAAAGGAAATGCGAAGCACAATGAACTGTACAATGAAATACAATTTTGCAGCATCAAGAACTCCTACACTGGCCACTCCTGAGATAATGGGATGAAGAAGTCATAATAGACATTGTCTATGGGAAATTACATGTTAAAGGAACTTGAATAGCTGCTCATCTATTTTGCATATTTTCAAAAAGTTTCTATTTCTTTTGAATTGGGGAACTGCTTCTAGAAGCGATACTGCCAATCCACACCGTTAAAAGATCTTCCATTAGAATTCACACAAAACTTCACGTTTGATCTAGAAAACATAAGCTTTTGGGGAAAGGAGTCCATTGGGAATGGTAACAGACCACATTTTCACACTTCTGCTCTACAGTTTTGACATCTGTACTTACTTCTCTTGTAAAAGAAAGCAAATGTTTTCTTTAGTCAAAGGACTCCATGAAATGATGCCCTGAACCAGCCCCTCACAATATCAAACACAATAAGACACAAAACTCTGATAGTTGTCAAAACTAAAAGAATAAAAATCAGAGGAAAAAAGTTAATTTAAGTTCATGCATCCGAATTATTTTCTTTCTAGAGTGCAGTGCTTGCTTCTGTTCTGTTTATTTTTAAAATTACACCAGTCATGACCATCAATGAACATAAAACACCAAATGACGTGTCAAGCTAAAATTGAACAAATTTACAGCTACTTGTAGTTTAACCTAGGCAATTCCACCAAAGAGCTTCCTCTTAAATGAAATGTGTGCACCTCTGTTACAAACCCAAGGGAAAAAAGGTGGGTGCTCAGTTTGGGGGTTCCAGGCCCTGCTGGCTGGCACTGGAGGGGCTCTGGCAGCCATTTACCCCATGTGGGTATTGCTTCCCCTTTCCAAACCCAGCAGGTCTTACCCCTGCCATGAGGAAGTTGCACCCAATCCATCAAGAAGAACCTCCCAGTGTTAGTATGTGAATATTGGACAAACCCTAAAGTACATCATAAAGTACCTGTAATGGTGCAGGCTCTGCTCACCCTGCAGTGCTGGGTCACAGGGAACTGCAGGACTCTGCACAGGAGCAAAGGATTAAATGACTCCAAGACTGACCTGTCAGTGGCCATGGGCAAACCCATCAGGTGATGCCTTAGGTTTTAACTTTTATATTTTTCAAATTCTGTACTGCTTAGTGTGTAACTCTGAAGTTCCTTGTAGCCTGTAATTCCTGCTCTCTCATGCTGTTTAGACATAACAAAGCCTTTCCAGACTTTGTCTTCAAGGATAGAGAGGCTGTTCTAGGTCCAAAATGTGTAAACCAAAGACTGTAAAGGGGGGTGCAAGCTGAGGGGAATTACATCATTAATCTGGGGCTTTAAGTGGAGAATTAACCCTGATATGCAAATGAACCAAACCTATAAAAGTGTGAAGAACTTGTGACCCGTCATCCATCTTGGGGTCCATCTTGGCAGTAACCTCTGGCTCCCCAGGGTGTACCTTTGAAGGCCTTTCAAATAAATACCTACCTTTATTCCTTACCCTGCCTAGTCTCTGTTTCTGGGAGGCCTTTTAAGGCATCACAGGGACAATGGGTAACATTATTTAAGAAGGGGAAAAACTGCCTGGAATGACAGCAGAGGAGTGAGGAGTGAGAGAGTATGTGAGAAGAACAGCTCTGCAGACACCAAGGGCACTGAAGAAGGAGGGGGAGGGGATGCTGCAGGTACTGGAGCAGGTTCTCCTGCAGCCCGTGGTGCAGACCATGGTGAAGCAGCCATGCCCCTACAGCCCTTGGAGAACCCTGCCCTGGGGTCCAGCTGCAAGATGCCAGGATGAAGTCCCTGGTTTAACCGGTGCATTCAATGAGACGGAAGAAAATAATAGAAGTCCTTGTTCAGATGGAGGTGTCAGGGCACATTGTGGAGAAAATGGAGAAAACGTAGGCTGAGAGGAAAGGAAGGTAGAGTTTTCTTTCAGAGGTCCAGAAAATAGAGGCTAATGAGGAAAACAGCAGAGCTCTGTCCTAAACTTAAGAAAATTTTGGTATTCAGATGAAGGTGTAACAGTTCTTGTTAGGTAATAACAGTGGTTTTCTTGTTTCTCTCACACCCCTGATTGCTGGACCTCTGGCAGGCCCCAGTACCATGGACTGCAAAATGAGACATGTTAGTGGAAGGTGCCATCACACAACCAAAGTCTGGTGGTGGTTTTGGTTTTTCACTCTATGCCATGAAAGCAAATTGCAAAACAGGCACCTGGCAGGAAGCGGGTCTGGCCTGCTGGCTGCTCCTCTGGGAAAAGGAGTAATTGCTGCTAACGAAAGCAAGGGCAGATCTGACAGGAACTGGAGTCCTGTCCCATGGCTTCAGTGGCTCCTTGGCTATTTTCATGTGACAGCTCTTGACGATTTCAGCAAGGCAGGATGTGGTCATGTGGCAGGGAGGGGGAAAATTCTCTTTTTAGTGTACCCAGAACTGCAGCAGCCTGCATCCCTTAGAAATCCTCTGTTTGTGTGCCCTGCTTTCAGCTGCCTACCAGCAATCACTTCTGTCACAGATAGCCAAGTGGCTGTGCAGTGTGCAGTGTGCAAGCCTGTCTGAAGGAAATGCTGAGCCAGAGATATATTTGGATAAAAAGGCAGAAAGTGTGGCACCATCCCAGTGCTTACCCCTTGCACTGTTTGCAGAGCAGTGCTCAAGCTTTGCCTTTGATTTCCACAAGAAAAGTTGCATGATATTACAAGACTTGAGGTAAGACACTTCACTGACCTGCTCACAGGCATTCTCCAAGCCTTCATCTCACCTAGCAGCCCCAAGGAATTTGCTCAAAAATTATGAAATGTGCATGGGAGGTCTAAAACTGTACCGAGCCCTGAAGCCCTTTGCACTGTCCAGGGTGGGTGGGGTGATGTGGGGCTGTCTCTACCTCATTACAGTCATACCAGCCCTGACAACATCTCCTCTTAGAGAGAGTCATAGAACCATAGATTGGTTTGGGTTGGAAGGGGCCATAAAAATCATCAAGTCCCAACCCCCTTGCCATGGGCAGTGACATCTATCACTAGACCAGGTTGCTCAGAGCCCATCCAACCTGGTTCCAGAGCTCACCCCAGGAAACATCAAAAGGCCACAAAGGATCTGCAAGGTCTGCTTTGAGCTCCTTCTTTTTCTTGTTCTAAAGCGAGGCAGCTAAGCCAAAGCTAAATCTTGCTCTTTCCAAACAAGTAAGAGGCCTGAATAATGTACTTTGTTTCAGACATGAGAATTTGATCCCCAGATGTATTGCAGACTCCCTGCACCACTTTTGGCAAACCACCTTTGATGGATTTTCATACACTCAGCACTAAGGCCAAGTCGTTATAGTAACTATATGAGGCAAGATCCCCAGAAGATCTCATTTCCCCTTGTGCAGAGTTCTTTGGATAAATTAGCCCATTATTTTACTTACTAATGGAAGCTCAGCTCTTCTGAAAACCTGCCTGCACTTGGCAGCCCCAAGTTCGTAGGAAATTTTATCCCCACACCTCTCTGTCTCCTTTCCCATCTGCATCCTGAAATAAACCATCTTTCCTTGGAGCCCTTTGTCTGGCTTTTCTGTTCCAACCATGAAGGCAGGTGGTGAGACCTCCCTCATGTAAGGTTGTCCCAACCTGTCTTTCGTGGCAGAGCACAAACCTCTGGCACACATCTGCCTGCCCTTGTTACACAAATACACATCCTTGGCAGCAGGAATTGAACTTAAAAAATTAAACCGCACAAAGGACACTGGAAAAGGAAATAAAACATCATGTTAGATTCCTCTTTGATGCAGTTTAATCTGTTTTCTCTTGTGAGATCCTGAGTGTTTGGGACCTATTTCTGCTGTGAACACTTGGAGGATTAGAAGGCACTTTTTTTGAAAAAGGCAGTGTAAATCCTCTTTGGGTTTTTAATAATGAAGATGAGTAAGGATGAGCATGCTTTCTCTAGGGTAAGCGTCAGAAGGAGCAAAACACCAGGAGTTCCCAGGAAGTAGAGAGAAACTGCACTTAAGGTCAGAGCAAATGGAACTTTCCTCAGTTTTATAGCCATAGCAATTCTTGATTTTTTTTTTCTAAAACTTGTGTTTAGCATAGGATTTCTCAGGTGCTGGAACTACTCCTGTGAGCTGTGGAAACTTACTCACAACCTAAGGTGCAAAGGTCATTGTACTCAAATTATGCACTGCCCCTAGCAGACCAAAGGTCATTCCTTCCTGTTTGCAGTCTAGAAAGTCAAGCCTCACACTGTGGATGTGCACTGATTGGCAGTGCACAAGTGTTTAGAGGTGCTGGAGAAAAATAAGGATATTTTTGGCAAAGTTCTGACAATCAGACTCAGATCTTCACTAAGACCAAAAAGCTCATAGTAGCCATTCCCAACAAAAATTACAAGAAAGCAAGGTAAAATTAAGGAGAGTAATGCAGAGGCTGGCCAGCTGCATCCTTCAGAGACACAACTTGCAGGCGTGGAAGGGCGGTATTTTTGAAATCTTGAGTGCGTTGTAGAAAGTTGTAAGTGCCAGTAGGTTCTTCTAAAGCCAGGGCATTTGGCACTTGCTGGGCCAAACCCTGCTCTGAGGCTGTGCTGGGGAAGTACTGGCACTATCTGCCAGGGAGTTCACCACAGAGAGCTACTGACGGAATCAGGGTCGGCCCTGTGTCATGGTCTGCTCTGATTCCACCCGCCTGCAGCAGGGCAGAAATCTCACAGAAGGCCACAAGTCTTAATCTGGGCATTCATAATTCATACTGGTCAGTTAAAAATGAAGAAAGCATCCCAAAAAGATTAACAACTGCATCCATGATCCATGTCTTCACAGTGCAGGGAGCCACACTCCTGTGCTTGCCCCCTAGCTGCCATTGCAATCCCAGTTTTCAGTACCAAATCACCATTCCAGACACAGTCAGGGAGGATCCCTGGACAGGGATGCAGTGAAATTTCCAATCACACAGAAGTGTTTATGAAGACAGAAGTGGGAACATTCTCCTGAGCAAAAGCAAGGTGTAAACTTCTTAGTTTCCTGTGTTTCCCCTTTTAACAGATGCTCCTGAGTTTGAAGCTGGGTGTTTTAAACTGTAAGTAACAATCTGTGTGGGTTTCATTCCTCACCACCCCCTTCACAGTGCATTTCAGTACTCTACAAAAGAGCCTTGTCGGGCTGTTCTGGGCTGTGTACAGGGAGTAGCCTGGATAAAAAGTCTTTTCGCTTTTAGCAAATCTCTTCAAATCAACTTAAGACAGGAGCAATCTGAAGCTCTTACCCTCTGAGACCTACTTGGCAGCTCAAATGAGATGAATTAGGCCAGGCTCCAGAAGATGTGATGTTGTGACAGCAGGGTCAGCAGCAGCCCTAGCCAGCACCCTGATCCCTGTCTGCAGATGGGGTGAAAAAACCACTACGCCCTCTCCTCAGCCACAAGAGGAGATGAGTGAGATATCACAGGCACTTTCTTCTCAGAGCACCACTGGCTCTCCGGGCACAAAGCCAGGCTGCTGTTCCCCACTGCTGCTTGGTGTCTCCCCTGCCCAGGTGTGAGTGAGCCCTAGCCCAAGGATGTCCAAGCAGAGGAAGGCAAGGTAATGTGCTGCCAAAATTTAGGCCCACACAACATTTTCCATTATTGTTCAGATGTCTCCTTGGTGTCATTATAATTTTTCTTATCCATTTTGTTTGTCTTCCTTTGAAGGAGATATGGGTTGCATTTGTTATGAATTCTCAGAAGCAAAGCAGTTAACCATTGATTATTCCAATGCATCTGTGTGTGCTGGTATTCCAGAATGACCTATAAACAGGTTTTTTTAAAGATTCGTATTTGAGGCAGAGCAGAAAAACAAACTTTCACTATGGGAAAACTCATAAGATTTGAAAAAGGTTAGGAAAGCTCTATTGTGAGGAAGCAGAGATGCCTGCCTGGTTTGCCTGCAGAAGTCCAGCTTTCCTAGACAGGCTACTTGGAGGAAAATGGGGAGGGGACCCATTTAGGCAAAACCAGTTCCTGTTTTCAACCCTGCAGGTGTGTGAGCTGCTGTGGAGTTCTAGGTCCCTTTGGTGTGGAGGGGTTTTGCAGCAAGAACCCCCATGACAGGGTTTTAAATCCCCTGACTACTGCAATCTGTCAAAATCGAGACATTCCTGAACAGCATTCCCATTTTGGCCAAGGAGTATCTTCAAATGGAAGAAAACATTCAGCTGGAAAATATCGAACCAGATCTAGTCCCCACCATGCACTGCACTGACACACTGTTTATGCACTGCAGGCTGGCAGAGCTTTCACAAGTAATTTAATCCAAGAGGACCCTCCACCATGAACCAGAGACAGCTTTGGAATATTAAGGCAGCAAAACTCTGTACGTTTTTTAGCCAACCCGGGCAGTGCCATGAATGTGACCACAGCCAATCCACATCAGCTCTTGTGGTGATGATGTGAACTCATCGATAACTCCAAGTCCCATGGAAGCTGCCTGAAAGCAAACCTGCTCCTTATCCTCCCATTGAGACTCAACTGATGAGCAAAATGGCAGAGAAGAATTGGCATGAATTAGACACTCACAGTCCCAATTTACATTTTACTGCCCCTTCATGCCTCTTAAAGAAAAGAAACATAGCGTTGCCTGCATCAATCTGAAGACAAAATCATTTCTGCACTTAGGAAAATGAAGATCAGCGCCCATTCTTAGTTTCATTTCCTAAGCATCCCCAGAAAAGAGATTAATCATAACATCACTTTACAATATGTCACCCAAACTTGAGTTTTATGCTTTTTAACTGAAATACTTTGTTTGCTCCATTTTACAGTTAAAGAAACAGAAACCTGGGAGGTTTTAAATTGCTGGCTTTAAGATACACTGTGGGTCATTGTCAGATTGATGACTCAAAGATCAACTCTTGACCTGTGCCTGATTCATCTGACTCTGCTACCTCAGAAGTTCACAGCAGAATAATGAGGGTGATATGGCTGGTGCTGGTGGTCTTACCAATACCTGCTCAAAACCACTGGCAAATCCAAGTTCACAGAATTTAGCATCAAACTAGAGAGAATCCCTGCCAAACCAGGATACAAGCACTGTCCTTTCAGTGACCCTGCTCTTTTCACAGCTTCTCTTCTCCATCTGCTGCAGTCTTGTGCTGTCATGGTGTGTTGTCCTCCTCCTGCACTGCTCTCCCACCACTGGTCCCTTGAGGCTCTGATAAAATTTGGGAGGGGCTGCTAAATGTTCAGGATCAAAATGTGAATCTTAAAAATGAAGGATAATCCTCCCCCTGCAAAAATGTGCCTCCCATCTATCTAAGTGACAGCACCCTGATGCTCGGGGGATTCTGTGTTTGCACCTCGTGTAACAGGCTCTGGCTTTTCTCTAATACTCGAGCTCCTGGAATAATCTGATTATGTGAAAATGCCTTATGTGAAAGTTTATTTAAGGAAAATATTAGTAGCTCTCTTGTTTGAGGAGAAAAGCTCAAACATATGAAACTAAGGGGATCAAAATCCAGGAGGAAAATTAAAGAGCTGTTGGATGATTTCTCTCAGCTGCCCCCTCAGCTGCCCTTGCTTGTGAGCTGCTCTCTCACTTGTGAGACCTGTGCCTGCCTGTTAGGAAGCTCTCTAAACCACAGGCCATGTGCACTTGTTCTGTGAGCTACAATCACCACCATACATCAATCACAAGTCAGCATCAGGCCAGACTGGCACCCCACTGCAGGGCCGGCTGTGCTGGGGGAGGCACACACAGGCTGAGCCAAGGGGAGAGGCTGCACCAGGAGTGAGGCTGGGCAGTGAGAGCACTGCTGTGGATTGGCAGGAGCCCACTTGGCGAAGGCAGTGGACATGGCACAGGAGTGTGAGGAAGTACAAGTTACCCAGGAGGGACAGCGAGGTTACACTCACCCAAGTACCCTGTGGAGGTGTCTCCTGAAAGTCAGTCCTGCCTTAGACAAAGCCAAAGTCCCATTCTCTCACGAGGAGCATGTATGCTGGATTCTCTTTTATCCCATTTCAGCCAGACAAAACCAAATTGCTCTTTAATTTCTCCTGAGCATTTACTTCTGCCTGCTCAGCTGGTGGTCGCAGCAGAGAAGAGCTGGCAGTAGATGTGCTGTAAGCAGGTGCTGCCATTAATGTGCTGTTCATCTCTGGAGCAGCGTGGTGCTCATGGTGCACTGGTGGCACGGGGTGCTTCTCATCAGGCTCATTGCTGGGTGTCTGTGTTGAGCGGTGCCTGCTGGGCTCCCAGCCTCATGGTGTGAGGGCAAGGCCACCCTGTGAGCTGCTGGCCATGCTGGGGACTCTGCGCTGCAGGCAGGGAGGGGCTCAGGAAGGGGCATGAGGGGTTCACACCATCAGCTCCCACTCAGGCTGCACTGGAGAGGGGACTTTGCTGCATCACTTGCAGCTTGTACAGCTTCAGCATCCCCAGCGAGACTGGTCTCAGACAGCAAGAAGTATCTCAGTGCAGAGAAGATGAAAACCCTTAATTTCCCTGAACAAATGATTTTTTTGCATGAGGTTTCCTTGTCTTGAAGCTCAGCCATCTGGTCTGGCCCTGCAGGGGCAGGATTAGCTGACCCTCAGGGCAAGCTGCAAGGCAATTTGCTTCCAGGGCTTTTCCTGGGGCGGTAGGGAGGGCCAGAGCAGCTGCAATCTGCAGCATGCCCAGCTAGGGGAATGCAGCACTAATAAACAACAGTAATTAGTTGCTGTGGTAGTGCTTGAAGCTATGGATGGAGACAGCTGCTCTCATGCACTGGGATGCAGCACTTTCACTGTGCCTCTTCCTGGCCAAGCAGCTTAAATCCAGCCATGGCATCATGGCCCTGAGCAGCTCCCACTGCTCGCCAAGCTCCCTGGAGGGACTAAAGGCTGGGGAAATGTCCTAAGAGTCAGAACTGGGAAGTGAGATGTCCTTTTTCAACCTGCATTCATTAGTGGTGTTCGTTACCCCAGCTTTTGAGCATTTCCCAGACACATCCTCAACATTCAGCAGGTGAGGAGCTGATGAGAGCAGAGCAAATGCCTGGTTCAAGGTCATGGTGAGAGCTGTGCCTGTACCCTGGCTGAGCTGGGCTCCCCAGCATGAGCAGTAAAGCTGCTGTTACTCTTTCCTGTATACTTGGAACATTATCCATGTAAATTCTTCCACTCCTAGAGAAGTCAATTAGCAGTGATATTAAAAAAAATAAGAAAGCCCCAGAAATTGTACCCATGAAGTTTAGCCAGTTTAGAAGCAGATGTGTCCAGGCTGATCAGCCAGAGGAAGAGGGCCAAAAAATCAAGTGGTTCCACTGGTCACATCTGCAACTGATGAACAAAGATGTGTTGGGATCTGCTGGGACATCCCCTCCTGTGGGTCCCCAGCCCCTTGGGGAGTGTGTCCTGGCTGGTGTCTGCTGCACAGCAGCTGCTGCAGCTGTACTGCAGTGGCTGTTGGTTTTGATGGTTATTGTCAAAAAGCATTTCCTTTGATATTTTATTTATTGATCTTTCAGAATAACATTAATAGTTTGGAAAAATATAATTCTTCTTATCAAGGTCAGCTTTTTTAACTACCCATATATTTCAACATAGTGTTGGAAAATATCAATAAAATGAAAACACTGCGTTTGAAAGCTTATAACCACCACCACCACAACTTTGGTGAAAGAACAGCAGCTAGATATTTTTGGCCTGGCAGTTACATCCATGTGAGTGCCTCACAATTCTGTATCTTAGAATACAGAATCTTATTAGATTTGCAGTGTGACAGTACCTTTATAGGCAAGGTACTCCTGCCAGAATGGTGCAGGGACTTATCTCCAACAAACATAATTTCTACTTGTTCATATTGGAGGACTGACAGCAAAGAAAAGCAAGAAAGATTTTTCTTTCCCCTTTCTTTCTCCTTCTAATTTAAACAGGAGGAAGCCGTCTTAAAATGACTTCACTTCAATGTGAGACGGGAAATTGTTTAAATGACTACTGGGAGGGAAAAGAACAAAATAACAGAGAAAGGACACCAGGGAAAAATGGTGCAGAAAGCAAGCAACATTTTCTTTTTGCTGTTTGTGTAATGGGCAAAATACACCCATGCGTGCTGTTTGTAGGGCTTTTGGAGATACAACAGCTCCATCCAGCCAGGATGGTAATCTCACCCCCTGGAAAGGTGGTTTTGGAAGGAGGTCTGGTGCCACAGAGGCAGGGTCACCAGCTCCTCCATGACACCTGAAAGGGGCTGCAGCAACCCCAGAAATGCAGAACATACTGAAAGGATCTTTCTAGTGTGCTTTATAGGACTCCTTCCCACTCTGAGGAGACTACGTCTGCGCGCTGACAGACACTCCCCTAAAAATATTGTGGGCTTATGCATTGTTACTCAATAGCTGAAGGACAGCAGTGGACTGCAGCTGCCCTTAGTGCTCCTCTCTCCAGAGGTGACACAGCTCTGCTGGCATCTATGTCCTTCTGGCAGCAATGGGAGGGAGCAGCAGCAACAGCTGATGGTGGTGCCCTGGTTGCTCCTTGGTGCCCCTTGCCTGGGCGTGAGGAGGTCGCTTCAGCTGGCTGCCAGCATGGTTAACCTGTGCCAGTGAGGGGTGGGAGGCACCTGATCCCAGTGTCAGAGAGCCAATCCTGCAGGACCCAGACCCATCTCCCCGTGGTGCATGCCCTCGTCTGGGTGGAGACCAGATGGTGCCAAAGGCTGGAGGGGTTGAAGGTGGGTCAGATGCTCAGTCATGTAAATATGCTGCCAACCCCACACCTTTCCCTGCTTTCCTCACAGATGTGTCACCCCGCAGAGGCTTCTCCTCCTGCCCATATGCAGGAACTGCAGAGAGCCGTGCAATGGCTCCCCTGCAGCATGGGATTCATGGTTCAGCTGGGAACTGGGAGCTTTACCGGGTTAAGGACTGTGACAAGGGCCTGTTTTGGCAAGAGTAGTATTTAACAGCTGTCAAGTGTACTGACTTGGAGTAGGAAAAGCTATTTATGTTAAGCCATTACAAAAATTGAAAACGATTTAGCACTAATGCCTACATTTCACTTCACTCTCAGAGGAAGATGTAGGAAAAAACTGTGTGCTCTCAGCTTTCTGTTTAAATGGGCAAGTTTCCTACGGAAAAATCTCTGGCCTACTAATGGCTAATACAGGAATTACTCCACTTTCTCCCAGCTGTTCTTCAGCTCTCCTTTCTAGTTAGATGTACAAGGGGAAGCAAGGAATATCCAGCTACAAAATGATTGCTTAAACTTGTTGTATTCCAGGATTACAGCCTTGTCTGAAAGAGATTTTGCAAAAATCTTGGTTCTGGCAAACAGATAAGTGGGAGCTCACTCACTGATAAAGAGGATGGAAATACTATTTCACTGAAATGTAAAGTTGAGGGTTTTTTACTCTAGAAAACAATTCAGCTAATAAAATTGAGAAATACAGGAAATCTCAGTTTGAAAAATACACAAATATACCTTTACAGTTAATTATCTTTTATTCCCTCCAGGGCAAGGGGCTTCCCAATGGTCTTGCCACTGTTACACAAACTCAACAAAACCCATAATGCCCATGTCAGGGCCAGTGATGTTGAGTGCTACAGAGATGGTGCACAAGGTGTCATACAACCTTTGACAAGTGTCTCAGGTTGTACAAGTGGACAGAGAAGAGCAGTTCCATAAAGGCCCCCACTGCTCATGGATGAACATAAACTCTAAATGGAGAGGTGCTGCAGAACGTGCACCTGAGGATACACAGCAAATTCAAACAAAAGAGCCAGGGAAAGAGTGAAGAGGCTGCAAAAACAAAGTGGATCTTGAAATAAAATGCATGGCTGGAGTGGGGGGTATCGAGGCTACCACAGCAGAAAGGATCATGAAAGAAAAAATGTATGTGGTGGTTTGTGTTTGGGTAGTGGCATAGGGCATGGGTAAAGGAGAAGATGTAAATTTCATCTCAGAATAGAAAACATGTCCTTGGAGGGTCTGCAAATCATCGAGAGAACAGGGTTTGCTCTGTTCACTGCCATGAGACAGTCCACCAGCTCACCTGTAAAAAATCCTTATCAAGTAGCTGATTTTTACTGTGACTTTCAACTGAAGTGTGTTAACCCTGGCCCAGAAGTGGTTTCCTTCAGTTTCTGGAAGTGCTGCAATGGGAAAGTCATTGAAGCAGTCATAAGCACTCAGAAAACCCCATCAGAGGACCTGGCAGCTCCAGGTTGGACCAATACTTGGAAAACAGATTTTATTTCCAGATCTGAGAGTAAACTGAAGTGTGACACTGAAGAAGGCATTCCACCCATCTCAGCTTCACTTTTATCACATGTAAAATGAACATAATTAACATTTCTGTGTTGTGCTTTCTGTTCTACTATAATAAATGTGTCCAGTATTAATTACTATTGTTATTATTAAATAGACAATTAATTAGAGAGCAGCCCAGATTATTAAGTGCTTCATACCAAAGGTACTGATGGTCTTTCCCATGTGCTGCATGCATGTGATGCTGCAGAAATCCTGCTCTCCCTGTGGCCACAGGGCTCATGGACCCGGTGCCTGTGAGCTGAGAGCCACCACCTCAAGCTGGTCACATCAGGCAGGGGATCTCCAAGGAATGTGCCACTGTTGGTCACTTTGGACAGAGGAAGATAAAAACCGATGTGTAGGAAACAGCCTCTAATGAAGGGCCAATATCTAACGAGCTCTACCCAACCCACTGATTGCAGGGACAGAGTAAGGATGTGCTCTTGCACTCTCCCTGCTGATAGGATTTCTGTATCATCAGTTTAGCATGGAAATCCTTCCTCACAAATCAGCATGCATTGTCACCTACAAGCTACCTTAGATAAGCTTCTGAAGGACTTATGAGGACAATCACAAACTGAAGTAACATAACTGACCTGACTCTGCTCTCAGCTGGGATTCGGCCTGAGGCTGCTGCATTGTATTAGCTTGGGTTATCTGAAAAGAAAATGCCTTTGACAATTGGGATGGATTTGAAAGGCCCCTCAATATATGCAGCTCAATGGAAATGTGACAGAGTGTCCTTCACCTCTGTGGCTCTGCCTTGGAGACAGGCAGCCACGCTTCTCGCAAAGGAGCACTGCTCATATCCATACTCGAGGTTTGCTCTTACTTCACCCACCCTTTTCTATCTGTGCTGCTCTTTACAGCCCTCACCCAAACCACCTGCCCTGTGTCCATGTCTTGGTGCCTCCAATGAACATGTTCATGCTCTGCAGCAGGCACTGGAGCAAAGGTGGACCTTTTAAAATGGGATCTCTTGTAGCAACAGCTTCACTCTCAATATTCTCCCCAGCTATTCGAGGAGGTGTGATGTCTTTTTACAAACATACATTAAGCCTTAAGGTCTGTCTTTGAGGAAGACACACATAAGAGACTTGTGCATAACAATGCAATTTATTTAGCAGGTATTATCCTTCTTAAGGACTGCTGTACATGTCAGGATCAATGCTAATTACACACACAAGGAAATAACTGGAAGACCAAAGACTCAGACCTACCAGATCCATATTATGAGGTGACTGGGGGATTGCCTTTCCCCAGAGTTGTGCTCAACAGCTGCTTCATTGGTGGAGATTTTCTTAGCAAGGAAAGAAGTATCACTGGTTGGGAACCTTCATTGCCTTCAAGACTTTTCTCCAGTAGGTTGTTTGGTTTCCTTTTAACTTCACCCCAACAGACATGTTTTTAAAACAAAACAATCCACTTTCCCATGGATCTGTGATGAAAAACATATGGAAAAAAATAGCAACAAATAATTGCAGACAATAATGGTTTTGTTTACCTCTTAAAGAAATTCTTTGCTATTGAAGAACTATGTAAAAGCAAAAGCTAAAACACAGCTGATGGAAAGCCAGTATGGGATGAATTGGTAGTAAAACTAATGGGGAAAAAGTTCAATGGAACTTTTCCTGTCAATAGACAGGAATCTCTGTCAAAGCCAGGCCAGGAAGAAAAAAATCAGCAGTTCTGTGACAGTGATGTTGTCTTATATTAATATATATAAAATCCACTACTATTTTACAAACAGGTTGAAGTTTCTCCTTGCCCACATGAACACAAGTGGCAGGAGACAAGACAGTAGGGCTGTGTATGCTGTGTCCCATGGGAGTGCTGTGGCCTGGAGCTGGCTGGGCCAGCCCTCACGAGCTCCCTGGTACTGCAGGGGCTCTCAGCTCTGCCTTCTGCTGCTGGCTGTGGGTCAGGCTCAGCCAAGGCCCCTTTCCCCCAGAGGTGGATGTTAAACCCCAGCAGCCAGTACAACACAAGCTGGTGATGCCAACTCATCCTCACCCCCATGATGCAAATGAAGGGAGCACTTTGGTTCCCAGCTGTTCATTCTCCATCTCTCACCAGGCCTCCCTTCACCTCCAGCCCAGGTAGCCAAAAAGCCAAGCTGACAACCTGTGTCTGTACATCACATTTTATGCATTTAAATGGGAAAAGCCAGCAGACATCAGAGATGGGCTTTCAAGGGTGAGGTTAAGGACTGAGGGACAGGTCTAGAAAGGACAGGGCTGGAGGAGGCAGGATGTAGGGAAATAAGGCTGGAGGGGACAGGACTGGCAGGGACAGGGCTAGCTTTCCAGGCTGGGAAGGCAGGTATCTCTCAGCTGGATCTGTGCTGTTTGCTCTGAAGTGCCTGAAGCTGCCTGGATAGATGGGGTGTCAGCAATCTCTCCAGGTGCTCATTCCAAGTATGTGAACTGTCCACTTACAGAGAATTTATGGTCTTTTTTTTGTTCTCCCTTCTGCTCTGCACATTTCTCTGCTGATTTGCAGAGGTGGCAATTCCAATCCTTCATGTAGGCATGGATGTTTGCCTGGAGGCTGGACTGAGGTGTAGGCAGGCACTTCTGGTTGGGAACAAAGAGAACTTCTCTTCCTTCCTTTAGCTGCCACGGGAATGTGAAGCAGTCTGGGGACCCAGCAGAGAACCAGACAGAGCTCCACAGCAAGCAAGGATTTCTCTGGATTTTCAGAAGTAGTAAATAGTCCCAAGAGCTGATGGGGGGAAGGAAAATGAGACCCTCTTGTTTTGGTCTCAGTCAATGTGTTTGCTTGCTTCTTCTTTCCAGTGTCCTGGAGAAAGGCCTAGGAGAGAACAGGCATTTTTGGATGAGGTGAAAGTACACATAAATGGTGCAGGTAAAGGGTGTCCATGAAGAAGGCTCTCCAGAAAGAACACCTGGAACAGAGTGATGAGGGGAAATAACAGTCCAGGGAAAGCAGGGAGGGAGGGATACACCACTGCTGGCCAGCAGCTCCAGCGCCCATCCCCAGGGGCAGGAGCAGTGGTCAGAGCCATCACTGGTGTCACTGCAGCTGCAGAGCCACCTGCCTCTGCCATGGGACACGAAGGAGGCCAGATGTGCACCTGCTGTGCCAGCAGGAAGAAGGTGTTTCCCTGCAGAAACCCTCTTTCCCAGATACTAACCTCTGCTCAGGGCTCACCCAGCCAAACCAAGAAGCTTTCCCTTTAGTGAGACTATTGTCTCTGAGAGATGAGGAAACTCCATGCTGGCCTTGACTCAATAATATCTCCCTTTTTATTTCCTGCCTTCAGTGCATCCCAGTGTTTTGGGTGAGGAGGTGGGGGTAGCAGAGCAGAGCAGAGCTGTCTTGCAGGGGACGAGCAGCCATGGATCCCTGGGAGCAGGCCATGCTTATTGAGGTGTCAGCTAACATGGAGCTGCTAAACAGACCCTGGAGCTCTCCACAGACACAGTAAAAACAAACCCTGAAAAGACAACAATGCCACACCCTTGTCATGGCTAGGGAGCTCACTCCCCAGCTCGGACTACTGGGATAGTGGGATGTGGTGGGATCTTGTGAATCATAGCAGCCACTGCAGGAAGGGTTTGGGAAGCTGTGAAGCATTGAGGAAGTATGATGGGCATAACTGCAAGGAGTGATAACTGTGCTTTGTAAAACAGCCTTTGAGGCTCTCAGAGTGGTTTTGGAGTTTGTCAGAGATGAATTCAGAAGGCTGGGATCACTGCCTGCCTGGGTGGTTCTCATCTGACTAAGCACAGATATTATTTAAACTTATCCTTCAGGCTCCCTTTGAAGCTAATGCAGAGAAAATAAACACTTTAGGGGTGCAATTCTCCTTCTAAAGGAGAGGTCTAAAACAGGTGACAAAAAATGTATCCTCAAAGTACCTGCTTCCCTCAACTGAGTATAAAGAGCCTTGCTCTTTATACAGGGTGACTTGCTCTGCTGGAGACATTCTCACTGCAGCTACCCAAAGGAAGGCAAGGCAAACCCCACTCTAAGTGAAGCTAAAGAGAGTAAAAATGTGATGAAGAGAGCTCATCAATCTGTAACACAAAGTGCAGCAGAATCTAGAGCTGGATGTCAGAGGATGGGGGTTGTAGATCAAACGGAAGGTGTTTTGTGCATGACATTAACCAAACATGGGAGAGGTTTAGCATAGACTGGGATGGATTTTCAAACCCCAGAAATTTTCCTACAATGCATTTTTAAACAGAAATAT
Source organism: Monarcha castaneiventris obscurior (assembly GCA_026261815.1). Classification (NCBI taxonomy): domain Eukaryota; kingdom Metazoa; phylum Chordata; class Aves; order Passeriformes; family Monarchidae; genus Monarcha; species Monarcha castaneiventris. The sequence goes on from JAMPIT010000230.1 coordinate 12,565,400, forward strand.
TCCAGTTCAAAGGGAAATTAATTCAGAGAACCTCTGGCCTGAGCTGCCTGGGAAGTCAGAGCAAATGTGTATAAGAGTGTCTTCTGATTCTGTATTTGGCAAATCTAAATGGTAAACTGAAGACAGGTTTCACCGGCTTTAGTGCATTTTAAAATCTGCAAGTTGCTGCAATACAGTGATGAGAACTGGATCTGATGGGCATTAGTAATGCTGAGCTCACCAGGACTCCATTTGCAGTATCTGCCACTCCTTCGCCGGGGCTGCTGGAAAGAAAAACACTTCTTTGCTTGGACTGTCCAGATCTGCATCAGGAAAGCAATTATTTTGAAAGGGAAATGACTGAAATCATTCAGGGTTTTGCTCCACAGAACAAAAAAAGGGACACAATTGAAACTGGAATGTTGTGGAAAGACTGGGGAAGGGTTATTTTCTTGACTAAACCACCCCCACCTCTTTCCCATGTAGGTACTTACTGCTCATTCAGACACAAAAATGGCACAGAGCTGTACTTGGAAAAAAGGGCTGAAATAAACTTCACAGAAGGTCAGAAAAGCCTGTTTTCCCAGGCCAAACATTATAAATGCATTGTTTAGGAAAGACTGAAGTGAAAAAGGGGCTTGAGCCAGGGCAGCAGAGAAGTGTGGCATCCCCACAGCTCTGGCCATGTTTGGCTGGTCTCTACCACGGCAGGGCTCTATGCTGTGCCTCATGCTGCTGCCACATCACATTAGTTAAGCTCTCCTAGAGGTGTTCAGAGAAACAAAGTGCTGACTCTGACATGACCTGTCTTCATCTCATGGTTTTCTTGCTTAAAAGCAGAAAAAGAGGAGGGTTTGTGGCAGCACAGGCATCCCTCTCTTTTAACCCTTCATTTTAACAAACTGTGGATGTTGTGATTTTCTCTTTCTTCTTACATAGGGATGGAACTTCTCTTCCATGTGGAAAGACTTTGAGAACTGGGGTTGTTCAGCTGGAGAAGGCTCCAAGAACGTCTCATTGTGGCCTTTCAGTACCTGAAGGGGGTCTATCATCTAAGAAAGATGGTGTCACATATTTAAGCAGGGCCTGTTGTGATTGGACAGGGGGTAAAGTTTTTAAACATTGGAAGGAAGAAATTTTTTATTAGGAGTTTGGTGAAACACTGGAACAAGTTGCCCACAGGGGTGATAGATGCCCCAACCCTGGAAACATTCGAACCAGGTTGGACAGGGTTCTGAGCAACATGATAAAGTTGAAGATGTCCCTGCTCACTGCAGGGAGGTTGGTCTAGATGACCTTTGAAGGTCCCTTCCTACCCAAACCATTCTATGACTCTGTCTTTTGAAGTATTTTTTTGTCTGCCTGAGAAAGGCATTTCACAAATTCCCTCTTTTAATATGCATGCATTTGTGTATATAAATATGCATACCTATGGCATGGTGTCTCCTGCTTGGATACACTATCTGGGGCAGAAGGGACTCTGCAGACTCCTTTGGGAAGGCTCCTGAGCTTCCCTGCAGACAGAGAGGTACCACAGCAGTGTAGTAGGAGGTGTTGTTCACTTGATGGCCAACTGGGAAACTATGAGGCCACCACACCTGAATATTACCCAGCCCTTCTCCATGCATATGGTCACTTTTCTCCTGCCCCACCCATTCTGGCTGACAGAGTTTCTCCTCCCAGCTCTCTCTGTGTCTCCCTCAGTGACACCTGCAATAAAGCACAGCTTCCCCAGACCCGTGCTCGGTCCCTAATGTCTAATCACTCTGCCTAATCCCCCACATGCAAATTCTTCACTCACTGCAGATTGCATTGTTATTTTGAGTAACTGAAGCTGCATATTAAAAAGATCTGTTTAATCTTTAAGTCTCATCCCTTTTTCATATGTAAATATCAAATTCCTTTTGAGAGGACACACTAAATATTTAATGTTATATTACACTTGATCTTCACCAGAAGCCTCTGAGAAGGTATTTGTGAAATCCTAGGCTTAATTAATAGTTTTTCTTTTCTTTTTCTTTTTCTTTTTCTTTTTCTTTTTCTTTTTCTTTTTCTTTTTCTTTTTCTTTTTCTTTTTCTTTTTCTTTTTCTTTTTCTTTTTCTTTTTCTTTTTCTTTTTCTTTTTCTTTTTCTTTTTCTTTTTCTTTTTTCTTTTTCTTCCTCTCTTTCTCTCTTTCTCTCTTTCTCTCTTTCCTTCTTCCTTTCCTTCTTTCTTTCATCACTGTATTTCTTAATGGAAACAGGCACAATTCTCTCCTTCCCCTTCCCCCATAAGAAACAGGTTGCTGTTTAAAAGTAAACAAATAAGGGGAAGCATCCTGGTGTCTGAAGGATGGAAGTGCCCCCCAGGGCATCTTGGCCATAGTAGAGGTGCTGCTGTTCATCACCCTCTTGTGGGCTCTGTGATGTGATGCCCAGAACACCACACACCACTGGTGGGTGAGGGTCCCCAGCAGAGCCCCTGCCTGTGGGTGGCCATGGGACACCGAAAAGGTCAGCAAGGAGACTGAAAAACGGACTAACAAGATGTAAGAGGGTTGAGCCCCAGGGTGGAAAGCAGAACGCACATGAGGACGTGGCTGTCCCAGAGATGGGACACGACCTCTGCTGCCTGCTTGCTGCTGGGAGAGGCAGGTTTGTGGTAACCTCAGCCTCATTCCTCATCTTGCTGCCTCTTGGGAGTTCAGTCCCTTGGGGAGATAGAGCAGGATCACCGTGCTGCTCCTCCTCTTCCTCCCGGTGTAAGCCTGGAAAGAGGGCGATGGCTGGGGTGGGGTGCTGGGGAGAAGGGCTCTGCAGGGCAGCTGGAGGACACTCTGCCTGCTCCCTCTGCAGTGCACAGCCTGTGCTGGTGCCAAGGGAAAACACTGCCACAATGGACAGCGAGGGTGGGGTCATGGAAAAACACCCCAGAGGCGCTGTGCTGTCACACATATCAGCAAGAACTCCACTGCCAACCCGTGAGAGGCAGCTCCACCATCCAAAGGTGCATGAAAGAGATGAAACAGAAGCTCATGGCTATGTGCTTAGAGAACTGGCCTCACTAAAGAAGTACTGAGTTTGAGCAGTCTACATAAAATATAAGATAACAAAGGGAGAATTTTATATGCGAATACTGTAGGTCTGGTCCCAGTTTCCTTGGTTTCATCTTTCTTAGGGAAAAGAGGTGATTCTGCAGCAGGATGCTGCTTCTTCATGGACTGCAGCCCCAGCCAACACAGAAGGATAACCTGGAAGATTTTGCTCTATGTTCTGTGCTGAGTGAACAAAAGCATAAAAATACTTTCTAACCTCTAATGAGAAATGCAGCAGTCCTTGTAGTCAACAAACCATAGAGGTTATAGATGAGAAGGATCTGTAAAATTAGGTCAGGTTAAGCATCCCTGTGCCAGTGCCACAAAACCTTATAGTTTAAAGGGCTGACTTTAAAACAGGGCAAGCATACACATTTTAAAATGCACAGAGGCTGTAAGGGGTCTAAGTCATCCCTGAGCATCCTGGTCCTAGCAGGTGCAGTCCTGATGAGGTCTTGCAGTGTCTTTGGTGACAATCAGCTCAGGAAACACCAGTTTGCTGCAAACATTCATTTGACCTTGGCCGGTCACTTCCTCTAATGATTTTTCCACTCACATCTGTAGAAGGGAAGTCGTGTGAGAATCACTTCCAGCATTGCGAGGTGATCCAGTCTTAGAGTTAATGTGACTACCTGAGGAGTTAAGATACCTTCTCTACTGACCAAGGTAGTAGATGCAGATCAGCAAAACTAGAGCTTGGTGTGAGGCAGGCTTGGGATGTGACTTCTTGGATATTTTTATATTTATATTTATTTTTATATTTTATATATATTAATATATAATATTTAACTCATAGTTGGCTGAACCAAAGAAACTCATCTTTGGGGAAAAAAATACTTCCAGGGATCCTGTTCTCCATGGTCCTGGAGAAGCACACAAGGGTTTGAGGTCATGGGCATAAGGAATAAAAAGGGAAAGAATCCTTCACTGTCTCTGCTGTTTCAAGTGTCGCAGGATGCAGGACTGGGAGTAAAACTAACATTTTACAGCTCGCCAACCTCTTCACCTCAAACTCCAGAGTTTCACAGCTTCAAGCCTATTAAATTCAGAAGGAAGCAGATTCCTTAATGCTCTTGCTCCTGTGACAGCCCAGTAGCCCTAATGAAAGAGTGCTACGAGAAATTCAGCAGGGATCTGCTGGACCTGTGTGGCACCAAATTCAGTCGAGTGTTTCTGGGGCCCCACAGCAGCCTGCCTACAATGGCTGTCCCAACAGGACTTAGAGGAGCAAATTCAGAAAGCAGGATAGCTCACGACTGTAAAACAACCCCAAACAGGTGTGAGGAGGAACATTCAACCCTCCCAATCTCCTGATTTTGATGAGTTTTAGGTAATTTTCAGATTTTGGTTCGGTTTTTTTAGGAAATAAGATCCCAGGTGCTCTGAGAAATGACAAAGGAAGGAGAGGTCTGGGTGTATTACCCCTGTGCTGCTGCACTGTTGCACCAGGCTTGGAGCCAACAGCTTCCTTGCATCTGTGTGGCAGAGAGAGATTTAATGCCTCCTGAGATTAATAGAGTAATTTGGATTTGCTGTCTGCCTTTTCATATGTACAGGGTATCTCTCTGTTCCTTGTGAGGCAAGGACACAGTGTTTAGGACAGGACATTTTTCTCCTTGCACTTGCACTGAAAAGAACCCATGCACCATCCCTGAGGCATGAACCAGTCGTTCTTCATGGCCCTGTGCTGCGAGATGCCAAAGGATCGGCCAAGCCCAACCCATGGCCCATAAATTCCCTCCTGACCTTCCTCCTGCATCACTGCCTGATCACTGTATCTAGAATGAAGCCATGAAGACAAGTCATGGGATTTTGTTCACAGGACACTTTTTTAGATCTTTCCCTCTTCAGTCATTTCCTTTCCTTTCCTCCCACCTTCTGACATGTCTCCCTGTGTTAGAAAAGCCTCAGACTGTCCCAGGACAATGCTACCCATGCACAGAACGGACGGGTGCTTCTGGTGGTGGCAGTTCAGCCTTCCTCCTCTACCAGTGCTCTTGAGGGACACGTTTGCCATCTGTTCCCTCCAACGTGCAGGTTTCCACACATAGCACTGGTGCTAATGAGAAACATCAGGATTGCTCCTGCAGAAATGATAATTATCCCCTGCAACTGGGTGGTGATTATAGTACCTTCCCTGTGGGAAATGTGTCACTGAAGAGCAGACCTAACAAGCAGCTCAAAAAACCATCAGCTGAGTCAATATCTTCAGGTACTACTGGGGGAGAAATGCCAGAATTCCTCCTGTATAGAGGAGGAGCTGTGTGAAACCCATGTATGGTCCCTGGTCTTTCAGGGACAGCTTCAGAAAAGCATTCTGGAGAGCTGTCTGTGCCTTTTCCTGTCTGTGCCTGGCTGCTGTGGGGCTCAGCACCCACCCATGGGCACATGTGGGCTTACTCCAAAGGGATTCCTTTGCTGCAGCTCACCCACACTCAGTGCAAGGCAGGACAGAGAAGTGAGTGTGCCCTGGGGCACTTCCAGAGAGGACCCGTGGCCAAAGGTGATGTTCCCACAAGCATTAGACTCCTCTGAATGGAGGCACAGCTGGTCTGCAAGGGCCATCACTGAGGATTAGTCACAGCACAAGCAGGAAAAACATTATATCTCTATCAAATAAACAGAAGGAGTTGTTAGGCTCAAACTTGCCAATGATTGCCACTCTTATGGGGACAGAAATGTTAATGCCATACCAGCCTGGTACTCAGGGGTGAAAAAATGCGGTTTTATTTTGTATGAAAACATACAAAAAGCCCAAAGCCAAACAAGCAAAAAGAAACATGATGGAATGTAAAAAAAAACCTTGCTGGGCTGTTTCCTTCAGATTTTTAACTCACACCCATCACATGTATTTAGATACCTGCCCTGCATGTATTTTAGATACTTCCAGTTCTCACATGCTAGCATCTCATTTGCTGGGAAGCCAAGCCAACATGTGGCCAGGTGTGAGCTCTGATTTCCCAGGGCCATGTGGTGCCCAGATGCACAGGGCAGCTCCCACCACCCCACGCACACACAGCACGCTGGGATGGCTCCTGCCAGCCCTGCTCTCCATCACGGGGTGGTGACAGTCAGCACCAGCATTCCTGTCACCAAAAGGGCTCTGCTTACAGACACTTGTGGCTTTGAGCAGCAGAGATTGTTGTGCCTTGTGTCTACTACAGCAGAGAGTCTGGTCCAGGGTTTTTTGCTGGTGCTAGGGCAAACAGATACTGGGTGCAATGGGCAAGTGTCCTCCAGGCAGGAAAGGGCACGAGGAAGGTCACTTTGCAGCTGCAAAGCCCAGGTGGGTCTCTCTCTGGTTGAAATCTGGCTTCACTCCCAGCCAAAGCCCCAGGGACAGAGTGACCACATGGACCTGCAGGAAGAAAAGGAAGGGGCAGATCAGCCCAGATGGTTTCCCTGCTTGCACCACTTGCCAGGCAGATCAGTGGTGTCCTCTGCTCTGGTCCTGCAAAGCACCTGGCTGCCACAGTCAAGCATGGCCTTTGTGCTGTTAAAGGTGGAATTGCTTCAGGATGCCTTGGTTAACAAAGGAAAACTAGCAGGAGGAGGCTTTTCCCATCTGGGAGGGAGTGTGGGAGGAAGTGTGGTGGGTGACTCACACAATGCCAGCCCAACAATTGCAGGAACTTGCTGGAGGAAATGACTAAAATAGCCACGTGGGGCAGCCCTGGAGAGCAGGCTTCAGATAAATAACCAGAACATTAAAGATGAACTGCACTATGTGAGGGAAGGCAAGCAGGGAGAGGGAGAGAGGAGGTCTCAGAAGAGGATGGTGGAGGAAATTACTGCCATCCTCAGTGGCAAAGGATCCTCCATGCTGATGGGTGGGAGGTCAGCATCAGTGCCAAGGGTTGCAGAAGGGCCTTGGACTTTCACAGATTCTCTAGGACAGGCATTGCAGTTCATCCTTGGTTCCTCTTAATCTAGACTAGGCAACAATTAGATGTGCCAAAAAAAAAGCCAAGCAAAGGCTTTTTTCCCCCTCTTTCCCTTTTGGGAGAACATGGCCAGAGGCAGCTATATCAGCCTGACTGCACGAGGAGGAAAGTATTTCCCATGTAACTGAGAAGAAAGGTGCAGCCCCCATCCCTCCCCTGGCCAGGGAGGCAGAGCTGCTGCCCTGGCACCAGGAGCCCGGAGAGCCCAGCTCCAGCACAGCGCGTGCCTTGGCCTCAGCCTCAGGAGCACGAGTGGCTTCGTGCAAAGCACACAAGCCTGTGCAGAGTTTGTGTTAAAGTGGGGGCTCTAATAATCAATCTCCCTGCAAAACAAGTAAACAGAGGGACGTCACCGCACCAGCCTTTGTTTTCAGAGAGTTCTCCCTGTTGGCTATTACTGAGACGAATTTATTTCTTCATCATAGATATTTCCTATACAAAATATATAGTTTAATAGCTTTGATCTCTCCACATGCAGTACTTGAAGCTGATTCCAAGTTTTACACAGTTAAACACTACCACATGCTTCAAGAACTCAGTTCAACCTTCTCTATAAACTAGTGTAAATCAGAGTAAGAATGTGAACTGCTCCTTGCCAAAATAGAGGGTGTGCCTCTTGCCCACGCTAAATTCCTTTCTTCATCTCTGCTCTGCTCACAGTTAACCTGCACTGTAGCAGCCTGGGTTTATGTGACACTCATTACATCCTACACAGGAACACTGCAGCTTTCCAGTTTCGCAGAGAAATGCAGAACAAAGATTAACAGTCCAAATCACCAAGTCAAGAAAGTCTTTCAGATCCTGGTTAATCCCTTCAGCATCCTGGTTACATTTGTTTGTCAAAACACATAAAATCTTGGGAAAAAAATAGGAAAGCGGGGGCAGGGGGGGAATCATCTGCACGACATACAGGACAGGGAGCCTCTGGAAACTCATCCAGTCCTTCTCCATCTCACTATCCACAAGGCCATTTTAAACACTGGGTTATCACATGACAGCCCAGTTCATTCCCAGAGCATCAAACATCCTTGCCTTTGTGGGAAGCTACTTCAGCATCCTCATGAGGGCATGAAGCCGAGGGCTGGCAGGGGTAGCAGGATCTCTTTGCTGCTGAAGGCAGCCAGTCTGTTAAAAATCAGATTGAAGCAGAGCCCAGTTTGGCCTTTGGGTGCTTGAAGATTTGTTTCTGAAGGATGCGTGCTAGGGCTAAAATAAACAGCACACTCCCAGGAGGGCAAGGAGGGAGAGTTAAAAATTCCAATGAAGGGGAAACTCCTGCATAGCCTGGGGGTGACACGAAGACATGCAAACATGTGGGTAGCCAGGGGCTTAGACTGATTTCATTTGGGATGAGAACTTGATCCAAAATGGTTGACGCTTTCCGTGGTACTCAGCTGCCACAGACAGCAAGAATACCATGCTCTGATGTGTAGTGCAAAGCTGTGTGATTTGCCTCCATCCGAACATCCTCACAGAGCCTGGCTAGCATCAGGACGAGGGCACAGGGAGCATGGCTGATGCTGAAAATCAAGTGAGTTTTTGGAAATCCCTCTTTTTCTTTGGTTCGGGTGAAGCCCCACTGATCTGGAATTTAAAGCATAGGAGACCACACTTTCCCAGGGCAAACATGAAACACAAACCCATTGGAAAGAAGGTATCAGGAGCTCGTGTGTACACCAAAGGGCTGGTTTTCACAGGAGCACATTTTCCTCCTGCAGCGTTCAAGGGCTGCCAGGGGTCAGAGCCCTGTGCTGTGGTTCCTTGGTGTTGGTGGCAGCTGTGAAGGCAGGACTTGGCTTTCAGGGTTGATCATTGCCCTGCTGCACTCGTAAGGTGACCCAGTAAGATTTCCAGACATTTCTCCAGATCTGTCCCAGTTTGGGTCTGGATACCACCACTTTGATCCACTGGGAAGTGGGACTTTTGTTGTTCTGTCTGCTGCAGAGGCCTGGAGCACTGGAGGAGCTTGTCCTTGCCCTGAACCAACAACAAGAAAAGCAAGCACCTCAAGAGGGGAGGAGGACGTGGATTAATTGATTTGATTTAAGTGTGTGCTGCTTGCGCACACTGAGGGCTCTTCACAGTGGTCTGAAAAATCCACTTCATTAGAAAATACAGAAACAATTAAGCACTTACTGCTGTTTACTTTTGCAATAGGAACAATTGATCTTTCTTCCTTCTGACTTCCACCTCTAACCCTAATTCCTTGCTCAGCCAAGCACAGTTCAGACTGGGGAAACAGTAAGAGAGATTAAGATTCTGGACTTCAGTTAGAAACATAAATCAGCTTTGAAATAGTCACATTTTCTGGCCTAACTAAAGGATGTCATCTGTACAAAACAGGCTACGGCCACTCTTTGTTATAGCTAGAAATGTGCCAACTTCCTGGCTGCTGGAAAATACTTCTTTTTGTTGCTTTTTCATGACAGTGGGATCATGTAGCTGGCAATGCTTGAAGAGAATCTTAGATCAGGGGAAGAAAGAGGCAACATAAAGGCACTGCTGTGCCAGTGGCTGATGGCAGGGCCACGCACAGAACCCCTTGGTGATATGCAAGAAAGGAGCTGAATGGAGGATACAGCACAGGGTCCTGGTCTGTAAATGGAGCACATTGGAAGGAGCAAAACTGCCTCCTAATGCCCCTGTTCCTTTGGGCCATTTATTTTCATGGCTTTATTCTGTATTTGTCACGCTGGGGATGACATTTCCCAACACTGTGTTACTGGTGGATTTTCTGGAGTTGGTGACTTCCAACTCATCCCTTGTTAGGTGGCAGGTAGGTCCTGGCATGTCCTGGGGCATGGACATAAGCTCATTACCACATCAGCAGAACCAGACCCTGTTCCAAGACCTGCCTGGGGGTCTCAGTGGCCTCCAGCATGGAACCCCTGTGCCCTGGGGCTGCACAGCTGCTGGCACAGCTAGCCCAGCCTCTCACCTCACATGCCAGCAGAGAGTTACACTTCTGAAAGCGGGAAATAAAAGCAAACTATTTTCTCTGCTTGAACATATATTAAACAGATGCAGCTTTCCCCCTTTTGATTGTTGCTTCTTAACCAAAATCATGTCACTGATTTAGTTTATGCTACAGCCCTTGAAAAGAGCTGCATTGACTCAACTGAAGAGGACAGTGGGAATGACCATGATCTCTGCTGGAACAAAAAATTCAGCACCAAGCTTCCACCTCATGCATGACAAAGACCAAGAGAGACCCCAGAACAGACTTTAGGATAATTACTTTGTGTGTGAGAGGCAGTAATATGTTTTCTTTTTCCAGTGAAGTGAAGTGAAGTTATGAAGATATGATTTAAATACTTCAGGACTATAACAACGGGAGGGGAAGTGCATTGGGGTATAAAACATATGAAATATCTCATAGCAGAGAATAGCTGAGAAATGCACAGAAATTACAGAACTTCAGCTTCACATCTGTTCTTAAACATGTAAAACAGCTAAAACTCCCCTGGATACTTTCTACTGACAAATCTGGACAGGCTGGAATTTACATTAAAACTATTTTCTCTCTGTAACCAGCTACTGAAACTTCAAAGCAAAACATACTGTCCTTCACTTTGGTGTCCCACTGTCCTTTTGGTGCTTAGTGTCCCATGTGACACTGATGCTGGATGAGAGGCTGTTGCTCCAAAAGCTCTCTTCCCTGAAGAGGGAACATCTCCTGCAAGCACAGTGCCTACACAGCTCGGTGGCTTCAAAGACAGGGGAATGCCATCTTTTCTTCTGAAGCCTGGAATACAACCACCTTCCCGCTGGCCATGTCAGCGTGGCTGCTGCCGGCCGAGGCTGAGGCTTTGTAAACAAGAGAGGTGGGGACGCTGCCTTTGTGCTGCCAGCACTGACATCCCCTGCAGTGGGTTCCCTCAGCCTGGACAGCAGCGTGCTGACAGCACTGCTCGGGTGCCTCTGCTCACCTTGCAGCAGCACGTGCTGGTCTCCATGTCTCTGGCACCTCTCTGGTAGCAGAAGCCTGCACAGGCACACGGCCTGTCCACAGCGTCCTTCACAGACTGCTCAAACACATGTGGACTCTCTGATTTTGCAGCTCTTTGCAGGCTGCTATGTTTTTATTGCATTTCTGAATGGTGATGGTTTCCCACTGAGCTCCAGAAAAATGGTGTATGGTTTTGGGTGAGACCATGGTTTATGCTGTATCATTAGGTAAGTGAAGGGATTGCACAGGGAGAAGATCAGGGAGGGCAGAACCAGGGGGATGTGAATTACCAGGGGGCAGGTTGGCTCTGGTGGCATTTAAAGTGTGACACAGATCTGAAGAGAGATTGTTTCATGGAGTAAACATATTATGACCTAGTTCCTGGTGCAGTTAGGTAAGGTGTCCACTCTGACCTTCCCCACTTCCCCAAAGCAAATGACCAATCTTCACATCTACTTGGAGAAATACAGAAAAATATACTGATATATTTGTCTATAGATCCACACAAATATTCTGCTGGTCCAGGCATCTTCCGATGCAATTCTTATTTCTCCCATATGGCAGTGAGGATCTTCAGGGGAAAGAGCCTCCCATAACAGGGCTGCAGGAAGCAGCACGTACCACCATGTCTCTACCCTTCCATCTCCAATATCCACCATGGAAAAGGACAGCAGTCGTGCAAATGTCACTGCTCATCAGCATCCCAGCACTAGAGAGACACAAAGAGCACCAGAATTTACTCTAATTGTCTCTGTCCATTGAGTGTGGTTGCAGAAAGTCAGATGTGATCAACCTCAGAGCACAAGGGATTGCTGCAGTGCTTCTCCTTTGTCACGTCAGAGGCAAAACAGAGGCTGTGTGGATCCAGTTTTTTCCTCTGGAAGCAGTGCCACAGAGCAGCCTGGCTCATCATGGTGAGGCTCCTCCAGTAGCAAGCAGTTACATAGTTAATTTGGTTTCTACCCCATCAATATCCTCCACAACAGCTTCTGGTGACTCATTTAACAGGTGTTTTGCAGGGTGCACCTTGGCAGTGGGATTAACCCACTGGGTTCTGTAGAAACCACTCACTGGTCATATGTAGATCAATAGAGAAGGATATCAGGTAATTAATTTTCTGTTACATGCAGAAAAAGAAAGTGCTTTATGGGATGCATCTCATTTTCTAACTGAGCCTATGTGCAAGATTTCCCTCCCTCCAAGTTAAGACTACATGCTCAAGAACATGGAATTGACATATTTTCAGAAGAATCCCAAACTGGCAGGGCATGGGCCTGAAGTCAGAGACCATCAGTTCTGTCTGTTTAGGGGTTCAGTGTGCCCATTGTGTACTTGGCTTTAGACCTCTGGTTTATGGCAAATGCAACCTGCTCTGGGCTTGCAAACACGATCTGGATGTGCAGAAACAATCTGGAGATGAAGCCTGGCTCTCCACACTCACTGTCAACAGATCTCCCAGGATGGGAGTGTAAGTTGCTAAATGTTTTCTCCTTTTTTTGTCCTGCAGCATGGGTAATGTTTTGTTGGATAGAAGATCTTTTCAGCTAGCAGTGTCCAAAATCCAACTGTCACACCATGGCTCAAACTACAGAAGGATCGTCTCACTGAAAGAGCTAAGAAGGAAACAAAGTGGTAGCATGGGGAAAAGAAGCAGGTTTTGGCATCCAGACCAGACAGGAAGATGAGGAGCAGGCTGGGGCCGAGGCAGGTTGCTGGGGTGACGTGGGCACATGCAGAAAGAAATGGAGCCAGGCTCATCCGTTCCACAAGCCCACTGAGGGACTCTGCAGATGGACAGGCAAAGGCCAGGCCAATATTTCTGAAAAGGCTGCAGTGGTGTATTAATGGAGAGAGTGTTCTTCTGCTTGAGGAGGCAAACATAAAAGACAGACAAGCACTTTGGAAAAAACCCTGTCATTTCAGAGTATGCCTACTCTCTGGAAGGGTGAGGACCAGCACGCTTGGCAGCAACCACCAGGAATTCTTCCCCAAGCTTGTCCAAGGCTTGTCAAGAGCACAGTCAACTGAGGGCAGGCTCACAGTGGTGGGGCAGGTGGGCTGCCATGCCATGCTGTGCTATCCCATGCATGGGGCAGCCAGGAGAGGCTCCCCAGGGAGCAGCTCCAAAACCTGCACCCCTGCGATGGACATATAGTGCTGCTCTAGCCTGCCATTAGCACATTTTAACATCATTAATCTTTCAGGAAAATTCTGCAGTATTCTAAAGCACACCCTGGGTAGCAAGTTAAATTTGTATGTTTAAACAGAGGCTTTTCACCTTTTCGCTGTGAAGATGCAGCAACAGTACCCCTTGCTGGGGATTTGATGATGTCAGCACTGGGGATAGGATGAGGTAAATGGAAAATCTTCACCAGAGCTTGTCTGCAAAATGGAGCTGAATTTTTCAAGCATACACCCACAAGGGTTTAAGCATGCAACTCTTGTGCCCCTCAGAGCAGTCAGTGTGAGTCCATGGACAGGCTGCACTGCCCGTGTTCTCTCATAGGTAATGAGGGAGGAGGAGGATTTAGAAATAAGGTGCTGAAGGTGAGTGGGAGGAAAAGGGAGGGAAGGAAGGTAGATATAGAGGTTATAATTACATGAAAACCTGCTGTTGAGGTAATTTTTTTTCTGGAGAATACTGTAGAACTGAACAGGGAAAAAAACTCATCATGCTGTGAGCACTGCAGAGAATTAAGAGAAAATTGCATCCTTACTATATAATGCTATAACTACCCTGAGATCAGAGCAAGAAAGACTTACTTTCAGTGGTCATGTTAGGGAACATTTAAACAAACTGGATATATGCAGGCCCACGAGACTTCACAGGACGTACCCATGAGTGCTGAGGGGCTGGCCAATATTACTGAGAGGTCATTCTGTAATCTTGGCAATCAGGAGAGATACCTGAAGACTGGAAGAAAGAAAATACTCCTCCTCTTTTAAGAGAGCCAATAATAAGATCTGGGAAACTTTGGCAAAGAAGACCAATGTTGTCCTGGGCTGCATGAGACAAAGTTTTGCCAGCAGGTTCCCTCTTATGCCTGGAGTGCTGTGTCCAGTTCGGGATTCCTCCTACAAGAGGGACATGGACATACTGGAGAGAGTCCAATGAAGGATCAGGAAGCTGGTTACAGGACTGGACCCATCTCTTATATAGGGGCAAATTGAGAGAGCTGAGACTGCTCAGCCTGGAGAAGACTCAGGGAGGATCTCACCCCTATGTAGAAATACCTGATGAAAGGGTTTGCAGGAGATGGAGTAAAGTTCTTTTCAGTGGTGCCCAGTGACAGGACAAGAGGCAATGAGCAGAAGCTGAAACACAAGAAATTCCCTTTAAAAACAAGGAAAACATGCTCTACTGTGAGGGTGGTCGAGCACTGCAGCAGGCTGCCCAGAGACGTAAATCGAAAAAAATTGCCTCCATCCTTGCAGACATTCAACATCAACTGGACATGGCCCTGGGCAGTCTGTTTCAGCAGACCTGCTCTGAGCAGGAGGTTGGATGGGATGATCTCCAGAGGTCCCCACTGGTCTTATCCAGCCTTATCAGTTTATGATTCCAATGTTACCTAGCTTCAATTTGTTACGATTTTTATCTCTTCATTCAATGATTGATAGAATGACTTCTAGTGAATGAGAGTTCTTTGTTGGTAAGAAGCATCTGATATACCAGACTTTGTCAGCTCTCAGCCCAAACAGAAAAGTCTACAGCTCTTCACAGGGATTAAACACTGCAGCTACTACATGTATCCAACAGGTCTTGAAAGGATTACCCTGGAATAATGACAAATTTGTAGGAAAATGTCCCAGAACAAATGGTAACATTATTCTGGTTCATGCTTACAGGACTGTGAACAAACCTTCTGGGAAGACTCTTTTCCAAATTCAGTTTTAGAGTGTTATGCATGAACCCTTTTTAAGACTTTCGCATCACCTTTCATCAAGTATCAAAGCTGCTATATTTTTATGAAATATTATTCTAACTGAAATATAAAATTAACAAACTCTTTTATTTTAGATAGTTAAGAAAATGTTTTAAGAGTGTTTAAGTAATTTTAAGAACTGTAATTTAGTGTTATTTGTCTTAAACCTTATAAGCATAAGCATAAGATCCTAGGTTTGCAACCAGTTTTCTGAGAGCATGCTTCCAGATAAGATCAATTCCCCGCGGCAAACAATGGGCTGTCAGCAACCCTAGAAACTCACGAGCCATTGGCTAAGAACTGCTTGAAAAATGCCTGACCAATCACCGTGGGACAAGTAAGCAGAACTGGGAGTGAAGAGGGGCGGAGACTCCCCTTTATCCCAAACCGAAATCTCCCAACTCTCTCTCTTTTCGTCTGGACAAGCCACGAGGGAGGTTCGGTGCTGCTCAGGCCGTTTTCCAACCACGCTTTTTCAAGCAACCAGCACCGAAAAGAAAGCTTTGCCCGGGTTTGTAATAGTCTAACTGGCTGAAAAAAGTTTTTCTGCTCGAAGGGAACTCGGACTTTAATTTTTATCTAAATTTTCGGGGTTTTTTGAGGTTCCAGTTTTTTTTAATTGTTAAATAAATCGGTTTTATTTGATTTAACATCCTAAACTATCCTATTTTTATAACATAGAGAAATCCATGGAGGGATGGGAAGTGTTTCCTAGTTCACCTGGGATGTCGGCAAAGCTCTTTCTAATCGATGGCCTCATGCTCCAGCCTCGGGAGAGAAGTCCAAGCAGGTTCAGAACTTGCAAGGAGTGCTGTGGTGTCTTTGTTGTGTGCTCCTGCAGAAGCAGCTATTTCATGTTAAAAATATGTATTTTTAGCACAGCAGCTTGCAGCCTCATGCTGAGAGAAAGAAGCTGAGCCAAGGGAGGGAGGGCTGATGCCGCAAGGTCTGTGGCAGGCAGAACAGATGCATAATTTCATGCTGAAAAAAATCACCTCCTTATACAAGCTGCCTCTTTTATCCCTCCCACCACTATTGGTGGCATTTGTCTTTCTGGAAAGTGAGCCTACCATGTAGAAAAAGTAATTTATCTTCTCTTTTTAGGAGATGTTTTTGCTGGCAGAGCCAGAGAGCTTCTTTGCTTTTCATAGTTTTCCAAGCACTTGTGGTGGAACATTTCTAAATATCCTTGAGTAGAGCTCATCAGCACAGTCATTGCGTGGCTGGGGCACATGCCTGGCAGGGAGAAGTGCTCAGCTTTGTCAGCCCCTTGCACCTCTGCTGGTGCAGGGCCATGTACCCTGAGAGCAGGACAACCTGCACCCTGTGGTGCCACGTGGAACTCCACAGAGCAGCGACGAGGAGGCTCGGCTGTGGTTCAGCTAAGCAGTAAATGTTTTTTGACAAGGAACAGCAGTGTGAAGTTTAGTCTTCTGTGCTGCACTGAAGTCATCCAAAATTATGATCTACAGCACTACCCCACCCACTGAGTTGCTACTCCTGGGAGCAGACCACCCAAACTCACTCTCTCTGTGCACTACAAGCTGCTGCGAGGCCATGTCCACATTGTCCCTACACACTATGGGATGGAGAGCTTTCCAACAGACTATCTGCCATCACCAAGCACTCGTTATGCTTAAACTCCACGCAGATAAAAGTTTTTTCTGTTAATGCTGGGGATAAACTGAAAATCAAAACAGGAGAGGGTGTTTTGCTGCCTTCTGACTGTCAGGATCTGCCCTTTTCCCAGTTGTTGACGAGAGACAACATTTATCCAGAATGTGGACTTGACACCAGAAAGGTGTAAGTGGTGCAGCTGTCCAGTATTGACTAAGCTGGCAGGTGAGAGAGAATGTATACAGAAAGCAGGAATTATTTGTCTCAATAAAGAGCCTACCCAGGGCTTTTCCCAGCACAAGGGAGAGAGGAAAGTAAGTTTCAGAGGTAGGCGTGAGCAGGCCAGAAGGGGGGGGATGGCACAGCCCAGCCCCTGACTTGTGCGATTTTAACATGACAAAAAGTGTGAATCAAAAGGCAGAGAAGCACAAGAGGTCACAAGGCAGTAGCTGCCCTGGGCTACGGCTGGGCCCTGGAGTTCCAAGGGGAACTGCAGAGGGCTCACAGTGGGATGCTCTGTCCCCAGCTGCAGAGGAAGCCGTGGGTGCACCCCACTGTCTGGGGTACCCCTACCTCCCTGCCGGCCCCCCACAAAATGAGTGGTGAGTATGAGGAGTGGTGGGGGCTTGCAGTGGCCCTGCCAGCTGAGGCTGGTGACAAAGGGTGGCGGGGGCAGCCGACTCGCTGGAGTGGGTGCTCAGGCACACACCCTGCACACAGGGTACAGATGCAGCAGCTACTTGCAAGGGCACAGCACCTGTGCATGCACATGAGGCACAGCAGCTACAGCACAGGGAGAGGACAAACCACTGAGGACGCCAGAGATCTCCACACAGGGGAAAATGGTGCTCCAGCTTGTAATGCACTGGTGTTTCAGATGGGTGATGGATGAAAGGCCTGTGTTTACCTAACGTGAAGCTAATTGCTTACAAATATTAAGCTTCATATTTACACACCACAGTCTCACAAACTGTCCCAAGTATCACATATCAAAAAAGCGTCTCTCTGAAAGGTAGAGGGGGTTTCTCTTGTGGACTTTCCCATTCAAGAAACAACAATTCTCCATGACAGAAAAAGCTTTCCTGTTTCTAATTGAAGTGGGTGATGAGCAAGTTTACTCACTGCCACCTGTTTTGTAATCCAGGTGCTTGTAGCAAACTGGCTCTCACCCAAAGTCCATCAGCAGTGCTTGCTCTCCGGCTTGGTGCAGTACAGAGCCATTCACGTGCTGACAGCAACCATTTGCCTGCCTTTGCTCTCTGGCTGTAAAACACAAGTGAAATTTCTTCAAGCTGTATAAATGCCTTAAAAGGGAGAAAACAGAATTAACACAGTTTTCATGCTGTCCGTGTAGAAAAGGACTTCTCCCTCCAGTGTTACATCAAGAGAAAATGTGCTATGCATTGTATCTCTGACAGGGTTGAGTAGCACAGAAACACTCCCATGGACTTTGCAGATAAAATAGGCAAAGGAGGGAATTGGGCCCTTTCCATGTTAACAGATTTGCTAACTTCCCTCAGCTGGAATTTCCATTTCCAGGAAGAAACAGAGCACTTTGCCCAAAGTTTCAGAACTGGAGCAAAACCCAGGAGTGTCACAGCAAACTGGGGTTTCTTCTCTCCCTTTTTGGAAGGTTGGGGGTGATTTTCTCTGCCGACAGAAAGCAGAGCAGTCATCACTCACATCCCTAGGGACTTCAGATGATCTGGAGAATGCAGCTTCCCAAGGGAATCCCCGAGGAGGGGCAGTGGGGGAGGATGCTGAGAAGGTCTCTGTGAGACACACAAATACCTTAAAACTTCCCCAGGCAGAGCTACAGCTTGTTCAAGCACCGAAGCATAATTACTCCCAGCCACAATACCATGTTGGATGAGGATGGGGCTTTCCAGGTTACCTCTCCTACAGCTCGGGAAGCGAAAGCTGCAAGGTCCGTGCTACTGCACAGGGAGGACTCCTTTACACAGGGGGATTTCCCGAGGAGTGCAGCTCCCGAGCCCAAGGCTGCGAGCAGCTCTCTGCGTCACGGGAGGCTGTGTGGGCATGAGGCATGCTACAGCCCTGATGGGGGCGGTTGCCGTAGGAATAAAGCCCACGTCAGTCTTTTTCTGATTAAAACATAGAGAGAACACACGGTATTAGAAACTGGTCTGATATTTGCTGCCGGCAGGCTGCACGAGCTCAAGAAAAGCAGAAGAAAACCAAGTTTGTAGCTTCCTGTGTTCATTGAGTAGACAGAGGAGCAGGGAAGGTGTCCGGGACACTTTTCCAGCCCCTCTTCCAGGGGCCATCACTGCACGGCCGGGCAGGAACAGGGACAAAGGGAGGGCAGCTCCCTCGGTGGCAGCCGCAGCTGAAAGGGTGCCAAGCTCAAGGTAAAAAGTGTATGAGACTCGGCTAAAGAGTGTGCAAACCTCAGCTGAAAGGGTGTGCAAAGCTGCTGCCTTCGAGCAGCTACAGCCAGAAGCCACTCGTGAAGGTGCAGCACAAGTTTCTCTCCAGAGGCATGGGGAAATCTAGAGCTTCCAATGTTTTCTTGTCTTAGCCTGTGCTGAGCCACCAGAGAACATAGGCATTTTGCTGATGACAAGTTCCACTCGAGGATGAGGTGGTATAGCCACAGTCACTCTCTGGTAGTGCTAGAATTGCATGGAGTTAGACTACAGCAGAATTGAATATTTTTATTTTTTACTGATTATGGGAAAATTCCCCTACTCTACCTCCACTGATTAACTATGCAAAAACAAAAAAAAAAAAAAAAAAAAAAAAAAAACAACAAACTTTTATGTAGATGTGTATAAAATGCCTCAGAACTGTGAGGGAGGAACAAGAAAACTTTGATGAGCAACTGAGAAACCCATCTTTGAACAATGTGGGGGTTTTGAGCATCTTCTCAGCTGCACCCTTAGCGCCAAAGGAGAAAATCAAGGGGGACACCATTTATCCTAATTTTTATAGTAATCAGACCAAACCTAGCCCTTCTTAAAAGTAGCTTTATTTATATTAGTGAATTAAATAAATACATATAAAAATAGCCTAACATAACAGAAATTATTACACCATCCAAATCTAAATACAATCTTTAAGCCTGGTAGTCAAAGTGTGTGTGATAAAGATTTAGCAAAAGATGTTTTTTCATCCTATTATGCTACTTCTTATTCTGGTTTTAGAGATATTTAAATGGAAAGATTTGAATGTAGCATATGACCTATACTCCTTTTTTCTACTTCTTTTAGCAACAAACAGTAATTGCAGTGTTAAAGAAGGTTGTAATAACTCATTTAATTAAAAATATCACCATTATTTAAACATTTGAAACCATCATCCTATGCTTTTATCACAGTAACAACTGAGCTATTTGTTGGATCAGTTGGATCAAGTTTCCAGACAACTTCCCGTTCTTCCAGATATACACTGGCTCATTTACAGAAACAAAGACCAAACTGGAACAGACAACTGGCTCACCAGACCTACTGGCCATTCATCACAGCGTGATGCTTCAGCAGAGGACATGCTCCGTTTCCTCTTCCCAGTGTAAACTACTCTGTAATTGATTTTTTTGGTGAATTTTCAAAGTTGCAAAAAAGATTTGGGACTCAACACTGGAGCCCTTTGAAAACTCAAGTTCATTTACATACAGATGCTTCTCTGTCTCAGAATGTGGTGCTCTGCTCTGTGTTGGCATGCATTTCACATAAGAAATGTGTAGCAGAAATCAAGATCCCCTCCCATAATTATTCTTTATGTCTTTCTCCATAATCAAGAGCAATCAAGAACCTTAGCTAGGGACTGCTGTTGAAAGGCACTTCCACAAACACTGTCTAGAGCTTTAGCCCTCCTAGAAGAGAAATCTCACCTTTGGGCAGGTAGACAGAACTTCCCTTTTGGGTTGTTTATTGGGTTGGGGTTTTTTTGTTTGTTTTAAAATAAGCCTCGCCAGCAATAAAAAAAATAGATTCAATCAAATTCTTTTGATGAGGCTGAAATAAAAATATCAGTTACCACCCACTTCCCTTCTGAACTGTGTTGCAACTTCAAATTGTTGCACATATTGTTATTTAAAATTTATTATCACCTGACTGGGTATCTTTCCTGTATGAGACACATTTTCATAAGATAATCAACAGAACCCCAGAGAAAGTAATTGCTATAAATGCTTAGGACTGATAGAGGGAGGAGAACAGTCTCATAAAAGTCTACATTGAGCTAATAAACATGCCAAGACAAAGTATGATCACAGACAACATTATGTCCAGCCATGAGAATTTATTTCCTTTCCAGAAGAAAGAAAAAAGGTACATGGTCTGATCTCTGATCTTGGAACACTGCCTCAAACTGCTTCAAAAATCTATTCAACTCTCAAGACATGTGACAAAGAGAGAATATTTTTCCTTGAATGTGTGTGGTGTGGAACCTAAAAAAAGTATGGTTTTGGCTGTAATGTTTGTCACAACATATATTTGAGCAATGCTGTAAGGTATTGCACATTTCTCCCACTGGTATGAGAAGAAGCTGCCAGTTAATTTAAAGGAGATGCATCATTTGGGAAAGAGTTGTTCTCCCAAAAATTGGAAGGTGCCTCAGCTTCTCCTTGCTATAGAGCAGAATTAGCAGCAACACTGCTGTTTATGTAGATGATAGACACAGAGGATCAGAGGGACAAACCTGGAAGTGAGAACATGAGGTGTTTGCACAGACACAAGCCAGGTGACACGCCTGGTCCAAAGAATGCATGACACCATCCAAACATACCAAACAAAAGTCCCAGGGTCCACCACAGGACCACTCACATAGGGAAAGAGAGAAAAGCTTTGTTCTTCATGTTCAATAACCAGAGGCTTTCCTGGAAGGAAGAAATATCAAGGGAGAGCTGGTATACTCCCATAAAAAGACATTATCATTTTCATGCATGATGTGCAATGGGGTGTGCAGCAAAATGTTTTAATGTGTTACAAAAAATTACATTCCCAAAGCCAGTTTTGACTGAGCAAGCAAACCCCAAACTGACTGCTGTACACGTTTCTGAAGCACAGACATTAAAATGCACAAGGCTGCAAGAAAAGTCCTGAGCTAACCTAGTTAACTGTCAATTTCCTCTGATTTTTAAGTACATCATGTACTTGTACACCAGCTACTATAAGGAACTCATACTGGAACAGCAAGACTGAGTAGTTCTAAGGGCCTTCTCCTTGGCACAGAGACAGACTTTAATTGCAGAGATCGGGTAAAGAGTAAATGAGCTGCTAAATGTGAAAAATTAAACCTCCTCATATATAGACAATGTCCAGCTCTGCCAGCTAGACAGCAAGTATTTGACAGCAAACTGTTCATAGCCTACTTCCACCAGGGGAACAATTTAAGTTATATCAGAATAGGTTTTTTGCTGCCATGCTTCCCATTCCCAGACATCTTTGTAAAGTCTGCAAACAGAGATGCCAACATATCCCATTCTGACCTACATAGCAAACAATTGGACTTGTGTTCCTGCTGTGTTATCACCAAAATGAATCATTGTCATGTCTCCTCAAAGGCCTGGCAAGATGGAGACTTTTCTGCTGGGAAGTGTCAGCTGAATCCTGCACCTACTGCTCTCATGACACCAACTGCATACTTTGCATTTATCACAGAAAAGAAAAATATCCAGCAGAAAAAGGCTCAGCTTTGATTTTTGTTCCTTGCCAGGAAAAACATAGGAACAAGTGAAGCACAGCTCTGAAAGCTCTAGCTTATTAAACTCCAGGGACAACAAAAACAAACAAAAAAGTTTTCATCAATCTTTTTTTAAAAAACAGAATAAAGATGCCAGATAAAAATGTGCGCGTACAAACCCAAATGCATAAATTGCACGAATCTGAGGAATAGAAATGGCCGTGATATAGCATCATTGTTCACTATTTCTGCATTTGAGAAGAAATTTAGGGATATGTCCTGCTGTTACTGGAGTCAGGAGGAAAAAAGTCTTGCTAGGAATGGGGCATGAAGATGGCAAACCATTCTTTGTATTCATTCTCAGGCTTCAGATGTCCCTAGGTCAGCTTGGCAATTAAAGGCCCCACTGACTTAGGTTAACTCCAGGGGAAGTCGTCCCTACCAGGAGTGAGCAGCTGGCAGTGGTTAATATTTATGGTCTTCTGCTGCAACGGTGGGTAGGATCTAAAATAGGGTAGGAGATTTGGACTAGGTGTCTTTGAATCAAGCCAGCATTAACCTATGTGATCTGAAGCTTCTCTCTTACCAGCATTTGGAGCATAAAATCCTATCACTTATGCCTAACTGCCACATACTTGTAACCCTATACATGTGGGATAAAATTAAATCAAGACAATCAGAGATGCCTGTATTCCCCCTTTATAATTTATAAAGATAAAAAGCAAGTTTTTTGCCAGGGCAGGGTTCAGGAACTTTAGATATCTAGCTAGAAAAAAATTACTCTCTTCCCATTAAGAGATATCTCACAGAGTTTGTCAGACATCCAAAGTGTTATTTCTGCTCTCTTCATTAGAAACCATGTTTTGTAAGTGACAGAGACAAACTCTTCACAGACCAGCATTTACTTAAACAAATTATTAATCATAAAGTGATTCTGGAAGGCAAGAAGCACTCCATCTCCAACCATGACTTGACAGCATTTGGTTGGACCTTTGCTCTGTTTGGAAAATCCCCAAAGTTAAAAATGTCTGTTGGGTGAGTTGAAGCTGGCTGACAATGAGATTGGCTTATTCAGGGGTTTGTTTTCTTACTTCTTTGGTGAGCTCTGTAGACTGGGGCATTTAGAGACCAACCATTTAAAACCATTGCTCTTTGAAATGCATCCTCATTTCAGTAATCTCTGCATGCATCTGAGGTAGGAAAGCACCAGATGTGTTATTCCTTATCTTATCAAAGACTTCAACAGCACAATAGAACAGTAGCTTACTGACCCAATACAGAGGACATGTTTTACTTTATTATTTATCTCATAGAAGAAATATAAAATTAATTGCTGCAACACAGTTCAAAGATTGAAAATAATGTCTACAGTAAAAATGAGGACTAAAATCCTAACAGCCTGTGGCAGAAGTGTGAACGTCTGTTGCTAACTGTAAGCATTTGCATTCTTAGAATAACTGAAAATGATAATATTCCAGATTCATAAGCCAACTGCAATGCAAACCCTCTTAAACATGAGGTTTAGAGCAGAACTGTAATCAACTGTCATTAAGACACTAAGTCTTTAATGTCTCAGCAAAACAGATCATGGTCATTTCAAATGAGACCTTGCTTTGCAAGCTCAGATATCAAGCAATTACAGCAAACGCTCTTTTGATTGGTGTCCAAAGATAATTTTCAAAAAGAGGAACTAGGAGTCACCTAAAGATTCACAGAAAAATTCTATATATTTTATTTTTGGAGTAAAAAATCTCTGAATCTCATTTCATTATGGAGTTGGTAATGCTTCTTTTTATCTACTGCAATGGCTAAGTACTCACCCTCCCATGTATTGGATACTGCAGTTTCCATTCAGTATGCTCTCTGAAATCTCATCCCTCTATAAAAGTATTGCACCACTGGACTACAGAAAATTAAGGCAGGAAAACTGGTTCAAAGAGACAAGGCAATGATGCTTGTTATTGTCGGATTGTTACACGTTATTTTCCCTTATATAATTACTTTTGATAATTAATCTAATAGTAAGTAGCATTTATCTAACTACCTGAAATACGAAGCCTCTATGTATTCTCCCAGTTCTTTCTCTTGTCCTGAAAATCTCTAGAAATAGCTCGAGAGAAGTGCTTTCGAAAACCAAACTTAAGATCAAAATATTCAGAAAGAATGTAAGTACTACAGCTTTTCACCCCAACAACCCAACTTCTAACATGTTTACTTTTTCTCTACAGGAAAGCAAGGTCTTTCCTCTGTCTGGCATGAGAAAAAGCAATACAGAATTATGGAAATTGTTCCATCTCATGGAGTCAGCACCACAAATGCCTAAGTAATTTGTGGGGCTTTTACCTCCCCTGTTGGGCTGTGAGCATAATACCTACAAGACATATTCTGGGAGTTGTTCCATGCAAAATTCCTGTACAGGGCTGCACTGTTTACATTGACTACAAATCTGTATGCACAAGAGAGCTCAGCATGGGAACAAAAACCTATCTCTGAAGTCATTCTGTGAAACAAATTGAACATGGTTTTCCCCATAACAACAAGGGAAAACAGAAATAATCCTGAAGGGTAGAGCGCCTCTCAAAAATTTGCAGGGAACTTCTGCTTTCTAATACAACAGACTGTGTTAAACAAGTCTCTTTACAGAAGAGACCTCCCAAAAATACATGTTCAATAAAGGTGAGACCCATCAAATCCAGCTAATTGATCCCACCACGAGCCATGAGAAATGCAGTATGGAGATTCAGTCTACACAAGAAATGAAGCAGTAAAAAAAATTACATTGCAATGTGACAATGACCTTTTGAAAACTACCTGTTTCTTGAATGTAGCTGTATTCAATACTGCTTCACAAAATACTAGGGGAAGTCAAAGACTTTTTTTTACAGATCAGATCAGAAAGATATGATGAAAAGACAATGGAGAGAGTGAAAAGAAGCAGGGAGGTCCTGCAAAAGAAAGCACGCCAAACCTCTGCTTAAAGAAAGTATGAGAAACAGGTCTGCAAAAGCAGTGGATCAAGACTTTCAACTAAGAGGATTTATGGAGAAGGAGATTTTATCTCCAGGCACAGGTTAGCCTCATATAAATCCTAACCCTTGTTTTAAACAAACTGACCCCAAATTACCCATGATGTTTAGAAGAATTTTGTACTAGAAGAGAACCTTGGTAATTTTGTGATAAGCAAGGTGAAGCATTTGGAAGTGAGTTTTCCAGTGAACAGGATGATTTCACTTTGAAAAACTTCCTAATTGTTGATTCATCATATCTCCAAAGCAGCCCAGGCTGGAAATCTTAAACTTGCTTCAGATGAACGTGGCATGGACCTTTAACTGGTTTGTTTGCAAAATTATTTAAATAGAGCTTCTTTGTCTACCTTTTTCCAAAAGTACAAAATTTTGTTAAACAAAAACATAGCCTGTACTCTGGAGAGTATAAAAAAAATTGAGCTTGCAAATTTGTTTCTATGAGGGAAGACTTGCTGTTCTAAGAACACAATTGGTCAATGAGCAGAGACCCAGCACAAGCACAGAGCACAGCCACGTTGTGGCTGAGAGCCTGACAGCTCTAGACCCAGAAGTGACACAGCACCACAAATGTGTCAGATCCAAGTGGGACAAGTTCTGCTGGGCAGCAGCATCCTGTACCACACGACTGCACGTGTGGAAGCAACAAGGTCCCAGAGACACAGCACTGTGCCCTATGGTGATTCTGCACCTGCATCACTACCTCTGCAGGGTGTTGTGCTTTCTGGGGCTTTTCTGCCAGTACAGTATACCAGTCTGGTACTCACATCCTCTTATTTTCCTGCAGAGCCTTTCAGAAATTAATTTTTAGTTAGGATTTGAGTGCCACGAGGACTTTGTAAGCTGGATATGTACAGTGGCCATATCAAAGCAATCAGCTAGAACAGTAAGGAGGATGACCATAACCCCCAGTTATGCCACACAGCTTGTTTACATGGATTGAGAGAAAGGGATACAGGGTGACAGGAACAAAAGGGACCTGAAGAATAATAAAACCTTATGAACACAAACCCACCTAAAATGTACAAATACAAATGTGTGACAGCTTTGTGAACAAGCAGGAGGAACTAGAACTCCTTGGCTGTTACTACACTGTTGGAGTAACAGCTATGGTAGGAGTGTTTGCATGTGATGGGAGCACTGCAATGGAGGGGTATGAGTTCCTCTGGAAAGACAGGGAAAGGAGGGAAGACTCAGGGCTTTCTGTGTGAAGGAACAGCTTGAACACTTGTAGTGGACAGCAGTCTGATTGACAGCATGTGTTAGGATCAGAACAGAAGCCAGTAAGAGTGACAAGGATGGGGCGGCGTGTTTCAGCCCAGCCCACCACGGCGATGGGGATGGTCAAATACTAGAACAGGCTGTGCAATCTCCATCCTTGGAGATTTTCAAGGCCTGACTAGATAAAAAGTCCTGGTCTAATCTCATAGCTGGTACCACTTAAGAAGGCAACTGGACTAGGTTCAGAGTTCTCTCACAACCTCAAATATACTGTGATTCCAAGTCTAAAGAACAGAATCCGAGACTGTGTCTTCACAAGCTTGGCACTAGGATGGTCACCCAGGAGTCAACTGTAGGCCAAGGCTGCAGATTCCCAGGAAGTTACAGAAGAATGATGGAACAGAGGCAGTTGCAGCAGAACCTATTCCTGCAATACTTGTGAGCATCAAACATCTAGGGAAATAAAAATAAAAATCCCTGGCAACAAGTGTTAACTTTGAAGTTAATATCCCAAAGCACATATTCTCAGGACAAGGAACTTCCAAATGTTTTCAGTTTCCCTAACCATTTATAAGCCAGGAAATGTGAGACTTGCACTAAACAGTATTCGCAGCAAGGGAAAAGGGCAAAGGGGCGAAACTGTTTAATTCACTGGTGTTCCTTACCTGTGACCTCCCTAACAGCCCCACCATACAAAACAGCAGATCAGCACCAAGTTTGAGAAGTAACTAAAACCTACTGCCTCACTCTTGCAGAGATATTGTTTACATGCTTCTGGAGCATATAAATGAGCTCTCAAATCTAGATCATAGTCATAGTCCTTTCTTGACATACATCCAGCGCTTGTTTTCAGAGACAGAACCATAATGATGGTTTCTAAATATCTTCAGTGTAAGACTGCTGCCCTCAGGAAGCTATAATCATACTATCTCTTGATTTGATAAATACACCCCCTCAAGTCTTGGTTCTTTTCCCACAGGTGGCTTCAGCTTCACTCAGCTCTTCTCCAGACACAGCTCATACTTTAGGGAAGCTCATGGTCAGCCCTCCACCTTTAGCTACAGCCTCCTCTAGGAAAGCTGCCTGCTGGGCTTACTTACATCAATGAGAGCTGATCCTTGAAGCCTCTAGGCTTCAGCTCCCTGGTCACCAGCTCCCTCAACTTGTAGATACCTGAAAAAACAACCTGTGCATTCCACTGCTACAACACTGCTTTTGGCTTCTTTCTCCTCTTTTCAGAAACTGGCCTGCAGCCATGACAAGGGTTCAGAACTATTCCCAAAAGGGACAGGCAGTCTAAACAGAAAAGTGATGCTGAAAGGTGCTGAAAGTGATGTACAGTGACCATGTTCTGCCAGGCCTTTTAAGGAATACTAAGCAGCTTTAACATCTATAACCATTTACAAATGAAGTTTGTGCTTCAGCATGGCTCAACCATATAACCAAAATACAAAATTCATTGTTATTTGTCTACAAGTGTCCTGTATCTGTGTCAAAATTCACACAAAAGCTTTCCTATGTCCGTGAATCACTCTGAATATAATGCAAGTAGGTACCTGCTGCCACAGTTCTGCTGCACGCTTCTGTCCTTGGTAACCCGTACTCTTATTATTACACTATTACCCATTTGGTTAATCTAAAAAAAAAGAAAATTCAAAAGTACTTGAGTACTGCCCTAACCTTCAAAAAGCGATGTAGTCTATTCCTGGGTAAACAGCAGAAAATGTACCTCTAGGTCCTGTAAAGATTACAGTTGCAGCAGGCTCCTTATAGCATCTGGGTCAAGCTTGCCATCAAAGGCTTTGGGTTTGCACCAATAGCAACTTACAATAAACTTCACACCAGCCTCCAAAAAGTTCTAATATCAGGATTTAGGCAGAAAATCAGGTTTCAAATTCAAGGCTCAGTCTTGAAGAAGTTAATAAGAGAATTAATTTCAGCAACCAAGATAATGACTATGTGAGTCATTTAAGAAAACATTTATGGACCAGAAATGGACACATATAAGTATTATTTTAAAATCTGAATAAACTATTATGGAATTGACCTGAAGGTCTAACCCTTTAGCTTGCCAACTACTAGAAATACTTTTCTTTGCCCAGCTTTCACAAGTACTTGGAAGTATGCATTATTGCCGACAGTATTTCCAAAAAATAATATATCAGAGAAAAGAGAAAACACACTTGTAAATTGTTCAGATCAAGCCATTAGAAAAGTGTCTACACAAGATCGTATACCACTGCAACATTACAGAATCTAAAAGTACTGAAAATAAAACAGTAATCATAAAGATTGATGTTGCATTTATATGATTATCTCTGAATACAGTAATTTCCTTTACAGAATTTCTGTGAATAAAGAAAACACTCTGTGGAACTGCGAACAGTGCTACCATTTACTCTTGATGCATGAACGGCTCTCAAACTGGACAGGTGAAATCCTCACAAGTGTACTTTTAGAGTTTGATATTCGCCTGCCGTTTCCAATTTCCTTCCTTCCTTCCCCTCTCCCCCTTCCTCTGAGAAGACTTTTTTTGTGGCAGATTGAAAGAGCACTCAATGTTTTAAGTCACTGAAAAGCATTGACTCTGCTGGCCCAACTGATCTGGAAGGGGACAGTCACTGTTCTGCTGAGTATCTGAAAACCAAGGCAAGACTGGGAACAGGACTCCAGCATGATACATGATTCTCTGGATCTCTGCATTGGACAGATCCCTCTGCAGGAATGCTTTGATGTCACCTAGTAGGCAGCAGCTTTGGCAAGAGTGATGAAGCAAGGAGGGCATACAAGAACACCTGCCTGAACCTGAAATACAGGTTTAAAGGGAAGCTGAAGGCAAAGTAAGAAACAAGTGTGGGTGGGGACCAGTCCTGAGTAGAGAAAACAAAGGAGAGTTGACTAAAGACATTTGAAATCAGGTGGTAAACACAAGAGCAAACCCACTTTTCCAACACAAAACAGTGGCACTATCCTTGGAGAGCTGTGGTGGTGCAATGCTTTAAGAAACTGCACACCTTACTATCTAATTCCATTCTCTTTATTTTGTCTTGGCACTACCTACACGAATGGAAAACAATTGCAAAAACAGATACATGCGCTTCGGTTTTACTGGCTGCCAAAACATGGCTGGATTGGAAACAATGGTTCCAACACATTTATCTTCTTTCAGGCTGTGGTTTCATGGAAAGGTGGTTGTTTCCTCAGCTTTCAATTAGCATATCATTTGTATGCTAGCCACAAGAATTCCCAAAGGCTTTTTTCCATACTGCTCTTGTCAGCCTTTTTTACAGAAGAGTGCCCAACTGAAGGCTACTTCCAAAATGCCTCCGTAAAACTTACATCTGAATACTCTTCATTCATAAAACAGATGGAAAAGAGAGGAGTAAGGAGGAGAAAAATGTATGGAGAGGAAGCAGACCTGTACAAAAATCATCACTATGAAAAACAGAGATTGCTTGATTCTCCATTCCCCATAATAGAAATATTAAAAATAATGTTCTTTGGACTGTGTGTCACATTCAATTCCTAAAACAGAATATTAGCTACTGCGTTTCTGTGCTTAAAGTCATTTTCCCACTGCTTTTTGTTGACTGTTTGCATTATTTAACTTTAAAGAGTCCAAGAGGCTTTTGATTGTTTCACTTCCTATTCCTTTCATCCTATTCTTCATCCTGCTGGAATTACTTTTTCCAAATGGTATCAGCAGTGCTGCCAGTCCCCAAGGTTCTTTATTGATCATTTGCTGAGTTTTATCTTCCTTCTGTAAAATCCAGGCACTTTCTCTGGCCATAGCTATAAATTTCTCCAGCTGTGGCTGATTAACATTCTTGCTGATATTAAGGTCTTGTTCAAAGGGATTCCAGATATAAAGAGGAGACGACTCAGGCTTATTTACTTCCTTTCCCTGCAGAGAGTATAAAGAAAAAGCCAAAGTTGCATGTGTGCATTATAGGCTGAGCAAATAGCAAATCACTTGAGTTATTACACTAGCATTAAAAGTGTTTTGACCTACTAGAGAACATTTTCCAAAACATCCAGTCATTATTAATCAAGTTAATTTTCCTGTCAACCTGACTGTATGATTCGTGTTCTCTGAATCCTCTCAGTGGTGGTTTTCTTTGCCACATTCAACTTAGATTTCCTTCAAGGTAAAGAACACACAACTACAGTTTAACCTGTCTTTTTGGCCATTCTCCCATTTGCTTTCCAACAAACCTCAGACCTCACTCACTGCAACCTCCTACTCCTAATCTCCACCTGTGTATGCCGCATCAGTGTGTCATATTAACTTGCACAGTCCAGTTTGATAAAATATTGCAAGCCCTTAAACTGTTCAAACTATTCCTCTCACAGTGCTCAGAGAGCTCACAGCACTGGTGTAACTGAACAAGATTGCTGCCTTGGCTGGAATTCCTCCCAGTTTGGTCTGTCTTTTAAGCACAGAGCTATTCAGGTCATGGTCCACTGTTAGGCACCTGGTATAGTACAATGCAAATAGCTGACAACTGGGTGGTTTGCTATTTAATTCGCTTCCATCTCAGTGCTTATCAGTGTTTCTTAGCTGACCTGTTCTGTATAGCAGAACCTCTTCAAGCCTTTCCACCACAAGCTCTAGCAGGAATCCACCAGTGACTGCTGGTCCAGGAAGTGTCTATGTACACATTGCATACTCTTGCCCCAAGGCCAAGAGGACTGTCAGAAAAACATCAGCAGCACAGATACCTCCCCTGACTAGCCGAGGCTCCAAATGTGGCTTTGCTTGCCTTTTGGGGGTTTAATAGCAAACAGAAGTTCTCCACCTAAATAAATCAGTTTCTAGGATCAACCTGAAAAAAGAGCTCTTATGCCAGTGATCCATAATGCCCAAACAGGAACTAGAACACAACTGAGTGCCCACACACCAACAGGGCACTGAAACCCCCATTCTGGAAGCAGCCCAGCAGGAACAGGTGTGAGTTATGGTAGTTACATTTTCATGTATTTCTAGTGTACTTGTATGCACACACAGATCAACAGGATGACTTAAACATATAAAGCAAAGCAAAGTGATAGCACAGAATTACCTTGCTGTGGCATGCTTACTGAGCTGCAGTACAGTTACTGTAGGCTGATACAAACTGCACTAGAAAACCACAGTGCCAAAAGCATACCCAGAACTCAGCCCTAAGTTTTAATGTAAGCTCTGGTTGGGTCTGGACTCCCAACTTTAAATGCAAAGCCTTGTCAGCACACCGGGTTTGTCGCAGACTTTCGCTATGACAGACATCACGATGTTTTAATAGTTTTCCTCACACAGAAGCAAAATAGCTTTGATTTTTTAAAACTGCCACATTTATTACAGGGCTTTCCAGTGAAATTACACTGGCTTTGCATATCCAAGTAATGACACTGTAAATGTTCTTAATGGTATTGTAAGTTACTGGGCTCCGAAAGGAAAACACTCCTCCTTCACGGAAAGGACTCAGTATGACAAAAATTGTTGCTTAGCATATGTAGTTTGTCAAATGGCAGAGAGATTCAACTGATAATGATGAGCAATTAAAATCCACTTACCTTTCGAAGATTTATGGAATTCTTCCTGAAATCAAAGTTTCCAAAATATTCAAAAAACTCACCCAACAATACATCTAAGGGAAAGAAAAACAAAAGCCATCAGTAACATTAAGGAAAAGTTTATTTTCAATATCCTCTTAAAAAAAGAAAACTCATGAAAGATCTACCTACCAAGCGTTTCTGTATTTTTTGTAGGTTTAATCTTCCTTAAATCACTAACAAATGAGCAATCATATCCTCCAATTATATGCTTGTCTTTTTCATCTGAAAGAAAAATTTTGAGCATATTTTGAAGTAATAAACAGTAAAATGCCATTGTACTTAATAAAATTCAGATAAACTGAAATCAGTGCTACCCATATTACACAAATAAAATTAGGAATTCACAAGTGAACTTTCAGGTTAAGATTCAATTTAAGTGGTAAAAGATTTAAAAGAAGAAAGTCTATAGATGGGCAAAGGAAAAGCATCATGACCAAACAGCACATTTTCAAAATCCTGCAGGAATAGGATAAATGATTGTAATCCTACAGGAATACTAATAAGATCTTTGTATCTCTGAAAATACTTCTAATAAGTAACAAGCATCTCTGTATAGAGGGCTGTACTATACACTAAACAGCACAACTCTTCCGCACGAAGATTTCAAAAAAATCACACCCAGAGTGTTCACTGTCTTTTTCTGGAACACTTTAGAGAGCTAGGAATACTCTCGTAACATATCAGAACACATTTTTTTTGTATAAAAATTTCTACAGAATTCTGATGCAAATGTTTAAAACTATTTTAAAGCAACTGAACACAGACCTTTTTCTCCACTGAAAGCACTCAAAGCTTCCAAGGAAGCATGCCAATAAGCAGAAGACAAGAGTGAGGAATCAAGAACTTGAGGTGTCATTCTCTATGCTTTCATACAATTCACTGAAGATAACACACCCTGAATGCTGTGTATGAAACCACCAGAACAGCTTGTTTGTGGAGATATTAGAATTATTTGCAAATGGCCTGAACAGTCTCAAGGATATTATAAACTGGGAGAAGAAAATACAGCCTTTCTTTTAAGCATTTGGTATCTATAAAACAATACACATCGTATCAGTCTGCACAAAATCCTTAACTCCAGAAACATTCAAGACCCTGAAGGTCTTCTAAAAAACAAAATGAAAAAAATTCAGCACAGGAGCATTGAACAAGTAAATTACTTTTAATTACCTAAGGTACGGAATAAGTCTAACCCCTCTAAATTGAATTAGTACCTTATTGAAATGGGATTTATTTTGCCTTTAAAGATGCATAATTTTCACTAAAAAATACATGTAAAACTTGTGTATTCCATCAAACTTAAAGTACACATAATAATCATCAGTATTTGAGGGCATGAAGAAATTGCTTGCGTTTATTTACCACTTCAGAGAAAACAAATGTGCAATAAACAATAAACTGCAATAAACACAGAAACAGCTGTGCTTACCTGCCAGCTCTTTAAGTTGGTCTAGTGTTGGAATGATCGGTGGCGATCTCTTTTGCAGAAAAAACATGACCATCATGGTGAGGGAGAAGTTTGTAATCCAGGTGCCAGGAGCACTGTTTGTAAGTCCATGAACACGGGCCCAGCATCGTATAGTGAACACTAATGCTCGCACACGGGAATCAAGACAGCCGTAGATATACAAGAGTTCTGAACTCCTTATTGCAATGCTGAAGAGGAAATGAGAAGACACGTAAATGATGAGAGAATTATGAAGTATCAGATGCAGTGTTCATTGTTCATTACAAGAGAAGAGGACCCCCATTAAAAAAAAAAAAACTTTTATTCACACATTTTAAAAAATAGAAGAGAATCACAGAATAGTAGAATGGTTTGGGTTGGAATGCGTGGAATTGCCCAGGATTAAATACCTGGTAGCTTTTCTAGCAAGAAAGATATGGTTCTGGGTAAATAATAATACTGCATTTGCACTGTTTCCTGTTTCCGTGTTCCACTTCACACTGGGAGGAAAGAATCCCCAAAATAAAAAAACATCATCAAATACTGTAGAGTCAAACTATGCAGAACTGAGGTGAAAAAACGTAATTTAGCCACAATTGCCTTTGAGGTACATTAGACAATATCTCTATCCTAACATAAAATAAAATAAAACTAGAATTTCTTTTACAGCTTTTATCTAAAAAGTAATAAAATGCTGCACTGAAAAATAACTTAAGTGCAGAGACACAATGAAATTTGCAAAACAAGTCAGTTTGGTAATTTTCAAATGATTACTGCTTAGTCAAGCCAGAAAAACAACTAAGCTTGAAGGATAAAGGTTTTCAGATGAATCAGTTTTTGATCTCCTCCATCACACTGTTATACAACCATTCATATATTGTACAAATGGGAGGGCAAGAAAAAGTAGAAAAAAAAAGAAAATACAGTATGAGAGTAAAACTTACTTTGGTTCAATTTTAGCCTGAAGTGCTAAAAATTGTTCTAAAAATTCAGCATAGCCTTTTGGAGATATTTACTAGGTCAAAATTTTGTAAAACCCGGGCTTCTATAATTTCAGCTGTGAGGTGCTTTATGGTGTGCAGAGAGGTTTGTTTCTAGCAAAAATGATAAGACAAGAAATGCAGTCCCAATCAGCCAAACCATCAGAATTACAAGGAACCTTGTACAGAACTACATGCTGACTTTCACTGTGGCTGCATATAGAGAAGTAATTTCATTGTAAGAAACTTGTTCAATACTGCATTAACAACTCCTGCATATTCTGAAACAGAACTTTGGGTAATTCAGAAAACTGAGTATATCTGATTGGATTGTATCTAACATAGACAAATCACAAAACTGCACTGAAACCGGTATCACAGAACCACAAAATATTCTGAATTGGAAGGAGCCAACAAGGATCGTGAAGGTCCAATTCCTGTTCCTGCCAGGGCAGTCCCAAGAGTCACACCCTGTGCCTCAGAGTATTGTCCATCCAAAAGCTTCTTGAACGCTGTCGGATTGGTGCTGTGATCACTTCCCTGGAGGCTCTGTTACAGGGCTCGACCACCCTGTGGGTGATGAACCTTCTCCTAATATCCAACCTAAACCTCACCTGACACAACTTCAGGCCATTCCCTTGGGTCCTGTCACTGGTATCCTGAAGAATAGTCCCTCATATTTTTACATTCCCTAACAACAATGAAAAGGGTCAGTAACTCACTTTCGGCCGCGCACACCAGTACCAGGGCTGTTTCCTGGAGTGAGGGGGTATTTCTAGGTGAAACACGTCACAGCACAAGCCCAAGGGCCAGCGCAGCCATTTCTGTGCCCGGCGCTCACCGAGGGGCCCTGAGGGGCATTTCTGGGCAGCCGGCGCCCCCTAGCGGACGCCGCAGGCCCCGTCCCCTTCCCGGCGCCGGGAATTCACCCGGCATCCAAGGGATCCTCCCAGCAAACAGGTGTGTGCCGGCCCTTAAGAAGGAGGAAAGGACACCAAAATATCTAGAAGCCAAAGCACTAAAAACTAACATTCTGGAGCTGCTTAATCTGAAAAGCAATCAAGAAAGGCTGCGGATAAGCCAAAGGGAAGTGATGACTAATGAACACTGACTGCCTTCTTTCCAGTTTTATAAGCCAACCTTATTCCATAGACTGGTTTTTGAGGCTTCAGCTTCAGCTAGCAACTATTTCCGATGCTGAAGAAAGATAACTTAAGGGCATCAAACTCTAAGCCCTAGAAGTCAAAAACACGCCTTTTTACTTTCAGAGCCCACATTCACATTTGCTAAGAACATGGAAAGGGAAAGACTAAACAGTTGGTATTACCGGTTTTCAGAACATTTTAAGTACATCAGAATTCTCTGCGAACTTTTTAAAACCTGGTCTCACCTGTTGCTCACTGACAGATCACACAGGAATCCTGTCGGCTGATGGGAAAATTTCACCAGAGGGCAGCGGGCATTGAGTATCTTCTGAACATTCACACACCCAGGACCAAAATTATCAAGGCAGTCACCAATCACAGAAAGAATCCTCTGAGTTGCTAATCTTTCCGAAGGTAATCTTTTCATCTGATACTCCATTTCAAAGGGACCTTTTTTCTAACACAGAATTTCAAAAGCAAGCTGTTAACTCTCGAGCAAAAGAGACATCTAAAAATACTTCTGAAAGACCACAGCAATTAGCAAAGGAGTTTGTACAACTAGAACTTAAGAAAGAAAGACAAGAATTAATCAAAGCAGTCCACCGAACTTAAAAGAGGTAAAAACATATTCCCTTTCACATTCTTTTTTGGTGATTCAATTTTTCCAGGTTAACAGTGATCAACTTACTATAAAGCTACATGTTCAAACAGAAGTACAATAGTACTACACCTCACTACTGGCTAAAAAAAGTAATTCTGGAGAGCCTCAATGCTCTGACTGCAAAAGAGGAGCACACAATTACAGAGGGGCAACACAACCAAACTACTAGGAATTTCAAACTATTAGTAATTCCATTTCAAATCCTCAAAAAACAATGCAATATTAGTAAATCAAGTAGCAGCGTAAAGAAAAATGTCTTTTTCATTTAAAAAAGTAAAAAAAATTAGCATGCAAATTACTTAATCCTTCAAAATTATGATTCTGTAAGACTTTAAAATAATCACTTCATGTCATATATAGTTTCCCTGAAAGACAAAAATATTGTGAAGATAGATTCTAACATCAGAAATCAACTTTTCTATAGGTCTTCATATTTTGATTTGTTATATTCGTAGTTTTTATCTCAATAAAATACCTATGAAATATGTTTTCTTTGTAGTCTGTTTTTAAGACATCAGCTAATTTTGCTTGCTAATCCAATACTTGACACTGACTTACCCTCCCCCTTGGAACATCTCATGCATGAATGCATACTATATAAACAAAATTACAGTGCTCTATCTAGTAACTGAGACACAGAGCACGTTACTTTTGTTGTCCACAAATTAGTGATTTCACAGACAGGTGAAACAACTCCAAAGTTATGCACCTTGCAAGCTGTCCCATAAAGTCACCTGAGGTGCTGAATTTCTGAGTCTCTCTGGCCATCACCGAGGTGGCTGTTCCTGCTGCCCTCCTGCCAATGCTCTTCAGTCAGCCCCACATGAGGTGGAACATGCCAGGACAGCAGTCCCTAATCCCATCTGGCTGGGTAGCTGCGTGCTGCAGCAGGGCTGCCTCTAAGTGAAAGGAGCCTCTACCTATCAACATCGAGGTCGTTAAGAGGAAAGATAAAGACGGGGACTCAGCTGACCTGTGGTAGGCTGGTGTTGATATTTATATTTGTGACAAAAACCACAGTGAGCCTTTCCAGACAGCACCTAACTATCTTTCAAAAACTGAATGAAGACTTTTTTATAGTGATAAAGTAGATGTTCTTAGTAATTAATAGAATCTCCATATTTAGCTTTAGTCCTAGCTAGGGGGTATGAAGTACTGATCCACTTGCCCAAACCCTGTGGTTCTTCTATTCTTGCCATGTTGCCCAAAACAGCAAGTACAGGTAAACTATTACTTTTGGGTAAACTGATACAGTAACCAAGATGCATAACTGTTTTAACAAAAAGTGCTGCTCTAAAAATATCAGAGAGCCCTGTTTTGAGTCACTCACTAATCTCCCAAACCGCCCATGGGTTAAAAATGCCCTATCTGTGGTCTAGCACTGTCCACTCTTGGTAAAGAATGTTTCCACTTTTGCCCCTTTTTTTTAATTTACAATTCGTTATCAGTTTGCCATAAGGCCCAAGAACAGTTATTTCATGTAAATAGGTGCTGAAATGCCTGATCCTCCTCCATTGTTGGCACCTTCTGAAAGGCTACAAAAGTGAAGAAATCAGAAAATATCTTTTCCACTGTTGCTAAATCACATTGTAACTAAAGCTTCCTCCCCTCTGTCTCCCCCACAGTAATAAGTCTCTCAACCATTCATAGGTAATCACAGCTGCTAGTAAACTCATTCATCATCAAATACTCTACATTTCACAACAGAACTTCTATCTCCACAAAGAATATATACTAAAGAAAACAACTAGTTAACAAATATTACTTGAAAATGGACATTTAATACTTGAAAGGTATTCCTTCAAAATTTAAGAGGTGACTTTACTGCTTAAACGTAAAGTATTCCTAGATTTTAACACTTCACACACACAATGATCCTTCTCTTCAACTGACATATTTGCTTTCATTGTGTTTTATCACTGCAGTAATACTAAAAACGATACACATTTGAAGGATTATTTCTTTAAAATAACTTACATGGCAATATACAAATTGTATAGAAAAGCTGAGAGAATTTTCAATCTTCGAAAGCTTAAGCTCATTGTCTTTTAAGGAAAACAGAGCTAGTTTTTCCCAAACTTATCTGTCACCGCACAAATAATAAGAGAAGTTTTCACAACACGAGACTGACTTACTTGATTATTCATTCAGAATCTATGAAGAATCCCAACTTCTCCACTGTGAGTTTCTGACCCAATTCACCCTTTTTCCTATCCTGATTCTCATTACCTCTCTTTGCCACTTCATTCTCCAATCTTACAGGATACTTAAACCATTCACAGTCAAAAACCAGCAGCAAGACCCAAGATCCTTCCAAAAATGCCTGGTCTAGTCCTTTCCTATTCTCTATGCCTACATGCACAAGGCCCAAGACAGGACATACCCAAATAACCATTACAATTTGAAGCTGCTCAAATACTAAGTAACTAAACTAAACATGTGAACTCAGATACATAGTGCAAGCTTCCAAATCACACTATGGGTAAAGATACAATTCAGGTGAAATTTAGTATGTGCACTGCAAAAGGCAACACTGCTGACTGCATATTGCTTACTGGAGGTCTTGTAACCCTGGGCTTCTCAAGGTAGTGGTGTAAATCCTGTGCTTTGGTCAACAAATTCAATTTCAAGGCTCTATGCATGCTTAGTAATCTCTGCTTGTCTTGATGCTTACTGTTGTACTATCAATGAGGCATTTGAATAACTACGAGGTACCTTAGGTAAAGTCTGACAACTGAAAGCATTTGCATTATTCATTTGGCTCAGTTCCTGTTTGCTCCTGGGTCCTGGTCCCCAAAACATCTACAGCTCACATGTAAAAGCTCACACCCAAGCCCATTTCAAGAAGTAAGCCAACTAATTCCCTTCACAATGAAAATCAGGCGCTGTTAACATGGAAATTTTCTCTGGACTGTGTGTCACCTCTAAGTGTTCACCATTACTATCCCAGATCCTGAGCTTTTACACCTCCACACACTCAGTGTGTGCGTATAAATGTATATACACCCCAGTACTTAATCCAGTAACTTTCCTGGAGCATAAAGTCATCTCTTGAAGGTAAGGAAAAGAACCTGACAACCCTCCCAAACTGCAGATGTGCACACATGGACAAACTTACTTTGCTTTAGGACATGGAGGACCCTAAAAATCAAATTCAAGCTTTAACAGAGCATGGCTGAAGCACAGAAGCTGAAAATCACAGAGATGAAAATGCAACAGTAGAAAGGGAAGGTCTGACTCTGCTGAAACAATTTTGGAGGATGAGGGTTTTCTTCGTAGTGAAATTCACCCTAATAGTACAAAATCCACATAAACACCAAATCATTTTCTTCCTGCTGCAAAGAAGATCTCTTCCATGTCACATTCAGTTTTTGAAAGCCTTCAAACATTCAAATAAACTTGTTCACACTCCGTAGTATGAACTCATGTAAAACCTAAACAAAAATAAACTGATTCCTGTGTGTGAAACAGCAAATGAGCTGCTCTGTTGAAGAAATCCAACAAACTGAAGATGCACAGCACAATCTTACCACTTTTGTAGCGTGCTTTCCTGCATCGTGGAAGTCCAAAAACATGTCCACATCAGA
The DNA here is from genome assembly GCA_026261815.1 of Monarcha castaneiventris obscurior. Lineage (NCBI taxonomy): Eukaryota > Metazoa > Chordata > Aves > Passeriformes > Monarchidae > Monarcha > Monarcha castaneiventris. The sequence continues at coordinate 12,605,194 of JAMPIT010000230.1, forward strand.
TCCCAGTTTGCCAAACGTGTTGACTGAAGAGCCAAATGGCTTTACCGTGCTGTCCGGGAAATATGCACGTGTAAAATCCCGAACCAAGGAACAGGCCAGAAATCGGAGCTTGATGTTTTCTTCTGTAAGCTGATACTCATTCAGTAGAATGTACATCTGACTGCTTACCTAGGTCAGAAAATAAACACTGTAAAAATACAATGACCCATCTATTAACATATATTTTCATCTATTTAATATCAATGCGATTAGGTTATTTTATACAGTTCAAAAGGTTTTCTTTCATACAGAGAAATTATTTTCACAATTAAAATTAATAATTTCATTTATGTATTTCAATATAGGAGAACCATTCCCACAAAATTCTAATACACTACATTTTAAAATAAATTGCTTTATAAGTTTCACATGACCACTTGCAAATCTGAAATGAACATGGTTCATTTTTAATTAAGAGAGATCTAGAAACCTGTACTTACACTGTCTGCAAGACAAAGCTTTTGAATAAGGTCTTTCACTGGAATGTGACACTGAGGAGAGAGGTGAAGTGGTGTCTCTTCCATGCGTTGACTCACTGGGTTTTTCAGTGTGAAAGTAAAAAGTCTTGATTTAAATGGGACAACATGATGTTCTGAAGTACCTGGGATTCCAACAGCATCCTGTAACGAGGCTATACTGGTCTTTTCTGAAAACTCTATTAAAGCACTGATGCCCTAAAACATTAAGAATGGAAATAAAGAGTTAGATAAATGCATATAATGCATATAGGTTAAAAGTATTTAAGATGTAGTAATCTTAGCAGTAAGCACTAAACATAAAAGTTCTCAAATATATTAATTTTCAAAACTGAAATACTCAAGAAACACATAAAAAATGAGCTACCTCTATTGTTAGAAAAATGAATGGTGCTATGTAAAAGTTTTAAAGATTTAGTGCAAAACAGGTTGTTGGCTATTCCTCAGAGGTGCTGCTTAGCTGATTTATGAATAAAAATCAACTGCTCAACAACTTGTGAACATTAGCACAGATAAAAGCTGATCTAATACACCAATTGTACAGAATTGTATATAATTTGCTTAACTTACGTATGAAGCCTTAACCAAATTTTCTCTCTGGTATTTTTTCTTATCTAAGTCTAGATTTTAGCTTACATTGTTAATTACTTACTCGATTTTCAAAAAAGAAATGACTCTCAACATTTCCATGACTGGATAAGTACTGCAATAATTTTTTTTCATTAAGTTTTGATGGGCACTTAATTAAAACAGTCCGTTCAGCTTGATCCAGTCGTTCTGTTTGCACTTCAGCAAATGTCTTCTTTCTGGTACTGACTTCAGCATCTGTGAGAAGAACAAGCATCAAGGCTTTTCTACATAAACAGAAAGATACATAGAAAGATACACAGAAAGATACCAGAAAGCTGGTTTTAGTACACTTAATCTCTTCCTCTGGATCTTTGTTCCAACTGAACAAAGGTTTGTCCTGGCTCTCCAAGATCATGACAGCAAAAATGAAAAGAATGAAGAACGAATGAAAGACAATGAAAACTGAATTAAAGAAAGAAATATAAGCGTATTTCTCTCACAAATGCATACATTTGTAATAACAAGGAGTAGGAAAGGTAGGAAGAAAACAACACTGACTTCCCTTGATGTACAGGAAGCTTCATAGCACAAGGAATCTTTGTTCTTTAATTTGCTGTTCACCATCAAAAAACAGCACACAAAGAGTCTGGAAATGCCAGCTAGGCTGTGAGGCAGGTCTAGACCTTTGCCAAGCTTCACTGAAATGATAATCTCTCTTCATCACCACAAAACCAGCACTTCAGAACAATTCAACACTTGCTATTTTTACAACTCAGCACCTTCCTTTACAGTAAATTACTCAAAATTTTCACTTAATAATACACTTCCATCTACTCCAGTACAATAAACCCACAGACCAGTCATATCTCATCACACTGCTGGCAATCTGTACTGCTGCTGACAGCCTCCAGAATCCACATGGAATTGAGACATGCTGAACATCCAGAAACATGGAACTTTTTCCCTCACTGCATACAGGCAAAGGGGTCATCTCCCAAATCTGAAATCATGATCACTGCTCTTCGTAGCTTTTAAACTAATCTACTGACAACATCAGCAGAGGCTGAAGCTGTTAACACTTCCCTTTTGTCATTCGAATTGGGAAGCTGGGGAGCATTTCCCAGCAGCTACTATCTGCCACAGGAAGATTCAATAGAGAGCTCTTTATTCTATGTTTTTGCAGCTTTGGTTCTGAAGAACCCATGGCATATTGTGACCTCAAAAACAAAACTGTAAGTATCATTATATAATTGTTAGTATTACTTGATAGTATTTATTTTTTTAAAATCCTTTATTTTACAAGTTTACTGAGCTGTCACAGAGGCTTGTAAATAATAAGCACAGTAGCTCTTTCAACAACTTAGTTTTATACAGCATTTATCATCAGAAAAACTAAGGAAGCACTTTATGAAGATGATGCTTCCATAGCAACAGAGAAGGATGAACTAACCAAGATGCACAAAACACAAGTCCCATGGATGGGTGACATGGACAGGAAGTCTCTGCACTGGGCCAGAACGGCTGTGATTTTTGCCTGATTTACTACCTGCACATGCTTAGTCACTACAGACATGATGTGATCCGACAACTTCTTCTGGATCTGCTGTCCTCTGCACAGTCTGAGCACGGCACTGATGCACAGCAGCAATGAACACCCGTCATTAGTTCTCGGTTTGCAGTAAAGACACAGCGCCAGTCTCAGGTTTCCTGTGCCTTTCTGAGGTGGTCTCTCGGGATAAGCCCCGTCACTTGATTTACCTCTAGCTGGCACCTACGTCTAACAAACCGAGTCCAGGCACTGACAGCGGACTCTGGCCTCCTGGGCTGCAGCCCGGGAAGGCACAAGCCGAGCCCGCTGTCCGGCCGGGCTGCCCGGGCCCTGCGGGGCTCCTCCCGCCCAGGGCACAGGCACTGCCCCGGGGCCGAGCGGGGCCGAGCGTTCAGGCGGCCGCTCCCTCCCCCCGTCCCCGGCACAGGCCGCCGAGCGGCACCGAGGCTCCGGGCGAACGCAGCGCGGCCCGGCGGCCCGTCCCTACCTTCCCCCGGCTCCTCGGTAGCCGGCTGCGCGGCGGCGCCGGAGGGGCCGAGCCGGGCGTGCCCGCGGGCGCCGGGGCCGGGGAGGCGCAGGCGGCCCCGCAGCAGCGCCAGCGCCGGAGCTCCCGCGCGGAGCGCCATGGCCGGCACCGCCGCGCCGCCTCTGCGCAGGCGCCGCCTTCCACGGCGGCCGGCGGGGCTCAGCCCGCTCCGTGTGCGCGGAGCGGCCCCGGGACACCGGCGGGGCGGGGAACGGAGGGGCTGGCGGTGCCCGGGGCGTCTGAGCGCTCTGGCTGGAAGGAGCGAACCTGACCTGCCAGCCCAGGGTGCGGGCAGCTGCCTGCTCCGGGCAGAGGGAACGAACAGCCGTCAGCAGTGCCCTGGCAGCCAGGAGGGGCAGCTGTGTCCTGGGGGCATCAGGCACAGCATCACCAGCCAGGCAAGGGAGGGATTGTCCTGCTCTGCTCTGCACTGGGGCGGCCTCTCCTTGAAGCCTGCGTGTAGTTTTGGGTGCCACAATGTAAGAAGGATATAAAGCTGTTAGAGAACGTCCAAACGAGGGCAACGAAGATGAAGGGCCTTGAGGGGAAGCCGAATGAGGAGTGGCTGAGGTCACTTGGGCTGTTCATCTTGGAGTAGATGGAGGAGAGACCTCATAGAAGTCAACAGCTTCCTCGTGAGAAGAGGAGGACAGACACTGATCTCTTCTCTGTGGTGACCAGAGGCAGAACCCGAGGGAACAGCCTGACGTTGTGCCTGGGCAGGTTTAGGTTGGATATTAAGAAAAGATTCTTCACCCAGAGGGTCGCTGGGCACTGGAACAGGCTCCCCAGGGAAGTGGTCACAGCATCAAGCCTGAGAGTTCAAAAAACTTTTTGACAACCCTCTCAGGCTCATGGTGTGGTTCTTGGGGTTGTCCTGTGCAGGGCCCCGAGCTGGACTTCAATGATGCTTGTTGGTCCCTTTCAACTCAGTTTATTCTGCAATTCTGTGAGCTTCCCAGGGCAGGCCTGGGGCATAGGGTGTGAACAGCTGCCTGCCCTGTGCAACAAAGCACCCAGCAGCCCAGGCCAGGGCTGGCCATCAACCCGAGCATGAGCCCGGCCAGCCAAGGGCAGCAGGGTGAGGGTGGGCATGGGGGTGAACCTGAAGGGGGGGATGGCTAAGGTGATGGGGGTCTAATGTAGGTTTTGGCAGACTGACTACTTAGGGAAGTAAAACCTTTGGCCTGTATCAGCGATATTGTCCAGCAGGACTAGGGAAGTTTATTTGGCACTGGTGAGGCCACACCTTGAGTGCAGTGTCCTGTTCTGGGCCCCTCAATTCAGGAAGGACATTGAGGTGCTGGAGTGAGTCCAGAGAAGGGCAACAGAGCTGAGAAAGCGTCTGGAGAATGAGCCATGGGAGGAATGGGTGAGGGAGCTGGCGTTGTTTAGCTTGGAGAAAAGGAGGTTGTAGTCAGGTGGGGTTTGGCCTCTTCTCTCAGGCAGCCAGTGACAGGGCAAGAGGATATAGTCTTAAGATGGGCCAGGGTAGTTTTAGATTGGACATTAGGAAGAATTTCTTGACAGAAGGGGGGATTGGACATTGGAACAGGCTGCCCAGGGAGGTGGTGGAGACATCGTCCCTGGAGTCAACATGGTAGTGTTTGGTGATAGGTTGGACTTGATGATCTCAGAGGTCTTTTCCAACCTAAATTATTTTATGATTCTGTTTGTCTTGTCCTGGGCCAAGGCTGTGAAGGCAGAGTTACTGCAGTGAAGGCAGCATGTGAGATCAGAAATTAGGCGGTTGGAGCAGAGAGCTGCAGGGCACCCAGCAAGTAGTCATTGGTCTGCAGCATGGCTACACAGGCATGGACTGAAGAAAATGTCATTTTCTTCAGTGTTTAAAAGCAATCATTTATGTAAAACTTGTGGGCACATCTGTGCTGTATGTTAGGGTACTTGTGTGTTAGTAGGTCTTCAGTGCAGTGCTGTAAATACTCTTGGCAGCCTCCCAGTAAGTCAGGGTCTGTAAGTAATTGCTATGACCTAATTATTTTGGTTTTATATTCTAGCATGATCATTAAGACAGAGAGTAGATTGCTTATAAAATAGAGCACTTCAATTTGTATCCTACTTATGCATGCCATGGAGCAGAAACTTGTGTTTCTTCCATCTCTCCATGGCGAGTTTCCTCTGGAATCCTAAGAGTTGTCCTGCCTAAATTCATTGATGTGGAGAGAGGAACTCCTCCTCTTTCCCTCTTTGAAGCTGGTCTAAAAATAGAAAAGGGTTTCATTAAAATTAATTGTGGGTTTTGGAAAACTAATAGCGCAAGCAAGTTCCTGAAAGAGGATACCCAAAGCATCCTAGCGTGAGAGCTGCTGCACGTTAAGGATGTGTTACTCAGCCTCCTTAACCTCCCACTTTCAAGGTGCTGCCAATTCCGCCTTCTCCTCGACCTGGCCTCTCCTATAGCCTAATTTATTCTTCAGCCCTTCCTCTCTTTTTTCTTTCTATAATCATCTTCAGCTTTCTTGCCTTTTTTTTTCAGACTTTTTTTTAGCAAATGCACTGGGTAATACAACTGAACAAGGTCAAACTCAACAAAGAAGACACCTACTTCCTTATGGAGGCTTGCCAATGTATTTAACATCTGTATAGTCTGGAAAAGAAGCCATGTATGAGCAAAGGTTAACCATGCTAGCAGAGCTCCAAATACATAGTTGTGATGCTAAGTAGAGGAGAATCCTGTAGTGAGTCTAAACCCTTGTACATTTCAGAATGTCATTTGTGACATACTTTGGACCATTTTGAATGCCGTAGGAGAGGTAGCAAACATAAAACTTTCAAACAAGGGAGTCAAGGTATCTGGATAACATAAACAAAAAAGGAGTTGTATGAACTGCTAATAAACACTGAAGCCTAAGGTGAATGTTTGTCCTGAAACTTTATAATGATGGTTTTGCCACTGACTTCAGTAATCAAATAATCGTTACACTACAGATAATAAATCGAGAATCCATCTTGTGTCTCTTGACACCTTGAGACAGATTCAGCTTATCAGCTTCTGGTGCTGTGGCAGCTGGTTTTGTTAAAAGTGCTACTTGTCTCCTTAAAAACGAACTGACTGAAGAGGACCTATTGGGCAGCACAGTTTTGCAAGAATTACTTCCTTATGGATAAAAAAAAAAGTAGTCCTGCCCAATTTTAGCAATTACCCAACTCACGCTACTGTGTCCCGGAGTATTTTAATACTACTGCCACTAACAAATTCTTCTCATTGTTGTCCTAAATTCCACCCGAACGTCAGCTGAAGTTTGATTCGGATAATGTTTAAACTCGTAGGACGCTGGTGGACGCCCTCTAGATGCGCACGGAAACATGAGGCGGTAGGAGAGGGGTTCGCCGATGCCACCACCGGGGACAAGCCATTGCGGCCGGGCGATGCCACCGCTGCCACAGGAGGCGATCGCTGGCGCGGCTTGAGGCCGGGCTGGGACAGGGCAGCGCCTGCTCCCGTCGGGAAAACGAAATAGAAACCGGAGCCGGGGCCGCCCCTGTCCCCCGCCCTCGGCCCGGGCGGGCGGTGCTACCTGCGCCCTTCCCCGCCCCCGCCAGTTCCCCGCGGGCCCTGCCGGAGCCGCGCGGGCTGCGGGCGGACGGACGGACGGACGGACGGACGGGCTCTGCCGGCGCCCGCGGGTGAGCGGGGCCGGGGCCGGGGCTGGGGCTTGTCCGGGGCTGGCAGGGGTGGGGGAGCGCCGGCAGAGCCGTGGCGGGATGGAGCGGAGCGGGCCGGTGCCGGGGGGAGGCGGGTCGCGTCCCCGGCTGCGGCCGCAGCGCTGTCGCGGGCAGGTCCGCGGTGCCCTGGGCTCCCCGAGCTCCCCGAGCTGCGGCACCTCCGCTGTCCCCGGGGCTGCGCTCGGCTCTGGGCTCGGCTCTGCTGCTGCCAGCGCTGGGGGTTCGCGGATTTTCTTATTTCAAGTGAATGTGTTAAGTGTTGTGGAAATTGAAATTGTTGATTTTTTTTTTTTCCTTAACGGTAGAAGTTTTTTTTTCGGAGGGATTGTGTTTTTCAAGGTCTGTCGATAAGTTTTCTTAAAAAGTAAATAGGGACTTTTTTTTTTTTTTCATTTCTAGTGGGCGGTCACTTGTCAGACCAGAAAATTATTCTCTAAAAGCAGCACAAGAGATCTTTATTATGGTGTGTGATTGTGTTGAGCCAGTCTGTGCAGTTTGTGGCTAGCTTTTTTTTGGAGGGGAAGTATTGAGGTTTTTTGTCTGTGTGTTTTTGGATTTTTAATTTTATTTTTATTGTAGATGTTGTTCAATTTTTTCCATCGTTGATCCTTGACACACAAGTCCCACAGGGGCTCAGACGTCGGGTATCCAGTTACTCTTATTTAATATGATGGATATAAGGATGGTCTCTGGCAGCACACTTCTTAGGCAAAATGGGTTGAAAAGCTACGCAGAGAATAGAGGAATAAACCTTTGGCTTGCAAATTACTCATGTGATGATGTTGAAATATTGGCAAAACTAGAGAAAGAGTCTTGTGCTTTAGCAACTGACTTAAGTGCTTGCATGCAGTTTTATTTTTCCACTGCACCTGAGAATCTAAGTAAAGCATACTTATTGATGTAATTTCTTCATGAACCTATATAGGATGATTTAGAATACTACATGAGTGCCCACCACTAATACTAGTACAGGATTTTAGGGATAAATAGGAAGAGTAAATTCCACATTGGAAAATGGACTCTTTTTTTTGCCTGTAGGGGAAATATAATAGTAAATTGCTGCATAATTTAAAAAAATCAAATTTTGTGGTCTAGACGCTGCTTTTGCTGTGTAAACATTTAGTGCTTAGAATTTGCTAGATACAGGGAAAAATAAAATCATAAAATAATTTGGGTTGGAAAAGACCTGTAAAATTATCGAGTCCAGCCCAGCACTACCAAGCCCACCACTTAACCATGTCCCTAAGTGTCACATCTACATGTATGTCTTTTAAATCCCCCCTGGGATGGCTTCCCTGGGCAGCCTGTTCCAGTGCTTGGCGACTCTTCCAGTGAAGAAAGTTTTCCTAATATCCAATGTAAACCTCTCCTGGCACGACTTGAGGCCATTTCCCCTTGTTTGATCACTTGTTATTTGAGGTAAGAGACTAACTCCCACCTCACTACCTCTTCCTTTCAGGTAGTAACTTGTGAAGGGTTTGCAGCTTTTCTCAAGCACTAAAAGCATAGAACCGAGAACATGCAGGTTGTAGTCACTTCTTTGTGTTCTTCAGAGCTTTTTGGGTAGTAGTGAAACTGCCAAGAGTATTATTAGTATTGTACTCTAGTTTGGGAATATTTTGAGGAACAGAGCAGAGCTGGCACCTCTAGAAATCTGCATTTGGTCTAATCTATACAGATGCATTTTGCATGAAAATGCTGTCAGAGAGTAAATTAGTTTAATTGTGGTATGTATTTGTCTTTATCCACAAAAGACCAGAGCATCTAGAGGCTCATGTTTTTTCTTCAGAAAGTCCCTCAGGACTAGTTTGTAACTTTACCTGACTTTACACATGAGGTCTCTCAGTTCCTTTTATGATAGCACTGTTTCTTTTCTTTTGAACCCCACTAATTCAACACAAAAAAAAGGCAACAAATAGAAGTCCTGCTCTGGGGGAAAATATAAATCTCATTTATATTAAAAAGTAACCATGTTCAGGCTTTGTTAACAGCCTATAGCTTGGGCATGGAGCAGGAAGTTGAGGTGATAGGGGCTAGAAAACACCCACAACATCTTTTCCTTTTTGTGACCTCTTTGCACCCGGGATACAAAGCCTGAGGCCTCCCCGATCGAGCAGTGCTAGTGACCACAAAGTTTCCAACCTGGCTGCCCTAATGCTGGGGCTGTGGGTTGACTAGGGCTGGGTGATCTGGTGTAGAGTGCTGGTGAAAGTCACTGTGCCCGTCTTGGGGGAACAGGGGGCACAGTACTGCTCTGCCACTGTCACTCACAGGATTTGGGTCTGAGTTTGAAAAGGAACAGGCACTCTGTTTGCCTTTTCTGATGCTGCATCTGCTGTCCTGTCCTGCCTTTTGAATTTTCAGCACGTGGTCTGACTTCTTTGCCAACTCAGACACGTCATTTTACTTGGTTTTCTTCACATTAGAGCTGACGTAAATACTCTAACCCATGAGAAATATGTGCCACAGAGCTTCTACGTCCTTGTGGTGAGGGTAAGAAAGATAGTGATCATAACCAGAAACTGTACCTGGGTAAACACCTTGCTCCATGGCCTCAGGGGACCGAGTCTGCTGCTTGTCCTTGAGATAAGGTTTTATTTGCTGCTTTTTTTTTTTCTTTTTAATTTTTTTAAAGTGTATTTTTGCTTGGTTGTTATCTTTTACCCAAAATAGATGGTGCAGTGGATTATGAAAAAGGGAAATGAGAGCTCTCTAAAGAGGGCATGCTCTAGTCAGTTCTGCTAAATGAAAAGGAGGTCCCACTCTTTGCTTAAGCAAGCATGAGACAGAGAGAATAAAACTCGGGACCTAACCATGGAAAAGCTATTTTTCACTACTACTTGGAAATCTGGATGATACAGTAGCTTGATTCTTTATTGAGTTGTCATCTTTTTCTGCAGAAAAATCCCCTGTTATCTCAGCCTTGTGATTACTAGCTCTTCTTTCCGTGAAGCAAATGATCCTTATGAGTACAAACCAGTCCTTCTGCTTGAGCTGGTATGCAATGGCTTTATTTGTTTTGCTTTTTTTAATAGATTGCCACAGAACACTGCAGAATTATCATCAGTGGTAAATACGGGTTCAGAAAAACGTGATGACTTCAGGGATTCTATTGAGACGTTTTTAAATGGTTTTGAGTGATGTAATCAGGTTAAATACAAGGTAAGTGCTCTAGACATTTATGTATTGGAAACTATTTGTGTCAGTATTTTAATGACTGACCCTGCATACGTTTTTAACTTGAATATGTAACTCTCTGGAATAGAAGGGGACTTTTTGGGAAGTTGAACTCAGCTTGCTGTAAATCCATTCCAGCAAAATAGTTGCAATAACCTAAAAAGTTATTGTTAGGAGTAGCGGGAGCAGAACAAACTGCTGGAAACCACTTCAAAAGCTCATTGATTTTCTGATAGCTCAGTTTCTGACTTTCTTCTGAAAGTCAGGGTGAAAATTTCAGTTCAAGTCTAGCTCTGACTAGTTATTTGCAAAAAAAATAGGGATTTTGTATCTCAGGTGGTGACAGTTGTGCTGTGTGCAATGATACTAACAGATGCCTATTACTATTACAAGGAATGACCTTGCTTTGTGACCTTTCCTTCTTTCTGGATCCACCACATAAATTGCATTAAAAACTTAGACATAAGCTAATTGAGAATGTTAATACCTCCCTTGATTATATTCCTTTGTTTGTATTGAGGGTGTTCCTTCATTTTTGCGTTATCTAGCACAGTGGTGTATTCTTATCGTACTTGTTCCTCTAAGCAAATGCTTTATCATAATAAATTCCAAGAATGAATGACAGGGGAGGTTAAATAATAACTTCTAAATAAATTTCACCAGCAAATATTTCTCCATTTTGTCTTCACCCAGGATACTAATTATGATTTTCTTCATAATACAAGTTATTAATTTTAAATACAACTGTATAATGATGAGCTGTTGATCACTCTGATAACTCCTTTTCATTCTTACTTTGCTAAAACAAATTTAGGTGAAAAGTGTTTTCAAGTTTGCTTCTTTTTTTTCCAGGAGTGATTCTGCAAAGTGGACAGTGATGGAGTATATGAGCACGGGTAGTGATAGCAAAGAAGAGATTGACTTGTTGCTGGCTGATCTAAATATGTCTGAGGTGATAGCCATCATGGAAAACCATTATCCAGGTGAAGACATTGCAGTCTATGAAGACAGCTTAATTACAATGTGTGAAGAGGCAAATCAAAATGATGAACGTGCAGAATCATTACTGTTTTGTGAAAGGGAGGTCTCTTTTATGTCCTCCGTCAAATACGGGACTGTGGAAGACCTGCTTGCTTTTGCAAATCAGGTGTCTAACACTGCAAAACAATTTAAAGGATGCAGACAACAGGAATCTGGAATCCTCTTAAATATGGTACGTTTGTTTTCCTTTTACTTGGCATTTCATAGACCTTAGGAATTAGAAGTTTTTAATGATTCTAAATAAAGATCAGTTCCAGGAGTAACAGGCTGTGGTTTCCTGTGCAACCCTGGGGCTGGAAGGGGTCTCTGAGGCTGTCAGGTCTGGCCCCCCTGCAGCCTCAGACAGCTATAGAGAAAGGTCTGCTGTTCAGAAGGATCCATTCTGTTATCTCCTGGTATCTCTGGAGGCTAGAAAACATTTCCCAGTACTGAATACAAACTTGAGACAAGCAGTCAAAAAGCAAAATCTACAACTGATTTTGTCCTTTCAGTACTTAAATTGGGCTTATAAAATCCACAACTTGTATGAAAAAGAGAGAGAGTGACTTTTTACAAGGGCGTGTAGTGGTAGGACAAGGGGGAACAATTTTAAACTAAAACAGTAGAGATTTCTTTACTCTGAGGGTAGTAAGGCACTGGAACAGATTGTACAGAGAACTTATGGATGCCCCATGGCTGGAAGTGTTCAAGGCCAGGTTGAATGGGGCCCTGAGCAACCTGACCTAGAGGGTGACATCCCTTCCCATAATAGGGGAATTGCAACCAGATGATCTTTAAGATCCCTTCCAACCAAAGCCTAATGATTCTATGAATTATGATGGTTTACGGGTCTGGGACACAGTAAGAGTCTTCCAGTGCCTTGTGTTCATGCAGTAAAATGTTCATTATGCAAACTCCCAAAAATAAAGATCTAGGATCTAATTATATAGTTCCAAAATTCGCTCTATCTGCACAAAATGTCAATAGCAGTAATGTAAGGAGAAAAAGCACATACTATCAAGTGTGATTTTAAGAGTTACGATATTATGTAATATCTCACACTGCTAAATTCAAGTATAGATGTCTTGTTTTGAGATGTTAATTTTTTCCCTAAAACTGTTTGTGTTCTACAAGCATCTGTGGATATTAGTGTCATTTAACTTTTGTTTGAGATCAGTTGCTCTGGAAACACTCAGTGTTGCAGTGGAATTCTATTCATATATGTTGGTGCTGCTGCTGTATTTTTTTAAGATGCTGCACATCTATCATCTTAAATATCTTGTATGTAATGTATTTTATATGTGAACACTGGTTACTTGAGGCTTACTGGTTACTCAGGTGTGAAATACCCCAGGGTATTGCTTTATTCTGATTTGGAGGCAGCTTCACAGAATTGCAAAACAATCACTTTTCAACTCTGTAACACTGAAATGACACTTAATAATATTGAATGTTTCCTATACTTAGGATTGACACTGTTCTACGTACTCGTGGTTGTTTTGCTTGCATATTGTTTCTACAGATGCATACAACTGGTATGAACCAAGTACTATTAGGTGCACGTGATCCCATTATGCAACTGAGAGTTGGAGGCATTACCTGTGCATGCATTTCAGCAGGGGCATCTGCTCTGTAAATAGCTACAGCATTTTGGTTAGGATCAGGAGTGTTTCTGATTGCTTGGTGACCCTCACTGACTGCACGCACCAGAAATGGTCTTGAAGTGCACAAGCTGGATTTCTTTCAGTTAAAACTGAACTGAAAGATCCATTGCAGCCACAGACAAATGTTCACAGGATCAGGCTAGGAGCTAGTCCTAAAAACCTCCTGGAAACATGAATAGTAGGGTGGTCGTTGCTCTCTTGCTCTGTAAATCAACTCTGCTCAGCCTCTCTTCGTTTCCAGGATAAGGTGTAACCCATGTGGATTAGTCTCAACCCTTTGAAATGCAGTAGGCAAGCAAGATGTACAGATTGTTAGACATGTACAGATTGCTTTACCCTGGCTCTAATCACTAGAGGGAAGGCTTGTTCTCTCTATCCTAAGCAGAATACTTTTTATTAAAGGACAGTCCCTCATGCCCCCTTGGTCAAAGGTTAAGAACTTATCCTCCTCCGATTTAGGAACTTGAAAGAATTAATTTATTTCATGTAGGTACAAATCCCAAATGACAATTTTAGCAGTCAAGAAGATACTTTCCTAATTGAAAAACATGAGGGTAGATTAAAAATGAAAGATTATGTGTTACATCTTAAATAGAAATCTAAACCAAATAATCTTCTTGATATGCTGTTATCTTAAAAAGGGTAGCTGAAGAGCTGAGTATTTGAGGTCCTGTGACAGGCATGAAGTAATAAAAATCTTTGATGTGATTTTACATCTCTTCAAGAATCTTGATAAAGTAGCAGTAAGGAGATTAATGATATTCCAAATACTGGCTGAAATAATTAGAAGCATATTCATGGGAGATATTATTAATTTTGTAGCTGAGAGACTGAAGAAGCAACATCAGAGGTGAAGCAGTACTCACATGGCTGTAGTTAGGCGTTTGGTCTTTCTCTGTCACGTGCAGAGGGAGGGAGCTCTTTCAGAGAAAGATTTAGGACATGATACTGACTTAGGTGCCCTGTCAGGGGATCCTCCTCGCCTAGTTGGTGATACAGAAGAACCAAAGCTCCCAGCATTGCCCACCTAGAGCAGACAATGTTACTCCCACTCTTCTTTTTCAAACTATGGTATAAAACTGGAGGAAAGTGGCTGGTAGAATCATGGCAGACTTCTTTGACCTTTTACTAAGCAGCAGAAACTCTAATGCAAGATGGAAAATCAAACCCCTAGCAGTACATGTGATATTAGGAAATGCTGAAACTCTTGCTCATAGATAACCTGAGTAACAGGTATGTGGCACAACAAGTTAACAGATTACAGGAAGGACAAACATGCAGGTAAATCTAATAACAAGAGGTGGGTAATTTCATTAACCCAGCTGTTGTTGTTGTTTCAAGACAATTAATTGCAACTTACACTTCGTAAGTTAGTCACTGGAGAGAAACGTGGATGCCTGGGCTGTGAATGAATGCCACACCTCACATGCTGTTCCCATTTGGTGTTTCTAAATAAAGACTGCTGAGCAGATCATGTGCATCATACACACAAGAGATATAGTTTTATTCCACTATATGTATAAAATTAATTGGATTTGAAGTAGTTTTAACTTCACTGTGGTTTTTCTGTTATTTATTTAACTCCACAGATCACACCCAAGAATGGGCGTTATCAAATAGACTCAGATGTGCTCCTGTTTCCGTGGAAGTTGACTTACAGGAACATTGGTTCTGATTTTATTCCTCGGGGAGCTTTTGGGAAAGTGTACTTAGCCCAAGACAGAGAGACCAAGAAACGAATGGCATGCAAACTGGTATGTTAGTTCAGTAGTTTTATCTCTGAGCAAATATTGTATGACATACTACTTACAGTATATTTTCAAATATGTCTGCATCAAGTTCTGCTGTTGGCTGATGATCATCTTAGTTTTGTTGGCCTAAACAAGGTGGGAAAAATGCACACTTCCGTTAGCTTGTTTAGATTTTTTGGCTGTGAAGCTGCAAACGTCTCAGCATTTTGAAAGTATCTGGAAGTGTGTATAACTGGCACGTGGGCTGTGGTGCAGAGTGGATTTTCTACTTGTCCTGCTGTACTCACTGTGGTAAAATATCAGTGTGAGATCACATCCCTGCTGAAAGTGGTAGCAAAACCCTGCAGCTGCAGATGGTTTTAGGCTCTTGTCTTTAAACTGAGGTGCTCAGACTTTAGTTTTCTTTGCTCCTGTGCCATTAAAGTCCCTGAGAACTCAGTATGTGCAACTCTTAACTGTGTTTTGGGCACTGACAGAGTTGTGAGATGTCTCAAGAGAGCTGCTGAGCACTGCCCTGCTTTTATGCAAGCCAACATTTTCTTTTAGATAGGCCTTTTAACGTGCTATTCTGAATGGAACAGTAAATATTCAGGGCCAGTGAAAGCTCAGCTGGGACATTGCTCTAGATCCCCCAGCTCATGAATAAGTACCTGTATTAATTCTGTGTGTGAAAGAATTGGGAAGCCAATTGTATGTTCTTCCCTTGCAGCCAGCCTTGTGTCCTCATGGAGACACATTTTGTTAGCTGCTCCTGCATAACCCACTGCAGAAATAAAGTATCCTACTGTTTCTGAAAATGCAAACAGTATTTCTGACTGAAATAAAAGTATCAGCCTCTTATTTGGTTCACAGGCACAAGTCCAAGGGAAGAAAACTAAAAAGAGCAGTAGTAGCTTTCCTGTGTGTAAGCAAACACTGCTTTTATTGTCTCAGCAATCTGTTGTCAGTACTTTTTAAAGAAATACAGTGCTGCTGGTGCTCCCTTCAAAGCAGGTTTCATTTCTTGTAAGCCATAAACCAGTGCTGATAAGGACTGAATTGAGGTCAGTAATGGTCCTGAGCACTGCAAGCACTGATCCACCTGTCAGGTGGGTGTGTAGTCCTGGTAGTGCAGATGAGTGCACAAAACTAATGGAAAAAGCAGTGGGAATTTTATCTCCTTCACCGGGAAGTTTGCATAAAGCTTTTGCGTAATCACTGGATTTTGACGGGAATAACTCTTGCTACATTGCTTTTTCTGGAAGATTGCACTTTTTATTTGGGCATGATTCCAAAATATCTCTTAACTTTTGACAGGATGTCTCTCAACTGCCAAGGAAGAAAAATTACAGGAGCAAAGTAAAGCTCAGTATTTTTACAAGTGTATACGAGTGCTTTACTTCCTTCTTTTATGTTAATCTATAGGATAATTAGTGTCCATATGGTTAACTTGTTTATTGAGCTGCTTTTCTCTGGTTTTGTTCCAATGTCCTAGGTGCCAGTGGAACAGTTCAAACCATCAGATGTTGAAATACAGGCATGTTTCCGTCATGAAAACATTGCTGAATTATACGGCGCTATTCTGTGGGATGAGACAATCCATCTCTTTATGGAAGCTGGAGAGGGAGGATCTGTCATGGAAAAGCTGGAGAGTTGTGGTCCTATGAGAGAGTTTGAAATAATTTGGGTGACAAAGCATATTCTGAAAGGACTTGACTTTCTCCACTCCAAGAGGATTATCCACCATGATATCAAACGTACGTCTGTGTGATTCCTTGGGGTGCTTTCTGGTCCATGCTGGGCTGGGGCCCTGCTGGAGTGCCTGGGACTGAGCAGGGGCATGTAGCCTTACATCTCTGAGTGGGAGGGATGCAAAATGCTTAATAACTGGCAAGTTCAGGTTCTGGAGATAATAGTTACTTATGCTATTTATGAATTCACCCCAGCAGAGAGGATAATTAGAAAGTCATAGGTCCTGTGCCATTCATGAGCAACTCAATTTAAATAAAAACCTAAAGAGTGAAATTGTCAGTCTATGTTCAGCCAGAAGTTTCCCGCTTTCAATATGAATTCATCCTGAATGTTTCCATGCTCACCTTCAACCTGCACCTTCTAGGTTTTACATTTCTACACAGCTGTTCCTCAGTTTGAGACACTTTGGAAGTAAACACATAATTTGTGCTGTTTTTTTTACTTTCAACAATTACAGCAAATTTTAATATATATTTGCTTTCAAAAAACTCTGGATATTAACATGTTTAAATAATCAGACATTAATTTTAAGTTTAAATTAAATACGCTAGTATTAAATTCCTTTAAAATTCAATTTTAATGTGTTGCATTTAAATTAGTATTAAGTATTGTTTCTCCCAGTACCACCTCAGCCCACAGACAGATGCATCTCTGTGAGTTTATTTAGCTAAACTTGAGGGATTAAAATAGAAATATTCAGACTGAAGCATTACAGTAGTTCACAGAAGATGATTATTAGGAATTGCTAAATTTTTATCTCAGCTTTGCATTTTTGTTTTTTGGGTTTTTTTTTTTATCTAGTATGGGTCAGTACTTTAGATATAAGCTTTTGAGATTCTGACAACTACAAAGCTGTTCATTTTTTCCCTTAATTGTTTTTCTCACTTGTAGTAGGGGTCTTTCCTATGGGTTTATTTTAATTGGCAGTAACAATGACGTGAATGAAAAGATCTGAAAACCAAATCAGCCCAAAGCCTACTGCATCTAGATGGTGAATAGGAGAACCAGCCCATTGTGAATGCAGTGGATATGAGTGTTTTTCCAGCCTTTTCCTGTGCTGGTGGATGCAGGGCAGGTGATGAGGCAGAGGTAGCCTGGGACAGATGTGGTTGCCCAGAGGTGCCTGGGGTGAGCCCTGACCACACTCCTGCCTGTTTGGCACCAGGAGTGAACTGGGTAGTGCAGGCCTGAGCTGGAGCCATGCCCACTGCCTGGAAAGGCAGCCTCCATGCAGGCAGCAGTGTGTGTTTTCCCTCCTCAGGTGGAATCAATAGAAAAGGCTGTTTCCCAACACCTCTGATTTCTTCCTCACTCTGTTTGCTTCTGTTGAGCTGCAATTGAGTCTGTCCTGCTGATACAGAAGGAGATGAGGATTTTATTGAGACGAAAAGGGGAGGAGGACATTCTGGTTCTTGGGAGGTGTTCAGTGCTGCCACTCATTTTAACCCTTGGTTGGAGCGCAGTTAAACCATGAGGCTGTTTGGTGGGGGAAGCTTCAGTCTAAAACCAGCTGCAGCTGGGGCTGGATACAATCCCAGGCTGCACTGTGGCAGTGTGGCCCCTTGCACCATCCATTATGGGATGTTTAAAATTCTTCTCTTCATAGTTATCCCTGAAATTACAGATTTACGTAGTATATAGCACTGGTAAGGAAGCAGCTGTGTGAAGCATTGCTTCAGGAATCAGTACTGCTGAAATCAAGTCTGCCCTCCCACTGGATGGTCATGGTAGGCACTGTTCAGATGGAAAATGGCCCACAGTTTCCTGTAAGAGAAAATGTGTCTCTATTGTGTAACTTGGAGACTTCATTTTACCACATCTTCTGAAACAGCAAACAAGAATTTCTCAAGGCTCACACCAAGCACTACATTCATTAATATTTGATCAGAAGTAAAGCCCCTGAGTACAAAGTTATGCCTTAGGCAGAGTTTTATGAAGGAAAGTAAATTAAGCTCCTAGATTCTGCTGCTGTTCAGAGGGAGTTTGAAATGCTCAGTCTTCTATTATTTTTGCAGCCATTGTCTGTCCTCTGTTGTGCTGTCCTCACTGACCAGTGCAGGAGGCTGGTGTGGCTGCTGTGGAGGGGTCCTGGTTACTTTTCTGTTTCTGTCCTCACTTGAATTGTGACTCTAGAAAAGCCTCTTGGTAAGCAACAGTTGTGCTGTTCATAGCCAGAGCTGCAGAGCATGATCTCCACCTTGGAGACCATTAAACATCTTCAGAGCACTGTGCTGAAGTGCCTACCAGTCTTCTACTTTCCTCATCTACCCTTAGCCTTTTTTTCTCTCTCTTTCTCTAGATAGAGAGAAACACATTAGAAATACTTTTTTTTTTAAGCTAAGAAAATGACCAAAAATTGATTCTTTTGACATAAACCAGTCCACTTTGATTTTTAAGATATGATTTAAAATTGAACCAAATCATTACCAGAGCTATTTTGGCTAGAAGGATATTGGCTGTAGAGAGTGGTTGTGCTAATCTCTCTCCCTTTTCAGGCTAGCATCTGAATGAAACAGGAGTGCTGTAAAATAAATGCCAGCTGAGACAGAGATTTAAATGTTGTCACTTTTGCTTTTCTTTTAGCAAGCAACATTGTCTTTATGTCAACTAAGGCTGTTTTGGTGGATTTTGGCCTAAGTGTTCAAATGACTGAAGACATTTACTATCCCAAAGACCTTAGAGGAACAGAGGTAAGAAGCTGAAGGGACAAAAGCCCTTATATTGCATTAGTCCTATGGTTGTGGTGCTTAGGCTCAAATTAGAAGCTGGAGTGCTAGAAGCATGGCTAAAATAGTTACTATAACACCTATAAAAAATTACAAACATTCTCAATTATATTTTTATTTTCAACTTGCTGAATGGAATGCTTTGAAAGCCATGCCACTTTCTCTGCAGTCCCCTTTGTTAGCAATTATTCACTGAAGTCAAAGAGTACTCTGAGGAGGAGGGTTGTTTGCAGCATATCAGCTGCTGGTCAGAGACATTTCAAACAGGAATTTGTTCCTTGCTCTAGCAAAGATTTCTTCTGAGATACTCGCTATGGAGTGGGGTGACCTGCTCAACACCATACTTTGACTCCTCTTTCAAAACCACAGAAATTACAGATGTCTGGGGTTCATCCCTTAGCACTTCTAAGCTCTGTTCCCCATCTACATGTAACCCTTTGGTTCTTCAGAGGTTGTGCATGGCACGGTTGATGATTATCTGTTAAAATTGCTTAGACATTACAGTGATGGAGGTGGGGTCCTTTTAAATGTTCTCAGTGACTTTAGATCCTGCACACTACTTGGGCTGCATTCCTGCCCAGGTGTTTCCAGGGCTGAAACTTTAGCAAACAGCCAAGCAGCAACAATTAGCTTGGGTAGCTGCTGCAGATGTGGCATTTGTGCTCTCTGTTGCCTGGGGAGATTGTTTACAGGAAATGCTTTAGCTGAAATGTTGGCACTTACCCTTTTAGTTGTCTGCCACGTGTAAAGAGGAGATACTTGTGTAATGGACAAAAAATATTTCACTTTTTAGAAGAGTAGGATAAACCAAGATTTCACAGAAGTTCAGGCTTGTTTATTTTTTTCAAGATAATTGAGAAAACACTTGAATATTTGTTTTCAGTGTGTGTAGTCAGGGGAGTTAAAATGCTTGCTGAACTGGAAGCAGCATGCTTTCTGGCATTTCATGTATGAGCTTTGTGGGGTTTTTACTTTGGTTTGGGGTTTTTTGTTTGTTCAAGGGGGTTTTGAGTGCTGTTAATGAGAATAAGAACAGTGGTGGGTATGAGTTGGTAGGGTATTTCCCAAGGATGGAGATGTATGTAAACAGGAAATTTCCATGATTGTGGAGCAGACTGGTGAGGATCCACTTCTGGGTCTTGGAGGACAGGCCAAGTTCGTGTTGGTAAGAACAAGTGAAAAGTGAAAACACTTCTGTGTTTTCGCTTTGCCAAGTGAAAAACACTGAGTTCTTCATTTAGTAGGAGAAAAATGATTCCACAGAGTTTAACACCTGCAGTCCTGTCCTCAGAAAGCGGGTAACCCCCTCACCCTGGAATATGGCCACGTTTGGTGTTTGCTCAGGGGAGCAGCAATCCTGCTGCAGCATTGCAGCCAGAAGTGAGGTTGGAGAGAGAGCCCTGGGAAAGGAGATTTTCAGATACCAGTGACTTACAGACTAATGTTTCTGATGCTCCTATAGGTTTTTCTCCCCACAGTCTTCATTCTAGACGTCTTCTCCACAGCGCCTGTCACCCACAAATGCCCTCTGTAGTCTGGCTTTTTTGATTTTTTTTTTTCCCCCCCAAAGTAAGATCTTAAGTCTCCAAAGTCCTCTTGAGTTTTGCACCCTGTATTATGCAGCCTTAAGAAAGGGTGCAGTTGTCCTGCTGTTCCTGCCTGCAATTGTGCAACCCCTGGTTGGGGCTCTGGCACTGCCACGCAGCATCACGCCTGTGAGCTGGCTGGTTTCTCTTACAGCTGGTGTTGGCAGGGACTTGTGTCCTTGAGGGAAGTGGCAGGTGGAGTAACCTTTGTCCTGTGCATGTTTTCTTCTGGGAGTTAGGATTTTTATTCACTTCTATACCACAGAAAGTCTGAATGTAGTGAATCTTCTTTGTGTTTATAAAAATGAGTAGTTACAATTCCAGGCAACATGATTGAAAGATAGTTAAATTTTGTTTAGTTGGTGTAGTGTGAAAAACCTGGTGTTCCTCCTTTTGTGTACAAGTCATGCAGAACATTAAACTGTGGTTGTTGTGAAACTGCTCTGCAGGAAATACTTTTTCTGGGCAGTTGCCACGCTTTTCTGTTATGCTTCTGTCACTTTGTTAAAATATGTAAGTTTCAGTTACAACCATTAGAGGGTAAAAAGTTTTCTGCTAAAGTTTATTGAGTGTGGAAGGTATGATTCATTTTCAGGAATGCTGAACTAAAACTAGCACAGCACGAAGAAAGGACTGGTTTTTAGCTGGGCTGTGACACTGGTCTGACTGGCAGGCAAGTGCCAGCTCACCAGTCAGAAGGAATGAGAATGAGAAGGTATCCATGGCTTGGGCTGTCTGCTTTGGTGACAACAGACTCTTGGACCAGTCTGGAATCAGAGCTTTGGAGCTCATTTTTGATTTTTGTCCTTGTGCAGTCAAGGTGCATCTTGACCATTTTCTCACCTTAACTGCAGACAGGATCGTGTGCCAGCATTCTTTTTTGAAGGCAGCTGCGTTTTGCTTATGTAGAATTCACTCAAGCTGCACTGTATTTGCCAAAGACTTATTTTCACAAAATTAGAAATTCTGTTCTTTGCACCTTATGAGACTTAAAGGTGGAGGGTGCAGATGCACTGATTCTCACTTAGCCCTGAGGAAAGCAGTGGACAGGAGTCAGTAGCAGCTGCAGACACATGCTGAGCCTTTGCAAACACTTCCAATCACAAGTTCTGTTTGCAGATATGGAATGTAATTTACTGGGAAATATTCCTTGGAATTTGCGTGAGCCCAGCAGCCGTTCTCAATCTGTGGTAATAAGCAGTCAAACCACGTGGTGATGACTTAACTTCCTGCCCTGGTGTCAGATAATGGCTTTTAATGTGATTCTTTGTGTCAAGATGACTTGAAGTAATTAAAGTTCGTTTGAATCTTTTAAGGGGAAATTGGGTGAGGGAAAAGTAGAAACCAGAAGCAAATAGGGTAGCTTGCTAACCTGGTGTGCTGTGGGCTGTGCCCCTGTGGTGTTGAAACCTAATCTCTGGGCCAGTGGCAGTGGCAGAGCTGTGCAGGGTGTGCCTCCTGCATCCCGCCTGTCTGGTTCTCCTCCTGCTACACTCTGAGTTGCCTGTAGCTGGCAGGAGCTTCCAAGATCCTTATTCAGACTCTTGGCAAATTCAAATGTTTCAGTGAAATGTTTGGATGGAAACTATTTTGGTTTCCATCAAGAAAGATTAGAATTCTTGGTTTGAAAAAAGGTTAGAAGAGGGATTCTTGTCTTCATAGCTGCTCTGGGGGTGATCTGGTGGAAAGGGCACCTAACTTTTAATTTATCTGTTGCCTAGACCTGGCTTGTTCCTCATCATCCCATTTGTCAGGATAATGCTCCAAAATGCAGGTTACTGGATAAGAGGGAGGCGGTAAGAAGAGCAAGGAAGACAGGAAGGTGTCTATCTGTCAGTTCTGCTCAGAGGGGTTGTGCAAATATTCTGTGTAACAGGGATCTGAGGAGTGGACTACTACCCCCATCTGGGTGGCTGTCAGTGCAGGTCACCCTCTCTCTTTAGCTCATGCATAGCCATTGTTCAAGCAGAATGGAGCAGTGCCCCACGAAACAAACTGGCAAGTCGGGCACCTCCTTTTGCTGTGGAGGGATGAGACTTCTGCTACTCATCTGAACGAGGCAGAGCCATGGCTTGAACCTCAGCCTCTCACAGCTCAGCTAAGGCCCATAGCCACTGAGCTGTGGCCTGTCTGAGGAGGGCAGATCTAGAATATGAGTTTGTCCAGGTACTGTCTCTTTGGATGTACTCGTATGCAGAACAGAAAAATCTTACTTCCCAAATGGTGCTTGGTCTTTATGCTGCAGGTACTAGTGAGATGCATACCTTCAGAAGGGGGTTTCCAGGATCACAAAATGTCATTAAGTCATCTTTGGTTGTTGTTTTTTGCTGTTGAGTAATCTTCTTCTTTTTTTTTTTTAACTGTTTCTCACAGATTTACATGAGCCCTGAAGTTATCCTTTGCAGAGGCCACACAACAAAAGCAGACATCTACAGCATGGGAGCTACTATCATTCATATGCAAACAGGCATCCCACCCTGGGTGAACAGATACCCTCGTTCTGCATATCCATCCTACCTCTATATTGTAAGTGTCCTGAGCAAAGCCAGCTCAGTATCAGTTGAAGGGTTTCCTGTTGGGAAAGCTCCCGTCATGTAAAAACTATCAAAATACTTGTCAGAGAGATGATATCATCCTTTTTGCTTCAAGGGAGGGAGGGGAGGGAAGAAGTAGGTTTTGATCATTTAGGGGAAAACAGAGACTGAGCTGGAGTTGTCTCTGTGATTTGTGTTTCAGTTTACAGGCCTTGAGTTTACTGAAAGGACAGGGTTAGATCAGTGTGAGACCCATCTGTCTTCTACTTGTCTGTTTTCCTTAGAAGTTGCAGATAAAAACTGGAGCCTGGCAGATTTGATTCTCTTATTCCCTCAGTGAGGTACAGAAATCTGGTGAATTTGCATTGCACTGGATTTTAGGCTTTCTTGAAGTTTCTTTGAGTTCTAAAATTTGTTATAAAATCTGATTTTTTTTAAAGTGGATTTTGTGTATTTGCATGTTTTGTTCTAGCTGATCACCCCTACTTAGGGAGGTGATGAATCCTAATTGGGGGATTCCCAGACCGCTCATGTGGTTATCTGTGACTTCCTCTTCCATTGTTTTTGGAATAACTGTTTCCATGGTCTTTTTTCTTTCCAACAGATCCACAAGCAAGCTCCCCCCTTAGAGGATATTGCTGAGGACTGCAGCACTTCCATGAGAGAATTGCTAGAAGCAGCTCTGGAAAGGAATCCTAATCACAGGCTGTCTGCAGCAGACCTACTGAAACACGAAGCCTTACACCCACCCCCAGAAGAGCAGCCCCGGTGCCAGAGCCTGGACTCGGCGTTGTTTGAAAGGAAAAGACTGCTCGCGAGGAAGGATCTGCAGCTGCCAGAAAACATTACAGGTAATGCTATCAGCCTCACTTGCCCTGTACTTTGTAGACCTCACTTTGTGTCAAATCTTGATTTGAATGAGTGGTAAGGAACCAGCGAAACTCAAAACACATCTGGAAAGCAACCGGTGAAAATCCCAGTCAGATGAGATCAGACCCAGAGGCCATTAGGTGATCTGTAAAACGCCCATTGACTTCAGTGGGGAGGAACTTAGCCTGAATTCTGCGGGACTCAGGAAGGACTGGCTCTTGGAAAAGCCATGGCAGTCATCCAGGGCACTTCGTGAAGTATAGATTGTAGTCCCAAATGGCCTCAATTTGCCCCGGTACCAGAGATGTTTTATACTCTTGATTTGTAAACAAAGTCCAACAACCACCAGCAAATCCAACACTTTTTGCCTTTTTAAGGAAAGACACACAAAACCATAACTAATGTTGCTGAGTGTCAGCAGTACAAGCCCTTTGTTTTAAAACGAGAAGTGACTGTGGGTTCGAATGCAGTTCCCCTTGTGCATTAGTAAGTGCTTAATGAAGGACAATACACGAACCAGGTAGGAAATAGCCCTTTCAAGCCCAAGCGAGATCTGGTGGCAACAACCTGCCAACAGGCTTCAAAATGCTTTTCTTCTACTTACCAAATACATTAGGAGGGTTCTGACAAAAGACATTGAAAGACTCTTCCCAAACAAGTGGTTTATTTAATTGGGTAAATATTTTGAAAGATATACCCTATTTGTGCACTAATGACATGGTTTCTGTATTTTCTTTTTAGATTCCTCATTGTGTAATGGGAGCATGGAAGAGTCAGACCTGCTGAAGAGACAAAGATCACTCTACATAGACCTTGGAGCTTTAGCTGGTTACTTCAATATTGTTAGGGGACCACCAGCCTTAGAATATGACTGACTCAGTAACATTTTATGTTGACGGGTCAGAAATGGACCTCTACCTCTTAAAACTCGATTTTAAGACTTGATTTTCCAATTTGTACATAAAACTATTGCCATAATAGGCTGTCAAATGTGAATAGTGTTTAATTGCACAGGTGATTAAGCTAAACCCTTAGGGGCTCTGATAAGCTGATCCCAAGCAGTGATGTTTGTGTGTCTGCTGGTTGACCAACAAGACGACGTTGAAAAGAACACTGCTGGGAATGTCTTAATCCAGGATATCTTCCTGAGCTGGGCCTTGCACTTTTATAAAATTTATAATATATGCTTGCAAATAATGTCAGGAAAAAATATAATATAATTGAGCATGTGGATTGTGAGATTCAAGTCTCTCTGAGCTGTCCTTAGAGAAAACCTTCCTGCCAACCACCACCCTCCCCCCCCCCCAAAAAAAAAAAGTCCTTGATTTAACCAAAGGCTGGTTCAGTCTTATTCTGTCTTTAAGACTTGGTCAGTCTCCTAGTCATTCTTAAAGAAAATCAGGGCCTCCCATAAACTGAGCTAATTTCTATCAGCTGTCTTTGGAGTCAGATTATCACTTGTTTACAGATGTGTTTTAACTTTGCATCTTCCCTGGGCAGTGGGAGCTAAGCAGGAGGCTGTCCCCTTCCCTGTGGGTTGAGGGAGCCCTTCACTGGTGGTATCAGTTAGCTTTGGGATTAGCACAGCAAGTTGGCCCTGACAAAGAATGACAGTGACTCCAACTCCTTCCTGTGTTACAACTACTGCAAGGTAGGATAGTTTTCAAGGGTAGATCAAATGTTATTCCCTATTGGTAACAGTGGGCAGGCTCCAAATTCTTGCTTTTTAATACTTTAAAATTGTACACATGTATAATTGCTGTGAGTGCTATGGTTTGGAAAGCGTGTCATTACTGACAAGCTGTGTTCATGTTCCTATGGAAATGGAATTATATTGTTCTTGCTGTGCCTCATACATTTGAAACATGATGTTTTGGATGATAGTAAAACTATGTAAACTGCATAGTTCTGTACATCCCATTGGATGAGAATGTAAACTTTTATAAAACTCTTTGATACTTAGGATGACTCTTTATAAGCATTTGTGTTAAATAGCATACTGTGTATGTTGTACACTGAATCTTTTCTGAAGCGCAGTCTCTTTTTCATGTCTGTTATTTAATGCTGCTCCTCTCTAACACATGATCATAAACAGATGAATTCCAGTTTGATACTGATATGGTCAAATGAATAAATCCAGCTCAGTGCCTTGAGACATGGTCATCCTTCCTTCATCTTCAAAAACAGCATGGGGCTGCAACTGCATTTGGGCCAACACCCCCTGCTATGGCCCAGGTACACTGCAGGCATCATTCCATTTATTGGGAAGTTGAGTGGAGGTGATTGTTGATGGATTTTGGACTCTGGTAATAGATGGTAAGTATTTCTAGCAACTGTCCTTCTCACACCCCAGCATTCCTTATGGACTGCCTGGGTGTTGCACAGCAGTTGTGTACAACGTGGAGCACTTCAATCCTGGTGTGAATTGCTGCAAAGAATCCTGTTGGAATAACCTCTAGATGGAATAATCTCTAGATGACCAGTTGCTTGGAGGAGAGCTCTTGGTATTTATACTGACAGTAGTGATCAGGATATTCAGGGATCAGACTTTGAGTGTGGCTGACTTAAAACATGACCTAATGCTTTGGATGGTTACCTTTGGCTTCAGAGACCTGTGTTCAATTTTATGATCTTTTGCTGATAGCTTTTGATCTTTAAGGAGGTTCACAGAATTAGTAGGAAGCAGCTTTTCAGGTAACTGGAGGTGGGTTTATAATC
Organism: Monarcha castaneiventris obscurior; assembly: GCA_026261815.1. Taxonomy (NCBI): domain Eukaryota; kingdom Metazoa; phylum Chordata; class Aves; order Passeriformes; family Monarchidae; genus Monarcha; species Monarcha castaneiventris. The sequence continues at coordinate 12,631,818 of JAMPIT010000230.1, forward strand.
TCTCCCCCACTTTCCCTTCTATAAAATTAAGGTGTTTATTCTCACCAGACAATGGCTAGGGGTTATGCAAATGCTTATCGAGTGCTTGTATACTTCAGTAATGAGATCCATGTCAAAATTGCAGGCTGCTAGGGGTCTTTTACCTTTGCTTTAAAAATGTTACACTCACTTTTCTTCTTTTATTTTTTTCTGCAATGCCATTCTCCTTTCCCCCACCCAGTTAAATGTTTTAGCATGGAAATCTGCATATGGAGACACTATTTAATATAGCCTCACTATTTAATATTTGGGTTTAGTTATGGCTGTTATAGATCTTACTAAGAAAGTACTAAGTGACCAGGTTATCCAAAATAATTATAGTGTATGTATTGCCAGACACAGGTAATAAGGTTTGGCTGAGTGAACCCATAGCTCTTTATAGACACATCCACATGTCTAAACAGTAGGAGGGCTTCAGGATAAATATCACTTCAGAGGACTGGTACACAATCAACAAGCAGCTGTTCAGGTATGCTGAACACCAATCATTGCTTCCAGCTCTGTCAGCTTTCTAATAGCTGAGGACTATTTCTCAGGTGAGCCTTAGGCTGCATCATAGCTGGAATTTCTCTCTGGAGCAATATCCCAAACCTACCACTTCACTCAAGCATATCCCACAGTAGTGATCCCTCCATTGTGTAGGTCCACCTGTTTATACCAGCACCTGGGGAATGAGGTCAGGGAGATGAACTGGGTTAGAAATATCCTGGGAGGGGGAAGACTACTCCTCTAATCTGGTTGCCTGAGCACCTGTGTACTCAGAACAGCTGAGGCTGGAAGTGAGGGGGAGGGAATGAAAATGGATGGTGGGAAAACCCGAGGAGAACCAGCCCCAGGGTTTGGCTGGTCTGTGCTAAGCCATGGGATTTTGCAAATGGTTTGCCTCTGTGTTGATTTCTGGGGTGTAGTTTCATTTTCTCCTGAGGGAATACTGAGACACATGTTAAACTGCAAAGGAAAACAAGTGCATGGGGAAACCCTCTGCTCAAAATAACTGATTCTGCTGGTTTTGGCTGGGGTAGAGATCATTTTCTCCACAGTAGCCAGTGCAGGGCTGTGTTTCAGCTTGGTGCTGAGAACGGTGTTGATAACAAGGGATGTTTCTGTTATTGCTGAGCAGAGCTTACACCGTGTCAAGGCCCTTTCTGTGTCCCACCAGGGAGGGGGCTGGGGGTGCACCAGGAGCTGGGAGGGGACACAGCTGACCCCTCCTGACCCAAGGGATATTCCAGGCCGTACGATGTCACGTTCAGTGTATAAAGCTGGGGGAAGAAGGTGGAACATTCTGAGTGATGGGGTTTGCCTTCCCAAGTCACTGCTATGCATGATGGAGCCCTGCTGTCCTGGAGATGGCTGAACACCTTTCAGCCCATGGAAAGTGGTGCATGAATTCCTTGTTTTGCTTTGCTTGTGTGCACAGCATTTGTTTTACCCTTTAGACTGTGTTTATCTCAAACCATGAGTTTTCTCACTTGTACCATTTCAGTCCTCTCCCTCATCCCACCAGAGGGGAGTGAGCAAGTGGCTGCATAGGGATTGGTTGCCTGCTGAGGGTAAATCACCACACTGATGAAATTAGGGAGCCAAATGTGCCTTTTATTCTCCTGAGCTTAGAAGGTTTCTTAGATCAGCCTGTGACCCTGGGACTGATCACCATGCTCCTCAGCAGGGCTTCCTGATGTTTGGAAGCTTGAGAGAAGCTGCAGTAGAAGTACAGAGCCGTTTGCCAGCCCTCCCTGTGTGCAGAGCTGACAGGAATGGGGAAGGAGGCCCTTGGCCAAGCATCAGTCCATTTGTTGGGACCTTGAGGAAAACAGTGTTGCTCTGGCTAACTGGCAGAAGCAAAGAAGCAGCTGGGGAAGAGTCACTGGAGGTGTGACCCTGCCACAGCTGGGAAGGCCAAGTTGGTTGTCTGGGAAGGACTGGGATGTAGGGAGACAGCTGGTGCTGTGCATGGCCAAAACTGGGAACATTTTCATGGCTGGGTACAGCTTCCCTTGGGGCTGTGCTAGCTCCTTCCAAGGCAGGCTCAGACACCATGGATGAATTCTTTCTTTGCTTCCTTTTCTTTGTATCTCATGTCCAGGGACTTTGTAAATTCCTGACAGAAGGGCACCAAAGCACTGTTTGGAGCCCAAGCAGCCTTTCCTTTTCTTATAGGAAAGGCCCAGCAAGGTCCATTTCTAAAACTGTTACCATCCAAAGCTAACAATTTGGGCAAGGTGAAAACAAGTCCTTTATAAATTGTGTGCTGACCAAACTCAGCAACGCCCAAAAAAAATCCAGCCAGACTTTGGGAGTGGCTCATTATAGTCCCATGGGTGCACTCGTGCTACTTCAGGCTGGTCACCAGACACAACCATGCTGACAGATACTGGGGCACGGTGACTCACCAGGAAGGAGGTGAGCTGCTGCGACAGCTCTGCTCACCTGCACCCACACCTCCTGGCGAGGCAGCAGCACGTGGCACCTGAGCAGGGAGGTAGCATGGCCACAGGGGCAGCCTGAGTGTGTCCAGGGCAGGGGGGTTTGTCCAGAGAGAGGCTGTCAGAAGGAGGATGCTCGCAGAGTGAGGTGTGCAAGAGAAAATGGCTGTATCTGATCCTCATCAAAGCTACATGCAATGACAGCCTCACGCTCACCCACAAATCTGGTCTCGAGTGTGAACCCTGTTCCTGCAGGAGCCATTGTCAGAGGAGGGATGCTACCATGGTGCCCATGCACAGAGACCATGCCCCACTTGCAAGCTGTGACACTGAGCATAGCTTTGTCAATATGTAACAGTCAAATTATTAGTGATGTTTGCAAAGTTTGCACCTTCCTGGTTCTGATAGCAAGTCACATGCTGAAGTCATGCAGCCGAAGAAGGGCGAAAGATGGAACTGAGAGAAGGCAGGGAGGGACTCCACAAGGTGCACGTGTAGCCCAAGAGGACAGGGTGGCAGGAGGGTGTCCATCAAACCTCCAGAGGTGAAGTGCCACAGCCAGGGATCAGCCTGGGGGCTTATCAAGGCTGCTGGCAAAGCAAAGGATTGCCCTCTTCTCTAACGTTCACTTACAGTAAGCCAAGGTCAACTTTTCTCCCCCTTCTCTTATGGTTTAACCACAGCTCACACCCAAGTACTGTGCAGCTGCTTGTTCACCCCCTCCCCATCCCTGGAGGGGCAGAAAGAACACAAGGAACTCAGAAAAAAAAAAAAAAAAAGGAAAAGAAAACAAAACTTGTGGGTTAAGACAAGAACAGTTTAATAATTGATACGAAGTTAAATGTGATAATAAGAGTAACTGGAATTAAAAAGAAGAAAAAATAAAACTGAATAAAAAATGAGTGATGTACCATTCAATTGCTCACCACACACTGACCAATGCCCAGCCCATCCCTGAGCAGCAATTGACTCCCTCTGACCAATTCCCCCCAGTTTATATACTAAGGAAGATTTTCTGTGGTGTGGAACATCCCTTGGCCCAGTTAGGGTCAGCTCTCCTGGCTGTGCTCCCTCCCAGATTTTTGTGTTCCTCCTCACTGGCAGAGCATGAGACACTGGAAAGTCCTTGCCTTAGTCTAAGCACTACTTAGCAACAACCAAAACATCAGTGTGTTATCAACACGAGTTTCGTTATAAATTCAAAACACAGCACTGTACCAGCTACTAAGGAGAAAAATAATTCTATTCCAGCTGAAACAAGAACACCTTCCCCCCTTCCAAAAAAAAAAAAAAAAAAAAAAAGGACAAGAAAAAGAAAAACACAGTTTGCCCAAAGAGGAAGTCTGCAAAAGTCATGTGAATTTCCAGTGTAGGTCAAAGTTTTCCCTTTGTCAACTGAGTGTTCAAATTGCAAGTGAACAAGAGCTGCTGCGTGTGGTCCTGGTGCAGGTAAGCTCATGGCAGAGCTGAGCCTGAGTAGAGCCTGTGTCTGTAACTCACCCTCCCTGCAGATGCTCCTTCAGTAGCCTTTATTCACCAGTGGTACAAAGATCCCTTCCAAAAACTGAACTTTCTCCCTATTTTTTGTGTGTAATGACAGTAGTTCCCAAGCCTGACCTGGTGTCCCCCCCATCCACGCAGCTTCCCTCCCACCTCACAGCACTTGCTCTCCCTCTGCAGCTCCGTCTGGTCCTCAGGAGTCACTGTCTGTGCTGCATGTCCTGCAGTGCCAGCCAGCGTGGTGGCCCTCTGGTACAGGTGCCGAGGGACTCAGTGGGAGGCTGGCACATGGATTTGCCTCTGCACTGGGTCCCTGGGCCCTCGGATGGCATCTGCCAGTAGTGGCACAGGTGGAGGTGTTTAGGGACCCCCGCCTCCTTCTCCCACTGAGCTCCTGCCATGGTGCCTGGAGGTCTCTGGTTCCAGATGCTGTCCTGAGCAGAGCCAGAAGCATGGCTGTGCCCCAGGGACGACAGCAGCCCCGTGACACTGTGCTCCCATGCCCCAGATGCTGGTGGCCCAAGGACAATCTGGACCCCTGGGAGCACTGGGACACTGGGGCTGGGTACTGTGAGGACCACGGCTGTACTTTCTGGCACACAGAGATGGCAAGAAGCCAGCAAAGGCTTCCACTAAGGGACGTGTTTGAAAAGTGGCCTAAAAACCCCATGTGATGCCTGGGCTAACTGGCTCCCTGCCCACCCTGCAGACCGTCTGAGGAGGGACACATATGCTGCATCCTTGTGGGCTCGAGTGTAGGTGGTTTTGAAAGAACAGAAGACCAGATTTCACTGTCTCAGGCAGAGTTGGCCAAACACCATGGCATTTCCAAGTACGCACAGGGTTGTCTTCAGGGAAAATCAGACCATTTTCTGCATAAGAAAGGATATTTTAAAGCAAGCAACAAGTACCCTGTGAGGTTGGTTAAGTTGGGTCTTCCTTAGAAAAATGAAAACATCTTTGGCTGCAACCTATCGATAATTCATTTTGCCAAAAGAGCAACATTTCCAGGAAGGGAAATAAGCCAAATAATGTTAAAAATGTTCGGGAAGATCTGTCTCCCTTTCTGCACTGTTTTATACAGGCAGTACCCCAGTTAGGCTGTACTTCCCAGCCTTGCAGGAAGACTCCAGCATTCACTGCAGCACATTCTCTTGGCCTTCTCTGTAGTATGTGTGGGTAAGTGCAGATTTCATGAGAAGTCAGAAATCACTTGGAAGGAGGAGGCCTCAAGGTGTGTCTCTGAGTGCACATATCTCTAAGGGAGGTGTGGTATTTCTTCCTGCACCCCATGAAATTTGTAAATGGGGCTGAAGCATTCCCTGTTCCATGGCAAAGGGGAATGACTTCCAAAGCACATTAAGACACCTGAAGTCAGAGTTAGTGCACGTGCCTGTCCCTGCACACCCCTTGTTCTGGCACACCAAAGGACAGGAGGGGCCACCCAGCAAAATCCTCCATGGGCAGGTCTTGGGCAAGAGCCACTTTTTTTTTTTTTTTTGCCTCCAGACCACTTGTTAGTAGCCAAACCAGCATGGTAGGAAGGCTGCTGGAGATGGGCAGCAATAGAGACCTTTCATCACTCAGCTGCATGGGGAAAGGAGGAAAATTCCATATTTATGCAAGGAAATACAGTGATCGTTCCAAACTTTAGCTCCTTGCAAACTTCAGCTAACTCCAGCTATTGTATGCTGGAATTTTGCCTTCCCTTAGACTCTAATGTTTTGCATGCCCAGCCTTTGCATGTCAGTAGATACTATTCCAGATTTTGCAATAGTGCTGGTGACAGGACGTTATTGTGCCTTTTTGACTGGAAAGGCTCTTATTTCTATTTAGGAAGTGTTTTAGTGAACTGGCTAGGGCTGCTATAAGAAAAGTCATCATGTCAGAGTCAAGCTTCTCATAGGAGTGATTTGTACGAGAAGCCATGAAGATAGATCATCTTCTCTGAAATGATACTGTTGGTGATGCATTTGTAAATGTTGTCCCAGCACGATCACCTCTGTCCCTGAAAGATTAAGAAATGAGGCAGAGTTAGACACCAGGGAAACATGTCCAGCTATTAAATATGGGCCTGCTGAGGATGACTCGTGTCTGCAACATTCCCGGCTGGTGCTCCTCTCCCAAGTCCCTTGAGAGATTATTCAGCCGAAGTCATGCACCAACAGTGACATAACAGTTTCAGACCCGCATTTTGAAAATACAAACAACTTGGTGCATAAGATTGCAGACACAATTTCAAGTTTAGTTTATAAGGTCACTTTAAGTTTGGAAATTTTTATTTTTACAGACATGGGGATATATTTTCAAAGCTTGAACGGGAAAGCCCAAATAACTGAGCATGACCTTGCAGTCTGCCCCATGTGGAGCAGGGGTTGGACTAGAGATACTTCCTGATCCATGGGGACCCAGCCTTGAGGGGAAGCAGGAGAAAGCTGGGCCACCCTGCACCCTGTTGCCCACTGGCCCATGTTTTGGAGACAGAGGCTGACACACAAAAACACAGGCACAAAAAGGCAAACCTTGTATCCCTTCAGCATTTGCCTGCACCCTTGCCTCTGTCTGATGTGCCAGAGCATTGGGATCCTTCCTTTTCTGTACTTAATTACCTCAGCTTCCTACCCAATCTCGCAAGATCTCAGGAATGGATTGTATAAATTTCACCTTCTCAAGACACAGTGTTTTTTATTCCCTCTCCCTCCAATTCTCCCAGGTTATTCCTTGTGCCTGGATGAAGCTACAGGAGGAGACTTGTTTCCCCCACTCAGGCAACTTTTAACATGCTGTGGGGCGATGTCCCCCCATGCTTTCCTCCTGCCTGCCTCTGTCACCTTCTGTCCCCTCTCCCCTGAAGTCACTGGGAGAGGGACAGCCAGGACCTCAGTGCCTTTCTGAGTGGTACAGTCCAACTCATAGCTCTGTGATATGAAAGCCACTCCCCTCTGTCCTGCCAGCCCCTGCCAGGGAAGGTTTTACTAGGAGAGGAGGCAGGCAGAAAGCCAGGAAGGATACAAGCCTCTGGTAGAGGTACAATACTTGGCATAGATGCCCTGTGTACCAATATGTGCTGAAGAGCAGAGGTGACCCATGCCCTGTGCCTGCCCTAAGTCAGTGCCCTGGCAGTGCTGGGCTGGCTTGGATGTCATGTATTTTGGGAAGGCAATGGTTATGGGATCAGGTCGTGTGCTACCCACCAGCTGGCACTGAGTGTGGCTCCCAGCACACTGCTGTAATACAGAGTTGAATGATTAAGGATTATTTCCACTTTCCAAGCGCTGTCAATGTCTCCACCTCATTTCCTCTCACGACACGAGACGGTACATCCAAAGCTGTTCCAGTGCCAGTGTGTGAGTCAAAGCCATCGGGTGATGCATGCACCAAAAGGAAATGGGGATGCAGAAGCTATCCAGAGACACAGGATGTAGTCTGAGTCTGTTTATTTGCCTGGTGCGTTTACCCATAACATCCACATAAGTTTCTTTTTTATTTGAAATAAGACCTTTTCAGGCCTTTAACTAGCCCTGTGCACTTTTCAGGACACTAACTAGCAACTTTCTCTCTGTGCCGTGCTAAGCAGGCTGGTGTTTCTCATTTTAAGTCCCTCCTCCTCTCTAAGAAAAGGAACAGTGCACTTTGTGTTACCCTGCCCTCAGGTACCCTAAGACACTTACACCTTTGTTAGGGTGATTCTTTCATGCCCCTTGCCTTGCACCTGCCCACATCCCACTGTATGAAGCTATCGAGGCAGCAAAACAGGCAAGCTGCCTGCCTTCAGTGAGCCTGCTCCTGCCCCAGCCCAGCTACAGCAGCTGAGCTGCCTCCTCACTCAGCCACTTGAGCCCTGGGCCACTCATTTACAGCAGTATCCTTACAATTATCTCCTCCCCATCAGCCAGCAGCGTAGTCCTGGGCATGCACCTCAGAAACCCCACACAGAGCCCACCTGCTTCACGTCTGCTGGGTCAGCAGGCAGCCACATATCCTGAAAGAGACGTGTTGCTGCTAGTCATGAGTTTCACACAGCTCTCCATCCCAGGGTGGTGCACGCAGGATTATTCACAACCTCCACAGCTCCCACAGGCTTGCTCCTGGTGCGTCGCTGACTCCCTGTGTCACAGCCCTGACTGTACAGGCCTGCTGCCAGGAGCAGGAGATCTTCCTGGCACTTGTCCTGCTTGGTAAATAGTCTCCCTCACTGAAAGGAAAGCTGTGGCCCTCAGGACCGCAGGGGGAATGTAGCTTCGTCCATTTTGGGCTGGGCATTTCAGCAATGGCATATTCCCTGTCTTGTGCCTCCCTCCAAGGTGGTTCCCCAGCCTCTGAGGTGCTTTCTGCAGCAAGGTTTTGGGGAGTCCCTGAGGGCTGGTGGAGACGGCCTGGGGATCAGGCCTTGCTGCAGACTAGCTTGGACAGAGGAGAAAGCTCTAGTGTGGGGCAAAATTAACAGAGCAGATGTGTGAGATAGAGAGAAGAAATGGTTCAGAACCATAAAATATGAAAGGAATAATTATCATTTTGTCTAGCCCGTTGCATAAGACAAGCTAAAGTACTCCTCGCAGAAACTCCTTCAGCTCCTCTGCCCTGCCCCGCCCCCAGAGCAGAAGGAATGGAGAGCAGTGGATGAAGTACTTCAGAAATACAAGAAGACCCAAATGCCATGGCTGAGGGATCCTGGCTGTAAAAACTGGTCTCGTGGACATGGGCTACATGGATTTCTGCTGTACACAGGAACGCAGGAGGACCTGCACTGAGCAGGGCTGGGCAGTGTGGGCACTGTGAGCACCCCTGGGCTGGGGCAGGAGCAGCAGGGGGTCCTCTCATGCCTCTGCTGATGGCTGTGGGAAGTGCTACGTTGGAAGGACACAGGAGCTGGCTACAGTCTCAGGTCTGTCCCATGCTCCCAGCATGGTGCTGGCCACTCTAGGAGCCACACCCCCGTCTGTGGCTTCATCTGTCTCGTGCCTTCATGTTTTTTGAGTCCCAGATCCCCTCTGCTCTCATCCTTCTGTATGGAGCAATGAGACCCAGGCTTTGCCTTCTCTCCCAGGCTGCTGCTTGGTGCCCCAACGGTTTTAGTGTACTTCCAGCAGATGGAGTGAGCACTCATGGGCTCCAAAGTGTTAGTATTCCCCTGCCCACCTCCCCTGAGGCCTGCCCACCCTGCCCACCCACCTTTCTTGGACAATGTAAGCCCACACGAAGGGAGAAAGGGAGGTCACCACTCAGCAAGGGGCTGCTTCCATGTTGCACCTTCTTGACAGTTTTCTTGGAAAAGTCTGTCTCAGGCTGATGTTTCCTTACACATGAGATGAGTGCAGAAATGAGGTGACAGTGAGGAAAGTTTGCTCTAAAAACCACTTTCGGACTTAGCTGAATGCAGAGAAAAGGGTTTTTTTCCTGTTATATTTTCAAGTGCCTTTCCGTACTCCTGTAAATCTAGGCTAGTTTTATTTTCAGCCCTTCTAGCTTGGGGATTTCCTGAGAGCTCAAATGAGGAAGGTGTCTGCAGCCAGATCCTAAAAAGGACATGGGAACTGATGTCCAGCACCTGATCAGCTGATGCCAACCCTTGATCATGTCTAAAGGCTGTCTATTTTTCTTTATGTCCAGACTTCCCTAGAAACTGGAGGAAATCTAGAACTACAGAGAAACTAAGAGGATGTAGTAAAAATACTGTCAGGGAAAATGTCTGTGCAGTAGTGCTGGTTTTGTGCAACACCCCCAGTGCTGCTGTATCACACAGCAGCCCCTGCACAAAAGAGGAAGAGTTCCCACCAGGGAGTTCTTTCTCCACTTCATTTAACCCATACTTTGCTGTTTGTTTTAATATCCTTTGACTGATTTTACATGCCTCATGACCACTCTCACTTTCCCCTTGCACTGAAGTGCCCAAGGCATGAACTTATCTGCTTAGAGCCTTTTCCTTGTCCCTGTAGGTTCCTGCTTAGACCTGAAACCCTCACTCTGCTACCAACTCATCCCATTAGGGTTGGAGCCTTTCCACACCTTCTTATTCTTCTCAAGACTTTTTTCTCCAAACATCTTCTGCACCTTCTGCCTGCTGGAGGTTTGGACAGTGTAGCTTGTCAACACTTACACCTGCGATAGGGAATTGCCCTGCCAGCCCATGGCCCATTTTCTGCTGCTGTGGCTACCAAGGGCTCTGTGTTTTTTCTCTCCTACATGATCTGTGAGAATCTGTCATTAAACCAAAGAGACACCTCTTGGGCATGCAACAGCTTCCCCCTGGAAAAAGGGGGGAAATGTGGCAGGGACATGTCTAGTTCTGCAGCAGGGATGGATGTCACACACTGGCCCTGCACCTCAGCACATCCAGTCCACAAGGGAAACAAAAACCTGCTGGCCTCCAAAATTGTCGTTGTTGCCCCTTCTCAGGAGATTGCTGTCACAAAGCAAATTTTACCTTAAGAAATTTATAACAGATTCCTAACACTGCCCTGCTAGAACTTCTTTATGACCAGTTGAACAAATTGAATTTTACACACATCAAAATTACTCTTTCCCATTCCCAAATTGAGGAAATCTTTCCATCCCCTCCCCTGTACTATTCTCTCCCCTGCTCAGTATTGATCCTACAACTTCAAGTGAGATTTCTGCTGCCATCTCTGTACTAACTGATTTCATGTCTTTCACTGGAAGATCAAGATACTCCTCCGTTTTATTACCTGGGCTGGCTGCATTTATGTATGATCCTTTCTTCTTTTTTCTTTTTCTTTTTCTTTTTCTTTTTCTTTTTCTTTTTCTTTTTCTTTTTCTTTTTCTTTTTCTTTTTCTTTTTCTTTTTCTTTTTCTTTTTCTTTTTCTTTTTCTTTTTCTTTTTCTTTTTCTTTTTCTTTTTTTCTTTTTCTTTTTCTTTTTCTTTTTTTTCTTTTTCTTTTTTTTTCTTTTTCTTTTTTCTTTCTTTTTCTTTTTCTCTTTCTTTTTCTTTTTCTTTTTCTTTTTCTTTTTTTCTTTTTCTTTTTCTTTTTTTTCTTTTTCTTTTTCTATTTCTCTCTTCCTCTCTTTCTCTCCTCTCTTCCTCTCTTTCTCTCCTTCTCTATCTCTTTCTCTCTTTCTTTCTCTTTCTCTCTTTCCTTCTTTCTTTCATCACCATATTTCTTAATGGAAACAGGCACAATTCTCTCATTTACTGTAACATTTCCCTAGTAGCTGTCCTTATCAGCATGACTACTTCCTTTCTCCTTGATGCACATATACTTGCCCACTTGTATAGTGGGCAAGTATATATAGACTTCTTGTCTATCCTATTCTATCTTACGATTCTCTTCCTGTCTAGTGAGAGCAAACAAAGTTTTTCAGCAACTGAAACTTGGAAATGAATGGAAAGTCCCTCTGATGATGTGTCAGAGGATGCAAGAATAATTCCCTCTCCAGATCTAAGTTTCAAAGTTTTCTTTTTTTTTTTTGAAGTATCAACTAGGATGATACAGGACAGATCCAGCCCCTGAAGTTTAGTCTTTCAGCTACATAGATTTCATGTTGTGCATGTCTTTTAGATTCTCACATTGCCAAAATGTCACTGCAGCGTGAAGTCTTGAAATATCTCTTTGTTTTCACTTTGCAGTCAGGGTTTCACTCTCCTTTCTGTGGCCAAAAAACTCCACTGGACATCACCTAAACTTCTTCACCGTGAGCTTGCTGCTGACCTACTCCAGTATGAACAGTCATTTTAGACCAAATCTGCAGGCTTTCACTGCTCTCAGATGATTGTTGCACTTTCAGATCTTCACTTGGTGTCATTCCTCTTGGCAAACACATTTGCTCTGCACAGAAACTTGTCATCCTCCCTCATAAGAAGTGTAGAGGCAGATAAATGAATCTGGATTTCACCTCTCCATCCTGAGCTGTTTTTTTCCTGAAACCTCTTTGCTCATCGTTGGTTTCTGGGTCCAGGCCATGTTCACTACATGGCAGTATTGTACACAGGGCTGATTTAGAGCAACATAAAAATCAGAGCCGTTCTGTTGCATCTATTCCAATGCTTCTCATGATATTTGAGTGACTGAAGTTATCAGAGGCTGTCTCAAGACTTGATCCCCCCACATATCCTTGGTCTGTACTAGGAGGACAACTGGGAGGACAGCTGGGTGAACTGCTGAAGCACAGCTGTACCTCTAGCTAAGGCACTCCAGCATTGTTTTCATCTCTGCCACTGCATCTCTGGGTGGCTAACACCAAATCTGTACAGAAGAGTTATTCTGTTGTTACTCAGCTCTAACTTTGGCAAAATTTTAATTTTGCAGTTCTTTTGAGACTTTCAGACAGGAATTCTCACTGGACAGCAGAATATTATTATTCATAAACACCTTCTGCTAGGCAAAACTGGGACTAATCTGTGGATGCTGATACCGAGCAGGTATTCGAGAGGGAGGAGAATTTGTGGCTGGTTCACAGGGTAGGCAAGTGTCCAAGTTTGATTTGCCTTTAGCTAAGCACAAACCAAATTATCTCATAGTGCCCCTGTTCTGTTTCTAAAACCTCCTGACTTTGCTTGAACCCAAAATACCCTGAGAGAAGCTTTTCTTTCTGTTTTTCACTTCTGCTTTCAGTGGTAACTGGAAACCAGAAGCTCCGGCACACACGAAAACGGTAGTGACGGGAGAAGGAGAATTACGTTCACTCCTTTGAACTACCAATGGAAAAAACAAAGCTAAAACTTCCCAGATTGGCCTGAGCTTTTGGTGGAGACTGAAGGGAGGAGGCTGGTGTCCCTGCAGATGTTTCTGCCAGTGTGTGGGGTGAGAGCCAGGTTATTTGCCTCCAGTCTGTCTGGGGAATGCCCACCCAGGATGCAGGGATTATCTGAATCACTGACATTGACTGTGAATGGCAAAAATGCAGCTTTGGAGCTTGAGGGAGTTTCCTTTTCCCTTTTTCCCAGGTACGCACGTCCTTCAGGGAGGAATTCCCAGGATCTTGCCTTGGCACCAGGCAGGGGGCATTTGATCCCAAACCCCTGGTTTTGGCAGAACACTGCTCGCTAGGTCAGCCTGAGTCCTGCCGGGGTAGGCAGAGATTTGTGAGCAGTTTCCACTGGTATGAAAAGCAGGTGGTGCAATTCCAACCTTCCCTCAGACAACCCTCTAGAACCACGGGAAGCACCCAGCAGCATCCTTGGCCCTGGCAGGAACCCATCCCAGAGAGTGGGTGAGTTTTTGGTGTACCAGCCCCTGCCTTTCGAGGTAACCTTCTGCCCTTGCAGCCCCACCAGATGCACCCTGAGGGTTTTGTCCCCTGTCTCCTCAGTGCTCCCCACCAAGGGCTCCTTCACTGCACCCAGCCCTGGCACCACTGGGCTGTGCTTCTTCTTGCTCCCCTCTCAGGTTGCTCCTGCCTTTCAGCTCCCATTACCAGTTTGAGGAGCAGGTCGGGAAGGACACAACATGGGTTCATTCTCTTTTCGTAAACCACCTTAGAAACACAGAAATGTGCTTTTAATGGCTTCTGTGATGTTCCAGGATTGCCAGCACTTAACCACGTCACAGTTAGATGCTTGGTGGGTACTAACACACCTGGATTACCACAAAAGGTGAGAAACAGCACCAGAAAAACCCATAAAATTCTCTCAAACAGTCCAACAGCATGTTTTCTAAAAAAACACCTGGCTTATGAACAGTGGCTGAGGGTGGGGGAGTATGTGGTTTGGGTTTCCACTTCTGGGGAAAAACAAAGCAACTATTTGTGCTGTCAGCTGTGAGCACCATCCTGATAAAAAAAGCCATGCTGATACCAACCTGGTAATAAGGGCACATGCCAGGCTGTCTGCCCCAGCACAGCAGATGCTCACCGATGTGTTACCCCAAAGTCCTGCAGGGCAGTGTCCTGCCTACTGGGCCTTGCAGTGGTTGAGCCACTTTTGCAGGGGTGATTAATATCCTCTGTTCTCAGTGCCACTGAAAGACTCTTTCTCCTGAAAATGACCCAGCCATGGCTGAAAGGGTGGTTCAACAGCTGGTGCAACTCCCTCCTCTGCAGCAGGTTCTCAGGATGCTGGTGGGTCACTCCTGCTCCCGATGCCTTGGTGTCCATCGGCATTTTCCTGCTCATAGAGCCATTGAGAAGATAAAAACTTGGAAGTCTATGCAGATAGACTCTCTGACTGAGACTTGAACCCTAGAAGCCAAAAGACTGTCATCTAGACCACGGTCTCTTCTGTCTAGCTCATTGGGTCCAATTTCATCCAGACCCTCCTGTATGATGTGGGAATTCAGGGTATATAAAACAGACAAGGCACTTAGAGGGTGGTACTAGAATGTGAAGCCCCCAATAAATTGCTTTTTGCCCTTGTTTTCACCCTGGAATGGAAAAGACTCATTTTCATGCTGCAGAGAAGCCACTAGACCCTGCCTGTCCCTACATTTGACCTTGACTCCCAGGAAGAGACAACCTACTCTTAGGGTAGTCTGTTATTTCCTGAGTTTCCTTAGGGAAATGTGGAGCAAGGGCACGTGTAAAGGCTGTCAAAATATGTCCCTGCAAGTCCGTGAATATCATGTTGAAGCTGATGTGCTATGGGGACTGGAGGAGCAGGGGTCAAGTTTCAGTGCCTCAACAGGTCCTGCTGTCCCTGCTGTGAGACGGTGACCTGTCATCACTTACAGATGCCACCTCTGCTCACCTAGCAGAGCACGGCAAGCAGCAGTAATACAATAACTTCAGTGATATTCCAAAGTCTTTTCAACAATTAACCCTTTTGTGACTGTACAGCTTTGCCTTATGGGCCAGAAAACATCAACAATTTGCTCAAACCAATTTTTTTAATTCAGTTGGCACTGAAATTCTCTGCAGGTTGTCTGACAGCAATGAATCACAGGGTTCATTTATACAGAAAAGCAAGTTAATCATGTTTACAGCATTTAATAAGGAGATATACTTCCCACAACTTCCTCAGAAGCTAGCCTAACACCCAGGATGGCAAGAGACTTCCTTGAAGATGACTTTTATTTTATATAAAGTTAAATTTAATTTTTCTTGGCGTCTTCTCTTTTGATGTCTTTTTTTTCCTCTTTTGTTTTTCTCTCTTTTTTCTTTTCTTTTTTTTTTTTTTTTTCTTTTTTTTCCCCCTCACCCTTTTTTTCATGGAATTCAATTAACCCTAAGCCTGAGTGCAGAATGGACGTGCCCCAGGCAAGGGCTGTGGGGATGGCTGACTGGTAAGAAGGCAGCATGCTGCAGCCTAGGAGTGAGTCTAAAGACTGATATTCCCGAATGATGTGGCAAAAGCCACTCCGGGCCCCTCAGCGTTATTACTGTGGTCCGCTGGCCAAGCTCAGGCTGCTCAGCCACGTTCAGGGGCAGCAGCAGGCGTAACGGGACCCGGTTGCTTGCTTGGCCTCTCTGGCACACCAGAGGCCCTCCAGCTACCTCTGCATCTCCAGCCCAGCGTGCTGGATCCCTGCCTTAGAACAAAGGCACAGCAGAACGCGGCGTGCTGGCTCCCTGTGAGGGAAAGGGGCGGCGGCCGCAGCGAAACACCCCTCAGCAGCCCAGGCCGCCGGTCCTGCCCCTTTGGGGCTCGGCTACAGCTGAACCGCAGCCTTGTGCGAACCCTCAGGGCACTCGGAGGCGGTTTTAGAGCTTCTATCGCCATCTAGCGATGTCCCTGCCCGAGCCACACGCTCGGGAGCGGCGCGGCTGGAGCAGTCTCGGCCCCGGAGCCCGGGACTCCTCGCGGAGGGCCGGGAGCGCCGCTGGGAGCGGGCCGGGCGGGCTGGCTCCGCGCTGCTCCGGCTCCCGGCTTTCCCCTGGGAATGCTCTGGGTTCAAAGTGCGTCTGAGCCTGCATGGGTGAAGGGGAGGACACAGGGGGTGCCTGTGGCTGCCACGCTCTGCTCTGCTCTGCTCTGCTCTGCTCTGCTCTGCTGGCGGCCATCGGCTGACCTGCGGCTGTGGCAGCCCAGGGACAGGAGCCAGTGTCCTGCCAGGGGGTACCGAGTGCTTTGTTTAAACCCCCGCGCAGCATGAACTCCCTTGTGTTTCATGGATTAAATTAGGAATATAAATAGCTTGGCAATTTGGTGTTACAAGCATTTTATGTGCATTACTGCCACAAAATACAGAACAAACTTCAGATGCAAGAATTAATGTGACTCAAAGAAATGATGAACCACAAAGCACGTAAATATCCTTTATGCAAAGATAAACTCTTTAAGCTGTTCATTAGAAAATGGCAAACACTTTCAACTTACCACTAATGTAAATTTAATCCACTACAACTGAACTTTATTAAACAGAAAACTCCTAAGAGATGACCCAAGATATTCGTGCAGTAGGAGCCGGAGGATCTGGATTCACAAGATGAAAAAATAAATGCACAAAAACTTCAATAAAAGCATCATTTATTACGTCCTTCCATGCTACCTTGCCTGGTGCAGTTCACACAGGTGGAGTCCTGTGAGCACATCCCTGCTACAAAGCTTGAACAAGGAGCTCTTGGCCCTGCTCCTGGCACTTGTCCCCATCCCCATGCAGAGAGTGTCTCCCTCCTGCCTGGGACTAGATCTGATTTTAAAATGGCATCACAATAAAATTGAATGAATATGAGAGTGAACAGGCAAGGATAGGGAACAGGAGAGCTTTCTGCTGCACTGCTGCTGAGCTTCCAATCCCAACCCTGCAGTCTCAGTGTGCTGTGGACAGACACTCTGACAGCTCTGGCTTGCTTTCCTCCCATTTTAGAGCCCAATTCCATTTTCTTTTGAATCCTCTCTTCTTCCATTCCAATCTCTTCCTTCTCTACTTCCCCACGGGGTACCCAAGCGCATCTCTGAGCTCTCACTGGTGCTGGTGGCGGGGTGGCACTGAGAGGTTTCCAGGCATAGCCCTGATGCTGATTCACCACACTGCTGTGCAAACCCAGCCAGCACTTTCTACTCTCTGCACCTCTGCTAATACACAACATTTCTACTTCTCCCTTGAGTTCTTGGTCTCACTTTCCTCCAAATGACTTTTCCCCTATAATAACACCGCACAGAGTTTCGCCAGGCGTGACTCAGCCCCTGTTGGTTTTCTCTGCACAGCACAGGAGGAAGCAGATATTTGCTCTTGTAGGCTGAGATCAGACTGGCCACAGCGTGTTTCTGGTGCCTGGGGTCAACACTGGAAAGAACACTGACAGAACCACATTTTATAACCAAATGGAAAGTAATTGGGGAAGTAGGGCAGGGAGAAGGTTTCTTGGAAGCTCGGGAGAATCTGCAAACTTTATGTTGAGACATACCTGGAATTTCTAGTGAGATCACTCAGGGTGGAGTGCAAGGGACAAAGCTACAAAAGCTGGCACAAAAATAAACAAACTGAAGGAAGTGGCTTTATTTATGCTTTAATCCTGGTCAAAACTATAAAAAAAGGTCTTCGGGATTATTCTTAACTTGTGTCATCACTCAAAATAGTATTTAGATGTGTTCATGGCCAAAAAAATGCCCAACAGATGCAGAGGTTTTCCAGCGCATTCCAAGCCAGCAGTGCAGAAGGAATGCAAGAAGGTAGTTTCAACCCCCAAACCCCAACCCATTTATCACTGAAATCTCTCCAAGCACAAATGTTGATTATTGCTGTTTTGCCCAAAGTGATCAAAAGCTTGGATGTATGGTATTCCCATACAAAAGCTGTGTTCATTCTGAAAGGTGCAGGAAAAAAACCTACAGACCAAATATACAGAATCCCTCCATTAACATTTGACAAATAACCTCAAAGTATGAGAAAATATGCTTCCGTTGCCAATTCCAGCTGTTTCTGAAGACTTTGTGATCAGAAAAAAAAAAAAAAATTTCATATCCTTCTTGAGTATTGATCCAATTCTTGTTGGTAAGACCACTGAGCTGACCCTGGCTCTTCCTCATGTGGCAATGAAAAATAATCTAATTATTCCTTCTGCTTGCAGAAGCCCTGAGCTGTGCTGGCATCTCACAGGATGGCAGTACTTTCTTGTGCTGTGATATAACAGGTTTTTAGTGCATATGCCCTAGGAGAGGACTGAAAGGACAAAAAGCAGCATAGGAAGTCATTCTGACCTCTCTCACCAGCGGCCCACACAGTCCCCAGCCTGCATCTGCCCTGTAGCGGGTCCTTGACATTCACTGTGGGCCACCCACTCCATGTGTGGGTGCTGGGAGGGAGGGCAGCCCCCAGGGACACTTCCCAGAGACCCACCTCAAAACCCTGCTGAAGCCAAGTGGCCCTTCCCAGGCAGAGAGCAAGAGAAAAAATGTTGCATCATTTCGGACTTCTGAGCTTTCAAAGACTTCTCCAACATTCGTTGAGGACAGGATTTTAAAAAGAGCACTTGTTCTCAAGCTCAAAATGTGTTATGAAGGACAAGTGGGTTTTGAGCAAAGATGAAGACATTCCACCCTTACAGGTACAATTTCCTGAGTGAGTTGGTGTCCTGCGACAAAAGCATACCAGTAAGGAAAAATTAAGTCAACACCTGTGCTTACACTCATGTGGAAAGATGGTATTTCCAGAAGGAATCAGAACTTACTGAGGTGTTGTTATCACTATCCAGCCATATAAACATCACCTTGTTTGCACAGCCAGATACAGTCTGGACAACAGTGCTAACCTGTTGACATGTTAATGAGGAACTATGGTTTTCCAGAAGCTCTTATCACTTCCTTGACAACAATGCAAGGACTTAAATACATGTGCGGCGTATCCTGCTGCCTCCCTCCTTCCTCTGCAGACAGGATCAGGAAGGCTGAGCAAAGCTGTTTTCTGCAAACAGCTTTGCTTTTTTGTTGGCAAAGGGTTCCTGTTCCAGGTGAAGAGAAATCATACAGCAAGAAGAAGATCAGCTACCTTCTCTCAAAATTTTTACTAGTTTATAAAAAAATGGCCAGGAAGCTCCTCCCTGCCTGACTATAATACAGGCTTCTCCAGCCTGCATATTTAAAATGTCTCTTTGGCTGCTCTGCTCTCTACACCCTACAGTCCTTTTTAGATAACATTTGACTGAAAAGGATCTGGAAAATCGAACAGAGTTTACAACTAGTTGATACAGACAGAGGAAACTACATAAAGATAAGTGCTTTCATGTTTCAATAGCAACAACAAGATGTATAAAAATAATCATCAGTGTACAACGTCATTTCTTTGAAGTACAAACCGTTGGTCCTGTCTTCTACGAGCCTGGAACATGTGTCTTGATAAAAGTTGTACACAAACTGCTTACCACTGGCATCTCAGCAAAGCTTTCACTTGCAGTGGTTTCCACTGAAAAGAGTCCTCAGTTGCTTGCAGATTTCTGATTTCTTTTTCACTATTAATATTTTTTGTAGCTGTGTTGGCTGAGGGGCCTCTCAGTCTGTCATTAGCAGCTGATTTTAGAAGGTCTTAAATCAATGTAAGTTTTCACAAACTTTACCTTGATGAATCTTTTATACTGTTATTTCCTGGGATTTGGGGGAAAGTGGTCAGGTTTTGTAATAGTTTGAGCACAAATTGTTACTTCTATTTAAGACTAAGTGAAAACAATATATTTACCATTAAGATTTTTGTTTGGGATTGAAGTGGGGAAGAACTGGCATTGGGAGGTTGGAAGACTCTGGTGGTTTTCATGCTGGATCTCGTGGGAATACCATATTGACATTTTCTGCATAGGTGAGCTCACCAGCCAGGAAATCTGAGTTTGGGAACTGGTTTTGCAGGGATGCTTGTTTGCCACTTCTATATACAAGCACTTACAAGAATAAACACTGATAATGCTTCCATTAAAAAAAAAAAAAATCTTAGAAAGCTTACAAATCTCTAACAAGAATTCATTTATTTGGGAGCTAAAAGAAACCTTAGTGCCTGATAAACTAATACATACCTGCAAAGAATTTTCTATCTGGTGTAACTCTAGAGTGAAAATTCTCAGACAGGGAAATTAGTTGTTACGTTTAAAGACATTTAAACCATCCTCTAAAACGCTTTATACAACTTTCCTTCCTCTTTAAATGACAGCACTTCTCTATTTATGTTCTTGCAACACTAAAGCGTGCAAATTACCCCAAATTCTGCAATAGCTTGGGGTTTTTACACTCCCTAACTCTTGGAGTCAGCAAATATTTATGAAAATTGTGCTTTTATTTAAAAATCGTCTGTCTAGTCAGAATGGCTGTGAGATACGACCCCTGCTGTGAGGTTTGTGTGGTTTAAGCTGTCGAAGGCTGGAAAATCACCCCGTTATCCCCCTGCCTGCATTAGGAACTTGGTGGTCTCTAAGCTGGTGCCGGGCACTGAGGGAGGCAGGCCTGGCTCCTGGTTTTGCAGCACCTCAGCCCTGGCCAGGCCGATTTCTCCATGCCCAGCCCTGCGCTTCCTCTGCATTTGGTGAGGGTCACCAAGCTGTGCCCACGTCAGGGACCATCCTCCCCTTCGCCTTCTGCTCAGGGATTTCCGAGCATCGCTCGGCTCACCCCTGGCCCTTCTGCCCTGCCCTTTTCCAAGCGGTGGTTTTGAGGGCAGGAGAGCCTTTCCCGCTGGCTCCCGGACTCGGCCGGGGCTGTGCGTGCAGCCGGGCTGTGCTCGGGAGGATTTCGGCACAGCGCATCCCCGCAGAGGTGATGGCCCCGCAGCAGGGAGGGCGCGGGGTGAGGATGCTGTGGGCGAGCCGCGGGACAGGGGGAGGTTCTTCTGGCCCCGGATGGTTCTGTTCCACGTGTGGGCACACAGCCTGGGCAGGGTGTTTAGCGTGATGTCTGAAGCGGGCTGAGAGGGATAAGGGGCATATCTAGTTGCATGAATGGAGAAGAAGCCCCACATGGCCCCAGTCTCGGATTTTTTAGCTGTGTTTCCATGTCAGGAGACAGGCAGCACTGGCAAAAATACACACCTGGGGCCCAGGGATTTCTCCTTGGTTTGATAAGTGACCTTAGATGAGTTATTTAAACTTTCTATGCTGGGTCCTTTGTGCACATTAGAATTTTCTGTGGTAACCTCCCATCTGCGAAGGATTGAAGACAAAAGGATCATAGAATCACTGATGTTGGAAAAGTCTTGCAACATCCTTGGGTCCAGCCTTTGATTGATCACCACCTTGTCAAATAGCCCATGGCAATGAATGTCACATCCAGTTGCTTTTTAAACACCTCCAGGGAAGGTGACTACACTGCCTCTATGGGCAGCCTGTTCCAATGCTTAACAACCCTTTCAGTGAAAAAATTCCTCCTAATGTCCAATCTAAACCTACCCTGACCCATCTGAAGACTATGTCCTCTCATCCTGCCACTGGATTCCTGGGAGAAGAGGCTGACCCCCATCTGACTACAACCTCCTTTCAGGAACTAGTAGAAAGTGAAAAAATCACCCCTGAGCCTCCTTTTCTCCAGGCTAAACACCCCAAGCTCCTCATATGACCACTCCTCAGCCACTCCTCATATGACTTGCTCTCTAGACCTTTCACCAGCTCCATTGTCCTTCTCTGGACACGCTCCAGCACCTCAATGTCCTACCTGAACTGAGAGGCCCAGAGCTGGCCGTAACAGCAAGGTAGCTGTTGAGCACTTGAGGCACCTCACCACTGCCAAGCACAGAGGGACAATCACTTCCCCAGTCCTGCTGGCCATGCTGTATTTCTAATACACATCAGGATGCCATTTGGCCTGGACTCACTGGCAGCTCATGTTCAGCCATCTGTCAACCAGCACCCCCAGGTCTTTTTCCATTGGGCCACTTTTCAGCCACCCTTCCCCCAGCCTGTAGCACTTCAGGGGTTGTTGTGACCCAAGGGCAGAGTCTGGCACTTGGTCTTGTTGAACCTCATACCTCTGGCCTTGGGCCATACATCTAGCCTGTCCACATCCCTCACAGAACCTCACTGCCCTCCATCAGATCAACACCCCCACCCAACTAAGTATCATCCACAAATTGACTGAGGGTGCACTCAATCTCCTTGTCCAGATCACTGATTAAACAGGACTGGCCCAAATACCAAGCCCTGGGAAACCAGCTGCCAACTGGATGTGGCACCATTCACCAACACTCCCTGGGCCTGGCCATCCATACAGTTTTTAATCCAACAAAGAGTGCACTGTCCAAGCCACAGGCTACCAGCTTCTCTTGGAGAATGCTGTGGGACACAGTATCAAAAGCTTTACTGGAATCCGAGTAGACACATCCACAGCTTTTCCCCATCCATTAGCCCTTTTATGACCAGGTCACCTGGTCATAAAAGGAGGTCAGGTCAGTCAAGCAGGATCTGCCTCTCCTAAACCCTGGTTGTCCTCTATGTGCCATGTCATGGCACTCAAGATAACCTTTTCCATAACCTTCCCTGGCACGGAAGTCAGACTGACAGACCTATAGTTCCCCAGATCCTCCTTCCAACCCTTCTGGTACATGAACATCACACTGGATAACCTCCAGTTGTTTGAAGCCTCTACAGTTAACCAGGACCAATGATAAATGATGGAGAGTGCCTTGGCAAGCTCTTCTGCTCTTTGACCAGCCCCTTCAGCCCCCTCAGGAGAATCCCATCCAGCCTCATAGACTTGTGAGTGTCTAAGTGGCTCAGCAGGTCACTAACTGCTTCCTCCTGGATTGCAGTGGATCTATTCTGCTCCCTGTCTCTGTCCCCCAGCTCGGGGGGCTTGTTGCCCTGAGGATAAACAGTCTTTCTGTTAAAGATTGAGGGAAAGGGAGCATTAGGTACCTCAGCCTTTTCCTCAGCCTTGGTGACAATGTTCCCCATCACTCCAATACAGGATGGAGATTTTCCTTGGCCCTCCTTTTGGTGTTAATGTGTTTATAAAGACACTTTCATTATCTTTCACAGCAGTAGCCAATTCTAGCTGAGCTTTTGCCTGTGTTGAGCTGGGGTTCCCCAAGGCTATTTTCCATAGGATCTCACTGGGATGGACTCCACAAAGTCAGCTTGACCCGTTCTGCATCGCTTGGAGGTAGGCTTCTTCACTCCTTACTTTCCTGCTCTCTTTCTCTCCAAGAAAATGGCCATGGGGGCAACAGGAAAGTGTTTCCATGCCAAATAATTAGTTATTTATGGGAAGTACAAGAAGTCCAACAACACACAGTTATGGAACAATCTGAATCACATGAGAATTTATTAAAAAAAAAATCCCCCCTCCCCCCATAGATCCTCTAATGATCTATGTCTTCATATGGATCATGTTTATCCATATCTAAGCCCTCTTGGCTTCAATGAAGTAATGAGGCATTAAGTGCCAGAGATAATGTGTTACAAAAACCCTTTTGTTCATTTTAGCAAAATTCTTAAATGTGTAACTTTTCTGTTTCACTGAGTTACACAGTTCCAGTGTTTCCTGTTGCTCTCTTTTTTGTTACCTCTGTCATAATTTTCATTTCCGATCTTTCAGCTCTCACTATCTCTGTATCACTTCTTGTGAAAGATTGATGGAGCTGAGCAAATTTTCTTGTCAGGGTAGACTTAGGACTCAGAGCATTTTCAAACACCTTTTTGTTGACTTTGAGTGAACTGTGACTATTTGCAGTAGATGGTGTTTCTACCTGTGGACATCAGGGCGTTTTCATCAGTCTTGGGGCAAAATTCCAAACTCCTTGAAGTCAAAGAACATTCTGTCAGTCTCTGTGGGTGCAATTCAGTTCACAGCTGAATGTAGGTGTCTTAGTTTGTGAGGTGAAGCCCTGCTGTCCATGCTGCAGCACAAAAAGCAGATTAGAGGACCTGTAAGCACGTCATGATACCTCAGCCACTGTCCTGCTGTGAAATGAGTATAGTCAGAAACACAGCAAGGGCAGCTTGACAGACATCAAATGAGGCAAATATGTGACTTCATCCCTCTTTGCCACATACAGTGGAAGTTCAAGCCCTGCTGTCATCGTGCTCAGTGAAGAGTGTTGACACCTGCCTTTAAAGGGCTGGCACGACTTGCAGACACAGGGTGACCGCTGCAGATGGTGGCTGGAAGGCTCTGTTATGCATAGTTATGCAGGAGCAGCATCAATCAGCGCTGGAAAATTGGCTCAGAAGGTTTTCCTGACCTGGGGGGATCCAGCTCAGCAGTGTACTTGGTCTGGACAAGTGCAGGTGTCTAGACTTTGTGCTGTGCCTTTAGGAGTTCTGCTGGATATAAGAATAATCTGGCATGTTTTTAAGGGGAGAAAATGACCAAGGCAAAGCTGTTCCTTCAACTGAAGGATATGAGAGGAGACACTTTTATAACCATCAGAGTAATCCTAAACAAATCCTGAAACTTTAATGGGAGTGATTTTAGCATATTTCCTGTAGTTTGTAATATTTATTTTGATATATGTTCAGAAAGTTTATGTAATATTTTTCATGCGTGAACTACTTTTGGCAAAATACAGAGATCTTCACATGCATAAAATTTCCTATTATGATTGGCCAAGCTTTAATAAATTATCTGTAATAGCAAATATTGGCCGTGTGTTTGGAACAGAGTTGTGTCAGGGCCCAGTGCTCCAGCATGGAAATATCTGCTTATTAGAGATGACCTGACCTCAGCTGGCCTTTGTGTGACTGCTACAGAAATTGGTCTGACCTGTGGCCCTGCTTTCTACTCAGAAAGCTTTCCCAGGCTATGCAAGATTGCACCTTTAGGGACCAGGTTCCTCACTCATAGCTTGTCTTATACCCCATGTCTGTCATTTTCCTGTGACTGTGAAACAAAGAAACAAACAGGGACAAAAATTGACCTCACTGTCAATCATGTACTATCAGGGAAGCTCTCTTTCATTAGAAAGACTGATTCTGGATTGTAGTCTAGATGTGAATCCAGCTTGTTATGTCCACTAGCAAGAGAGATTAATTTCTGCAACCCATTGAAAACAGTTCAAGGGAAAAAACAATTAAAGAAAGCAAGCTGGAAATAAGTAAGTACCATTTAGAAACGGGAGCTCTTGAGGGACATCCTTGCATACCCGTGAGAAAGCAGTGCCCTGTATTTTAACTACACGTGAGAATTGCTTTGTATTAAGTGCATGACTTCGCAAGGATCAAAATTTTCAAGTGAAAATGAAACCGAAGTGGTTTTATTAAAATATGAGAGAGAGCAGTACACTGTTTGAAGCCCTCAACCTGCTGGGTGCCCTCCCATGGGTCCTGCTCACACCAGAGCGCAGAGCAGCGCTCCGGGCGCATCCGCGGCTTTCTAGCACCATCTCGTGGGCAGCCAGGTCCCAAGGCCAGCTCAGCAGAGCGCTTTACCCACGTTGCAGGTTTAAACAAACAGCTATGAAGGTCTGCATTTGATCTCTGTGCTTTCCTTCCATTCATTCCTCACCGGCATCGTTTCGCAAAGTGATGTGCTGATAATGAATCTCCTTGCCGGCACAGGGCTACAGAGGACCATCAGAAGATCTCAGCCCTTCCCAGGAACTTGGCAGACTCTGAAAGAAAGTGAACATTTTGTAAGGAAAAATAATGTTTGACAAAGCTGCTACTGATCTAATTTTGCTGCCTGAAAAACACGGGAAAGCCAGCTCTAAATAGAGATGAAAAACAAATGCACACCCCACACCACCCCCTCCCCGCAAAAAACCCCTCACAATCCTCCAACCTCCCGAAACCAAACTAAAACAATAAAATAAAACATTAATTTTCTATTGTTTATAACACGGCTGTCACACTCCAAAAATGTGTCAGGATCTTCTTTATGGTTGTTTCTCCCCTTATTTTAAAGTGCACAAATGGTAAACTGAGAACAGAAAAGGCTCAGCCACAGCTGACAGGAATATACGAGAAGATGCCCTGAGCAGCAAGAGTACCTAGAGCCTCTGAGTGCTCCTGTGGCTGAAAGTGGATTCGTAGGTTGCGTTGAATACAAACAGACTTTCAACTAAGCTTTAACACCATTTTTGCTCAGTATATAAAGGAGAACCAGGCCAACAAGAACCTTTCAGCAAAACCTCAGCCCTGATCCTGCTCAGACTACTCCAAGTATGGATGAAGAACAAACGTGGTGTTTTATCATCCAAGGGAGGGATTCAAATTCAAATTCTGTCTGAAGACATACATGGAAAGGAGTATGCAGGAGAAAAACTCTGTCCTTTTTTGCTTAGCAGCACTCTTCATGGCATGGGGCTCTAATCAAAGGTTAGGTTATGTCACAATGCCAGGTATTGGACGTCTTGAAGCTTAACTTGCCTTAACAGACTTATTAGCCACTCAGTCTTGGAGCGGAATTTGGTGAGAAGATTGTTAGAGGCATTTCCAGGTGGGAGTCTATGTGCAAGTGACTCCTGCTCTGGAGAAGCTCTCTGCCTGTTGTTGGAGCCAGCACAGCAAGGGCTTTCCCTGGCTGAGCTGTTGGCTACTTTGGGCTTGCCCAAACCTCTGCTTGGAAATCCCAGAGACTCTTGTTTTTGTACTTTATCTCCAGTTTCATCAGGCACAGAAGATCCAGTCTCCAGGCTTCAGTTCAGTGGGTTGGTTTGGGGTTTTTTTTGTGAGCAGAACAGCACCCAATTTACACAGTACTGATGCAAACATCAACCTCAAATAATTAGTTCATGTGGCCAGTTAATCATCTTGCTGGCTCCAGGTGGAAACATGCCAAGAGGGCTCCGTAATAGTGAGTCCATTACATTTACACTTTATTTGCATTGGATGTTCAAATATTTCTGTATCCTAGTCACAGTTTCCTCCACCAGTTCTTACAAGCGTTATACATGTTTCGTATAGAGAGGAGCAGAAAATATTTTTAGTTAATATGTAAATTCACAGCAGTTTTAGAGTAATTGAATCAATTTAGGTCAAATTTGAGAAGCTATTTTGATGAAAAGTGGTGGGAATGTCTGAAAAGCATCTTAATATATTTTCATTTTGAAACCAATCTATATTTAAAAATGAAAAAAAAAATCAGACCCAAATACTTCTTTCTGGTTGGCAGTTGAAAAAAGGCTACTTTTCACCCAGTTATGTCAGGGTTTGTCAGAGTTTGGTGACCTAGTAAGCATGTCTTAATAGGAAAAGAAATATTTTCGTATTATTTGTGGTTGACTCAATGATGGCTTCTAACCAAGGGCTGTCACAAAAGGTGTTGCAAACAGGGGTCTTGTAATATGCATGGCACCTCAGAAGAAATTGTTATGACAATTCGTTGTCATATGTTATGCAGGTGACCATCCCTGCCAGATTACCTTTGAGGGCTGATAAATCACTGCAGCAGGAGAGTATCTGTAAGAGGAGAGGCAGAACTCCTTGCAGATAACATCTTGGACAGTCTCTGGCCAGGAAATTTCAGTGGCAGTGCTCATAAAATGACTCTGTCTCAGTTCTCACCTCATATCATTCTGGTATCTTCAGTATCACAAGGAAGACTGTGAAGAATTTTGTCAGGTTTTGCCCCATTTTCACATCCACAAGCCTTGCTGACGCATCAAATTTCCAATATGAGTACTGGTCATGCTCATAACCTGCTTGTAGCACATGGGACAGATGAAACAAGAAAGTAAAATGTAGTTGACATAGGGGTGTTGCACCCCAGCACCCATGGACAGTAATTTCCTGCACTTCCATCAGCCTTGCTCTTGGCCATCTGATAGAAGATACACTGCTGTCAGTGCTCTGGCTTGTGCACGCTTGCACAAGAGTGTGAGGGGTGTACATTCCCCCCCATACACATATATATTTTTATATTTATAGTGCATGATAAGTATTTAAAATTGAAAAAAAAACCTGATAAGTTTAGTCTGTCCTCTGGTCATGTCCTTACTTCTTGTTCATTATTCATAAGCATTTGCTGAATAACACAGGCAAGCCATTTTCAGACTATGAGTTTTCTGGGAATCATTCACTTCAGCTATTCACTATTAATCTTTTGTGGTAGCAGACTGGCTACTTAAACCACACAGTGGTTTCCCCCTAATTCCTAACTGGGTATTTATAAACAGTAAAATAAAGGCGGATGAACTGTGAATGCTCTTCTTTGATTGCAAAGATCCTCGTTTGCCTGCCTATGTGGGCATGTGTGCCAAGAGCAACCCTGCCTGGAACCGACTACATCCATACAAACATGCAGAAATCTGGGCTTTGGGGAAAGTTCTGCGAACATAATGGAGCCCAGCATGTGGAAGACATTTCAGGGCATTGAACCTGCCACATATATTTTGGATGGGATCTAGCAGTTGTCATGTTTACAGTGCCCAATAACATTGCTTGTTCTAAAATTCCAGGCTTTGTTCTACCTGCTCCCTTTTTGCACACACAGTCCCATCTTGGTCACAGGGATGGCTGCTTGGGTGGATCTCTCCTACCACCTGCATCCCTGGGTAGAGCTGTGATGCCAAGACTTAAAGTTGTTAAAAAAGGGAGAGATAGAGAGATATTCATCATCGGAGCTCATCTGAAACAAGGGTAACAGACCTGCTCCCCGCTGAGCTGAAAGAGGAGGAGGCTCTCCTCCAGCATGCCTGTGTTTTGTCAGGCAGGTCAGGATCCATGTTTGGCTGGCTGCTGCTCTTGACCAGGGGCTGAGAATCACGGAGAGAAGAGAACTGGGTTGAGAGACCTTGCCACTCAGTGTGATCTGGAGCTCTGGTGTTGTCACCCTGCAACGATTCTGCAAAGAAAGGCGTACATGTAGTAGCTGCTCATGGAGCAGAGACTACCTGGAGTAACAT
This sequence comes from Monarcha castaneiventris obscurior, assembly GCA_026261815.1. Classification (NCBI taxonomy): domain Eukaryota; kingdom Metazoa; phylum Chordata; class Aves; order Passeriformes; family Monarchidae; genus Monarcha; species Monarcha castaneiventris. Next base: position 12,660,367 of record JAMPIT010000230.1, read on the forward strand.
TGCTTTGCAACACCTCTGGGATGAGATTCTGGGCACTTTTTGGGTCCCAGTATTCATTTGGGTCCCATTTTGGGTCCCATTCATGGACTCTGCATATCTGGAGACCTTTAAAGCAAAAATATCCATATATATCTATGGATTTTAGGGTAACACAGCAAATGCCTGGGGATTTTGTGGATTGCATTTATGAATGCATTTGAATTCTGCCTATGTGCTAGTTCTCGAGGCCATACCTGTTTTCTTCTTGGTGCCTAGATGGTATTCTGGGACAGAGGATGATGGACTTGCTGCCAGTTAAGACACTAATTTTCTGTAATTTGTTTTGACTCGATTGTATCTTTGTATCTGTTTCAAGGATTATTGCAGAGACCATCATCATAAGAAATAACTCAATGGAGAAAGTGGAATTGCCATGGTGATGTGCAAAGCAAGTAGTTTTTATCTAATCAGTTTTTATTTTGAGTACTTCAAGGCCTGTAATTTAATAATAAAACCATGAGTTGGACGGTTGATCTTGTTGAATAGGCATTGCTACTGCCACAGAGGGAAACCAACCCCCACCTTGGAGACCACAGGAACGTAAACCCACTTCAGATAGCTCCTTGCCCCTCCCAAAACTGCAGGTAAGTTGACAGCGATTCTTCCTTCCTTACCTGCAATGTTTTTCATGGGCAGACATCAATATCTTTTATGGAAGTGGTCATTCAAAGACAGTGACATGGAGACAAGGAAGGGGAAACTACTCATAAAGCACTCATTGTGTTTCCTTGTGCAATGCCCTGCCCTACAAGGCATTGGGGACCAAGGGGACTTCTCCCATGCTTTGGGGGAAGACATTACCTGAGTGTGACAGTGAGTCAGAGCCAGGGTTATGAGGTTACAGCAGAAAAAGGTGATGGGGCTGTGCTTACAGTTCTTTCCTCAAAGTGGTGTCAGCACACTGGGGCCATAGAGGAGGAGGGGAAAGGCTGCTGTAGACAAGGAAAGAAATAGGAGTTGAAATGTAGTGTGCTTTACAAAACATAAGACTGAGCACAGAAACCATCAGGAAGCATCCCTAAATTGCATGAAGAAAGCTAAACCTTTACAACTAAACCACTACAACTTCCCAGCCAAGGACTAAATGCAACACCTTTATCAAAGGGTCTCAAAGCATGGGGATGGACCAGCACTGCGGGAGCTGATCACACAAGGTCTCCTCCTTCTTCATCTGTGTAACTCCTGAGTTATTCTCCTGTCAAGTGGTGAAGGGCCAGACCTGTCCCCTGAAGTGGGGATATTGTGCATACAGAAATCTGTCTCTGCCTCTACCAAGAGAAGCTGGGACACTGAAAAAAATCCAATCATTTCTTTAGCCTATCTGGGATGAATGCCAGAGTCTGAACAAGGTAGGCTGGGGGACTGGGCTGCCCAAGGGCTGCAAGAACTGAAGGTGGAGTGGGCAGCATCTCCTCTACAGAGTCTCCATGAGGTGGGTCCAACAACCCCGTAACACTGCAAATGAAGTCTTCGGATGGGAATGCTCATTCCTCTGCAGATGCATGGGTGAGAGCTGTGACAGAGCTGGCCAGAGTGTGCCAGAGTGTGCCAGAGAGCTGCACTGCATCCGCTTGCTCATGTGATGAGCTACAAGTTTCCGTTTTCCACGTGAGATGTCTGTAAACCCATCCCCTTGCTAGAGAAGTAAAATTAAAAAAAATAAGTAAAACAAGGCTTCATTTTGTGTCCATGTGAGATTCTTTCAACAGTCAGTTTTCAACCACAGTCAACAAAGTACCTTGCGTTTGTCAAGGCGCATTTTCCATTATGTATACAGACCTTTGTGTTTTTTTAAATTTGAAAGGTCATTTTAAGAGGCCACAATACTTCTCTGTTACACAGGCCTAACAGAATTTCTGGAAATATTTAATTTGTGTACTCTGTTGAAAACTCTCGAACAAAGCGCACATCATTTAGTCTGTTTATAGAACCCCTTGCTTCTCCTAAATAGACTCACCTTCTTTCCCTCAGCTAAGAAAGCCTTACTTTCTTTTATCATCAGTTTTTAGTATTTTATTATGAGCATGAGGGGATAGTCAAACCTGTGCAATCTGAAGAAAAATGTCCAGGGTTTTCTGTCTTCTCCCTTTAATTTAATTTATTTTGTTTATGTTACTCTGAAAAGACTTTCTTGAGGGCTTTGAAAGATACAAGGTTGAAAAATACCAAAGAAGAATAGACACGCTAAGGTAAAAGACTGTCTTAATATAAATAATTTTCAGTCTACTCTGATAGACAACAAAGTCCAACTGCACCTTCAGTAGTACCTGAGCAGCCTGCTCAATAAGGTAGATTTGCTTAAGCATCTCTGAGGGCAGCACTGGGCCCCAGGCTTTGTTCTCAGCCATGGGCTCAACTCTGCTGTGGTGAGGTCAGGCCATAAAGAGAGGTAAGGAAAGGTCGCAGAACTGAGCTCTGGGCTGGGAGTAAGTACTTCCAGAATTTAATTTGGCCATGGAAATATTCCCAGCACAGCAGTGTTCCCCCTCGTTAAAGGAGGGAATATTGCTGCAGCCCATAACCTCTGTAGGGGAGGAATTAAACTGAGCACTGCACTTGGATAGGAAATGAGCTTAGTGGGGTCTGCATGCTAAGAGATCAATCTACACACCGAGTAGCACTGGTCAAACACAGACGAGGAATTAATTACTTGAAGTGGTTCCCAGCTAAAGAATATCCTCATTAGTTTATCATTCCTTCTCTGGATGCTTTCTAGTAATGTAATTTTGTTGAGTACTAAAATAATTACTGAAATGAACTGTAGAACTTATTTTTCCAGATGGAGTGTGGGAGAGGGCCTTTCTAGCTGCTTTGCCTTGCTTGTGAGCAGGTTCATCCATGCAAAGATGTATTTTGAACTTCAGCTTTTCTGGTCTGCATGAACCTCCCAGTGTGGGGAATCATAATCACAGCTGCAGCAAAGGTCTCTTGTCTCTCTGTGCAGGACTGCAGGATTTGGGAAGTCTGGGGAAGACGTATACCTTCCCCAGAAGTCAAGCAAGGTTTTCTTTCATTCTGCCTTTCCTCTGACTTCTTTTTCTTGCTTTGGTATGAAAAATAAAATAAAAATTTAGGATTTGTTTATACTATCAGGTTGGTTTTAATCCTAATAGAGGTATAAATAAAAAGTTGATATGTTAATTTTAATCTCTTTTTGATCACTCATTCTTACATGGTAATTTTGCAGAATATATGCTAATGCTCTAATGTCAAACAAACATGCTTCTTCTGAAATTTATTTGAGAAAACTGAAGTAACATTTTCTGATATTTGCTCTGTAATATTGAACCTCTGTGGTGAAGGGATAAATTTGAGTCCTGAAAATATTCTTTCAGCACTCACACAGCTTACTGGAAATGGAAGTACAATTTTTGCCATTTAATACAGCTGAAGCATAACATTTTTATGACATTCTCAGTTGTTTAACATGGGGTTTTTTCTAACTGAAATGTGGCTCATCTGCTAAATGAACCAAGACTTAGCTTAATCTTTTCTGGAGTGTTTCTAAGCCCAGATCACTCTTCTTTTTTTGTGAGATTTCATGAGTCTTTAGAAGTTGCAGATTATCTTCAGATATTTCATAACAAAATGTGACCAGCTTTGATTTGACATATGCATAAAACATGATTATTTTCAATTTCTGACTGAGGCATTTCCAATTACATACTTGGTTTGATTAGAAGACATTTTTTCTGAATAATGTAGTCTGGATATATATGTAAGACAGAGTGTGTGTCCCCCTGTTTTTCTCAGCTGGTTATTCCTGATATTTCTTCATTCCTAGAGAGGATTCTGGAAAAATTAGAAGATATGTTTGATGTTTCAAGGTGATGTTCTTAATGAAGCACTGTACATGCTCAGTTTGTTTATCCTGTTGAATTTTTATTGCCATTTCACCAGCTTCGGTGTAAGTCCAATGCCTTTAAAGGCACCCCTCCTTCAGCTGAAATACCAGGATTTTTGGTAGAAATGAGAGTGCTCCAATGGTCACTGTAGCATCCCAGCTGCCCAGGGTCTAGTAGAATGAGTGTATTTCTTAAAATTTAATTTTAATTTTATGGCTAGAGCCAGTTTCTGTTTGTTTGGGTTGTTTCCATCCTTTACAGAAATACAGTGCTGTACCCATTGTGCCAGAGGTTTTCCTTCTGGCACCATCACTGCTGAAGCTGCAGATTATTGGCAGAGCAATTTTAAACTCCTGGTTTCAGCAGACGTTGTCAGCTCAGAGCCTTGATGTTGACCATGTCACCTTCTTGGTCACTTTTCCCAAATACTGAATTTTCAGTTTTCCCTCTCATGTGGCTTCTCTGCTTTTGCTGACTCCTGCACTCATTAGCTTTGCTGTTGTTGACGTATTTACTCTGTTTTCTGTTGGGTTATTCCAAGCATACAAACAAATAATTATTGATTTTAAACAGAAATAATTACGTCTTCCCTTTCACTCCTCCAACATTACAGTCCAAGAGCAGTTTATCTTGTAAGAATATTGTGAATGCTAATTATGGAGAAATACTGTGTTCTACAATACATTACAATGAAATTGGACTTTCCCTTATCTCTGTACTGATACCATCCTGAATGATGGTTGCTGAAGTGGCAACCACTTTCTGTTTTAGTGTAATTTTGACCTCTGGCTTTCCAGAATGGTCTCAAGAATTCTGCAGCATTTTGAATCCTACAGGGGTTTAAATAATTTTCTGCTTTCAGATATGAAATCTGGGCAAGCATCCCATAAAGTAGTGTTGTAGTGTGTTACAACAACTGATTTATTTTGAACATGAATGCAGAATGATTTGTTCCATTAAAATTCTACACTGAGGCTTCAGTAATGTTATGCACTTGTTATTGTATAGCATACTTTATTGTCCTTATCTTGAATTTTCTTTATATAGAAGAAAATACCTCTGAGGGTTATTTCTTTGCCTGTACCTCACAGTCTGACTGATGACCCCTCTGCTTCTCCTGGTTAACAAGGAGATTCCATTTTTACGTTGCTTTATGAAAAACTCCCTCATTAAAGTCTCCTGACTTTTCTCCACCACCAAGACACAGTTGTTTAAACATACTGCAGAGAAAATGTAATTTCAGAAAGGGACCAGTCATATGGTCCTGGTGAGCGTTCCCAGAAATTAATTAAGTATTGGGATGGTTTTGCAAAGTCACAGAATCATAGGATCACAGAATCACAGAATGGTTTGGGTTGGAAGGGACCTTAAAGATCATCTAGTTCCACCCCCCTGCCATGGGCAGGGGCACACCAGGTGTGGATAACAAATTTAAGGACCAAATTAGGGAGGGGTGATGATGGTCTTTACTAGTCTGAGCTGTTGAGGTGGCATGAGATGACCCATTCTCAGCTGCTCTGTACCTGCATGGCTGAGGCTGAGGGCACTGCCATTGAGCCAAGGTCGGACGCTCTGCAGAGCAAGTCCAGGCACTCATCAATCAGTCACATGCAGTGCTGCACACAGGCCCTGCTTCTCCATCCACACCCCGCCCCCCCCTCCATCCCCTGCTATTTTTAATCAGAAACCAATTATAAAAAGTTGCTTTATCTGTACTTCCATCTCTGTTCTTGTCGGGTCAGTAAATAGGACACAATTACAATCAAGATTCCACTTCACTGCTGGTAAAAGCAACAGAAACAATTCTCCCATTCCTGTTTTGTCCCTGTTTAATCCTACTTAATTGCTTCTAGTTGCCTCAGGGCCTGAAGTGGTATCTTCCATCTCCTACCTAGTGTTGCTCCAAAGTCAGGCCAGAGCTGCTGGAAGGTGGCCTGGGTGGCTGGATTGGTCTGATGTGCTTCCCTACAGGACAGGCAAAGTGTAGCAATTAACTGCTGTGGTCACTGATGGGTCACAGGCATTTGAGAGTCCTCGTACTCATACCATCCTTTCAGAAACTGCCCATCCAAACCAAGTTGCTCAGGAAAAGAACATATAAATAATGGACTGAGTGCACTGATGCCGAGGACACAGGGAGCACTGAAGAGCAGCACACAGGAAGCATCTCCATCACACTGCCTATGCAGAGCGTGTCATATTGCCAGAAAGTGCAAGCCCTATTTCTTTGTTTAAAACCATTTTTTACAAATTAATTTCTTGTAGTTAAAAAGTGATCATTCCTCACCTCACTGAACAGCTACTGTATTTTCACACTGACTGTTTGGCAAAGGCAAACTAAATGAAAACCTTGCAGACACAAGTTTGTCTGCAGAAGATTTATTTGTGCTCCTGTCTGTATGATTCATACTTGCCCCAGGGGAAAAGTTGTAGCTGAGAAGGGGTGCTAAGCTACCATGATTTTCCATGCCCTCATAAAAAAGAAAATATCTCTTCTATCCTTTTATTTATTTTTTCTGTCCCATTCGGTGGTGATGTGGAGTGTAGCTAGAACAATAGTTAGTCTAATTCAGACAGTCATTTCATTGTAAATCACCAGGATGCACATTTACAATCCAGGTATTATTGTTTTGGTTCTGTTTCTTCACTTTTCAGGTTAAAACTGGTTAACACATGCTTTCAGAAAACGAATGAAAAATTAAATGGCTCAGAACTGGGACATGGTTTGCCAAGTGTCAGCCTGGGGAGATGTTCTGTAACATTGTGGGAAGCTCCTATGTATATAACCACAAAGGAAAAGCTGACAGACCTTTAGCAATAGCTTTGCAGTAATAAATTGTTATTATTAACAGATCTTTTCATCCACAGATCTCGAAGCACTTTAGGAAACTTCTTTTACAGGGAAATGTGCAGGGGTACAGTTTAATCTTCTTTATGCCACAGTTTATAAACAGCCAGGTCTGGAGGCTCTCTCCTTAGCATGTGCTGTGTGAGGGACTCAGATGTAGGGACATTGCAGTGGCAGAAGGGTTGGGAAGAAGTGATCTAACATGAGGATAAAGGACCTTATCCTTATATCCTCCTTTGAGGATAAGACACTTATGTGATGGCAAGTTTCTCTAGAGAGGCACCTCAATACCAAACTTTTCACAGACCCTGACAATGTGTCCTAAACAACATTGTTGGGGATTCGAAGTATTTAAGAGTATTTTCCCCCTCTTTCAACAACATGCTCTATGCATTCTTGTCTCTTTTGTCACATCAGGCTGCAATGCTGCTCTGTAACTTTTGAGGATGCTGTTTGCTATGGAGGAATTCAACACCATGAAAGTGAGGTGGCAGAGCTCCTCATCCACTGCCTTCCTCTCTACAGACACAGCAAAGGCCTGGTGACAGCAGGAGTTTGAAAAAAGTTAGCTCATCCTTGCATGCAGAATGCTAGGCCTTTGTTTTTATCTTCTTGGCTGAGACTTAAAAAATGCAATGTTTTTATCTCCTGACTTAATCTCTGGCCAGCCTCCAGGGAACTGGGTCTGCAAAGTCACAGGGGCTGCCTGTGCTCAGACTGTTTGGGTGAGTTTAAGGGACTGGGCTCCTGGAACAAGATCTAGGCTAGTGCAGGTTGCACTTGAGTGGAGGGAGCCTCTCTCACAGACATCCCTCCTTTACCTTCTCTGCAGCACAAACACAGCTCTTGCAGGTACTTGAGCTGCTCAAACAGCAACTGGCAGCCAGCCTGGGGAGCTCTCAGGCAACATTTCCCTTCTTCTCTTTGCTCACTCCTTCATTCAACAGGTGTATTTATTAGACGACATACTCACTATGCAGCATTTCACCATTTAGTCTAGGGAAGGTTTTATTAATTTCTGACTTGCTTCTGTCTCGATCAGCAGCTGTTTGTTTAACATGGACTTGAAAGGCTGCACCCACAGCTTGCTGAACAATGAAGTTAGTCTTAAAGGATCTGTTTGAAAAATATGGTACATCTGCTAATGAATTTCAGAACACTTTTGTGACATTAAAATAAGCCTTGAAGGGAATATGCAAGACTGACGGATCACCATGAGAAAAGGCAAACCAGGAGTACCCCTAGCACAGCTATCTGGGCCCAGAGATTCCAGCCATGCTTCCCCTGGACAAGGCAGGGATGGCTGTGCATGTGCTGTTAAAGCTTCCACTTGCATGTCTTAGCTCCCTGAGTTCCTCTACTGTGAAAGAATTGTCACCCTGTGGTGTGAACATACATAAACCAAGCCCAGTGCCAATTGGCTCCCATGGGCTGCTTGCCAAGGTGGCTGACAGCCACTAGATTCATCACACGTACCTTAGCGAGCTGGTCACAGCCACACTGCAGTCCTGGCACTTGGTCTGCAGGAGGACTAAAAAGTGACCAAGACTTCCTTAATCTAGGAATATAAAACTGATGGCAGGGTTAGGAATTCATATCACACTCCTGAGAAGACCACTTTCTCCATACAGCACAGATGAGCTGTGAGATCAGGTCATGCCCAGATCATCAGCTCACCTCTGTGAAACCATTCAAAAGTGGGTTAGGACCAGATTTAAGTACAAACTAAACATCTGCCCAAACGGCAAAGCTCACCATCCCCAAAGTCTGTGTTCCCCTCCCCACAAATGAATCTTATTGTGGGGAAAATATATGAGCAAATAATTAATTCTGGAGTCTGTGGGTGGCCCCTGAGGTGAACTGGAGCTCTGAGTTTTACATAAGCACACCCCCACACAAACTCCGTCTTTGCTTCAGATCAGCATCAGCGAGCCCACGCACATCTCTCCCGAGGCCTTTGTGCAAGACCTTTATCCTTCTACCAATGGGGAAGCCAAGCCCCTGGGGTGAAAGACAAGTTGAAAGCTAAGATCTGAATGATTTGGCAGAAATTGGAGCTATTGCAAGATTTTCCAAGATGAGCCCACTGGGGGACTGGAGAGCTCATGATGATTTAATGGCTTAAAAGAGAATGGGGCTTAATCTAGACCATGTGCTGAGAGGAGCTGCTGAGCATGGAGGTAGAGTAAGGCAAACCCACCCTGACTACAGCGACTTCACTCTCCACATCTGGATGGCTGAGAAATGGCATCTGCCTTCCTATGTTCCTTGTTCTTTAAATGTTGAAGCACTGATCCAAGCTTTCTTTTTGTGGTCAGACCCTCCTACATGGGCTGAGTTTTGTACCCCAGGGGTTCCCGTGTGCTTGGAGACCTCTCTGGCACTGCAGCATTTGCAGAGCAAGGTGGGGGAAGGCAAACTCTGCACTGCCCCTGAGCCAGGCCAGGCGTGCAGGATCATCCAGCTCCTGTAGATGCTCAGGAAAAGCAACTCAATGCATTGCTGAAATTAATCCTGCCAGGCAGGGCTACAAGCAGGGCTTTGGCCCCTGCAGCTGCAGCAAAAGGAGCCTGTGGGTGGGCTTGTTGAAGGCACACAGCAGTTCCATGGCTGTGGAGGTGAAGGAACAAACGTCTGGCTGTTACCTGCAAAGGCCATGAGAACCCAGAAAGAAGAAAAGAGAAGGAAGAAAGGGAAAAGCAGTCACAAGCAGAAAAGTAGGAACCAACCAGTGGAAGAGAACTTCTGAGGAACATAGGGCCTGAGCTTCTGCTGCTCCCTGTTTGTGTCCCTATAGCTCCCCACTCTCCCCACCCCTGCTGCTGCTCAACCACGGAAGAACCAGAAAGAAACCATTGCATGGCTCTGGCACGGAAATACTTTTTAATTACCTGAGATGGAACAAGGCTTTTCTGCTTTTTCAGCATAAGCATTGTGAATTTTATCAATGTTGCTTGGTCTGAAAGATCTGCTTGCTCAGTCTTGCTGGGTTTCAAAGTCCTCTTCTGAACCAGAACAAATGCAAGATGTTAGAGAGAAACCAGACCCCAGCAAGGTCCCAAGACTAGCCCAGAGGGATTGTTTGCAGGGTAAAACACAGCCTCAGAGAGTCACAGTTCCTTTGTTCATACTGCTAAGAAATAAGAAATTTATTCAAGTTAGTCTGCTCAGCCCTCAGCCCTGGCCATCGCTAATCTCAGTAATGCTGAGGCATGGATTTTGATGGTCATTTACTGTGCAAGCTGGAAGATCTCACAGCTCATAAACCATCTCCAGCATCCTCCTTAGGACATGACATTCACTTCTAGATAACAACATGCTGTGGTTTGGTTTAGGTTTTGCAAGCCTCTGTAACAAGAAGCAGATCCATCTCGCTGGCCTCAGGGCCAGGCAACAGCTGGTTAAGGGGACTGAGGCAACCCTGTGTCAGCCCCATTCACCATCAGCATGTGAGACAGACACTTACACACACAACCCCTTCCAACAGAGGTGTCCAAGTGAGGTGGGTGGGCAATCTCTTAGCAATCTGCTCACCTTCTCTGTAACAGGAGCTGTGGCAGCTACATCTCTGACTGCAGGGCTGGGTGGGAGGATCCCCAAGCCTGCTTGCATGGCACAGCCTGATTCCTTTCCACCCACATGTGCTGCAGTTGGACCAGGGTCACAGCTTACAAACAGTGCCTGCCATAACACACAGCCATGTGTGAAAAATACCCAAACATCACCCTGGGGGCCCGGGTAAGCCCTGTGGTGGGGAGGAACAAGGTGTTACTTGCCCTACAGCACACTCACGCATCCAGAGCATTATGAAGAGCAAGGGGGACAAAACCATGAAGGGTAAGATTTGCAAGAATCCCAATTTGGAGAGTCAGCACCACAAGGTGCCAAAAAAGGCAGAGAGCCCCTCTCACTGCTGTGAGGGGTGCCTGGGGCTGCCGTGTCAGGGTGACTCCTGTGGACAGAGACCATGAGAATGGTGTCTTTTGCTGCCTGGACATATTTAACTTCTGACCTGTATCAGCTGTCAGATTAGAAGGGGTTTAGTCACATCAGCCTGAGCAGGAATTAAAGCCAAGCTCCAGGGGTGAAAGGGCAGAGCCTTAAAGGCATCACCTTAATTGACAGGGCCTCTTAATCCCCCTGTTCTTGTACATTAATCCAAATATCTCCAGTTCTTCTTCTTAACCTGTTTTCATAAAGTAAAGAGAATTATACTTAATATAACAAAGCTGGGTGTAGGAGTAAAGCGTGACCTTAGCCCTCGTACAGAAGGGGTTTGAGGCTGTTGTGAATGCTGCTCTTTATCCTGGTCACTCCCCAGCCCTTCCCCAGCAGTTTGAGAGCTGGAAATGATCAGGCAGCTCCTCCTTGTCCAAGCCGTGGCAGTGACGCTGTGCAGGACAGGGCTGTTGTTTGATGTTCCATTTGCAGTTTACATTTATAATGGCAGCACCCTGATAACCCAGGTACTTGAAACAGGCCCAAGCAGAGAGGGGCTTGGGGCACACCACATCCATCACCTGACAAGGGTGGTTGGTGGGGTCTGCTGCTCAGAGCATCTCTCTCTACTGCAGAAGCCAGCATGCAGGACCTGGAAGCCCCCCCAGCTTCGGGGGGACGTGAAGGGATGAACACATTTAGAGATGCCCTTTTGATTTGGAGAAGTGCTGGGATTGTTTTCTTAATGCTTGAAGCACAGAGGATTTCAGGCTTTTTGACTATCACTCCAGCAACTTCTCAGACTATCAGCTAAAAAAGTTGTCTTTCCAAAGTTTGAATACTCACAAGGAATTATGGGCAGCAGCCACTCTCATAAATTTTTGGAAGCAAAGTTGATGTGCAAAATCACTCATTTTGCAATGTTTTTTTTTTTTTACAGTGAACTCTTTTGAAGGCTGATCTTCATCTCAGAAGGTGTAACAGAGGTCTCAAACACTAAATGCACTATGTGGGCAGTAGGAAACCAAACTGGTAGCATAGCCAAGTTAATTGTAAGATGTTAAACAAAAATGTTAACACCTAAACTAAGTTGTTAAACTATCAAGGACATGGGCTGGGCCTTCGTGTACCTTGGTAGTGCAGTTATGCACTGTCATCAGGGGCTCTCAGTTCTACTGAGAGATAAAAAGGCAGAAAATAAGAGATTCAGCTCTTGAATCATGGGGATTAGGCCGAAATCCCACTCTTGGTTAACATGAGTGTCACAACTCTGACGTTGACAGAGTTTTAGGTGTTGGGGACAGTGCCAGTGGTGCCAGCTTTTGGGACAACACTGGCTCTGGGTGGTTTCAGTGGTCATCACTTTGCACTGCCATGCAAAGCCAGCCTAATGGGAAAAAAGCATCCCTGACCCTGCCTCCTGCCAGCCATGTGCATTGTGCTTTGTAGCTATCCTGGCTTGTTCTGCCAGTGGGAAACTTACTCTGCAAACCAAGCTCCTTTCAAAATACATGTAAGGCATCTAATTTTTTGCTGGCATGGTGGTGAAAGCCACAGAAAATTGTGGAAAGAATGAAGTTTCCAGAGGCAAATTTATTTTGTCTTATTCTCAGCCTGCTTAGAGTTCAACTAAGATGTTTCGGGAGCCTGAGTTCTATCAAAGGGAAGCAGTCTAAGAAACAGTTGTGGATAAAAGAAATATGAAAGCTATTCAAAAATAAGGAGGGGGAAAAAAGCCTTTGAGTGGGCTGAAGGAAAACAAACATAGATCCCAAGAGAACGAGGAGAGAAGAAAAACTCCAATGAAACAAAAAAATAGCTGATGAAAACCTGGTCTTACAGAGGGCAATAATATTTTGCTGCTAACTTCACTGGGCCAGGATTTTACGCACATTTTCTAATTATGGTGATGGGCTTTTTGTTCCAAAATTTTCTTCCATCTCGTGATTCATCATGTCTCCTGTCTGGACACGCAGTAGCACAGAACTCCCATTTAGTTCGGAAAATACTCTTTTAATGGAACTAATCACTCTTGGAAAAAAACCCTAGTTTCAAATGACAGGAGGAGGAGAGGAAAGGTTCATGACCTCAATCAAATTTTTGAACCCCGTGAACACACAAAAATAATTTGAAAAGTTCATAAAACCTCAATTTTCAGCAGATTTGCCCATCCAAGTTTAGGCTTGTCAGGCCAGAAGCCCAGATTCCTCCTCAGATCCAGCCCTGTGAACACAATGACACTGATGCATTTTATGAAAAGCCTGGCCAAAATCAGAGCTCTGGAAAGGGAGCTATTTGGGCAGCTGAAGCAAGAGAAGGGAGAGCCAGTCCCTTTGAAGTTATCAGCCAGGGGAGGCGTTGGATAAGCCCAGGCCGTTTGTAATCAGATGTCTGAGAGGACTGTCAGAGAAATCTCCCCACACTTGCCTTGTCACTGATGGTATCTCGGCTCAGATAAAGTAAGAGCAGCAGTAAAAGGGAAGCCCGAGCCATTATCTGCCCACACCTGGGCTGTGAAGGTGCCATGCAGAGACAGCGCCCAGCGTGGCTGAGGGCACGGGAGGGGGAGGATGCTGCCTCTGCCAAGGTGCAGGGGGACATTGTCCTGCAGCCCCAGGGAGCACAGCCCACGCCATCAGCTCCTGACCACACACTGGGGTTGGATCTATTGTGAGGAATTCTTATTGGTAGCCTTAACTTTCATCTCCCTGTGAAAGCTGAGCTGAAAAGATGTTTTCTTCACTGATTAATGGGTAAATTTCATTGCACCTTTTTTAAGGAGAATTTGCAGGCTTTCACAAGGCTGCTCACTACTGTTCTCCCTGGCCTATTCTTGGGAATATTCCCGTGAATACCGGGGACCTCCCTGGTATTCATGGAAAGCAGCTTCACAAGCCACTGAACCAACCGAAGTCTCAATTTTGGTGTCCTTTCCTTGTGCATTTCCTGGAGTTGAATAGGTTGAGGTTATGTAGCAGCTTTTATTTTGTGGGGTATTTCTAGGCTTTCTGTACCCCATGCATTTAAATCAGCTTGCAGTAACATGATGCCCTGAAGTGTCTTCTGCTGCCAAAACCTAACAGGAATTGGCCATCAGGCTTGAAGGGAAAGATGGATCGACAACCACACAAACGAACAGTGCTATCACACTTACTCTATTTTTCTTGGAAAGCTGGGCTACAAAGCCCAGCAACCTAATCAGACATCTGGGGTAATACCATGCAACATCAGCAACCCTCTTGGCCCTACTCAGTGCAGCATGAGTTGCTCATGGGTGCTGTAGGAGCCCAAGAACCCTGCAGCAACCTCAGATGTGCCCAGAGTCACTGCAACAGATCCATGCTTTGAAATGACCCATGGAAATTTTGGCTGTATCTCCATGGCTGTTTAGAAACAATGGCATGAAGCCAGTGAGTCTCCAACCAAGGAGCCTCTGTATTAACACCTGCTGAATTCTAATCCTTGAATGTTTTGGTGTGGGTTTTGGGGTTTTTTTGTCTCAGCAGTGGGGAGGCCCTAATGCTGTCTTGGAAGTCCTCTGCAGACAGGGGAAGGTCTACTTGAAGTCAGGATTTCAGCTTGAGCCAGTGCTGTCAATTACACCTCTTAGGGATTTTTTCTGTTCGGTCTTTGGGCTTAGTGAGGCTTTGTGCTGATGTCCTACTGAAACTCTGTGAGCAGATGGGAATTTTGCTGAGTTTTTATTACATCCTAAACTTCTTTGCTCCAAGAAATCCAGCATCATCCAGACTCTAGCCACCATGCCCAGACCAAGGAGGTCCATAGGATTGCAGTGGTGTGAAAAGAGATCTTGACCCCTTCACTGTATTTAACATAAATCAAATGTCACAGTGGGGCTGAAACTCCATGTGTATTAACCATCTTCCCATACTTATTAAACTACAGTAACTATCTTCCTGCCCTTCCCCCTCTTTCTAATAGCAGTATAAATAGTCCAAAGGTCTCTTGTCAACACAGCTCCCAGAGTTCTAGCTCTTTGAGGGGCAAATGTACTTTGTTTTATTACTTGTATGGCATTCCTCAAAGAAGGGGACTTTGACCTTCTTAAATTCTTCCTGGAGATTAAATACCAAAACCAGCAGTCCACAAGGGAATTAATAGACAGCTTCAATACACACAGCAGGACCTTTGGAGGGGGTCAAGTTATTAACACACTGGGAAATGTAGATTGTATCTTCCAATGCAGGATATATCTTGCATTCTAAATCAGATAATGACAGTGGGGCCCAAAGAGCTGCATTTCTGAGATGAGTTCTGCAGCTCTCAGCAGATCTTCCAATTCTGGGTGTTTTAGCAAGGACACAAACTTTGCTGACTTTAGAAATCTTCACGTAAAAAGGAATGCATAACAAACTTCTCTTTTTTCGAAAAATTATGCCTTCTGTATTAACTGTGGGCCCATGTGGCTTTATTTTGTATTAGACAAGGAATCTTACCTGGGGGCTTAAAACTTATTCAACCTCCTACTGCCTCAAAACAGACAACCCTACAAAAATATTTGGTTAATATTTACATATTTAAGGAAATTAATGTCAGGCATTGAAAACCCTTTAAAGGTATTTTTGGTGCAGTTTTGAACAATCAAAGTTTGCAGAAGCAAAATTTAAGCCTGATGAGAGCTAAGTGGTAATGGAAAATTCATTTCAGCCTTCTTGCCATGCATATTTGCACTGAAAACATGATTAAAAATATTCACTGAAGGTAGATGAGCCAGGAAACAAGGATATGTGATAGAATCAATAAAGGTTTTAGATTAAGTCTCCATTTCTGTAAAATTTTGATACTTGAAAATGTGACAGTTTAAAAGCCCTCCCTTGTTTTTGAATTTCTGTGCACCAGTCTGAGATTTTACCTTCAAAATTATCAAGAAAGGGAGAGCATCTTACAAAATCACCTTTTTTTTCCTCACCTCCTTTTGCTTTATGTATTTCGCCACTGCTGAGCAACACAAACTTTTGAAACAAAAACCCTACAGTAAGTAAAAATCATGAAAAGAATGAATAGGCTGAAATATATTACTTGTTATGAAATATTCCTTTGGCATGAATTGAAATAAACAAACCAACATCCATTCCAAAACAGCAGTAAACAAATCTTTACTAGTCCCTGATTGCCAAAAATCTCACACTACTCAAGTTGACATGGAAAAAAAGCATTAATGTTAGTGAGGGGTGAATTTCAGGAAGGCTGGGTTTGGTCTGGATAAGCATATCTGACATATGCAAACCTTCTGGGAGCCTATAAAAACAAGCTTTCTTGGGATATTTCCTGCACTTCTGGTTAGGTTGGAAATGTCATGACAGCTGACTTTGCCACAGCCCTTGGGCACTCCAGGTTGTGTTCCTGGCCAGAAATCAGAGAAACCAAGGTGCTTGGAAAGAGAAGAAACCACAGAACAATGCTTAGAGCTTCTAGAACAATTCCAGCCGATGTGCTCAGTGTGCTCTTACATGCACTTGGACATGACAGCTGTGTGGAAGATTGGCTCTTCTCCCTCTGCACAGAAAAAAAAATGCTTGAAAAATGCTTTCCATCTCTTTTTTAGCTGCATGCAGGATGTGCAGATATGCAGGCCAATCCTTACTGCTCTAGCCCCTGGGCACATGAAAAGTGCAAAGGCAAATGCTGTCACAAATCCATTGTACACAGCCCCATTGCTGCATAACTTAACACCTCTTCTACTTTCTGCTCTCTCCTTGTAAATTTGATCTATAAAATCCCAATAACAATTTAAAAACTGAAGTCCCGCCATATGGAAACCAAATTTTAAATGCAAATTATGTTAGATGTTTGAATCCTAGCCTTAGTGGACCTTCTAGGAAAGGCAAAATAGACTTTGGCTTTGTTCTGGTGATAATATTAGGGCATGTTATAATTTGTGTACCAGTCTCATCTCATAAAAACAATAAAGTGTAGTGAAACTGTGAAACCCCTTGCCAAAAGAATTTCTGGGTGCTAAAATTGCAAGGGCTCCAAAAGGCAAATAAGGAGAACAAAACTCTAGCCATGGCAATGAAAAAACCTGTATCATGCTCAGAAGCACCTTGGCTAGGGACTGCTGGATGTCAGGGGAGTGTTCAGAGGCTGTGTCCATCCGTCCTTGCTGGTTCTGTGCTCACCCTGTTCCCTGGGCACTCAGTGAGCACCAGGAGAGCAGGGAGGAGATCTCACCACAGGAGATGGACTGCTGGCCTGAACCAATGCAGAAGAAACACCCTTCTGCTGATCTCATGAGCATCAGATTTGCTCTTCTTGTTGTGTTTTATTGATTTAAAGAGAAGAAGCAGTGCTGTTGGACACAAATCTTTCTCCAGTAAGTCTTCTAGATATGCTCCAGATAGCTTATTGCTCCTGAATGAGCACCTCCAGCTTGAGGTGTGCTGTTTCCAAAACATATTCCAAGTAAGGCCTCCGAGCTGAAGCCTCCCTGGGCTGTAAGCCTCATAGGGCAATGTGCCAGCCATGGACCATCAGCTGGGCTGTCACAAACATCTCCTGGAAATACCTTCTTGGTAGTCTTGAAAAGGACTTGCCATCCCTTCAAGTGACTGGAAATGGAGCCAGATTGGCTGCCTTCTGCTGTTTTCACAGACAATCCAGAGGCAAAAAAAGTTTATTTTTCCTAGGCAAACATTCACAGAAATACAGCTTCCCTTGAATATACAGGGATGATGAAATGCAGTGTGGGGGAATTTTGTTTTCCTTAATGGTTCCTCAAGCCAGGAGTTGGGCACTGCCCTTCCCATTGGGAGTCTTCTCTGTCATTTTATCCCCCTTTGGATTCATTTGGCTGAAGGACTGAGGAATTTATGCTGTGCCTGCTTTGCAAAGTTATGCTTTGAGCAGGGCTTTTGGTGTCGAGCTTCCTCACGACTTTGGTGTCAGGAGCACTTGGGTGTGCTTGTCCCCTTTCAAGTGACAGGAGGGGTTAACCTGCCATGAATCTCAGAGGGGACAAGGCACACCTTTCTCTGCCTCTGTGACTTGTAGCTGTACCTGTAGAACACAATGAAGTGTTAAAATACATGCCTGGCCTTTGATCCTGGAGCCAAATGTACCTCTGGTGTAACCTCAGTGTCTTTCCTATTGAAAGAAACTTTCGTTTCCTCCAGGAGGCCATTGCAGGATTTGCACACAGAGCAGGCAGTGCTTTTGGCTTCCAGCCTAATTCCTTAATATCCCCTGCTCCTCCATACCTGTGCTGGGAAAGAAAGGTGCTGCCAGCCTGGGAGCACAGGGGCAGCAGGGAGGCAGCAAAGCAAGTCTGTCTGCACAGGGCTCAAATGCCGTTGTTCTTCTCATGAAGAGCCAGTTTGGGTTCATGAACACAAAGGCCTTTGATGTTGCTACTCGGCAAATGGTGCCTTAAAGATAATAGATGGTTTCATGGGCTGAGCCCTGGGCTGGGGCTTGGCAGCAAATGCCGAGCGAGCCGTGCTCCCGGCAGAGATTTCCTCAGCGTGTCTAAGCTCTCCTGAGAACAGCCGTGAGAGCACTCCAACCTCTTCCAGCCACCCGGAGAGGGGGAGATAGCTGCCTCCCTCACAGGGTTTTGCAGAGCTGTGCTGAAGTTCGCATGGTTCTTTAAGGATAACTTATTCACCAGCTACATTTGCTAACTTGTTCCATCCCTGCGGGTAGAATTACGTGTGGGCAGCGCAGGCAGCTCCAGCCTGATGCCGAACCTGTGCCAGGAGGAGCTGCCCTCCCCTCGGCCCCTTGGCTCTGCTGCTCGGAGGCGCACCTCTGGCCAGCCGCTTGGCTCAGGGTTTCGGTGGGACTCGGCTGGGATTTGATTCCAGCGAGGAGTTCTGACACTGCTTCCTCCCGTCAGCCGGTGCCCAGTCAGTGTCAGAACAGGGGTGTTTGTGAAACCTGCTCGGGGGCTGCCGTGCCAGCTCCCTTCAGGGGCACAAGACCTTCACCGGGGCTCTGCCCTCTCCCAGGCACACTCTGGAGTTTCCCTGTTCTCCTACAGCTCACCTCCTTCTGGCATGGTGGGGATCCCTGCCACACACCCCACCTCCACCCTCCCTGACCCCTCTCCAGGGATTCGTATACCTTCCTGTTCCCTTCTGCCCCCTGGGAGCCACTGGCTGAGGAAGATGATAATTTTGGAGGTGCACTTGGTACAGCCAGTGAAGAAGGTGCCAATGCCATGAGGGAGACCGAAGTTTTTCAACAAGGAGAGGCGTAAATCTGTTAGGAGCTTTAATCCTCTTACTGAGGTGCCAGTAAACGCCGCTGCACCTCCAGTGCTCCTGCCCTGTGCAGTGACGGGGCTGTTTTCCATGGGAGGGAAGGGGGGAGCGTGTGGGAGTGTGTGTGCGCCTCTGTGTGTGTGAGAGCGTGTGTGTGCTTCAAACCGTGTAACAGGAGATGAATTCAAAGTGCCTCCTCAGGACATTGTCGCTGCAGACGGACACTTTGTTCATCCGTGCCGTGGAGCCATCGGGCCCTCCGAGTCCCGCTCAGCATCCCAACCCGACGCGAGTCCCGTTTCAGCGGCGCTCCCCCTCCCCACCCAGCACATAATGTTTCTATTGTGCCGATGCTGTTTTTCTGGGGAAGCGGCAGGGATTTGAATATCATAAAGGCAGAAGCTGGGCTTTGATATACTGTCACCAAAAGCTGAATACTGTAATTTTCAGCAATTTTCTCCGAACTCCCCTTCAACCCCCCCCCCCCCACACCCCGCGCCCCGACCCCCTCCTCTCCCCGGGCCCCCTCCCGGTTGCTTTTTTCCTGACAAAGCCACTCCGTTGCTTCTCCCGCATGATCCTCATTTGGCAAATTAATGTGCTGCTGCTGATGAGAGACAGTGGGTTACTGTGAGCGCGGGCTCTCTCGTCTCCTCTCGCTATTACACCCTGGCAACATCAAAGGTCCAGTCATCCTGTTTCCATCTTCCCGTGGGTCCGCAGGGCCTGACTCAATCGCTCGGTTCAGAAGTGCAGGCTGGCTGGGACAGGGACAGCCCCCGCCCCACGGCCGCCATCGATGCGCCCATGGACAGCACAGCACATCTCCTTTCCCTTCTCCTCCTGGGATTAATTGCTGAATTTGGAGGGTTATCCACCTTCTCTCGCTCCACTCCTTTTAACTTCCATCTGAGGCAGACTTTTGTAGAAAGCCTTTTTCCTTCTTCCCCCTCCTCCCTCCCCCCACCCCAAGCAACTATTTAATTTTTCATGCTTTGCCCTCTGGGAGCTGGCAGTTCCCCTGCTGGTAACTACGCTGTTTTTTTAGCCAGTTAACGAGATACTGTTCTGAAAAGTAATTCTGATTAATCTGTGCATTTAGACTTTATTTCATACATGCTCTTTCTGTGTCAGAGAGAGGTCTCTGTGATTTCTCCCTTCAGAACGAATCTTGCGTATGGATGAAGGAAAGGTAAATGGGGAAAGTGCTGAAGGTCTGCCTGCTCCTTGCCTGTCTCTTGTTCTCAAAAATGTGGTGTACTGGTGAGAAATGCTTCTGCATTTTAACCATTTCTGGGCTTTTGTAGCCCTGTGAATGGTGTGTGGTGAGATGAGGGAAGCAGCTGTCACAGCTGTGTTGGTACCACCCTAGCCACAGAGCTCTCTCGCAGGACAAGGCTTGGTGCCCTGGGACACACACCTCCATATCCCTTCCCAGGCTTTGGCTCCTATGTAAGCCAAGTGCCCAGAACCCCTGGCCATGCGAGGCTGCAAGGGAAAGGCAGCTCCTCCCGCAGTCAGAGTGCCCTGTGTCTGCAAGTCACTCCATGAACAGCACTCATACCCCACCCATAGGTTCCCTGCCCAAACAGGAGCCAGGGAGAAGCACTGAGGGTCCATACGTTCTCCATGTCATCCCCTGCCTGAATCCTTTGTGACAAGGAGCAGTAAATATTTCTCTTCTGCTCAACTGCAAAGGACCCAGGAGGTTGTTGGATGTGGGGGCAGTCCTTGCTTTCCAGACAGGGGCTGGCCACCCTTCAGGACCAGCAACACACACCCAGAGAAGTTTCCCTGAGAAACAGCAGAAATCCATCCCTGCAGCTATGAAGAGCCCTGCTACCATGGAGGCAGCATCCCCAGCTGTTCCCACCAAAGGGGTTATATTGCAGCAAATCTGCTCCTGTTCCCTTGGTGCTGTGTTTTATTGTGCTTAGGCAGTGGCTCAGTTTTTCTCTCTCTCCCCGACTGCTGCAACAACTTGAGAACGGTGGCCTCAGTCCTGAGGACTACAGTAGCTCTTCCTCCCGGGAGAAAGTGGGACAGTCTAAGGATACAGAGTAGCTTAGAGCAGGAGAGGATTGTGTTTCACCCTGTGGGGTTTTAACTGGTTTAGGGATTTTTTTCACCTGAGCTACCCCAGCAGCTGCCCCAGACATCCACATCTTCTGCCTAACATAAAGTCTCAAGAGAACACAGATGAAATAAAAGAAGGAAGACAAATGTTCCAGCAGCCAGAGCGGTTTGCTGTGTGGAGCTGGGCTCATTCTTGCACTGACACACAGAATACAGACAGCCTTGGCTCCATCTAACATCGCTGCTCTCCAGTTCTTTCCCCCCAATGGAACTGAAACAAGCACACAGCAGTTGAGGTTATACAGTGTCTGTGCGCTCAGATTTCTTCCTAGTTGTCCAGGGTCTGCAGAATTCATAGTATCGTAGCTTTATCAGGGAAGAGCTTCAGTGTGTGCCAAAGTGTGTGTGATTCCAAACAAGAACAAACCATTCCATTAATTACCTGTCTGAGTACATTTTCATCTAAGGCAGGGCCTACAAAGTTTAGCAGTCTCCTATGGGGTTTTGGAGCAGGTTACTGGAGGATCTGCTAAAATGTAAAAGTTTGCCAAGGTTACAATTGAATTAAAACAGCTCTAAAGTTCCCAACCATGCCCCTCCCATTACCTCAACAGGATTTAAGTACATTAAAGAAACACGGGGAATTACAAACCCATACAGCGTAGTAGTGTCAGAGTTGCTGGTATTAAGGTGCTGAATTTCATCCTAAATGTTTCAATTTGAGTCAGTAGTTGAGACCAGGACCTCAGATCTCAGTGACTAAAAATCTTGCTTCAGGCATGCCTGTTGTGTTTTTTTCCCACATAATGACATCGTTGCATGTAATGAGATGTTAACAATTCATTCACTGCTTTACATCTGTCATGGAGGAGAAAATTGTGATTTCTTGACTTATGCACTGATTAGTGTAAATTAGTCATGGCAAATTTTGAGAAGTCCAAACTTCAGAAATTATGGCAAGAATGATGAAGACTCGAAGTATGTTTGGAGGGAACTACCTACTTCTGGAGCACTTGGCCTGAGGTTTGATTAATTTCATGCCAGATGTACGCCTCTCACAATCCTGCATGCTTGTTTTGAAGGACATGGCATGCTGAAAAGGGAACTGATTAGGCCAGTCAGAGCACCATGAGGTTCAAACCCTTACTAAAATCCTCTTCTCTATTACCTGTAGGAAAAAACCCACAGCAGAATCAAAGAGGTCATTTAGGGGCTAAAAACTGAGCAATATCCAGGAGTAGCTCTTTGCCTGGGGGTAAGGACAGTCACTCTTGAATTTGCAAGTGTTCTTCTTGTTCACTGTAGGGTTCAGCCACCCATACGCAGGCAGTTAAACATAGATATCTGAACACTAGATATCTAAACTCCTGTTACAGGCAATGGAGAACCAGCCAGTGTGGCCAAGAGAGTTTGGGTCAGTTGCCTGAATATGACCAGCTAGTGCCATCGGAGATCATCTAGGGTGTTGGGGTATCTGCACTGCCTGGGCAGCATCGTGCAGGCCCTGTGGAGAACACACAAACAGGCCTGCAGCTGGACACCACACCAGGAAACCACCTCCTGGTCTCCACTGTCTCTCGGTGCCTGTGTTTATACATTCAATTGACTCCAAGGAGCTCTGTGTATCCTACGACTGACAGACAAAACTTACCTACTTAAGGTGAGCTGAACCCCACTCTGAATGTTTAACTCTGCCTAAAAGTATGCTGTAATTTGCGTGAAAAAGTGTAAGACTGACACTTATGGCCCCACTGCTTGTCTCCTTCTCCCTGAGCTACCTCTTCTTGAGAGGCAGGCACTGTGCCCCTTTACAACAGCCTGGATCTTAGGGCCAAAAAGGTGGTTCTGGCGAGCACTTTGAATTTGGAAGGGAAATAACATAAACCATTTCATTTCAGTCTTCTCAAGGACAAGACTTTTCAGCATGAACCTTTACTGGGATGTCTGCCTTGAGCCTGCTTGATGCTGAGGTGGATGAAGCCACTTCCTTGAAGATCTCTTCCAATGCTCTTGCAGGCCCTCCAAGGGGGAGCTTTCTAGGAGCTCTTTGGTCATGGCTCACACACTGATGTGCACCCTGGTGAGGAGCCTGGCCCTCAGATGAGAGCTGAGGACATGAGAAACCTCAGTGGTAGGTCCTAACAGCAACAGCAACACTAAAAGGGACAAACTGAATGCAGTCTTTTGTTTTGACAATATTGAAATAATTTGCAAGGTCAGAAAAATATATTTTACACAGATATTTACCAGTACTTTCTATTTCTTGAGAAGCTTTGGCTACTCAAGCTCTGTGCTCCTGTGGAAAACACACAGTCAATGACTGTTTCTCAGGGTCAGAGTCTGAGGTACTGCTGCCTGCTGAGCAGCAGCCCGCATAGTCTCTACAAGCAAGGGAACAGGGGAATGTTTTTGCTCTCATGTTTTTCTCTCTCTTATGTTACACCACTCCTTGTCAGCCCTGCATTGGTGAGTATAAAGTACCTCCTGGCCATGACATCACGCCACAGAAAACAGACTAATGAGGCAAAGGAAGCGAGGTTCACTTTTCTGCAGGGAGGCTGGCTCCAGTCACCTGGTTGTAGTTAAAAAGGATCACACTGAGCTGTTCTGCTTTGTAAGAGCTGAATTTCATTCTCTGTTACTGGATGATTATCTGATATCTTGTAAAAACTGTTGTCCATTTCTCCTGCCTTTAGATCTTTTGCTTTTATGAAATGCTAAATCTCCAACTCTGACCCTTCAGCAAAACCAGTTCACTTCATCAAATGAATCCTGTGACTTTGATTATGTAGGAGCTTTCATTAAAAGGGTCCAAAGTAAAGCAGACAAGGAAATGTCTTAGTGATTTGCAGCAATGCATTGAGAAACAAAAGGAAATGGATGGCAGAGATAAGGGAAATAAAATAGCCACAATTTTTTAATAAGGGGAATGGAATTTCCCCCAAGGGTCTGTGTTATACTGCTCTTTAGTAAAATACAAGCAAAACTCATAGTAGTGGAACTTAAATGCAAAATATTGCCAACTTAGAGCAGCACAATGAAATTTCTAATAGCCAGAAAATGCTGACATGAAGGGATTACCAGAACATTTTAAGCCCTATATAATAGTGCTTCCAACAAACAATTGGCTGTTATGGATTCAACCAAAAAACTGAAAGTGCCATGTCCACTGCTGCTGGGACGTGTGCTGCAACCACATCACATTTTGCCCTTCGCTTTATTTTAACTGTGGACTTCAATCATGGCACAAACATTCTGATCTTTTCTCCTTTGTCCACACTATATTTTGCAGTTTTAAGGAACAAAATTGTCCTTGAATTACATGAATGAGGCTAATGAATCTTCCATGGGACCGTTACTTTTCTAGTACCAGTGTGCACTGCAAGGTCACTAGGTTTACAAAGGGATCTGGTTAGCAAGTGGTACCAGCACAGACTGTACAGATCAGAGCAAAACATCATCCAGGTTTTCTGACAAGCTCACCCTTAAATTCTGTTTACTATTGTCCACATGGATTTGCTTGTAGCCTAACATTAAGCAATTCAGAGGATGAGGTTGATGCTTAGGATTTTGAATATTTTTTGTGGTTTGGACATTCTTATAGAAGTGTGTTTGATTGTTATTCCATTTACAAACTCCCTCATGAAAATTATCCAAACAGCCATCACAGGACTGCTGTCTTATGTGAAATCCAGTAAAACTATATAGCAATGCTGCTTATGAGTTGAATTTCTTTGTCTTAGAGGTTAGAGAGGTTAGAGCAGGTTAGAGTAGATCCCAGGACATGGTAGATCTCATGTGGTCATTTTTTTTAATTCCTTCTACCAAGCACAGTACAACCACCCCAAAATGTTGTGTTACTCCTAATTTTTCAACATCATCAATATTTTTCTAGCATTGCCAAAAGAACTGATTATACTTTTAACAATTATAAAAGTCTATTTTACCACTCTCCCATCTGAAAAATGCTGAGGAGATTTTGTTCAAAGTTTCCATGAAGATTATTCCTCTAGCTGAGACCAGCATGGATGACATCAGCCCAGAACAGTTTAAAAAAGAACAGTATGTGGAAAGAAGGAGTTCAGGATAAAAAGTGTCCTGTGGCCTTGAGGGAGAACTGAATCTGGCACAAATCCGAAGTAATTTTCCTGATATGGTTTGCAGCAGCCCCAGTTGCACTAGCCCAGGGGGGTCACAGCTGGAGGCAGCCAGGACCTGGTCCAGCCAAGTGAGGATCAGCCCCTGGGGCAGGAGCGAGGGATGGGCTGCAGGACAGGGGTGATGCTCCTTGCAGGAACCACAGCCCCTGCCCCACTGCTGCTGCAGGAGTGCCATGAGCAAACACACTGAGTGTCCTGGCAAACTGTGAAAGGATTCATAGACATCAGGCCAAGAGTCCATTAGATCATCCTTTCCTCACTGAAGGCCAAATGTGAATTTCAAATACCTTTTGAGAGCCACATGGTGGCACACCCCTTACTATTAAAAGGTCTACATTTTCAGCAAGGCTCTGATACTCAGGAAAAGAGGGCCAGGTTTAATGTCAAGGCTTTTGTAGTAAACCCACACTCACCCATTATCTAATAACCTTGGAAATACAATTAAAATGTCTGAGTTCTAAAACATGCTTCCCACTGTTAGATAAAAATACTGAACCATAGAGCCCTTGAAACCTCCCTCATTCCAGCTGTTAGGTGTCCAGGATGGCCTTCCCCTCTGCCTCCCACCCCTGCCTTCCCCTTAGGAGTCCATGGGACCCTGTCAGCATCAGCAGAGCTGACCATCTCTCCCTTTCCCTGCAGAAGGTGCATACAGGGATCACAGAGAGCAGCAAGAGGAAAAGTGACAGGCCTGTGCCCATGGAATGGCACTCAGCCCTACGCCATGGAGACAGGACATGCAACGGGTACTGGGAGTGGGACAATAAGCTGTAGACCAGAGCTGGTGATGGCAAGCTGTCTCATCCAGAAAGGCATGGTGAGTGTTGCAAAGCCAACCCAGGGCAGGGTAAAATCCAATCCTGGTCCAGCCTGAGGGGGAGCAAGTTGTCACTGCTGAGCCCTGACTGCAGGGTTTCACCCATACCCACTTTGGCAGAGCCTCAGGCTTCCACCATTGCAGACCCAGAAAAGCATCTGGACTCTGTTGAAAGATGTCAGGAGCTGGAAAAGCCACCATTTCTTCTGCTTGTCTATTCTGGTTGTTAATCTCCTGACACTGATCAGAAGTTTATAACTAATTTCTCAGTTGAATTTTCCTGGAGTCAAGCTTCAGGTTTTGGTTCTTGTTATCCTTTCCTCTCCTGCATTAAAGAGCTCTGCTGCGCCTTAAGGAGCTCTGCTGTGCCTAGAATTTCTGTACATGATGGTATTTATGCTTTGCAATCGCATCATCTCTTGATCTTTTTGATCAGGCCACCAGGCTGAGCTGCCAGTCCTGGAGAGATATCTCAGAGATAGCAGTGCTGAACAGAAATGCTAAGTTTGTGCTAGACTGGCTCCACACACAGCTGAGTCCATGGGACCAGGTTCCCTGGTTTAACATCACTGATACAGGAGCACAGGCCATGAATATTGGTGATGGTCTGGACATCAAACTCTTTGAAAGTATTAAACAGATTGCCCAGACTCTGTAACAATACTTTTTTTCAGTGAAGATGGTCAAACTGTAAAAATTTGTGCTCTTTCAGTATTTTCCCTTCTCTTGTGAATTATACAGGTGTTTCTTTCCTCAGCATCTTCTGCTTTACTCATCCTTCTTCATCCTTATGAAAACACCACAATATTTACTGTCTTATCCTGGTTTAGATTAAATTACAATGAAGCTGCCAGTCTCTCCCTTGGGATCTGTGTAAAAACAACTGTGTTTCTTTATGTAAGCTCCAGGATCAGTAGCTGTAAGAGCAGGGCTCCAGCGGGCAGGGAGCACAGCCTGGAGAGGTGGAGAGGTGGAGAGGAGCTGCTCAGCAGCTGACGGCAAGTACCTGACCCTGGGCGGCATATGCAGGGGACCAGTGATGGTGGGTGTGTGTCTGGGTGTGTAAAAGAGGAATGCAGGGAGCCCAGCAGCAGATGCAGAGAAGGGATGGGCTGGTGGCTGGCATGCCAGACCACACAAAGTGACTTTGACACAAGGAACAATTTGGGAGGGCACCATAAGAAATCTCATTTTGCATTGGGAGGAAACAATTGTCCCTGGTAGCATGAGCCATCCTGTGCCCAATGCACTCTCTGTAAGTTTGTAAAGAAAGGGGATTGCACTGAAGAAATAACTAAATTAATCTTCAGTTTCTTCTTCTGATAAATTTAATCTTCAGGACCCAAAAATCTGGCTATATACTCAGGTTGGAAAAAGGTAGTGGCATTTTGCAAGTAGCAAAATAAATGGAGAAACTGCAACGGTACCTTTGGCAGGGATGTATTGGTGCTCCAGGTACCTCCTGCATCCACTGTACAGGGGGATCTGGCAACACAGCTTTGTTCACTGGAGTTGGGAGTGTGGGGCTGGAGATCACGGAGCAGAGGACCAGCTCTCCTCTCTCACCTCATGGATGCCATACCAAGGCTTTTAAATCCCTGTACCAGGTACACAGATAATTTGGTCTCAAACAGCTTCTCAGAAAATTACAGCTCCACTGTAGGGATGGCTGGCTGGACACACAGCTGGGTTTTGGGATGGTACATAACATCAATTCCAGCAGCTCCAGCTACCTTGCTCCTACCCCTGGGATCAGCCAGCAGCTCTGGACACCAACAACCCTGCTCCCAGTGGTGTGAGCCATGGCCTGATGGCTCCCAAGCTCTCATAGACTACACATCAACCAGGGGACCATTCCTGTTCTAGCAGCAGTTTCCTCACGTTGGCTGATCCCCTGGTATCGCTGACACTCTTGCAGCTAAAAATAGTGATTGCAGCATCAATTAATTAATTTATTTTGCTTTTTTTTCCTCCGAGGATGAATGAATTCATTTTTTAAGGGAGGGTAGTGCAAAAATGATCAATGTTACTGCATAGCAGTAGTAACTCAAAAACATCCCAGAAGAATCCTTTCTTTCTCTCTCTCTTTTCTTTGTGACTGGAAAAAATGTTAAAAACAAATTTCCTAATTTACTTGTAGCCTGAGATTTCTGCCAAGTGTATGTTTATGTCCAGTTTGAAAGATTGGGCGTATAATGGAAGTGTTGAAGTTTTCTCAAGCAGTCCAGAGCTGTTTGATGACATACACTACAAGGTCAGTCTTGCTCGATGTTAAATTCAGTGGTAACACTTTAAATCCATGGGGAAACAGGATCAGGCCCTCTATTTAATTTGTATCTATCTTAGTAGGAGGTTTCTTGTTCCTCTAAAATGTGCCTGTAGATGATCTCATGATCCCTGTTGTCCATGTGTGCTGGCAAGGTCCTGAAGCACTTAGAGTGCTCACACGTGACAGCATGACAGATCACCTGCAGTCCTCGTGTCACCAGAGGGGCTGCAGGCTGGGATATAGTGCTTTTTCATAAGGATTATCAAATTTCCTCTGCAAACACGGCCTTGTAGAAACAAATGGAAAAACTGCTTTCATCAAGAAAACAAAGGAAACACACTTTATGCCTTCCTTGGGATTTCAGATGGATGCAGCTGAAAGGAAGTTATTACTCTGTTTCCAAATGAAAGTTAAACTGGACACCTAGATTTTTGCCTTAAGTGAAAGGGAAGAGACAAGCTCTCTGTCACACCTTACACAAGGCAGCTGCCCCGTGTAGTCAGAGCTCTGCTATGAGTCAACTACATATTTTGCTGAGGAATTTACCAGAGCATTTATGGGACGTGGCCAATCACATCGAGAAGCAAACACAGTTCCCCTGTGTTTCCATACCTGCTACAGGACTCCAGCTACCATTCAACTATTCAAGATGTCCACCATCTCCAGAATGCACACAAAATCTGCAACTAAGTCACAGATCAAAATTTTGGACTTAATTCCTGGTATTGTATAGATATTGCCCCAGATTTTCGTTAGAACAGGAACAAACAGAATCTTCTGAAGATTAAAGTACATTTTCTGTTAGGACCTGGCATTTTAATTTTGAATGAAAGGTTTTGGCAGAGATTTAAAATGTCTGTTCTTGGCATACATCTCTACGCCTAGTCTTGGATTTCAAAGGTCAGCAGTGTTAGAAGGTAAGATTTTAATTCAGACTCCACCTACTGACAGCAAATATGTTGCTCTGATTTTTTTCTCTTTTCTCCTTTTAAACACAAGAACAGCCACCACAGCATAATCAAAAAATACTCCTTTGTAATTTTGTACTTTCCCAAGCATTCAAAGAAAACAACAGACAGAGCTAATGCTCATCTGTGGTGACAGCCACTTCCACCACCCTTTCTTGCTTTAACCCTCTCTGTCCCTGCCTTGAATCCTCCCAGCTGTGAGTTGCAAATGTTTCCACACCAGACATCTTCTTCCATGGCACTGTGGCCTTTCCATAGAGGAGAAAAATTTTGTGTTTGTGCAGCACTTTAAACTTCCTCAGGGACAGCTCACACTATTGAGCAGATACAAGTTTTACCTGTCAAGATTCTAGGCTGTGTTTTGTTGTGTTTTTATTGTAAATACATAAATAAGCGGCACTAGAAAGCTTGCAGATTTTAATCTGGTTTTGGGGTCTTCCTTTTTTCAGTGTCTTTGAAAATTCAAGATAAATCAGCTGTGTCCAAGGGCATTGCTATCTACCCAGCTCCTGACCCTCACCCCCGTGCCCCATTCCAACACGCACAAAAGAGTCCCTGGGGAAAATCTTTTGAAGCTGAACCCTAAATCACATGTGAAAATGGAAAATCAAGTTCATTAAAAAAACCCCAAACTATATTGTTAAAGTTATTTTAGACCTTGTGGAATGCATTGGGTTTGCAAACAGGAACTGAGAAGCACTGTGCAGCGAGGGGAAGCTCTCCCCATGCAGCAGAGGAGAGGCAGCCCCTGTCAGCACAGCAGAGCTGGGACTTCCTCACAGGTCAGTCCTCCCATCCACGCAGGTCTCCCTTGCCATGCACTGTCCAGCCTTCCCTGAGGACAGAAGAAGCAAGGAGAGACTATTCAGGTACTAGACTGATATAATCCATACCCATTACAAGCAGGCTGTTTTTAATAGGGGCCCACTCCCAATGTTGTGAGGGAGCTCCCAGGTTCTGTCACTAGTCCTGGAGAAGGACTTGCCTCCCTCCAACACTTCCTGAACATCAGTGACAGCAGTCGTGTCCCTTGACGCCACCTGAGCTCTCTAAGTTCTGGACAGGAACGATGAATTGAAATGGCAGGTCCTGCCACTGCAAGGGTCCCTGCTCTGCTGGACAGCACAGCTGAACAGTGTGCTGAGTGGGCAGAGGGCCCTGAGCCCGCTGGCCATCTGTGCTGACAAATGACTTAGCTCTCCTGGGCACAGCAACAAGGCTGCTCTCACTGTGAGCCAGGCTCCAGCAGCCCTGCCATGGGATGCAAACCCGGTGATAAGCCCAGCTGCAATGGTGGGGAGGGGGAATCTGAAGGCAGAATCTTGTCCCTCAACTTGGAAGGTGTTCAGGTTTCAGTGGATAAGGCCACTGTTTTTGCACAAAATGCCTCAGGACCTCAGAAACCACGTTTTGTCTTCTCCCCCAACTTCCGTTTTCCCAGCCTGTTGGTTACTGTGCCTTCCCAGTCTTCCTAGCTTACAGCCACCCAGAGCCCCAGGGATGGTTCAGGTCTGAACCAAACTAGTCCTGATACGTAGATTCATCAGGGTATTTCATTGATTAATGGTCTCATATGCTCTGGAAAGAATTGCTTCTATGCAAGGTGCTTCCAGCTAAGATAAGAGACTACAAAAAGTTTGGGAGGGAGCTCTCTGAAGAACTTTGAAAGCCTAAGACAGAGAGGAATCTTCAAGGGCTAGCCTACTAGCTGATGTGCTTTTACTGGACATTTATTTTTCACCTGAGATACTTTTCTGTAACACTTTTTCTCTCTGTCTTCTTCCCTAGTCTCTCCTGTGAGATGTTTTGCAAAGACTGAAGCAGTGGAAGTTTGTTCATTCCCACCCATTTGCAAAGGCCTGCAGCTGTGGGCTCCTCCTCTCCAGAGAGGCTGTGCTGCCTTTGTGTGACAGTCTGGCAAAGGGTAGCCATGCCCATTCAGAAGCACACATGAGCCCTGCCAAAGGAACAGTCCCCAAAGCCCCTCACCAAGCCCTCAGTCCTTGTGAGTTTCTCACAATTGTTTTGACACAGATAATGTCTTCAGATATGTTACCCAACAGCAGATCTGCATGGAGAGAAGCACAGCCCATGAGCTCACTCGAGAGCCTGACACCAGCCTGGAGTAGAATTCACATGAGCAGCCCAGGCATTGTCATGGGGCTGGGTGCTGCTCATTCTCCCCACAGTCAGGCTGCCTTCAGCTTCATGTGCTTGAATGCTGCCAGGTAGGCACCCTCATCTGCCTCTACATGGCCAGCAACAACCATAGATGAATGTTTTCCTGCAAATACTGGTGTGCTTGCCTCTGTAATCAGACATGAGAGAGAGATGGGAAGAGGGGAGAAAATGGGAGGCAGACTCACCTCTGCTTATGATATTTCAATCCCTTCCTGCATGCTCTGCTGTGAGGAAAAAAAATAAGGCATAATTAAAGAGATTTTCTGTCTCTGAAAAGGTTTGGTCTGAACACAAATGGGAGGTCCATCAGCAGCCCCCCCCCCCCCCCCCAGACATTCAGTTGTCTCTTGTAGCAGGATGTCTGCTGGTCAGACACAACAAAATCCTTCTCAGGCCTGCCTGGGAGCTCCACACTGATGGCAGACCCCAAGCCAATAACGGGATCTGGCTGCTAGTACTGTAGCCTTGAGTGATCATTTTCCCAGCTAGTAACTCCATAACCAGCAGGATGCGTTTAACTCATCCAGCCCCACATCATAACCCAAATCAGGACTGATTATCTTCCACTCACAGTGAAAACACCCAGAAAGCCCTGGTTTCACTAGTATCGCAGGAGAGGAAAGGATGGATATGGGACAAGGGAAAGGAGCTGACCTAGATGTTCAAGGTGAAACCCTGGAGAACATTTGTGGGCAGTGGTGGTGCCTGGGAGAAATGTCTCTGGCAATGGCCATGATGTCTCACTCTCCAGCCTCAGGAGTCAGTGGGGCTACCCACACCCTGCACAGACTGAAAGAGGAAGTGGACCCAGCCATCCATCACCCCCCACTTCTTGTGGGCACAGACACTGAGCTGCCCAGGTTGGACCCTGCGTGCCCCCCACAGCCAGGAGGTGAAATAAGGCAGGGTGGAAGGGCTCGGGCTGCTGCCTCTGCTGCTGGGGCAGTTCTGGAGGAGCAGGGCTGTGGTTCCCCTGCAAGCCATCCTGCAGCAGTTATCTGGAGGGCTGTGGTTGCCAGTACACCACAAGTGGCTGCTGAGCTGGAAGGTGCCGTCTGCCACAGCACTCTGAGCTGTCTTCTTGACAGTGCCCTCCTAAAAGGCCGTGCAGAGCCCTGGACAGGAGCAGAAGGCACTCAGACTGTGCCACAGCTGCCATCCATGGGGACATGGATGGCATGTAAGGAGAGGGTGTGGGCAGACAAAACTGAACCCCAAAGCTGGTGAGGCTGTGGCCCCTGTACCTTCCAGCCTCTCTTCCTGGGGCACGTGAGCCGGCTCACACCGACTGAACCCCTTTGGCCAGCAGCAGCAGGGGACACTATTCCTGCAGGGCTGCTGGTCCCCATGTGCTGGGATCCCCAGGGCCAAAGGTAAAGCGAGGTGTAAGAAGGCAGTAAGCAGAGTGAGACAGGGCCAGCTCCCCATCAGGGAGTGACCCCGGGATGCTCCTGCTGTCTGCCGGGCGCGCACAGGGGCCTGCACGTACACAGGGGCTGCGCTGGACAGCCCGGGCCACAAACAGGTTTTATCAGTGCCGACGTGGAAGACACAGAGCTTCAGGCACTGCCATTTGGCAGCTTTCTGATATCAGTAGTGAGAGGTCAGGGGTTCCATGGGAACTGGAAAGCTGACAAATGGGACCCACTAAGGGAAGGGCTAAATGCTTTAGCTGCTCAGACATCTCGGCCTCTTCCCTTAGTGCTGGTCAGCCTTTGAGCAGAAGCCATGACGTGCACTGAACCCACTGCTGTTGGGAACCACACCTAAACTCACTAACCCTTAGCCCTGGTGTGCATGCACCCTTTGCCTTTGACACAATCCCCTGCACACACAGTGAGTCACAGCCTACAAATCCAGGAGGTTTGTCTGAGAGAAGGCTTCAAATCCGCACCTCAACGGAGTGAAAATAGGGCTATATTTTGTATTTTACATTCATTTTATAGGATATTTACAGAGAGAAATATCACTTTCTCACTTAGAATAATGAGTTTCCAATGCCTCCCATGAACAAAACTCATGTAAATTCGTGTTCAAAATGTTTTTTAATTTCCATAGGGAGTTGTCCATGAATAAGTGTCAAACCAAGAATTATCACACAGATCAACTGATGAGCAGAGGCAAGAGACTAGTTACACATTGGTACTGGGTTGGATGTTGCAAAGACAATTAACAAGAAGGTCAAGGCAGTAAAAAGAAGTATGAACATGCCCATTTTACTCAAGTTTATGGTGAGACCCCACAGAGGTATTCTGTACATCCCAGCATAGTCAGTGCTTGCTTCTGATGTGTCACGTCTCCAGCTGAGGCAATGAAAGCCACTCTTTCCCCAGGGCTGGTGCCACCACACAGCCAAACCAGGGCCTGTCCACATAGCATGGTGGAAGTTTATTTACTCTTGTTTTACCATTCTGCTATCTCTTTGTTTTCAGCCATGAACACTAACAAACTTGATGAAAATTAGAAAATCACATAGAAGAGGAGCAGCAAAAGGAACTTCCCCATTATGGGAAAATTTGCTTTAATGTAAACTATCTAAAGATAATAACAAGGCTCCATGATGATATAATTTGTTCATCTTCTTGTTCTCAATGTGTTTTTTAACAAGCAAAATGAGGTTTCAAACATATTGGTAATACCTCCTGTGGATTAAATATTAATCATTATGTCGAAGTAATAAATAAAGAAATCCTGCCTAGTTATTCAGACATGCAAATCCCTAATTGTGTGGGAAGCTGCTCAGATGGGCTTTGGTTTCAGCAGGAGATAAAATGCCACAGAGCCAGTACAGTATCTGTGTCACTACAAGATTTACAGCCTGATTCCCTGCCTGGAAACAAAGGAACAAATAGCTGCATGTCACGCACTGAACAGAAACATTATGGATTATATTATTACTTGAGTTTCTACAGGACTTCTCAGTGGGGGAAAAAAAATTCTATTAACTCTCTTTTACGACTACCGGCAGGGCAACGTGAAGAGAATAATCTCCTCCATTTATAAGGTCTGGGGGCCTTAAAACCTGAATAGCAGGCCAGGAGCTTTGTCACAAGGTCTGGCTGTTTCCTTTTCTTCATAAAATTCCTATCTCCATTAATCTGTGTTTATTTTCCTTCTGCTTTTTAATTTGCTTAATGGACTTCAGTTGAAGTCTCTCCTAGAAGTCAGAGGAAAGTAAACTCCGATAAATCCTTTGGGACTTAATAGTCACAGTTAAGCACTTCTTTGGATTATTTTGTCTGACTTTCATCTTTGCTGCTGCAGAAATGTCGGCTGCCTAGTACCACAGCCCTAACCCCATGACTTAAGAGCCTGGGAACGAACTGACAAAAGATATCCCTCTTTCTTTCTTTCTCTTACTGCAGGCATGGAAATACTATGAGACTAGATTTAAACCCATGAAAGGCAACTAGGGCGTCCTCCACGCATTTGCCCCATGCAGAAAGCATGTCAGAGGCTCAATGCTCCCTAAGATGTGACTCCTGGCCAGTGTCTCCCATTCCCAGGCTTTGGTTTCCAGGAGAGGAAGAAGGAAGTTCCAGCTGGGCAGGAGCTGCTGTGCACTGTACTGGACTCAGGATGAGTGCTGGGAAGCACAGCCTGGTCTGGGCAGCTCCAGCCTCAGCTCCCTGAAGCCAGGTACTGCACTGGAGGTACCAGCTGCTCCTCCATCACACAGCCTGGCACTGTCTCACCTCAGCTCCCAACACAGAAGGGGTAAGAAGGGCATTTTAGACCCCAGCCTCATGTGGAATCTGAACTCTGGCAGCTCATAATGGGCATCAGAGCCCTCCTGCAGGAGACGAGACCTGTTACATTTCCTTGTTCCCAGTCCTACTGGCATCATCTGCTCAGTAATGTTTCATGTTATTAATCTATTATTTTCTTTTCAATGGGTAGGCTTTGAATGACAGCCAACACTGGTATTAGTCTCTAAATACCTTTTTTGTTAGAAGTCCAAATCCTTTATGTTCTAACTCATATATTACTTTCTATGTAGCAGATTTATTTTTGCACAACATTTATTCCTGCAGGATTCACTTACTCAGAAACTGCATTGTATAATTAGGTCCCAGCTGCCTATTTCTAATACTGAACAAAGGGTCGCTTTATTGTTCATTTCAGCAATTTACTTTTTCATTTAAATTCTCCCATGTATGATTAACATAAGTAACTAGGTCCCATTCCACCAACCTTTCTATTTCATTTGTCTAATGATCAGACTCTTAGAAAAATACTTCCATGGTTTTGCATGTTGCTGGAGCAACTGGCACATTTCCGTCCATAGTGAAACTGAGGCATGAAGCAAAGGTAAGCACTTAGAGCTGAGTTCCTCTGACTGACAAAATCAGGCAACTAATGGGCCCATTGACTTCTAATTCAGATTTTACTTATATTTTGGCCCAATCTGGCTCTAGATGGAGGGCAATTTGTTCCTAAAGAAAATTTCCAGGCTCCTGTTTTTGTTTGACCCACCTGGTAAAGCTGTTACCTGTGAATGCATAGGCTTCTCTCTCAAATGCATTTAAGAAGGTGGCCAGGGAGATGGTAGTTAGGGACATTTTTATGAAAACGCACCATCACATGCTAGAGGATAAGCTGAATCATTAGCAGCATTCAGCCTTGACTACTTTGCCTTGGATCTGTTTTTCTTTCCTTGGTTTAGAAGGGCTCAACTCCCAACATGCTAACTATAAATCCCAGCAATTCCTTCATTACAATGCATATTATCTGAGTGTGCTTCCTTCTCAGCTTGCCCCTTTGTAGCACCATCTGTCAGCAATAATGAGAGATAAAGGGCTGGAATTCAGCATGGCAAGGGCAGGGGATACAGCTCTAGGGTGTGTAGGCCTTCTTTAGAACAGGGATACAGCCCTTGAGGATACCAGCAAAGGGATTGCATCCAGCATCACAAGGAAATGTGCTCTTTGGAATGGCTTAAGGCTTTTTCTGACTGTGGTGGCTGCCACCATTGCTACACAGAGCAGATAAACACAGGTCAGGGCACAGGAGAGCACAAAACTCTGCTGGATGCCAAACCCTCCCAAGAAGCTGGGTGAATATGCCGGTGGCTTGCTCTGCAGAGGGTGCTGCTGCTGCTGGTGTCCATGGGCCAGCACAAGGTGTCTGCACTGCCCACAGGCACAGCAGGGATTAGGGGGCTGAGCAGCCACTTGCACAGGCTGATGCATCTCCTGGTACTGGCTGGAGACAAATGGCCAGGAGCCCTATTCTGGAGCTCTCAGAGCTGGAGCAAAGGCGAAGCTCCTGTATCTGCTTCTGTGAAACTAGCACCAAGCAAGGAAAAGCTGCACAGCTTGGCCCAGGACTACAAAGCACAGACTGGACCCTGCTCAGATGAGACACTTTCCATGGGTGGACAGGAGCCCCTGTAGCTTATTAGTCTGGCTCACTGATCCATGCTCTGATGTCTAGGATCTTGCTAACAAAATTATCACATCTAGTCAGAGTCAAAGCTGCTTTGTGGGAACCGTGAGTTTCCTGTCTTCTTTGCATTTGTGAAGAAAGACTTAGTCATGTTCCCAGGGTAGAAGTCACAATTTGCATTAGGAAAATATAAACAAAATGAAAAGATCGGCCCATGACAGAGCCAGCACAACAACAGATTCAGGAAAGTACTAACTAAATGCTTCACAGTAGGCAGATTTTGATTTGTATTTATAAGCCTTTTTGGTTTCAAAATACAGTGTTCTCTCTCTTTCATCTCCAAAACCCAGTCAATACAGAACAGAAACATGGCTTTTGGCAGTCTTCATTTTTCAGCTAAACTTGTTTGTGTTCTCTCTTAGCGCTTGAAGCAGAGCGGTAGCAAATTACATTACTGCTTCTCAGTTTGTAACACACTTGACCATGTTTTTTCAATAAAAATGACACTACTTAACTTTGCTGGGTCAGTAATGAAGCAGCAAGAAAGATTTCGTTTGGCAAGAAAAAGTAGCTGAGACTCCAGAGCTTCTTACAACTAAAGCAAAATAAAGGATTTAGGCTAATTAGACTATTTATGGACTCTAAGCTCTTCCTTTAATTTCTGTTTTACGATGAAATGTATCACTGTGGCCACTTTAAGGAGTCTTCCACACGCTATGGGAATATTTTTCCCACCATGCCCAGCAATGGTGGTGGGCAGACACTGTGGAGCAGAGCTTGTCCTTGGAGTACCAACGGGAGCCTTAGTGCCTGTCTAACCAAGGAATAGGTGTGTCCCTTTGACAAGGACTAGTACTACAGTGGGGCACAAAAATTTCCCATTGGACATGGCCAGCTGGGTAGAAAGGGCAGGGGTAGGCTGTCCATTGCTTCTAGGGCCATGTCAGCTTGGTGAAAATATCTCAGCTATGCAACTTCTCTGAGCACTCAGATTTCAGTGTACCCCACCACCATCCTGTTTCCAGCTGAGGGATGAGTCAGCTGAATTGGTCCTGAGGATGCTGGTGAGGTTCTCTGAGGAAAACCTCAAGGGTAATAAGCCATCTGCCACTTCTGGGAAGAAGAAGCTTATTTCAGTGCGTATCTTCCTTCAGATAAGCCTGCTTTTCTCTCACTTTTCTGTCATTCCGATCTCGTGACATTAGCATCTCTAAATGTGCCATCATGCCTGGAAACTGACAGCAGCAGGTCTCACTTGCACTGAAGCTGGCTGGGTGGCATCACAGCACACCTGATGGCAGCCTAAAAACAGCTACTGTCATGACATTTCCAGTGGGTCTTTGAAGTCAGCCAGACTCATGCCTGCATCTGATGAGACCTCCTGAAGCATCAGCTCAGGCTTTGAAGAGGGTTCTAACTGAGCCAAAGGCACAGGCTTTGGTGGGTCCTGTGCTTGCAGGAGAGCAGCCCTGTCTGGGCTGGGGTTTGCATCCCCATGGGAGCATGGATGGTCCCATGCAGCCTGTGCCAAGGTGCAGATGCCATTTGTCCTGTCCCAGGGGATATGCAGAGCTCTGTCAGGCAGGCATGTGCCACTAGGCAACGACGAGTTCATGTTTTTGGAAGTGCATTTCAATGCCACCTGGAGCAGAGCACAGGGAACCAGGGGCTGCCATCAGCTGCTGCACCCTTTTGTTTAGACCAGAGACTCCTGTTTGGCACCACTCTGCACTGGGCCAGCACCAAACCCTTGATGCATTTGCAGGCACCAGCATAGGCAGTGCAAAAGGCTTACAAAAGGCATAACTGCACCTCTTGCCTGAAAGTGATTTTTTTTCTGGCCTGCAACAACTCTCCTTCACGCACTATAAATATTTTGGGGATGACATTGGCTTCAGCAGCATATAATGGCAATGGCACTGAACCTTGTTACTGGGAAATGATCTATGTTGACAACCATACTTTGACTTTGCCTTGAATTCTATTTTCTGCAAATACCTTGGCATTTCTTTCGCAGTGTCAGGATTTTTTCTAGTCACAACGGTCTGTTTCATCCATGTCCTTATCTATTAAGAACAGTGCGTTATTGTGGAAGGATTGTTGGGGCTTGTCTGAACTCAAGTAATTTTGATGTAGAGGTTAAAGGCAGCACTTTGGTTTATATTTGAAGGGGATTTTCAGATATAAGTTCTGAAAGGAAGTTCATACACAGTCTGTTTTACCTGGCAAACTGATATTATTTTATTATTATTCTTTTTCTTATTTTTTTTTTCTTCTTTTTCTTCTTATTATTGCTGTTGTTATTATAATTTTATAATTTTCTTCAATAACTATAATTTTATAACTTTCTTCAATTGAAGTTATGCAACTTAAAATCTTGATATAAGAAGTTAGGAGTATTTGCATATACACACATAGAGACATATGCAGGCATATGTACACACACAAACACACGCATGCATAATCTTTCTTTATTTTCAGTTCACACTGTCTCCTCATTCTGAAAATACAGAGGAAAAAAAGAGTTATTATATGAATTCTCTTGAACTAATGACACCTTCACATTCTCAATTGATTAATGGATCAAGTTTTTCTCGAATGAGGTTTGTAATTTCTTTAACTGCTTTCATGCCTGTCTAAGAAAATTACTGAATGTATTTTACTGTGACTCTTCCAGACACCTAAATTTCACATTCAAGAGAATACTGGAAATACTATTATCTTAGAAGAGTATTTGAATTTTTTGTGGATTGGCAACAGAGAATATAATGTTTGATATAAATTTGTTCCTATTTATAAGGAAATGTAAGTAATTTTGGAGAATGAATGTTTATCTATGTTTACCCATGAATACCACATTAATCAACTGTATCAAATCTGTTAATACCACATTAGAAGTGGCAGGATGTCGTCCTACAATTTTTTCCCCCTACTAGAAAATGAAGATAAATATTTTGGGAGTTTGTCCAATTCTGATGAGTGAAAAAAACCCAGAAAGCTAATTTGCAAATCAGGAAACATATTTCCAATTTGTTATTTGTTTGGGATTTTTTTTCCATTTTCTTTTTCCCCCTCTACTTTGGTGACAAAGAACAGCCCTGGAAAAGATGATCAAAGAAAAGCATTAAAACAAGCCACATTTTTGGGTCAGCCAGAGCCACAGCACCCCATCCTTCCATTTACACCAGCTCTGAATGTGGCTCCGTGGCACTAACCAGGAAAGCCTTTGTGCATCCCTCCTAGCAACATCTGTAAACATTAAAAGCTTTCTGGGCTACTCAGGGGTTAAAATTGCTCCAGTAAGTGTCCTTAATAAGGAATTCAGACGGTTTCTGTTTGGTTTTAATTATGACAGCCTTTCATATAGGTTGGAGGGGCTCCTGGCTCTGTCCTGTTGAGACATTAAAGGTCCCTTTGTTTAGAAGTTCAGAGGCAGATCTGAGATCGCCTGTAGCTCACCTTAGGATACGGAGCAGTGCTGAGAGGGGCAGGGTTTGATGCCGGCAGCCCCTGCGGTGGGAGCTGGGCACGGCTCCTGCCGCAGCCCCCGCGCTCCGGCCGCGATGCTATCAGCGCTCCTCGCTGGAGCCTGTCTGAGCCACGGCTGATTAATGAACCGGGCCTACAGCTATCTGTGAGAAAGAAGAACTGCTCATTTCACCCATGTCACGGCCCTAATTGGGAAAGTCTGGTTCGCTCCATGTACAGACACCAGATACACAAAAAGACTTTTTCCAAGATTGCTGCCGTTTTCACTGCTCTCTCCCCTGCAACACTCCTCTCCCCAGGAAATACAACAACCAACCCTGGAATTTCTTCCTGAGGTAGAGAGGAAGGACTAACACGACCCATCTCCTTAATAACTTTCATGAAATGAAACACAAAACATAAACTTGTTTCACTAGCACTTTGACATTGAAAGTCTCATGCACTATTTAATCTGGAAAAATAACAATCTTGCAAGAAAATACAACAGAGCTGTCTGTTCTGATGCCTGGAGACCCCGTAATTTCTGTCTTTATATGAAATGTCTGCCAGCTTATTTACTTTCTTTTTGCTTAGCTGGTACAGGAAAATCAAAATAAAAGGCTGAACATCACTAGCCAAGATGATCAGGTTGTGGCTGCCACCCACATTGTCCCCCTCCAAGTGCACCAGTATAGGTGCTGGAGCTTCCACATTTCCACTCCAGCCACTGTTCAGTGTGCTACAGAGTTTGCCAGTGAGGGAACAAGTCTCTCAAGAAACTTGCTGGATTTGCCGATGTTACTTCCCAATTTCTCTTGGCAACCAATTATTTTCTCATCCATGTTACACTTGGCAGACACTTAGGGTTTTCCAGATGGTAGACATGGCCTCTAGTTTGCCTGAGAGAAAATATCACTGAAATATAAGGCAGCAGAAGTTCAACTCAGAAATCTGAACATAGCATTAAATCTGTACTGACATTAAATGTCTCTGCCATATGTGCCCTGCTGCCAGAGTGAAACATTTGGGGTATTTCAGTTATGTAGGAGATAAAATTGTCCATGATTGCATGCAAATAAAAATACAGCAGGCATCTCTTCCTGGACGTTTGGTTCTCTAGAAGGTCTACTAACTAATAATTCTCACACCAGTGATTTATGAGCTGTAGATGCTGCAAATTGTGCTTGTCTGAAGGGCAGTATTACATCAGAGTGTCAAAAAGACATTGAAAGCTCTCGAGGAGTCTTCAGCTAAAATGTCAACTGCATTGACTGTGATAGCAAGTCTTACAGGAAATGCAAGATTTCTGCCATGTGGGTGAGTCAGGACATAGGTATGCTGCCTCATCTTCTAATCCTCTGCCAAATCAATAAGTTCTTCTCAAGAACAGGATTCTCAACTGCAGTATAGGGAGATACCGTGGGAGGCTTAATGTAAGCTGAGGAGAGCCTTGGCTTTGCGAAACCTCCGTTAGCCCAGAGCCACCTGCAGAGTATGGCAGGAGCCCTGCCATTTGTGCAGGCACTGGGCCAGCCTGACTCCGAGTTCCCAAATTTCCTTCTTCAAAGGAAAATCTGAGTAGGTCATGTACTTTAAGAAAAATATCTGCTTTACTAGGAAACTGTATTTTGCCAAGATGAGTATGTCTGATGAGCTCACCTTGGTGTGCTGTGCCACAGTATCTGAGACTGAATGAAAACCCCTGTCTCTGGCTGTGTGCTTGTTTTATCCTGTCGTCCTTTAATGTAATGGCTGGCAGTTCAAAGGAAACCTTTGAACCTCAAGTCTGTATACTCTCAAATCACATGCAGTAGGCCAGTTTCTGGGGGCTCCTCACAGATCCCAGAGGCAAGTGAGGGACATGATGTTAACCTCCCTCCAGATTCTGGCACTGTGATGGGCTTTGCAAAGTTAAAATAGCATCAGCAGTATTTCTAGATACATCGAGACACAGCAGCACCTGAGGATTAGGGACCTCTGGGCTCAGGGGCAAGGCTTTTTCTTTTGCCACAGTCACACACCTGCAGC
The DNA here is from genome assembly GCA_026261815.1 of Monarcha castaneiventris obscurior. NCBI lineage: Eukaryota > Metazoa > Chordata > Aves > Passeriformes > Monarchidae > Monarcha > Monarcha castaneiventris. Next base: position 12,702,615 of record JAMPIT010000230.1, read on the forward strand.
TGATCCTTGTCTGCAGGGGATGCTCCAAGGATCTTGGTGGCACTGGCTTTCTGGTTGCCCTGCATACACATAATTTTTGCAGAATCTGCTTCCAGAGACCTCCTTTCTCTCCCCAGGGGCTGTGTCAAACACTCCAAGCCTTTGGAGAACCAGAAGAGCACTGTGAAAAAAACAACACACAGAAAGGCAGAAAAGATGCAAGTTACCTCAGTCCCTGTGCCCACGTCATCTGACTTGGCTGCAAAATGCTTCCATTAGGTGCACACCACCTTCTTCTATTACTCAGTACACTGCTGCACAGAAGACAGAGATAATTTTCAAGGAAGGCGAGGGTATCTCCATGGCCTCAGGAGAGGTAGCTGGACCTAAGAGATTATTCAAGATGTGCAAAGTTGTGATGGTGTGGGAACAGCAGGACCCTGGCTGCCCTCAAAGCCACAAAGTAAATGCTGCTGCTTCCTCAAACGCAATGCTGGGGTAGCTCAGGTATTGTTACTACCTACAGCACTCTCATTTCCCATCATGGTTGTTTTTCATTTGAATAGAGTCTGAATGGGGGAAAGAGGGCTAGACTCAGTATTTTCATAAGGAAAGGAAAAAAGGGGTGAATTCATCCCTGATTTATACCTTGTGCACCTCTGCACACTGCATACTGCATATAACTCAACAGGGATTAGCTTTTCCAAAGAGGCAACCTGCAGAATAAAGTTAAACATCTGGATATGTGCAGCAACAAGAGCTTCTTTACATACAAGGTAAAGTCAGAGCAACTTGGAAACACTTTGTGCTGAGCCCAATGCTTGCCTTGCTTAGCTATGTGTTTGAAGTCTGCACAGCCTCTGCTTCAGCCTGTTCCGCCAATCCTCCCACTCCTTCCCAGTCACCTTCATTGGGTGGCAGGCTTGATGCAGCCAATGTGCACACGTATCATCTGCTGTGGGCAGCCTGGTTTAGAGATTTCAGCTGCTGGACCTTCTCAGGGGGACTTTTAAGGAACTGTATTAACAAAGCATATGGAGTCAGATTAGGTAAATCCAGCCTTCCTTTGAATCCACCTCCTAGAACTCCACCAGCAGTTCGGAAGTACTTTTCCTAATGGTGCCAGGGGGACAGCTGGAGGAGGCTCCACAGTGTCCACTTTTCAGTCTGATCTCAATGAACCTTTGTGGTTCCATCAATGCCAATGTGAGAACATTTCCTCTGAAGTCATTCATGTAAACAGCCCAGAGACAAACTCAGGGCATTCAGCTTTGTTCCACAGGACGGGGACAGTAGCCTGACTGTTGATTAATTTAAAAGAAGAAAAACAACAACCAAAAACGTCGCCAGGAAGTTGCATGACTATCAGGCAACATCACTAAAGGGACTGTGTTAAGCAGAATACACAAAGCCAGCAAACAAGTCCACTACTCTATAAAGTAACACTTTTTATCTGTGATTCTGACAGCACATTTTACTATTCTATTGGGGATGTCAACTCAGCTTCAAATCGATTTTAACCTTTTAAAAACATTTTTCAGCAAGGAATATTTCTTTAGGACGCATTGTAGAAAATGGCTGTAGTATTTCCATGCTTATATGTTCCCATTTAGTCATTAACATTTTTCCCACTGTACCATGGCCAGAAATGGGTGTCAGAAGTTCAGAAGTTATTTCTGTAACATCTCTACTAATCAGCTGGTGTTCTGTGATATAGTGGAAAAGTCCAGGGATGTTAAGCTGAAGCACTTTTATACAAGCCTGCCGTGTCTTCCCATAATATTTGCACTCCCTCAAAATTCTGGCTCCAGAGATTTCCTGCCCTCAAGTCTCTTTCGTGCCCTCCAAGAAGGCAGGTGGAAAAAATGTCTGGCAACACCAGAAACATGGGCATTATTCAGAGCAGGATGGAAAATGGAAACCAAAATGCATTAACATTAAAGAACATGTCCATTCAAGGTCAAGAGTTTTATTCGATGGGTCATTCTGGGTTTTTTTACTGGGGGGGGGAGTCCCTCCAATTAGGGTACTTTCTGGGAAGGGAAAATGACACTTGCAAAAACCACACTTTGAAATGGGAACATAGGAGGAGTGAAGAGGTTTAACTATGCTCAGCACTACCTTGGACTACCCCCTTGTTTTCACTGCCCTGCACCCCAGTGTGTACAGAGCCCAGGCTCCAACAGTGAGTGAGAGCCAGGCTTTGTCCTCATGCAGCTCAGCTCAGGGCTGGTGACACCGGCCCTCTGTGCCAGCTAATCACCCTTCCCCCACCTGGGGAACTTTTGGATCATATGTAATCTGTGCCCCCATAAACCCTACAGAAAAGAAGGGTAAAATTCCCTTTCACCCACCCTCATTTTTCTGTGCTTTACCTCATCACTTGAAGAGTTTATTTGGAGTCCAGTTTGGTGAAACACCTTGGTACACATTTTCTGCACTCACAAAAGCAGGCATAAGCTTAACTAGACCCTGGAACTTTGCTATATCAGGGTCTTTTTGGTGTGTATTTCAGTCCAGTGCTCACCCACCACTAATTGACTTGAAGGTGGGATACCGAAACCAAGAACTGGAGAAAGATCCTGTTTCAATGTCTGATACAAGCCTACATGTCACTGAGCTTCTATAAACACAGGATTCAGTCTCGATTACAGCAGCATAAACCAGTTCAAACTATTCATTTGAGAACAGAATAATTAATTTCATTAAAAACTGGAACTGCAATTTCACAGCTCTAATTCCTGTAAAATAATAAAAGCAGTGAGTCAAGAATGGACTTATTTTGTTTAAAATGAGATGTATCAATAGGATAAAAATCTTGGTGGCACAAGGGATAAGAAAGTGTGCACAGTAGTTTAGTACTTGAAACATTCACTAAATAGACATATTTCAGTATTGTATGGAAGAATATTCCCTGTACTTTTGCCATTAATACAGATACCTCTTATCTGAAGCACATTTGGCCAAAGCCACATTGCTTTAACACCTTGTCGAAATGTTTTAATTCAATATAATTTCCAAATGAGGTCTATTAATCATTGTTTTGGAAATATTCTTCTTTACACACAGTCAGGGTTTTTTCTGTGTGAATCTCAGGGATGGGGGGCTATCATATGTAGACCAGCACAGCATATCTTATGTACTCCTTTTCCAAAAGACCCCCAAAAAATCTTGTTTCTTGCCCTCAGAAAGATTTAGCAGTTCCTTTCCACTGCTCATATTGTCCCAAGCTCTTGGGACAGGCTGAAAGTAGCCCCCCATGAGGCTGAGCTGGTAAAAAAGGGGGTCCTCATCCCCTTTGCTGGAGATGTGACAGTGGTGGTGGCAAAGGGCTGGCAGCAGGCTGCAGAGCTTTGGTCAGGTCTCTACAGCTGGCTACCCACAGCTGACTGGAGGCTCAGCAGGGGGAAGATGCACACTGTATCTTCTACGCTCCAGCAGTAATTGATCTGCATGTCAGACTAGATGATCTTTGGAGGTCCCTTCTAACACAAACCATTCTATGATTCTATGATGACTCTTCCTGTGAGTATTCCCTCTTCATCAGCACAAATGCTTTTTTAATTTCTTCTTTTTTCTCCCCCGAAAATATCTCCAAGATGGCAGTCTGAGACCTGGACTTTCTGTCAAAGAACTGCAGGCAATAAAGTCACAGCCTGTCCGTGGAGTGAGCCACAGAATTTGGGACCCAGTGGACTGACATGGCCATGCTTCTCAGTAAAAGACCTCTTAGCTGTTAAACCACATGGCCAAGGTAGCGCTGACAAACCAAGTACAGCAGATCAGAGACTTGTCCTGAATACCATCCCCATATTCCAACTTGCTGCTTAGATATTGTGATTTTAAAACCAGAAGGGGATGAATCACCAGTCTAGATGGTGCACAAGTTGGTAAAAAATGCAGATCACTGATAATTGCCAGAGATTTCACTTGTGAGCTTTCCATGCCTCTGGGCAGCAACCATACAGGATTTCTTCCCCACGCTGTGGCACTCATGATCCACTCTTCCCTCACCAAGATCCACCATGGACAGTGCCTGGCCTGGGGTGCAGTGATTAGGAGGAGAGATGGGGAATCTGATACTCCCTAGGGTGTCACATCAGAAGGGACCCTGTTACTGGGCCTAGTATGGATCCTGCTACAGAAATGCAATAGCTCTGAAAATGCTACAGGTATTTAAATTGCTTATGAACATAAAAACTGGATTTCACAGGATTAACATTGCAGAGTGCTCCCACTCTATCATCCTAACCACTCAGCTGGGAGGAGATGAAAGCCCCTGGGGTGATTTTCTCAGTTCCATGGAGTAGCATGATGGAGTAATGATTTAAAAAGCATGCTTTCCTTGGACTAACTCTCTTGTTATTTCTCATTTCAGTGACTATCCAGTTGTATAAAACCATCCAGCTCTTCTTTGGCTCACTCTCCCTCATGGCCCTCGGCAGAGGCATGCCCAGCCAGCCTGGGAAGAGAGAAGAAAGCCTGCTGGGATCTGAAGCCCTCCAGTGCCTCGCAATACCTGTGCGAGGGCAACTCCAGGAGCTCCCATGGCTGCACAGCCAAGACCCAGCAGATGGCACTCCTGGATGGTGTTTCAACTGGATGGACCACAGGCAGCATCTGCCCCATCCCAGCTGCCCTGCTGGGGAGAGGGCTGCGGGGCAAGGCAAGGCTGTGCCTGGGCAGGCGGGGTGAGCTCTGCCCTGCCCCTTTCATCTTAAAAACAGAGCTCAGACTGCCTCGGGCGCAAGGCTCGGGATCGCTGCCAGCCCCTGACACAGCGGGCCAACTTTCTGGGGGCTCGTGCTCCTCTGCCAAGGGAAAAGAGCCAGGGCTTGGTCCCTTTGGAAGCCACTCCTGGTTTCTCCCAAGAGCCTCACTGGGTCAGACGCCCTTTACATGAGAAGGCAAACCTGTGGGCTGCTGGTTGGGCTGCACGGTACATCCAGCACCCCAGAGGGTCTGGAGAGGTCAGCATCTCACGCATCAGAAAACCCTGGAACTGCAGAACAGCTCGGGTTGGAAGGCACCTCCAATCCAACCACCTGCTGGCATCGTGGTCAGCTAGAGCACGTTGTCTGGGACTGTGTCCAGTTGGAGCTTGCACATCTCCAAGGATGGAGATCCCACAACTTCCCTGGACAGCCTGCTCCAGTGTTTGACCTATTCCATGGCAAAAGAAGTTTTCTCTTATGTTTAAGTGGAATAACTTGTATTTTAATTTATGCCTACAGCCTTTTGTCTTGTCACTGGGCATTGCTGAGAAAAGGCTGTCTCAAACTTCTTTACTAACCCAATCAAGTATTTACGCACATTACTAAAATTTCCCCAAGCCTTTGCTGCCACCTCATTGATATTTTTTCTTTCTTATGAAACAGCACTAATATTGAACAAGCCCAGAAAGGAGGCTGCTAAGGAAACACAATGGCTCTGAAAAGTCAAATTCGTTAAATTGTTTATGAACACTGGCTTTTAGAAAGGATTTTGCAGGATTAGCACCATGGAGTGCTCCCAGCTCTATCATCCTGTACAAGAAGGCAGGGTGCTACTTAAAGATCATCCCACTGGAAGAAGCATTTCCATATTATGTGCCTAAGCATGGGGCTGAGACCACAGCAGGGTGCACATCTCAGCACACAATAGGTGTCTCTTCATTTTAGGTAAAGACAGCCAGCCCCAGAAACTGGATCAAACTATTCCCATCTAAGAGGAAAAGATTTCAAGCCTGGATCTTGGGCTCCTGAGGTCTGCTGCTGACAGAGCCAAAACACTGAAAGTTTTTCTGGAACTGGGGCCCAGGTGCAATGCTCCTCAATGGGGTGAAATGGTTTGTTCAAGCTTTTAGAAATGTTACTTAGTTTGTTTCATCCTTGTTGGACCTTGCCACTGCAATAAGTAGCCCCTGAAAGCAGGTTAGGTAGGGAATTTCTTATGTTTTCTCTTGACAAGCATTGGCTCCTCCAGATAGAGATGTCTGCATGCCAAGCCATGATATTCTTCCCAGCATGATTTAATAGTGATTTACTTATTTATTTATTTCTATGCTACATCCTGCTTGTTTGCCAGTGGAAATCCGCCTGGGGGGTTGTTTCATGTGTCTTGCAATGAAATGTGGAAATCTGCCTTCCCAGCTTTACCAAAGCATTCCTGGCCAATACTAGGAGAGGGTGCCAGAATATAACAACTCCTGTACTACATGGGAAATGCATCATCTGGCTAAAAACTGTTGCTCTTTGGTGGTTCTTCTCTCCTCCTCCACCTTCCCCTCCTCCTCCTCCTCTTTTAGAACTGTTGTTAATGATACATTTAATTTCCAGAAGAAGCAAGGCAATATCTCACAGCCCTGCCAAGGAGCCTTATCTGCATACTATACCTGAAATGTAGATTTCTCTTTAGTCATGGACCCACACTTATCATGCTCAGCTTTATTAGTCCCACCCCCTCAAGCTCTTTGTTTAAGAGAAGTCTCGCAGCCCACTTTAATCCCTGCTTCCTACAGAATAGAGATAAAAAGTCTTCCCCCAATATATTGTTTAAAGCTGAGCATTACACAAGAGACACCATAAAGCTCTTATTGCAGATTTTATTGCATCCAGATACAAGACCATGTTCAGACTCTGAAGGCCTTCACATGTTGCATGTTGAGACACAGAAACAGGTAAGAAAGGGGTCTGAGGCAAACCTCACTGGAGTCAATGGACGGGCTGCTGTCAGATGACTGAAACAGGTCTTTAATCACAAATTCATTTATTTGAGCCAGTGGGATTTTGGAATTGATTTTAGGGGTTTCTAGGTATTGGCTTTCAATGTTTCAACCAAATCAGATTCTGACTGAGGAGGAGTCTCAGGAGTGTGAGACTGTCCTCCATTTACCTTTGACTTTAGTTTAGGTAAGTTTCTTTCTTTGAGCACCAGCTGTATGTGACCATTTAGGTGAGTTTCAATAATGCTACTCCACACTAGAGAAGAAGAAAGATGCAGCAGTGGGGATTATAAGAGTTACAGTTTGCCTCCTCATTGTGGCATCACTGGAAAACATCACCACAGACGTTAACGGCTGAAGACTTCAGAGATAGACTCAAAATGTTCTGAATGTTGCATTAGATTCATTGAAATGATAATGGATTTTTTCAATAAAAACTTAGTAAAAAAACATTAAACGGTTGTCCCATGCCCATGTTCAGGTCACATGAGACTGATCAGCCTGTAAAAGATCTGTAAAATCCTAAGCAGATATGTACAGCAGAGATGTGGCCATGTTACAGGAAAGCACAGCTTGTCATGGGAAAAGTGCCTGTTTGCCAGTCATGTACCAGAGACATCCAGCAGCACATCTGAGCAGCAGAGATGGCAGAATGAAGATATCTTGTTCTGGCTGCAGCTGGCCATAAAAATGTGCAGATTTTGTTTCATGTTTCTTCCTCCCTTCTGTTGGTGAATACAACCTGTGGAGGGATGGCAAGCCAGAGGGTCTAAGGTAAAAGTTTCCTATGTTTGGCAGGACAGGCTGGAGAAAAAGTATTAGAGATCTGAATGTATATGAATGTAAATGGCTCTTGAAAAAGTCAGCATTTAAAATCCCTGTTCTTGTTCTTAGCACGCTCCAACCCAACCGGACATGCAGATTCCCACCCAGAGCTTTCATCACTCAGGCTGTTCAGACAGACCACATTCACATTTGCCAGTGCTAAACTGTAGCCCTGAGCTCTGCAGGGTAGTGTGGGAGGAGAGCAAAGTACATCCATTTCTACAGTCTTTTCCCAGGCCTTGTAAATCCAGTTGTGGTCCTGGGTGTAGTTGTGCATCCAGGCTGCAAATTAAAGCTTCAAAGGAAGCTGGTGTGAACTGGTACCTGTCCAGTCAGGCAGCTTGGAAAGGCACAGTGTAGAAACATGAGCTGGTATAACAAGTCAGCAGAACACTTGGGTTTACCTGAATCATCATCATACCTTACTAATGAAGTTGGGGGCTCAGCTAGCAGCAGGCAAACTCCTTGGGAAGTCAAGATCCCACAGTCCTAAACTGACCTGAGTGATTTTACTACTTCTTCTCAGACCCTGAGATGAGTAAATGCATGGGCAGGATCACTGGCATCTTGGGGAAGAAGTGTATGAAAACACACTGAGCTGATTTAATGGAAAGTCAGTAAGACGCCATAACTGGCAAGGAATGCAACGAGAGATCCTCAGCGATGGTGTTGAGGTGCCTGAAGCAAGAAGCGAGTAGATCACGTGGTTGAACTCACTGGGCTGCTGAACTTTATCTCCAGGTCTCTTGGCTTTTCATCTCATCACACAAACAGCATCAGGAAGAGGGAAGCAAGAGCCCAGGCATCTCAACGCTCTGACAGAACCTGGCCTCTTGCTTGTCCTATTTTGTCCACTGACTCCTGCATCCTTGGCTGTGTTGTGCCCACCTTCAGGAGTAGGATGGAAGTGCCCTCCAGCAAGTTGCTCTGGAGCATGATTATTAGGATTTTCTTGGGAGAGATGAGAATTCCTTCCACTACAGCATGTGAGGGACCTTACTACACCAGCTGTAGTGGATAGTGGTTCTTCCAATGCAGCCCTGAGACAAGCAGTCAATTCCTACAGAGAAATGCTGAATTTATTGTATCCATTTGTTCAGCATTTTTATGATTTATCAAGCTTCCTAGTGGTTTTTTTTTTTTTTTTATTGATCTGAAAAGGCACCAAGTTTTTCCTATAGGCTGGGAATTACTGTTCAGGATCTTGCCTTTGCCTCTACTGGGCACAGATCCAAAATGGTATATGGTGAGTTTGCAGACATCTGTCATCACATGACATCAGAGGACTCCTCTCTATTTTTGGCAGCCTTTACCAATGGTGCCTGTCTCTGTTTCCCTGAACTGGGATTAGGCTTATTTTTTAGACAACACAAGTTCTAAATTAGGGGCACGCAGGGCTGCAAAGCACGCAATGTGTGAGGTCATCATAGTTTCTGGTGGCTGTAACAGTAAATTGAGGCTTCTTAGTTCTTTCAGCACAGAGCCTGTATGAAGTCAGACACATGCACACACATACACAGCTTGTCGAGCTTGGGGCTCTAAGACCCTGGCTTTAAAAACATGTGTGACCCCTTCCCCACAGCTCTTCAACAGACCAGTGAAGGCCATACGTTGAGGGCCAAGTCTGGCCTGTGATGTTGAGTAAACACTTTAACATTATAAGACTAATCCACGTTTCTGACCTGCAAATGAGCTGTGGAAACACCTTTGCATAAATAAGTCAGCCTGACCATCAGCTTGGAAAAAAATACTTCTTGTCTCAGATAAGCGAGCAGCAAAGCAATTCTGTGTATTATGTTGTACATTGGCAAACTGCCCCACAATTCCTCAAGCACAAGACACTTCTGAGTGGTTATTTGAGGAGGGACAGACACACAGCAGCAAAAGGAAATGTTTGAAAGCAGCCACAGGCTAGAGGTATGCACTCCTCTTGGTACTGTGAAGTGATGCATATGTATAACCCTCATTGCCTCATTTAGCACCTCAGCAAGGCATGTTTGCTTGGTCTGGACACTGTTAGAGCAATCACACATATTCTGACAAGCTTCTTTGTGCCTTCCTGTGCCCCTGCATTTGACAGATGTGTCAAGAAGAGATGGGTAGTGTGTGTTTAGTTTGCCCCTCCGTTCTTCCCTTGACTCTTGGTCTTAGTGCTCCATACACACTGTTTCTCACTCACAGTCCAGCCCAATAGGTAAAGTATAAAACAAAAGAAAAACAAGCAGCTCTCAGACCCCACACTTACAGTCTGGAAACTGCATCACTTCAGTGTGGCCTGGAGCAGCACTAGTAAAAGCTAGGATGGGAGATGGTTACCTGCCTGACCTGTTTGGTATCACTCCTGAAGATGATGATGCAAAGATACCTGAATGCAAAATCAGCTCAAGTCAATCAAGCCAGAGCTGCTGGCATCAGCCCTGGGGGGTGGGAGAGGGGTGGAGGCAGAACCTGGAACCATCATGCTGAATGTTTCACGCTCCGGGGTGCCGGAAATCCTACTGCTCTGGCATGGAACAGCGCCTGTCTGAGGAGGCAGCCTGGGCTTGGCTCCCAGTGAATTTACCCTGCAACAACCAGGTGCACAGGAGTGAAGGGTTTCTGCAGGAGCCAGCCTGAGCCAAAGCTGAGTCTTTGTCAAGTTGCTCAGGTATCCGTGCATCATGCTTCAGGAGTTTTATAGTACCGGGAATCCCAGCCCTGTATTTCCCCAGCTGATGGGGAGTTGTCTATAAATCAATGCCTATTTAGCATGATTTGTCTTTAAAGCCCTGAATTAACTTGGCTGACAGCGGTCTGACAGAGTATTCATTATCCCAAACGGGGATGCACAGGCATTTGCTTAACATCGGGTGAATCAGTGGCAGCCCAAGGATGTGCGCTGAGAGGCTCTGGGTCCCCAAAATGATTCACAGGACTTCACTGCCTCTCATGCTAACGGCTTCCGTGCCCAGAGAGCATTACCAAAAGCTTTTGGTAAAGCCCAAAGTGTGAGAGACGTGCCTGCGAGGAATCTTTGAAGACTCTTGTAAAGACGGGGCATGCAGGAAATGCCTGAGCAATGGCTTAACTGGCCGTACCTCCGCGCACGTGAAGTTTGCTGGGATCTTGTCATGCACATTAGCCACTAATATCTTTCCAAGAGAAGGCGTTTTCCTATCCATTTCTGCAGCTACGTGTCTGAAATGCACTTAAGTCAGGTAAAGCAATTTGCTTGTATTTAGCTCTAGATCAAAAGCTGTTCTGATATTCAAGTATATTTGAATTACAATTAAACTCACAGCCGTAACAGCCCTTTCCACGCCTGTGTTATCACTCTGGTTCGAGGCAAGTGAGTGGGAGTTAGAAGGTGCCTGAAAGTATGGGCATTTTTAACAACATGAATGAGTAAGCAGGAACAGTTTTGGATTGCAGATGTTTTAGTTCAGCTTAGGGGCAGACACTTAGGTAAGCTTTCCTTAAAAGTCTGAACTGCAGTTCAGACATGTGCTGCTCCTAGGCGAACATTTCCCTATCTCCTCTCCTTCAAACACAGCAGCTGTGCACTTGTGAGAAGAAGCGGTGTCAAATTAATAGTCAGTAATGGCTAAGAGCTGATGAATCTCTCAGATGAAAGGCACCATCTAATTACAAACTTTTGTCATTTTTCGTTATTATGAAGCCACCACTTAAAGGGCTGTTGCCCCTAGAAATTTTCTTTTTTATGTGCTTATAAGATTTTTTTAATGGTTTGAGTTCTTGCATCTTGCTAATGTTTTATTCTCAAGCTTTTGGGGTTTTTTTCTTTTATTTTCTTTTGGTCCTTTTCTCTAAAAGAGGTTTTTGCCTTTTGTTTCACAAAGTTTCTCAACATGCCATATAGGTGGCGTAGACAAGATATTTGCACACCCACACTGAAAATGCTGCCTGAAAGCTGTATTTCCAGGCATGCCTTAGCTGAAAATTCAGTATTTGAGCCTAATCTTTTGTTTCTTAACAGTGTTTCTGTAAACCGTGCTGCTTGTTTGAAGTAGACAACACTTTTGAAAGAAGATGGAAAAGTTCTTAGAAGTAAAAGCTGATCAAGTTCAGCAATGATCTGGTCTGTGCATCTCTGTATGCCTGGGTGTGTGTGCGTGCAATGCCAGGCTGCAGCTTGTAAATAAGAACCACAATAACAAGGCAGATATAAAATAAACAGCTCACAAGATCAAAGGGACAAGTACTCAATATACGTGAAACAGAATATCAGACATAGCAGTAAATTCGACCAGCCTGGAAACTTAAACCACTTCTATGTCAAGACCATGGCGGGAATAACTTCACGGAGTTTAGTGGTGAACCAAGGACTAGTCTGGCATGGGAGGAGTTTTTTGTTCTTGGGTAAGTTGTGGCATAATGTTGAAATTATTGTTACTGAAGTATGGTTGACTCAAATTGCTGAGGCTCCAAGCAGGAGTTTGGTTGTTGTGAACGGAAACTGCATGCAAAGTTAACAGAGACTGGTTTAGACAGTGATTGCTTCCAGTTGATTAAAGTAAGATAACCATCCTGCTGAAAACTGTAACTGAATTTCCACAGCCATTCACTCTCAGAAGGCTTCAATTAGACTACTGTGCATGCGTTCCTCTACACTGGAAACCACACTGCTGCTGTTCTCTGAGCCACCCTGACACCTACATGGGCTCTTGCCTCCCACTGCCATGTGTCTGTAGAAGGTGGAAACACACATTTCAGCTTTCAGATAAGGCAATGAACATTTTCAATTTCGATCCACACAGCTGTTTCCCTTGGTTTGCTACTACAGTTTGGTAAAGGTTAAAATAGAGGAGCTGAAAATTCTGTTCTTGGGATAAATAATTCTGGCCTGTTGGGTTTCCTCCTGCAGAACCCTGGTCCTGAGCTGCATGTAGACACACCCCACAGTTTCACTGCTGTGCCTTCAGCACAAGTTCTGTACATTGCTGATGCTTTGCTGGGCAGGGACTGTGTGGTGAGTTATGGAACTGAGGGCTCTATGAAACCACAGAAATAATCTAAATACAGAAGTACTGATACTGCTGGGTTCTTAAATGAACAAAAAGCTTCAGACCCCAGGGAAAGTGTAATGATTCAAAATTATGTAAGAAATATCACCCTGAACTATCCCTATTTCTTTGCAAAGCAACAAAAAATACCATTGCATCTCTGAGTTTTGTGATTCATTCTGTTCCTTTAAATCTCTAACAAAACAGGTGGTTATGATTATAAGTCTTCTTATTTTTTTTAAGGTGGAAAGAAAAATCCATCTCAGTCCTAAGAGTTCACGTGTGAAAGATGCTCTTAACCTGGCAGGCTCATGAAAAGACACCAGTGCTGCTGTTCTGCAGTAGAAACATAGTGGGAAAAGGATCTGCCAAGTCTTCAGGATCCCAATGATGCCAGATAGTCCTGGTGTTTGACTGATTTATAGGCTGCCCTAAATAACTCCGTTTCCCCTTGCTGATAGCAGAAGTCTGCTTTGCTTAATCCCACTGAACAGCAGAGGGTCGGTGCCTTCTGCACTTCTGATGAGCCTTTACTTGTGAACTTACTGATAACACCTCCTCTGAGGCAGCAAACACTGACAAAATCATAGCTCCTTTGCTGACCCAGGTTATTCAAAACACAAAATAACAAGGTTATGTTACTTATTATAGGCTCTTATAAGAAGCAGCGTGAGATTTAATTTCCACGGTGTATTTCAGTGATCTTGTTATTTCCCAGCACTGAAGGGCTTATGTCCCAGCCATCTCCATTAGTCACAGCTGCATGCCCCGGTGTTATCCTGGTAATGGGTCAGGTCTCAGAGCAGAGAACAGAGACGTGTGCCTCCAGTGCTGATTCTTGGTCATCCAGTGAAAGAGTAGAGTAGTGGAAGTAGCAGGTCACAGATGCCAAAGAGAGGCGCAGAGTATAAATGAGAGTGATAACAGAAATTCACTTTTCCAAGGTTTTCCTGGCAAAGTTAGGCTACAAGAAGCCATATTATAGAGTTTTGCTCTTTTCATTTTGCTACAAGGCATACTGATTACACAAACAGCTCCTAGCTGAAAAAGGGATGGGATTTTGACTTGTTTAAAAAGAAGAGGTTTTCTCTTCGTTGTGTTTAGTATTTGCCAATATTGCTACAGAATTGCTGTCTTGTATGATTTCTTTTTTTCCAGTTGCTTCCATTGCAACCTGTTTTGTTTCTGTACCCATATTATGCTTAAAGAAATGTAGCATGGCCCTGCATTGGCTGGGGGTTTTCGTCAAAAAATTCATCTTCAAGTGTTTGAACATTCAGAGCTTTTTTTTCAGTAAGTCTTAAATAGGCCACTTTCTCTGCAGTTCAGAAAACTATATTCTGCAATTACCCTTAATCTTATTTGTCCTTATCCTGAACTGTATCTTTTTTTCTTCATCCAGCTGCCATCTTTTTGCTGGGAAAGGTATTTGTGGAAGAAAAGCCATTGATTTTTATCTTCAGTGCCATCTAAAAAAGATATGCATGGGTTTATTCATGTCTGATGTTAAACCAAAACGATAATTTGGAAGCCATATATTCAGAACATAAATGACTCATCTTTAGGTGAAACTGACCCTAATTAGATCTAGATCAGCCATCATTTGACAGAGAGAAAGAAAATTCATTTTCTCTGAAATGTGGTAATGGCTAGGAAACTAGCCCCAGAACCTTAAATTAAAAGCAGGTTTTAACATGCTGGCTCCATTCCTGCCTTCAATATCAGCCTCTGCCTGTTTTAGTTAAATAAATGGTAACAAAAGAAGACAGACTGGGTGACGTTAAATAAAGAGAAATTTAAGAGAGCAATTATAGCATTAAAAGGGGCCAGAGGTGAGGAACTATAAACTTTGTGGAACAAAGTGCAGCATCGCAGTTTCTCCAAAACTTTGTTCACTGAAACCTTGTTAGCTCTGGTCACGCAAAGCTGTTTGTGAGTGAAGGTGCCTGTCCCCAGACCAGGGCAGGAGCTGCTCCCAGCACCAGTCTGGCCACGCTCCCAGTGTGCCACTGCCCTGCATGGGCAAGTTGGAGGTGTGGGACAGGAGGTGGCAAGGGTGGATCCTGGGGTGGTCAGTGGCTCTGCTGCTGTGGCATCTCCCTGAGCAGCATCTTATTCTGCTTCTCCATCTCACTTTTCATTTCATTTCCATAGCATGAATGACTTGCTCTCCTTCCCCAAATTGCCAAATGGCTTAGGAGAAAGGAGTTTGCAGGAGAGTGGATTGTCTCCCCTAGCCACAAGTTTGAAGGATTTGTGTTAAGGAAGTAACAATGAAGCAACAGCCCATCACAGTCACTTAAAGTCCTAGAAAACCAGTTCTGACCACCGTCTTTTGCAATGAAATCAAAGATATCACTGCAAAACCAATTGCTCTAATAACATGGTGGGCAAAGCTCAGAAGATTAGGAGTTTAATTCATATAAGCACCCGAGAAAGACGCATAAAGGAGAATTGAATTTTAAAAAATCATCTGGTCCTCACTTGCTTTGAAATATGATGCCTTTGTTATGAATAAGGCCATTTAGGCATCTGTGTTCTGTGTGCATGTGTAGTGAGACGTGAGAAACACACTCCTGACCAGAATAGGTCCATAACCCGATGTTCGTGGGTAGTTCAGAACACATAAAAAACCCAGTTCAAGGCTTTCTAAATGTTTAGTTGCAGGAGGAATGACGTGGAAAGGTAAAAGCTTGTGCATCAGCTAGCTTTTGAGCTGGAGCAGAGTCCTGGTGTGCAGTCATCACTCATCATCACCCTGCACCATGCAGGGTCCAAGCAAACCCAGCTTTCACACATCTTCCTTCTGGAGATTAAACTAAAACATATCCATACTCAGGAAGCAAAGAATAGTGGCTTGCAGAGTATAGCTGGATTTCCCTGACCTAGCATGTCCTGTCAAGGACCAGGGAAGGCATTCCCAAACAAGCATTCAGAAACTGGGATATGTACCAAAAACTCACTAATATTTTAAGATTGCAAACTTTCATATTATTTACTTTTGCCTTTTGTTTTCATACTGTTTTAACTGCAAGGTTTCCAGCTTTTGATAACTTTGAGGGATAGAGGAAATAACTATTCTTAATTAACTACATAAATTCAGGATCTGGGTATTTACAAAAAACAACATTAAATAGTGAAAACTGCAGTGTCAGCTAAAAGCTGCTGAGATCTTCAAGAATCTAATGCCTAATTTGGGACTGCCCTGTGCAATACTAACTTAATTTTTTGCTGGATACTGAGCATGGTAGAAAGGGGGCAAGGGGGGAAAGTGTTCACATTATTATTGATCAGATTTTCAAAATCAGTTCCTATAAAAATTAATTAAAGCACTCTAAATGTCAGTATTTAATTCAAGACTCTGTTCATATGCTAGAGTCTGCAGTACAGGTATCTGACAAGTAAGACATAATCAGTTTGCTCTGAGATCCTTGCACAAAGAATACCTGCATCAAGGTCTCTTATGGCATCAGTTTCCCTTGTGGTTTTAAGGTAACTTTTACAAATGCAGCACATGTTGAATTTTACAGAACTCCTGCTGGTTTCTGCGTCCTGACACCTTTAGCTATCTGAAGTATTTGCATCTTAAAATATTCTTAGAATGTAGAAGAGCAAATTTTATGGCCCTAATAGCTTGTTGGTGAATTTCAAAGTGGTGTTATCAGCACTGATGCATAGGTCTGGGGAAATGTCCCTTTTCCATCACCCAGGAAAAAAGAGAGGGCAATATGCATTGGATTCTTTAGGAAAAATGAAAATGAAAGTGCTTGTTCCAAGCTGATGAAGTTTCTTTGAAAGAGAAAAACTCTGTCCTCCCCAGTGGCATTACCACAGTGGGAGCACATCATCTCATACCTCTAAGACTTCTCAGGAAATCCTGTCTTTTTCCAGGCCATGCTGGTACTTGGAAGGCACTCCTAACAGAAGGCAAAAGGGTACACGTTCCAGTTGCCTTGTATAAGGGTTTTGGATTGCTTGGGTTTTTTTCTTGGTGTGGGGTGGGAGGAGGGAGAAGAGATATTCTTTCAGTTTAAGGGGATTTTCTCAAACTGGTTGCATCATTTTGTCCCATCTCGTGCTCCAAGTCCTATGTCAGCTCCAAATGAGCCAGGCACATTAACCTGGCTCTAGTTCATCCTGCCAATACATTTTGCTGGAACTACCCACACACTTCACTCTGGCCATGCTGTTGAGCACTTTGCCAGATTAAGACTTTCATTGCTCGTCTAAGAACTGATTTAATTAAAAATTATCGCCTTTTCCATATGTGTATTCCAAGAGCATAGAGTACAGGTTTTGCAATATTTGCTTGCAAACAACAAAGCATACAATTATCTCTAATAATGAAACCAAAATGGTTTGAAAGGCAGGACCTTGTGAGTTGAGACAATGATCTACACAGTCTTTTACAGCAGCTTTCTTATACTTTTTATGATTTAATGGTATGCATCTGCTGCAGAGGGTGGTGCTCCCACGTAGCTAAGGACAGGACACTTATTAGAAGAAACAAAGGGATTTAAGTATCTGGGTTTTAGGTATTAAGAGTTCTCCATGTCCACATCCTGAGAAGGGCAGCCATATCAAGATAATTTCGTTGTTGTTGCTCTGTGTATGTCGGCTCCTCCATGACTAATGTGTCCCATATTCTTATCATCCAAATCTTGACATCAGATGGTTTCTTTTAGAGTGGGATGTGATTAAGCACTGCCGCCACAGAGAGCTCAGAGATCAGTTTGCACGCCTTACTTTCAGTGAGTCTGTAACCAGCACACTGAGAATAAAGACTTCCTGAGGAGGATGAAAATAGCACCCATATGTAACATGAAAGACCAGGTTTTGAGCCTGCAGAGATCCACCTGAGCCCAGAAGAAGGACTGGACCCTGCATGCCCCTGTGAACCCCAGCATTTCGCTTGGGCTTGCAGAACTAGTGCTGGGGCTGGCATGCTGCCATCTGTTTACCTTTAAGAAGAACCTGAGGGGTTCAGGACAAGGGTGAGTGGTCCATACATCACATGGAGATGAGGAAACAGCAAAAGTCATTCACTAAGCTCCAGAGACCGGCTTTTCTCAGCATGCGTCACTGGATGAAGCCTGGCTTAGCCAGAGCCCTCTAAAGTGCTTGCCCCATACCCTTCTGGTCAGACACAACAAAAATAAAAACCCACAGCCAACACAGACTTCTTTCTTATAACCAGCCATCTCCCAGCGACCTGCACAGCAGTGCCACAGCTCTTGAAGATCACAAAAAGCTGAGCACCAGCTTCCCCAGCCCGACAGAGCTGTCTCCACCGGTACCACTGCAGGCAGCACTGTTGCTGCTGCTGTGCCCGTGTGCATCTGAACCCTGGCACCAAGAGAGGTTTTGTCTGCAGGTCACCCAGCATGGGGGCATTCACACCCGGGGTGGCCCCAGGCTGCTGCTGCTTCTACAGATGCCTTTCCCTCTAAGGCTTCTCACAACTTTGTTGTTTCATCTCTTCTTTCATATGTATCTACAGCTTCTCTGGTAGGAGTTTTTTTTATAGAGAGCAAATCCTACTTGTCAGTGTTCTGACAAAATGACAGAATGGGTTAACTAGAGTGGAGGTTTTTTCTTCACGTACAGGATATTTGTTCTAAAGACGGGGCTTAGAAAGATGAAGTTTAGATCAGTTGATGAGTTTAGATCAGGTAAATTAATTAAAAAGTACTTTTGTTCTTTGAGAAAGTTTTCTCTCTGACACTCTGATGTCTTTGAGAAAACACGATGAAGAACTTTTTGATGTTTTAAACAGAACTTTGTTTATTCTTTTAATCAGAAACTTTTTTCGCCCAAGAACTTCAAAAAGAAACACAAACCTTTTCAAGGATTACTTTGAAATGAAGGGTTCCATTAGATGTTAAATCAAAAGTTTCAGACTGAGTCTCCCTGTCTTATGTTTCCTTGATTTTTTTATTGCAAGTTCTAAAAAAAATCCTGTGTTCGTTTGACCTAAAATTATTTTTCTTATCAAGTAGATATTGCCAGTTTCTAGCCCAAGATAGGTTTGTGTCCATGCACTGATCAGTGCTGTATAAAAAGCAATTTAGTAATGGCTTTGTTGGCTAGACTGTTTTCCACAGACATGGTAATTTGGGTGTATTCCAATAAAAAAGCCCTAGTCCTACCCTGTGAAATGTGGCCCACAGTTATACATCACTATATTGCTACCATATCTACTGAAAGATTTGTTCTGCATATCTTCTTTTTCTACCAAACTTTGCCAAAGGTCATGAGAAATATAATATGAAGTTCATTGAAGAGGTGTGGGGATGTGATTCCTTAGCAGCTTGAACAAATCTGTTGCTGTAGAGACAAAGGACAATTTTCTCTGGGCTGCTTATGTGGATAGTTTTACTTGAATTGACTGTTACCTTGGTATACATGAAAAAGCTTTAACATCTTCAGTGTCCCTCTCCTTTGAAGCAGTATAAAGTGTCTCTGCCCCTTTTCTTAGGCAAATGAGCTCCCTAGGTTCCTTTCAACATAATTTTTACATAGCACTTCAGGTATGATGGTTCAGCTGTCTTTAATTACATTCCCATTTGGAATTAACAGTCAGTTTTTATCAAATGATGGTATTACTTGTTCTGCCTCTTCCCATTTGTTTCTGATCCTATCCTGTAGCTTGCCTATCCCCACAATGGAGCAGAGTACACCCTGAAGTGAGATCTTGTATTTCCAAGGCTTCTCCTCTAAAGCCAGTTTGCCCACTCTGCTGATGAGAAACTGCCCCTCCAAAGAGGTTCATTTGCCTCAGTATTTGTCTCTTCTTCATAGTTATGGTTTTCTCTTAGATTTTCCCAGTTGTGTCAGCATGTGGGGTCCGGTAACTTGGCATTGTCACATCCATCTCCTTTCTCTTCTGCTTCTTTCTTGGCTGTCACTAGGTCAGGAGGTCCCACTTCATGCAGGGAGACCTCAGAAGGACGCCAGCCACTCGTGGAGCAGCCAGCCAGCCACGCTGGTGTGTGAGACTCACCACGGGGCAAGTTAGCTCTGCATCAGCTACAGAGTCTCCCTCGGGCAGGGAATGTCACTGCGATTTCTGAGCTGGGAATATCTCGGCAAGGTTTGGGGAATGCATTATGCAAACAATAAGGTTGAAGACTTGCACAAAGTCAGAAAGTGCCATGTGGGAGGTATGCATAGCCTGAGCTCAGCCCCTCCACATCCCTGAGGTGCCTGACACCCTGTAATTATAGGCTCATAGACATAACTTGTACTCAAAAGTTTCACTTCAACCATAGATCCACAGAGACAGCATCTCATTTTGGTGTAGCCATCCTTAATTTCTTTGACCTAAGCTTCCCAATTGTGTCTTTTGAATTTGGCATTTAATACAATCCATTCTTTTTCTCCATTTCCCAAATAGTCTGTGGAGCCAGACTAATCGCTGCTCATCAAATGCCCATTGTGTTCCTATTTCCCTGTCCCATGGTAACAGACACTTTTATTGTGATTATTCATCTGCTGTTCTTTCATTAATGAAAGATTTAGATTTTGCTGCCATAAGGCCTCTTCAATAGCTTTATACTTGAACACAATTTCAAACAGAAACCTGTTCTTTGGTACTGCCTAGCAGTGACACTGGAGAGTCTTTTGTAGCTTCTTGCTTGGTCAGTGACCATAAGAAATGTCTGCTTCAAGGACTGATGATGTCCATTCCCTCTTGACTGGCTAGTTGCCAACCTACTGCAGCCTACATGCCCCTCATAAGGAGCCATAAGGAAAAGGATCACCATTATGTTTTTAGCATGTCTTTTCCTCCCACCATGAACTCTAGTATGAGGCTGCTTGGAAAAGTTTCCCACATCTTTGAAGTCCAGTTGAAACCCTCTGCCTGTTATCTGCTCTAGCCTGTGCCAGATTGGGCATATATTGCCTGAAATGTCATTGGGACAGCCCAGTGTGTTGCATGAGGAGTATGTTTATTAAGGGAATGCCCATTCTCCTGCATGGGTTCTGGGCTGTCATCACTGCCAGGTCCTTGCAGTGTCCCCAGGAGAACTGCAAGTCTTACTCTGCCTAGAAGGCTGCATGCAGATCAACTTGCCCCAGCCTACTTTTCCCTTTAATTAAGTCCAATCCTGTTATCTAGAACCTGGGGAAAATTAGGATACGTTTAGCCTTGCACTGAGTAAGTGTATTTATGATCATTCCTGGTACCATAAAATTGTCTTTTCCAGGAAGACTGTCTCCTGGATTGCTTGCTCTCAAAGACTGTCTGTCTTTATAGGTCTGGTTTGGGGTATAAGTGTGTGATCTTTCCAGGCACAGAGACCACCATACAGACTGAGTAATGGACTATGCCCTTTACCTTAGTTTATTTAAGGTCTTTAGTGATAAAAATAGAGGAAGAAAACCTGTCCTTTTACTGAGCTCGTTTTTATAGATCATAGTCTTCAAAGAAAAAAATCTGTTAGTGGGATGGTGATGACGGCATATTTTTAATAGGGTGGCAAGCTGTCCTTCTCTTAACCCTGAGTCAGACCTCCACTAAGTTCCTCATTACCTCTTTCACTCCTTCCATTCTGTTCCTTCTTCCCCTCTTCTTTAACCCATTAGACATGCACTTTTTTACATTTATTTTTTTAATTGCAGATTAAAAAGTAGGCCAGATCCTCCTCAGAAAAAAAGGCCCTATGTTCCTACTTCTCCCTCTCCTTACAGTCATGGAAAGTGATGTGTGAGTTGTCTTGCAGCTCTGTCACTCACAGATCACACACCCATAGCACTGAGATCAGGGCAGTCTCTTTGCTGTCTGCCTCCTCTTTCTCAGGTTCAAGCTTTTTCTCACACATCTTTTTTCCATGTCCTTTTAGCTTTATTTTTACTGTCACCTGTATCTCTGTGATTGAGCCTATTTTTTGTGGAAACCCACTCCACTCCTGTGTGTGAACTGCCTCAGCACGGAGCACTTCACAGCTGGACCAGGCACCTCTAGAGCCCTGGACTTCTCAGGAAGGGCAGGATGGCTGTTCCCTGCCTGTAGCACAGCAGCACCTCCAAGACCCCACAGCAGAGCAGGTTCCTCCAGACACCTGTCTTCACAAGATGGTGCCTGCCCAAAACTGCTTCGTATTGTAGGGAGGGCGTCGCTGGATCGATGCCATGTTTTTCCCACGTGTCCCTCGTGGAGACACTTAGGCAGCACTCTGCCAGCAGCCACACGTGCACGCCATCACCCTCACAGATAGTCATGAGCAGCCACTCACACACACAGCCTAAGCGTGAACCAGAGAGCAAAAGGCGAGAGGGGCTCTCTGTGCGCAGTTCCGAGGCACTGTTTAGTGGAACCAGTGCACTCCAAGGGAAACAGAGGCAAAGAACAAAGAACAAAAGCCCGCATGGTTTTTTATCCCAAAGGGTCCCGGGGTGGGCAGAGCATCAGAAGCCAATGGTCTGAGGGCTAGGGAGTAGAGGCAAGGGTCAGTGACATAACAGGGGCCAATGGGAGAAGGGAAGGGAGGGGGAGAGGGCCAGTGACCAGTGGGGTCTCGGTAAAGGGAGAACTTTCTAGCACAGCGGTGTGGGGAGAGACCACTTCGTAGTAACATGGGGGGTGTAAAGTGGACTTAGCCCCCACAACAGCTTCTAACTGGAGTGTAAGGCAAAGGACCATGAGAGAAACAAGAGATTCACAGCACACAAGAAACTAATGAGGTAATACTCAGGGAATAAACTTATATAGTGAGATAATGAGGCTATAGTAACCTATAATAAGATTATTCCCCAGATGCTTGTTTTTATAAAAATTCTAATGTGCGGTCTGGACTTCTGTCCCACTGCTGCCAGTCCTGTGCCTTGCTCCTGCTGTCCTCCAGGTCTGACGGTCTGAAACAGCCCAGTTGCTTTTGAGTTTTCAGAGGAGCAGAAAGCATCAAAATGCCTAACTTCAGACAGGAGATTGTGTTCAGTATTTGCAGAGGATGGTGAGAACAGCTCCTGGGGCGGATATGAGGAGAGCAGATTCAGTCTGCCTGGCTCAGGTGGTGGAGATGCCTTTCAGAATTCAATCTTTCAGCACAGTTCTCATGTTCTACCAAGTTGTCAGCCTGCTCTTTGAAAAGGCATCCGTGTAACTCTGTGAACACGGTTCTTTCAGATCCCTTCACTACTGAGCACTGCGCTGTGAACTCAATACTCTGAGCGGGGAGTTCACACAGATCAACCTTTTTTATACTTTTCCTCTGGTGCATCATTCTCATTTTATAGCAAAGTCTCTTGAATTTGACCCTAGCTGTCACAGCAAGGGAGATTCTTCAGGCTTTGAGGATAATAGATTTGTTTCAGAAAACAAATCTATACTCTTCCATAAGCCTTGAACTCACTTGATTTGCCCGCAGTAACTGCATTCTTGTGACAGCAGTGTGGCCTGTAAAGAAAGCATTTAATATTTTCTAAAATCCTCCAGTCCTTGACTTTTCTGTGAGATACTCCCTGTATGCATACACATTCATAGCCAGACTGACTGCTCCTTGTTGCCCTTCTTGCTAGAGAAGTGTCAGCCCAGAGATGACTGGAATATTTCTGAGATAACAGATGTAGCTCCAGTTTTGAACTGTGAATAATATGTGGGGGCTGAGCTGCTCCAGATCAAGCAAGAAAGTTTAAAAAGTAAAGGGGTAAAAAGCAACATGAGGAAATCCTTGGTTAATGATGGGCATTGGATAGACTGGCACAGATACTGTGACAGAAAAGAGAATTCTTTGATTACTCAAGCACTTTATTTTGCTAATTGCAAAAAGGTTACTTCAGTCTAGTCAGTTGTTCATAATAACAGATCAAGCATATCACCACATACTTTATCTACATAAGAATATGCACTAGTTTAGTTCAGCCTGGTGCCATGTGTTGCATGAATATTCTTATTTAATTTACGAATGTATTTCAATTTATTATCAAACTGCCTTGAGCTCATATACAGTAAACCAGAAAAAGACCTGTCTCAGGAGATTGCTGAGTTAACCACACACTTTCAGAGCAGCTTGTCTCACAGGGTGCGGTTCCTCTGGCAGTCTTGTAGACATCTTTATCTGAAGTGGTCACCACAATCTGAGTATCTGGAGTCAGTGAATCTAGGGCGCAATTCATTCCATCCTAAAGCAGATGCATAAATGAGATTAGTTGAATTATACCATATAGGCATGTCTCCCTCCCCATTGTTCCTAAATGGAGCTAAAGGTGACAAGCTCAGCTGAAGAGCTCCTGTCTCTGATGCTGTGCACTTGGATCATGTAACTTGATCCATCGTGCTCCAGAGAGGTAACCTGAGCCAGACTGGACACAGGACCCAGCCCCATGGTGAGGTCTGGGAGGGAAGTCCACTGCCTTGGGTGCTGGTGGATCTGTGTGGGGCTGCAGAACATAAGACCTGAAGTGTTTGATTATTGCCACTGAAGGCAGGGACAGCCTCAGAAATGACAGAGAGAGAATAAAGGAACCTAACACCAAAGTGCAGTGAGGTTCTGGGCTGTTCAGCTGACTGCAGAAAGCATCTCTATGGGCCTTTCACATTTCCTAGGAAAGAGGTGGGGTACAGATAGTACATTCGCAGGAGAGGATGACAAAGACATGCATGGTCTAAATATGCAAAATAATGGAGACAGCCGAAATCACAGGCCAGGGGACTCTGAACTCCCTAGGAGGAGAAATGATGAGGGGTAACAATAATTTAAAAAATGCAATCCCTGCTCCAGGGATCAGGAAAACCTAGAGGGCAGCAGGCAGTCACCTTGAGGGACAGCTGTCCGTTCCCTTCTGTCTCAAAACAGGCAATGTGAGTGATGGAGTCTGGAGGTGTAGTTAGTGCTTGAAATCACTGATAAGAAGCCTCAGGTACCCTCTGCTGTACAGGGCACAGGATACCTGAAAACCATCACTCTGCTGACCTTCCTGTTGACTTTTCCTTGCAGTCGAAACTGTGACTTGTCAGGAGCAGCAGATCTGCTCCTCTTGCATCCTCTCCCTGGCCTCCTCCAGGGCACACAGGCAGGATAAGGACTTGTAGGACAGAAGAAAGAGGGAGCTACCTCCTTTATATGTCAGCAGTTCAGTCTGGGGCCACAACTATGGGCTCCTCCATGAATGATCCTACAAATACACTGAGCTTTCTTGAATCTCATTGGTTTTGGAAAGAAATCTGACTACAGGTGTTCAGAAGGCAGAAATTCACTTTGTGAAATATTTTCATTTAATAATATTTTGGTCCTATTTACTCCTAATAGGAACACCCCCCTTACCTTTTTTGGAATAGCCTATGCATAAAAGCGTAGAAAAGATGATTTTGTATGGAGTTATCTGATGTTCAATTCACTACTGACTATTAAAACTCCTGAGATATTCTCTATCTCTCTATGTTATTCTTCCCCTTAAGAAAGAGAAATGGTAACTCAAGAAAAAATGGTTTCTTGAAGTGTTTTGATATAATTGAAAAAGCATCATGTGTCACAAAATAGTGGCTGTTGCTTTGGTTGTTTTCTGATCTATTTCTACCCAGAAAGAACTAGGGATGAACGTGGGAGTAAAATCTCATGGGATGTTAACTGTCTTTATGGGACTTGTTAAACTGCTGAGTTCTGAAATGTTTGCCATTCAGATTGATTGGGTAGAAAAGCTTCAGGCCCCAGAGGCCAGGCCTGGGGTGTGACAGCCATGGCCTGTAGCTAAGCCTAGCCTTGCTGATCCAGTATGCTACAGTCCTGGAGAAGAACATACCTTCCCTGAAACTCTTGGCAAAAGATAAGATGCTGGGCTTGGTGGTTGTGCTCAGTGGAGGGGATCCTGTGCCTCTCACAGGACAGTGTGAGCTCCAGTATGGAGCACTGCAGGTGAAAGAAAAAATAAAAAAATGAGAGCCCACAGTGAAAAAATTGCCCAGATTAAATAACTTGGTCTAATTAAGTTTTGGGAGAGCTTTTCAAATTCCAAAGGCTTCTGGGTGTTTAAATTTTTCTGACATCCTTCTATTATCTGAGATATTAAGGTAGTTAAAGCCTGAGAAAAATGTAAGCTATGTCTGCATATTTTGTGTGGTGCTATCAGTTAATCCGAAGGCTTTCTCAAGGAATCTGGTTCTTAGTCTGGGATTTAGAAAAATTACATTAATGTTCCTTTCCCTCCAACCCTACAGCCTTTAGATTTAAGTTACAGTCTCTCCCAGCCTGACTGCTACAAGTTCCTGCTCTTGTGTCTCTTGGCACTCATTCCTCTCTTGTGAGTCTGCAAAAACGTGGCTGCCCACCTTGCTGCTCTCTCTTGCACTCGCTGCACCAGCACCACCCAAAGCCATCCCATGACTGCCCTCTCATGTGACTCAGTCCTGGGTCCTCCACAACCCAGCCAGGTATTACCCACCCACGCTTTTGGTCTGGATTCCCAATTCAGAGCCTCTTCTTCCTTTTTCTCCCGCACATCCCTATTTTCTCATGAGATTTTGAAGGAGACTAACTCAGAAAACAAGGTCCTGTGGCACCTGTCCCAGACAATTAGGAAAATCAAAGATTAGAGGTAGAGGTTGGGGTGCTTCTTATGCCTCATGAGGAAATGGCTTCTGCCCCTTTTGCTGAACCCACTGGTGATCCAACCAGCTGTGGACCAAAACCACAGGTTAGCAGGAGACCTGAGTCCTGGGATCCTTACAGCTTTTAGGGGCATAGCTGTGGTAATATCTGCAGTGTGTAAGAAGAATTAGGCACTGCAAAAAATTAAGGCAGCAAACTGACCTCTAACTGCAAATCCAGCAGAGCAGGTGCTGCAAATCTAAACCCTTGACAATGGTGCCTTGGCACACAGAACATGTGATGGAGCTGAGATGATGAAGTTTCTCTCCACAGAGTTCCTTTCCCTGCCCAGCAATGCAGCTTTGGACAAAATGGTTTGGGGACTGGGAATATGGGCTCCCTCCACTATTGCCTTGTGGGTGCTCAGCTCTGGGATCCATCAGCTCTCTGGGACACAGAGACTCGCCAAACTTGACCCAGTGCGTTTTGCTGTGTGCGAGGGGCAGGAGAAAAGGCTTTTAGTACTGATCTACTGAGAGGTGCAATAAAGACAAACACTTGAGGCAGGATCTTCCCCACCCAATCCTGTAGTTTCAACCCTCACATCTGATGGGTTAAGCACAAGCCTGCTTATAAACTCTGCAGCAGGTTTATACTGCAGAGCAGCCCAGAGGTCTGGCTGGCAATCCTGCTTGCCAGTCTCCCACTTGACCTGGGTACTCTGCACTCTTCTGCATAAAACCCAGCCCATGGAAGGTGAACATGAAGGTGCTCTCTGATATGTCCTGGGGAGCTGCAGGGTAAACCCAGGTTCCTCCCAAGAGCCACTTGCAGTAAATGGCAGAGGAGAGCATGGAGAAAACACAGGCATAGAAGGGAAAGTAAAAAATTCAAGAACAATCAGCCAGGATGTCAGTAACTGACAGAAAAGATACAAGAGAAATGCCCTTCTGAACTCTCAGAAGTGTTGCTAAGAAAAAGGACAAAGAAAAATTTTAAAAACAACAATATTTCGGAATTTTTGTACTATCAGAGGTACTAAGGGGGCCAGATTACAGAGAAGGATTAAGGGCCAAAATCAATAACCCGTTTTAAACCTAGCATGACAACAGCTGGCAAGGGACTCTAGGAAGGGAGAGGAATTGTTTAAAGGTCATTGGAGTAGCTGGGAATTAGGAGATGAAGCTGAACATCGGCTTGCTCATGGCTGATTCAGATTCCCTTGACTCACTGCTTGTATCGATGAATCCAAGCCTCTAAGGCTGAAGGACTGTGTCAAGAGAAAAGGACATCCTCTTCTGGGAAAGGCTGACAACAGACAAGAACGATGAGTGCCTTAGGCAGGGGCTTGAGCCAGCCTGCCCAGCAGATTATCACATCCTGCCAAATTGTGCTAAACATAAAAAACCTGTACCAGGCTCTCCTCCACTGAAGAGCTCCCACAGGAAAGGGGACAAGGTTTGTTTGCAGCACTTCTGCAGGGAACTTCTGTCCAGTTGTTATGGCAGTATACCATACTGGTCTCTAACACTTTTCTGAAGCAAAATATATATACAAAAGAAAGAAGTAATAGGATTAGCTGGCTAATTACATTGCTGAGGCCTAAATGTGATTAGTAGTTCAAACTCATTCTATTTCTGGATGAAATTCTTAGGCTGGAGGTCACTTTTCACAGAAGAGAAATGGTGCTCATCATTCTAGGAGCTGGTAATTCTGTATGTGTAGTTTGATGTGTGCTAGCAACATCTCCTGAAATTAGAGGGGCTTTCTGTTGTGGTCTCAAAGGTTGCATTTACTTCTGGTCTCTTCTTTACTGCAAATGAAGTTGCTTGACATAATTATATGGAAAGATCAAATTGTACAGTGTTTTACTATCATTTAATAAGGAGACATTTTTTCATCACAGGCTAGAATTTGACTTGATTTAGTGATCCAAAGTGAAAAAATATGAGCCGTCTAAGGCTAATTTAACACAGGTTTCAGTTGCACATGCAGAGTATTTCTGACTGTTTGAGGGAGAATCAAAAGCTAAAATGAAAACAGTTTTTAAGTGTTGTTTTATGTACTAAATATATCTATTAAGGGGTCTACTTTGACCAGGCAGATTTGATGAGTGCAATATGTGCAATGTTTCTTGGTGTTTCCCTATTTCAAGATATATAATCACTGTTGTCATGCAGCCTATGACATCAGAGACGCAATCCAAATGTGTTCCTTCAGTACTAGCTTGGCATGAAGTGCTTTTGAGAGAGACCCTCTGTCAAGGGAAAATATGCTGAATTACTTTCACAAGAGGATACCTTAATATTCGTAAGGTATGTGGTCCCAGAGAAGCTGCAGCAACCTTAGCGGGTTGAAAAGAGGTATCACTGCAAACGGGTATAAAACCACAAACACAGTGTTTGGGATTCAAAGATGTGTTTTGAACTCATATTATTTGTCCACAATAGTACATTTTGTTCCCTGATTTCAACATCAAAGCGGGCTGCCATGAGATTTGGAGCCCTTAGGGACATTTGAGTGGCTGTTGGGCCATATTGGCAATGCTTGCTGTGACAGCCACATGTCCAGCACCATGACAGCCTATTTCTGAACTATCAAACCAGAGAGCACAGGTTCAAAAACTGTACCAGGACTTAGGAAACAGAATGGTGCTGTGCTGGTATTGGGCAAAGGCTGAACAAAAACCTACCAGTAGGTTCAGAAGCCAAAGAGGATCCAGGGTGCTTCCTGCTGAGGGATCACTTGTAGATTTTCTCTGCAATCATTACTGCTTTGTTCTTTCTAAATCAGTTACAAGACTCTTCATAGACAACCATGCTGTTTGTTTATCCATAGACTCTTGCAGCTCTGAAAATTGTCCTTTCCTCCTCCCAAGAGTGGGATGAAAGAGACAGGGTGGGCACCACACAATGAGATGACACACAGGATCTAGGGAGCACAGCGTTCCAACCAACCAGGATCTTTTGGGAGCTGCTGCAGGAGCCAGAACCACATGGAAACCTGTCTTGGGAGCAAGAACTGAGACCCTGCATGTGCTTCACAGGCAGCAGGGGCAGCTTGGCCAGGTGTGCCTCACTGAAATGAAGCACCAAGCTGTCCTGCTGGAGCTGGAGCCGGTGCCCAAGAGATGTCACATGAAATGGGGCAGCACCTTGGCACATCCCTCAGCCTGTACTCCAAGTCGTCTTGATCTCCACCTGTGGTCACCCTTTGGGTCACTCTGCCACCAATTGCATGGCATTTCTGCCCAATACCAGCCTGTGTGTTCTACCAACCCACCACCCAGGGGACTCCAGGGGATCCCAGCACAACTTTTACTACTGTGTTGACAGTAACAAGGTACATCACTTGAATTTTGGTCATGGGATGGAGATTGTTTGAAACAATGAAGGAAGGTTTTCATCAGTTCTCTGAACAACGATGAACAGAATTATGCATTTGTTTAACAGTCAGTCGTGCATGAGGTGTAACAATTTCCAGTTCCTGTTTCTTGTCTATCTTCCTGTTTTTAAAAAGTATTCAATAAAAAGAAAATGTTGCTCAAAGGAAGGATTTAATTATACCTACCTTTTCATTGCCTCAGCTAGAGTGCATAAAACTGCATTTTACGCTCTGATGTTGATCAAATTTTTGGGTACTAGTCCAGATACTTTGATAGTATTCAAAAGTAAGTGGGTGAGTATTAAAAAAATTAGTCTTGGTCTGTAGTTTTATAGATCAGAGCAGGATTACTTCAATTTAAATAATTGCATAGTTGATATAGCTGCAAAAACTACATGCTAAAAAAAAACCCCAGCTTTGTTCAAACAAGCATTTTATTTGACCCAATATGAAACATTTCATTTACTTTTCATGAGATAAGACCTTTTAAAAACAATTTTGCTGGCTTTCAAAATGAGTTTTTGAAAGAAAAATGCTGTTACGTTTTAATAGCATCAAAACAAAAAGATTTGACCTTTCTGATCTTCTCTATCTAATATCCATTTATATTCAAAATTATTCATTTAATTTTATCCCAATTCACAATGGGAGTTAAAACCAGAAATATGCCATTTGGCCAAATCCATGACAGATGTCTTTTTTACTTCAGTGTCCCATTACTGTAGTGACAGGCCTTGCACCGTGCTTTTGGGGAGGAGAGAGGAAGGAAGTCTGTAAGAAATGGAGGAGAATTTAATGTCAGGTATTTTTCACAGTATCCCAGACAATACAACTGAAGACACACTAAATATGAAATCCCTACCAACCAGATCATAACAAATTCAGTGTTGTGGCTTGCTGGTGCCTCCACACCAGAAATCTCTGTAGAAGCTAAATTATTTTACCACAAAGTGGCAGAACAAGATACTGCAATTTTTAAAAGAAATGGAAGACACTGATGCCATAAATAAAGTATTAATCCCCTAGATTTAGACCATATTATATCCAGGGAAATATGGCAGTATTAAAGATGAGGTGTTTGCGACTTGAAGCAGCAAGATTCCTACTTCTGCAGAGGACCATCCTTTATTAAATTGCATGGGCTAAGAGTTCATTCTGTGAGAATGCAAGTCCCATCATTCAATAATTAATTAAAAATAGCATTTGATTTTGAATCTGAGATCTGGGTGTCCAAAGAAAAGGAAGACAAACAACAAAATAGGGGACTCTAGGATAGATCTCCAACAAAATGAACATATGTCCAAAATACTGGAAAGATCCTGTGATTTTCTAATGCTAACTGCATAATGCACACTGCTGCTTTAAATTCAGCCTCAGCACTGTGGGACACAGATAGAAGTAGCACCTTAACTTCAAACTTCTGTTGCTTTGACAATCATGACCTTGTTTTGCATTGCAAAGTTACAACCTTTTTGCAGATGTCGCTGAGAGACATTTGACCAGAGGAGGGGAATAGCCAAACACTTTCACTTTGTTGAGAATTTTGAGCTTTTTTGAGCTGGGTGATGGCCATAGGAGCTGGATATTGCTGCTGAGTATTTAATAACAGACGTATATGTAGATACATGCTCTCAGTTTGTGCGATTGGATGCACATCTTACATTAACTAACACTGGGGAAGAAATGCTGGGCAATGCTTATGGCTGGAGCCAGTGGCAGGCACGTGCACAGCAGTGGCTGAGCTGGGGCCTCGCACAGGACTGCAGGGCACTGGGGGTCCTCCCTTCTGCAGGGAGAGTGAGTGCTATTTGTCCTTGGTGGAGAAAGGAGGATGTTTACCCTGCTAAACTCCAGACTTTTAATCCAGGAGATTTCTGCACAGAGTATGGAGAGCTGACTTCCATCTTCTCTAGATTCTCTTCTATCCTCATGGAGGTTTGTGAACATCAGCAGGTGAGGCTTTTAAACACAGCACACACGTTACCTCCTGCAGCCAGAAGATACATTTTTTAAAGCTGTGGCTTATTTATGGTGGTGTTGGTGTTCGCATAATGCCTATATACCCCACCTCCTGCAGCCACTGCACACAGTTGTTCCTTCTCTTTCCCTCAGACCACAAGCACATGAGGAGGTTATGTTCTGCTCTCACAAGTTTTGTCTGAGTTCTGTTTTCTCTGTTCACCATACTGTCTCTCAAACTTGTTGGATTTCCCCACAAAACTTTTCCCACAAAACCCATTCTCCTGATGCCCCAGTGGTGCCACCAGCCCTTTTCTGTGCCATGTTTCCCCCTACCTTTAGTGCTGCCCTTTCCCAGCAGCTTTCCCATGCTGCTCAGCTGCTGAGCCTGGTGCTGCATCCCAGATGCTCCCATTTAGCTCACATGGGACTGTGGCTTGGGCCATTCTCATGGGACACAGCGAGGTCTCTCCTGGTAACATGCATGCCTTGCACGGCGCACTTGGCTGTATGCACAGACCAACAGGCTGCTTTCACTCTGTGTCACAAACAGGACATTCCTCAAGTCACTATCAAAAACTGTGGAGTGTGAGAAAGGCTGCTCTATTTTACTGGTGTCTGTTTTCCATGGCTGCTGTATTCCCTCCCCACACCAGTGCCTGTGTGCTGGGCTTGCCTGTGCTGTGCCATGCGGCCAAACTTTGCCACATGCTGGTGCCTTTTTCAACCTAGAAATGAAACAACACACACTTTCGAGATAATATAGGAGGTAATATAAAAGTTGGTCTTTATTTGGAGGCCTCCAGGGGTAGATATGGAAAATGTCCACAAAAGCCCACCTTCATGGAGTGAATACAGTTTTTATAAGTTTGGTAAATTAACGTAATTGACAAAAAGACACCACCAGTTAGGAGCACAAGTGGTGATGCAATTCCCTCACAGTCCAAGCCCCTTCTAAGTCCTCCACTTTCAGATGGAACCTGAACTTTTTGATGAAAATGTGTCTCAAAGAGCTGTTTTTCAGCCTTGGTTTCTAAGGAGAACCAAGATCAGATAGGAGCTTTGGAATATGTTTTGCTTTCCTGCCTATCAGAGCAGGGAAAAGCACTGGGAAGACTAGCTATAAATGCAGTAATAGGCTACAGAGCTCCAAACACATGTATAAAAAACACAGAGAATACGTAAAGGAAAAAAAGGCAAAAGTCAATAGGCATCAATGCTAGTCAGCATCTTTAATCCTTCCGCTCAGGAGAAAAAGCAGTTGTGAGTGAGTGTGTTCATGCTTCTTCTGACTGCCTATGGCTCAATATGCATGTTAGGTCATAGAAGTGCACCTTCAAAGAAAGGAGTGAGGAGGCCAGTGATGGGCTGTGAGAGGCTTTGTGAGTTTGTTCTGCTAAAGCTTGCTCCTGAGGAAGTTCTGCTTCACACAGAGACGTGTAGAAAGTTTACTGTGCAAATGGAATGGCATTTACCAGAGCCCTCAGCTGGGGCTTGGGATCCCTGCACCCAGGACCATACACATGACTTGATAACCAGCACAGAGAGAAAATAATGTTTGTGCTTGAGTTTACAGTAGCTCATGCTACTTGCTGCTAGCCAAAATTTCCAAGCAGCTGAAGACTTCATGCCCAGATATGCTGTGCTGCCACAATGCAAATACAAGACTTGACAGGTTCAATCACCACTAGATTAAGATTTGTCAAGTTGATGATTCCTGGCAGATAACGGGATGACCATCTCATGGCTGAACAGAGACAGGGGAAAGCATGGATAATTCTACATGAAAACTTTGTGTGTGAAATGAACTAAAAAACCCCAAATGAAATTAAATGAACCCACAACCAGCATACAATGTGTGGATGCAAAGTGAAGACTGAAGACTCTAATCTGCCAACATGTACATTCACATTCAGCTCTAGAAAGCCTTTTTCCTTGCCTGTGCTGATTTTGGTTCAGATTGGGATCATCCTGCTGGTTATGATCCTTATATGGCACCAGATTGGAAGGACTTTTGTAATCTACATGTTGTTGACATTTGATTCATGCCTGCTAGGGCATTTCCCCAAGAGGAAGTCTTTTGGTTAATTTCTGTTGCAATGTCTTGAGGGGATTTTCCTTTCTGTGAGCTCATCAGACCTCACAGCAGAACAGAGCCAAATATGTTTGGCATTTGGCTCAGAAAAACCGTGAAAAGCGGTGAGCAAGAACGGGGTGAAGCTCTGGTGGTGAATCAGCAGTGGTGCTCTGTGCTGGGCCCATCAATCAGTGAGCACACATAGGATCCTGGAAGAGTTTAGTTTGTAAAACACCCTTGAGATTGTTGAGTCCAACCATTAACTCAGCCCTGCCCAGTCCACCACTAAACCATGTCCCTAAGTGCCGTGAATACACATTTTTTAAATACCTCCAGGGATGGTGACTCATCCATTTCCCTGGGCAGCCTGTGACAGTGCTTGATAGTGCTTTCAGTGAAGAAATCTCAACCTTCATGACAGATATAAATGTGCATGAGCACTTAAATATATGCAAATGTGGAGAGCATAGAAACATAGAATTTTTAAGGCTATAAAATATCTAAATTATTTTTTGCCTCAATAGAACCTTGTACTTACTGCCTTGCAATACTGCTGGCGATGCTGCTGGATGCCTAACAGTGAGCTGGCTGGGACAACAAATGTACAGAAAATTGGGTGATATTTGAAAAAGTCTGGTTTCCCAGGTTATGTGGTCTTTAGCCACAGTCATGATGTATTTTTGTTAAGTCACAGAATATTTATTTGAAATATCATCAAAGAGCTCCTGACAGTTTGTGCACAATCAGACTGGGAGTCTTTGGCAAGTGTTGCCTGAGTGCATTCTTTGTCTGGTCTTTGATACCAAGCTTGGAATATGGCACTGGCAGAAGACATTAGAAGCCCTCAGTCTTGTCTCCACAGAAAGAGTTATGCACTCACCAAGGAGTTAACAGATCATGGAGCTTTTCTGTAACAGAAAAGCAGAAACCGAGGTTATTTACTGTTCCCACACTCAGAGCAGTTTTAAATTGCTAGGTTAACAAGACATTCCTGAAAGAAATTTTCTGTGCACCAACGTATTCTTTGTGGTTGAAGCAAAAATTACTTACAGACAGAGCAATGTTTCTTGCAAAGGAAAACTTCAGCCAATGGAATACTTTAAAATTCAGCTGTGAGGTCGGTAACTTCTCTCTGGCTGAGGGTTAATTTGATGTATACATTTTCTGCAGACAGATAAAAGAAATGTCTCATTTGCTAAGTGACATTGTCATGGATATATGACGTAGAGTAGAACATATTCAAAAACTGCCCTTAGTTCTATTGCAGTTACTGCTAATGGCACTGAGGTGTAGTGTAAGCACACTGCAAGCCAACTTCTGATGTCAATTACATCCGTGTAAACAGGATTAGAAATTGGCCCGAGCCTATGGGTTTAAACATGACTGTCTTGAACTTCATTTTCAGGACAGACAATGTTTTCAAGGAAAACAACGCACTTGTTAATTTTAGCAGACTTTCCTCAGCACTTTTTGGCAACAGTTCTAAAATATTCCTAGCACTTGGCTTTATTTTACTGTTCATTATACTGCCTGAGCAGCAGCACAAATCAGCCTGTCAGATGAGATTCTTCAATGACCAAAATGCAGGTTTGAAGGCTGGGGACCAATAATGAGATAAATGCAAACAACTGTCATTAGGCATGGATTTCATATTTTGTGAATGACATATTTTCCTCTCTGGTAGGTCTGTACCAGGTCTGCTTCTATCCCATCTGCTATTCAACACTTAGGCTGCATATTACTAGTTGCAGAAATCCATAACACATTTCAGACGCATCAATGGTATCAGAAAACTTGCCATCATGCAGGAGCAGAACAGTCCAACAAGAATGAATTTCTTTTCTCTGTCCATTGTAATTTTTTGGAATACTCTAGAAAGGACATTTCTTTGACCTCTAGCCTTAAAGAAAACATACTGTAAGAAAAGAAATACCATTGGTCCTATATATGAAATATCTCAATACAAACTTGAATATGTTCCAAGGAAAAATAATTAGGACAGCAAAAGTCTCAGACAACCTTTTAGCAACACTTATGCCTTCCTTTTGAGACTTGGTGAGAGGCTTCAGTGATAGCCTTTAATAAAGGCATTGCTGCTCCTATGAATGTTACTGAGCTAACCCAAAGTTCTGGCCAAAGATGTGGACATAAATATTCTTTCCAGATAAGATGAGAATCCATAAAGTGAAATATTCAAACAAAAAAAGAGCAACTAAGTTGTCCTCACAGAAGGGAAAGACTCTTAAAAAATGACCACCCCAAGTCAATTAAAAGTCAAGGAACTAGCTAAGGAACACAAGTATGCAGGTAAACATGAGAAAGATATAGTCACTAATGATAAACATTTGCTCCCTCACTATCTGGATTGTGTGCTGATCCTCCATTCACTTTTTTTTTTTTTAAAGAAAAAAGCATTTTCTGTGCTATAATTTACAACAGCTGGAACCAGTTTGTGTGTGTGTATACGTGCAAGTGTGTATGTGCTGGACAAAAGATCATTGCCAATATATGAAAAGGAAAAGGATGGGCACTGTTTTTGGAACTTGGCTCCAAAGGGGATATATAATGATATGAGAAAGATTAAGTAAGTGGAGGAAGCTGGGGGATCTTCTAGACACAAGACTGCTGCAACATGGGTGGGCTCAGCAGGGCCTCGGCACATCCTGTGTTACCAGTGATACAGTGACCCTGGTTCAGAGATTTCACAGCACTGTGGAGCAAGAGGGTGGGTACGTTCATTGCAAAGGTTTCTTTAGTCAAAAATCATTCTGGGCTGAAGCCTGGCCAGTGACTGAGAGCTGTGTGCAGTAATTTCAATTTCTTTTACATAAACATAATGAGGTGTTGTTTATCATTTTTCTGAAAGTTTTGGGGTTGAGATATTGGGGAAAACAAACAAAGAGACACTTTGCGAGCTCTCTGAGCAGTAAATGGCTCCCTTTGGCATGCTCTGACAGGCCATTTCATTTTAGCTTTGCTGAATCAGCTTAAAGGGGAAAACTCAAAACTCATTGCCAAACTCTTATGGCAATTTCTCTTTACCACAGTGGTCATAAACAGATGTTGTTATCCTCTGTATTGGGAACCAAATATTCCTTGGGGCAGGTTTGTGTAGGATGTACTACACAGAGTAATGCAGATTACTCTGAAATTAAGGAATGGCTGAGAGTTAGGCATGTACACAGTGGACGTGAGCATGTGAGTTTGTCACATGGAACACACAGATTCCATCAAAAACGTACATGTGTGACATCAGCCAGTGTGACACCAAAACACATCACTGCCTGTGCTACACCAAACACAACTCTGGAGGCGCAGGGAAATGGCAATGGCTGTTTCTCATATTTTTATCTCATAAAATGTCCTAAGTGGAAGCAGGATATACAAATTAACCATCTTCCTTCCACAAGGCTGCTGGAGCAGAAAGACACAAGCAGGCCATTTGTATAAGTTACAGGCTGTCTTCCATGGGAGGAGCTGCACCAAGCAGTTCAAAGCTTAGCAGAATTAGCCTTCCAAAGGGGCATATCCTGGCTCTGATTCCCAGCTCCAGAGGAAGGCAGAGGTTGTGTTTAAGACAGTGGCCTTTTGCTGCTGGATGTAGTACTGATGCCCACAAATATTCCTTGGGACAGGTTCAGCTTTTATTATGGCAATTCACATGGGAGAAAAACACACATTTTTTCAAGCATGATATTTTGAATTGCATACAAATAAGCCCTATTCAGGATTCAGAAGAGTATGTTATTACGCCATTTTACATACGATCATTCTTTTAATACAATCAAACACTGTGCTTGCATTTTATGACAGAGTTGCTCGTGGATCACTATAAACCTCAGGAATTGCAGCAGCCACCAGAAAACACATGTGAAAAATTGTTTTTAGAAGAACAATCTTCTCATGATTACACATTAGAGATGTTGGGGTAAAGTCCCCATGAAACAAATATATCCAAACTTTGCGTTAGAAGAAGCTTGAAACAAAGTTTTGGATCTCTTCCTGACTGCTGAGCTTTTGAAAAAAATCACCATCAGAACTATCTGGGCCACCTGCATCCTTCCTGCAACTCTCATCAGTGTGAACTGGAGTACAGCTTAGTCCACTTGTACATTTCCCACTCTTACTGCAGCAGGCTGCTCCTTGAACAAAATTCCAGCAGCCTTTCATCCCTGAACTGCCCTGTCCTTGTCTAGAGATCAGGTAGCAAACTTCTACCCTTTGAAAGAAACGCAGGCTGGAGACGTGCCCAAGGCACTGTCCCTGGTGAGTAAAGCTCTTGTGGTATTATTTGCAGCACATCTAGTTGGAATGCCAAGGAAACCTCCCTCTCCAGCCATCCAGGAGCCACTCTGGCAGTCACACTCACACCACCTCAGGTGTGATTGAGGCTCCTTCACAGCGACACGCACGACACTCACACAGTGAGACCAGCTTTCCCTACTGGCTTGACCCCAGGTTTCCCGTAGCAGAGCCTTGAGATGTCTCAATCCTTAAAATAATAATGTAATCTTGGTGCAATAACTAAATAACAAAATAACAGCTCCAGCTGGGTGCCTCCAGACAGGGAAGTTTCCTTAACAAGGACATCCACAATGTGGGGCATCTTTCTACTCAGTCCTTTGCAATCCAGGGCTTAGAGCAAGACTCAGCACAGAGATAGCCCGGTACTGAAGGATAAATTTCTAGTTTTCAGGTACTGGGGTGGCTAAACAAGGCTGAACCTTGATTGACTTTGCTGCACTCTGTGAAGTTACCAGTTTGTCTGAGCAGAGGAAGATGGAAGGCAAAGCACACACAGGCCACCTCAGCTCTGCAGTGCAACAGGCTACATCAAGGCATGAACTGGATCCTCCAAAATCTCTAACATGTCCTCTTGTCCTTCCTGACCAGTAACTCCCCTCACCTCCAATCAGACCTCCATTGTCATTCATTTTGCCAGCTTTGTATCAATTGCCCCCATGTCCAAAAGAGCTGTTTCCAGCAGAAAACCCCTAATGTGGATCATGGGTTTTGATTAATATGTCCGTACATACTTTATGCCTGAATGCATGCCCTAATTTATGAGTAACAACAAGGATGTATTCTCCAAAGAAAGTAATACTTGACTAAATTGTTCTCTTGACGTAAACCTGTAATTTAAAAATTATATATATTTAGAGTGCAAGTCAAAACAGGAAGTTTTGCATTCCCAAAGTGGATAAAGATATTTCTGAACCTAAATATCTAGTGATACAAAATTGCCATGAAATGTCTCTCCCTTCCCTGCCTAACAAAACCACTCTTTACCAAATAAGCCTGCTATTTATGGGAGCACTTTGCTGTACAGGCAAGTTTGCTCTCACGGTCTCTTTCGATGGAGAGACTGGGGATTTTCACAGTCACTGTCTGTCCAAAGAGGATTTTGCCACTGGAAAGTGCAAGCATATCCACAGAAAGCAAAGCTAATCTGGCACTGGAAAACCATTTATAAAAGTTCAGATAAGAAAGAATGTATCAGGGAAAATCAATTCAGAGCAGAGAACTAAGCACCCAGTGGGAGATAGACTAAATGCAGTATTTTGCATTTTAGCTGACACCATGACACCGTTCATCCACCATGGGGGCTAGTCATAATGGAAGCAGTCTCTCCATTAGCTCTAAGCCATCTGGCACAGCTGGTTTGGCTGCTGACAGACATGTGGAAAGGATCAGAGGTTGGGAGCTGTGATGCTACTGCAGGAGTGAATCTGAACATCAGGTGAGAAACATTAACAGCAAAATAAAACGCGTCATAAACAGCAGGGAGGAAAAAGATTAAATTATGGCAGGGATCAGTTGATGGGACACAGTTGGGATGCCGTCTGACTCCTTACTTCCACTTGGGGAGCCTCTGTGCAATCAACCCCTTTAGCCGGCAGGAATTGTGCCTGCACAGATTGCAACACAGAGCTGTAGGAATCAGTCCCCTCTTTCATCATGGAGTTGTCTGCCTGCAGCATCTGCCACCAAAGCAAAGTAGTCTGTCTCCAAAAGTATTTAGGAATTCACAAAGCAGCAAAATCTACAGGGATGCATGTGGGTCTACACACGCACGCACACATGTATAAATTACATGTTTTATTTATAAGTCAAGATTTTGCATAGGAACTGGTTGCACAGATGTTAAAGCAAGACCTCACGAAACGCGTTCCAACAGAAAAGAGTGAGTCTGGCAGGATAGCAGCTAGAGACACTGAAACACCAGTTTTGCTAAAGACCTAAATCCCAATGTAATTTCTGATACACGATATTCAGACATGTAATAGCTGAAGTAGTGACTCAGAAGAGACAGAGCTGTTGCCTCAGTGCTCTTTTCGTTATTTTATGAGACACAAATTAGCACAGAACTTTAACCCATAATTAATTCCATGGCAAATTTGTATTATTGTTGTACTATTCTGTGCAACTGCAAACCAGTGGATTTCTTTTCCGTTGAATTTCTACATTTGCTTCAGGCAATGTTGCATGACTACAAGTTGGGGTTTTTTTGTAGGTATTCTGGAGGGATAACCTTGTTGAGCTCCCTTTATTTCCTAGCAGTTCTGGACACATTTTTCCTTATAAAGACAAAGTAAGGGAGATGGCCTGATCCATGACCTGCCTTGGCAACTACTTCCCATAACTTCAGTCATCCTATCTTGCTCTAGGCTGAAGGGATAGCATGACAATAAAAAGACAAAGAAATCCTATAGCACTACTGCCACTGCTGGTAAGTACAGGTGAAATATCCATAGGTGATCAAAAGGTGGGCAATGCAATTCCACAGCAGTATGCTTTTTAAGTAATTTAATTTTATGTGTAACCCTGCATCTATCAAGAAGGCCCCTAAAGTCACAGAATTTAGACAATCTTTTGTATACAATTATCTGGCTGTCAGAGTACGCACTTGTCCATTTGCTCTCCTAAACACTGTTGTAAAAAGTACTGAACATCCTCATTTGAGAGCTGCAGAGAAGATCTCAAAAATGCCTAATGCCAACATCTGCTCTGCAGTTTGATGGGGCTTTGGTGAAACAGGTTTAGCAAAGTGTGCTGTGCTTCTGTGGCCTTGGATCCACCTTGGATAAAGGTGCCTTATACTAACCTAATGCAATCTCCCCTTTTCTAGGCACAGCTTCATTAGTTCAATAAATGTTTAACCAAGACCATGCTAGTGCTGTCACATTGCCTAAGGAAAACATCACCAGCCATCTCAGTAGCCAACCTTTCCATGAAACACACAGCTAGGTGTTCAATATTTCCTTTCAATATATGTTGTTAGAAGAATACATTGTATTGGAAGTTTCCTGCCTTCCCAACTAAGGTGATTCATCCAATTGTACATAATCTTTTTTTTCATTTCATGTAAGTCAACAGTACTTTGCTAACAGAAGTTACAGCATGTCTTCAGCATGTACTAGAAAGTAACCAGAGGAACGCCAGAAAAATAACAGAAATTACTTCAGGCACTTTATTCAGTTGGTTTTCACTTAAAAAAAAAAAGCTTACACCCTTGTCTGATGGTTTTACAGTCCATTGCACAATAACCTGTTATTATGTGATTTTTTTTATCACACTCACCTAAGGCAATATGAGCTCTTATAATTGAAGTGAAATATTGAAACAGAATTTTCTACCAACTACGCTATTATGAGTGATACTGATCTACAGCATCCTGCTCCTAGTTTATTTATAGGGGACAATAATAAAATACTCCTACTAACTCAATTGTTTTATGTCATGGAACAGAAATGCCAAAATCAAGGTCAAGAGTATGTCAGTGGTTTCATTTCCCTAGTGCTAACACACAGTAAAATTTCTCAGGATATAGTCTGCTGGTCTCCTGCAAGTCATTATGTATTTAATTTTCTCCCTGTAAAGTGCTTTTCTTGAATGCAAAGTCTGTGTATTCTAGAGGTAACTACATTAAGATAAAAGGTTCAAAGAGTCTTTTTCTAAAGACATCTTATAATGTCTCCTAAGCTTCCTTATGAAATTCCAGTGCAAACCCCAACCATGCTGTCTTCAAAAGAATTCCCAGTGCATTTGCTTTATTTGCACAAAGGAAGGAAGGAAAATTAAAGGAGAGGGGGAGGGGGAAACTGTGGTCAATATTATGGTCCTGCAGATTGCCAGAGTCAGACACTCTGGATCCTCAGAGTGAGAAAAGATCTATCAGTCAGGGCACTGCATGGGAATTTGCTGGTATCTACATGTCTTGGCTTCCAAGGTCTTCAGAGCATCTCATATCTCAGATGTCACTGCTGCCAACTCCCCCAACACACAGCAAAGCCCAAGCACATTTTCTGTCAGCAGGTTCTTGTTGTCTCCTGGGTAGTGAGGAACCCCCATAAGAAACACCCCAAAGCTAACCTCTCTCAAATCACACCTCTACCAGCACAACTCCCCTAAAATTACACTGGTGAGCTGCCTTTACTGGCTGACGTGCCTCCCAAACCTGTCCCACTGGTTTCTCTTGCTGCCTCCCAATCTCCTTGTTTTATCTACCCATTATTCTGTTTTACAGCATGGGCTGCTTGGGGCAGGGACCGCCTTCACAGTGCTTGCACACCTCCTAAAGCCCTGGGATGGGGTGCTCCAAACTGCCAGTGCCCAAGATGTTCTAATAAAAAATAATATAATCAGTCACAGGAGGAAGTCTCACTGCTCTGCATGACAAAAAGTGGTAGGAAAGATGACGTAGGTAAAGCATTCTGCAGCACCCATCTTAACACGCAGTTTGGCTTTTTTTTTGTCTTTTCCAGGACTTCACCACAGAATTGGTGCAGGCAGCTCTGCTGCACAAGAGCACACCCACAGCCTCACTCCAACAGGCTTGATGGCTCTGCAGAGCCCAGTAAAGGGGTAAAATAATCCTTGCTACACTTAGGGTGACTGTTAGACTGGTTGTCATGCTGCTGGTGGCTGATTCACATTTCAGGAAGGCTATGCTTCCCTCTCCAGCCCCACTGGGTCCGAAGTTTCTGCTGAGGGCTGTCCCCTGCCTATGATGCAAACATTCCCCTCTGAAGCCCTGCCCAAACATGCAACCGAGGTCTCAGATGGGTCCCAGTTGTCATGGTGCTGTTGTTCATCCTGTGACTGGGCACTAGAGAACGTGGCTTATCTGCATTCAGATTTTGTCTCAAGGAAATAAGTCTTGAAAATTCACAGTCTGCCTCTGTGCATGACAAACAAAGTCTCCAGTGGAAAGGAAGAGCTCCAAAAATCATAGCCAAGATTTATGGGAAGTCATAGAAGAAACTCCTGAAAGAAAACATGTTATGCTTGCTAGCATTTGTGCTGTTTCTTTGGCCATGTCACACTGGCCCAAACCAGCTCAAAACAGACCCAAAAGAGTTTATTCTCTAAAAGAGAGGCAAGGCATGCTGGGGGTAGAAAGGGTGGTAATTGGGTGGTCTGTAAAGAACTTGGAAACGTGAGTGCTACACATCTGCCCTCCTAGTGCTCCCAGCAAGGTAAGGAAAAGGGGCTTACATTACCTAGACAGTGTAACTGGGTGATTTTTGCCTTTTTCCATGGTTATTTAAATGAATTTTTTATTGTGCAAACACAGATACAATAGCTGGGGGAGAAAGCTATATGAGACTTCATCATATCATAGAATTATAGGATGTTTTGGGTTGGAAGGGACCTTTGAAGGTTGTCTGGTCCAATGCCCCTGCAATATAAGCAGAGACATCTGACCT
Organism: Monarcha castaneiventris obscurior; assembly: GCA_026261815.1. Classification (NCBI taxonomy): domain Eukaryota; kingdom Metazoa; phylum Chordata; class Aves; order Passeriformes; family Monarchidae; genus Monarcha; species Monarcha castaneiventris. The sequence goes on from JAMPIT010000230.1 coordinate 12,745,781, forward strand.
AAAGATGACCATAAGAAGATCTGATCCATGTCAGAGCCTTGCCAAGGGATTGAAATAAACTGGACATTAGCTATAGAGGACATTCACAAGGATGAGCACATGGAGCTGTGGATTCTTTGAGGGAATGTGAATGGGAACGAGCAGTGTAAAATCAGACTGTACATATCCATGATGGAGACCAAGTCCTCCTCTGAATATGCATGATCCAACCACAGTGCATTATCCCTAGATAGCTCTGGAGGGGACAAGTCAGGCAGGGAGGGCAACACTCTTCCCAGCAGTATGGGAAACTTTCCCCTCACAGTGGGTCACAGTGGACCCTGCAGTTTAAAACAGGCTGGGATAACTTCTCTCTGCCTTTTGGGTTACAAAAAGGACTTGGTTTTGTGCTTGCTTCTCCTGCATCTGACAGCTGGTTGCTAAATTATCTCAGCCACTAACTCATTTGCACACAGGGCTTGTGCTGGTGATGTTCTACAGACCACCAGCAGCCCATGGAGGACATCCAGGTGCACCTCCAACAGGCACAACTGTATTTATTGGGCTACCAGGCTCCCCTTGCCACTGAAAGACATCTAAGAGTTGAACATTTATGTGCCCCAGACTGTGAGAAAATTTCTCCAAAGCGACCTTTGTTTTACCTGCAGGTGTACTGCCCTGTGCTGTGATCTTGTCTGATCTTGTTAAGTCATCAGCACCAGGGTAATCTTGGATGATAAAAGCCAGAGAAGACCTCACTGCTGAGGGAGGTTGTGCCTGTAAAATCATGAAAATGGGAGCAATGAGGCACCAGCATCCTTTTTTAACTCATTTGACAAAGAACTTTACAGGAGTCATTAGCAGCATATTATGGAAGGCTTGTGAAGAATCCCAGTTTTAAGTTCCTACAGAAAAGAAATACCAATGACTATGGGCTGGACTGAGCTAACCACTTCATAAAAGCTGCTGTGCAGCCAGGCTTTTTGGCTTTTTGTTTGTTTGCTTGCTTTCTTGCTTTTTGTTTTTCTTTTCTCACTATTTATTAACCTAACTTTAAAAGAAAATAGTGTGCATTGCTCTATACAGTCTGCAGTTGTTTTCTGAAACAGATTTTAGGATTCCTTGTTTAACATGGATGTACACCTGGATGTTTCTTGGTCTTTGCAATGGGTTTCCAATGCTGTGCAGCCACCTCTGAAGCTGTGATACCTCTAGACCTCCAACAATGAAATCCAGGGAGCAGAAATCAGGAAGAAGGTGTACCAGGCTGAATTTTTCTTTCAAAGTTAGAGGGTGTGCCTGGCAGCAGCAATGAAAAGTGAAGGCACAGAAACACTCTCTAGGTGTCAAGATATCTCTGTCATCTGCCAGCAAAGCTCTGTCCAGTCCCAGGAATCTTGGTGGGAATTGAGATGGGAATGTCTGTCCTGCTCAATGCATCCTAAAGTGCATTGTCTAGGTCAGGTGCCAGCGTCTGAAAGGAAATGAAAACAATTCTTGCTAAGAAACATGATCTTACAGGTGCTCCTTACAGTAATGCCACAACAAAAGTTTCTCTGTAACTCCAGGCTTTTCAAGGTTTGGAAATACAGCTAAAAATCCTTGGTTTTCATTTTACCCATTTTGAGTCCTAATTTGACAACAGAACCAAGGGACAGTGTAACCCTCTGCAGCGACCACAGCTCAGTGAATGTGTCCCTGTACCCAAAGAGGAGGTTGCAGATTTGCAATATGAGAAAGTCTTAGCCTGGGACCTTACTCTGAGCTCTACCAAGGTGAGCTGTCTACACAGGTGCTAAGGAATATATTTAAATAAGCTAATGTGTGAAGATAAGACAGTCACCTCCACAGAAAAATGATTTACCACCTTTGTGGAAAGGCAGATACACCTCTAGAAGACATGGCTGGCTGTAGCAAAGAGAGTATTATCTCCCAAACTTCTTGCAAGGTGAAATTAAAAAACAACAACAACAAAAAATCAATATAGATCTGTAAAATAATAGCCTCTGTGTGTGATGACCAGCCACATCTGCTCCCAGAAAGAAGACCTGTTGGGATCCAACAGCCCTTGTTATACAAGGAGGAGGAAATCCAAGTCACCTCACTCAGCTCAGTTAATCTCCACTAAATGATAGAATAAAAGCCAAAGCCCTGAGCAGTGAGGCACTCGAGATTCCAGATGCTTAAATATTCAGGGTGGTTATAAAGCTACCATGATCCTTTCATAGTGAATCCTAACAGGTATTTTCTCAAGCTTGAATGTTTCGAATTCAGTAGGTTAGGGACAATTCCAGAATAATAGACAAGGAAAAATTTGTGATAATGAAAACTACACAGAAGGGGATGTAATCCTGAAACTTCAAGTTCTGGGTCTACTTCTGGAAAATCTTGTTAAAAAACCCTTGTGTCCTGGCCATCCAGGGGAAACCAGCCGCAAGGTGAGCATCAGACAGCCACCTCTGCTTCCAGCCTGTGGTCTGTGAATGCTAAAGAATGAACTCTGAAGGGATCTGAATGGAGACCTGTGCAAGAAATGAGGAATAAAAAAGCCTAAGGAAGAGAGTATGTAAATGGAGCAGAGAGATCATTGCCAAAAGGAAAGACAAAAACATGTTCGTGTATCACTCAGGGCAGGGCAATGGCGGTGAGTTAGTGGGTCGTGGCCAGAGAAAGAGAGCACAGGTCAGACTGATAAGATGACGTTTTGCAGATAGTGTCCAAAGAAAACCTCTTGTTCACGTTTGTTGTGGATCCAGGGAGAAATGGGAGAAACAGTACATATGGCATTATCCTTAGAAACTGGGTAGAAGTTTCCCAGAATGCTGAGAGTGTGAGTGTCTATAAGATATCCATAGAAGATTTCCTTCAAAACATATTCCAAATCAGTAGATTTTAGAAAATAAAATAATTCATTTTGTTAATGCCATGTTAAATTAGCTGTCATTAAAATTAGTGGTTGGTGCTGCACAGCAAGTTAGTTCCCCATTTTTCTGAGCATAAAACCTGAGTGATGGATCAGATGCTGATGTGGGCTGCAGAAACACAACAGCAGGGTGGGATCTGTTCCACAAGGTTTTTCTGCAATGCTCCTGAAGCTGGTTGAAATATATTGAGCTCTCCAAAAAAACAATATTCAATGTTGCCAACCCTTCTCCAACATTCAGTGGTGTTTCTCCCACATCCCTGCTGCACCATGCAGGGCTGGCAGCTCATCTCCTCCCTGCTGGAGTGGAGCCACAGATCCCCCCCAAATGAAGCAAACTTCACATATACTCAGTTTGCACAAGTAATTACAGCAGGTTTGTTGCTCAAGAGTACAAACAGCCCACATTTTTAATGATTGTGCAAGAAACTTCACTGAGAATAAAGCCTGAGCTTCAGAGGGCTGGGGATTTTTTAAGTGTAAGCTGAAATAAAAGTTTCCATAGCTATTTTGGATTTCAAAACCAGCCTTTCTGTTTGTAAACACCCAGGCAGCAGAGAGGTTGTCCCTCTCCCACACAGAACTATCTTGCTGCTTTACCTCACCCTCTCCAAGCTGCCTGGGAATGAGACAACAAAGGCTGTGTGGACAGCAGCTAAAAATGCCTGGAAAAGCAGTCCTTGGTGGGCAGATGAGCAGACACTGTCTGTTTCCCCTGCCTGTGACCACTGCACGCCTGTTCACAGGGAGCCCTTGTGTTCAGAAAGGAAAGGCAAGCTACAAGACACCATGCTAACTGTTCCCAGGATTTCAGTCCCTTTTTTCAATTATGACCAGGGATTTTCCATGTTACTGAGTGCTAAATCTTTGGGGTTTGTGGCTGCTCATAGAGCCAGGTATCAGCTAATCAATCAAGACATATTTAAACATGGCTACAGATAGATGAATTTTAGGTGTTGAGATTTCACCTTTGAACTCTCCTTTACTAAAGCTATTATAACTGGGCCAGACAGGAACACTGCTAGTGATGCCTTTTCCTGGTCTTAAAATCAAGAATCAAACATGGTTAGAAGGGAAAAAGGGAATTTATCTCTGTATTTATTTTAAGGATCCTTAGGCGCACCATGTCCAGGTGGAATGCACCTCGATGCACACCGCGATCCCCACACACAAAAGATCTGGTATAACATTATAAATTTTACTAATTAGCATATCTATCAAAGGTTCCCCAATGAGAGGCTTGAGTGAGCCCCCCTCCCCAAGGAACCTTTCTCTGGATGGTTCTATCTTAGTTTACAAAGTGTGTTCTGGAGAGGACCTTGGGACCTGGGGCACACTGATCCCTAACTACAAAGCTTCTAAAATGTTTAGTCTCCTAGCTTGACAAATAAGTCTAAGCATGTGGGCTAAAAAACACTAAGAATAGAGAAGTTAAAAGGTATAAAAGGGGTATAAAAGAAAAGGCAAAAAATCATCATGGCATCGCTGATGCTAGTTTTGGGCACAGTGTGTGTAGTTTCACACTACAGGCTGGGCAGCGCTGCTGTCTCCATGACTTCCCTGCAAACCCTCTCTTGCTGGCCTTTGCAGCTGGGCTCTGCTGTGCACAGGTACTCATGCCAGCCTGGGAGAGCAGCCTGGCTCCACCTGCTTTTGTCAAGGCACTTCCTTGAGACAAGCTGGAAGGTCTCTATTTTCCTTTTTAAATTTTCTTTCCTTTTTTTTTTCCCTGCATTTTGCTCCTGTGGCTTGCACATAAAATGAGAAGAGCTTGTCATTGATTACAGAGTGATGTGTACATGAACCGAGGGGAGCCCAATTCTGCTCCTTGCTCCCATTTGCCCTGGAGCCAACTGGTGTCAAACTGGGGAGCCATGCCCAGGCTGCATCAGCCTTCAGGCTCCAATGCTCATAAGTGGAGAATGTACAGAAGGGACAGAGGGATCCTGGGGGTTTGTGAGTGTCTGCTCAGACACAGAACCACTGGCCATCACCAGCAGCAAGGCCCTGTTTCAGAACACTCCCCTCTCCCACTGAGGTGGTTGCTGGCTATTGGTAGTGGAAGTTCTGGTGGGTCACTGTTATATCTCAGCTCCAGACATCCTTTCACTCACATCTCTCACCTTTCCTGGTCAGGAACTTCTGAGTTAAATGAGAGAGGGTTTTTATCAGTGGACCTATACTGTTCAGTTATGGCTTTAAAAAGTTTGTTATTAATCACTTACTCCTTTCAACTTTTCCCAAGGCATAAAAAGTAGGACACAGCTCAAGAGACTAAATAGTTCAAAGATGAAACTGAAGCACACAGGCATATGGAAAATCCAAAAGAAGGAAGCACCTAAAGCTTTAATTTAGATGCGTGAATTTTTAGCATCTCCTTTTGCGGACGTTGTAGGGAAGTTAGGTTTTACAGGGACCCATGAATGTGAACAGGTTGTCAGTTTGGTAGATCAGGATGAGAGTAGCAGTCCATAAAAAGAGGCAATATAGAGAAAGAGGGAAGGCATGGGAAGGGGAAGGGGAAGGGGAAGGGGAAGGGGAAGGGGAAGGGGAAGGGGAAGGGAAGATGGCAACAAGAACAGCAGCCTCCATCTGAAAGATAAGAGCAAGAAAAGAGAAGTAGTTGAATCCCACATGCAGACATAAAGGCATGGAATTTTCATCTTGCAAAGAGAATTTCAGAGACCTTTGAAGACTAAGCATTCAAATGAGGTGATTTTTTTTTCCTGAAACAGCATGGCATCAGAATTTTTCCTTAAGTATCTGGCATCAAAATCCAAGCACAGGGTAGACAGCTGAGGCTTGCAGGTAATCCCGAGCATCCCCAGGTGAACTTACTCTGTAGAACTGGCTCTGTGTATTTGGACACAACTGCAGCAACAAGGACTGCTTCAGCAGGCTCGTATGGGCTGAAAAGTCAACATGAGAACTCCGAGTGTGGAAGTGCTGACAGGATAAAGACATCCTCACAGCGTTTGAACCCAGTCCAAAGCCAACATAAGTGAAAACCTCTGGAGAAGCTGTTCTTGTTGAATTGCAAGTTGCTTTTTTCCCCCTACTTAAATAAGCCAAAGTAGTTAAATTGAGATGATAAGAATCTGAAATTTATCAGTGAATTCTACCTTTCAAAAATAGTTATTCAAATTCTTACTTCATCAGGCTTTAAGAGGTAACACATTTAAAGAAATAAAATGTGGAAAAAATCCATTTGAAGGTGGTGGCTTCATCTGCATGGCAATGAAATGTTCTCAAGAAAGGCGTTTACTTTTAATTAATAATAAAGCAAATGCAAACCACCATAGGCCACATTTGAGAAAATGCTGTAGTTCAAAGTGAGAAAAGAGTTTTATTAAATGAAATTGCAAGTGAATACCATTAAATACGTGTCAACACAACCATTAGAGCAATCTATCAACCAGCATAAAGAAAGCATAAAATCACACAGGCGAATTATGGGCATAATAGAAGTGTGATTGTATTTTTGCACTTTGTCTTCAGAAGAGATAGGTCTCTCCACAACAAAAGACCACCAGCTCAAAAGCAAACCCAAGCCCTAACCAGGAGGGGCTGGCTCCAACCTAGAAAGTTTTTGACAATACCCACTGCAAGGAATTAACACCCTGCTCCTCACCAGTGGGATTATTTTATGCTCTCACACAATAAATTGTATTGTCCTGCCCACAGCCCATGCCTCCATTAATACTTACCTCTGGTTAATGCTGCCTCACGTCACTCAAGCTCAGATAAGCCACATCCTTGCATGACCTGGGGCTGTGCCTGCTGCTCTGCAGCCATGCTGCCTGTCCCACTCTTGGACAGGCAAAGGGCTGCAGCCAGGGAGGATGCAGACTTCCAGGTCAGAGGATGGGTAGCTCCTGTTTCACCCAGGGATGCACACAACCCCTGCAGCTGACCAGCTGGTGTTGGGGGGAACAGCCTATAGGTCAGGTCACCCATGCTTCAATGTGCCACCTGCTGAGAGCAGCACATAGGGTTGGTCTGGGTTTTCTTTTAATTGCTGCTCTTCATTTATTTCTCTTTGGTCCACTTCTCCTTGAGCTTGGAGTTATTCCTCTGGGCTGGGTCTGCCCCTTCTTGAAGAGTAGAAAACCTGTAGTGTACCATGGGTGCTGTGAACAGCAAATATATTTCAAGTCATCATAACAACAAAGTTCTGGGCCAATTTCCAGCTCCACCCCCACACAGCTAGCACTATAAAGAAAGGTTTACCAGGAAAAGAAAAACCAAAAAAACCAACCAAACAACAAAACAAATAAACAAACAACAATGAAAACGTGCAAATAAACAAGAAAAGAGCACAAGGGAGGGACCCTGAGCACATCTCTATTTCCAGCCTCCACAGTGCTCTGCCTGAGTGCACAGACCTCCAAGGACACGCCCCCAAGGAAAGCTGGTGCTGACTTTTGTAAAGATGGGCCTTTATATTTTATATCCTTTTGCTCAGAAGGAGAAAGGAGTGCACAGTAATGCTGACCCTGTTTAGCTGCATCAAGAAAAAGGGAATGCTACTTAGTCTATTTTCTTGCTCAGATGTGCTCCCCCTTCCTTTTGTAAATATGTTTAGATGGTGGGAGCCACTATCCTGGAGGAGCAGGGGGTGGTGATGCTGCAGGAGGAAATGCTAAATATAAGAGTGGCTAAATGTAAGCTTGGTGATCTCAGCTCTGTGTGAGATAGAAAAAACAAGGACCATGTTCAGCTCCACCAGGCTCAAGAGCAAGGGCATAAAATGCTTCTGAGTGGGCTAAACAGCTCCAGACCCAGAAAAAGACAGTTGAGTCGCTGAGATTATACTTAATTGGTGTTGTGGGAAGACAGCCTCTCTGCAAGGCAGCCTACGCTGTCCTCTCGTACAAAGCCTTTTCATGAGCTACAGGGGACATACTACCAAACATCTTGCCAAATACCAGCCTTATAATGTCATCTCAGGAAACAGAGGAGCCTGAAGCCACCAGGACAGTCTCGCTGCCCTCATGGTCTGTCCCTGACGACCCTGCTCTTTCTGCCCTGGGACAATTTGCCCCTGTTCCCCATGCCCCAGCCTTCCTAGGCTGGATGGCAGCCTCATCCCACCTCCTGTAGCAATGTGAGTAGCAGCATGGGCAACGTTTTCATGTAGGGAAGGACCCATATCGTCAGGTCTTGTTTAATCATTTGTTCAGGATCCATTCCCAGCTGCAAGGAAGCTGGGTTACAGTCACACAACCCCCCAAAGAGCAAGACAATGCAGATACTTTGTCCAAGCTGGCTTTCCTTGCAGTGACAGCATGCACACACAACTCTTCATCACGCCAAGAGGCCAAACTTTCCATTTTGTCTCTGTCTGCATCTGTCTGTGCCAGGCTGGTCTGACAGTGGGATTTTGTCCTAAATATGCTGCTGCCTCCCTAGCAGTGTCCAACCTCCTTAGAGCTCACCCAGCTAGAAGTTATGTTTAAAATAGGAATCATGAAGTATGCTGGTAAGACACTGTAGAGAGACTTACCCACACGAGTTTCAGGGAATTAGGTGTTGCATCTGATTCTTTGTACTTGCTCTGCTGCTAATTGCAAATTTCCCACAGAAAAATTATATTTTTGGCAACTTGGTCGTTGGTAGTTTTCACCTTTTGGTGAATGTCACCATGAACCACCAGAATCATGTGCCAGCTAGACATGGATGAACCATGAACTCACTTGGGACTTCATGTTACACAGAAGGGGCTATAACTTCCCTCCCAATTTTTCACATCCCTGATTAACTTTTGCATGGAATATTAGGAGCAAGGGCTTGGCTGGACCTCATTCATGTGTGTATTTGTGCATGTTTGAGGTGTATCTGTGCACAAATACATACACCATCTATGTTCATAGCCAAATGTCTGAATTAAACACACAAAGCAAGTACAAATGTCCCAGAAAAAATGAGAATAATTTTGCTGGGTAAGGGGGGTGGAGAGCTTTTCTTTTTTTTTTTTAATTGGGCTTTTATGTGTCGAAGGTGTGGTCCAGTTGATTTAGCATTTTTTTTTCTCCAAAGGAGCCATTTTACTATTCTTAGTGTATTTTCTCAACTTTGAAACCTGAACCTAAGCCTCTTTTTCCTAACCATGCCTTGAAAATTAAAGCACTTGGAGCCAGATGCTGAACTGGTATATCCATAGGAATGCATCATTTTGTTTCCTAAAGGGTGCTTTTTCAGGCACCCTGTTCTGAGGCCAGGCAGAGCAGAGCAAGTTCGACCAGGCTGCTTCCAGGGGTCATTCCAGCTGAAATTTGTGGTTACATGAGCCCAGCCTAGTGGCTCCTAACTGGTGAGACAGTGGTTCCCAAGGGAATTAACTCTACCAACACTGTTTGCTGGAGCTGGGAGTGCTGGGGAGGTGCCCAAGTGGTCCTGGGCAGAGCCAGCCTGCTCCAGCCGTGCTCCTGGCCCCAGAGTCGGATTGGCTGGGATGTGGAGCTCTGCCAGGGTCCTATGGTGAAGAGGGCTGGGAGAAAGACGACCTTTGGGGGCTGTAGCTGCCACATACACATTGTGAAATGCCTCTCTAAAAGAAACAAAGGGGCTGCTGCATATAAAGCGAAGTCCCCAGTGAGGAGTGCTGCAGATAGTATGAGAAAAGGTCCCCAGAGCAGAGCAGAAGAGCCCTTTGCCTCACTGTGTTGTTTTCAGCATTCCCACAACACTTTGCCTTTTGAGCTCAGCCTTGCAAGCTCCAAGGCAAATCAACAAGTTCTAGCAGGAATCTAATTCAAGCTCTGAATGAAACCCATACCCGACAACTTTAATTATTAGGCTGATGCGTCATATTTACATTAATTTGAGCACTACTTAGATTCAATTACAATAATTCTTCCATATATTCATTCCAAGACATTTCAGTGACTTAGCAGATAGCATATGTAATCAAAGCTTAGCTGAAGAAACAGGTTTGCTCTCTACAGACATACTGTTCCACTGCCTGGGTGCTGACTACAGCACCCCGTGCATGGGTCTGCATGGATGTGCCTAACAGGGTATCAGCATCTGGAACAGTGTCAAACAGCAGGTACTGGAAAGTTCATGAGCCTTGGCCACGTTCCCAGGGTCAAACAACAGCCTCTGTGGTGGGGGTCCATGTTCACCTTAACATGTGCTTTTACAGTCTGGAAGTACTCCTCTTTTGCTGTTCATTGATCATCCCACAGCAATGCCCAGCACAAATTTTTTCACCAGCAGCTGGCCAGAAAGTTTATGCCACATGATCTTGAGGTCCCTTGCAACCCGGTAGTCTATGATCCTATGATTCCAGATGGTATTTGGTTCATTCTCCCTCCCCTTTCCCCATTTTTCAGGAACACAACTGATACCTGTTTGATGCAGAGCATGACAAAGCACTCAAGCAGAGTGCCACACCATGGCACCATGGCACAACCTGTTCTAGTTGTTTGATAACTCCTAGGTGTAGCCTGTGTCGCTTGTGACTGATAAAGTGTTAAATGATCTGCAGCCCCTCAGTGGAGAAACGCTTTCCCTCTTCCTGCTGCCAGCACCCCAGGACCACACTCATGAGCTACAGAGTGAAGGATGAAAGCTACTGCCCAGGTGTTTTCCACCCTTGTATTTGGATTTCTTTCACTCACTTGGTGTAGTATAAAGAGTTGAGATGTATGGCAAAGAACTGATCTTTCCCCAGGCATTAGAGATAGGGCACATGCAAACAAATTTTACAGTCCAAGTACTATTTGAAGACCCACATCCCCACAAAACTTCTCAGTATGTTGGGGGGGACAACAGTGAACAGACAAGCCCTCCCTCTGGATATGAATTCCACTCTCAAGGTAGGAGAGAGCAAGTAAACTGGGGCTATTTTAAAATCTAGCAGAAGTTCTGTGTTTCTCTGACTGTCCTACACTTTCCAGCGACGGGCAGTAGTTTCCTGAGCAGTTTGTCTGCCCTGAGGAAGATCCCGATTTCAAAGGAAGCAAGAGCTGGCTCCGAAGGTGGCTGTTTCTCATCAATTATTCCCGTGCTGTTTGTCCCTCCCGATGCCGTTCTGTCTGTCCGAGCCGCGGTGCCGGGCGGGGGTCCCCGGCCGCGCCCCCGCCTGCAGTGGGGGGTTCGCTCCACTCGAGGGAGCTCCTGCTTCTGTGTAGCCCAAATCAAACCCTCAGCACCTTCAGGCAAAATCCTGCGGGTGACAAGCCCTCTGTGCCGGGGCAGGCTACAGGCAGGGACTCCTTTCCTCTGGCAGGCTGAGGAGATGCCTGTGCCGGAGCCTGAGATGCTCCTGGGTGAGGCAAGGCGTTTCCAAGCCTGTTTGGTTTCGGCCCGGGGTGTCCAGAGCTCTGGCCGCCCGTCCAGCAGCCGGACTGGCCACGGCACCCATCGCACTGCCTCCTGTCCTTTATGGTGATAAGGCTGCTCCAGCTGCTGAATGAGGGTGTGCAGCACGGACCATGCGGGAAGGGGCAGGTTCCCGGGAGGAGCTGACTGACACGGCTCAGAGGATCACTGAACTATTAAAAAAAGTAGACTTGAGGAACAAGGCCTACTTTGGCTGTTTCTTAATCAGGAAAAATTGACTTTGCTATGTCCTGCACAGTGACGTAGCAGCGCAGAACACTGCATTTTCCCAAGAAATCACTCTCTCAGGAAGCTGACTGTATATAAAGAGAATGACTGAGGAGATTTCATTCCTTTAAAAAAAATCCCTTATGTCACAGATCCATGCCTTGAAATATCAAGACAAAAGTAGGGTCTAATCAAATGCTTAGAAAGCATCCACACCTTTGGCAGGACAGCGTTAAGGGAGCTGCTCCTCACATGGTCAGCCAGGAATCCCAGCAGTGCAGATGCTTTTGGAGAAGGCCAGAGGGCAAAATCCATCCCTGGCTTCATTAGAGACAGTTAAACCTGATTCATCCTGTCTCCAGCCACTCCCTGACTTGTCTTTGGAAAGCCAGCGCACACCGAGGCGAGGCGTTCCCCAGCCAGGGTCAGGTGTCAGAGGCAGCTTCTCTAGCAAGCCGGTGTGAGTCAGAGTGTTTGGGAACTGCTCCAAGCTATTGGAAAAAAACAACTCCCAAATTAGCTGGGGTGGCTCCCAAGCGAATCCACCTCCGCGGGGAAGGAGGTGATCTAATGAAAGCGTGCGGTCAGAAATCAAAAGAGCCTGGAAAGCATTCCAAGCTGCATAATAAGATTTCACATTTCATATCTTCAAAGCATTAAGTGAACATTATCTAATTAATCCTCACAACACTCCTCAGAGATATTATCCCTATTTCACAGACAGAGAAACCAAGGCACAAAGTTAAGTCACTTGCCTGGGGCCAGAGAAGGGAGTGTCGAAGCTGGGATTAGAGTCCAGGAGTTCCTGGCGCCCAACTTTTTCCTCAGACTACTGGGTCATGTGTCTTCCCTGCAGGGAGGATAATAATGAGCCCGTAATTATCCATACAAATTCCCAGTGACCAGGCTAGCCCATCTGTATAAAGCTATTTGTAATTCCAATAAACACACCCACAATTTAGCTGCCTCCATGAACTACCAGTACTCTCTCAGCCATAGGAATCCAGACTTTCAAACAGGGGCTGTTCTTTGACAGAGCAAATCCCAGCTCTGACCTAATCCAAGGGCCATTAGAGAACATCTTGTCACTTGTAAATCCCTGGTGACCATCCATGTATGGCATGAGTACTGTGGGAGCTGTTGTGGCAAGGCAAGGTTTGTGGAGAGAGGGAACAGAGCTGGAATAAATGGACAAGCCCTTTGGTCACACATGCCCTTTTCCAAGCCTGATGCAGAAACTGAAACTTTTTGCTCAGTACAGGCTGAGAGCAACTCCTCACCATCAAAGGAGAGGTTGTGTGGTCAACTGCATTGCTCAGCTCGGTCTGTCAGTCTCATAAAATAAATTACCCCTTCCACAAGTAGACGTGGTTCCCTGAAATGACCTTGAGAAACTCACTGCAGTGTCACTGGAAAACTCAGGGCACCCAAAGTGCCCCATGCCTTCAGCTCTTTCCCTGTCCAGCCCAGGAGATGAGGGGAGTAATCTCCGGCCTCCCTGCTGCTTGAGCTCCTGTGTACATCCCAAGGACATGGCTCTGCTTGGAGGCATCCATTGTGCTGGGGGTTTACCCTGTTTTTCCAACCCAATGAGGCCTCTGTGAGTGAGAGAGGGTGTGCCCATGTGGCTTTGTGCCTGTACTTCTGTGGTGCTCTATGCCCTCTTCTAGTAATATATTTGAACCCCGTGAGCTGGTCTTGCCAACCTGAGGCTCAGGCATTGTGTGCCTGGTACCCTCCATCATTCAATGTTTTTCTGCTGTCATCACAGCAGGAACCCTTTCCCATAAAGCCTCTATCATTCCTACTCAAACCCAACTCATTGTTACTCCAGAGAAGAGATCACCGTGGAATTCCCATGGGGATGTGGTACACTGCTGTATCACACATTATTGTAGCTGAGACGTGAATGTCTGCCTGGCTCTTCTCCCATGCTGCAGTGTCTACTCTTGCTTGCCATGTACTTTGCCAGGGACACCTATGGCTCTTGCCACAGACCAGCACAGCACCCCACTAGACACTCTGAAACATACAAGTATCCCCTCTTCATGCCAGTCAGCCTCTGTGCTTGGGTCAGACAGCTCACAGTGATCAAGGATGCTGCAAGAACTAATAACAAATTCAGTTTTTGGTGGTCAAGAGGCCTATGGCTGCCTGGGGGTAGGACAGCACTTCTGATGGGCAGGGACATAGCAAGCTGTTCTGCCCCCTTCACCAGGGCCAGGACTTGGGCTCACTCCTCTAGAGCAGCAGAGTGATAAGGACTTCTCTGGGTGCTTTTGCTCTAGGCACATGGGCGCTGTTTCCCAGCCAGGCGATGCCACAGGTAACTGCCTGTGGCTCCTGGAGGTTTGCTTCTGCCCAGGCACTGGTGTCAGAGATCCTCCCACGCTGCTGGAATGCTGCTTAGTGTTTCCTGTGATTCACAGTGATGCACAGAACCCCATCTGCTATTTTTCAGTACCTTAGGCGATATTTCAAAACTGGGCCAGGCCAGCAGTAATGCTGAGCTCCACATAATTTGGGCTGGTCGAAAGCTGTCCTACACTGGCCACATTACTTTCTTAGACCACTGACCCCTTGCCTTTGGCATGTCTGGGGTTTAGAAGAGGCAGGGAGGTTGGGACAGCCTTGAGGAGGCAAAGGAGGCCACAATGGTGTCCTCAAAGAGGTAAAAAAAAAAGGTTAGGAAGAGGTGTCAGGAATGAGTTTTCCTCCAGGAAGGGCTGAGCAATGCCACCTTGTCACTGAGGAGAGAACAGAAGGGCGTTTCAAAGGCTTAAAGTAGCCATGTCTGTCAAGCCCCACGGTGCCACATCACATCCCCAATGGGCTGCAGGGCAGATCAGCAGCAGGATTATAATGGAGCATTTGGGAACATGCACAGCTCTTCCTCAGCCAAGACCCCACAGTAAAGATGATCATTTAATAGCAGAAGAGAGACCACTCGGCATTTAGGGGCGTATTTCTCAAACTTGTTCAAAGCCTGCTCTGGTCCCAGGCTTTTAGTGCACCCAATTGAGGAGTCTCATTGTGATGGTTGTGCTTTCAAACTACAGAGCAGTGGTTTTGCTGAGGGCCAAGTGCTTTGCACACTGAACTGCTTTGGTGCTGCACTGAAATCAGAGATGCTGCTCTTTGGAAAATCTGGATTTTCCTTTATTTTTTATTATTTATTATAATTGTCTTTATTTACAGATGCAGAAGTGTCATTAAAAGACATTAAAGGCACATTTTGTTTGCTAAAACATTTTCATGTAATTTTTTTTTTTTAGTTATGATAAATGCACACACACACGTATCTTATCCAGCCTTTATGAGCAGATTTATTCTTCTGAGGAATCAAATTGCCTTTTCCTCACTTTTTTGATCCAGGGACCAAGAACCCCTGTGCAAGAACGTGTATAATTAGTTTATCAAGTCACAGATATGCTTTCACTGCAGTAATTGCCACAAGAGCTTCTGGTTGGCTCATCTCCTACTGAGCTCTAACAAAAAAAATATATGTATGTCTCCGTGTATGTCTCTCTCCCAACATGCAAACCTTTATATAGATAAGGATTGACAGTAAATGCTGACAGACAGGAACTAGATTATTCCAGAAATCCTGCAAACCATACAAATACAACATTTTTTTCTGTAAGTGGTATGGTTTAATGACATAAACCGATAGTATGAAATGGCATGTTAGAGGCTCATTAGACACTGACAGCTGTAAGCATTTCAGGATGCTGTATTAAAAACATCTGCTCAAAGGAAAAAATAGCATTTAAAAAAGAAAGGAATGAAAAGCTGAGAACAGCCTCACATCCAATTTGTTTTCTGGTAGCCGCCAATGCTAGGAATGACCAAGACCTCCCGATTTCAATAAGCTAAATCAATCAAGATCCAGATCCTTGGGGTCTGGGCACACTGTGCCTCTAGTTACACATTTTGCCTTATATTCCCTGGCTTATGGAGCATGTGTTTTGAGGAATGTTTTCATACAGCTATCCCATGGGAGGAGGTTTCAATAAGTAATATAACCACTGCACTACCAGTATCTTCTTACCAGTTCTGATCTAGAAGATTTTTCACTCAACATGCTCAAGACAGGTTTGAGACATGAAGAGATCCTGGGATGCAAAGGAAGACTAAAATGTTTTCTTAGGATTTTATGTAGTAGTGGGAAAATACATGTTGAGTCGATCACCCAAAATCCAGATGCAGCTACTGTTTGGCATCTACTTCTCCTGTTTCTAATTTTGTTTTTCCTGAAGCTGTGTTGCTGTACCTTTGGTGTCCTCAGCTACCAGGTGCTGGCATGCAGACAAGGAATCCAGGAAGAGGTGACCTCATGGTGCCTCTACGCCAATTAACAAAAAACAGTTTAAAAGACCCAAACAAACCCCACCCTCTCCCCATCCTCCTAAGCTGAAGCCATGAGCTGTTCTGATCTCCAGATAGGGGCACTTCAGAGGTCACCCTGCTGGTCTCAGAAGGCTCCTGACCCCCTTGGCCATTGCAAAGCAGAGAGATGAGTCTCAGTCTTGGGGTTGGGTAGGAGGAACTCTCCCAGAGAGCCAAAACACAAAGAGACTTGGGTGAAGCATTGCAGTCTCAGTTGCTAAATGACTTGCAGCCACGGATGGAAGCTACTCCTCCTATTTTGCTGGAGGAAAATATACCACTGCAAACTGTAACTGAAATTGTAATACTTTGTGAAATGCTGTTCTGTTTCCTAGATAGAACTGTTAGTGTTTGAAGATGGGAAATGTCAACAAGAAAATATGTACGTGCAAGTTTTCCTTTATGTAAAATTTTTAATTCAACTTTTTTAGTGCCATTGCCTAAGAAAACTTTCAGGATTTCCAGGTGACTCTGGAAGCATGAGCATCTGATGCCTGGAAATTAGACTGACAAAGAGCATCAAAGCAGATGTTCCCCAGGCATCTCAGGTTGCTCACTCCTTACTAGACAGAAAACCTGAAAGGGAAAAATGTCTCTAATGGAAACCCATTGAAAAGTAGGAAAGCTGAGCAAGCAAGTTATGCCATTGAAACAGGAGACTGAGTCCCTCTTGAGAATGGGATGAGCCTGAAAGTTTAAAAGCACAGCAACAAGGTCAGATTCCTGACACTTGAATTGCTGACCATGAGCTGAGCTGTCTGTACTCTCAAAATGCCAAGTAATGCCACTGCACATAGCCTCGTGAAAGATTTGATTCCTTTATATCTTCCCCAGCCAAACCTGTGCATATCTGGGGACAGTCTCTGCCTCAGCTGACACATAACTGGGGCAGGTCTGGCAAGGACTGAGCTGGAAACACAGTGGCAGTTTATTCATCTTGTCCAAAGCCTGCAAGGAGATTGTGGTAGCTCTCCTTCCACTTCAGTGGGTTTTGGCCCAAGCCAGAGGGAAGGGAAACAAGAGCCACTACAGCTACTGATCTATTACATCTACACAGTACTTCTGACATGGAGATAAATTCCCCTGAGCATTCAGTGTGTCACTGGAGGAAAGTCTTAACACATGAACACAACCTTTTTGATACTTCTCAATTTTAGAGCCTCTCAAGCTGTAAGGAAAGAAAACAAAATCTCACAAAATATTTCACCAAAGTGCTGCTCTTGAGCATCAGTTTTACTTCCAGCAGCCCATTTACCCAAAGCCATCCTTCGACAGATATGAAGTAACTATTCTTGTTGCCAACCCAAAGGGAATTTCATGGGCAATTACTTCCTGCTTCCATCTTGAACCAAGGACTCACAGAAAGATTTATTTCTGAGCAAACATCTGAAAGCTTCTACAGTTGTGTCTAAATATTTATGTTCATGTCTACATGATAAAGATTGCATCTCATATAAAAGAAAGAGGTACAGACAAATAAAGGAAGTCTCAGTGATGAAGGGAAGTGATGAAAACTGCCAACAGTTTGAAGGTTAGACATGACTTCTGAGGCTCAGATCACAGCACTGTAACTTCATTGTTGCTAAATGCAATTTTGCACAGTCTTAGGAGACATATTCTGTACAGCACATCTTTCATAATTAAGAAGAAAACTATTGTCTCTTTTCCAAGTCAAATAAGTCTTTGTTGGGGGGGGGAGGGGGGTGGCATGAAGTAAGAGTGGTTATCTGGTCCGAGAGACAATTTTGAAACTTTAGATTGAGAGGAGTCTGAAAGTCTGAGTTGGGGACAAAGGACTCATCTGCAGCATCCCATAAAAGGCCCTGGCACAGAAAGCTGTCAGGATCCTGGTTGCAAATACTCCGGGCATGCTGAAAGCCTGAGGACAATAGACCTAACCCAGCGCCGTAGAGCCAGAGGGCAAACCTGCAGCATGTGCAGCATCAAATCGGAGCAGACGCATGCAGAAGGGATCAAAGGCAGGGTGAGCTTTCCCCACCTGCTGCCCTGCCTGCAACCTCTGCCTGCACAGGCTTTGTGCTGGTTACAATGGTGTCTCTGGTCATGGTTATCACAGCAGCCAGAAAGCACGGACATTCTCAGTGCAGGGTCAGATGGGGTTTGCAGATGGAGGAGTTTGTATTTTGAGTCTCATCTGCTGGCCACCGAGAGATGATCTGAGAAAATGTCATCAGTCTCATGGGAGGGCAGGCTCAGAAACAAGCAGGGCTAGAGTTAGCTGTCATTCTTCATCAATTCAGTTTGAAGGTCTCCCTGTGCCTTTGCTTTATTGCCACATACTGCCAATCTCCATGCTGACCGCGAGCTAGGAGAAAAAAGCTTCAAGCAAACATTTTTGTTCTTAAGAAATCTTGCAATTACAAAGATTCAACTTAAATGTGGTGCTTCTAGTGATGTGCTTGATGTCCCTTCTTTGATCTGCTGGACTCCAGCAATAAACTCAGTAGTTGTGGCCATTCTCACAGTAAGCGTGGCAGGTTCACTGTGCCAACTGAGATGTATTGGTTGCCATGAGTGGCAAGGTTGGTGGCTGGGTTTAGGCTAAGTCCCTGGCAAATTCCAGTGCTGAGTCCACTGGCAGGTCTTCAGAGACAGCCTCTGGGACTGTTTTGGATTCAGGCAATTGCTGGTTTGGCCTCTGTCTCATGTCTTCTTGGACATAGCTCCCCTTTCTCTTCCTCTCCATGACATGCATTCCCTTTGAAACAATTAGAACCTTCTCAAGCTCTTTGTTTCTAATTCTGGGCACTTTAGCACAAAGTATATTTATCCTAATTGCATACTGAAAGTACACTCTGCTTGGCTTGGCTTTCCCTTGCTAGGGCCTTTAAGAATATATTCGTCATTGCTGGGAGCAACATTGGAGTTGGGAGAGCTGCAAACTTAAAGGGTCTGGCCTCACCTTTTTATTCTGTCCTGGCATTGAGTAGCACTGGGTATTGATGTCTTGAAAGTTTTCATTTAAAATGTCAGCTCTACTTTAGAACTTGATGGTTCCCATCCAAATAAGCATATCTGTTCTGAACCTGGCTGATGTCGGGCTCAGATCTGAGCAGATCTTCTCTGCAATGGAGCAGAGATGGGAGTGAACAAAAAAACTAGTGTTCCAGCTTTGGAGAGTGTATCTTAAGCCAAGGCTGTTGCTATGGTGTATGAAATGAGTCCTTGAATCAAAAACTAGCACAGGCATTTCTACATAGCATGGAGCACATTCAGATTTTGCACAGAAGTGGTCTTCAGTGGACAGAGCACCATCCAAGCCTGTTGATAAGGTTCCTCTGGCCAAAAGAGAGGTCACTCTGTGCTGTTAACAAATCCAAACAGTAGAAGGGATAAAAATATGTTTTTAGAACCTTCCATATTGCTAAAAGAATTTTCTGTTAAGTAATACTTAAACATCTACAAACGTTTGTCCCCATGGTTTTCTTCCCTCCCTACCCCCTCATTCCTTCATTTTTAGGTCCTTTGCCACAGTAAGGTGTCTCCAGTATTTCTGCTTCTCATTTCTCCTTTCAAAGGCTGTTTCCAACAGCAGAAGCAAATGTTGTGATGCCAGCAATTACAGTGTAACTGGAACTAAAGTGTTGGGAAGCAGGGAGATGACTGGTGACTATTGTTTTTTTCACATATTAAGGAGAGATGGAAACAGGAGCACCTCAATAATTTTTTTTTTTTTTTGGTCTATCTGTGGTTCTTTGATCAAAATTCTGTTAAGTTGCACATATGAGCGTTTCAAAAGAACAATAAAAAAAAAAAAATCATCAATTTCAGATGATGAAAGGAAAGGGTTCCTGGGGAAAAATGAACCCAACCAGGCTTGTCTGCAGGGTGTTTTGCAGACCTTGATCACACACACACAGGTAAGCCAGGTATAACCCAGCTGCAAATTGGAGGCTGGTGACCACCCAGACACTGCTGAGGTGCAAGGCAGAGTTAGCTCATCCTTTTGAGATACTGACATATCTCCACCAGGTCCTGGTTACCTTCAAGACTCTGTATCCAGGACAATGTTGGCATAGCAGGTGTAGATGATTCTCCTTTTTTTTCTGGCTAGATTCAGAACACCTGGTCCCTGTGCTCCCACTTAGGTGGGAACATCTTGCACGTGATATTGATGTGCCTGCTAGGCATGTGGGTGACCCTAAGTTCAAAGTCAACCAGCCTTCCCAGCATGATCCTTTCAGAGCCCTGTCACTGGTCCTTCAGCAAGGCATGAATATGGATCCAGCTAGAAAATCTCCACCCAGACAGGCAGCCATCTCTCACAGTGCTCGGGAGCGTGCCAGGGAGCATTTCACAAATAAAGTTGCCTCTGAATCCTCGTGTTGCATTTCACAACGGTTTTGAGTTTGCTACATGGTAATGACAGCAGAAGGCTAAGCATGATCTGCAAATTCCAGCCCAGAAACAATGCCAATGGCCTCTGTGAGCTCCCAGTTGCAGTGGTGGGGAGAGCTGGCATACCTGAGCCTTTAGGCTCTGGTACAACTTATTAGCAGAACCCTGTCCTAAATGCAGCTGTGGTACAGGATTTAGAAAGGCTTTGTAGTCACCTCCCATCTTCAGAACATTTTGAGGTGGAAGCAAACTCACCTCCTGCACTTTAACACCTGCTGCCCAAGGGACTGGTGGCCTGGAGTGGAAAGGGCTGGAGGGGACATGCTGTTTCTAAGCTAATTCAAAGCAGCATGTGCAGGCTCTGGCTCCTCCAGCTGACATGGTTCTGCACAGCTGTGAGTGCCAGGAGAGAGCAGAAAATTGCTGGCACCAGGATTGCCCTTTCTACCCTGGGATTTGCCCTCACTGGGCAAGTCTGCAGTTCAAATGACTTCCTGTTTGCTTTACCAAAGGAAAAAAAGATACAGTCAACATCCAGCCCAAATACCCCAAGGATATTACTTCCATTTATCTTCCAGCTTGGACTATTTCAATTTCCCAAATTGTATGCAGCCCCATGAAGAAACAGACACCTTATGGGCCAAAAGGACTCATTTGTTAAAAAAAAAATAAATGGTAGTGGGTTCGTGCTGCTGGATTTATGGCTGAGAAAGTAACACACAGACAGAGCCCTGCACTTTGATAGCTTAGCACTTCTGTGATGTGTGAATGAAGTCCAGCAGGCCCAGAACCAAGGTAATCTCTGAGGTTTGATCTCTCTCTGTAATGAGATGCCAGCAGCCTGTACTTCAAAGCCTGCATTGATACAGATAATCTTCTGAAAGGCTCTCTGCATTTTGAGGCAGCTTGTATTGGGGATTACAGTGACAACAGGAGGAGATGATGGAAGAGGAGGTGATTGTTTGATGCTCATTCCTTCAGTTTCTTTTAGTTTTGATTTCCAAAGGGTGGTGCAGTCCTGTCCCCCACACCCTCAGCTCAGCAGGACTCCATCGTGTCAGATGAACCCTGTGTGCTGTGGGGCAGATAGGCTGGCTGAGATGCTCTTCTGCCCAAGAAGTCTGTGAAAATGCATCCATTTGTGCTGAAGTGATGGATGCTACATCATCTTGGCTGAAATATGGGCAGATATTGCATTAGAAATGGCTCAGGCAGTTAAATGTTACACTTCCAAACTTCTGAGGTTATTTCTTTCTCAAAACTGTTGTAAAGGGAGTAGGGGAGAAGGTAATGATGACAGGAGACCACAGGCTATGAGAAGCATGTTATAAAACAAAATGAACAGTAGTTTCATGTACACAATTATGCTCTATGTTGAAAATATATAATTTTCAAGGCATGTCTGACCAGGAAACAGAACTGAAATATTTTTATGTTGACGAACACTACTGATCTAAGAGAAAAATGGTGGCAAATGTGTATCTTGATTGCTCTTTCAGCAAGAAGAGTTACAGAAATAGACCAGAAATTAGACTATACATTTAATTGAAATAGATAGAGGTTAATATCTGGCATGCCAGTACTGGCTGCATTTTTCTCAGAAACCTTTTTGAAAACCACTCATATATTTCAGCACAGTTAAACCTGTATTTTCCAGGCATAAAATGAAATAATTTTACATGGGGTCTATATTTCTGCCTGTCTTGCAGGGACAGCAGAATGCTGAGAGAAGCCATAGGGGTAGCATGAGTAGAAAAGTGATTGCACCAGGTGGATTCAGTCACTGTTGTGTGCCCTGCTATTTGCCACGTGGGGACGTGAAACACAGGTCACATTTTGTGATGCTACCACCCACACCCCACCCTGTCCTCAGGATAGAGAGATGTGCTGGGTTGGTTCAAGAACTCAGTAAGGAAACACCCCTTTGTCTTTTCACCATCACACAGTTAGATCCATCATCCCTTCCTGAGAAAAAGAGACCCAGAACTCTTTCACAGACATGATAAAATGCAAAGAGTGAAAACTGTATAAATGGGGAAACTGAAAGCAGAAGGTAAGGCAGCCAAATCTTCCTTGCACTATGAGAGCGCTGGATGGCAGACACCACACTTGAAGAGGAGTAACATACACAGCATCCAGCAGGAGAGGCTTGAGAAAGGGTAGGTGTTTGTTTGACTGAATCACCAGGTGAAAGAGGTTGGTCGATTTCCAAAAGTGTCATTCAAGGAGATCTAAGCAGTGATGGTAAATTCAGTGGGCTGAACGTAAAAATATAGTTAGGCCATAAAATATTTTACAGAGCAATGGCATAAAAGGAATCAAAGCTGATTCTAAGCACTGCTTCAGCACATCAAGATCAAGTTTGGCAGAGGTCTGACTCTGACACCAGCTGAGTCTGGGGTCTGAAAGCAATGCTCAGAAAGGGCAAGACCACTGTAGAGAAGCAAGGTGAATTCTTGGTGTCCATGGTTCTTGTAGCAGAAACTGGGAGATTTCCACACTGGAACCTTTTTGGGAGAGGACTTGGCCAGAGTGTGTCTCAAATTCAGTGGGATTGCATATGGCAAAAATAGATGGGCTGGGGCCGGCTAGGCTACAGGAGCAAAGAGGAAGGGATTCAAGACCACCCAAGGATGTCTGGACTCCATTACTGAGATAATGCCCACCTTGGGATGTCAGAAAGCAAAACTGACACCAAGGCTAAAAGAGGAATTAGGAGGATCTAGAGCCCTAGAGGCATGTAAGCCTGAGGGCTATACCAGCCAAAGTAATACAAGTTTTAATAAAAGTTCAAAGTAGTGGACACCTTTAAATGGTATGATCTGGATAGATATAATCCACTTGGTAAGAGCCAACATGGCTTCTGGAAATCCTGCCTTTCCAATCTCTCAAAGTTCTTGAAAGAAGTAGCAAATGTATTGATGAAGGTTATCTAGGAAAGTCTATCCCCACAGATTTCTAGGGAAACTAAGAAACTATGGGAAGGGGGAGGTCCTGGTGTAGAGAAATGGCTGAAAGGCAAAATGGTCATTTAACTCAATAGAAGGAAGTTAGCAGTGGAAATTTCAGGGATCTGCACTGAGGCCTGTTGTGTTCAAAACATCCATAAATAACATGGGAAAGGGTATGAGCAGTGAGAGACAAAGGTCACACATGATACAAAATTGTTTAAAGTAATAACGGCAGGTTGTGACAAATTGCAGACACATCTCATGAGACTGTATGAAATGTCAGGTGAAGTTCAATGTAGCTAGGGATAAAGAAAGAAAACACCATGAAAACCAGTCCTGATTTCACACACCAGATTTTGATAATGGAATTGACCATTTTCTATTGAGGAGCAGGCTTTGGGATTAGGACAGGTGACTCTACAAAGTACTGCACTGCTGCAGGGCTGTGGAACTCCTTGAAGGAGTATGCAAAGGACAGAAGTAATTTTAACCAATTCAAGGGGAGACTGGACAAGTACTTGGAAGGAAATCCATTACAAGTCACTTGAAAAATTGCCATAGGTTCACAAAAAACCCGATGCCTCTGCCTTGCTCATCTCCCACCCTGAGACCAAGCTACCTTTGAACCCTGGGGTCTTAGGGGGTCCTTGGGGGCTTATGGGGAGAAGTGAAACCACAAATGGGGTTAACACCTGAAAGCCTATGGGGCTCTGAGAAGGCCAAGGGGATACTGGGACAAGGTGGAAAGGAGGTGATGATAGTAACTGCATGGAGAAATCAGCCTACAGAGCTCCTACAGAGCAGCTGGGCTCTTACACTACATACTTGTGGCAGAGCTGATGTTTAAGACATGGCATGTCTGGAGCTGTACCTCACAAACTGACTAGGGGTTTTAAAACAATGGTATGAGATAATTACTGCTCACAAAGTCCTATGTGAGGACAGGGAACAAAGACTCGATTAATCCAGTAATTAAGAGAGACAGAAGGGCATACGTGCTCCCAGTGAAACTGAAGGTCTGCGCTGAGAACCAGCAAAAGGGTTCAACTGGTTTAGCTAGGAAGCAGGCAGAGGCTGACTGGTTGGAAATTAAATTGACTGGATTAAGTGTTGAGAATGCATTCTCATCTGAGCAGGGTTACAAGGGACAAAATCCAGCTCTTCACTGCAGGGAACAGGGACACTTACAGGTGACCTGTCTCACAGGGTGAGTCAAACACAATGATAGGGGGCAGAGAGATCTTTGAGGGAAAAGATTTTGAAGCAGTTGATTTTGTATTTACCTTATAAAATATCCTGCTGGGAGCAGCCAGATGAGAAAAAATGAAGGGGAGGCAGAGGTAGATAGAGAGAAAAAAAGATGGAAAGAGAATGAAAGAGTGTTAAGGACTGAGCGACTCAGAAAAAATAACAGAACATAAAGAAAGTCCATAGAGAACACCGAACCAGCCTAAAAAAAATAAGAAAGAAAATAAAGTACCAGGCACAAGGAAACTAAAACATTCATTTCAGTCCATGAAGTAAAACATGGACATGGAGGCAAAAGTGAGAGATGCACAGGTGAGGACTGTGTTTGATTTCAGTGACATGCTATGGACACATCTGCTATGTCTCATACCCAGCTGCATGTTACCTCACTCCTCTGTCTGCACATGAGACTCATCTTATGTGAAAGCTTCTGGTAAATCACAGAACTGTGATTTTCTTTTTTTCACAAACCTTATCATGTTAGTCCTCCATGAAAAGTGTGCTGCATTCATCTCTGCCCCTGCTGATTCCCTTTGGATACATGGGCACAAACACAACCTCACAAATTTCAGAGCATCTCCATTCCCAAGGAGGGCTACAGATCCCAGATCAGAAATCCTGGTGGACTCAGCCAGTGTGTTCATCCTCAGACCTGACAGGGCCCCAGAGCCCTGGGAGCTTCACAGAGAGCCTCTCTAAAGGCACAGTTGGTGGAAAGGCAAGGAATATGGAGAAATGTGTTTTTCCAAGTTGGACTGCCTCAGAAGCAGCACACCACAACTGCACCATCAATTATAAATTGAAAAAAATACCAAAGAATTGCTGAGGTTCCTAGTCTGTGATTAGGCAGAGACCTTAATTCATGCTTGCCTATATCCAGAAGATGTCTCCTACTAAGGGCTAAGTTTTTTCAGAGGGACTAAAAGAGAAGCAGATTTCTGCTGGTTAAAACCAGCAGCTGTTACAGAGAAAGTTTCCTGCAGGACCACTGGTGAAACAGCATCCTCTTTCAGTCAGTCTTGATGGAGAGAGGAGATAAATCCTCACTTTTTGTGTCTTGTTCTGTCTCAGCTTCCTTTGGACAAACCATGCTGTGTTGAGTGCTTAAGGCCATACCCAGAGAGAGGATGGGTCATGAGGAGCACGGACACAGCATGAGGAAGCTGGAGGGGAAATTCTCCCCTTGTTTCCTACTGCTCACAAGATCAGCACTTCAACATGCCAAGCACCTGCAATCTGATTTCTGAGGTGAGGCTCCCCCCACAGATGCAGTGTTTCCCTTCTTCATCTGTGCAGGAGCACAGGGTGGTATCAAGGGTGAATAAATAAATAAAATTTTTAAAGCTCCCCAGCTTCAGTGATGCATCAGCAGGACGTGTTCTGCATTCACAGTAGCTAATTGTCCTCCTCTAAAAGACAAAATCCAAAGTAAAACAGCAACAATGGATGTTTAACTATTTTTAAACCAAATTATTTATTATGTAAGTAAAGGAGAAAGGTCATCAAAACTACCGACCTCCTCCTGGACTTGAAAGGATCAGAAATCCTGTTTTATTAATGTCAGAAGCAATGATTTCCCTGTGACGCAGTTCGCTATCTCTCTGTTTAGCAGAACGAGAAAGACAGAGTTAAAATAGATCTCTTGCTTCAGAAAGCATCAAAGAACAATTTTTATAGCACATGTTAAAGAGAGGATTTGTTTGTGTAGTGTAATATATTATTATATTATATTAAATGTACTTTCCAAATATATATCCTCCTCCTGTCCCTGTGCTTGTATGAGATGTCTATTTACTCTAAATTATACACCTCCAGAATAATAAAATCCTGCTATTCTTACTTCAAAGACTTCTCTTCAGCATGAGCTGGAGACTTTCATCAAACATTTCACATCAGCTAAATGTTATTGCTTTTAAGTGTCTTCAGAACACTAAAGAAATCTCTCTCCGGGCTTTTATTTGGTTGAAGCAAGCACCTGCAAGATTTAGGCAGAATTACTTTCCTAGGACACAGGCTTATCATGGCTTCAACCAGAGGGAATCTGTGTTTTATCTCACCTGATGCAACACTTCATCTTAGTCTTAATTCACATTGCACTTCTGGTAACCTCTAGGGCACCTTTAATGACTACTGGAAATCTTCTCTAGCAGGCTGTACATTTTAGGAAGAAATCCTTTGACTGAAATCAATGGCTTCTGGCTTCTGGAAAGGTTTTACTCCTTGTTTCCAGCCACTACATACTTGGAAACATTCCTGAGTGCTTCTGACTATATAGTGGCTGTGAAAATGCAACTCCACTGCAGGGGTATAGCCATAAAGCCAAGCCAAAATCTCTCATTTCTCATTCTCATTCTCTGCTGTCTTATTTGCCTTGCCTGTCACCCCATACTGCTATGCTCATAGGACATGGACTCACACGGTGAGTAAAAAGCTGTACCTGATGTAAGACACCTGAGAATCAGTCTCAGCAGCCAACAGGCAGGGTTCCTGACTAGATGACCATCTTGTGAGAGGTCACACACTGCCTGTGCTTCACAGAGAGATGTTAACACCCTCCCAGGAGGCACCAGCCAAAGCATTTTCCCAAGTTTCCATCAGGGATAAGAGTCTCTCCTCCATTTGCGGCATTAGAAAAGCACGTCTGAAGAGTCTTGAATTTCTTTCCCTGTGGAAGAAGAAGATGTACTTCTTAAACAATAACAGCAACATTGCAGCATTGTAACTTTAACATTTCCCAACTCTCGTGCCTCTGGGGTGCTGCCTCTATTTTGCAGGTGAAGGAATAGTGGAGCAAAAACCTGCCATCTGTTCCAGATCAGAGCAGAGCAATGCCAGATACGGAGCCAGGTGCTCTGACTCCCTGCTCTAAGACCATGCTTTGTTAGTCTTTTAGACCAAAAGGCCACTGTTAAGTGAGAAAGAAGGAGAGCCAGAGCTGTGTTACTATCAACTGGCTTTTCTGGTCCTCCCAGAGCAGGGCATAGGCCATTCCATGGCATCAGGGACAGGAAAGCTGCAGTGTCCACAGCACGGCAGTACCGGCCCAGTCCATCCAGCACACCAGGGTGCAATTTATTCATTTTTACTACTCTGCAAGATGTTTTCTCAGTGTGCTTCTCACCTTTACAACTAGAACCCGTTCTGAAAGTGAATCTTAGAATGAAAAATAAAAAACGACAAAACAACAACAAAACCATTTTGGCAAATGTGAAATGGATGCATGTCCTTGAATACTCACAGTAGGCTTCTACCTCATTTGCAGAAGATGCAATTTTTGGGATCCCATTTTTCACAGGGCAGTTTGGCTTTCATTGAGCTCCCTAAGTGCATGTCACAAACTTGGTATTCGAATCATCCCTCTGGAGACAACTTGAACTTGCCATAGCACATAAACACAAAGCATTATACAACTACTTTCTCTCTCTTTTATTGTTTTAATTTATTTATGCATAATTTTTCACCTGGATTTTTAATAGCAATGTAATTTTTGTTGTTGTTTAATCGAAATCTTTTCCTCTTTTTTCTATGTAATGATGCAATAAATGTGAGAGTCATTGGATCAGACTTGTAGATTTAGCTAGTGTCATTCTAGTCCAAACAGAAAGAAAAGAAATATTTTCCAGTATGAGGCGCATATTGTAAGCCTGGGACCAAGAAGGTAAATGACATGGGAAGCAGCATTTCTGAAGTTACAGCACTAAAAGCCCCAAAATTACACTGACAGGAAACTCTTAGCGCAGGTAGCTAAGGATGGTGGGATTTCCATTCTCTAGATTGTTTTCTCTTACTTTTGAAACTCTCTACGTACTACACAGTGTACAGTGGTGTTAAAAAAGCATTTACCCCTCTCTCTAGGGCTGAGTCATTGGTGGCCCACTTCAAACTGTACTTTAAGCAGAGCTTACTGAGCAGCTGGTGGTCTGACTGCAGTCTGAAGTATTGCTGCAGGCCTGCCTTAGCAACCCAGAGGTATGGTATACACTTTTTAGGTGATATTAATACCAGTGCTACTAGAAACCGCAAGAAATTATTGTGGTTTGCTGTTTCATTCCAAGGTCTCAACTCAATCCAGACATTTGTTTCAGGTCTGCGCATTTTTTTCAGGAGACCTGGACAAAATTCTCCAAGAATTTAGTTACTTTATTGTTTGTAATAAAAAATAATAATAAAAAAATTAAAAACAAAAACCCAAACCTCAAACAAATCTCAAAAAAATGGAATTTGCAAAAGGAGAAAAAAATCTGGCGTCTTTAATCAAATTTCTGTATACAATTCCTGTGTGTGATACACATCCTCACACAACATTATGTTTAAAGAGCTGGAGACAAGTAAGATGATGCTTGTGGGGAGAAATCATATGTTTTATTTGAGCAGTTGATCAAGTTGGAAAAGGCTGGGAGCATCCAAGCTCTTCACCAGGTCTGAAATGGAGACTGCAGACTTCAAAGTTTCAAAGCTCCTGTCAGATGTGTGAAGTGGCTTGACTCTGTCTGTGCAACAGCATGAATCCTAACCACACATAAAGGCCTCCAAGGTCACACCATCAGCACCCTGCATGCTACAGCCATTCCTCCCTGCAGGCAGTGTGCTTCACCCCGTGCCTGGCCTGGAAGAAACCACATAGAGGAAAGGGAACAGCTATGGTGCACTGGGGTGAGCTCCCATGGACAGTGGATTGACCACGTATCAGGAGGAGAGCTCTTCTCAGCAACAGCTCTTGTAGCCTTTCGATCCTGGGTCTCAGCAAAAAGCTATAAACTGTTTTAAACTGGTGGAACCCTCCAGGATATAACAAATCTTGGATTTGGCTGGTTATTTTGTCCAATCTGATCACCCCTTCTAACCTCTCTCTGCCTTTTACTGTCTCTTTTTCCCTCAAGATAACCACATCATCACCCATCCAACTCCAGTATCCCACCCTTCGCTGCACAGAACCAGTGGTGCTTGTACACAGGTAGGTCATGCAACCACCCTGTCGAGTGAAACAGGACCAGGTTGTCCCCACTTTGTTCTCAGCATTAACATTTACTGCCTCTGTTTCAATCTGATGTTCAGGGGATATCAAGGCAAAGGAACACCCTATCTGCCTTGTCTAAAACATGATCAACTTCACAAATAAAAGTTTGTCTCCCTCTCTCTCTTCTTTCAATGACTTTCTTTGCTTAGGAAGAGCCCTTGAATATCCTGTGAATGTAACTCAACAAAATTACAATGCCATCCCTGTCTTTCTTCTGAGTAACCAGCCAGAATCTGCTTCTCTTATACTCAGGTCATGTTAGGTGTTCTTGCTCTACAGCCCTTTTATACTAAGCTGTTTTCAGTCACAAAAACCCTAAATAATTTTCATACATGCTGTTTTTAGGACATAGCCTTTCTTTTTGTTCCATATCTTTTCTCCTACATGGAAAATTCAAATTTTATCCTATTAAAACAGACTCTGAATAATTGTTTGTAATTGAGTTCAGCATCAGGTTTTCCATGATATGGAATTCAGATTAACAGCTGTCCAACCCACTGAAATATCTTTTAATATCATCAATTTAACTTGCTTTGGCACTTTTGACATTAACATGGCATTTCAAGATTTATAGTAAATAAACATCAACAAATGAGAGATTTAATCTGCACCTATTCAAAATACTTAATTCTAATAGCTGTTGTCCAACAGCCTACTTAGTCTTTAACAGATTGCAGTCATTTATCATCCTCATGTGGTAGTAGCCCATTATCTTGCTCTTTCGTAAATGGAAAATAGGGGGGTTTATTGAATATTTTATTTTATATTATTACTATCTCTCTTTCAAATAGTGGTGCTGTATCATTGCTTCCATTTCTCTTGTTCCTGATACAGGTAAAAAGCTTTTCTTTTCAATGTCCTTTGCTTCATGTTGCTGCCAGCTTGTGACTCCAGTGATGTTTTCTTCTTCTATCTTGTGTGTTTTCTACTATAGAACCTGCAAAGTCACTTCATTGGCGTTTGGGTGGAGGGAGTGGACGCTTGCTATTTGTTTTAACTTTTTCCCCATTCACCGCTGCACCAGAATGAGCTTTAAAAAAAATTTTCTTCTCTCCTGCCTGACTTCCCTTGCTACATTTGTTTAGTCCATCTGAGCAGCTTCTTTTAAAGAATTTCCAGGATCTGCTCACATTTTTTGTATCTACACTCTTGCACACAGGATTTTCACTGGTAATGCTCCTTGGCTGGACAACACCAGCTGGCTGAAGCATAAGATAACTCCCAGGTGGATCCACCTGGCTTGCTGCTGGCCCCAGCTGCCAGCATCTGCATCTCAGGGCAGTGGAAAGGCTCAGTCCGGATGGATGAACCTTTCCCGTGCCCTCTCTAGCACCATTTGACACATTTCAGTGTATGGAGTTTGTCTCTCAGACACTGCACTGGATGCTACTACAGCGGAAGCAAAGTAATTTGTAATCATCTTCCATTTTGCATGATTCCTAGAGATGCTAATGTTAAACCAGAGGAATTCCCCCTCTGCTCTAGGTCTCACTGGTGTGGGATAGGAGAAGGAGATAACTTAAATTTGTTAACAGACAACCCTCTGCAGAACTAAAAAGCATATCCATTACAGCTCCCTAGAGATGTAGGATTTAGGAATTCAGGAATTCCACTGAGAATTAAATTATTTTCAGTCTCAGAGGGTGCCTTTTTTAATTTTTAATTTTTAGCTGTAAATTCTCCTCTTGCTGCAGAGTCAGACACAAAAATAGTTTCTTTTCTCAGAAATTCAATTTTCCATTAATTCACTGGAAGATTGTGGAAGATTCTCAGTCCACACAGACACGGCATATTTCACTTAAATGCTCATTAACTAAAAGAATTAAGGATGCAGTGCAGGACTCTGCAAAGTCCTACCAAGAGGCTGTGATCCCCTACTCTGCCATGGCTCCAGTGACAGATGGAGAGGAAAGAAGCTAAACAAGCATTATCCTTTCAAGCAAGATATAGCAGTGCCTGCAGTGAGTTAGGAGCTGTACTTGTTTGTGCACAGGCAAGACAAAGACCAGGCAATTTAGTTCCTATCCAGGATGGACAATGGGCCTGCTACAGTGACATTAGGGATTACTCTGCACAGGGATTTCAGCACAATTTTATACAACTCTGGAGCTCCTGGCAGGAGCAAACACACAGGTTCATTTGCACATCACAAACCAGCAGGTCTGGGTAGTTCAAATGACTGGGTAGGAATAATTCTGTCTAGCATTTTTATGTGATCTCAGAGTACATACTCAAACTGTGCAAAATTTACTTTGTGATATAGCAAAGTCTAAACACTTCAAACATTTTCAGTTTCCTGAGGCTTGTCAGAGCCCTGCCCCATTATATTGAGTAGCATGTTTAAGTTTGAGTCTATCAGATGAATTCTAAAGTAAATAATACTTGAACAAGATGAAGAACATAAAGTTGCAAAATAAAAAGCTTTTTTAAAAGCACCCTATTACTCTGTTCAAATACGCCAGCATTAGAGTGCTTGGAAACCTCTTAGAGCTAAGTGTGCATTTTTAAATAACATAAGTTGTTCAGGCTGTAGTTACTGAATTCCAGCTTGACACTGAGCACTTAAAGAGTTTAGAGAATCCAGACTCTTTTATCAGCTTGCAGACAAGGGCACTAAATGTCATGTGGGCTTCCTTTTGGCTCGCAGCCACAAGTTGTGCGTAGTATTTAATGTAGTCTCTGGTTCTTAAAGTATTAGGAAAACCTGAAAACAAAGTGTCTGCCATTAGTGACATTGATGCTGCTTTTGACAATCTACAGTATGCATTTCAGGTTTGGTATGCCTCAAAACTTCCCTAAAAACGTAGAAGGGGGGTTGCCTGGAACTTCTTCACAAGATACAGAGAAAATTCTCAGGGTCCTGAAAGCATGTGCTCACCTTTCCCATCCATACATTTTGAACATTGATTAAATAACCCACTTTGTTATGGCTTTTTGTCCCACACTTTACCAGAAAATAAGATATGGATCATGAGCATTACACTAATGATTGCGACATTTCTTCTGTGCGTAGTCAAATATTTAAATTATGAGGCTAAATTCACCATAAAAATAAAATAGTAAGGAAAAATGATAAAATCATTAAATACATTAACATGTTCTTCTCTAAGAATTAAAATCTTTACCTCATCACATGCATAATATTATAGAAAGGAAAGCATTACTCTGGAAAGCTATCAAATATCAGCAAGTACTTATAGAAAGATTGACGTTAACAAGACACAAACAGATAATAATCTGTGTTAAAAGAAACGAAGCCAGTTTAATCTCAGTAGTAGTAATAGAATGCAGCAGTAGTAAAAAAGTCTGAGATATCCCCTAAATTGTAAAATCCAAGAGGAAATAAAGTGTTTTATTCTTAATAGGATTTTAACCATGAACACTCCTGACAAACATTAGCATTTTCAAAGGTTTTGCAAAGATAGTATTCTGGTTTGCTTCCAAGAACCTGTGATATTTCTGTCCCATTTTGAGCACAGTGTTACCAGATCTAATCCATAATTTCTGCTCTGTGTTTACCCCACAGTAGCATCTCTTCCACCCAAGATGCTTCACAGCATGCACAACATTAAACCGTAGGTATCCCCTGCTCTCTAACAATCTAGGTAAACTCTCATTTCTAGCCATTCTTATCTCCATGCCTCCTATTTGGTTGCTTTTCAGCAATATGTGACTTTTGCCTGTACAAAGATATTTCCCCACTTCCAACCAAAGCGAGAACATTTGAGGAAAAATATCTGGACTTTCACAGAAAGGTATAAAAGGAGTGTGTAAATTGGTGGGAAGGTGGTGGGCATGCTTTTGGGGCAGCTTCAAAGGCTCTGCTGTGTTGGGGGTGACCACAAGGAAAAGGTGACATTCCCAGATAAACCTTCTGTTTAGCCATATTACATGGCTGTAATATGCACCTCAGGTGACCAATATGTTGGGAGGTGTGGAGGGACATCCTTGAGGAATTGGACTGTATCCCTCAGGCTCCTTCTCCGGCTGGAATTTGTATCCTGAATATTGAGATGAGAGCAGCTGCTATGTACAAATAATCATGAAATTATTCAGCTTCCTGTATTTTTCGTGGTACCAGCCATAACACGGCCCAATGCTAAAAGGCTGCCCCAAGGACCAAAGTGGCAACAGCATGGGCCCTACATCTCTCTGAGTCCCTGGTCCAGCATCAGTGGCATCAGTGACACCCCTAAGCCTTAGTGCCAAAGCCTCCTGCCACGCTTTAGCCTCATTTTTATGCATCCCAAAGCATTTCCTTGAGAATCTGGAGGACTCAGAACAAGTTCCCTGAGCTTTTGTCCCAGGTTTCCCCCCAGTCTGGCCATGAGCTTGTTGCTGTGCTCAGGCACCGTGTGGCTTGGCAGTCCCCAGCCCCGGTGGCCCTGTGCCACCTTCCATTGCGGCATTCCCTGCAGACGGCATCCTCCCCGCCAACTGAAGGCACCTGAATTGGGCTAGCTATGGAAACTAGAATAAAACAACATAAAATGGAGTGAAGTTCATTGGGAAGACAGTTCCAGGGGCAACTCATCACATCCTAAAAGAGGGTTCTTCCAAGATCTTTGGGCACTAAACCCCAGATGCAGCAGTACAAGACTGAGCACTGAGTTCTAGCTCAGTCCAAGGGTGAGCATCAAGCTGTCAGCTGTGTCTTATGCAAGAAAGTGAGTAATTGTCTGCATTTACAAAACAGGGAATTTTGTAGGAAAATTGCATGTTCTGAAAATTATTTTGTTGAAAATCTGTATTTCCTTCCCACATATGGGTTTCTTACTTTCTTTTATGCATTTTGACATTATGTACACAAAAGTGCTTTAATTCAATTACTTCTCTTAGTATTAAATTATTCTGACATTGTTTATTCCATTACTTCTCCTACAAATTTGAGGAGGGCTGAACACTGGTTTTAATTCTGTCTGTCAGTTCCTGATTCATTGCCATTGCAATGTACATCATTTGAAGTGGGAAATACTAGCAAAAGCTGGAAATAGCTCAAGGACATACTACTGGATGCACCCAGCCTGACTATCCAGAGAGGGAAGGGGAAAAACAGTTATTCTAGCCACAAAAACATCCTGGTTAGGAGATCTGACCAGAACAACAGAAGTGAAACAATGGTGTTTGCATATAAAAGGAAAGTTAATAGCAAGTTGTGAGATACAAATTGAAATTGGTGCCAACTGATAAAACAGACAAAAGGTAAAGAAATTAATGAAAATTCAGCCATCAGTGGCATAAATAATGGGTGTATAAAATGTGTTAGGAAGGAAAGGAACTCAAGCGAAAGGACTGTGGATATTTAATAGATGCATTTGCCTTCAGAACAGAGTGGGAGATCTGAATCAACTCATAGGACATACACGCACTGAAAAGCTAATCGTCTTTCATGAGGGAGGATTCAAGCCAGAATCTACTAAAATTAAATCTTCTTAAATCAAAAGGACCAAAGCATTTACCCCAGAGGGTCCTAAAGGCTGGGGAATTGCTGAAATTAATACTTTGGGAGTAAACACATTGGCATTTCCCCTGGCTTTGATACATTCTTATTTTTCCAAGACTGAAAAAGATGGAGGGGATCTACCGAGGAACTGCTACATTGCTTCTCTACCCAAGCAAAATAATGGAACATATTGTCTCTAAAAAAAAAAAAAAAATTATGAGAGTAATACAGAACCAGCACAGGCGTGTAGGGTTTCAAGGAGCACAGATCTTGTCAAACAAACCATTTCTGTTTTGGAGAAGATGACATTTCTTGTTGATAAAGGCAACCGTGTTGACTGATGCAGTTTATTTGAATTTATCCAAAGTGTTTGGTTTGGTACTACACTAAATTTTAACTCAAATATTTATACAGAAATAAACGGACACGCCCAAGATTAAAAATCTGGCTCTCTTATGATCTCCTCTATGCCAGTATTTTTAGCAATGCAATGCAATGGTGTGGGCAGCAGGACAGACACCGAAGTGATGCAGGCGGTGACAAGGCAGTGACAAAGGAGACTCACAGGGGGTCAGAGTGGACACGTAAGGAATGAAGCAGCTTTGCAGGCCAAAGAAACTGAGCAGTGGGGAGAGAATTTACTGCTGCTCACAGGCAGCACAGGTACGCTGAGGACTTCTTTGCTTTTGTCCCTAGTTAGAAAGCAGTAACTGCCAATAAGGAAGAGGCCAGGCTGGATCAGGCTGGATGAGGCTTTGAGGAACTGGTCCAGTGGGAGGCATCCCTGCCCACGACAGGGGAGTTGGAACTAGATGTGATTTCATGTAAGCTTGGAAAATTGTTACTCAAAGGCAACATAACATACATATTCCATACAGGCTAAAAATATCACTTCTTTTTTTTAATTGACATTTTTACTTATTTTAATGCTGTGAATGTAATATTCTAATCTTGTTAACTACCACAGACCTAAGAAAGATAGGTTAACACTTAACTTTGCAAGGTATGTTCGTACCTCTGCAGGAATAGTAAAACCTTTGTCACTTTCGTGTTTAAATATTTATTGGTACAGCTTAGCCTGACTGCATTTTTGCATCTATCTGTTTATATCAAATAGTTACAATGCCAGTAAAATAGGTGCTAAAATCTTATAACTAAATTTGGACTAGCCATGGAAACATTATATACACATTTTCACAGTTCGCTTACTGTTAAAAAATTATATCAAAAAGACTTGTGAACATAGCTGAATCAAACAACAACACATGAAACAGAAAACAATATGTGGTGTAACTTCCATGGTTCTGGATTTTAAGGAACAGTTGGTCTACACACCAAGCTTTCTATTTGCAAACCCAGTGGGATAAGAATAATTTCCTGTTTCCCAGTACTGCTGAGTTTAATTTTTCATTCCTAAAGCAACCTGTAGAATTTTCAAGGACAGATTAAGTCTGAACTTCAAATGCAAAGAGAACATTTTTATATATCACAGGGGAGTAAAAAATTAGCTCAGTACTCTTCTGCTTGCAGTCATCTCTAACAGTCAAAAAGAAGTGGAATGCAAGAAAGGTAAGCTGATGCAGATTTCAGCTTTAGTGAGAGAGATGTAGCCAGACAATATAGAATGCAACTAGTACATGTCCTTACTGTCCAAATCAGAAGTATTTTTAGCTAAAAAGTTCACTAATATACAAAGGAAGTAAATTTTGGAATTTGGAGAATGTGGGAGTAAGAGAGTGCCTTTAGCCATGGAGAAAGCTGGGAAAACTTTCTGGAGGACAATTTCTTGGCTTTTCAATATGTGCTATCCAAGCAGAATTTTTAATATAGTTCATGCATACTGGCAAAAGAAGCCCATTCCACTGGGCCACTGCTCAAATGTTTCTGAGACAAAATGTTTATTCTATGTAACCTTCAGGAAAATAAAATAAAACAGTGCTAGGACAAAACAGCCAAAGTACGAGTGTGTGGGGTCACTGCCATGCACTCAAATAGCAACCCAGTGCTGTCACACCCCACTCCTGGGAGTCTGCAGAGGAATAGATTTGGCAGCCTGGATAATAGACCAACACACCTGTCTGACCAGCAAAGTAAAAGAAAAATTGTTGCTTAATTAGACAGTTCAGATCCCCTACTATTTTCTGTTCAAGTGTTTAATAGATTCCTGCTTCCTTGTTTTAGATTTCATAGACACCTGCAGTGGAGCAGGAAACCTGAAAAGAAGCTGTGACCAAGCCCCAGTAGTGGCTCTTCATGGATGACCAAAGACACCACCAATGGCTAATGGAACAGGTAGCTGTGAGTTGGGCATGGTCCATGGCCAAGATTTGCACACATCACAAAATATTCTGAGCTGGAAGGGTCCCACAAGGATCATGGGAGTCCAACTCTTAAGCGAATGGCCCATACAGGGATCAAAACCATGACCTTGGTGTAACTGGCACTATACTCTAACCAGCTGAGCTAATCTTACAGTCACTTTAAGCTGAACATACAGACAGTATTTCTCCTTCTTTATTTATCTTCAACAATATTTGAAATAGGTTTATCCTTGCTATGTAGGTCAAAGAAGTTTTTCCAGTTTCTAAAGCTTAATAAAAAACTATTAAACACTAAATCAAGTACCGAAACCTTATTTCTCAGCCAGATTTCACAGATGTATAGTATTTAATAACTTAAGAACTCTATTTCCTCTTATTGAATTTCTGTTTTCTTTAATTGTGGGCCTTAATTAACAAGAGCACAATAAAAGTGAAATGGTAACCATTACTTAAGCAGCATTAGCAAACCAGTCACCCTGTGAGGTGGCATTTAAAGTACTTTTCTTTCACCCTGTGAAGCAAGAAACAATTGTTAACTGGGCAGCTGTAACTTCATGGAAAACTTAATTTTTTACCAAATGTTTTGGTATCACTTGATTATTTTCAGTACTAGTTGAAGATATTTTGGAAGGATAACCTTAAGGAGCTGAGAAATCATGTATTTCTGACTTTACAATCACTCTGTCTGTGTGCAGGGCTGGGCAGTTTAAATTTAGATCAGTCTGAAAGATAACTGTTCCTCTAGGCTCAATTTCACATTATTTTTCAAATAGCTTATTTAACTACTCTTTTTGTTATGTTCTGCCATGGTGAGTGACCTTAGCTAATAATCAGTAATTTTTTAATAAATTTACTAACCCATTTAATTAACTTTTTGTAATACCATACCTGAAGCTATTGAATGGATTGGCCTGCCCCAGTGAATAAGTTTTCCTGAAAAGAAGAAGGTAAAGGAATATGGAATAAGCCTTATTGCCGTACTGGGGCAAAAAGTTGAAGAGCAGTTTATCCATCAAATCAAAGTTCAAAGCCCAATGTGTTGATGCAGACATAGTGTTTAGAGAAATAGCGTGAGTCTTATGAGTCTTAGGAGGAGCAAACACCAAGCTCCATTGATGTTCACTTTGTTTGATGTAAGTTTTAATCTAAATGGGAAAGTTTTGCCTTCCTCTGTGATGTGCGGTTGGTGCGACCTCATCCCTGGAGGGGCAGAGTGAGTAATTGCCATGCAATGCCCAGAAAATGTTTATTTTGCAATAAAAATAAAACAAGTTTGATAGAAGAAAACCATTCCCTTACCACCACTGCCAAACCGGCTGGGAGGATCCTCCACAATTATTCTCTGCTCTCCCAAACCAGGCAGTGTGGCTTTTTCTCTCTTAATTCAGTTCAGCACTCAGCTTTGATTTCGGAAATCCTATCATCATCGTGGCTTGTACAGAGAGCACAAAAGTGAGCAAAGCTGCTTTGAATTAGAGAATTACAGAGAAATGCTGCTAGTTAAGAACAATGAGAGCTTGTGATCTTTTTATCTGAGGCAGCTACATCCCCAGCAACAGCCAAAATATGTCCAGAGAGTGGGAACAAAGGTGGTTAAACCTTTTGGAGCCATTGCTCTACCACAGAGATGAGTCCAGCCTGCTGGGCAGGTCTGACAGACAAACCTCACTGCAGCTCAGCTGAATTGTGGATGAGCTCCCTTCTCTGTTCAGCATGGAAAAAAATCTCCACTGGTCCTATCTGCATGATTTACAGTTGGTTTGTACCTCCAAGGCAGCACAAATTCTGGAGGTAAAGTCTGAAAATCTGCCTGGCTGCCTGGATTTGTGACAGTGTTAAGGACAGTCACCAAAATCTGACACCCGCCTCCATCCTGCCACTCAAGGAATGGTCTGATGGCGAGAGCCACACTGGGCTGTGTGGCCACAGCCCCCCAGAGCCAATGGATGGGGACTAAGACACGGCAATTAAGTCTAATTTGAAGAGTAGGTGAATATGCAGAGTCAAGCACCATATATATACACTCTTCTCTTTCACTTTTTCCTCCCCATCTCCTGCGTGTAGCTGCTGTAAGAGTTCAAAGGAATATGATGGTTTCAATGAGCTTTTCAAACGAAAAAGGTTATGAGACAGTTCTATGAGTGAAATATTCCTCACAAAGCTGGAACATTGGCTTGTCCCTGCTTGCTTTTCCATCCCAAAAGGCACAGAACTGACCACTGTGAACACATGACAAGAGGTGAGATATGGTCATGGGACTCGGAACAACATTTCATTCTTGGGCAGTTTCACATGAGAAATAACACCTCATACCACCTCCCATCATGTCAGTCCTGCATCAAAGAATGCATGGACTTGGATGGTACAAGTGTCCAAAATGTTAATATAACCAAAATGAACATGCACTTTCTTTTATGAAGGTATCGACTGCAAAAAGACCTTACCTCACATCCAGATAATTTTTTTAATCCTTTCACAGTTATAAAAAGGACAAAGTATTAAAAAAAAATCTCTAAAGCATGAGTTTTCCTTTCTATTTCACAATCACTACCAAAGAAAATCAGGAAATTATTTTCAAAGACATTTTTATTGTAGGACTAAAATTATGTATTAGAAATTGTATTTAGGAATCCTCTGAGGATACCTGTCATAATTTACCACAGAAATCCTGTGGGCCAGTGTGGATCTGTAAATGGCAAATCACTAGACTAACCCAATTATCTATTTTTTTAGGATTAATATAGCAGAGAGCCAGGACACGTAATTGCAGATGGATCTCTAGAAATGTATTGAAAATGTCACAGGGCACATTAGGGACCCACTTCTCTAAATAAGAGTTTGAGTGAATGGAGCAGTAATGAAATCATATGTTGAAGTCAGGTTTAAGAAAAACAAACAAACAAACAAAAAATATAAGGAAGATTATGCTTTCAGGAATAAAAAATCTGAACTTCACAACATGTAAAGCCCATTTGGTATCTCTTTCCCTGAGATGCTGGTCCTTATGAAGTGGTCCTGGTGTCTTTTCATCTGCTGCAGTGGAATCCCACTTCCACAAACCTGATGATTTACCCAGTGATTTTGACTTTGTTTCTCAGCTAAATGATTTCGACTTTGTTTCTCAGCTAAATGATTTCTTATATACCAAATTCAATTGTGCTGCCTATTGTGTCCCCAAAAAATTAGTTTTCCACCTGTTACAAGGCTGTGTCCCATTCAGAACATAATGTCAGTCTCTAAATCTGAACAGAATAAACTAAAAGACTCCTAAAGAAACAAAACTGGCTCTAAAAAACTTTTTATAAAGTCTGTAATCAAATTAAGCTCTAACAAATGCTTCAGAGACACTTGAAGTCTTGCATGCATCTGACTTTTTTCCAAGCTAGACCAAGAAAAGAAACTTGACTATGCAGATAAAACATTTGCAGAATACTGGTTTTTAAAGCTCAGTCAACCCAGCCTTTTTCTATGCACAGAAATACTAAAACCCATCATCATTCAATTGTAGTGGCACTCTCCCTAACTGATGACTGCTCTTGTTGCTGAAACTAACAATAACCATTTGCTCATCAAAGGCTCTCAGCCCATCTGCTTCCAGACATTATTTCCAGTTAAAATGTCCTCCTCGGAAAATAAGAAATTCACATGTGTAAAGTACAAAGATAAACGTGTGGTCTGTGCTCTGTGCATGGATATGTGTGTAAAGCAATAAATATGTATTTCCTGACATGGTATTTGGCTTCAGCCCAGGCAAGGCCCAGATAGCACAGATGTTGGTCAGCATCTGGGCCATGAGCAGAATCACTTCCAGAGCCTGCCCTGCTCTCCACGGAAACTCAAGCTAATCTGATTTCTGTAGAGCTAATTAGGAATGGAAATGGCCTTACTCCATTTTTGGAGGCTGGCAAGAAACTTCAGCACTCATCCCAAGACACTGCACTGCATTCACCAGAGTTACTGTCATGAACAAAAATCATCTTCACCTCTGGAAAATCTCCCATAACTGCAGATCTACACAACAAATCTACAAAGGATCTACCCTGTCTGCACTGAAAGAGGGCTGTACTTTTCCACAGGCTAACAGGAAGAATCAATCAAGCTGTTCAACTTCACTTCCCAGCTCAAACTCTGGTCTCTTCTAAAGACTCCAAAATGAACATGAACTTGGGTTCAGAAAATCAGAGCATAAGGCAGGTTAATGCTTGAACACAGACTTGCATTTAAGCTATAGCACCACTGCTCCCAGCCACACCCCCAAACCCAGATATGTCGACAGGTAATAGGAAGAGGAACAGCAGATGGAGACAAGCAGACTTTTTTAATAGGTGCAATAGTCTTTGGGGGGAAAAAAGTGAAGTGAAGAATCAATGAAACAATCTCTCTATCATAGAATCATAGAATTGTAGAATGATTTCGGTTGGAAGAGACCTAAAGATCATCTGGTTCCAAGCCCCCTGTCATGGGCAGAGACACCTTCCACTAGACCAGGTTTCTCAGGGCCCCATCCAATGTGGTCTTGAACACTTTCAGGGATATGGCAGCCACAACTTCTCTGAGCAACTTGTTCCAGTGTCTCACCAGCCTCACAGGAAAGAATTTCTTCC
This sequence comes from Monarcha castaneiventris obscurior, assembly GCA_026261815.1. Classification (NCBI taxonomy): domain Eukaryota; kingdom Metazoa; phylum Chordata; class Aves; order Passeriformes; family Monarchidae; genus Monarcha; species Monarcha castaneiventris. Next base: position 12,787,571 of record JAMPIT010000230.1, read on the forward strand.
TCATATCTAATCTAAACCTACTATCTCTCAGTTTGAAGCCATTCCCCCTTGTCCTGTCATTACATGCTCTTCTAAGAAGTGTCTCTCCATCTTTCTTGTAGGCTCCCTTCAGGTACTGGAAAGCCACTATTAGATCACCCTGAAGTCTTTTCTTCTCTGAGCTGAACAATCCCAGTTCTCAGCCTTTTCTCATAGGAACAGCAGAGAAGTGGTACTTGCCATTCCCTTGTAAGAATTATGCCCATCATGCTTGGTCTCAATTTGATAAGAACCAGAAGACATCAATCCCCAGAGTAAAGCTCTGGACTAGGTAGAGGCAAGGGGAAATGCTGAAGAACCATTTTTATAAACCACAGATTGTTATGAATTTCTTGTTAAGTCAGAGTAGTATTTGTGAGATCATTTCTAAAGACAGAGGAAGGTGACTTTTTCAAAGCTCATAAAGTCACACAGCTGCAGAAGTGCTTGGTCTTTTATCTGCCTTGCTACTTGACCTCATCTACCTGAGGCATTGCTAAGTCACTCTCTAGCTTTGTGGGCACCCCTGTTTGGCCATTTGACTTTCTATAGCCATTGGAGCTCAAATGTCTGAGAGCTAAGAGACTACTCCAGCTGAAGCACAGTAGTCAAATTTTCTAAACATTCATTTAGTTAAGGACAGCTTATTCCCTGTTTTAAAGTCTAGAAGCAAGGGCACCCATTTGAAATGTGAAGACTAAGGCTCACAACCCTCTGTAATGACTTCTGGACATCAGCATCAGGTGCCAATTGCATCCTCCAGGCTGTGAGATGGAGCCATCCCTTTAAACACCTCCTTATTCCAGATTGTGGGATAGTATCTAGGACATGTGAGAAGTGATCTGATCTTCTGATCGGATGCCTTCAGATAGGTGAGGATCCAGGCCTGGAGAGCTCTTGGAGCCCTGTTATGTAGACCTGCATCATCACGTGCTGTTTCTACTCTTTAGCTGGTTTACACTTTGGTTTCATGTTATTTTAAGTCACTGGTGCTGGAAGGTTTGGCTTTGTCACAAAATAGTGACCTCAGTTTAACAGACATTGTGTGCAAAATATCCACACTGAAGAGCACCTACGACTAATGGTACTTAAATCTCAATCTACCCATCTCCTTAAATGCTGAATAAAGTTCAGAAAATTCCTACTTCAGCAACAGCAGTGGAATTACAGTCACAGATGTCCATAGATTACCTCTCCAGCCATGTCCGTGGTAACACAAGCCAAAAGTAGCTGGAGGTTTGCACTTGAATTCTCCAGATGAAGAATGTAGATTTAATTGAACCCAGATGATACCAATAAGGAGAAATCCTGCCTGCTACAGTAGAGACCATTGAAAACTGGACACCCCAGCAGAGACAGTCTGCAGGAGATAAGGAATTCTCTTTGCTTGAACTTGGCCCATTTGCTTCCCTACTGTGATGAAATCCATGGCCAGCCAACAGAGAGGCAAAGAAATAGGCTAGCATAAGAAAATGCCAGCATAACAGGACCTGGTAATCAAAAAAGTAATGTAAGCAGTTAGTTTCTGACTCCTGGAGGTACCAGGAATAACAAAGCAGTGATGTCTGTCTCCTTACCATCTTGTCAGTGCTGAATTACAGTGGAAGAGGCACATGCATGGCACTGAGAAGGGAACACATTCGAGCACTGCAACTCTTCTCTCTCAGTTTTGCTCCCAAATGCATTCTGCCCAACAGAACTTCCCAATATAATTTTCTGGAATGAGTCATCAGTAGAATGAAATACCAGAAAACATCTGCTGGACTGTGTGAAGTGGCACAGCTCCATGGCAGGTCATAGAGATTCAGGAAATGTCAAAGCAGGTGTTGGGGTTCTTTCCAGAATTAAGGAAGCGTGGTAACATTGAGATTAGGCTTCTAGAATCTAACAATACAGATGTCATTCTTATGACACCCTGAAGAGTTTAGAAAAGTGCAGTGAGAACTCACTTCAACATTGCAAGTCCTTATACTGGGATTTAAAGTCTGGCCCCGTAAGTGCACCGGATGTTTGAGATTAGTACTGAGGCATGTAATCCAGATCCTGAAGACATAGATAGGCACTTCCTGCTTCCTCGTGCAGAAGCCAGAGAGGATCAGTAGGGCTGATGGTGTGAGAGAGCCTCTGGATGCCTCCAGATACTTGAATTGAGTGTATTGAAGCAACGAAGTACAGGTCAGGACTGCTACTGGTGGTGCTGAAGATACTAAGCAGATACTGCATACCTTTGACAATAAAGATCAGCGTCTGGATAATTTTAAAGTTACAATTAGGATCAGTGTTTAGGAATGTAAAACTCTATACATTAATTATTGCTGCATTCTGCAGAGTCTAGAAAGCAACTAATATACTAAGTACTGTAAGTACTTCTCAGGCTTGTTTCATTTATCTGTAGCGTAAAGTCCCTGGAAACCCTACACGTTTGCATTAGGGATGAATCATAAAAAGCATCTTGAAGAAAAATCTGTATTTGTTAAGCCTTGAGGAAGATGGAAAGGTTGGGTCTGTAGGCCTCTTATATTGCATTTTGTTGCATGAGGCCCTTCCTTTCTTTTTGACTTAGAGATAGGATCAGGTTTCATTCTAGAAGAAAACACATCTAGACAAGCCACACCTGCATCTTTCAGAGCCCTGATCAATGTGGAGAAGTGTGGTGCTACCCACTGCCATACAACACGGGGTTTCTGACCCAGAAGCCTTGTCAAATAGCTTGATGATAAACTTAATTTTAGCATTTGTAAAGCCAGGGGATCTACACATGGTGCTGTAACAGTACCACACAGGGCCCACTATGACAAAGATTGGTATTAGAGGGTTGTCCATGTTGCCAAGTTAGTCTTGCTGCACCCTGTGGGGCTTAGCAACACAGAACAGGACAGGGGTTAGTGCATCTTTACAGCAATTCCAGGGGCAGTGAGGGTTGGGTTATGATTAGAAAACCTACAGCAAGGAAACAGTTTATTTTTGTAGCACCATGAAAAGTCTGAAATTTAGGGGTAGGACTCATGTTAGGGGGGTTTCCAGGGTTTGTCTCATGAGTTAGAGAAAGCAATGATCTGGCTGCATATATTGTTGTGGGTTCCAGGTGCTACAACATAGTGTACTTGAAGACTCTATTTTTGTGTTGTCCTCCAAGGCCCACAATACTGCAAATTTATGAGGTGAAGGCCTTACACTACATCTGACCTTCTGAATTATTAACAGGGTAAATAAAGCCATGAACAGGGCCAGAGCTAATATTACCTTAATGTGACTTTCTTCAGGGATAAGAAAGGAAGAGGGTTTGCCTTCCATGGTGTCCTAGAGTATGAACTACTCTTCTTTTACATTTCATGCTAAGATTATGATTTAGAGTTACAGTTGTAACCTGAAGTAGTCAAGTAGAATATTTTCACTACACAGGTCTGTGTCTAGGAAGTTGGGGACTTCTTAAAAAAGGAGTTGAGAAATTAAAATTTAAAGTCACATAAAGTTAGATTCTAAGGTAGAACTTTGTCCCATGAGAAAATCTTATTTTAAGGTTAGAGTTAGGGTTAGAGAAACTAATAGCCTCAAAAATTACCCTCATCAGAATGAGGGAACCCTTTGTGGGCCGGAGGCTTAGGTAGCTAAAAGTATTAGTTATGTGTCCTGCAGACACTAAGGGGGAAGCAACTAATAGCAGAGCTGAAGGGCCCTAACCTGAAGATTAACCCCTAGTTTCTGAATTCCTATGTGGGTGCCCTTCAGGCTAGGGTTAGTTAGTGTTACAGAGACAAAATTGACAGATGGGTTATTTTTTGTTGCATCCTGCAGGTGGAGAAGCATCGTAGAGATGAGTGGTAAATGTGAGTCCAGGAGATTGTTTATGACTTCAAGTACAACTTGGCTTACTGGAGACTTCTCACAGTATCTTGTGACTTTTGTTAAAAAATGCCTTAAACCGAGGTGAGGGGTGGGGATGGTGTGTGTATGTCAGGGTTGCATTTTAAGAAACTACAGCAGGAAGAATGCCTGGTCTTGCTGTGCCTTGTTCGTTCTAGAAAGATGGGGAGAGGATCTAGATAACTAAAAAGCTGTCTATCCCATACAGTAAATAATACAAGGACAAAAGCTCTTGTTCTCATCAAAATTTTCTGTGTTGTGTAGTATTGAAGAATAATGAACTTTCTGGCTGCATCTGGTTCTGTGAAACCACTCTGCTCCCTCCAGCTTTACCCCAAATCCCCACCCAAAACCAGCATGAAATGCATTTCAGCAGGAGTTATTTCAGACTGAATCTAAGCTTCTCAACCATTCTATCAGCTGCCTCCACCCTTGTTGCCTGTAGCATGCAAGGCAGAACATCAAGACCTGGACCCCAAAAGCAGGTGGATGGGGAGAAGCACCTTCCCTGAAATCATCCCAGAAGGGCTCAGGGCTGCCAAATTCTTTTTCTCACCTCATCCTTCTGAGCTCTTGGCTGTTTCTTTATCCCTACTCCCAACCACAAGTCCCAGATGGATGTACAAGGAATCTCCATATATAGAGAGACATGAGGGACAGACAGCCTTCAGTTCACCACCAGGTCTTCAACCTCTGCCTGGCCACTCACCATCCCACAGGGGAGGCATTTGGGTCTCAAAACCAATCCCCATGCATAAGATCAGAAATTTCCCAAAGGCTATACCTACCTGAAGTAACAAGAAAAGGATCTTGACCATCAAATTTAACTCCTCTGCGTAAAACCCTCCTAGCTCTGCAGAAAGCACCAAGAACAGTTTCTTTCGCTTGTCCAACTCAAACCTTAAACCTGAAATAAACTTAGCCTGTCCGCTTAGTCCTGAGGGAACCCTTTCTTGGAATATTAAAAACACTGGGTCATGCACAATGATGTAACAACTTCAACCCTCCAAAGAAGAACTCTTATTTCCTAGAATCTTGTTGTTGCAAAGCAACTTAAGAAAAATATCTCTAAATGTATTGGGATCTCCACCCAGCATCCAAGGTAGTTATGTAGACAGGACCTGCCTTACCTGAGTATCTCTAACTTCTGTCCTTTCCTGCCTTTTTAGGAGCTGCAGGATGCAGCAAGGAGAGGCTCTTTAGCTGCTTTAGGTACTCTCCAATCACCCTGACATTAGTAAATATACTCCAAGATAGCTCCAGCCTGAAGCCCATAAACAGATGCCTCTCTTACTCTCTGTGCCCTGCATAAAAACACTGGCTAGATGCTTTAAATCCCCCTATCCCTAATTGTAATCTAATCCCTAACACTGTAACTTCCCAGGGGACCATAAACTACATTAGAAGCCCCAATTCCCTTTAGTATGAATCCTCCCCCTTTCTTTCTGGTCTGTGCAGGATACAGGTAGCATAACTTGTTTGGCTGCTTCCTTCTCTCTACTTCTAACCTGAAATGTGTTGTGAAATGCAATTATATAGCAGGACACAGCAGCCTTCAGCCCCTATGGTTTATTGCCCAGGCTTTACAGTATGTCTCCGTAAAAATGCCTTTAAGTGCATAAATGTCTGCCATGAGAAATTTACCCCTAAAGTGATATGTGGCCCATGGGGCCATCCCATTCCTGAAATCAGTTAAGTCAGAGAAGCAAAAGCAGCCAGACAGGTTATTCTTGTCACAACCTGCAGAGCCCAGAAAGGCAGGCACAGAGCTGCTTTTTGTGGGGCACTTGCATGATTTACAGAAGTGGTTGGCCCCCTGAGTACATTTGAGGATGAAGCTGTTTAGGAGTCCAGAGCTGAAGGAATTTTAGGACATCATTACTGCATCATCCTGCAGTGGCCAGCCAGGGAGATGGGATGTAAGAGGAATATAGCACATCGGGCAGAGGATCTCTTCCTGTTTGAACTGCTACCCAGGTACATTTCAGGTTGAGGTTAGGGTTAGGTCTAGGGTTTCAAAATCTAAAGCAGACAGACAGGCTTTTCTTGCTGTATCAGGCAGAGCACAGAAAGTTCAGTAAGCAGACACTTGTTGGTAGGCTATGTCCCTGTCTAGCACTTTCAGATATTAGCCTAGTGATCCAGAAAGCACTGCATTTTAAGTCATAATTATTGTAATGCTTTCCAGGGCCTATACATTAAAATAATTCTGCTGTTTGGGGAGCTCTATGCCTTTCTCAGCCTCTGACAAGGTGAATGGTTTGGGTTGGAAGGGACCTTAAAGATCACCTAGCTCCAAACACCCTGCCATGGCCAAGGAAGCTTCCACTTGCCCAGGTTACTCACAGTCCCATTCAGCCTGGTGTTGAACTACTCAAGGAATGGGGAACTCACAACCTCTCTGGGCAACCTGTTCCAGTGCTTCACCACCCTCACAGTAAAGAATTTCTTGACATTATCTGGTCTAAGCCTACCCTCATTTAGCTTAAGGCCATTCCCCCTTGTCCTGTCACTACAGGCCCTTATGTTAAGTCCATCTCCAGCTTTTTTTATAGGCCACCTTTATGCACAGGAAGGCTGCTATAAGGTCTCCCCGGAGCCTTGTCTTCTCCAGGCTGAGCAGCCTCAACACCAGCAGCCTGTCTTCATCAGAGAGGTGCTCCAGCCCTGTGATCAGCTTAGTGGCTCTCCTCTGGGAGACTCTTCTTATGTACAGGAACCTACAGTGTTAAGGACACTGAAGTGTCTTAATAGGAGTCAAAATCTGATGCTGTCCTTTATTTTAGGGACTGTTTCCTGGGTGTTTCGTGATGGATATCCAAGAGAGAGACGGGGAATCTAAGGCATGAAGGAACCTGAATGCCTCAGGGACATGAGAGCTGAGGAGTGACCATGTGGTGTGTGGGGGCACCAAGGTGGAATACTCTGTTACTGAAGAGTTTTGTTTCCTGTTTTTAGTAGGGTTGAGGCTGAGGCTTGAGCTAGCACATGGGAGTCCATCACTTTAAAAAATACCTGCTTTTGATGGCCTCTGTCTCACAAGGGTCATGCTCAGTAGATGCTGAATTGTTTTGCCTGGAAGTGTCTTCAGTGGTGCCCCTGATGGCCCCCAGCAATTTTTGGAGGAGCAGCCATCCCGCTGACATCCCAGCCTCACTGCTCCCTTTGGAGCAGGTGGGTGCTGGCAGCACCCTGAGCAGACCAGCCACGGCAGCACAGGGGACATGAGACAGGATATGTATCTCCAGCCTTAAACACTTCAGGAATGTCTCCTTACTGCAGTAACCTGATGAAGCCATGGTTTCCTGCCTCTACCCATGCCTCTTGGCCACCAGAGGATGCCCCTCTGATGTTCTGCCCAGGACAGATGACCATTTCTGTGCACCTCTCACTGCACATCTGCCTGTGGGCTTGGTGATGTGTGTTAGACATCAACTTCTGATTCTTGCAGGTCAGCAGGTAACCCCTATAAGTAAACGAGCATCCAAATTAAAGACAGGCATGTTGCAACAAGGGAACTCAATCTGATTCCAAAGGTGAAAGATCAAGTTTATTAACTAAGCCACCCACCTCCCCAGCAATATTACAAGAATTAAAACCAGACTTCATGGTGTTATATATGCAACGGCTGTCAACAGCATAAATTATGCCTGAAGATGTTTTAGCTGCTGCTTCAAAAATTATGGAGACTTCTTCTTTTGATTTAAGGGTTACAAAGTAGGGGTTTTTTTAAATTTATGTGGACAACATCCTGTCCTCTACTTACAGACTTGGACAACTGCAGTAAGCTGTCCCTTAAGGGCGCAAATCATATATCCAAAGATTTACAATAGTTGTCAATGAAAAGACTTCTTTTGTTGTTTAATTGAGAAATTCAAACTGAGATAATGTGCTCCAGCTACAGTCATCTCTGAAACCTACTGGTAGGATAAAAACTTTGTTTAAAAAATAAGACTTGAATTACCAGTTCCTTTATGATCATTAAGAGCATTTGATCCTGGTAGTTTATGGCAGTTCTGATACAAGTTCTAAGTGTTAGAAGTCAAAAACAGCAGCTGATCTCGAATATAATCAGTGTTGAAAGATGCTGCAGGGGCTAGAAAGGCTGACAGCTCATTTGCAGCACAAAGAGGAATTACCATATCATTCATGATAGACGAAGTTTGAACCAATAAGAAAGAGATTACCTTCTCTCCATTAGTTGTACTGATTAAGCATGTTTTCACAATATTTTCTTGAATGGAGATGAGCATTAGTGATTTAATTCAGTTCAGGCTGGTGTAAATCAGGACAAATTCAATTTTAATCAGTGACATTAGTCTAATACAAATAAGTTCTTAATTGTATTTTCTCTGTGATCAAATTCTTGCATGTGAGCTTCATCACATAATAGTTTTTTCTAAATTCCCCATCAGTGCTTAGAGTAAAAGATCATAACAGTAATTGTAAAGCCTCCTGCCAGAATTGATCTGATAAGATGCTTGTACACTTGGCACTTAGCATGAAGAAGAGGACACAAGATGTGTTGAAATCTCTCTGGGGAAACAGCCAACTATCAGCAGTAGTTCTCTGATTCTTTCTTGAGGAATATTGAAAAAAATAAAAAATAGCAATCTACATTTATTTTGTTATTTATTTAAAAATAAAATTATTGATCATACATCCTGAAACTGAGTGAACTATTAGTCAGTGAGTGGATTAATTTTGCCTGTGTGCTTGCTAATTATCTAAAACCTAAGCAAAATCCAGGAAGTTACAAATTCGTTAGTACTACTCACTACTGCTTGCAAAAACATTCTTCTGTGAAAGTATTACTCTGCTCTGAAGTGATAAAAGCCATTCTGAGCCATAGAAACCATCTGAATGAAGGCACGTTAGAGACACAAATGCAGCCTGATCATCCAGGTCTTTATAAATTCACTTTCCCATTAAGTGCTGGGAAATTTTGATTCTTACATATATACTTCTGCAGCTTTTCATTGAAATACTGCTTTGGGCACACGGGTGAAATGTTAGTCTGGAGTACCTGGCTGTGCTCAGCACACCCTCCCTTACAAGCCACCTCCTCGCCACTCAGTGTCACCAACGCCACCATCCATTTAGGGGAAGTTTCAAAGTACAGCATTCTCATCTGATCTTTAATTTTGTTTTGGAAATGAGCCATACACAGCAGAAATACACTTGCAGCCTTGCCTATGGGTTTAGAAGAGTTTTGTTTGCTGGCAGATAGTACAAATGACCCTGAGCTCCCAGCTCTTATCCTTGTGGGGTACTCCCTGAAGTTGTGATGTTGCAGACTGGGCGACACCATGTGGGCCACAGTGTGTTATAGGTGTCCACCATACATGCACATCTATGAGGTTCAACAGCAAAGCTTTCCCAAATATCCAGAAGTACTTTTCAGACATGGCTGCTGGACTCTGTAAGAGCTACAGATCCCCCCTTTCTGACTTGTGAAAACATACGAATGTGCAACATGGAGACACAAAGGTTTATCCAAACAAACTTAAGCAGTTTCCAACAAGGCCGTGGTTTCTCCTCATGTGGTGCAGGGGGAGAGCTGGCAGCACCAGAACACGCAGCTCTCAGTGTCACAGCAGGAACAAGGAGGAGATACTGGGGTTGGTGGACTTTTTCAGTGCTGCCTGAAATGGCTGTGAAAGCAAACAAAAGGAAACTGTTGGAAGCACTAAGCCTGACATCCCAGCAGAGCTGGCTGGGTTTGCTGGCGTCGTGGCAGGGCTCTGTCCCCACCCACACGTCATGGACTGGCACCACGGAGTCCTCAAGAAGAATATACTCATTTTTTAATGAGAAATTCAGTGATTTATCTGATAAGGGAGCAATTATCTGAAGACAATATCATCATTTGTGGGTAGGAAGCCATCCTTTGTCACGCCAGGGATGTGACCAAACACAGTACATATTTTACTTTGGACTAAGTGTTCCCTTTCATCTAGAATGTGGCTTCCTTTCACAACTCTAGCTGGCTTGCATAAAGCTACCTTTCATCTGATTTCCTAATAAACAAGTCTTTTAATTCACATGGGGTCAGTTGCTGGTGACTAGAACATTTTCTGCAGGAACGTGTCAGAGCAGGTACATAATGCATCTACTACAGCATATCTTGTCAAGGAATGAACCCTACAGGAGTGTATCACAACAGTGCATCTTGAACACTGGGAATTGGCTGTGGGAGCCCTTCCCTTCCATATCACTTCAGCCCCTCACTGCAGAGGGGAGCTGCAGGGAAATCCCAAGAAATCTGATTTCTCAAAGAGTTGCGCTCATTCCCTCTTTTTCTTAGAGAATGCTAAAAGTGCTTACTTCCTCTGGAGGAAAAGGGTAAAGCTCAAATTCCTATAAAAACTTACTTCTAAACTCTTGAAAGCAGGAAAGTCTGTCCTGCTGGGAAAGCGGTAGCAGCCTTAGAGTCCATTCAGCCACCTCTGCTGGGAGCCCCAGCATGCACCCAGCCATGAGCTCATCCATCTTCCTGCCAGCCAAGAGGACCTTCGCCTCCTCCTAGGCTACTGGGAATCACGGTTCTTTACATCAGTGCTTGTAGGTGACCAGAGCCTGCAGGCCTTGGGCTGAAGGGAAACCCTCACTGTATGTTCAGCATGAATTGAAGTGACGTGAGGGACTCCAAGAACTCAGAGTCCTGCAGAACTGAGTCACCTCTAGTCATCATCCCACAGTTACATATTTGGTCCTTCACTACAATGAAGTAGTGGCTCTTACTCATCAATTTCAAACCATACACCACCAAATCCTTGAAAACTGTAATCCAATTCCCATTGCTTCCAATGCAGAGGATTTAGCCTATCAGAGAATATAACTATATACAGAGCTGGAACATACGTGACTTTGAAACAATTTACTTGCTGCTGCTTAAGAAAAATCCCTACCATCAGATCTTAATTTCTTCCCACACTAAACAAAGAACAGATTTTTTAGTGTTTGGTCTGTTTCTTTGCAGCTATTACCAATGCACTGGCATTAGTTTAGAAGAAGACCATCCTACTAAGCATGACTATCCTTTTTAAAAAATAATTGCTAGGGGCAGCTTACAGCAGGCTCAAAGAGGGCCGAGAGGGAGATGGGGAAAGAAGAGAATTGCTTTGGTTTGATCCATTGCCCTCACAGTCCCTCAAATTCCTTTTGATTTATCTTCGTAGACTGCTTTCACCATCCCAGACAGCCAGAATCACAATCTAATTTCTCCCATGTCAGCAGTAAGACTAAGACTGAATCACAGCTACCAGTTTTCTCTCTGCTGCATTTTTTTTTTTATTATATGCTACAAAATATCTGTGATCAACTTTATAGGCTATGGCATAATAGTTGTTCGAACTGCCCAGCAGATACTAACTGTGTGGGCTCTCCCCACAAGTGATTTCCATTGCAAAAATGGGATATCACAGTTTGGAGCCCCTCCTGCACCCAATGTGGATAGTCTGGAAGGCACTCCAGTCTTAAAAGCTGTATTAACCTGGTCTTAATTCTGAGGTTGTATCATAGCTTAAGGGTAAAATGCTACAGAAATACTTTTGTTAGTCCCAGACAGGCAATTCAAATCCAGGAACTTGTTATTAAACATCATAAAATAGACTAAAATTAGAAAGATATGCAAAAGCACAATAAGGCCCCTAAATAACCCTTCTTAGGGTAATACTATGTGAGGATTGAACATTTCTGATTAGCTTTTTGTTTGCAGTCTCTAGATTTTTAAAACATCTAATTTTTTTTAATCATGTCACACAAGAACTGCTGCGACCTTGTCAGGATGAGCACATAACAGGAGAGAAATGAGGAGGAAAAATACTCTAAATTCTTCAGGAAGGATTAGGGTTATCCTGGAGCAGCACGCACATGGGATTGCTCTGTATATACAGTTTATAATCTTATTCTCAGGAAGCTGCTGAGAGATTTTAATGAGCGGGAGAGGAAGTACTTCATACTCAAGTGGCTGAATAACATTTTACAGCCTGTACTGAGGCAGTGCTCAGAGCTGCAATTTAGTCCTATCAGGATGACAAGCCTTGAGGTTTCTTTTTCACTATTGCATCTGTTGCATTTGTGGCAGAGCATCAGGTCTGTCCATGTGCCCAAGATCTTGTAGCTTGAGGAAAGATTAGTTTAGAAAAGCAGATTTTTAAACCCAGTGAGCAAAGCATTATCTCAAATGCAAAGACTCTTGCAGCTGTTGGAATCACCAGTGTTATGGGGACTTTTTTTCATGTCCTAGAGTCAGCAAAGTCCAGGCTAAAGTGGGAAACCTGAAATGGGTCCCTTTCAGTGAAAATGTGCAGACCCTTAATTGTCTGTCCAAGCACCCACTACCCAAAGAACAGGGATGCCAGCAGGGACATTGCCTGACTGACCTCCTTCCCTGCTTCTCTTCCTCCCATGCCATAGATATAAGGGAAGGCGAGCAGGACAGTGTCTCTAGCACTGGTCGTGTTCTCTGTGGGAGAAAGAGTCAGCACAGGGCTGCAGCAGAGCTTTGGAAAGCCTTGGCCAGGACCCTGCCACAATCACAGCATGGGAAGGGCTCTTACCTACCCCGTGAGTTTGCATCATGCTGGATGGAAAGGGAATCTCACACATCTGAGATCACTTCAAGCTACCATAGAAATTGAAAACATTTCAGTGTAAGGTGGTGTAGTCCCACTGGAGGTCCTTCCTCCATTTTGGAGCTCTTCTACCAAGCCCCTGGAAGAAAAGGAGCTGTTTAGAGGACTGATGAAAATAATTGTTTTCCAGAACCTTTTGAACCACAGTTTCCATGGGTTTCACAAATGATGCCCACACTTCACTTTTTGTTGTTATTACAGAAGGAGCTGGGAACAACGACATTTTAAAGAAAAAAGGAGGAATCAGTTGCAAAAGCATTTCCCACAGCTGCCTGGTTGGCAGAGCACAGACCCTGGCTGCAGTTAGGAGAGCATTCTCCCTAACAGCAAAGCTTGCTTGGTTAAGGTTATAGAGCTCCTGCCCCCAGACTTTTATTTCTGTCCATGTGCTACATTTCAGCATCTTTTTACTTACACCAGTACAACTGTTTGTTAAACTGTGCCATAATGCAAATTTAAGAAACTTCTCAAAAAAAAGTTGTGGACTTGTGGAGGTTATTTTTGCCTCTAATGCATGGGTTTCATGTCTGGTTGAAATGAAAAAGCCCTACAAGCAGAGCAATGGCATGATGGACAAAGCAGTGTAGGCAGGAAGGGAGGCAGCTCAGAGCAGTGATTTTTAAACAGCTTTGATCTCAGAGAAATCGTGTGTGTGACTGCAGTGTGAGATCCCCAAGCACTGCAGGCTGTGCCCTGTCCTGAGACAGCCCTTCTGCTCATCCATCCTCCTGTCTTGCCACTTCCCCCTCTGTGGGCTGGGGAGGCCATGCTCAAATGCCATGAGCTATCTGTTTTCCACCTGTTATTTCAGAAGGTTTTGTGATACTGGGGGCTTATGGTTTTATATTCACCACTCCAGGTGCTCATGGAAAAGGGAAATTGGATTCATGCTTTGGCTTTTGTGATATTTTTGTTTTCAAATTCAAGTTCCCCAAAAGAACCTTAGCTCTTCCAAGCCCTCAAGCAGAGCCTCATCTCACTGTAGATGATATCTATCAAATGGCCTGAAAAGGAACGTCAGAAGGGTGCCAGTAAAAGCTTCTCCTCTGTCACATCAACAAATTGTCCAATAAAACTATGCAGGCAGATTTGACAAGGTATTAAAAAACCCACCAAAACCACCAAACAAAAAACCCAGACCTTCTTTACACACAGGATAAACAAGCAACAGAATGGAAAATCAGTGTATCTGTTTCCTCCATAGGTCTTCTTTTAAAACTGCTACCTAGTCAGTTAGATTACTGATGAAAAGGAAACAGAAAGATGATACCAGCTGAATTTCAGGGATGTGATAGTAAGATTCCACTGCTTATTCATGATGCATTAGTTTGAAAGAGAAAAGACATGTCTCTGAATGGCCCTCATGATAGTCTTGTGAGAATAAGCAACAGACAGAGCGGAGCCCATCGGGGATTTTTCTAGTTAGACTGACTCAGGGCAAAGACCTTGTGTTGCATTAAAATATAATCTTGAAAGCCACCATTTGACTCTTGCAGAAATAATTTCACATATATTAAACTGGAATTGCATATAACATTATGTAATTTTTATAAGTTGCTTCACAATTGTGTATTTTGTTCCTGCACCCAAGGCATTAAATTTCATTAATTTGATTTCATCTTATCAAGCAGCAACCAAACAGATGCTCAGTGAAGATGAGGAGAAGAAAACAAAAAGCTTTTTCACTCTGAGGGCTCTGCTGTATGTCATGGGTGCTTACACAGGCTCACAAATCACTGGTGATAAAATGGATGCCTTCTACAAACCAAAGCCTTGGGCCTAGAGGAGGGAGCCAGAAAGCTGGCTCTGTGTGACAGTAGCCGGAATGGACTTTAAATCTGTTGTACACTGTCGTATAAAATCTCCATACTGGAGTCATAACTTTTATTATTTATTCATACACGCCGAGTAGTGCTGCTGCAGCAATTGTGGAAGAGGACTGTCATTAGAAACCCAGCAGCAGGCGCTGGACGCTCAGGCCAGTCCAAGCACACTGGCATCTTTCCACTAAACACACAACCGTGGCGTTTTCTTACACAAGCCGCAGCAATACCCTTCAAAAACAAGCTTGCTTCTTTGGTGTTTTGTCAACAAATACTGAACATGCTTTTCGTGTTCATAAGAAACCAGATATTTCTCTGTCTAAAACCCTTTGTAAGAAGAATCGCTGCCCTCGTTTTACCGGCTGCAGTCTGTGCAGAGGGAGGCTTGACAGGGCACCCACAATGGTTTAGATAATTCTTTATATTAAGATTTTCAAGAGTGACAGTTGAGTATTTCAGTTAAACTTGTATCACCCTAAAATGAGACAGCTTTTAACAATTCAAGAGATCAAAAGCACCAGCAACAGAGAAAAACAGGATATTTTAATTCTAGGAATGAAGTTCACATCAAAGGATGCTGGGCTTCCATTTCTTCATCATAGCCTAAACAAATGAAACAAATCCAGGCTATTCACTGCTCTGTATTTCAAATGGGACTTACTGATTTTAACAAATTTTGGGCAACAATACATGACATAGTCTACCAAAAGTCTACCATAAGGCTTATTCTCTGTTCTGTCTTTCTATGTGCATGAGCATGAAAGTTTACAAAAATGCTCAATTTTATTTCATTTTATTGCCAGGTTAGGCCAAATGTCCATCCTACTCCAATTTCAGGTTTCGGACCATGGCAAGCTGTAGATGCTTCAAGAAAGATTACAACAGGGCAAATAGAGAGCAGATCTTCTGTTGGAGAGGAAGAACAAGAAAATTCATAGGCCAGAGATCAACCTTATTTAAAGGCTGCTGACAAGCTATGAAATCATTAATCCAGGTTGAGGGGAAGGAAAACATAGATTTCATTAGCTTTTGGAGAAGTATAAAACCAACCCATATCTCTCCTTTTTGGGGATTCCCTTATAATTAGGAATAAAGGATGAAGTCTATACACACTCTGTATCTCTCAGAACACATCACAACTCACCCATTGCAAATATTGGTCATTTTCACATATCCTAGGAGTTTGGATGTCAGGCTTGCTCATCTGCAGTTATGGCATCAATATACTTAGAAATAGCTGAGCTGGTCCAATGCCCTGAGTCTTGGCAAGACAGTGATACAGCTGGATGGCGACTGGGATGAGGCTTACTCAGCCAACCCCAGCTGGAGACTCTCTGCTGAACTGCAGCTGAACTGCCTTCAGTTCTCACATCAAAAGCTTTGTTGATAATATTCAATACATATTTTTGGGGAACACTTTAACAAACACATTATTATTATTATTATTATTATTATTATTATTATTATTATTATTATTATTATTATTATTATTATTATTAGTCTGACAGCAAGTATTTTCTTCACCCCTAACAGCAGTGTCTATCAGACCCAAAGGAACAAAGCAGTGCTGTGTGAGTCTGTGGCTTCACTTCTCCCATGGATGTAGGAGCCACGTCATGGCAGATCAGACATGGGCTGGGCATTAGGAGACCAGACCATTTGGGTACCTCAGCAGTGACTCATTACTGAACTCATTGTTCCTGAGTTGCCTCGGGAAGCCACTTATTCTCTCTGTGCATCACTGTTTCCAGCTGGTAAGTGGAGATAATATTGTTTACCCATCTTCATAAAGTGGTCTGACTAATGAAGGTGGAAAAACACTCAAACTGTCACGCTGAAGACACCAAACCTAGGGAAAATACAGAGATAAACCAGATGCTCTTGATGATCTGACGGCTCTTGGAAAGATTTCTTAGAGTGATATGAGAATATATGATAGTGGATTAAAAAGAAATAGAACAGAAGCTAGCAAAATATTATGGGTGACAACAACACAAAGCAATAACAATTAGCCTGTAGGAAAAGAAAGTTGTTCAGATGGCTGTAAAATCAGCCAGAAAAGTGCCCAAGAAAATGTTGAGTAGATGAAGACTTTTTTGCCTTGAGTGCCTACAGTTCATTGATTTTAATTTAGCAGCATTCACTAGAACTTGTTCTTCGTTTATTCCCCCATCAATTTATTTGAACCAGTATGTCTTTAAAGTCAACCAGATGTAATAAAAAGATATTTTCCAGCATAGATTGTTGCAACAAAGAAGAGAACAGTGGAACACTTTTTCCCAAACCATTTACTAGTCTCCAGGGAGATATAATTTCCTTTCAAACTGAACTACATTTCAATTCATAGGACATTTTTATTAGCCATTTTGGACTAAGTAATAGACTCCTTTGGAAGCAGTTCCCTCATTGTCACAATACCAATTAGCAACAGAATATCACAAGGTAAAGTGAGAAGTTGACAAGATACACATCTGTCCCTGCCCAGCACTTCAAACAAAACTCTCCCTTTTCTACTCAGCTGCTTACTGATTTTCACTACTGCATATTGCCATACCTAAATAAGCAACAATTCATTTCTTTATGTGGCGTTGCAGAAAGTACTGCCGTGTGAAAAAGTCAAGAAGACATTTCCACACTCAGTAGGAACATGGTGTAAGGCAGCAGGAGCCTGCTGTACTCTCTGTGACGTGAACCTCTCCTGAAAGCAGAGGCAATAGCTCACTCTGAGCCATGGAAGGGACAAGTCCTCACTTCAGCAAGAAGCTGCAGCTCAAGAGTGGTGGTGCCTTCCAGGTTTTGGGGATGATACAGGAAATACCCAGTTGCCACAAGTGGCTGATGCAGTGCCCTGGATCATCACAGCTGCTGCCAATGCACAGAAAAATAATAGAAGGTGAAGGAATGGTAGGTTTTGAGAAGAAAGGCAGTGAGCAAACAGAAGGTGAAGCCTCTGGGCCCCCCAGCTGAAGTACATCAAGTCTGCTCTGTGTGAACACAGCCACACAAACCACTGCCACACACCAGAGACGTGGGCACAGAGTGATGTATGTGCACTCTGCATTTTGGGTTGGATGTAGTTCCCTTTCATAGTCTGTTTTGAAAGAACTTACTATTCCAGACAGTTAAGGAGTATAGGAAAGTTTGCAATCAATGACAAGTTGGCCATTGGTGCTTGATTTTAAATTCATTTCTTGAGGAAAGAATCAACAGCCCATGCATGGCACAAAACTAATGTAATCAATGCCATGATTTGAAAAATTAAACTGCCACTTCATCAGGAAGTATCAGAAAAAATCATCTGAAAACCTGAAAATACTCTGGGGCAGTGGAGTGCCTAAACTGTGTATTAGAAAGGCCAGAAAGAAGATGATATGAAACCTTCATCATTGCAGACTGGAGTGAACAACCAATATTTGTGTGATATAATATGACATGACATATGACTGTTGCCAACTGAAACCTGATTAGCAACTTCAAATACAGAAGCTTTTTAGAGCTGTATTCAGACAATGAGGAAGAATTAAAGACCCAGGCAAAGTTTCACAGAGCAAATAATTTCCTTTTAATTGAAACCATAAGGGCATAATTTTGGAGGCAGTGAATGCTTTGGAGTGCTTTGCTTCATTTGAACATAAGTGATTTTAAGCATATTATTACATGAGAATATTGTAATACCTCCCTCACTTGGAAAAAAAAAAGACATGGAAAGGCAGCAGAAAAATACATTTCCCTCATCCATCCCATTCTGGATGTGGTATACCAGCAAGTTTTTGGCATGGCAGCATGTATTAATACTATACATCTATATGGGAATCATATACCACATTTTATGTTGCAGTCCTAGCCAATGTTTCCTTCTTGTAAAACATCCAAGGTTTCTGGCAGAAGTTTATTACAAAAGATGCATTGTTTCCACTGAGTTATGTACTAAGAATAATCAGGCAAAATTGTGATATTAACCCTAATGGAAACAAGACATCCCCTTTTATTTGCTGTTGATGAAATTCAGTGATTTAGAGACATCAAAAAAACCCCCTATGATTAGCTTCAGAAAGGTAGAGAAAATTATGTTAATTTCTGTGTCTTCCTTTTGCAGTCTGCCTGGTCTTAAGAAAGTCAGAGGCAGAAAGGCAGAAGGTCTTGAAAGCTGCAAATCCTCACCTGTTGGTCCACTGAAAAGGGGAAGGGGTAAGAGCTGGGACGTGGGGCAAGTCAACTAGTGAAATGGCATTTTGCCAACTGGGGACATATTCTGCAAAGCATACACAGATCACATGAGTTTTTTGTTGTTTCCAGTTGCTAAATGTCATGAACATATGCTTAAATACTTTAAACAGTTTCCACACATCCCTTTACCAATCCTGTGATTGCATCAGGTACTTTCTGTGATCACAGATTAAATGTTTGGGTCAGTTTTAAGTGGATGATTAGACAGCAGGGTTCATGAAAAAAATACAAGCAGCAACACTTGCATGCATGTGTGGCTGAATTGCAGGGTTTTCCCACTGAACCCCTAGTTTAAAGATTTTAAAGGATTTCTCATAGGACTACAGACAGGAAAGCAAAAAGAATAGGGAAAATGTGATCACACAACTACTACACCTGCAAAGCTGCCCATCAGGGGATGCACACAGAGCAAGTGCTGCGGACTGGGCAGGTCAAAGTGCCACATGTGGAAAGAAGGATCACTTCTTTTATCCCACACAGTTCTTTAAAAAATGAGCCTTTAACTGAGAATTCAGGTAATACATATCATTACACTGTTTGCTAGCTTGCAACAACAACCTTTCATTGCCTGTCCACATAAAGCTGTTGGTGTGAACCTGTGCACTGTCAGAGTCCAAAGCTGGCTGGGGAAAGTACCCCTCCATGCTCAGAGCAGGAGAAACTATTCTGTTTGTACTTTGGGATGTGGAACGACACAGAGACGAAGTCATGCTCTCCTTCATAAAAACTTAGGTAAACACAGGCACATATGAATGAAGTAGTCACATAAACTAAGATTTTACTCTCTGTGTCCAGCCAATCAGATCGCAGTTTTAAGAAGACAGTTCCTTTGTATTTAAAGGGGAAAAGGATATTAAATAACAATTTGGATTTATCCACCATCGTATTGTAAGAATTACAGCTGAGACCTGATTCAACAAGTTTTTCAAAATGTTTTCATGATGCTCTGAAGCTCAAATTCATAATGATTTTGGAGTACATCACAAATACTCATAAGCATAAAGTTTAAGAAATTAAGAAATATGCTTTGCCAGAACTTAACGGTTTTTTTCCTCCATTTTGCAATATAACTTGCACAATTGTTACACACCATGTTATAATGGGTCTCTTGCCAGATGGTCAGATAGTACCTGTAGCACCCACAGCACTATATGAACATCATATAAATTATCTGAATTGTGTTAGGCTATAATTGATTTTACTGAGTATATATGTATTGATATAATTGAGTATCCATTACCATAGCATACATACCTAATATTTTATTCTGATATTGCCTTTCCTGCAAATCATTTTTAAAAATAGGGTGATTTTAGAATGAAAAATACATATGGACCATAGATAAATTATGTACAAAGAACTGTCAAGTGTGACTTTTGGATAAAATACTTTGAGATTTTTAGATGCCATAGTGGCAGAAAAAAAGTGAATTCAAAACTTTAACTTGAAAAGTCTGCAGTTTCCCAAGATTAACACAATGCATTGGAGACCTTCACATGGTCCCCTCACTAATGGCAGGAAAAGCAGTAGTAGTGGAGACCATCCCCAGCCTGGTGCAGCAGAGTCGTGATAGGAAGCAGCCTTTGAAGAAATATCCTTTGCAGGGTGGGAGGTTCTGCTGAACCCTCCATGCACGTGGTGTGACTGCTCACAAGGAGAGAAGTTGATTGCTGGCAAATCCCATGACCATGGCCCAAAGATGGAGTAATTACAAAGCCCAGCCTAATATCCCATTAGTCTGGGCAAGAAACAAAGTGAAAATAAACTCAGGGCAGCTCTCAGATGGATTTCCCAGTATGGCCATACTGAGATGCTGGTTTCTTTGGGCTGCTAATGTAAGGCATTACAGCAACTATTTCACTTTTCAGGCTGCAGAACCAGTGAAATGCACCTAAGGATGGACATTGCCACCTGCCTATTCTAACTCGGCTAGTAAGTTGGCTGAGACATACTTCTGTCTGGGTGGAGTGCAGGCAAGTTTCAGCAGGAAAGCCATATGGGCTTTTCCATGGCTTCTCCTGCACTCTTCTACCATTCACAAACCAGGGTTGTTATGGAGAGAGAAGTGGGGCAGGCAGGACTATGCAGGCAGGGATGAACAATGCCTTAACAAGAATAAAGGCAATTTCAAATCCCACCAGTTTGTTAGATTACTTAAGACATTTGACTGAATGTCAAAAATGTTTCAATGAATAGCTTTACCACCCAGATCTTATTTCATATTATCTTTTTTTTCCTCTTTTGGGAAAAAAAAAAATCCTGAAACTTAGTAATTAACTGCTTGATTTCATTTTTCCTCAAATATGTGTTTTTAATTCCATTGTGCAAATGTGGCCCAAAGCAATAAGGCTTTGAACTGGTTAACTTGAAACTACAGAAATACCTTTCCAAGTCCAGTTAGGGCAAAAGCTAAAACCTCACGTCCAGATTCTGGAGTCTTTCTAATGCCCCTGTTTTGCCTTGACATTTTCACAGACAACTGCAGGCATGTCTCGCACACCTATTTTTTTCATGTCCAGCAGCTCCACAGAACCGATCACCTTTCTTCCAAATGGATTTGATCTGCAGGGCGCTGGCTTAAATAGAGTGTGGTGCCATGTGTGCCATAAAGAAGCATGACAAGGTGATTCACATGCTGCCTACAGATTTTCCACAATCTCTTTGTATTGTAGGGCTTATACTGCTTCATATCATTTGGAGGAACTCTCAGAATAATGATCTGGCGTGTGTAACTGGTTTTTCCATTTCTGTCATTGAAGCTGCTTTCAGAGCCATGCTGAAATTGCAACAAAAGGCTTTCCCACATCACAAATCACTGTGGTGCTTGGTGTGCACTATATCAATAAAAAGATTAGCTTACTTATAGGAAAAGGATGACAACATCCACAATTTTCCAACCCATGAGAAAAATGAGGTTCTGTTTCAACTAAACCAGATAGTAACAGTGTCACACTATAACCCTCAGCTCCTCAGGTACAGTACATGGTTCACAAGTGGATTTTATCCTATGCGCAGCATTAAACTAGTGCCATTAACCTTCTAGGTCAGCCCTTTGAAGTCAAGCAGGTTTTTTGTTATTGATTTCTATGGAGCCCAGATTTCATATTTATTTCCACTGACTATTTATTTCAAAGGATCAGGAAAATTTTCTGCTTAGAAGCCCAGGGAAAAAATGTGAAACAAGGATGCGGGAAGAGGGATTTCTCCCTTGGTACGAATGCAGCATCTTCCAGTACCATCCCAACTGACAGCAATCTATGCAGACTCCGAGACAGCCCTACAGGGACCGGCAGAATTATTTAAAATACTTACAGAAATCAATTCTAATGGCTTTCCAGGAGTGGAGAGAGAAAGTGACTGGCAAACAAATGACTCAAGTGAAGTTGGAGCAAACAGAAATGGTGCTGGGGGAGGGCACAAGCAGCTACACTTAAACCTTGAACAACTCCCATATAAATCTCTATTCAAATCCAGAGGTTTAGACTTCATCAGAACCAAAACTGACTGAGCCTGGTAGAAGAACTTGAGAGAGAGGTAATTTATATTCTGTGCCCTTTCACTAGAAAAGGAAAAGCACCAGGTTCTATGATTTTATTGCTTAAGCTTTTTTAGGAGAGACAAGACTTGATAGCAAATTTCAAAAAGATCTGGTTTCTGTCATGAGAAGATGATACTTTGTAGAAAGAGAAACATCTAGCAATGAAAAAAAGCATCACAAGGGGGAAAAGATAACTGGCCAGAGACTGGTGCCAGTGAAGTGGACTCTAAGGAGCTGCTGGTGCAATGTTTTCCTGGACTGCAGCGTGGGAAAACCACAGGGCTATGGACATGACTGCAAATATAGAAGAGTGGGCCCTGTACTGAAATGGGGCACAGCAAGCACAGGACAAAGAGTTGGCTCTTTCTAGTGGGGAGTTTCCAGTCTGATCACTTAATCCAAAAGACTCTACTCAGAATGCTCAGGGGCTGGACTAAATAACCTTTAAAAGGTCCCATCCAACCCAAATAATTCTATGGTTCTATGTTCATATTAGAGGCCAAAAAGTCACACTGCCCCTGCATGAGTCCTCTCCAAGCATGTTAAAAAACAGTTGCAAGCAAATTGAGGAATTTACACAAAATCTCATTTGAGAATATAGTAAGGGAAAGACCTGTTTCTAGTGAGCACATAAGAAAGCTCTACAGGATGCTCAAGAGGGTTTGCTTACAGTCTTCCATTCCTTTTAAAGGAAAACAATTTTACAGCCCTTTTTTCTTGGTATTTCCATAGCCCCTGGGCTCATTTCTAATTTGCAACTGAGGACTTGAATTTTCTGGGAAGGGTCAAGATAAAAATCCTTAGTTCTCTGCACATTTCCTTTCAGGCAGCCTACACAAACCCAAGTGCTATTCATTGTCTTAATGAGAAGGAAAAGGAATGGCATTTCAGCTGCCCATGGGGAATCCTCACTGTGCAGCAACACACTACATGGGATTCAGCCCTCAGGATCCTTGGGTTTTGTTTAGAAATATAACTATGATTTTTTTTAAGGACTGATGCCCCAATACAGGGACTGTGATCAGAGAAAGCCTGGGGTTCTCAGAGCTATCACACACATTGAAGAGGAAATTGGAATTGTACCTCTTCCAGGCCTGATGCAATTTAGGATCTGATTTGCTGAAGTTCCCAAGCTCTCAGTCATGAAAAAAGTCTATGTAAACTGTGCTTTGTACATATGGAATACACTTTGATGTCAAATGCTAAAAGATCAAGGTCCTGGCATCTCAGGTAGGTGCTCCAAATTCAGCAGGTAGTCCCTCCCCGGACTCTGAGCCTTAGCTTATCAGCTGGAAAATGGGGCTGTTCCTCACCAGAAGATAAGTTTATTCAATCCAATCAAAGCTTCCTGTGCACGCTTATTATTTTCATTTAAGTAGGGAAGTACAGGCAAATGCAGTGCTTCAAGTCCATATTTAACTGTCAAAAGGAAATAGTGCCAGCTTTCCTTTTAGCTTTACTCTTGCAGAAACTATTCACTGACTTCAGCACAAACTAGTGAAATATTCAATGTCCTGAAAAAGCATTGCAAAAAAACATAATTATGCATCATAAACATTTAATTTAGTACTGCAGGTAACATTTTTGCACTGTGTTTCTTAACACTGATTTTTTTCAGCAGGGACCTTATGGAAAAAGCAATAAATAGAACAGTTGGGCTGCATCCTCCTGACACTGGTGCAGTCCCCAGTGACAGCTGAGTGTGGTACGTGGATTCCAGCAGCCTGAGAAACCAAAGCATCGGGAGCAAGACATTACCCTAACAGAGCAGAGGAAAGTCACTGAGCATGCACTTTGCATGAGGATGTCAGACAAATGATGAAACTGAGCAATCTCTGGTTTCTTGAGGGAAATGTGCCATAGCCCACTTGAGCCAGGACTTGACCCTTTCTGCTCCAGGCTGTCTTTTCCCCAGCTGTCTCCTTGAGCATCTGCTGACCACAGCCCTGCTTCTCAGGGCCCCATCACAGCATCAGTCTAACCAATTTGCAGTTACTGCCTCTCCCAAATCAGTCCCCTTTCCTCATCTCTGTTTTTCTGGCATTTTCCCTCTTAGCTACTCAGCTTAACCTGTCCCTAACCAGTCCCTTTAAAGGCAGGGTTTAACCCATCCCTAAAAACCCCACAGAACTGCCTCCAAGATAAGCAGGGAAACTCAGGAAAGCAAAGCAGGGGAAGGAACATTATTATGGGAACAACAGCAAAAATGCAGGAGTAGAGGGAAGCTCATGCCTCTCCTCCCAAGGCAGAGGATTAACTCAACAACTCACATGAGAGCACTGTCCTGCAAAAGTTCAGCTTGGCTGCTGTCCAAGGACACATTTTAGCAGCTCTACCCACAGCAGAAGAACACCCATATAAAATAATTGCTGTATGTCATTGCTGTCCTTTCCTGAATCCTTTCATTGTCCCCAGGGACACATACAAGGTCTTTTCTTCTCTCCACACTCACTCGGCTGCTTGCCTGGACCCCATGGCCTGTCCTGCTTTCAGAGTCATGCTCAGCACCAGGACAAGTTTGTCCCTCCACTGAATCATAGCTGTCTCAATAGCAACCACATTGCACTGAATCATATTCCTGCTTTCAGGGGCTTCCCCACACCAGGCAGCACTGCTGGGATGCTGGATGGTGGGACAGTGTAAGCAGGGAGGACAGAGGCAGGGTGCAGGCATGCATAGGAGACAGAGGAGGATGCAGAAGTCCAGGGGGGCCAGGTTCCACTGCAGCACTGCTGCTCCTCCCACACGGTCCAGACACAGCACGGGGGCACTGGAGTCTCAGAAAAAAAGTTACTGGAGTTTGTTTGCTGGTCCTTCCAAGAAGCAAAGAAATACATTGTTTTCCACAACTCTCTTACTAAGGGAGCTGGATTGGTTTTGAAGGGACAATTCTTTTAGAGACAGCAAGCCAGCTTGGGGCAGGCACCAGCATGGAAAATTTCTGCAGGAACAGTTAAAATTATAAGCATGAAAACCAGCCCTGTAATTAGGACTGGGAGGCGTCTTAACAGGCAAGTGCCTGCAACCCCCATCCGCCAGCCAGGACTCACAGGTTTGCTCTCAGCCCAGCTCTTACTGCTTTTTGATTTGGGCTGTTTCTTCCCCCCTTCCTCATGCCTACCTTCTTTGGGGCTTTTTAAGGGGGTTTATCACTGGCTCTTTTGGAAAGTCAAGTAAATAATGTCAATCAGTTCCCCTGCTCAGCTATTCTTTGACATTTTTGAAGAATCCCATTAGTTTTACCAGACATGATTAGTTTTCCATTTAGATAGTTTGTTCCTGTTCTGTACAAGAGTGATGTTTACTGATGTTATTTTACTCCTACGTTAGCAAGGGTTTCTGTGTTGGCAGTGTGTGAACATGCACTTTGGCAGGGTTCAAAGCATACTGTGATGAACGCATTGTAAATACGTAGACAAATTAATAATGTAGCACTGAAGAGGAATACAAGTCAGTTAATATTAATGCTAGTATCAAAAGTGTCTAGAGCACCAGACAAGATAATTTTTCTCTTTGTCAGGAGTAAAGGGAGATCAGCAAGAGTCATGTATAAATTGCATAGCTTAACTTTAGAAACACTAAATAATTTGAAAAAAGCCATTCTAGTTCCTCTTCTTAAAAGAAATAATCAATGCTAGTTGTCTCTCTCTCTGACTTAGTAAACAAACTAGAGCTATGGCCTTAAACCAGGGCTGTCAATTTATGTTGACAGACCTTGATGAATATAGTTACAGAGCACCCAACCCAAGTAGCCATTGAGGGGGAGAAGTTAAAATGAAAACCTAATATTGGAAAGAATTGATCAGCCTCCTTTCCTTTTCTCTCTGGAGCCTGCTCAAAGCTCATTTATTGGAAAGACTGATGGCAGCAGGGAGACTGTGGGACTAGCCCGGGCTCGCTGTGCGATGCACTTAAATGATTAGGGAATATTGGACACCTCGGCTGGAGTCGGCTGTTTGTGCTGCAGTCTGGGGCAGCCCCGCGGAGCCGCTGAGTGCTGCTGATGGGGCAGGAGCCCTCCTGGATCGATAGCCCCGCTCCTCTGCTGCCGTGCCTGAGAGCTGAAGAGACTGCCTGGTGCATTTGTGATGACTGGAATTTAATTATATATCAGATTGATTTTCAGTTACAACTTCAAGGAACTGCTTGCCAGGATTTCGAGTTCGTAAGAAAGGCCCTGCGTCTCCTTTCTGAATTCTTCTCTCCCCATATTCCTGTGCTATGTGGAAAATTTTATAGACTCTCTACCTTCAGCTCTCTGTCAGGGGATAAAGCTTCAAAGTTTCCGTCAATAATGAGAAGATCAGCTCTATCTGAGACTGAACCTATTCAAAGCTGGAAGAGAAAATTTAAAGATGTGGAATAAAATTAAAAGGTCTAGTTATAATGGCAATTTTTTTTTCTTTAATGTAAGTTTCCCAGTGCTGCGTAAAGAAGCAGAATCTACCTTCAAGCTGAGGTGTTTGGGGTCTTTTTTTCAATTTGTTTTGGGCATAGCACCAAAGGGGTCTGAATTCAATCCAGTGTGTAGAAATGGGAATGTGTGAGTAATAAAATATTCTTATTTTATAAGCCCATCTAAATCTAGTCCTGGATGAAACTGGCACTATTAGGCATACAAGAGCAACCAACTAGATCAGAAATCAAAGGTTTTCACAAAACCCTCGTAGATCAGTTTTATTTCTTTTATGGGTGCTCTTATGTCTGTTACCATCAGAGATTTTTAATAAGACGTCCATCAGAATGCAGTCATTATGTGAACTGTACACTGGGTGAACTGCATGAAAAAGTGATCTGGATTTCATGGGGTGAAAAACATCTTACTTAAATTTCAGTTTTGGGTCTGACCTGCTTACTCCAAAATGCAGAGACAAAATTTGCCAGTAAACACAGAAAGAAGAAATTTTAAATTACATTAAGAGGAAAACTTCAGGGGAAAAAAAACAAACGCAGAATTTCCACTGGACTTAAAAATTGATTTGGAGGGGACAGAAAAATAAAACCCTGAGCAAGTGAATCAAGTGCAGGAAAACAGTAGCAATCCAAGGACTTAGGCTTACATTTGCTGGGACTGGCAATGTCTCTGCTCACACTGTGGGCAAACGTGTGATGCAGCCATCTCCATGTGCAGCACTGGCTTTTCCAGCCATGGCACATGAGCTCCATCAGGCAGCCGTGACACGGAGTTCCACTGATAAGAGAGTAGCAATGGGGTCTGCCCCAAGGGCTGCAGGAGGGGCTGCAGCACCCCTGTCTGCAAACAGGGCCACAGGCCAGCACCCCACTTGCCACCTGCCCTGTTTGCCCTGTACATGCACAACCAGGTGAACACCAGGTAAATGAAAAACGCCCTTTAGAAGGCGCATCCCTATAAACATAAAAATAGATGTCTGCTATATACACTAATAAATGACTCCTGAGTTCCATAGCAAAGGCTCTGATTTTCATATAGTAGAATTTTAACCTGCTGTTTCTAGGAAGCTGTACTGACAGACCCTAAGTGGAGGTGAAGACATTCTTTCATAAACCTGTAAACTGCTATATATGTGCATTGTCCAGATTCATTTGAATAACAGTATTTCTGTAATGTATTCCTATTTAGATTTTCTTCATTTTCTTTGTTCATTTTTTCTTCATTTTCTGAAAAACTTGCATGGAAATCTTGACATCATGTCCATAGAATCCAGCCTTTTCTCCTACCCAGCCACAAGCCTACTGCTTTCTTGAGGCATCCTATCTACAACACAGATATTGTTCGCTTTGTCTGTTTTGAGCTTGCCACCTGGTTTCTTTCATGTTCTCATGATAGTCATGATTTTATTTATTATAACTCCCCTGTTACCTTATTTCCAGAAAGAATAGTTCTAGATGAATTACTCTCATTTTCAAACTTTTAATTACCCTTCTTTCCTTCACACCCACATTTTCTAGTTCTATCCTTTTTGTTCAGTGGGAGAACAGGTTTGCACATGCTGTTCATGATCCAGTCACACCTTTCATTTATGTTGAAAATCCCTTTTTTCTCTTTGCTCCCTTCCTATTAATTTCTAATGTTCTGTATACTTACTGGGATTGCTCCCATACATGTAGCTGATGTTTAAATAAAACTAATAACTGCAACTAACTTTCCTCAGGATTATAGAATAGCAGGATAGCTCAGGCTGGATTTTTGGAGGTCATCAAACCTAACAGCCTGCTCGAAGCCAGGATATACTGGAAGGCTTCCAAAGCCATCTCTTCTCCAGGTTAGATAGACACTGATTTCCAGACTTTCTTTGAAGGGCAGGCACTTCAGCTGCCACCATCCTGGTGGCCCTCCACTGGGGTCACAGTTAGCAAGTTTTTCCTGTACTGGGAGCCCAAAACTGGACTCAGTGTTCAAGGTATGGTCTAATTAGCATCACCTCCTTCAATCTGCTGGCTGCACTGCACTGGGTACTTACACTGTTATTTACACAGCCCAGCCTCCTGAGCATGTCTTTTTACCTGTTAGGGTTACAGAGGTCAACTTATCACTTTGTCACCCAGTCACTCAGGACTGTGAGATTCCTCTGTGCCTCACTGGGTCAAATTTGCTTTCTTAAGATGATCCCATCACTGAACATTGTCATCTCAGTTGCAGCCCCTTTCTTCAGATTGGTTCCAAATATACTGATGTAGTAAGATTCAAGTAATATGAAAGCCTGATTACTGAATTTATCCAGTTTCAATGTTTTGCAGCAAAAGTAGCTGTATCTTCAGCTAGAAAGCACAATTAGCCTCAGTCTTTCAAAACCTCAGCATCCTTCAAAACATTTGCCATATTCTCCAGCCCTACAGTGATTTATTTTAAAGTGGGCCCAGCCAGCAGACAGAGCTTGCCTCTGTGGGCAGCCCCATTGCCACCACGGAGAAGCTTACAATGACCAGCATTATAGCTGATGGTAGATGCACCCAGGGGTCTTCAGCACTAAATCTTTTGGGGTTGAGTTACAGTAGCAACACAGAGCACCTGAGCAGGGGAGGCTTGAATAATAGAAACACCTTGTCTGTGTCTAGGCTTCTGAACACCAGCAGATCAGGTACACAAAGTTCACCGAATCAACAGGGTGCATCTGTGGAGTCGACACATGTGGCTGTAATAGATACTGGTCCTTTTTGTGAAGGTGAGAAAAATTCTCAATAGGGCGGACTCAAATGCACTGAAGCCAGTGGGGCTGTCACCACCACCATTTCAGAAGCCTCTGTTATCTCTTTTGCTTCTGTTTCTCAGATTTCCCTTGAAAGCTCAATTGTGTCTTTGACATGGGGATGCTAGAATGAAAATGGTAATGTCCAATGTTTAGAGGCAGAGGTCACTTGAATACTCTCAGGAGCTAAGTGAGACAAAAAGAAAATATAAATTAACTTTACTGTGAGACTAAGAGCCCTTCATGAGTCAGGTTTTGTTCTTCTCCTGAGAATGACTCCCCCTTTCATCCAGGATTTCCTGACATCAAGCAAACAGGCTGTGAGAAGGGCACAGAAGAGGCACTGCAGCATCAGGGTGGCAGTACCTCTCCCAAGGAAGAGTCCTGTTCAGTGTTTCAATGCTCATTAGAATATTTTCTCAGACAATCATAAATCAAAGATTAAGAGAAAGAATTTTCACAGAGAAACAAACCCTTGACAGAGTAGGCAGCAGGATGTTTTCGTACTTTATCGGGTACAGGCCCAGTGTTTGGGTACAGGCCCAGTGTTCCGGTACAGGCTGGTTTTCAGTCCTCTAAAAGAGAGCAGCTCTACAGTACCTGCATTACACGTACACAATTAGAAAAAAGTTTAGTCTTAAGGATCAAAAGGAATTAGAGGCAGATCAAAATCAAAATTGTATTTAAATTGTCATGGGCTCATGCCTGTTTGCTGCAGAGGGTCTGCTGGGGTGTGAAATGTTCAGATTGCCTTTTTCTCCATAAGGCCAGGTTTGGGAAGATGCCTGTGCTTTAGAAGCAGGGTCCCAGATGCCGCAGCTTTTCACAGCCATCTTTTCTTTTGTCTTAGAGCACATTGTCAGCAACCGTGTCTGCTGAGCCTTGTGTTCAGTGCATAAAGCAGTGTGTTTGAGACAAGCTTGTGTTTTCCTCTGAGAGCACTGCTCAGTGCTCTTTAAGGCAAATGTCAGAAGCTCCTGTGATGAGAGAAGATCTGGGTTTAAGACAAGGACTGTCCAGCCACATGCATCCAGTGAATGCCAGCTGGTTTGTCTCATCGTCAGACCTGGATGGGCTGGATCAATGGGCCAAGGCCAATGGTGTGAGGTTCAGTAAGGCCAAATCTCGGGTCCTGCACTTGCGTCGCAACCACCCCTGCAGCGCTCCAGGCTGGGAGCAGAGTGGCTGGAAAGTGGCCCATCAGAAAAGGAACTGAGGGAGCTGGTGTACCGCAGCTGAACATGACCCAGCGTGTGCCCAGCTAGCCAAGAAGTCCAGTCGCATTTTGGCTTGTATCAAAAATAGCAATTCCCAAGGCCAGCAGGACTTGGGAACTGATTGTCCCCCTGTACTCAGCACTGGTGAGGCTGCACCTTGAGTCCTGTGTCCAGTTCCAGGCCCTCTACTGCAAGAAAGGCTCTGGAGCATGTCCAGAGAAGGCAACAGAGCTGGTGAAGAGCTCTGTTCTTCAGAATAAGACCTTTGAGAAACAGCTGAGGGAGCTGGGGGTGTTTAGCCTCAGCAAAAAGAGGCTCAGGGAAGACCTTTTTGCTTTCTACAATTCCCTGAAAGGAGGGTGTAGAGGGGTTGGCCTCTTCCCCCAGGCAGGCAGCAACAGGACAAGAGGATATGGCCTCAAGCTGTGGCAGGGGAGGTTCAGGTTGGACATCAGCAAGAATTTCCTATGGAAAGGGTTGTTAAGTATTGGAATAGACTGCCCAGGGAGGTGATGGAGTCACCATCCCTGAAGGTGTTCAGAAAATGACCGGATGTGGCACTTAATGCTCTGGTCTGGTTGACATGGCGGTGATCAAAGGGACTTGATTATCCTGGAGGTCTTCTCCAACTTAAATAATTCTGCAATCCTGTAATTTTATGATCTTCAGCTTCCTAAGCCTTCTCCATCTAAAATGAACCAGATCAAATCCATTGTATTAATGTGTTCAGAGAGTTGCCTGATGCAGACAGGTTCAGACACTCTCTTATCATCCTGTATCTCAAAGAAAAGAGAGGTTGGTGTGCTGTTTGAGTGCTGGAAACAGAACATTTTTCTCCTGTTCAGTGGTTTTCCCTCCAGTGCCAAAGCCATTCTTAATTTTCAAAATTTTAGGATTGCTTTATTTTCTGAACCCCCAGACACTGACATTTTTTTCACTCCTTCTGCCTCGTGTCTTTTCCCTGATCTGCTCTCTCACTACTTTTGCTTCTTCAGTTTTCATCTTTCTGAACCTGGATCCCAAAATCTAGTCCCCATTTCTCTGCTTATCAGAAAAAAAAACTTTCTCATTGCACATTTCCCACTTCTACCACCATTGTCTTGACTCAGCCTATATTTAGCCTTCCTATAATGCACAAAACTTCCTCCCACTGCCCATATGAATGTCATGTTACCCCAAATTTTTCCTGTCTACTCCACTTCTGATTGTCAAGTTTTCCTCAGTCTATGTTATAGGGAGGATGTTATATAAAGCATTTATTGCACTCTATCCTAGGAAACAGACTGGTTTTAGTTTTATCAGTGGCATTGTTAGAATGAAAAATAATGTATGGAGTCTTTATGGGAATTACAGAAGCCAGGTTATAGATCTACTCACACCAAAAATGAAGACAGCTTATAGAATGGGGAGGCACTAGATGATCACATCCTCAAAGTCTCATAAAGAACTTCTCTTTTGTCTTATGTAACCTGAAATAATGATAGGTCCTTATAAACCAAAACTTCATGGCTCTGAAGGCTAATGAAAAGTTTTATGTGCCTTCTGCTGCCTTTTACACTCTGGCAACAGAATGACTACTTCCAGAACCAATTTTTGTTTTTCTTATTTTCTTTTCACTTTGTTTGACTGAAATCCTTGTATATTCCAAGAAATACAGTCCATAAGTGCTAATCACCAGACTGAATATCATCAAGAGAAGACAATATATAAAACATGGCATAAAAGAGGCAACATTATCAAAGCTGTGACACCAGATTTCCAAGGACAGGATTGGAAAATCAACCTTTAATCCCCAAGCAGTGTTTGGCATAACTGAATGGAAAGCTACCTTTGTGAAGGGCAAGGCAGGGGTGCACTCACTGAAGCTGAAAATCTGTAATTTCAATAAGCTAAGACCAAAGTTGACCCTGTTCTCTGTGTGCATCGGGTACTTGGATCTCACCTTATCTGTGTTCAGAGCCCTGCAAGATCCAGCCCTGTGGGATCCTTTTGGAAATGGAAAGGAATAAAGTACTCCTCCAATCCATGCAAAAAGTCCTGTTTCATGTCAAACTTGGGAACATGTCCCCAGGAGAACCAAGCCCATGGTCCCTGCTCATTGCACTCTGATGGACTGCCAGCCAGAGGTTCTCATCCATTGATGTCATAGCCTCAGGGCTTCCCAGGCAGACCTGACTACAGGCTGCCAAGCTGCCAGATGAACAGTCTGCAGGAGAGCAAGAAGACCTCTCCATCAGCTGTTTTCTGGACCTTTCTATTGTAACGTATTAGCGTTTTTTTCTGCAGGAGGCTCAAAGTCAGGAACCAAGTATCCACATGCAGTTTGATCACATTGAAAATGTGTTGCCATCATGGCCGGAGAGGAGCAGCCTGAAGCCCTGACATGAGTGTTCTAAGAAAAGCAAACAAAATTACCTTTTCTGTTTTTAAGAAGTCCTGCGATTTTTCAGCCCGAATCATGATTGTCGTGTGAGAGGCTGAATTATTTGGTAAGGAGACAGTCATACTGTCTAGCACTGGGCAGCCAATAGCTGTGCTTTGAAACACCCTTGGAGAGGCTGCTCCTTTTTGACTGTATAGGGAAATTTGGCTGCTTAGAGAGCCCTGAATCATCCTGCAATTAAGTGTCTGCAATGGGGATTGCAAAAATGCATTTGATGTTGGAATACTTGTCTCTGACAAAGCCGGAACAAGTACAGATCTGAGGAGCCTCTGTGCTTTAAGAAATTCAGCATTCCCCAGTGCACTGCTATAAATAAAGTCCTTTGGCAAAGAGGCAGTGGGCATCATCTAAAGCCTTTTGCCAACAGGTAGCAGGTTTATGCCCAAATGAAGTACAATATCCCAGCAAGCATTTCTGTGCATCCCTAACAAGGTCTGTTTTCTGGCTTGCTTCATATAAAAATGACTAAACCCAAAACTCCAGCTAACGCCATTGTCAGGTCTGTCAGGCCTAAAGCCTGAAGATGGGTAAGGATGTCCCATGAGCCAGCTTTGGGAATTTCATCATGTGATCCCATTTTGTCAAAAGCCCGTTGCCCAAGATCTTTTTAACTAAGTGGTTTCAGAAAAAAAAGATTGAAAATAGCTGAAATTCTCACATCCCACAGGCTCAAATTCAGAGGGTAAACAAATCACAGTTTGGTGACATGGCAAATTTTGAGGCAAGACTTGACACCATTTTTGTGACTGACCATTTTTACATCTCCATTTTATGAGTGGGGTGTAAAGAAGTACAATTACTTGCAGAAAAGTTATGCAGCACAGCTGGGAGTTGTACCCAGGCTTTTCTGGAGCCAAACTGGACACTTCTCCACTTCTGTCTGGTACATGGGACATTTTTGTTCATAGGAGTCAGTTGCTTTTAATAAAGTCCTTGGTGGCAAAGAAGGAAGCATTGTGGGTTTGTGGTCTTGGGGATCACTTCATCGTAAGGATACATACACACAGCTAGAGAGCAGCAAGAGACACCTGGCCTCAAGTCCTACCCTGAAGAGGTGACAATACAAACTTTGTCAGAAATTACTGTGATCTGGCGGTGGCTGAAACTTCCAAGGGAGGAAAATACAAGACCTAGAAAGAGACATTGAATAGTGCAGCTGGATCCAGTCCTGGAGAGCAGATTACATGGGTGAAGCTTTTTTCCTTCCAGGGAAGACCTGGAAGGAAATCAGACATTTGAAAACTTCGATATCAACCACAGTGGCAAAGTATTTTTATTGCTTGCTATTTCTCTTTACACGAATTTACAACGAGTTACCAAAACAAATCCTAACTATTGTAAGATTATTTACTTTTCATGCAAGGTAAACTCCTTAC
This sequence comes from Monarcha castaneiventris obscurior, assembly GCA_026261815.1. NCBI lineage: Eukaryota > Metazoa > Chordata > Aves > Passeriformes > Monarchidae > Monarcha > Monarcha castaneiventris. The sequence goes on from JAMPIT010000230.1 coordinate 12,821,885, forward strand.
GATAAATGCAATGTTTTCTTAAAGCTAAGTTCAGACATTAGCCTGAAGGAGATCATTAGTGTGAACCAAATGAATCCTCTGCCCACAAGTTTCAGTAAGTTTTTCTTTTAATCTTCCATGGGGTAAAAAAATCTTGAAAAAGTAGTTTTAAGAAATAAATGGAAAGTGGGTTTTCTGTACAACTGAGAGTTGGACATTCACAGTTCATTTCTGGGTGAATTTTTCTTTTTCTTGCCTTAACATTTTTATTTTTAATAAAAAATTGCAAGGTAAATAGGAGCACTGTGACAATCAAAGTGATGAACTGGAAATCTGAAACTTTGTCTGCAATGCTCAAAGACCAGACATAATTCATGTTCCACTGGTGTGACACGTTCTGGAATTTGGGATGAACACCAGCCTCTGGCACACAGTGGGCTGAGCTGGGGGAAGAGCAGAGTTCTTGCAGATGGGTAAACTCCACCAAAGTGCAAACACTGGAAATATAATGAAGAAATGATCCATGTGCATTAGGGTGTAAAAGCCATCTTTGTGCTTAGGAACATTTGTGTTGTAGGAAAAAAAGAAAAAAGCAAAAGGATTGTGCATAGCAAAGCATCTTGGTTTTGTTGGGCTGTGTTAATAACGAGTGACTGGTTCTACTCTGGTGGGCTCTGGTCCACTTGAGCCACTGCACGCGCACAAAGTGGCTTTTGGGCACAAGTGAGCTGGAGAGGGGAGGACTCTCTAGTCTTTGTTATCCTGCGTTTCTTTCAGGATATTGAACACATGCTATGCCCCAGTTTGCAGCTATATCCGGGCATGTCTGTAATGATGGCACTCCACATACTCCCTCCAGAGGCTACCTGATTATCATTAGAGTCCTCACCTCTAGGATGACAAGATGGAAATGTTTACATTTAAAACTGGAAAGATTTTTATAGAGAGCAGCTCTATTCTTTGTGAGTAAATTCTGTGAAAATCCTTCCTTTCCACAGAAAATTTACGTGGGAATTTTTTTAATAAAAAACAAATATTTGAAAACTCTCCCTTTCCCTAACAGAATACATCACCTCCCCACATTTCCCCACACTGGGGATCTCCACTGTGGAAATCCTTCATTCCTCATAATGTGCACTGGACAGATTTCTCTGTGATTCAGGATCTTCTCTTTTAAAGAAATTTTCTGCACCCTTTTTTTTCAAAACAAGTCCTGGTCCAAACACACACCCACTGGAACCACACCGAGACAGCATAAAAAAAAAAAAACCAGCACAAAAAACACCTCACTCATTTTCCCTGGCTCTCTGACTCCTTCCTGCACTTTCTTTTCCAAAACAGAAGGAGGAATCCCACAGCATGTAGCTGTTATTTGACTTTTCCTTTCTCTCTTCTCCATTCCTGAGGTCAGGAAATAGCACAGCCTGGAGGAGTGTGTACTCCACACATACAGATGCATCGTGAAGTACCCTGAGGCAGGGTGAGCTCCACGGCTCCTGCACCACTGCCGTGCCCCGGTCCCGAGCAGGATGGACAGGACCCCTCGCAGCAGTCCCTGAAACACATACCGGCTCCCCAAAGGGGAAACTCAACCACATCACCTCAGCAGCTTCACTTCCTGCTGCAGCATCCGGAAGGTTCCTGGTAGGAGACCTCCCAGACCTTCCTGTGTCACAGATACATCTTTCTTGTGCTGATTTTCCCTGTCCTCTTCAGGCAGTGTGAGAGAGGCTGCCGTCGATGTTGTTGCTGCTCTAAGGCATCCCAGAACTTAGGTTTTGTGGATCCTTAAAATACAAGAAATGAATGTGCATTTTTAAAGCTCAATGCGTTTTGCATTCAAGGACACAGAAAAGACTTCTTTATGGAGAGAAGCGAGAGTTAAAGACATAAAGGCTATTAGTAACAGCTGAATATTATTTCCAAGAATGGTTTTATACCTAGACTAAATCTGACTGCCTTAGAGGGAATTGAGCAAGCAACACTCCTGAAAGTGATTATGCTTTTATTTATTGCTGCTGCATTGCTAGGGTGGGAGGAAAAGGCAGGTTTAGTGGGGATTACCTTTCAGTTGCCTGCTCCGGGGCTGTCATTGCTGCTTGGTGTCAGAGAGGGCTGCTGGGCTGCAGGAGCACAGGTACCTGTCCTGGAGAGCAGCCTGGAGGCACCTCACCATCACCCACCGCAGCGGGTCCTCTTTACTGTCAGAAATGACCCTTCTTGCTCTGCACTTACCATTAGTCTCTCAAGGAACTTTGACGGGGCCCAGGCTTACTCCAAAAGAGATAAAAGTGAAAAGGTCACACCTCTGGGTCAAAGGCTAAAAGGCAGATAAAACACCCTGCCTGCAGAAGCAAAATCCAAGGGAAATCAAATCAGCTCCTAAGAAAGGGTAGCTTGTAGGCTGAACTCCAGTGGGAGGACACAATTGCCCTTCTTTTAGCAACTTCTCCCTCCTTTTTTTTTTCCAGCATGGGTTAACAAAATATATTTAAGCACAAAACAAAATAAACTCAAATGAAAAACCCAGCCTGCCTCCTCTCCAACGGCTGATTTAATGGAGACTTTTGCTCTGTAGGGTCATCTTTTCATCTTTGCTGAGGGCAGAGGCAAAAATACTTTTAAACACAGGAAAGACAAAATTTGGTTGTTAATGTCTTCCTTTAACTAAATGGGCACAGCTACTCTTCTGACGGGTGACTTGAAGAGGACTTGGAACAATTAATCAGAAAATGTAAGCTTTCAGTCAGGGAGGTTAAAAAAGGGGATAGTGGCAAGTTTTGGGAGGGGAGGATAAACCATGAAAAGCAAAAATACAGGTAATAAAAAACATACGTAAATGAGGATCTAAGGGACCTCTTTAGAGTACTCATCAAGAAACTTTTACATTTCTATAAGCAGAAGAGGCAGCTTTGAGGCAACCAAGCTAGAGTGAGACAGATGCACGTGCACATGAACTTTTGCATATTGGGACACAGGCTCAGTGAAAATTTTTTTTCAGATCCCTTTGGATGTGAACAAAAGAAAACAAAAATTTTCCTCCCTTCTCTCAGGGGGATCAGAGTGACAAGGGTGGCTGAGGTTTGCATGTGCCCCTGCAAAGCAAGATCCCATGGCAGCTCTGCAGGGGTGAGAGTGCCCATGCAGAACCTACAAATCTACTCTTGCGCATATGGTTCTAACATCAACATTATGACATCAAATTTTGCAGTTTTCCTTCTTTTACTTCACATTTCTGCAGTGTGCTGCTACACACAGATAGAAGGCATTGCATGAGTTTTGGACATTTTCTTGTGTTCACTGCTAAAGCCCAGCCTCACATAACCTGCTCCTCTTCTCTTTTGTGCCCATGGATGCAGGGCTTCCTTCTGATAAAAACTGTGAAGGTTTTGCCATTGACTTTGCTTCATTTCTAGAACTTCTTCCCTATTTCAGTTTTTCATTCAGTGGAGTTTTCAACCTTCAAACTTCTCTACATTAGACCAACAAAAGAAAGGATTTGGGAAAATCAGTTTTCAGCTTAAGCAGAACAACTTTGGAACCATTAGAAACTCATGAGGGTTTATGAGGTCCCAGAGCACCAGAGAAATGTTGACATGCTGCATTATGCAGAAATGGGAAACTTTCAGAATGACCAACCAGTTTAACCTTGGCAAGATACTTGAACACACTTTAAAGCAACTGCCTCATAGAAAATAAGAGGAACTCTGGTAAAAAGAACTGGTTAACTTGGATTTTTGAAGAACTAAGAATGTCAAACCACAGTCTCTTCCACCAAGAGAGAAAATGTTTTACTGTCTGGAAAAGGATCCATGGGTTCAATTTTGAGTTTAATACTGCGTTTCCCTGTTAAGGACATAAGTTTTAAACAGAAGTTCTCCAAAATGGGTGCATAATTGGCTGGAAACCACAGCCCAGTGAGAGCACTCAGGACGTTGGTACTGAGTAGGTTGGTTCACTACCAGAGCACTGCGGCTCTCCCGGGCTTTCACAGAATAGCTTCTCCTTCTAACCTGACTGAGCGTGTCATTCACAGCTGCATCTGAGAACAATGGTTTCAGCAAGAAATTAATAAAAGCACATTAGCCATCTCTGCTCCCTCCAGGTCTAAAGTTTGAGGTGATGAATCACACTCCTGGCTCTTAAGGTATGTTCTATGCATCTACACTGAGTTTCAGAGCAGAGCTCCAAGGTGCCCAGCCTCCAGCTGAGTATTTCAAAACATACAGAGAGCCCTTGGGGTAGATACTGCCAGGCTATAGAGAATACATCCATGTTTCTCTGAAGTCCTGGAACAGAGAAATTTGTTCTACGTAATAAGGAAGACCATAAAAGAGTAGGACGCAGAAGGTGTCTCAAATCACAGGTTATTCCCCAGATATGAGACTTCCAATGAAAAAATATATAATTTCAGATATATATAAAAAATCCACCGCTGCTTTTCAAAATATACTTTGCTGCTAACTTCATTGTTTGATCTTGCAAGAAAAGTTTTATTTTTCAGGTGGTAAAACAGTCAATCATATCTTTAACACATCTAGGATTAGCTAACCAATAGATCTGCACAGTCAAAACCTGGATATGAGTTTTGTTTCCCAATGACCAAAATCACAATCCCAAGTAGAAATCCTAGTCTGGTGGTTGATGTGTGTAAATCATTACATTAAACGATAAGGCCTCTGGGATTCATTTTCAGGATACAGCTGATCATTAAACTTCTTTTAGATCTTTTTAAGGTTATTCTGAAGTTAAATTAATACTAAGCTCAGCTCTGCTGCTGTTCTTCATTGAATGCACCCAGAAGACACAACCTTTTCTCAAACAAGGGGAATCCTCACACTGCTTTTAGCTAAAAACTCTACAATCCAATTTTTGGAATATTGGACTCTTCCAGGAAAGCTCCTGAAATGAGTTCAGCAAACAGTTGCTCAACTCCCTCTTTCCCTCCCCTTTAATCTCGGGTGCTGACCTGGCCATTCATTCCATGTTTGCAGTGGTGAGCTCTGCAAACTGAGTTTCCATGGCAGCCCTAATCCATGAATAGAGCTGGCTCCATCGGTGGTCACTTAGGACAGGCTTTGTCCTCCCCATGTCCTGTCGCTGGCAAAATCAGAAGACAGAAAACAAGCGCCTTCAGTAAACATGACCTAATGAGATCCCTGACTTTGTGACGGGGGCCTGGAAAGGGAACGTGTGGGGACGTCTGCCTCTTCTGGGATTTTCCACTGAGGTCTCCCAGCGGTTTCCTGCCTGTTTTTATAGACTGTCTTATTTAAACTGCAATTTCTAGAAAAAATTCTCTCTCTCCTTGTCTATTTTAGATACAGATATAACTGAATGAATGTGGCAAAACCATGGTCTGGCTCAGTGAGAGCCATGTCTAATGTTCTCTTCTGCAGGTGCCAGGGTGTCCTCTCCACAGAGATGCATCTGACCAACTCTGATCACAGGATGCACATGGCATCCAGTGGGTTTCCTTTGAGGAGATGCCCAGAGCAGGGCCCTGTGCTTTCAGTCTCCTCCTCCTTTGGTGTTAAACACCAGGCTGATCCCCACTACAAACCCTTCCCCAGGCAGTGCTAGAAGCTACTTATGGGGCTTGTACAAATGAAGAAAAATTACACTCTACCTATTTCCACAGTTGTACATGACTTCTTTCATTTTATGCTCAATAATCACAGTCAATTCATCTGAGCATTAACATGATTGCTTGTGAAACTGTCTAGGAGGATGACAGCAAAACTCTTCCAGAAGATTAGGCTTTCAAGCTTCTAAGACATTGGGAAAAAAATGATAGCATATAAAAATATGCCTGAAATACAATGAAGAAGTTGTGTACTTTAAGTATATATTCCACACATTCTTTAAAATGCAACTTTTGCTCAGTTCCTCCAAGGTGTTTTTCCTTTGTTCCAGGGCATAAAAGTCTTTCTATCCATCCTGTTTTAGCTCATTCTGTAAGGCACAACACCAAAGGTAAACGTGCTGGGCACTGTGTACTTGCGTCTGGCCTCTGTGCACTGTCAGCCACTTCCGCAGGGCTGGATGGGACACAGCCTCTTATCTGGGGTCTGATTTCAACTGTTTGCCCTCACGTAATGCAGAACAGTTGTCACAAAAAAGCTGATCATTATCTCCACCTACTGCAAATACATTTCAGAGAATACAGACAGCTGAGTCCCACAGCCCTTACTTTGGGAAAACTCCCACCGCCTCCACATATTTGATGTTTTACCCACAATTAGCAGCTACAGTTGATGTATTTACAGGAATTCCTCTGAAATCGAAAACACAGGCAGACTAATGGGATATAAAAGAAAGAGAAAGGAAGTGACTTTGGCCATGGCATGCTTCCACCCCATGCAGCCGAGATTGGACAGCTAAAGGACCCCTGGCCCAGCACCCTGTCAATTACCTTAATCCCAACCCGAATAGGAATGACACTAAACACTCCACAAAAATGCTTCCAAACATTGCCACGGGAAAAAGGAAAAGCATTAACCCTGCCTTCCCAGGCACAGCTTCAGTAATGGACATCTTGCATTTTACACGGAGAAACACATGAACATAAAAGACATACCCTCCAGTGAAAACTTGCACAACCTCTCAGAGGGAACAGAATTAATCATAGGGAATAATTACAGTTCTAAACAAGAATATTTATGGCATTACATAAACACCATTAAAACAAACTGAAAGGCAATAATTTTGAGAAAGAGGAAAGGAGGAAGTGAGGCAGGGGGGATGAAAACCAATCAAAGTTTATAGTTGAAAAGATAAAAGTTCCTGTGTGTCAACCATCTTGAAAATTGTTGCTTCAGCCATCACTTGTCCCTTGTTTACTCCCCTTAATAAAACAGGGAAAGAATTTTGTTTATTAAGTTAGCCCATACTTGGAGCTTAAAGCACTTTTCTTAAAAAGGATCTTTCAAAAGCAACAAGAAATGTGGAAAATTTCTTTCTGAAATGTTTTAACTTTTCAAGAAAAAGCATTTCAAGTCATTATCATCTCATCAGCCCTCTTTTCTTCCTCCCTCCCTTTTTTCCCTTTTTCCCGAGGCAGGGAAAGATGAAGGGGAGTTTTCCTCTTTTGTTGTTCAATGAAAAAAAATAGCACAACTGTATTTTTAAATCAATGAAAAATTGAAAGAATTGCTACGAAAAGCATTTAGAGACTTTCTTTTGCAACATACTTGTAGCATTTTTCTAGCCAGTTCTAGTTATTTAGAGCTGGAGTGAAATCTTCTTGTGTCTTTTGCACTACAGATTTCACTCTGAAAACCTTGAAGCTTGAAAATTGCCCTGGGCAGCTTCAGTTCAGGCTGAGCCTGCAAGGCCTGTATTGCCCCCCAGGAGACCAAAAGCTCTAATACCTGGCAGTCACTCAGGGAACCCAGAAATGGCCTGGCAGATCCTCTTCAGGAGAGGTGCTCTTACACTCCCTCCAGTCTGGGTTAGATACATCCCTGGTGATAGCAGTGTCTACTATGGGAACGTGAACTACCACGGGAACATGAAAATAGTTTTGAATTGCTCTCTGAAAATAAAGCCTTTTGGTCAAAATGCTGTTTCCTTCATTTTTTATTCTGACTCAGGCATATTCCAGCATCAAGAAAAGGATGGTAATCATCAGCACTCAGAGCCATAAGAAAAACATTTCTTTCCTTTACAGTTCCTTCTTCCAAGAGCTGGCTTCTGGGAATTGCAACCAGCCCTTTGCTCTATGGACTGCTGGCCCAAAAATGGACATGGTGCTTTTGCAACCCAGACAAGAAGCAGGGGACCTTAGTGGGCCGAGTGGATGGCTGTGATGAGGAGATGACTGTGGACATTTCATGCGCTGGAATTCAAGGTGAGGGAGCTGCTAGACATACACCTGCACTTGAAAGCTGGGTGCACCTTTGCAGGGACAGCAGAAAATTTTGCAAATGGAGCACCATGGCTTAGCAGTAGAATCTCCCTCCAGACAAGCATAAAAATGTGCTCTGCCGTCTGCAAGCTGCAGGATCAATATCAAGTCTGTGATTTGTACAAAACTACTGCAATCTAATTGATACACATGGACAACAGATATGCTTTTGCAAATCAGCTGCGATTACCAGGATCCCTTGCAGGACTCAATAAACAATGTCTGGCTTTGGGGCTGCAGAACACACACACGGCTATGCAAACCTCCCAAACAATTTTCCACTCTGCCACCCAGGCTTCATCAGCCAAAAGATTGTAAAAGAGCATGTGACAACACAAACAGCTTGGGTTTAGCCAAAAGCCCAAAGTACAAAAACTCATCTAGCCCAGCACAGTCTGCACCCAATTCCCTGCCTGCGTAGGGAAACATTTCGCTTTCCAGGTTTATTCTTCCACACCCCTAGAAACAAGAAGAGATCCGCTTTCTCCCCTTACCCATGCACTCTCCATCCTCCCCTCCATCTCCTCAGAACTGAAAGCACTTGGGTTTTGTAGCCAAGCATAGACAGGCAGATGGGAAATCACATGTTGCACCTTTCTTCTCCATTTTCCCTGGTGCCAGGCACTTCTCCACTACCCTGATTCACTCATTGAGGCGTTGAGGAGAGTTTGCTCTGCTAACTTCAGGAGTCAGGCAGCATTTCCTGAACCAGAATCATGGTTTAAGTAAGGTCCTTCCACTGACCTCCCCGTGACACTGTGCTCATGAATAACCAGGTCTGTCGCTGCCCCTCATGCTTAATTTTCTCTGAGGAAATCTTCTGTTAAGGGGCAACAGTTTTCCATTTCAGTGTACAGCACTACCCAGCTGCTTGTTATTTCACTTGGCTGAGCCTGACAAGCTAATGGTATGTTTGATTTGCACTACCAGTTCCTGCTAGAGACATCATAACTTTTATTACAGACGTGGTTCTTGTTAGAGACTCAGTTGTCCGCAGAAGTAAAAAAAAAAAAAAAGGCACACTTATTTCAAAAAAAGCACACTTATTTCAGTCAATTTACTGGTTAACTCATTATTTGCAAGCACAGTGCTGGTATCTAGCACACCATCTGATGCATTTCTTTTCAGCATATTTCACTGTTGTTTGTGTGGCAAATGGAGAGATTATTCTATCATTTCTTTTGATATGCATTCCCTTTACTTCCTTTGAGGTGGATCACATTTCTGATTGCTAGAACATTTGCTGTAAACTTTCTTAGAGACTGTGCAGCTAAATTCAGATCAGCAATTGCCACAGGGGAAAAAAAGGGGGGTACAGAGAGAAGATAAGCAAGGATAAGATAATTTCCCCTGAACTGGACATAGTTCAGGATAAATTTTCTGCCTTGGTTCTCCTGCTCAGTGTGGATAAAAGTATCAAGAGTGTCCATGGAAGTTACACATCTGCACTATTTTTGCACTGCCAGAAGTACTTTATGTGCTGCAAAAAACTAATGCATTACACTTTGCAAGAATGAAAAGAAAACCAAAAGGACTAAACTACCACAGCCCTGCTTGTCTGTAAAATACTGAATCTATATTTAATAAAGAGACCTATTGGGTTATAAAATTTTTTCCCCATACCAGACATAGAGCATCCAGTCAGGACAGTGCAGTACCCTCCAAATTTTCCATCACACTGGCTTGGAGCACCCTGATAGACGTCTGTGTATCTCACACTCAGCAACCTAGATGGAAGGATCTCCAAACCTAAGACTGCTTATGAAAATTTTGGCTGCACTTCCCCTCTGTCTCAGTTTAGCTGCCAGTAAAAAGAGGATGGTATTCACACATATCACCATGCTGCAGCCTCATATAAAATATGCTTTGTTAAAATATGACATATACAAGCAAAAAATGAGTAGGCTTATACTGTCGCCTTTTCCTTGGAGCCAGAGTAAGTTTCCTATTTTGCAGGACTGCCAGTGAAAGACATCTATTTGCAGTACTATCAGGGACTGTTAGTTTCTCATGCTGAATTTTCTCTAATAAAGGTCCTTTAAAGCCCGTGAACTCTTGATCCTCAAAACAGCCAGTCTGGGGAGCGTTTCTTCCAGTCTTTGAAGTTGCAGCACTCATAAAGCTGACCAGTACTGTTTGTGGGTTTGTTTTCTTTCCATATCTCTCCTTTCCCTTTAAGACCAGACAGAAGATGACATTATTAGCAGGCTGCTCACAAGCACCTAGTAGTTTAGGGAAAGGCTTTTTATTTCTGCTTTCAAGCAGAGATGAAAGATTGTAAAAACCTCTCTTTTTTTTTCCTTAGGGAATTACAGCTCACAAAAGTTCTTATAACTCCTTACAGCAAGTATTTTACTACTCAGGGAGGCTATTTACTAGGTCACTTTCTTCCTGCAGCAGGCCTCAGTGTTAATAAATGGTGTCTGTGAGTTACTTTATGCTCTTCATACTTTATTTTGATCTAGCTGTGTGTTTAAGGAGCTAAAGAGAGTGTGTCTTGATGAACTACTTACAGCAGAGTTTGCTCTAGGCCAAAATGCAGAGAGGGCTTTCTTCTGGGTTTTTTCTAAGTTTTTGTAGGTACATTGAAATCTGAAAAATGGGGCAAGCTGCCAAGGTTGTTCTGCAAGTCTGTTAGCTTCTGCTCACTCAGCATTAACATCTGTCTTCACTAAAGTGTTACTGGACCCCCGGTACGCTGCACAGAGCAAGCTCCAGAGGCACTTATAGAAAGCAGAGCTCAGGGAGGGAGGGAGAGCCACATCCCCCAAGCCCCCAGCTAACAGCACTTTTCAAGTAAAATGAAGGCACAGCTTTACCCCAGAATGCTCTGTCCCAGATCTGTGTGCCAGTGAGCCTTAATATCACAAACAACCATGAGGGAGAGATGGAGATTGTAACATGGAGACCCTGTGCCTGGATTCTGCCTCTCAGCCTTTTACCCCATTCAGAAGGTGTCATAAAATACAGCAAAGATTTTTTTCTCTTTCCAAAGAAGTCAGATGATTTTATTATACAGTTCAAACTGAAAGTGCAACATTCCAGGAGGTGGGTTATCCTTGAGACCTCAAAGGAGGCACACATTTATTACAACACCAAGTCATCACTAACACACCCAAAGCAAGGCAGTACAACATGCCTCCTGATGAGGTTGCACAATATCTTTGTACCTAATTAACATCTGTGTTATCAAAGACAGCGATTCTGCACACACGTAAAGTACATGAGTCTTACCCAGCCCCTTTCAGGTTCTATCAGGGAAAAGAGAGGGAGGAATCACACAAACCCCCCATGATACCTGTTTTGATACCTCGCATGAGACTTGGATGCACTTGCTGAAGCTGTGCTCATGGGTAACACCCAGCAAACCAGTGAATTCAGGGTCACATCTCTGAATTCACAGAGCATCCTGGTCTGCAATGTGTGTGAAATCACACAAGCTACCAGCATGTGGTAAACAGCGGTGCACCTCTGATGGCACATCAGCACATGCACCATCCCATTTTACAAATGAACGTCCCCCTTTCCATGAGCACACAAATTTCTAGATTTTTCTCTGTGTGCTGTGTGCTTACATGCCTGCCACACAATCAGCAGTGCCTGAATTTGTGGATTTATTGGCTGTGACCAGACACAGGCTAAGTAAGTAAACAGATTAATATGTATTAACATACCACATTGGTTCAAAGTTCAGAACTTGTGTGCACATGTGAAGGTGGTATTTATCCATGGTTCTTACCAAGGAAGCTGATTAAAAACAGGATCATGCAAAGCAAGCAGTGCAGTAAAAAGACAGCACTAAAACATTTTTTTGTAATTGAAATAGCCCGAATAATGGTTACCTGATTTAATGGCTCATCAAACTATAGCTCTCACATAATCTTCAAGGGTTTGGTGGTTTTATGTTGTAACTTGTAGCTGATGCTGCAAGAAGTGAGAGTTCTTATGAAATTATTCCTGAATTGTTACCCAGAATAACAATGCCTCAGAGAAGCCATAATGTCTCATGTACAAAAGACAAAGGAAGAGAAAGGATAATCAGACATTGGTCACACCCTAATGGAAAAGAGGCCTCCAGAGTAAAGGACTTTTTACTATAGCACCTTTTTTTTAAGGTTTTGGCTTTTAGTCTCGAAACTTTTGGCTATTTTCTGTCTAAATATGGTGTGAGAGTAAGATAACTAAACTCCCATTTTATAATAGCAATAAAAAGCTTCAGGTGTGTGTTAACACTGTCAGAGCTGTGGGTGTTAATTACAGCAGTGTGAGCTGTCACCTTGTCCCATTCCAGCAGGGCTGAGCAGACCCCTCGGCTGGGCTCCCGGCAGGGGAGCTGCCTTCACAGGGATGCATTGCCTAGGCTGAAAAGGAGGGTTTTCCAGTGTTTGCCCCAAAGAAAACTTCACTTTCTATCATACAATTTTCAGTCCAAAACTTCGGATGCATCAGGAATGAAACAGCTTTTACAGGAGAGGATATCCTGGGAGATTCCCATTGCAGCGAGTGCCTGGCCCTCAGCTCCCACGCTGGGGAAGAGGTATCTGTCCACCATAAGCCATCACTGAAACCCTGCTGCTGAGGGAGAAGAATCAATCTTCATCAGGAAATGGATAAAAAGGACTTTCTTGTCAAGAATGTTTGTAAACAGATTTTTTGAGCAGCTGCTCAGCTGGTCTCCCATGGAGGAGGTCAGGAGAAAGCTATGTGATCAGAGGTGCAACCAGCCCAACTGCTCTGGGATGTGATGATCAGATTTTCCATTTCTGATCTTTAAAAAAAAACCAAAACAGCCACTTGTTTTAGTGCCTAAATGGCAGCTTAGGTCACTTGATAATTTACTACTTAAGCTTTTACTAGGTGTGCTATGTGACACTTACTTTCCAGGAGCTGTGATTAGGCTGTCCCTGTCCCCATCAAGCAGCTGTTCAACCGCACGGATTTTTACAGAATGGAAAGCCTCACCATTAACACAGGCATTTTAAGCAAAGTATTTGCAGATTTTTTTTTTTTCCTCCTCTCCTCTCCTCTCCTCTCCTCTCCTCTCCTCTCCTCTCCTCTCCTCTCCTCTCCTCTCCTCTCCTCTCCTCTCCTCTCCTATCCTCTCCTCTCCTCTCCTCTCCTCTCCTCTCCTCTCCTCTCCTCTCCTCTCCTCTCCTCTCCTCTCCTCTCCTCTCCTCTCCTCTCCTCTCCTCTCCGTCCAAACCAAGCTTTGCATCTCTTTTTTGGAGTTTAGGCCTGGATTTTAAGGCAAATTAAAGATTTAGGATGCATACTGTCAGGTCCCTTAAAGAGTTTAGCTACTAGAGAAGGAACCTAGCATCCTTTATTTCTCTCAGCCTGAGAGTGACTTAACAGCAGCTTTTCTATACTTTGAAAGTATCTTTACAACCTAGAGGTTAATCAGTGTATCTTTCTCACAGTCCCCCAAAATATCAAACTATTATTATATGTGCTGGTTTTGCCTGGCAAAGAGTTAATTTTCTTCACAATTGCTGGTATGGGGTTGTGGTTTGGATTTGTGCTGAAAACAGTGTTGATGATACAGCAGTATTTTTGTTGTTGCTGAGCAGGACTTACACAGTGTCACTTTCTGCTCCTCACTCCACCCCTCCAGTGAGGAGGCTGAGGACGCACAGGGAATTAGGAGGGGACACAGCCAGGACAGCTGACCCCAGCTGACCAAAGAAATATCCTGTACCACATGACATCGTGCTCAGCAAATAAAGCAGAGGGAAGAAGAAGGAAGAGAGGAGACGTTCAGAAGAATGGTGTTTGTTTTCCCAAGTCATCATTGAATTATGGATCCCTGCATTCCTGGAGATGACTGAACACCTGATTCACCAGAATGAATTCCTTGTTTTACTTTGCTTACACGAGGCTTTTGCTTTACCTATTGAGTGAAGCAAAGGGAGCAAGTGGCTGTGAGGGGCTGAGTTGGCAGCTGGAGTTAAATCACCACAGTACAACACAGAACTAACTCAACAAAGAGATGGAGGAAAACACATCTTGGATTGTCTCAAGCACTTCCCGGGGACCTGAGAGGACCTGAAGCCATGTGAGAATTTAAAAGCAGGTCTCTCACCTCCTGGAAAGCATGCCCTGTGCTGTTTTCCATGCAAAGTCTGAGGCACCCAGTACGCTCTGAGCCTGCCAGCTGGCTGAAACACCACAAGCAAGGTATGTCAGTGGCAAGTAGGAAAAGGCTTATCTGCAGCTCCCTGCAGCCTGGAGATGCCTGGAGCAGGGGGAGGTGCCAGTGGAAATGGAGGTGCTGTGGAGGATTTAGGCATCTACAGGACTGGACAAAGTTGAAAATGGTTTCTCTAGGAATCTCTAGGATCTGACTGTCAAATTGAAACACTTGAGGTAGAGCTCAGGTGTTTATGGTGAATCTAGCCTTTACCAAGCCCAAATCCTAGACCAGTGAAAATGCAGGCCAGTGTAATTCCTGACTGCAGTATCATCTGGAAATATGCAGAGTTTTGTTGTGGCTCCATAAACAGCCTGTGACACCATGAGCACTTCTTGTCTGTCTTTTCCAATTAAGCACTTAAGAGTTTCCCAAGGTAAATATTAATACTTCAGAAAGGAAATACTAACATGCAAAAAATCCTTTCCAACTTTTCTGCCTAAATAGCTATCATTTTTTAGTGAGGTCACAGCATCCAGTTTTCTATAATAAAAAATAAGCAGGATAAGTAGTTTTACTCCTGTCAAAACTTGAATGCAATTTTATGTTTTTCTTTGACTTACCCTATAAATATTTTTACTACAACATTCAAAGTTTATGAGATCTCTAAGACTTGTAAAGAGGTTGAGTAACTGGAAACCAAAGGCTAATACCTACCACAGGGACTTGGGGGTTTTTCTTAAGCAAGATATTTATTAATGTTAACAAAGGGTATTTTACTGATGATCTGTTTACAAAACTGAGTATTATTTTACCTTTCCATTCCAGTGTAAACAAATCCATGAGGAGGGACAAACATAGACCAACACCACAATGCCTGACAATGTTGATCTTTTCCCAGGTTACAATTTTCTGACATTATCCATTGAGCTGAGCTGCTGCAGTTGAATCTCTGCTGAGTCCAAGTGTAGCTTGGGAGCTGCAAAAGTCAGCCTCACTGAACCAGAGGAAAGAATAGAGTTAGCCACTGGCTGTGGATGCCTTTGACAAGCTGTGTCCTTTTCCCTGTTCATGAGTCACTCACCAGGAGACTTTATCTTTCCTAATGCATTTGCTATCTTTAATTATGCTTGCAACAGTTATCCACCCTTACAGGAAAGCGTTGCTGTGCCTGAACACGCCCAGGAGGAGCTGTGTCACAGGCCAGGCAGTGGGATATGATTTGCTCATATCCACCGTGGCCACAGGAGAACATGCATGTTTCAGCTCATCTTCTGGAACAGCTCAGGAGAGCTGTGTGTCACTGCTTACTCGCTAGTCACTATTTCTGCTCCCAAACCATGATTTACTGACTAAAGATTAACTATTGAAAAAGCTTTGTACAAGCAGGCAACCCTGCCTTTTGTGCAAACATTTGTGGATAGCCATTAAACTACTAACGTGAGCCCAACAGAGCAAGGAGTCAAAATATTCACAAACTTTGGCTAAGTCCAGAGCCTCCCAGATTTGGCCATCCTGTCTCTGGCTGTCCTGCCTCCCAACCACCTTCAGCATCTTGGGAAGACACAATGCAAATGCACTCCTGAGGACAGCCCAGAACCACAGCTGTTCCAGACTGTTTTTAATCCTCCTTTCTTTATGGATTAAAGAATTAAGCCTTCATAGGGATTAAACCTTTCCCAGCAGTAAAGTTCAGGGCTGCATTTACCACACAGTTACAGCTCCCTACCTACCCACGCAGCTCCTGGTTAGATGGGGAGCTAAACATGATCAAACACTTAAAAAAGAGGATGAGGTTCTTAACTGACCAAAACCCAGAAAAATAATCCAAACTGCTTCCCTTTATAAGTATATACATGCAGTCACCTCTTTTTGAAGGCATGTACCTTTGGGGTTTGTTATCATCCTCTGTTACACATCTTCTGAGCTGAAGGTTTACTTCATCTATATACAACACATGCATCTGAGAGCTCCACTTTCATGCACTGTTGCATGTTCAGTTTATGCCATACAAGCCTAAATTATGTACGTGGATATTTCCTCATCTGCACAGCCTCCAAGAAGAACACCACAAATACCTTGTATAGATGTGTCAGCCTTTAATGGACTAGAAAACCTCCAGCTTAATGTGAAATCAGCTGCTTATCCTGCCTAAGGATCTCAGTACCTCAGCTGCATAGCAATCATAAACAGGCTTTCTATTTTTCTGGCTGGATAGTGCTGCATTACTTTGCAGATGCTCCCTGGAAAAAAAGAGCTGGAAGGGATTTCAAGGGGTAATCTGACAACTTGTGCAGCGCTCAGATCAAGTGAAAATAGAAGTTCCATGGCTGACTTGGATTAAATCTCTTTATAAAACTGTCCAGTACTGTGATTTTGCCACTTTGAGTCAGTGTTTTGCCACCCAGATTACAGGAGAGAGACTCTCATCATTCAACTCTTGGTTGCTTGTTTTGTCTTTTACTCAAGGATCATGTGAATCCAATCATGCAAATCCAAGGCCTGCCCTTTCTACCTTGGGAGCCTAGATATGAGATAGAATGTGGGCCCTAATAGCCTCAAATGAAAGAGCAGATTAAAACTGTGTATTTTAATAGACAAATATGTTCTTTCAATTCCCACTGGTTCTGTTTCAGTGAATGGTCAGTGGGAAAGGACAGGCAGAGCTATTCTAAAATGGTCTTTGTCACCAAGGAAAGTGTTTTGGACTCAGCCTTCATGCCATGCACTGATTTGCTCAGTGCAAATGCCATGACTGTAATAAGGGTAATGATTAATATGAGCACAGTGATGCCTGCATGTTTGTGGTCATGCAGTGGGTAGATTTTGGCAGCAGCTTCCTGGAGGTTTTGCTTTTATGGCAAACTGAGGAGCTAGAGCAGGAAAGGGAGCAGACCTTCATCTGGAATGGTTTTTCTTAGTGTGGCTTCCCATCCTAAGAGGAGTCTTCAACAGGGATGAGATACTGAGCCCTCTGGATGTGCCAGTCTTTCTCCAGTAGCTGTATAAGGATAGTTTGTACCAACTGCTTGAAAATAGCATTTTGTCAGTGGCTGGGTTAATTTTCTCTGACTCCTTAATCTAATTCCCTCCTTCCTTTTGGCATGGTAGTTCTCCTTTTTTTCTGAGGTTTGCTTCAGAACATGAGAGCACTTTGAAAACACTTCTCACTTTGTACAATCCTTGACAAGGGAGCAGAGCACTTCATTGTTAGGTGGCAGCATTCAGCCAGCAATTAATTGCCCTCACCACACTTCCCAGCTGTCCTCTTGCTCTTGGTGATGTGAGCCCAGTGCAGATGCTTGGCACACGAAGATGGTTCGAACTCCAAAATGCAGTGAGAAAGTGAGAGGAGGAGCTGTATTGCTACTGAGCTGGTTGGTGTGAGCTGAGGCTAAAAGGGGGGGCCTGTGGTGAGCAGTCTTGCCCTTCCTTATCTGTGTCAAATAGGAGTGCTATCATTGCATTACATTTTTATCTTACTTTGAATCAGCATAAAAACACATTATAATACTAATGTGATTCTGTGGTAATTGTTCTGCTACAGTAAACATGCCTGATATGAAACACACTGAACTTTCTGGTTTCTCTGATGCCCATTTTTTGAAGGGGATCATAATGAGGTGAGAGAGAAAAAAATGGGAAATAACTCCGGAAAGAAAATTATCAAGATTATCCGGGTGACTGATAATTATGGGATTTGATATCACAGGGAAATCAACATTTTCAAGATCGGCCAAGCAGAAAAAGAAAATCTCTGTGCTCTTTCCAAAATACACAAGCATTTCAGTGCACACTACCCTCTGCATTTGGATGGCAGTGCATATTTATTGGTGCTCCTGTTTGTAGGCTGCCTGGGGTTTGCATGCCAGTCCCCAGATCCCAAATACTTCCCCACCGTGTTCTTCTTCAATTTGCAGTCAGCAGTGCTCTTTCCACTGGCTGCCCTATGGTGTGCACTATGATTTTGTGACTTTCCTGCTGACAGGACTGAACATGCCAGTTTTGGGAGAGGGCAACCAACTCCAGACTCTCAAAAAATGTCCATGTAGGGCTATTGTGTCAGCTGTGAATTCACTACATTGTCTGTGTTTGCAAGGAGCACTCCCTGGGTGCCTGCCACCATTCAAGCAGAGATGACATCTGGTCAAGATGACCAAGTTGACCAGGTACAAAGAGAAGCTGAAAGGTATGAAGCAATGCGGTGAGGCAAGAGTGGGAGACCTGCCAAAAGAAAAATAGCAAAGTGCTCATAAACTGAAAACAAACATGTTCCCTGCAAAGGGAAGCTACTCCTGGTCAGGAACAATCATTGTCTGTAAAGCAGGCCCTGGAAGAGGAGGGTTTGTTCTAATGTACTTAATACACACTGTCTTCATATTATCTAGTGTAGTGCTACTGGCTCGACAGGCTGTCAGAATCTCCTTGTCTTTTGAACAGGGTCACTGAGTTTGTCCTGAACCTACTGACTTTCCTCTCTTATGGTGTATTTTTAGAAGTCCAATATGTGCCTGTTTTTCTCTGCATTTTAAATCCAAAAGACTCGGATGATTTGCCTCAAACATTCCAAAAGAAAAAATAAATCTCCTGTGGTTTCACATTACAGATGAAATGTTTCAAGCCCAACATAGATTTGGGGGTTTATGTTTGGAGGCAAAGTTAGAAAGTATTTCAGTTCAAATATAGAATACAGTGCTCCTGTAACCTCAACTCCAAACTCTGCTAATCCAAGTATAGTTCCTGATGGACTCTATCCACAAAGTGAGCTGAATACCTAGCTGTTGCCTAAGTACTACTTTAGGTGTCAAAGTCCAAAATTTAGACTTTCAAAGCTCTCTCTCTGCACATCACAGGTATCGGAGAGCAAAATGCTCTGCATGCATAAATATAAATTTCTGGGCATGAATCCCTGAGCATCCCAGTTTCTGCTTCTCAAATTGTGCCCTTCATATACAGCAAAGGAGAAAACCTTGCCCTGAAGGAGGCTTTGGATTCCATGTTTCCCTCCCTTGACATCCAAGTATCAAGAGGATGGAATGCCATCCTCTAGAGTCAAATACTGTCTTGTCTATTTAGTCTAAACCAGGTGTCTATAAGGAAGGCCTACCCAGGAAATGTTTCTGAGCACTTTCACAGAAAGTGTCTGAAATGGGTTCAAGCCCCTTCAGGTTGGTTTGGAGTTTGAGCCAAGGTGTCTGGCACAGCTGACAAGTGCTGACACAACTGGGGAACCAGCACGGAGGATGCAGCGAGGAAGTGGGAGGTCATGGTGAAAAGGAAGAGGATTAAGGAATGATTCCTCTCCTTGTTAAATCATGCATGTTTGTTCCCACTGGCCTTTCAGCATCATTGTATCACATTCTGAGACATCTTACATTATAGATATTGTAATTCAGTGAAGAAGAAATAACCTGGATTCACCTGAAGGAGTATCTTTGATCTGGACGAGAGGAAAGGAAAACATAGATTCCTTTGTCCTCAGTAAAAGTGTTCAAACTCAGTGAGGGATCCAAGAAAAAGAAATTACTGTAGACTTGTTTGTTATTTTGCCTACATCTGCATATTTCCTGGTACCAAAATAACAAAATTAATTTAATTTCATAGATCTTAGAGTTTCCTTCGATCCCTTCAGCCTGCCTAGCCTGTGTTTGTGCAACTGAGCAGCAGCTTCTGATTTCAGATTTTCCATAAGACTGGTGCTCCAGCAATGATTGGGATGTTTAAGCTATTATCTGTACTGGTGAGGAGAAGAGTAAAGCAAATAAGTGGATGCATAGCTTTAGAAAAGTTCCTTCTACCAGGCTGAGCACTATCTACTAGCACAGATGACCATGCATCCCCTGCTCACTGGGCAGCAGCATTGCCTCCTCTCTGGCACATTTCCAAGTTGCAGGAAGTCTAGTGTTGGTTTACAGAACTGACACTATTTTACCCCACCGTTTAAGGTCTCCAGGTCTCATACTGAAACCCAGAGAGAATCCAACACCAGTTTGAAGAGAGAGTCAAAAAACATTAATGCTTGAATTGTAATAATATTCACTGAACTGTTGGAGTCAAAAAATAATCCATTAGGGTAAATTCCTGCCAGGTTTTTAGTATTCCTATAACTCAGGCATAGACTCCAATGGCAAATAGAATAATAATATCCAGAACACAACTTTGGCTTACATTTCCAATTGACATGCAATAAAGGTCAAGTCCTGCTTCCCTTGAACTCAATGTGAAAATCCTAATTAACTTCAGGAAAGAGCAGAGTGGGCCCCAAAGAGTTAACAGTAGTAGGATATAAACCAGAAATTAAATAAACTCTTAATCAAAAAATTGTGTCTTATAGCCAGAGAAACCTCTCTGGAGTTGTACAGTTCAAAATAGGAGCAGAATTTCAGCTTCTAACATTCACTGATACCATTTCAGATGCAAATTTTGTGATCTTTTCAGTGCCAGACACAACACATTCCAGTATGCATAACATTTTAGTTACTTATCTTCTATGAGTTGCAGAGCATAATGTTTTTCACTGTTTAGAAATAACTCAGCTCTGAGTCACCACTGAAAAACCCTGTTCTAAATTGGATTTCCCCTACAAACCTGGACTGTCTCAATTTGAAAAGTCCAAAGAAACCACAAAGCCTGCTTTACAGCCCATAGTTTGTGTCTACTGGGACAAAAGAGCAGATCAAGGCCATGCAAAGGTGAGGGTATCCTGGGGATCCCTGGCCTGGCAGAGACACAGGAAGGGGCTGGAAACATATCCATGCTCTCAGAGCTATCACTGTCATCCTTGCCTCCACCCAAGCAGCAGTGCACTTGCAGACCATGACCCTTGTCATTGATTTCAAGGCAGTGAGACTCCCACTGACTTTCAAAAAGCTCTTACTTAGTCTCCCACCGTGCCTGTGCTCAGCACCACAGTGTGACACGTTATCCAGCTAGCACCGACAAGAGAGAGAACGTTTGGAATACAAACCTGTGTTTCCTGGATGCTGCACAGCCTAGTCCTTCAGCTAAAGGACCACCACACAGTATTTATGCTAGTAAAGGACTTCACAGCTTTCTTTATTGTGTTTCTCATTCTAAGGGAAACATGCAGCAGAGACCTGGCCACAAACTACCCTATTCATGTTCTTTTAAATGGAGAATATTTCTACCAGTAGGAGCAGTTTTCTTCATCAGCTTGTTCATGCCATAACTTTTGTGGACACTAATCGGAAAATCCATGGGTTCAGATTTCACACCTTCACCACCACTTTCAAAACACTACCTTTGCAGGCAGAGGGACTGGAAAGGATTCAGGGAAAGCTTTGTACTAGTGCTGCCTCCTGTGATTCTTGAGGAAGCTGAGCAGGTTGAGGGTGCACTTGCTAATGCAGAACTGAGACCAGGTTCCCCATAGCACCAAAGAACTCCTGCAATGCCTGGGAATAAAAGAATCCTCCATGACACAGCCTGTTCCCTGCCTATCATTTTACTTTAACTCTCTTGAAGCAAAGAATTTCTTCTTAGTGCTCCTAATGAGACTGCTAGGCAGAGAACTGTAAATCCTTCATGTACTACTGTGGGGAAAAAGCAGCAAATATATTTGAGGGGGAACTAGGAGGGAAGAAAAGGAAGACATTCTAATATAAACCAAGGCAAACCCAATTCAATTTGACAGGTTTCAGACCTCAGCAGATTGTATAGCATAACTGTAAATAACATGCCAATAGAATGTTTAAAGGAGAAGTATCAGGTTGTGTCTGCCCAACCTGAAAATTTTGTTTTAAATAAACATAGCACAAAATTTGAAAAGATTTACAAATCTCATCTGGTAACTAAATAGACCATAGTGTCACTGGCTAACTTAAGCAAGTAAAAGTGAAGGTCTTTGCACCTCCTTTTAAGAGTCAGAAATACATGATTGGACTCTTTCCATTTGGGCAGTGATTTACCATTGTGCCATTGCTTCCTTTAGCAGTCCATGAATATTGCTTCTTTTTGAGAAGACAGTCTTGCACAATAACCATTTAATTCTTCATGGTGTTTTTCAAACTGTCAAGCCCTTTGAAGGAAATTTTAAAGTTTTGAAACTTGAATTAATAATTCATACTTTCCCTTGGTAAAACATATATTCAATAATGAAGTTTTAAAAAGTCTTTTATTGTGAGAATATTGCATAGTTTTTACTAATTTTCAGCAGATCAAATAACCATTCATGATTATTAAGAGTGTAACTCTGCTAGTTACACCTTGCACTGTCCTAGAAGTCCTAGCTTCTGAAAATTACATTCTATTGAGCATCAACAGAAAGTTTTTGTACAGCTATGTTGCAGAACATAGCTAAAAGCATCTCGTAAATCTGTGCTACATCAAATTCCATTCTTCCTACAGTAAAAGAGTAGCAGTACTCCAGGTGGGGTTTCACCAGAGCAGAGTAGAGAGGGAGACTCACCTCTTGTGACCTGCTGGTCACACTTCTCTTGATGCAGCTGTATATGGTTGGCTTTCTGATCTGCAAGGACACATTGATGGGTCTTATTCAGTGTTTTATCCACCAACACCCCCAAATTCTTCTCTACAGGGCTGCTTTCAATCCACTCATTGCCCTACCTGTATCCATGTTTAGGATTGCCCTGACCCAGGTTCCCATACATCCATTTCTCCAGGCTGTTAACATTCGCAAGCTTGTCTGTTCTTGAGGTTGGATGAGATGAACTTTGCAAATCAACCACCTCTCCCAGACTCCTCTTCCTTACCTGTGCATATATGTCAGTGGTGGACTCATCTCTGTCTTGTTTGTTTGCTTCGAGGTCTTTCCTCTCCAGTCCACCCTGTGCCCTTTCCTTGCCATCCTGGCCTGGCACTTTTTTGTGAGTTGTCACCTCCCTTTTCTGTCATTCACTGTTTGAATGCCTCCTCAGGCTGGTCAGCCTATTGGCAAAAATGGTTTGCCCTGCTTGGTCAGGTGCAGCTCAGCTCTTCCTAGCAGTCCTCAATTCTCCATCCCATGGCTGTATAAGCCAAATCCCTGTTCCCAATATCATCTGTGCAACCAGGTGCTGACCTCCATGAACTGCTAAACCCTCCTCAAGCCCTTCACCCTCTGTGGCAGGATTAAGGAGAAGCCCACCTGGTCCTTGGACCTTTGGTCCTTACTCCAGAGCCATGTAGTCACTCTTGTTATGCTTCACATAACTATTCAGGCCAAAAGAAAAAGGTGAAACAAATGAGTCCATTTTCTGAAGCTGTTCATATTTCAAAGGAGATGTGAGAGAAACGGAGACAGGAACATGGATTTCATTTTCTTTTCTGTACTCAAAGATTTGACATTTGAAGACTCTTCTATTAGGTTTGCAAATTTTCTGTTCTTGTAGCCCTCAAGGAAAAAAGAAAAAGTCATGTGTATCCACAATTTAAACAAAAAACATTCCCCGCCATTAGCATTTCTTTGATGGTTCTTTGGTTTATTGTTGCGCATTAACTTCCATATAATCACATAATTGCTACAACATTTATATAAATAATGCATTTGGAAAAAAAGGTAAAGACGTGTCACATTCTATTCTCCAGCGATTTTAGTGGGACCCTCTGGCTTGACTTTAGTGCTAAAGCTGCTTTTTTTTTCTGGTCTTGGGATAGCTAAAGCTTGTTAACAAAGTTAAAGCAAACAGGGAAAACAAAAACACTTTCATTTTATCCTGACATAAATTTGATGGGTCAGCCATAAACCTCTCAGCTGAATTTACTCCATGGTAAAACTAATGTGTCTTGTCTTCGCTGTATTGGTATCTCAAGGGAGCTGATGTGTATCAGCTATCACTATCAGGAAAGACAAACAGCATTTGTAGCTCCCCCACCTTCCCCAGGTCCTCTTGGGTTTTCCTTTTATGAAAGTTTCTGGTAAAAGCTTCTATGAAGTCACAGAACAGAGTTGCCCAAGTCTGCCAGCTGTTTTTTTGCACTACGTGAAAATATTTCTCAAGTACAATCCTCTCTTCTCGCTCCTTTTCAAACACTTACAGTTTAAAAAAGCCAAACCCTTCAGCATTTGGCACAGTTTCAGCTACAAGATCTACAGCCAGTTTTGAAAACTGCAACTTATAATGAGCTAATTTTACAGTTAGAAAAAGGTTGTGTCATTTTGAAAGAGACAGATACAGCTGGAAAGGAGAGAACTAAATTGTGCACTGAAAGCACTGGGACTTTGCCCACATATTTGTGCCTGGATTTTACTGGGTTTTTGTAAACAGGAGTTTCAAAGACTTTTCTTACAGATTGGATGTGTTTCGACATGTGTTCGGTTTTAGTCAGTTTTAGAGCATAAGTCCACAGAGACACATAGGAAGGAAGGTATATAAGAAGAGGACAAGATTACATGTCCATAGGTATGTGAGGTCTTTATTTGGTTGATTATGTTTGCAACCCTTACCAGTCCATTAGACACAGGTAGGATCTCTCTTCATACCACCTTTCCAATGAATACAAAAGGAGGAAGAAGATTCACAAGATTAGTAAGATTAGCACTGGTAGGTTTCAGTGCTATCCTCATCCAGAAATTCACTGGTGGCAATTTGAGTGACTTTTTAATGATATATTAGACAAGGCTTCCCAGCAGAGAAGGATAAAGCTGTAACAAGATAGAGCAGCAAGCGACTCAGAAGTTAGGAAGATCCTGAGAAAGGGAAGCATTTACCATGGTGAGTGTTTGGAGTGGAGAGCCAAAGGGCAGCAAGAGCTGGGATGCCACATGCAGGCACCTGAATTTTCTCTACACCTCTCTTGCATCAGAGAGAGAAGAGCAGTGAAGCAGTCTAATGACTCATTAAGCATCCTGTCCAGCCAGGGCTATTCAAAAGGGTAGAATTGGGAGGCAGCAAAGGAAAGGCAGCTACTGCATCCCCGTGCTTCACCCCACATCCCCAGCTTATTCCTTTTACACATCCCAAATTCTGCCTTTCCAGCTGAATCACTTCACTCTGTCTCCAGCACATCAGGTTTCACTGAGGTCCCTGGGCAGCAGTGCTTTACCTACCCCTGGTGAGTCTGGGGTGCTCAGAGGAGCTACTTGGCTGATAGAAGTTTTTTAAACCACAGGCAATTCTATGTGTCATGAGCACACTGAAACATCTTTCTGCCTGCAGTCCAACACAGACCATACCCCAACATGTCATATTGTACTGGGACACCAGTTCCTGAGAAACATCCTGCACATTTCAGAACAACAGAAAAATTCCCACTTTGAATGCAAAAACTGGCCCACTTTGTTCATCCCTGGTCTTAAGTGCTCTCCTCCTGCAATGAGACCAGAATCAATACGTATTTCTTATTCTCCAAGCCTGCCTTTCTATAAATTCCAGCAACAGCTCCAACTGTTACTGCCCACAGAGAATCAGAGTTTCTATATTCCTCATGAGACTTGTCCTAGATGAGATTGAGAATGATTGAGAAGAATGATTGAGA
Source organism: Monarcha castaneiventris obscurior (assembly GCA_026261815.1). NCBI lineage: Eukaryota > Metazoa > Chordata > Aves > Passeriformes > Monarchidae > Monarcha > Monarcha castaneiventris. The sequence continues at coordinate 12,847,339 of JAMPIT010000230.1, forward strand.
AGATGTAGGCAGATACCTGGACTTCCCTCTACATTACTGCTTCCACCACTATGATCAGTGGGTGGGTGGGAAAAACCTAAGACAACTGCCTTGTGTATAGACAGCTTGAGAAGGCACATGTATAAATGGAGTACCTAAAATTTTCAAAGCTTCTTCAGTTTTCTACCTATCTTTGTTGTCCAACTCATGGTATCACTAGTCTTTCTGCTTTTGTGAAAGCACAGTTGTGTCTGCCATCAGCTTTGGGTGATAAGATCAGATTTTGAACTTGGATGCAAACCACATGGTAATTCCCTGCTCTGTAAAGAAAAGAAAGACAATAAAAAGCCCTCAGTACTGGTTTTGTTTCCTCTGAGCCTCATTAGGCACTTAGCCAGTGACTAGTCAGGTACAAAGGGGCAAGGACTCAGGAACAGGCCTCAGAGGTCCTGCCTTCCATCTGTGAGGGGTAAGTGTGAACCATAAGCCAAATTAATTTAGTTCCTTTTACATAATTGTCAGCTTTACTCAAAGCAGTTTCTTCTCCTTGGTTGCAAGGGAAGACAGTCAATTGTTGTTCTATTCACATCGTCACATAAACTCATCTGACAGGCATGACAGCAACTGCTTGCTAATTATGGAGCAAAAATTGCAGTGCAAGGTTTGTTGTGCCAACGGTTCCCAGAACAATCCTGGGATTGTTTTATGAGAAGATTGGGCAGTCAGGGTTGAGCACTTTTGCTTCAATTATCCCCATGTGCTGTCAGGGCTTGGAGCTGCTCTAGTGGAATGAAGAGAAGAAAATAAATGAGCTCTGCTCCAAGCCTGGGAGCAGTTGCTGAACCCTGAAGAGCTCAGTTGGTTGTATCTTTGTTAGTTGCTATTATGGATATTATTGCCTGGTAGTGCCACTGAATCTGAGGGCCCATTAGCACTTCCATGCTATGTCCAGGGATTTATAGCTCTGCTGCAGAGACTTGCAGAGTCTTACTCTGGATTTAAACTCGGCACGTGGTTAAACCCATCTCTCTAACTTTATTATTCACTGCTTTGGGTGACCTAATAAAGTTCAGATATAGTTGGCATCAGATGTAGCTGTTTTGCTGATTTTATCAAGAAGAGGAATCGATTTGTGAGTGAGAGGTGACTAACAGAAAAGTCCACCTCACTGGGGTGGAATTAAAAAATTACCAAAGTATTAATTGCTTAATGTAGGAATCTGAATTATGTGCAGACATCTAAAATGATTATTCTAAAAGAAGAAGTATAACCAACTCGTCATAAATCAGAATTATCCTTTCCCAGAATATTCCAAAAGAAAACTAATTCCTACTGAAGTTACTGGGCTGCACCTTCTCAACTTCTTCCATGACATAAGTTTACAAAGCACCTTCATGAGCCCCAGTTGGTTACGTTACTCAAGAATTTCCTCTTTGTAATCCAAGTACAATTGTGTGTCTGTCATTTCCAACAGAGCTTCAGTGATAAATTGGAAAAATAAAGCCTAGATAGGGGTTGTGTTTGTCTCTTGCAGCCAGTAAGTTATCCTAGAATATGCCATCCCTTTGCAAAACCAAGAATCAAGGCCACTCCATGGGCTTTGTCAGATGCACAGTCTCCATGTCTGGCTAACCCCAGAGTCAGTTCATCTGAGCCCTCTCCCACAACTGCTCTCCCTCCCTCATCTACTCCTGCTCCCCCTCTACCCTCTGCAGCACTGATTAGGTCACAGCAGGACCAGTTCAGTTTACTATCCCAGCAGAAAACTATTCCACCCTTCTGCTGAGTCGGTTTCCTAGCAGATGGCACACTGCATCAACTCACCAGGCTGTCACACAAGCCATAACTGGAAGGCTCTCAACCAGGGGCAACAGTGTGAGCACGCCTTTTGTTTGGAGCACGATACGAGATCAATCCCCTGAAACTGTTAACCACTTCCTCTTGTCTCTACAGATTTGCAGCATGGATTTGGACTGCAGGGAAGGAGGACTTATGCCACAGGTTCACTAAAAGTTTACCTAGAGCTCTTCAGAGTAGTGGTGCAGCGTAACTCTATAAAAGCAACAAATACTTCTCTCTTCTATAGCCTGTACAAACTCCTGAAGGAGATATTCCTCTCCTTCATGGATGTGAATCATGTGACATGGGCCATCTTAACTATAGGCAGGCAGGATGTTCTTCCCTGTCCCACAGAGATTATTGATGTTCCCACTGGAAAAGTTTTGGGAAGACGGGAACAACTCTAGAAAATCTAAGGTTTCAACAAATTTGAATTTCATAGCAGAACTCTCTTTCTACCCATCCCCAAACCACCATACCCACGGATACAGCCTTTTCAGAAACATCTTCCAAAGGTCTGTGGTATTGATAGAATACAGGTGGGAGAGCAGAGAAGAAATAAATAAAAGGTCCTGTGAGGAACACAAGTCTGCCATCTGACATCAAGAGGGATCTTGATTGCCCCTGGAAGGGGCAGACCAGACCTTCACTCCCCTCTCCTCCCTGTTCCTCTGGGTCTTCCCCTCACCTCTGCCATTTTACACTGTGTTATGAGTGAGCAGAGAACCAGTCTGGCCGAGTCACAATCCTTTTTCTGGTGTTCATAACATCTGTGATGAAGATCAGTTCACTGCAAAACCTACTACACCAGTGCCGAGGCACCACAGAACAGCCATCAGGCTTGAAGAACAGGGATCTCTGACTTGTGCTTGTCAGATAAAAGCAACCAGAGAACTGCAGACCAGCTACTTACATGAGGTTAAAAGAAAGCAGTTAATTGTTTTTTAATCTGGACATCAGAAATACGATGAAAGGCAGTAGCTGGAATTTGGTTCAAATTCAGGTTGAAAGTAGGATTAGGTTCACTGCGGTGATGTAGTATTGTGCAATATGCAACTCGTTCTCTCCCAGCTGTACTTTGTATGAAGTAGCTGAATATTAGGGGAATTCCTAACACCTTCTGGCCCATGAATGCTTAACCAGAAAGCATTATAGGAGCGTCTGAAAATTCTGTGGTTAGGGCATATCTAAGAGATCATAACTCAAACCTCTACTCCAAGTGAAGTAGGAGAGGAGCTCCAGCCTGGACTGCCACACTCCCAATGGGGGCATTAAAAAGTTACCAGCCATCAGGAAGGAAGAAGTAGGGTCTCTATGTTGCATGATTATGCATGTTACAGTCAACTCCAGAGACAAGACAGGCAGGAAAACATGGTACACAGAACTACCAGAGTTTGGACATAAATCTGAACAGCCTGTTGCTTATGATAAGAGGGCACATCTGTTTGGACCTTCTCTATGAGTAAAAACTGTAAACACTGACAATTTTAGGAAGCAATGGATCGCTGCTCTGAAAGCACCAGCACATGCAGGTCTTAAGAATGTAACTGGCTCTTTGTATACTGAAGTCCCCCACAGGAATCTGGCCAAAAATATATTTAGTGGCTTTTGTTTTTAAACACACAAAACAGAAAGTGTACAGCTGAGTATTTCAACGACGTACCTACAGCGGATGTGGACTGTGTGGGCCGGGGGGTCTTAAAGCAAAAGCCTGGATTCCTTTCTGAAAGGCACATTCCAGTTCAGCCAGAGGTTATGGGCTTCATACAGAAATTCCTCAGCTAAGATCTGTGTTTTAATGCTGCAGGTCAAACCACCCTCATAATAGTACCTCTTGTCTTGTATAGATTATATGACATTTAAGAGGGGAAAGGGGGCACTCGAAGCTAAATCTCAGGATACTACAGTGTCTGATGATGTACAGGCCTGGCAAATGGATTTAGAAACTCTTAACAGGAATACTTCAGTTTTCACTCAGCCTCTAACTGTTTTATTGCTGGTGTGAGGTAACTTCAGGGTTAGCTTTCCCCAAAAGCTGGCCCAAATAGGGATTTTCCCCATACATGTTAAAACAATTTTTAACCTAATCTAAACACATCCTGAGGTGCACACCAAGATAAACACACCATCACAGAAGACCACTGGGGTATTTCCCTAGAGGGCTTCCCAAGAAACTAGCAGAGCTATTGGGGTAACACAGCCCTCTCCCCACATAGGGGCAGCTCTGTGATATTTAGGGGAATGTGGTGAAATGCAATAGCTGGATCAGGCAGACTTGCTTAGCTCTTAGAGGGAGGTGTCCTTAGCAGCCTACCAATATGGGGCTTCCCCTTCAATGTCAGTGAGGAGAGAGGATTTGAAGCAGGTGACAAGGAGATACTTTGTGGTTTTGCCAGGCAGTGTCTGAGAGATCACGAGGGTGAGCAGGATCATGGAGAATCATGTATAAAAAGGATACAAGGAGAAAACATGGTGGTGTGGGATTCCAGGAAATGAAATGGGGCTGAAAGACAGCATAGGGCAAAACAATAGACAGCCTTACAGGTGCAGACATGAAGTTTGCTTTGCTCAATCTCAGCTGGCATCTGCACCACCATCCAGAGAAGTGGCTACTATTTCTGAAGACAGCTAAGGTGTCTTGGTGTTGGCAAGGTCACTCAGTGCTTCTGCAAAATACTGCAGCAATGTAGAGCACAGCACAAGATTGTGAGCTCAGCTGCCATCCCCAGGAAATGCTCCTGCATTTAGTTTGGCCCTGCTGTGCAAGTTGGTGACTTCAAACTCAGGGACATTAGTGCTGCACACACAAACACAGGGTTTGGTTAAGAGGACAGCAGTAGTAGGATGGGAGAGAAAGAGCACTTCAGAAAAGAGCAGCATGAGGCTGTCCCATCCTTTATGTATGTTTGGAGCTGAGTTGATAGCATGTCATAAGGCCTTTTTTCTGAGTGGTTTGAACAGCTTACAGTTTTCCTATAGTTATTGCTTATTCAAAGATGATTTTGGAATTATTTCCATGAGTAATTCTTGGCTGCTGTATCTTTTGCAAGCAGTTCAGTGAAGTCAGTTGATATCTGAAATTCAAGACTGGTCAGTCCCTGTACACATAGGTCACTTGTTCTGCTGCAATGAAGAAATTGCTTCACAGCAGATCATGTCCCAGGGCTGCCAGTGTTGTGTCTCCTCACTCCCCAGGGACTAGTACTCACAGGCTGGAGCAGCAGGACAAGCCTGTTGCTGTTCCCTGGCCACACCAGTACCAGCACAGCATTTTACAAATGGGGAATGGAGTGTTTTTATGCATGCTTTTAGAGGCTTTTTCAAGCTCGGTCTTCAACTGAGTTGTCCAGACGGTCAATGTGCTTTGAGCAGTAGCAAGGAAGAGAAGCACCACAGGATGCCAGCAGGACCCCGAGTCATGGCAGAACCCAGTGTCCCTGAGCAGGCTTAGCCAGCACAGGACAGGATCAGATGAGGCTCCAAACTGAAGTGAAAAGTTAACCACACTGTTGAAGCAAAGCCCTGTCAGCTTCCCAGGCTCAGCAGAGTGAACAGACGCATGTGAGAGCTGCAAAATTTATCAAAGATAACAGAGCCTTAATGTGAGACACAGTAAAATAAGATCGATATGACCGGATGGCAGATGCTGCTTTCAGGCTCCTTTCACAAAAAGCATAGTATTTTAAATAATGCTTCAAATACACCTGTGTTGTTAATTACAGCCCCACATACTGTATAAGGAGACAAATATAAGACCTGTGAGTTTCAGAGCAAGGACATCAGGAGGAAGAATAAATTGATTCAGTGTGGAAAAATGGTACTATTAAATGATATAAATAGTGTGTTTGTTTCCCCAGCAGCTTTTCCAGCTTCTGTGCTTTGAAGAGTTTCATTTTGTAGTCTCAATTGCACCCTGAAACTCCAAAATTAAACCAAAAGCTCTTCTATCTTAATGAACTACAGGGCTTAAAATTATTATTTTATTGCATTTCCTATTCTGGTGAGGTTAACTAGAGTCTGGAAAGTGCACGCTGCCCATTAGGGATCATTAGGAAAGCATTTGGAAGTTACACAGCTTCCTTGGACTTTTACCATTAATAGTTCTTTTTGTGGCCATTCAGAGGAAAAACAGGTTTTCTTAAGCAAATATAAAAGTGTTTGAATAAATATACCATCCATGACAACTCCACTAGTACTCTAAGGATTTCCGAACCCTTCTCTTCCCCATTCCTTCCTATGAGCCGTTCAAAACTTTATATACACTATTATACAGGCTGTTGGTGGCTTCCTGGAAAGTGAGACCAAGACCAGTTGCATAAAAACATGGAAGAGACCAGCAGGCACCTGGGAAGACTGGAAATCTAGTTAACTTTGTCCTGTCATTCTGTCCCACCTGCCCTTTCTTGCACTGCTCCTACAGCTCATTCCTCTCTCCACAGCTGGCATTGGGCTGGCTCCACGTACCACACTTGCTCTGCTCCGAGGGTGCTGAGTGACCCACTGTCACTGCCTGGCAGCCTCTGCCTGTCGAATTCAGCTCCTGTTGAGAGCTGCCTTGCCAAAACTCTTTCCACACTATGATGGAAACCAAGTTAGAAATAACTCAGGAGTTGGCAAGCTTTCTCAGAGCTTTCATTTTGTGAAGTGCTTTGCTGCCAAGCTGTGTTATTCACATCTTCTTGGAGATCTGTAGGATGATTTTTTTAATGCTTTTTCCTCTGACGTGGGGGATGAGAGATATAAAGTCTAACACTTGTAAAATCTCTGTATTCCAATGTAAGAGTCAGCAAGCTAAGAAGTATGGTGATTAGGAAGTGGAGCTGTCATTAATCATGTCATGTTCAGGTATGTGGGATGAGACTAATGCTTCTGGCAAGGTCATGTTAAGTGCTCCACTTTACTATGGCTGCTGTGCCTGGCATTTTGGATCACCAAGCAGGAACAAGGTTGCAGTTTGCATGTTTGTCACTCAAGATGCAGATTTGCTGTAGGTAAATACGAGGCAGGGAGCCCAGGTCCCCAGCCTAGTGCCCACACTGGCCAGGGAGCATGGGCAGCATCCACATCTCCTTCACCCTCTGTAACCTAGGAAGCAAATTCTGCAGCACAGGTTTCTGAAAGATCATAACCAGTGACAGGGAGAGCTAGAACCCACTGTGGGTCTTGCACAGCAAAACAAAGCACAGTGTAATTCGCCCCATGAAGCTTTCAACAGCAAAGAATCAGCACATGAGAAGAAGGTCTGTGTCACCCAAAAACTAGATCAAAAGTCAATCCATGATCACATGGTCAAAGCCAAAGCTTTGTAAAAAATACAAAGGGTTCCTTTTCCTGAAGGTCAGAGAATGGTGGAGCAGAGTCAAAGGAGAGCCTTCAGAAATGCTTCTCAATTTTGGGGAGACAGCACCACAGGTAGCAATCGGGCTGCCATCAATCCTTTCATAGTGTCAGTGCTGGCCTGAGAAACATGGACTGCTTCAGATTAGAAAGCAAAGCAGACAGTTGGAAACCTATTTTAGAAATGCATATATAAAAATCTCTTCCACTGATTGTTTATTCATTAATCCCTGGCCAGAAAGCTTTTTCAGCAAGAGGCTGTCAGATGTGGTGCTTAGGGACATGGTTTATGGGTGGATTTGACAGTGCTGGGTTAACGGTTGGACTCAATGATCTTAAAGGTCTTTTCCAACCTAGATGACTCTGTGATTCTATTTTATGGAAAAGTCATATAAAACTTGTTCTCACAGAAAGTTAAAAAGTGCATGGGGAGGGGAGTGGAGGGGGAGGAGGCAGGCAGGCTTGGAGATCTGGTCTGGTCTTCACAATCTACAGCTATGTGTGGGCAGTGGAAAAATACTACTGAACAACTAATTACCAAAAGCAGTCGGTAACAAAATCCCGATTTAAATATTTGCAGGAGGTAGACAGAAAGGTGCCAGCCTGAAGCTTGTAATTACTTTTATTTCTGGCAAGAATCAGATAGACTTCTAATAATAACTATGGGCACAAAGAATTAGTCAGAAAAGCAGGGGATATTTATTCCCAGCTGGAGGGGAGAACAAAGTAGGTAGGAAATGTCCTGATGCGGGTGCACAAAGGTAAAGGGCGGTAACTGCAGGGATGGGACTTGTGCAATGCAGTGGCTCTGCCAAGGCAGCCCTGCCCTCAGTTCCAGGGTAGAGAACACTCCAGGGCACCTCTTTGCTCCTGGAGAGAGCAAGGCTGGCTGAAAACTTTCTGTAAGCAAATTGACCATTTTCTTCCCTCTGACCTGAGCCTGCAAAGCTTGTGATGCTGATGAAGAAAGAGATGCATCATCCCTGAGGGACCATGGGGCCAGTCTGCAGCTGCAGCAGTGCTGCCTGACTGGCTGGTGCCACTCAGGGTGGGTGACAGTCCCTTTGCTGTGGCAGAAGGTTTCCCTCTCCCTAGGAAACTCTGATCTGGATAATGTGTTTCATTGCCATGGCTCTTCCCAACTTGTCCCTCATCAGCCCTGATTTCTGGATGAAGGATTTTCTAGGTATGCTCACGAAGAGACTGGGTGGACTCTGATTTGTGGCAGGCTCTTACACCCCAGCCCAGCCATCAATGAGCAGGGCAGAGTCTGAGTCCCCACTGCTGGTACTTCTGCTCAGAGACAATCCCGTGTCTCTGGGCTGTCCCTCTTGGGTATGGTCTTTTCCAGGCACTCTGCTGGGGCCACATGCAGCATCTCCAGCCTCCCTGGCTGCCCTGTCCCTTCTTCAGTTGCTCTCCCAGGGATACCAATGACATTTTTTGAGTCATTTCATTTCTCCACCACAACATTGTCCTGCCAGCTAATTAACATGGTAATTACACAAGGAGTACATATCAAAGCAAAGGTGTCTTAGTACAGCATTTTCCATATGCTGTTTACCCTGAGTGTCCCACAATCCTCCTGTTTTGCCATCCCTGGTCCCTTTTACTTCTGCAGTGTCCAACACAGCTACCTTGTTTATGCTCAGCACACTTCCACATGGCATCAGTGACACCACCGCCCTGCTCGCCACCAGCAGATCCCTACTCGACTGCTCAGGCATTAAATACATCCCCTTGCACTGGCATATAAATTCTGTGACCGCATTAGCCACACTGTCAGGTTTAGGAAAATCCGAGCTGAGTTATGATGGGGAAACAAGTGCTGAAAAAAGAGTCTGAATTAACTGGCACACTCATAGGCTTAGATTTGGTTTCCAAGGCCTTCCCAGCCCACATCTCTATCCAAACTGCACATTTTTTTCAATTGGGCTGTCTGTCCCTGCTCCTACCAGCAGGAAGCCTCTGTAAGACATGAGGCTGGGTCACCAGTGCATTTTAGGAGGATGACCACTACAATACCTTCCCCAATCCATGTCTGGAGCACAGATTCAACCCAACCAAAGTGACACATCCTTGGCTTCATTGGGACGAAGTAGCTATTCTGCAGTTCTGCAGAGGACCCATCTACAGAGGCAGCCAAACCAAGATAATTCACTCTTCTCCCATATTCCTTGTTTGGAAGCCTTGTACCAAGACTGGGCTTTTTCATTCCTTATTCAGTGAACGTGTTTTGTGCCTACCAAAGACCCATGTTTACAACTCCAGCTAGCCACAGGCTGGAGTTAAAAGTGGGTGAGAGTTACTGCACTGCTATTTTTCCACATCCAGCTTCTCAGACAGAGTCAGACTTACACCATACTGCTGCTGCTTAAGAGGTTCATATATCACAGAAGAGAGGAAAAGAGGAAGCTGCTCTGGGCCCTCCACAGCTCCCCTAGCTCCTCACCCCACTCCCGGGAAAGCATATTCCAGTTTTCCATATCTGCCTGCTATCGGCTCTCCTGAACATGCAGTAGGTCCAGCCACCAGACTGGAATGAGCCTGGAGACTGTTTCAGGAACAGGCTGCTCTGAGCACCAGATCCCAGCAGGTGAACACCTTCCTGACCACAGCACCTGCTGGCTGGGCCTCACTGGTTACCAGAAAATGGCCCAAACATGTGGAGATAAAATGTGAATCCATCAACCTTGCACAAGTGCTGTATGAAGCACAGGTACGGGTAGGAAGTAGAGCAGGTAAACCTGCTCACTGTCAAAAGGCAGTGAGCTAAAGGTTCCCCTTCCCAAAGTGCTGTGGACACTTCTGGAAGTCTGAACAACTTGCAGAGAGTCCCAGACTTCACTGTGAAAAACCCAACAGGTATCTTGGTTTTCCTCAGACATGAATATAGCCACATTAGTCAGAATCCAGCATACCTGGATTCCATCCTTACATCCCCTTGCTGTTCTTCAAACACAAACCATCTTTCACCGCGATGCATGACTGCACAGTTTGCAACCATCTCTGGTATTCTTGTTGTCCTGCATCTACTGTTAAAGGAAACACGCAGCAAAACCCCCAGTCTGGTGCTTAGAGAGGCTCAGTATGAATGAAGTGAACACACTGTTTGAGCTTTATGGTCCTTGCAATCAATAGCTTTACCTTAAAGTTATTCATTTACATGACTGATGGCAAAAGTCTCATCAGCCCTCCAAAACCAGCCACAAATTAGATTTAGTCCTACACATGGAGCACACAAAGGACAGAGGAGGAAGCATAATTAAGAGGAGCACAAAATTTACAGTGCAATTAGATGATATAGTTCAAAAGCCTTCTGCTTTCAAAGCTCAGCTAAGAAGCACGGGAACACCACTCTCTCCTCCCTCTGTATTTCAGCAGTCCTGGGTAAGACTTTGCAAACCTTTGACAATGACTACATTAGCAGTGAGTTTTGTTTTATTTAGCACCCCTTAAGAGCAAAGTTGCCAGTGGGGTGTAAGTAGTTCAGCATATACAAGTGAGCTTGGGGAAGATCTCATTTCATCAGGTTACCTTGAAAAGGCCCCATTTAAAACAACTAACTTTTCCTAAAGGTAATCATCTGTATTTTTCCTCTAATATCTTAACATCTGGCATGTGTTTTATTTAACATCAGATTCATATCCACTCTGAATTCTTTAAAAATCTTTGAACGTATCTGCATTCACTTCATTTATTCCTTTGAAAGAACATATCACCTAGCAGAAGGCTAAAACTGGCTGGCACAGCCCAGAGGGAAACTCTGCACAAGGGCAATAGCAGATATTATTTCAGGCTGCTTTCTGGGCTATGTTTCTGCAATTCAAAATGTCTAATGAGCTTATTTGATTGTATCCATGCCAACAAAGAGATATAAACAACTTTAATCACTGTTTCGCGTTGCTCTTGACCCCCTGCTTGGCTTCATTATTTTCCTTTTAGCCACATCAAGGCACAACACTCCAACTAAATCACTCGACCACTTGCTGAAGACCTGTCCACGTAATAAGATTTCTTTTTTATCATCTCGTGTGGTTTTTTGCACTGCTGTTTAACGAGCAACAGCCAAGCTGGGTGTTAGCTCAAAAGCAGCAGCTACGTAAGGAATTAAAGTCAATAGCTCTTGCTTGCTCCTTTATTTTCAGATAAATTTCTAAATTTGTTACCCTAAACTGATTAATGCCCAAAGACAGGGAGCAGGTTACAGCTTCTGGTCTCCTGTTTTGTCACTAACGATGCTGGAGGAAGAACAGGACAGGGAAACAAAGAGAAAAGGAAGCGTTAACAGTTCAAGTCACAGTAAGTGTTGGCCTGCTTAAACTAATAATATCAGACAATTCTCTATAGTCTAAAACACCCACAGTCCTCCTACAGTGCTCCAAGCACTCCATGATCAGTGAACCATGTTTTAATGATACATTCTCTCACAGAGCTTAAAGGTTTGAAATATTAAATCTTTTCTCTCATGCATGCTGACAGCAAATGAATCTGATGCCCATCTATTAATGAAGTTTGTCTGTCTCTTGATCATTATAACAAGGGCATTAGCTAGCATTACTTCCCCCCCACTTTTTTAAATATGGAAAAAAAAGAATGTCAAGGAGCACACCAAATGTGACACATAACTACAAGTTCAAAAGGTCATTAAGGATTGAGGTCAGATAGCATGGAGAAAATCTTGTGCCCTCCTAAAAAGTAGGTCATTTGTTTCAGCCCTGAATGGATATAGGAAAAATTCTGAGGCTCTGTTCTGTAAAAGAAGTAACTTGAAAGTTGTTTCCTTTTTAAAAATACCTTTTTTTTCTTTCCTTATTCTGAAGTGTTTCTTAATGGGTATTGACACATTCTGGGAAAAGGATCACAGAACCATAGTATGCCTAATTTGTCTGACATCTAGGTCTGTTGCCTGTTAAATACTATAAGAGTCAGTGACTTCTAGAATTTTCTAAGGCATATGTTTTTCTTTCTACTTCTTTTTTGCTTGATTTCATCAGAGTGATCTGGGAGTCCCAGCTGGTTTTTTAGACTATGCAGTGAGAGCAGCATGGGGACAGAGGCACCTGCTCAGTGCCACAAGCCTTGCTCATGAACACTCACTTAGTCCACCCTTGAGTTCAAGGCAGGAAAAACTGACACCTGACAGCCAGCTATCTTCATCCTAGACATGGCTTCTGTGGCTTTGATGAAGTTCTGCAACCTCTGTGTTGTGTCTTCCTTGCTGTAATTCAGGTTTACTATATGTCTGATCCAGCACAGGCACAGAGAGCAGATTATTTCCTCTTCCCATTACCCAATTCTTCTCTTCTTGAGGCTGAATAACACTAATTGATTCAGTCTTTCATCTAAGTGATTTTTTTAGACTTCATATCATTCTCCTTGCTCTTTTCCAGATGTCCCACATTGGCACACCGAGCTGTCACTGAAGATTTACTGGTGCTGAGTGGAAATTTGTGGGTGTTTCAGGATATACACATCAATGCACATCCTATAGCAGGATTTTCTTCCCTCCCCACAGCAGTACATCTCCAAGCTGAGGACCCTCAGTGACAACTGAGACTTTCCTGACTTAACAACCCTCTGTGAGTGGTAAAGCAGTTCTGATTCCTGCCTGGCAAGTGATAGACTTTTTCAACTTTTTAAGAACATACAAAACTGCAAGATACTACATAAACTGATGATCACTGTGTCTGTACTCATCACCTTCTACTCCCTCAGACAAAACTCTGTCAATATATAAAAGTTATTGTTCTTAATGAATACACATGGGACCCCAGTTGCAGAGCAGATTCCTCAGCTTTCTGGGCACTGTATATTCAAAATCATGGTCATTTAAGATAGTTTCGAAATAAAATACAACACATTAATGGTAAAGGTGAATTCCTCAATAGTTTTGCTGACGGGTTAATAAGAAATGTTTTTCCCCCAGTCACAAGTCTTGCAGCTGTAGTTATGATAGGATTGTGCCTGCAAAAGCCCTATTGTTAGACCTAATCTGCTGTTAAACTGCGTAATCAAGAGATTATTAACATTTCTGATTAAATACTTAGCTAAAGTGCAAAATGTAATCTTGGGGCTTTGCTGTCTGGGCTTCTAGTTAACATCATAAGCGCCACAAGAACACTAAATAGCTCAACAGTGCACAAGGTTATTATCCTAATCCGATGTGAGAGCTCAGCTCCCTCCCTGTGCTGCCTATACATTTCATCTTGATGAAAACACTCTAAGTGCTTTTGCAGTCCGGCAACAAAAGCGGCAGAAAAACGCTGCAGCTGAGAGGCTGTTTCGAGGCAGGGCCCTAATCCTGAGCAGTGCTGAGCATCCATCCCTCCCAGTGCAGGCTGTGGTGCTGTGCACTCACCACCACTGAGGATCAGAGTTGGTGGCCTTGGCTATGCTTCCAGGGAAAATTGGTGGGAAGGGAGAGAGGAGAAGGAGATGACAGATGAATACTAAAGCAAACCAAAGAGTGAGGACAGAGCTCAGAGCTGGCACTATTTCTAAACATTTGCAGCCTTGAAGACCCAAAGAAGTTGATGTATTTCTGCTATCTTCCATTTCCACAGAGAAAAGGAAGCTTTTCCTGGGCTAGGATACTGCCATATTTCAACAAGACTGAGCTGACTCTGGCATCAGGAAGAGAGCAAGTTCTGCCTGCATTGGCCATCACACCATGTGCACGTAACATCAATAGGGCCATTGAGAGTTCGCTACAACAGGCACCTCATGTCAAGATTTTATCTTATGTCTAGATTTTCAAGAAACCTAGACACTGACTTGCACAACCCTCTCCTGAAAACAAAAAGTAAACTATTAAGTTGCACTTAAGTGAGATGCCTGCAGATTAAGGAAATGCATTTTGGTCCTTACCTGAGTAAGCTGGTTATCACAGAATCATAGAATCACAGAATGGTTTGGGTTGCAAGAGACCTTAAAGATCATCTAGTTCCAAACCCTCTGTCACGGGTAGAGATGCTACCCACTAGACCAGGTTGCTCACAGTCCCTTGCAAACTGGCCTCAAACACTTCCTGGGATGGGGCATCCACAACTTCTCTGGACAGCCTGTTCCAGGTTATCGAGGCTTTGCCTCCAGACAGGGAAAGAGAAATCCTCCAGAAAGCAGTTCATCCTTGACCTGCTCAGGTCCCTGTTCCAGCTGGGTGGGATTGCCTTTCAAAGGTGCCAGACTCCCTAACCTGAACACAAAGGCAGTCTAGAAAGGTCGTTTGGACTGTGCTTTTATGATGCTAAATTAAGTTCCAGTGAATCCCAACTAACATCTCCCAGAAATCCTGCTGAGGCAAGGCACAAACCATCTCACCCAAAATCATACCATGCACAATTGACAGTCAGCTTTGCATCCTGAGCCACTCTTTCCTGGATTTCACAGGAGTCAGAGGCAACTTTGGTGTCACAGACTCATCCCTTGTAGCATTCAGCTGGGAGAGCTTTCTTCTTCTTCAGTTCAAAACTTCCCAACCGCAAGGCATTTTCCTAGCCCAGAACAATCATAACCTCACCATTAGAAACAATGCAGCAGTGTTTCAAAATAAGCTCCAAGCATTCAAATCCAGACTAGAAGATACCTCCCAGAACAATGGTTTTGCTGAACCCAGCTTGTGTTTTTTGAAAGAGGAGCTGCTTTTGAAATAATATAAAAATCAAAGCTCTATAGCTGGACTCTGGCTCACTCTTGCTTAGCCTCTTTTCTCAAGTCATCGTTTGATTTCTAGCATGTCCAACTTAATTAAATTCTCTACCTCATCCTGTTTTGGTGTCACTTTATTACGATTCATCACAAAAAATAAATAATTCTTCTTTCTGTGACTACAGATACATGGCAAAAAACAGCCTACCCCAGGCAAAGCAACAAAAGTAAGCAGAGCCAAGTCAAAGTGGAATGCCACGAGAGTATTAGCTAGATTAAACATTAACAATTACTTTTCTCCTTTTGATCACTGAAGTAGCAATGAAGTAGTAGAAGGAAAGCCTAAGATGTTGACATATGTTTTTATTATCTTTATTCTTCTTTTTTGAAGTCTTGGGAACTGGCTCCACAAATACTTCCCAGGTCAAAGGCAGAGAATGATGCTATTTGTTTCAGCAGTGAGGAGGCTGGGCAATTTTACTAATAAGTACAGCTTGATTTATTCTTTCAAAATTAGCAGGGAAACAATCATTAAAAAACTGCAAGGAAAAAAATTAATTCAATTTTTAAAATTGCTAACTTAAGAGCTAGGCAGAGTAAAGAGATTCAAACATAAGTAGCAGAACAATAGAAATCCAGCTAAGCTTTATTTCCCTTGTTTTTCTCATTTTCAGTCATTCCTGCCTTTTGGTTTTTCCAGGACTGGGAACAGCTTCCCTCCAGCTTGTAGTGAGAAGTGTTTGCTCCTGTCACTTGCCTGACCAAGGGAAACACTGAAGAAATACCACAACAACTCCATATCTTCATGAGATTTCCAGCTGCAGTTTCCAGGCTCTAAAGGATGGAGTTTGCCAAGAAGTCCTGCATCTCTGAAATGAATATGGAGCATATCTTAGCCCTTACAGATTGGCCTGAGTTGAGAAGGGGCTGGCATGGAAGAAAAAGTCCTACACTGAAAAAAAGTAAAAGCAGTGAGTTTAAAAACGGAATTTATATTAAGTAAAAATAACCACAATATATCACTCGCAGTTATTTTTCCTCACCTCTACCCCCTAGGATTTTTTGTACTTTGGGTGGTGAATTCTCTTTTTTTTTTTGTTTAATTGAAAACAATCCTACTCCTAATTTACTTCTCTCTCTTGTTCCCTTGAGGCTTTGTTTCTTCAAAACCCAAAGAGTCTGCAATCACAGAGAAAGTAGCTTGAAAGATTTTTTCAGTGAATATTTCTGGTTCACTGAAATACTCAGTTCTAATAGGAAAGTTCACCTATGGGTCTTAAGAGAGGCTCAGGGCATCCAATCCTTTCTTGTTTTGAACTCAA
Source organism: Monarcha castaneiventris obscurior (assembly GCA_026261815.1). Classification (NCBI taxonomy): domain Eukaryota; kingdom Metazoa; phylum Chordata; class Aves; order Passeriformes; family Monarchidae; genus Monarcha; species Monarcha castaneiventris. The sequence goes on from JAMPIT010000230.1 coordinate 12,863,466, forward strand.
AGAAAGGAAACAACAGTCTGAAGCAATTCCTAGTCCAAAACAATTTGCTCCTGTGGAGTCTATAGGCTGTAGAAAACACTGGAGTTCATGGAAGATGCTAATAAAACTACCCTTGACCCATTTTAAGAGTGTTTCGATTACCCCTAACTTGACTTTTAAAAGCCCAGTTAGCAGCAGGCTTGTATCAAGAAACACACCAATTTCTGCTCTTCTTTCCCTTCCCCCTCACATCTACACCTGAATCCTGCTGTGTGCCAATACAAACCAGGTATAAATGCCAGGCACGTGAAGATCCAAGACAGATCTGAAGACACCAGCTGGCAATTATGGGCAGTGTATTATCCACACAAGCAATTAAGTATCTATCTGGTTATGCTGGATTCAACCATTAGTTTTTCAATCAAATAATTTCCCCTTTTTTCATACTTTCCAGTGATTTAGTGTATTAATACAGCTTACACATTCTCTGCTTTCACCTCTCAGTGTGGGACTTTGTCTTGCTAACAGTACTGATGGATACAGCATGGACAGTTCCCAAGATGCTCAACTACATATATATTTATGTATGTTTTTCAGGATGAAAAGAAGGTGTTTTAAATTTATTTCAACCTGTGGATCCAAATTTTTACAGAGTAGCCACATGCTGTAACCCAAGTCTCTTAAAAACTCTGTTCCTGAGTGTTAGGGGAGTTGTCAAAAGGCAGCTGCATCATCCCATAGCCAATGAATCTGGGTGTCATTGACTCAAGGGTCATGTTGTCAGCATTACCAGATGGACTTTGCCTCATTAAGGCTTGCTGACAGCCAGACCAGCAGCAGCTCCCAGAGGAGGACCAGTGACCACAGTCAGCCCAGGTCCCATTGGGCCTCGTTCCAGGCAGCATTCCCAGAGGCTCTGAACTGCAGGCACACTCTTGAATGCTGTCTTGAGACATGAACTTAACACAGGCACCTGCTTCCTCAGCAGAGGCCTGGGTCATGTATCAATACTAGGAGAGATTAAATCTGATTTATTAAGCTTTCTGCATTTAGTCCAACCATTTAAAGTTGTAAATTCACTGCTACTTCTTGAGTAACCAAGCATGTTTCCTTTACAAACTTACCAGAAGTGCAAAAATGCTACACCAAGTCTACTTACCTCCCTTGAGAAAACCATAAGCACCTCTGAACCAGCACACACAGCCTTGTCACCCGGATGCTCCCTGTGCTAGAGTGGAACTAGGTCTGCTGTGCAAGCATGTGTTCTAGTGCTGAACCTCCTCAGGAGAACAGGAGAACACTGGGCTCCTATCAAGAGAAGACTGTAGCTACAAGCAGTTTAGGTAACTGAGTACTTTTGGGTGTTACGGGCTTGGCCACTGAACTCAGCTCAGTTTTGGAGAGGACCTCAGATAAGAGATCAGTCAAGAGATCAGTCTCCAGAGCTGCAATGATCTTTGGCCTTGTCAGGCAGTAAAACTGTTTTGCTTTTCCTCCCTCCCTTCCTCACAGGATTAACTCATGACTGATACAAAAGCAACAGGAAGCAAACTGTCTCTTTGAAAACCTTACTGTGCAAAAGTCTGCTTATACTTCCAAATGTGCCTTTATGCCAATTATGGGCCGATTTGCCATTGCAGCAATTTCATATTTGTTTGCACTGTTCTCCCATCACAAGTTTGTGCACAATGCAATACTGCGAGAGGTCAGAGGATAATGTGTGATCTCTGCAACAGAGACACAACAGGGTCCTGCAGCTGCAAGGAAAGGGCTCCATCCCTGCCTGGGCTCTTAGACATCACCTCAGGCTGTCCTGAGCCAAAAAACGATATCTCCTGATGATGATTGGATTCCTGCAGATCTCGTCTGCCAAAAAATGTCACTGAATGTCTCACAAAGCAGGGCTACAGAAAAGGCACAACTCAAATCACAGTAATGACTGCTGAGAGTCCTCATTCTTCTTGCTAGAAAGCAAAAACTTTCATGTTTAAGGTTTGGGGCTTGGCGTTCACCAGCAGTGCTCTTAATATGATATTAAAATTAAATTGCTTAATGAAAGACACTAAAAATTAGATGTAACAATTGTTTTGGCAACTCTTAGTGATGGAAAAATTAATGTACAAAAAAGTCTGTGCAATTACTGGACTGAAACATGGGTACAGTTGTAAGTTCAGACCATCTCCAAAGCATTCATGTTTGTGGAAATAGATGTTCACAAAGGAATGGTGGGAAGAAAAAGTAATGCATTTGGTAGCATTTATCTAACCCCACATTTAAATTGCCTGGGTGAACTAAGTGCAAAGTGGTCATCTTATTAGTTTGATTCATGCTCAGCTATCATGAATAAGATGGTTTTTAATACAAGTAAGGCCTGCCCAATCCACATTTGAGATACTATAATGAGATGACATGGACTGTTTTGTTACATGGTGACATATATGAGATGTAGACTCAAGATCGGCAAGACAGCTCATGAAATAAGCTCTTTCAACCAAATGAATGATTTCTCAAATAAGAGGGTATATTACTTTAAATTCATGGCAAAATAAGTATTTTGTTGCTCATTTTAGAATAGGGGATAGTTTTCATTTTTAGATACTCTTTATTTGGTTTTCAAAATTTCAAGGGCATATGTTCAGAAACACTTTCAAAGGGCAAAAGTAAAGAAAGGAGTTGGCAATTGAATGTTTCACTATAGACCTTGTATGTTTCTCTGTAGACCTATGTAATAATTTAAAGAAGTAAGAGGAAAACACCTCTTCGAGTGACAGTGAACTTGAGGAAAATAACCAAGGATCACAACAAATCTAGAAGGAGAACAATATATTAAAGTGGTCATCAGTTTGACTATGTAAGAAAGAAATAGAATAACATGTTTATGTTTTCAAAAGAAGCATTTCTGCCTTCATAATTAAATTAGGGTTATCTTCAATTTGATTTTCCTGTCCAACTTCCAGCAGCATTTTAACTGTACATGTCCTGAATAAAAACACTGTCATAGGAAATATCTGGTATTTTTGTGAACAGAGAGTTGAATTTCTGGTTTGGGCTTTTTTTTAAAGAATGGATATAAATGCTTCCATGTGTTGACATGTCCCTGCTAGCAGTTAACTGTATCCTACTGATTCACTGAGCACTGGAGGCTGTCTGGGGAGCTTTGCCATCCCCAAAATGAGCAGCTCAGGGAGATGCACTGCTTGCCTGCTCACCTTCCCTCAGCAGACACTCCTGCTCATCAGCTCCACGTGTTTATGGATGAAAAATGTGGGAATGCCAGTGCCAAACCCAAGCCAGCATCTTTCCAGTGAATTCTAAAAGTTCAGACCACAAAGCGCTGGCACCGATGCAGTTCTGCTTGCTGGATGTCCCTCTGAGATTTGATGAAACCAAGGAACAGCAGGGGAGAGAAAGAGAGAAAGAAGTGAGGAAAGAGAGAGGCTAGACAGAAAAAAAAGGGGATGTGATGCAACTCTCCCACGCTGGTGCCTGGGCCATGGAGCCGAGCCTGGCCACCAGCGTGGCTGGGGAAGGAGGTGACAGTGACCTCTCCTGCTGCTGAGCTCCTCCGAGTTGCCTGACCAGGGCTTTGGTGGATGAACATCCACTGGTTAGGGCTGACCCTCCTGGTGGGTGTGTGGTGAGCCCTCCCATCCTGGCATTCCCATCATGACAAATTCTGAGCTCAGAAAATGCATGCCATGGACAGAAATGAGAGCTCCCTGCACAATGCAAGGCACTGGCTCTTTCACGTATCACCAAAGCTTCAGATTCGGCACAAAGGACACAGGAAGCTTGATGAAAACAATTCAAAGACTCTTCCAAGTTTTTGCCTACAGTCATCCTTGTGAGCTTCAAATTATCTGTAGTTTCAAAGCTCAGTATCTGAACTGCTGCATCCCAGAGGAGACCCGACCCTTAATGATTATTGTGCCTTCTGTATCCATATTGAATTAGAATCCTGTTAACACCACAATACCCAAAGTTCTTGGATATTTTGAAGCTCTCACTGGTTTTCAAAAATAAGCTGTGGGCTTCTCCTTTCAACGCTGTCTATTACAGTTCCTAATTCCCAGCTCTTCCCCACAGTGTGTGGGCTACAGTTTTCCCTCTCTCTCTGAAGAGCAGACTGGGACTCCAACTCCAACACAGGTTTACAGGGCTAGAGACTTGAAGAACAAGACTGGGTAATTAAAACAGAGAAAGTTGAGTATGTTCCTCCCTGAGGATGAGACATATTGGTTTTGAGCTGCTGAGTTTCAGACAGCACTGGCAGCAAACTCAGCTAATGCGGGCATGTCCAAAGGGGTACAGTGAGCTGCCAAGTGCCTTCCTCAAGCAGCTCCAGCCATGGACCAGCATTGAAGGGTCTGTTTGCACAGTGAAAGCCCACATATATTCACCCAGACCCTTCTCACCATCTTCCTAGCACCTTTCTCTATCCGCTGCAAAGTCTGCAGCAGGTCTGAGGCATCCTGCAGGGAGAAGCCAGGCCCAGTGAAGGGATGTGCTGGGGTGGTAGGGACAGGAAGCCCTTAGGGCAGTCCTCTCCATGCCACGGGCTGGTGTCTGGCCTCAGCAGGGCAGAAACATTGCCTCTCTAATGCAAAGGTGGACTTGCCAGGGCAGGGCATGGGAACTGTCTGTGTGGGAAACAACAAAATTCAGCAGCAACTGTACAGAGAGAAAGTTTAGAAAGTGCAGAATCAGCCCTGAGAAGGTTCCAAACAAGTTCTTGTGATGGTACGAGGAAAACAAAATCTCACATCTACAAAGAGATATTTATACACCAGGGAGAACAGTTACTCTCTCCTTGCCAGCCAGCCCTCCTCACCAGTAGGCAGCGGCTTCCCTCCCATGGGCAGGGATGTCTGGCCATTAGGCTTCCCGTGCCCACGCTGAGAACACTCTCACCTCCCCTGCCTTCTCTCCCTCTTTTTTTCTCCCCTCTCCTTGCTTTTCGTGACACATGCTATCTCCTATTCAGTTTTTTTTTTTTGTTATCAACATTTCCCTCTTCTGTTCTTTTCCTTTTGTTCACTTGTTTCTTAATTTCTCCATAGTCTGGAAGAGCTAAAGGCACACAATCAGTTCTGCCTCCAGTATGTACTTGAGGAGCCAAAAGTATGCAATGTAGATTAGCTTTAAAAGAAAATGTTATTTCATTAAGTAACATGGCTGTCTGCCACTCAGAAATGTCCTCTTGCAACATATCTTGGTGATCTCACAGACATGTATGTTATTCACTCTCAAGAACAGCATGACATAATTGAATATCGCCTGTTAAACATTTTTTAAAGAATAAGACACCTTAAACCATATTCTGTAACTTGAAACTGGACCAAAAAATAACCTCTGATTTGAAATTACTTACAATACAATTCCGTGCCAGAAAGTGTGTATTTTCTTAATTTCTTTCTATCCACGTCTTCTGTTTCAATATAAATTATTCAGCTGGGCATATTCAGTTCTTAAAACAGTTTTTCTTCTAAAGCATGAAAAGTACAAAAGACAAAGCACGTTTTTTCTGAGCCTGCAGCATACTTGAATGTTCAGTGGTAAGGGTGCAGAAAGGAGCAGGTTGCACAGGACCAAGCTGCCGGCGTAGGCTGTGACTGAGGGATGGCGACTGTCGTGCCAAAGTTCCATGCTGGTGATAATGAGCAGCTTCCTAGGAGCTGGAACAGGCTCCCCATGGGAGTACTCTTGGCATCAAGCTTATCGGAGTTCAGGAGCTGTTTGGACAATGGTCTCAGGCACATGGTGGGATCTTTGGGGTTGCTCTCTGTAGATCCAGGAGTTGGACTTGATGATCCTGGGGTCACTTCCAATTCAGGATATTTTATTATTCTAGTTGAGTAAATATGAGATCAAGTAATAGAATAGAGATCTTCTGGACATTTTCTTCCCCCTCTCAAGGTCTCATGCTGAGGGCTGTCAAAGGAGTTGCATTGAACAAGAGAAGGGTTTCACGCAGCAGCAGAGTGTAAAACCAGTGTGTCATCCCAGGGCCTCCCTGGTGAGTTGTCCCTTGGAGAAAACATGTCCAGCTCTGCCCTGAGCACCAGCACTGCCTTGCTGTCCCACTTTCCCCACTGGGCCATGGCATCCTCCAGCTCCTGGTGCAGCCACAGAGCTCCACACCTGCCCAAACCTCTGGCTGTGAGGTACCATACACATCCACAGAGGTTTTGTGTCTCCTGGAGCACAAGCTGAGTCTGACATGACAGTCCTTCCTGTATGTGTCCTAAGGTGGCTCCAGCTGTGCCCCACAAGTGGACGGTCATCCCTTCAGGAGGCATCACTGAAGAAGTGGGGAATATGCCTGTCTCTGGGGATCTGTGTCTCTCATCACAGAGACTTCTCCTGCAAGCCTTCCCACATGATTCAGAGAAACAAGCATCTTTATTTGTGATGATCTGATGTCTCACTTTTGTATATTTAAAAGTCTGAGATATAAACTTCATCACAGAAATCAAAACAGAAAATATGGTGTTGACTCTGCTGCCCCACTTGAAAGACTTATGTATAGTGGGAAATGCAGCCTTGTTACCACCATTTTTGGAATTACCCTTAATTTTCAATGAACTAACTGAAAGCAAGTGATGAGTTTGCATCAACCCTCCCAAAGTTAGTAGAACAATTTAGCTGGGTCCTGGATTTGTTTTGGATGAGCCATAGCAATCATCTGGGTTATTTGTTAACTGTTTGCATCAACTGCTTACTCTTGGTGGTATGTGACAGCTGATTGCAGACACACGATGCTGCCACTGAACCCCAGCCTGTGCCCAAGCAGGGCTCTTCCCAAGGACATGCGTGCTCTTGCAGAAATAGAGGGATGACAGATGAGAAGACTCTTGTGGTTTGTTTTTCAATGTAAACAAAAATGCTTTTTCATAAACACAACCAAGGATGCAGGGAACTACACTAGGAAAACAATCTTAGGAAAACTGTTCTTGGCTGCAAAGTTTATTCTCCTTCCCCAAAAACATTAATGAGTTGATACTTAGCACTCAATTCCCTGCATGCCATTAGAACTGTACCAAAGGGGGATGTGTTCAGAGATGCCCAGGACACTTCTCACAGACATTTCAACCACCAGCTGTAGACTTCTGATTAGAGCACAGATTAAAGCCCCTACATCTGAGATCCTGATTTCCCTCTGGAGTCCAACAGAGAGAGATTTGCTCCTGCAGAGACTCCTTGCGTTAGATGTCTGCAGTTCAATCACACGAACAGTCCCTCACCCACCTTCAAATTCACTTTGGACAGTGCTGGAGAAGAGTTGTGCTTCACCTTCAGCCAGCTATTACCCACACAGGCGAATGCAGGCTCTGCATGGAAGTTTTGGAAAAGCCAAAGGGCTGTAAAACGTCCCAGCAAGAGGACAGGGGACTCCGGGGCCTGGGTGAGAGAGAGAAAGAGAAATGTTAAATTAAATTTTAAATGGATGGTTCCTGGAGCCAGTTCCTGCAGTGCTGCAAAGCCTGAGTCCACACTCTCCAAGGCTACCTCCAGACACAGTTACTGGGAAATATCATGTTAGAAAGCTGGAGAAAATCCTCTTCAGACTGTTTATCTTGAACAGGCAGAAAGATGCTGGAGACTGGGGGCTGGCCTCGGTAGTGGCAGAGATGGGGCTGGGGGCCATGGGTGGGCATTGCTGTGCAGATGACCCCTTCTGTGTTTTCAGTGAGCATCTCTCACCCTTCTGCCCAACGCAGGCTGCCCTTACTGGTCAGGTCAATGATTCAACAGCCCACTGATTGGGAACACATGACAGACACTTACCACATACCCTAAATATTCTCAATAGTTGGCATTTCTGAGACTCAGGCTCCTTTTTAACACCCCAAAGCTCTTAGTAAAGTTTAGACCTCTATATCGGAAGTGAAGTTTTATACTTTCCACTAACATTTTATATAGCATTTTTATTACTGATTGTAGCACAGCACTCGTGGTCTCATAGGCCTCCTTGTAGTTTGCAGCCTTAAAAATAGATATTTTTTGTTGAGGGAAGAAAATGCTTATTAGGACATTTAGGCACTTTAAGGAAAAAAAAGCCCAGTGTTTGCAGCTGGCTCCATTTACTGATTAGAGTTTCATTAACCGTGGTAATAGTATTCCTGCTAGTAAATACTTGCTGGAGTATTTACTTTACAATGCTAAAACATTGCTAGAAAACAATAGGCTTCTCTGTTTTCTCATTCCAATAAAGTTACCATAAGATTACAAAGGAGTCTGATTCCAATGGAGGGCTACACTGGGGTTACACACAAATATACATCTACACACACACACCCCCCTAGATTATCTCTATACATTATCTCATTCACATGGTTAGCAGACATTTTTTAACCTACTTCCTTCTCGTTTTTATACAAATAGGAGGTCTGCCTACATAATTGAAACATTTTCTCCACATGGCAAGTATTCCCATTTTCTGACTGGGAGAGTCAATATCTGACCCAGAACTGGAATTAACCATTTAAGTTTTAAAGAGTAGTAAGGAGTAAGGATAGAAGGTTTTGCATGAATGAAAAGAAGTGCTGGGGAATAGGGATGAGGACCCCGGCAGGACAGGACAGGGACAGGCAGCAGGAAGTGGTTTCCAAGTCTCATTGTTTCCAGAAATTTTGCTTCTTTGTCCCATCCATCTCCTTATCTCCCCACACATCCAGAGAGTCCCAGGCAAAGCCTGCTCTGCCATCATAGCTCTGTTTTACATCAGTACCTTGTTATCTCAAGGCTGGCTCCTTGTTCTCAGTAGTCCTTTTATTTTGCATCCCTGAGAAGTTTGTCTACAGTTGAGAGCCATGTGTCATCTCCTACAGACTTTTCCCTTTTGTAATTCACCTGTCACTCTCACATCTGCTAGAGATTGAGCAGAAATGAAACAAGGTCTGAATGTCTCAGAAGCTTGCCCTATAAGGCAAGAAAATAATATAAAATCTTGGTATAGTTTCACTGGAGCAAAAATTTAATCTGGGTATACATCTCTCTGGCTTTCTTACATCTCCTTCCAGCCTAAGCTTGTGTTTATCTGCACTTTGAAAGGAGTCCCTACCTTGGAGACACTATCCCCCATTCAGTGAAAAGCACAAAAAAATTATTTAGAGATCACTTTTTACCAGAAAGTTACCTCTGCTTGACCCCACTTTTCCACAGATGGAGCCCTACTCAAACACTTTTTGCATTGATAACTGTATTTGATATCCATCAAGGAGGTGTTCAAAATTTGCAATGCTATCAAGGGTATCTGCAGGGATTGTTAAGTGGTCGGGGACTTAACAGTGCTGAGGCTTTCACTCACTGGAAAAAAAAAGTGTATCAATTTTAAAATACACCAACTTACAATGAAAGTGCTTTGTTAGGGATTTTTCTTTAAAAGTCTTGCTGAGGTTTGTACTGGCAATAAACATGCACTGATGGACTGAATTAATTTCCCTGTGTGATCAAAACACATGATGTGTTTGATAATGGAATTACAGAACACTCTGCTCTCATAAGGACATTGCTGCAATCAAATATTCTCTTCTGAGTCTGGCACAGCTGACATATGAGCATGTACAGGAGGGAAGGAAGGGAGGAGGGTGAGATGCATTTGCTTTGGGATGGGAAGGGAAGCCAGTGAAGGAGGCAGCTGCAACCACGGCAATGGAAGCTTGTAGGGGAAGGGTGGCCCAGTCAGATGAACAAATTGAGGGAACAGGGAATAAGGGAGGTTTGTGGGATTTGGCTGGCTGCACCAGCCTTGCTGCTGCCTTCACACCAGCAGCAATCTTTTTTCTGAGGACACGACAACAGGCACACAGGGGAGAAGTCCAGGTCTCATTCTCACTGAGATAAGATGCAGCATTTGGTACAATCAATAAAATTAAATGCAGCAGCAGCCTGTGTCTTTAGGTACTCGGTCAAGGTGTGCATGGTGACACTGGGCTGCAGCAGCTGGGCAGAAGCCAGGCTCCCCACAGGTCCTTGTGGGACATCACCAGAAGAAGAGCTGCTGGCAGATGAGTCCTCCTGCACACCAATGTCCCTGTGGCATCGCCCAAGTCAGCAAGCAACCCCATGATCCACTGCTGCCTGACACGGAATAAAAAGAAATACGCTACAGCAGCCGAGGTCCTGTTTTTGTCTTTCTCCTTCCATTTTCCCAGATGCAAGCTGAGACACAACAGACAGAGGGGTTATTTGGCATCTGTGCCAGATGGACTCGCTGGCAATCAGTGACCCCCGAGTGAGTCCCAGAGGAGGCAGGTCTGGGACATTTGTCACTGCAGCTGCAGGGCCAAGGAACAGGTAAAGCTGTTAGGCCAGCAGCAGGAGGAGCACCCAGCCTTTGGCACTGCTTCAGCCCTCTGCCCCATGGCAACATCTGTGCCTGCCCCCTTCCCCAGGAGCATCCCTTGGCAGCGCAGCTTCGTGAGGCTCTCTGGGACATTAATATTTTCCTGTTGGGTTTTATTGGTTAAAACGGACAAGCCTAAAAGCTTTCCACAGCTTCTCAACTTACTGTTTTCAGGAAGCCCTGACACATGGAAATTAATAAGCCAAAGCACCATCCTTTGGTATTACCCACTGTAGCTGCATTCAAACATTTTCCACCCTAAGAACAGTCAGTGATTTTCGTCTCCTACACATGGAGAGAAGGACACTTCCAAAAAAGCCCAAGGAATGGTGGAAACAACAGTTTTTCAAAAACAGCAGGAACATCTGGAATTTCCAGATCTTTTCGGTTTTACCCAGGTACACTGTCCTGGGGACTGTGACAGGGACATATAATGAGTTTGTTTCTTTGAATTTTATAGCCTGTATTAATTTACCAAGCTGAGCCAACATTAAAATGTGTATTCGTCTTTCCTTTATTGCACTGTGCATCACCACCTTTGGTCATGATGCTATTTTTGTCAGTTTACTATTTTTTAAGGGAGGCAGACACATGCATTTTAAAAGCCTCCTTCTCATTTAATCTCAGCCACTGACATGCCTTTGAAGATTTGGTTTTGAAGGGATCTAGTATCAGTGATCTTGACAAACATTTCAGTTTGCCCACTGCCATCCAGGGACTGTGCACACAAGTTTGCTTTTAGTAACTGCAGAAATACAAGCAGAACAGACTTACAGTAGGTATATAAACAAGAAGGTCACAAGGTTAATGTTTGACTCTAATCCTAATGACTTTTTTTGAGCCACGCACAAAGCATGACACCAGAAAGAATCCACTAACGAAGTAAAGATAAACAAGTACAAGAGCACAACCCTCTCCTTTGTACACCAGCTTCAGAAGTTGCACAAAGGTATTTAAAGTACAAATAAAAATACCCTAGTTTTATAATAGACGTAACTTTATCCATTCCTTTCCATTATACGTGCAATAAATTGCTCCAAGGTGCCAATAAATATCAGAGGAACTTAGTGGTTTATAAATATTTTGAAAAAATAGAAACTATTGCTTAAATAATCACAGTATGGAGAAAATACTCTCCCACAAAATCTATTAAACAAGGTTAACGAACTAGCAAGAAAAAGTTTCAAACCTATTCCTCCAACTTCTAATTCAGAACAATTCTTTCAAGCTGAGTTTCAGGCAAAAATAATGAGGGAAGTTGCTGAATATGGTCTGAGTGAACACAAATGAAGTCAACTGTTTACAGAAATGTTTGCAAGCTGTGACAAATACATTCTGGATTGTTTAGTTATGTGCAAGGTGATTCAAAATACAGCAACTATATTACAGCTGTTAGAAAAGCTTTGTCAAAATAAAGCAATGTTGCTAAGGGCTCTTGAGACACAGATAGCAGACCCAGGCCAGTAAACAAACCCCAAAAGAAGTGCACATAGTTTACAAAAAGTACAAATGCCTCCAGCAAATCTATTCACATTTCTTTTCACATAAAAATGTAAAACCTTATCAGAAGACTGCTTCTGTGCCCAGAATATTTGTTCTGTTTTGGGACAGTTTACTTTGGCAACTTACTCAGCTTTGCATCTGTAATTAAATGATGAAGATGAGACAACGTGACTCTGGAGAGATCATAGGAAACTGCATCTTATCTGTTTGCCTTTTATTTACAGAGCTCTTCATGTTTTGGCCTCCCTAATGCATTTTTCATTAAAGGAGAGCAAGCTTGACACACAACTTTCTCCCTCAGTGCACGCAGGAACTGTGATCCAGAGGCAAAGTCAGGCAGTTTCTACCATCCCATTAGCTGTTTTTAAGTTTTCCTCTGCTTTGGACAATAGACATGTCCTAGTGCTGCATTTTTACATGATGGGAAAGAAATTCAAGCTCACTTCTGGTTCTGCAGCAGTAAGACCCCAGTGAGTGTCTTAGCTAGAATTCAGTTCACATCTAGTTCAAGATGAGCATATTTTATTTCCAGCATGGGACTACCCTGGTGTTCAACACTGCCCTGCTGAGGAAGACCCTGTAGATTCCTGACAGGGTTTTACTGCCATGAGAGATGTCTCTGCTAATCCCCAGCTGAAGGATTTGCCCAGAGCAACATATGAAATCCCATGGAGGGGGACTTGAAATCCCATGGCAGCTGGAGATTTGGAGAGCTGGATGGCTCTCAAATGCTGATCAGAGGAGAGACCATGAACCTCATGCTGATGGTGGCACTGCCTTCTCCAGGGTACTCTTAGGGCAAGAGGGACAGTGGACACTTCACATGGTGACACGTCCCAGAAGGCAGAGGCAGAGCCCTGTTGGCATGGGCCAAGCTACAGCAAGGCAGCAGCAGAACCCTTCAGCTCCATCAGCAGATGAAGCAGGATCGAGCTCATCTAACATCTGAAAGGTGAGGGCTCAGTCTGCTGGGGTCATCTTGGCCACCTCTGTGGACAGTGCAAGGGAGGAGTCCAAGACAGTGGAGTAACCATGCACTGGAGTCACCAGTCTCCCTCCCCTGCAATGCATGGATAACCAGCTCCAAATCAGTTGGGACTTAGTCACAGGGTGGATGTCTGCTTCTGGATGTGCAGCACTGAGCTCCTTCCACATGCTTCCTTCCATCCAAAACACCTCTCTAGAAGGACCATTTTCTCTAGTGAATGATGAAAACAATCTGGGGTACCTAAATCAGCTGTAAACTCCAACACAGCACCTACTAAAATTAAATAAGGTGTATCCCACAATTAATTATTTGCCACTCAGATGTTCTGGGGAAACCACCACCTATGCACAGGTAGCATGAGGAGGGGATTCTGCACCAGAGGGAAAGAACTACTCTGCACCCATCTTGTCCAAAGGCTGGTGTGGAGGCGACTGTGAGAAGGCAGGAGATCATGATGGCTCTCAAGCCACAACAATTTCTGAATGAACCACTCAGGCCCATACAACTGATAAGTCTGGACTTCACCCAGTTTGTGGGCATCAATAGAGGTTGATGTGAAGGCTTGGGCTCTGAAGAGAGGAGTGGTTTGATTTCTAAATCAGCTCATGGTCATGTGCAATACTTTATAACAGTGGTGCTGTAAATTACCTTCCAGCCAGGATTTCTTGGCTAGAAGAATCTTTTTTTTCCCTCTGTCACTATTTCAGCATTCCCACTGCTGTTTTCCTGACAAGAATATTTAGAAATGTTCATATTTTCTGATCAGCAGCCTGGAAATTTCTCACCACAAAATGCAACCTTCACAAGAGGAAACATCACCCCAAGTTGCAGAGAGATATGAGGTACCCCTGCTGGGATGCAGAGGTGGGAAATCTGTTAGCAATAACAACTGCAACAGCAGGCCCATAAAACATGCTTACCAGAGCCAGGATTCCCTGAAACACCAATCAGTAGCCCACTGACGGATGTGCATTTCAGAGAATCAATGATCTTTATAAAGACCCCCCTCTTTGTGGTGCCCTCTTGGTGAGGGGATGAGCATGAGGCAGAGGCTTAGCTTTATATGAGAAATGCAAAGAGTTGTTGCACTTGTCTCCCTACGTACCCCTGCTCACCACAGCCACCAACCCAGTGTGGCTGTCAGCAGTCTTGGTGGAGCTACAGCAAGAGGCACCAATCTGATTAATACCAATGGGTCCTCTCCACCCAAACTGCACTTCAAGTGCCTCCAAATGCCCAGTGAGCAAAACCCCTTCCTGCCCTGGGAGCTCTGCTGAGTGCCCTTGCCTTTGCTCTTACAGGCTCAGCAAGGCGTTCTGGCAGGAAAACACTAACACAAATCCCAGAGAAAAAATGCCATAGAAAATAGCAAAAAATCTTCCGTACACAAATTTTTCCAAATTCCTAAGCATCAGTGCTCTAAGACAGGCAGAGATATGTTTGAAAACTGACTCCTCATTAGGGATGGGAATTGAATATCTCAAACATTCTTGTGACAAGGCAAAACAACAAAAAAGCAAAGGCTTTGTCTCCTTGCCACCATCAGCTAGGATGTGTCAAGAATATGCTTCCATAGCGAAGAAAACTTGGCTGAAGCATTTTCAATCTGTAGAATAAATTAACTGGTTTTAAAACAAAATATAAACTTGTATCACAACTGACAGACATGCTGTGTCAGAGTGGCTTCAGTTTGAAAACGAGCAAGTATCACTAGTATTCCCTCTGGATTCAAAGTGAAACAGCTTCAGTCATACTCTTGGCTCTTTCTCTCCTCCTGTAAGTTCCCTCTGCCACACAACTGTGGAAATCTGATTTTTAACTCATGCACTCAGATCTTTCCAAGCATGATAAATTTTGTATGAAATGAGAAACTCCTAGAGGTGCCAGGAGATGGTGTTTCAAGGCTCTTTAGCAAGAGGCAACCAAGTAAGACAGGATAGGTCTCTGCACATTCAGGGAAAAAAAAGACTAAGACACAAGATTTTCTAATGTGTCTCTCAAATGATGAAGTGCAATGTAAACTTTGTAGCAGCCGTAACTGCTAAAAGTTTCTGAGAATACAAAAACTATATAGAGGTAGGCTAGAAATGCAAATTTTAAACATTTGTTAAAACTCTTCAATCCTCTTGAGTTTCTACTCTGTTTCTCTCTAAATAGTTATCTTTCCCTGGCTGCTTGCAGACCTCATGAGCATCTTTCCACTAGCCTGGGAGCTGGATGAGGGGCTCTACTGTATCAGCAAACACAGCACAAAGAGACAGGACGGCATGTAGGTCAACATGTGCTTTTATTCAGACACATAAACCAGAAAGGTCCTTGCCACCACTTACGTTGTGACACAGACGTTCTAACTTGAATTTTAGTGGAGTAAGTGGCTGGAAAAGCCCAGGCAGTGGTGTAGCACCTTGTGTAGGCTGGGAAAGGACTAGTGATGTCCTGAAAAGAGCACTCCTGGTTATACCAGGCTCAAAAGCCTCTAAGATGAATTTCTCTAAACAAACCATCTGGTTAGCCCCACACACCCACTTATTTTGCCCAATTTTAAACAGATTTAAATTGACAAACATTTTCCAGATCTCTGACCTTTCCCAGTCTTCCCATCTCTGGCTTCTCCTTTAATTAACAAGTGCTTTCTCTGGAAAGATCTATTATACATCTATTCTAAGCAAGAACTAAATATACAGAGACTGTTCCCATCCAGAGTGCACCACAGGGAGGGACCCATGAGATCTCTGATGATAAACAGCAACCTTCAATCTGCTCCCATTTCCCCAAGGTCATCAGCAAAATGGAGAGTTTGCTCCCCTTGTAAACTCTTCACATGCGGCCAAGGCAGAACATGCACCTCAGCCTCCAGACCAGCAGCCCCAGAGAGCACAGTAACAAAAATGCAAAGGGAGGATTCATTTTTTCCCAGTGATGTCAAAAAGCCTTTGTATCCTGCTTCATGTTATGGCTGGGAAGCTCCTAAGAGGATGAAGGCTTTTCTTCACCTTAGAAGAGAGACTGCAGATCAGCTTGTCACAGGCTCTGGGTTCCTCATTTAAAACATGCAGCACAGTCAGCTTTTGCTGTTTTCCTGAATGCAATGTCCATTCCAATTTCTCATTCCCACTCTGGTACTGTATTGCACAGGCCCTGACTCTGTGCCAACACCACTCTTCCTGTGGTAAGACCAAATACAGATTAAGAAGATCAACCACCTTTGAAAAATGTAAGAAAAAAATAATTTTTTACTTTTAAAATCTGTAGCCTCCAAAGGGGTGAGCCTGCACAGGTGGGGAGCTGCACTGGGCAGGACTCAGTGTAAAGAAGAGAGAAAGAGGTACAAACAGTGTAGAGAGCACTTCTACCCATCCCTGGTTACAGTGAAACCAAAGCATCTCTACAACTTGGGTACTGTAAGTGCAGGGATGTCAGCACTGTCAGGAGGTCCCTGTTGCACAGCTGGGTTTGATGAGCACGAGCTGTGCAGTAGAATCACAAATCCAGCATGCATGAAAGTGGAAAAATAGCTCATGACCTGTGTGGTAGCTCCACACCCACTCTTTAGCCAGGCTTTCAAAGGTGACATTGGACTACCCTCGACACCTGTGCTCCCATAGGACCATCTAGATGCACCATGGCAGAGTGGAGACATTAAATATTTTGAAGAGTGGGATGGGATCAATTCCAGGACAAGATGCTCAGAGCAGGAGGCTACACAGAGATTGGACACTACTTCCACTCTTTTTCTGCAGTCCAAATATACCAGTCAAAGTCAGAAAAAGGGACCCAAAGCAAAAAACTGTGTGAAGCTCAAGATCAGGGTCCACAAAGAAGGGCCCACAGCAGTGAATGGGTGCAACGTTTGCCAGTGATCCGAGCACAGTGCTAGAAGAGCAAGCAGAAGTTAGTTATCAGAGCAATGGATACTCCTGATACTGTCAACAAAAGGATTCAGCCTAAAAGCCGATGGGACCATTATTCATGTTAAGCTATTTCACAAACCATAGTGTTCCCAGAAAACCTGATACAGAATAAAGCAGATAAGAAGGTGAAGAAAGTTTCCAGAGGTGATCCAAGAAAGCATGTGAAAAATGTCTGCATGAAAAAAAAGCACGTGGGAAAGGGCACAGTTTGTAACAGTGCTGGGGGGAGAAAATACAACAGTAAAGTGAGTTTTTGAGCTGCAAGCTTCATCTTTGCAAGCTACATACAAGCTAAGAGGATATGTGCTGGCTGCAGATGCACTCCCTCAATCATTATCAGTTGCTTGCCAAAGTACCTCCTAAATGTCATGATCTGACAAAGTCCTGTCAGCTCACAGAGAAAATACATCAGGATTCCCATGCAACTGCTGTGCATGAGATGCTGTAGAAATTGTCTGCAGCCAAGGGAGGCCAAGGCAGCATATTCCTAAGCTCTGTCAGGAAGGCCAGGCAAAGTCTCAGTGCTAGGTGAGTTTTGTTTGATGGCATGGTGACCACATCACCAATGGAGAGCAACATTTTGCAGAGGGTGCAAGGAAGCCAGATAGTTACAAAGGTATCTCAGAAAAGAGCTGTCACTGAAAAACTCTTACCCTGACGTGGCGGAATCAGGGAAGACACTAAACTTTACTGCAGATGCCAAAAACATATGGGCCAAGTCAGGCCCAGGTGAGTGACTCAAAGAAGTTGTTCATCTGCAGCAATGTAGATACAGAAAGAAAATTAAATATTCCTTGCTGCTCTGAGCTGTCTGTGCTAACAGAAGCTACATCTAAACAGAGTATTATGGATATCCTGCCTTTCTTCACTTAGTACATGCCAGAGAGGAAAACACCAGCTGGTGAAGTGAATCCAGACCATTTCTGGTAAGTTTGTTTCATTCCAAAGGAAGAACTAGCCATGTCACTTTTAATTCCCAACCAAAATAAACCAAATATATAAATAAAACCTTTTCTGGTACCTTCCAAGCACAAGTCTCAACATTTCTTATAAGAACTGCTCCATCTCATAGTCCCTTTGTGATATATTGCATATGTGGGAGACAAAGCTCCAGAAGGGCAAATTAATTCCATAATGCCTGTGGCATTATTGGTAAAGGAGACAAGATATGATTTCTGTGTCCTACTTAATAAAAATGAAGTCATTTGTCCTCTTTAATTGAGATGTCCAGTTTCCTTTTCCAATCTATATATCAATAGATGTTTATTTTCTCTAGAGATTCCAGATTTTACTTATTGTGGCAAGTTAAAGGAATAGTTTGTGTTTTTATAGCTGTTTTTATAAAATGCTTAAGCATACCACATAAATTACTTCATAAACATCAAAATATCACAATGTAAACTTCATTAAGCTTTAGTAAAGGTTGTCAGCTAAATACATGATTAAGAAAATGGCAACCAACTTACTTCTTGGCTCTCATGCCTTAGAATTTGATTACTATAAATACATACAATTGCATGCACAGCCAAATATTGTACTTCAATATTTGTCCATAAAATGGATTTGAAATGCATGTAGGATGGTACAGCTTTTGTCAGAGGAAGTTATTATCTGTGATAAAAGCAATTGTTGACATTAGAAATACAAACTAGAGTATTCTGAGGGGAAATTTAATAAAAACAAAATAAATGTAGAAAGGAAAAGGGAGGTTAGCAGTATGGTAAAGCAAAGCCAGATGTAGCAGTAAATATCTGCCCAGAGGCAACCTGGACTGCTACCTATCAGAGTGGCAGCACAGCTGGTTTGTTATTTACACTGGACATGGTGGGTAGGCAGACAACAGGCAAGCATGCACTCAAGCTCAGAAAAAGCCAGGCTAACCTTACATTTCATTCTGACATATATTATCTTAAAAGGGAGAAGGGCCATTTTGTCAGGGAGCATTTGGGGTTTGGTTTTCTGTTTAAAACAAATGCTACTACCTACATTTCATCTTAGCAAATGTCTCAGTTGCACAGGTGAGTAAGAAAGCAAGTGAGCCAGAAGCTCTGTGTCAGTGAGAGCTTCTCTCCAAGGCCCAGTGGGCTACAGGAGATGCACCAAAGCTGTGCAACCTCTGCCCATGGACCACCTCTGCCTGTGCAGGGCTGGAGTCCTTCCCATGTGAAGTGTCCTTTTCTCCCTCCTCTCCCAGAATGCAGCACATGCACAACAAAACAAAACAAAACAAAACAAAACAAAAAAAAAAAAAAAAAAAAAAAAAAGAGGTGGGGGGGGAGCTTTGGAAACTGCAGAACAAGTCAGTCTGTGCGTCTGTGCATCCAGCCCAAGCACACTTCCTCAGGATGAGCAGGTTTAAGGGCAAAGAGCACTAAGAGCGTTTCCTTGGTGAAACTCACACTGAGAGCGAGTGACTCCACTTCAAAAAAACAGAAACTTTGAATAAATTAACTGTACTGTATAATTATTTTTTCAGTTGAAAATGTCATTAAGAGGATGTTACAGCAGCATACAGACTCAGAACAAGCTGGGTCACATTACTATCCTTTGGCTTTTTCGTTTTCATATTTGGTCTTGTATGCTGAAGTTGTATCTCTCCATAGTAACAACCTGCTGAGTGAGAAGGGGATTTACAGCACTTTTCTCTAGTTCTTTAAGTATTTTGGTCACTTAGCTGCCATTTCAGAGTTAAAGAAGAAGTAACTACACATTTTAGACTGACCTAGTTTTTTTCCCCCTTTCTCAAAGGAAGTTTTTTCAATGACAAATGTGACAGAAAGTATGTTTTGCTACGGGAGGGACAGTGTTTATTATCCAAGAGGTTCATCTGAACTGAATTATCATGCTCTGAAGTTTGGACTGGTTTTTTAGTTAATGAACTGTTTTACCATGTTCCTTTAACTATTGGAGAAATAAGTTTTCTGTCAGTGTTTCTCTACCAAGAGTTTATACTGATCATCAGCCTCAGTGCAAACAGGGCTGGGTAGAGAGGCACCAGAGCCTACAAGTGGGAGCTGGTGTCCACGCTTCTGGAGTCAAAGTGGGGAGGAATTCTTGTTCAAAACTGCTACCCACAAAGAATAAACTTGTTAACCTCTGTAGAGGATTCTATTCCTGTGCACACAACTGTATACTGCATCTGGAGCTCTTTCTGCAACAGGAGTTGCCAGGTCCAAGATTTAAACCACATTTTCACCAGATCCATGTGGAAATCCCTAGCCTGGTCACAAAGGCATAAATTGGGGGTGCACTGGGAAGTCACAGCCAGGCATAGCCCTGACATGGGTCAGGGGGCTGTGCTGCAGCATGGGTGGGCCCCTGCCACACTGAGACCTAGCTGGTCATGGCTAAGAGGGACTGAACACACAGGGAAGACCTGGCGGGGACAGGGGTGAACGGTGGGAGTGGAGGGCACCAAAGAGACCCAAGGTGGCTGCAGGCAAAGGGCTCCACACACGTGCACAATAATAACTTGGGAGACACTGTTCTTCTCAGCATGATTTTCTGTTGTAGTACACTATGTGGTGGTAAAGAAACAGGCCCTGAGGACTGGAGAGAGAGCCTCTTTCCTGGGCCCAGAGGTGACCCAGGGAGTGCATCCAGGTCACTGGGCATGGGCTGAGAGAGGGTTGTGGGTTTGTGGACAGTATTGGACCTATGGGAAGTGACAATTGTAGTTTGTGACCTTATAGGGTATTGTTTTCCTATTACCATAATAGGAAATATCTGTGCAATACCCCAGGTGATTGGGGGACACTGTGGTGAACATCTTTCCTGTTTATATGATGTGATATCCTGTTGTGTGCTGGTATTTAGGGAATTCTGACTGCGCAAAAAACATCTTTGCACTTCTCCACCTTGTGTGTGAAGTCCATGCCCTTGTGTGATTATTGCAATTTTCATCCTGTGTAATTGGTGTCAGGAGCAAGGCACTATCTGCCAGAGGTGGGTGGGGAGGTGGGATGTAAAGGCACTGACACGGGGCAGATGTAGCACCTTCCCTGGTGCCAACCAAATGCTCAGTGACAGGGAAAGGAGAGAAAGAGCAGCAGTGAAATGGAGATGTTTGTGACCATGGCATTGGCACCCATGTGCTGGCACCCAGGGGATGGACAAGGAGGCATTTGGTGGCACCATGCACAGCTTGACTGCAGCAAGTGTGAGCCCTGAAACCCCATTCCAGCAACATTTTGAGTCAGAACCAAAAGGCTTTTCCAGTTCTCTATGAGTTTAGTTTCTCATGGTGATGATATCCTTCCTGGCTCCCTGAGCTTTCATGTGGCAGCAGGACTGGGCTTCTGAGCCACAGCCAAAACATCTGAGTGCACAGAAAAGAAGAGGTAGCTGGAAAGTAAAGGTAGAAGTAAATTTATGGTGATACTTTCCCTTATAAGGAATCAAGACAATCTATTTGCTCCATAAATCTTTGTTGCTTAAAGTATTGAGCAACTCACCTTGTACCAAAGAGAAAAATTAGCAGGAAAAACAATGAAACAAGACCCTCCAGACTGGTGCAACTAGCTCTTCTGGAGAGGACTGCCCCAACAGAGGCACGTAGCAGTCTCACCTTTTCCACTCTGATTTCTGTGCATAGGCAGTTTTGTGCATTATATTCACAGATCTGATCCCAGGCTTGAGATCTAGAGAGTCCAGAGATACTAGAGACTCATCTACAGGAAACATGCTGTTGGAGCTGTTTGCCATCATATCACTGGGAGCTGAAATGAAGCTCCTTGCCAACAGAGCAACCCACCAGATGGACCCAGCACTCACCCTTGTCTTTGAGGAGCAGAGGGTGGAGAGAGTGAAGTGGCAGGGGATGGCAGACAGGGTCACTCACTGAAGAAGCTGAGAAGTTTTCTCATGACTTGTGAATGCTGCCCTTCTCACAATACATTGAGACCTTAAATTATATGCTATGGAGAGTCAAGATCATAAATAAAAAGGAGGGCTCCCCAGGTAATGGCATTCCAGTAAGTTTACAAGTATGCCTCACTTGGGGACATACTGCATTACAATTTCAGACTTGCCAAATTATCTTCTGTTCTGTTTATTACCAACAGTCTTATATCAGACTCTTATTTTAAGTTTTTAATTTGTGCAATTTTTTTTCTACCTCAAAAAAATATTATTTTCTTTAGCCCCTTCATCTCAGTTCTCTTACCACACAAGAATCAGAATTAGTCAAGGACATCAGGAAGAACCCTAACATACCCTGACATTTCCCCAGCTGCCCAGCTGAGGAATCACTAATACTGCAGCCTCACAATCAGCCCCCATAGCAAGAGATTCACCTTCTCTGGCACTGTCCAGTCTCACACTCATGCTTCAGAGGTCAACTTTTGGCCCCAGGAAGGCACTGACCAAACAAATAAGAGGTTTTCCATTAAGGAATTACAAGAATTAAGGAAGCACACCAAGTATAGTGAAACAGATGCATTCTGATGGCACATGTAGAAAGGTTTGAGTTATCCAGCACATAGCCCAATCCAGTCCAGTCAAAGTGCTCTGAGGTCCTGCTCAGGATTTCAGGCAAGCATTATGAGGAGCAGCTGCTGCTCCAAGACACGTTTCCTTCCAGGCAGGATCAAGTCCTGTGAGTTTCGGTGCATGTTTCAAAGAAATCCGCCTCAGCCCAAGGTATCCAAGTTGGCAGTTGTAAATATTTATTCATTAAAGAAAGTTCTTGTTTGCTCCTGGTGCAGCTTCATAGCCTTCTAAAGACTCACAAACAAGGGAAATGTATGGGCAGAGAAGAGGGGGAGGAATTTATTCCCTTTCCTTATAAGTTGAAAAAAATTGCAAAACCAGCTTGCCTTGTGGAAAATAAACTTGTCCAGTTTTGTATACATGTGTTTACTGTACAAACTTTCAGTGACTCAGATGTTAAATGTGCCTCAGGTTTGTTATGTGTTTTGTTTAGTTTTCTAACTATTCCTGAGAAAACACGGGCCACAGTTCGGGCTGATGTCTGTACCATCCAGTAGATTGCAGGGGATGCACAATAAAACCCCAGTCCTGTGAGTGTTTGTGCATGCATGAATAGACCTGCATTCACTGGGCTTTTTCATGCATGTAATCATCCGCAGGATCAGGGCCTCGGGCACAGCACAGAACTTGTGTTCCTACATTTACTTGGGGCTGGAATTTGTTGCATTATTTTGACATAAACTGTTCATGTCATTTCAGAACTCACTGCTGCATTCACACCAGTATTCCCAACAGGGCAGGACTGATTTTAAGCAAGCTCAAAGAGACTACTGATCTCGTTTTCCTTTCCTGTCTGCATTGATCTCCGTCACATCCAATGTGCCTCCTTTTTAATCATCTTGCTTCTCCCGCAGCTCTCTGATTAGGTCACATTTCAATTTGTGCCCGCAGAGTTGCTCCCATGTTAGTGGCTGGCAACATTACAAACACAGTTTCTTGGCATTCCTGATTGAACCAAGTCAAAGACTCCCAGGTAACTACACATACCTGGAAAATTTTTCATGGATTTGAGCTATTTCTGCTTCCTTGTGATGCATAAAGAAGACCTACAATGTGGCTGATAAAGGCCATTTAATTTGTTTGGAACTACTGGGAACTACTTGTCTCTCATTTTGCTTGCCCAGAAAAATTTATTGTGACTTCAGACCCCTTAATTGAAGGCCTGAGGGTGTTGATCTTCAGCAGCAGTCCCATCTATTCCCCACATCCATCAATCATTGAGGTTAAATACCGTGCAGCACTAAAAACATCTCTGTATTTGGTAGTCCACAGTCCCTTGGATCATGTAGTTTCTTTCATTCATTCTGTATCTATTGGGGGTATGGAGAAAGGAGCCCTCTCAATCTACCTGCTGTTGGTCTGGAAAGTTAGGATGGACCCCAGAAACCACAGGTGAGCAGCACCAGCTAGTTTGGGGTTTAAGCCTTGACTTGGATTGCAATTGCATTTTTGGGCTTCTGACATTTTTTCTTCTGTTTGTGATGAGAATTCCCCTCGGTGAAATAAATTCTCACCTCAAGGTAGATCACGGTCATTTGAGTGAGGCTGGCAAAGATGGGGTGTTTATCTGGAGATGGCAAAGCCAAATAGAGCAGGGAAGATCTGCCCCAGGAGCAGTGATTTGGACCTCCAGATGTCAGAGGGAATCATAGACCCATTTAGGCTGGAAAAGATCTTGAAGTTCATTGAGTCCAGCCATTAACCCAGAACTGCCCAGTCTACCCCTAAACCATTTCCTGAAATGCCAACATCTACATGACTTTTAAATACCTCCAGGGATGGTGACTCAACTGTTTCCATGGACAGTCTGTTCCAGTGTTTGACAACCCTTCCAGTGAAGAATTTTTCTCCTAATATCTAATCTAAACCTCCCCTGGTGCAACTTGAGGTCATTTGGTCTGGTCCTATCACTTGTTACCTGAGAGAAGAAACAGACCCCACCTCATCACAACCTCCTTTCAGGTAGTTGAAGAGAGCAATAATCTCTTCCCTGAGCCTCCTTTTCTCCAGGCAAAACACCTCCAGTTTCCTCAGCCATTCCTCATCAGAGCTGTGATCCAGACCATTCACCAGATTCATTGCCTTTCCTTGGACACAGGAAGAAACACAGGAGTTTCTTTCCATCTTAACAGGGCCAGTAGGGAAATCACTAATGCCAAAGTCTGGGATGTGGAGAGGGGATCTCTCCAAAAAGTAAGGTTATGTTAGGACCGCCATTCCCTGCCAGGCACAGGAAATGCAGAGATACCCAACATCTCCAGGCAAACACCCAAGCAGCCCTTCTCCTGCACACAAACATTTCAGTTACTTGTCTGTTTGTGAACAGAAATACATTAAAACTACAATCCAGTTTCACGGGCTCTTGATAGCATGCTGTTTATTGTTCCCAGAGGAACAATAAGGATTCTTAAAAGCAGATGGGCTCACACACTCTGGTGATTTGCTGTAGAAGCAAAACAATGGGCCAGATTTTTTAAAAATAGAAAATACATCCATTGCACAAGTAAATCCCACTCTCTTCCATGCACAAAGTGGGACAAGATGGACAATGTTCTGCACCACTTTTGCAGATGCAGCTGAGTAAAGGTTTTCCTGACACAGTGATCATGGAAAAATAGAACAAGAACAAGGGCTTAAAATTAAATATAAGCACAGGATTACAGAATGTTTGAAGTTGGACGGGACCTCTGGAGGTCAGCTGGTCCAAAACTCTTGCTCAAACAGGGCCACCTACAGCCAGCTGCCCAGGACTGTCTCCAAGGATGAAGACTCCACCACCTCCCTGGGCAACCTGTACTGGTACTAGGTCATCCTCACAGAGAAAAAGGGTTTCCTGAAGTTCAGAGAGAACCTCTGGGGTTTCAGTCAGTGCCCACTCCCTCTGAACCTGTCACTGAGCACCGCTGAAAAGAGTCTGGCTCCATCTTCTTTGCACCCTCCCTTCAGGTATTTAAACATGTTAATAAGATTGCACACACACACACCCCCTTCAGTTATCTCCAGATTAAACAGTCCCAGGTCCCACATCCTTTCCTCAGAGACTAAATGCTCTAGTTCCTTTGTGGCCTTTCATTGGACTCTCTCCAGTGTGTTCATGTCTTTCTTGTACTGAGGAACACAGAACTGGACACAGCACTCCAGATGTGGACTCATCAGTCCAGAGTAGAGGGAGATCACCCCCTCGACCTGCTGGCAATGCTTTGTCTCCTGCAGCTCAGGACACAATTGGCCTATTCTGCTGCAAAGGCACATTGCTCACTCAAATTCAACCTAGTATCTGCCAGGACCACCATGTCCTTTCCTGCCAAGCTGCTTTCCAGTGAGGTGACCCTCGGCATACACTGGCACCTGGGATTGTTTCTCCCCAAGTGAGGGATTTAGTGCTTATCCATGTGGAATTTCATGAGATTTCCTTCAGCACATTTCTCCGCTCTGTTGTGGTCCCTCTGGATGGCAGCACCACCCTCTGCAATATCAACCACACCTCCCAGGTCTGCGTCATCAGCAAATTTGCTGAGGGTGCACTCTGCCCCATCATCCAGATCATTAGAGAAAATGTGAAACAGGACCACATTCAGTGTTGTCTCCTGGGGTACAGTGCCAGTTATTGGCCTCTAACTAGACTTCATGCCTCTGATCACCCTCTGGAGCCAGCCAGTTTTCAGTCCAGCTTCTCCAGTCATTCAGCCATACATCAACAGGGCAAAGGCCCTGAAGCCCAGGTAGACAGCATACATTGCTCTGCTCACATTTACCAGGCCAGTCATTTCACTGTAGAACTCATTAAAGCTGGTCAAACATGACTTCCCCTTGAAGCCATGCTGACTGCTTCTTATGACTTTCTTCTCCCAAATGTGCCTGGAAATGGTTTCCAGGATTAGCTGCTCCACTACCTTGCCAGGGATTGAGGAGAGGCTGTCTGGCCTGCTGTTCTCTGGGTCCTTCTTGCCATATTCTTGAAGATAGGCATGGCATTTGCTTTCCTCCAGTCTTTGAGTATTTCTACAGTTGCCATAATCAAAAATTATCAAGAGTAGCCTTGCAATGACATTTGCCAGCTTCCTCAGCTTTCATGGGCACCATCTGAGGCAAGAAGGCACTCAGTACTTCAGCCTTTTCTATATCCTGTGTAACCAGGTACCCCACCTCATTCAGCAGCGGGCCCAACTTTTCTGTAGGCTACCTTTTGTCACCTATGTACATAAAAATGCCCCTTTTTTTTTTTTTTTTAGCATTCCTGGCCAGATTCAATTCCATTTGGACTTTGGCTTTCCTAACTTCACTCCTCGATGTTCAGTGTTGCTGCATCCTCCTGGGTTACCCATTCCAGCTTCCTTTGCAATGCAGCAAAAAGAGTGCAATAAAGGACAATCCCTTTACTCCATGGAATAGTCAGTGTTAAAAATTAGCCTGAATAAACTCAAATCTTTACCTGGATTGAGAAAATATAAAATCTGTAAAGAATTGTTATAAGCACAGCACCCACGTTACTTCTTCATCCATCTAGAGAAGGCTGAAAGAGAACATCAGGTGGCCCAACCCAGCCTCCTGTAGGTCAGCATTACACCTGAACTGAAACCAGTGTATATGCATATACACACATCAAACACATGTATATACACATCAAACCCCATAACTGAAACCAAACTGTATAATATAAATATCAGGCATTATATACCATGTATAATAAGGCTTCTCTTTAAAAGCTAGTGGGCCCTTTGCTTTGATGAGTTAACATATTTCAGAGGGTGTGTATCTGATTCATGATTAAAGCTTATGTATTTCCAGCACCAGAAGAAATTAAACTAATTTTCTGATCCTGTAGGTAGTCTGGTCTTAAAAAGAACTGTTGTTTCTTTTTACATGGTAAACTCAGTAACCATAGGTAGAGGGGAATTAACCCACATCAAAAAAAAGAACCAGTTTTCCTAAATGACATTTTGTAATGTGAAAGGAATACTTTAGAGAAACTAATGAATTCTAAACATTGCGTCATAATTTGTCCTATTAATGTTGGTATCATTACTTTAAAATACGTGTTACTATAGATATTATATTTTTTAGACATCTAAAGTAGGGTAAAAGGAGAGTGCCATAAAAAACAGACAGGTTTATGTCAGGGTGTATTTTCAGCTGCAAAATTTCCTTTTGTAAACCCCGGGTTTACAATTATATATTATAAATGCAGTGCAAGTTCTGTTTGAAGCTGTCCAATGCTTTCAGGAAAACTAATATATTCACCTTGATTTTCATGAAATTCAGAACACAGAAGATCAAATAGGCTCAATAACTGATGCTAAATGTCAATGACACACCAGCAGAAAGGAATTTTTTTCCACATTAATGTGGTATGAGCGGAATGTATTGGGAATAATGTCATTGCCCACAAGAAGCCCTTTTGTCAAGAGCATGTCTCTCCTAACAAATTCTGAAAGTGGGCAGTATAAGGGGCCCCTCTTCCCATTTCCATGCTTTGCTGTGTAATCTACACAGTTACCATCTCTGGGGCATTTGCAACTCTGAATTTAAGACTCTAAATCCCAACTCCCCCCTTAAAGCAAACCCTAAAGGATACAGTTTAGAGGGTGCACAGCTTTCAGCAAGACTGGAAGAGGAATTCTAAGTGTCTTCAAAATATTTCCTTCTACCCATGAACCTGTAACCTAGGTCCTGCCCTCCTCCTCCCTCCAGCTCATGCAGCCTACATCCAAGAGACCTTATCCCACACCACCCTGCCCCAAATCTCACCCCTGTGCCACTATTCCCTTCACCACCCCTGTATTCCATGCCACCCAAGTTCCCCCTGGTGCACTTCACCCTCCTCCTGCACATTGTCTCCTTTCCACAGAAAGTGGAACCACAGCACAAGTCAGGCACCGTGACTTGTACAACCCATGTTGGATGGATGTAGCATTTTTAACATTTTAGAAGTGTAGACTATATTTGACTCCAATTTGTCCTTCAGACTGAACCTGGTATCCAGGCTCAGCTACCTACAGCTTCTCAAATGTGTGAGAAAGGCCATTTTCCAAAGGGCTGCACCAACATGCTGCCTGCCCTTGCTCTGTATCAGTGCAGAACACTGTCACTGTGTGTGTGGATGAAGTGAAGAGTCAAGAGGTGGTTGAAGAAAGGGTCCTGTTGAATTCCACAAGTTAGTATTCTCTCAGTAGCTTGTCCAAGCTAGAAAGAAGTCTGTCATAGATGACGAATGTGCTGTGCTGGTGTAATGGGCACATGCTTGCATTAGTGGTAACTAACTTATGTCATGTTTTTCAAATGCAGTTGGTGATTTTGCATGTTGCAGCTCTTATTTGCCATTGCTTTGGAAGCCAGCTTTGAAAAAAAGAGGTGCAGCCTCTCTGAAAATTTAGACTGACGCCAAAATGAGTGGTTCCAAGCAGGTTTTTTAAGATTTTTTGCCTGGCTTTTATAATCTTCAAAGGCATCCTGGGTACCTGTGAAAAAAAGTTGGAGCTGCCTCTTCATCGCTAAGTCCTGCCAGTGCTCACATTTGGAGCAGCAGAAGCAGGTCAGCAAAGTGTGTGCATTGAGCACGGATACATCAGTGAGGTTTCTAAAACCATGAGCAGGAGAAACCTGCAGTCTCCTGCATATGCATTAATAAAACTAAAAGCACAACACTACTCACCTCCTGTGGGAATTTCACCTATTTGCACAGACTTTTAGGTCATCTCACTTACAAAGGTACGCATCTGACCATGGGAAACAAAATAAGCAGCCGGTTTTCAAAGAGAACAATTGCAAGTAAAACTTGTTAGCCAGGGTGATGATTTCTCATCCACTTAGAGTATTTTTGACAAGAGGAAAAGGCCCATCTTCCCCCGAGTGCTGCCTCCTTAGAAATCTGCCCTGGCAGTTACAACCTGCCTCTCAAACACTCAGTGTTTTGAATCCAAGCAAAAGCTTTGGCAGCTGTAAACTTTGCACGGTCTCATTTTAAATGATGAGAGGAAACAGGCTGACAGTGAGCTGATTAGAAAGCTCTTAGAGCTCTCGCGGCTGAGTGGGGAAAACAGGACAACTTTCTTCATGTGCTTCCAGAGAGGGACAGAGGGGCTGCCAGAGCCTGGCTTGCTGTCCTCACAAGATCGTGAGGATGTGGGAAAAGTCTGTTTCAGGGAGGCTGAGCTGCCCTCGCCAGCCTGCCCCTTCCTGACAGCCTCTGCTCTGAAGATAACAAGGGAGGAAATAGCAAAACACTATGGTAGAGACTAGATGAATTTGCAGAGACAACTGCAAGCTGTTTCCTGGCCCCAGCCTTATCTGGAGTCCCAGAAAATAACCCTTTCTCTGTGGCCAGTAAATAACCCATTATGATTGGGGTGAAGTATCTGGTTAAATTTCTGCTGCTGAGGATAGCAGGATGTGCTTTCCACAAAGAGCAGGACCAACTGTATCTGTAGTCATGCTTTGGAGCAGAAAGGGAAGGCTCTGCAGAGTCCTCTCCCCAGGGGCATGTGGGTTAAGTCAATGTTGTTTGAGCACATTGTTAAAAATGAAGACACAAAGACAGGATGGGAAGAAAAGGTTAAAAGAATGCACTCAAAAAGCAATGTAGAGGTTACTGAATGGACAAAGCAGCAAGCATTAAAAATAATTCAGCCAAAAAATAAAAATAAATACCGAAGGAAATTACTTCATCACAGCCCGCACTGTGTTATCAGTACGAAAGCTCTGAGAGCTGTTTTTCTTTTCAAAATGGCAGCTGACAGCTGATCTAAACACAAGGTCATGAGGACAGGGAGAGGACAGGAGGGAGGCTCAGGAAGGGATTGGACAGTAGATGCACCAGACCAGCAGGGGTTTAATGCCACAGGCAAGCACAAGCAGCACAAACCACTAGGACAGGCAGCCCTTTTTAGCACTCTGCCATGAGCTCCTAACATCTATCTGAGCTGAAGAAAATATATTCTAGCTCAGATGTCATCTATGACCTGTTGCCCAGCAGTGCCTCTGCTTATTGCATGTCAAACTCCAGGGCCCAGCCCCCACATTTCACCAGAAAGCTGCCACTTGCCGCTCTGCCCCAACAGCCCCACCACAGGGCAAGGGCAGCAGTTCCCCATGACAGTTCCCTAAGGCTGTGTTTGCACAAGCAGGTCAGGAGATGCTTGGTTCTCACTGAAAATTTCACAAAATTTGGGTTGTTTTATTATTTTCATTTTTATCTAGCTGTAAGAATACAGTGAAACTTGTGTGGGTGTCCACCACATTACATCCATACCTGGCTTAAAGGACCACCCCTAGGGTGTCTGCAAATTTACTAGCTACAGCTCCACTCTACCTCTGCAAGAAAATGACCTCTGTGAAGCAATCAAATTTTTGCTGGTCCCCTGAGCAGACAAGAAGGCAATTTACACTGCAGTTCATTCCTGTTACCTTCAGAAAGAAAAAAACGCAAAGGAAAAAAAGAGAAGGAAGAAACCACTGCTCTGTGAGGCAAAATGCAGTTCAGCCATATGGTGGTACCTATAAAACCAACCATCTTAGATGTAAATTTGGTTTGAGGTTGAGAATTTTTTCCTTTATAGTAAAATAACTGGGAATAATAATCATAAATTCTTTCATTGACTTTCCTGGGGTCTGAAAGACATCTGGGAGGATTGCAAGAGGAGTACCATGTGCTTTTGCTGCACTTGAAGCAGCCTCGATTTGTGGCTCCATCTATAACTGCTGCAGTTTGCCTGAAGCAGACACTGAAACCTTCCCTGGAGCTGAGCGATGCTGATGTTACAGTGCAGCAGCCACGCTCCATGCTGGGACAGGCCATGGTCTGCTTTACCTTTCCCTCCCTTTGAACGAGCCCTCTTTATCATTCCCTGTGTGCAGCCCCAGTGAGGTGCCAGCCCCAGTCCTCACTGTCACCTCCATGGCACATAACCAGTGGCTCAGTCACACTCGGGAGTAAAGGTGCTGCTCCCAGAGCAGTGGGCTGCCCTTTCCAAGACAAGAAGCACCACCAGTCCCTGCTGAAAACTGTGACAGGAGAGAGAGTAAAGAGGACACAGCAGCACAGCTGTGCCTTTTAGCAGTGATGTGCTTTCTTATCCCTTCTCCTAATTTGGCTCTTTCCATATTGCAGCTTTATGATGCTATCAGAGAAATCTTATCATAGTTTTGTTGAAAAAACAGTCCTACATCAAGCAGGGATCCTTGAAAATTTGAAGAAGGGGAGAAGGATTCATTGGCACAGACAGACACATTTTTGCAGAGGCAGATGACCTGTTCTCCACAAAGTGTCCAGGGCTTTCACAGTATTCTGAATCAGCCTGCATGCCTCCAGCTGACTTCCCATAAAAATGCTGAAGGGTCTTTGATCTCAGGATACATGTCCTTATGAGAAGAGGAGGGGTAAAATCACAGGGGTCGGGCAAACACTTGACAGTAGTTACTGCAACTCCTCAGACTCCATCCAGCCTTTGTGGTCTGTGCCAGAGATTGCGGATTGGGTTTGATCAGTCATGAGCTGAAAAGGCAGAGCAGAGCTGCTCAGGTCAAATCAGATGCTTAACTCTGCTTTCCACTCTGCTTTCCTCAGTGATGGGTGGGGAAGTTCAGTAAAAATTAGGATGATAAGAAAGAACAACAGCAAAAAAAAAAAAGAGACTAGTGGGAAATGACATACTGAAAGCATCAACCTCCCTGCAACACATCATCTGAGCTTGGATATCAGTTAATGGTTCAGTCAGTTTCCCAACTCAGCCTCCTCAAATTCTCCAGAAGTGGCAAAAAATTTAGAAGCTAAGTGTTTCCTTGGAATACACTATATCCCCAACTTTGTAGCCAACACATACAGCACAGCTTTTGTATGTTACAATCTATTATTTTTTCTGATGCTAGAACAGAGCTCTGACCCTGGAGGGGATAAAACTAGTCCAAAGGATAGCAGCTTAAATGGCACTAAAAGTAAAATATGTTCAGATAGATATTCTTTACTTATGTCTCTGACAGAAATTCCTCTGCGAGAAAAGAATTTCAGTCTGTAACAGAGCAGTCAGATCTTTACTGGTTCCTGTCTTCTCACTGACTCAATGCTTATGGAGCATGCATATAATGGTTTTTCCCCCAAGAAATCAAATTTATCCTAAGATGCCATGGAATTAAAGGGATGGACTACCCTCCTGCTTACCTCTGCCAGAACACCCCTCATGTTAACAGGTTTCTACAGCAAAAGTTAAACAAACTGTCCGCTATCATCCTGACTGTATGAAAGAGAAAGAGCTCTTATGTGCGTTGGGTCTTATTGCTATCTAAAGCACTGCAGTTATTCTGGAAAAAGAAATCAGCTGTTGAGAATCTAAGTTAAGGCCTGAATAAATAATTTGAGGCTGATATAAAGGCAGGGCATGTAAACTGAGAAATGTATAGCTGAAAAAGCAGTGGTTTGGTTCCCCTCCACCAACCTACCTCTTGGGAAGGGATACATGCCAAAATACTGACACCAGGTACTTAGGAGCAAAAGGAGCATGCTGTGAATGGAAACCTGCAGGCAGCAGATAGCACACGGTAGACTTTATTGTCTATTAGCTAGGAGCCAGAAGAACAAAATGTATAAACAGAAACAATAACCTGGTGATAGGCAGCACCCCAGAAGTTCAGTCTAGAGACAATACCCCAGGTTATTTGAAAAATCTTCCCCAGACTTGCAGTGATAATGTCTTCTGAGTAAACATTTCTAGTAAACACAGACCTTCCTGGGCCAGACTCTAAAGAAGCCCTGCCAAGGAGGCCACTCCTATGTGTCTCAATGCATCTCCTTCCATGAGGACTGAGATGTTCAGCTCTCTGTAGAGCCCACCTCATGTGAAGATGATTGACTGTGTGACTAACTGGTTGGCCAGATGAATATGGAAGACAGGGAAATGATACTGAATCCCAGTAAACAGATTAATTTGCAGAAAGGACAAGTAACTGTTGACCCCTATGCTTGAAAGAAGAAAATAAGTGGAAAGCTGGAGCAGCTGGGGGCTGTGATGGAGAGGGTGCAACAGAAAATTGCTAAAGATTTTATTCCCAGGTGTCCCTGTTTTAGGTGTCCCTGTTTTATGTGTCCCTGTGTTGTGAGTGTGGAAATCCTAGGACTATTTGCATGACAGGAGGGAGAAGAGGCAAATACAAAGCTGCCATGTTTACTAGGGGGTATATTTCAAGACTGGTTTGTTAAATATGCTTTGCATATACATTTAGCCACAGAAAAAAGGAAGTAATTAATTCACCAATTCCTGTAGCGAAAATTACTTCAAGATTTATTCCATGCCCATGTGCCAAGCACACTCCTGATACAAGCCCTACAGTTACACACCCATACACATTCATGGGCACACATGCCCCCACACGTGGAGGCATCCCATCAGTGGAACTAAATAACTTACGAAAATCATTAGTTATGTTTTATCTGGAACGAAAACTAAATCTGGATGTGAAAAGACAATCAAAAAAAGCCATAATGTTGAGACTCCGGAAACAGGAAACATCTGTCTGGGGAGGAGGCACAGCCTACCCTGACACTGAGACATGGTGCAAGGAGGTGTGTACCCAAGCCATGATTCTCTGCAGAGGGATGGGTACACGTGTGACCCCACTTTATTACAAAGTCCCTTCTGGTTCTGTGGGCTCAGATGCACGAACACACAGACCCAGGGATGACTTCAGTAATATGAATCCGACGGCAAGGGGCAAGGAGCTGAGAAGGGCCCTTGCATAGAGTTCCAAGAGAGCAGTTTATTGCTACAACTCCTGAAGGTTTCCAGAGGCAAATGGCCCCAAACACGTGACAGGGCGATCTTAAGTATAGGGGAGTGGCTGACAGCAAGAGCCAACCAGGGAATCAGAACTGGGGTACATCACCACCACCGAACAGGCATCCTGGGCGAGGCTTCTCTCTATCATAACCAATACATCTTTGGCACCAGAGACTGTCTTATCAAGAACACTCTCTGTCTCTTATACTTGTTAATCACCCACCACACCACTTGACTTTTTATTTTCTCATGCTTATCACCCTGGAATACTATACATGCATGACTGTTTGTACAGTGCTGTACATACTCCACCAGAACTATCATGCCCGACAGAAACAGAAAGACAGCTGAAAATGAGAAAGCTCAAGGTAATTACCTAGGAGCTCCAAGAATAAAATCATTATTCAGAGTGGGAAGTGGTTATGGTGTTTGTCCGTCATGACACATTTGACCTGGTGGAGCTGGGGCTTCTAGGCAGGCCCCAAAGAAATCTGGTCAACAATGAATGTATCTTCAGTTTGTCATAGACAATGGGAGAAATGATTCATCTGAAATCCATAAGGTTTGGAAGGCCCTCAGCTGAAACCAAGGCTTGTCAGAGTCTGTTTTCCAGAGGTTCAAATAACATAAAATGAACAAACAAACAAACAAAACCCACACAGCATAAGCAAAGGAACAAGAACATGATAGCGAGCAGAGAGGGGAAAGCTTGTGTTGAAGGAAAGGGGCAAGTTGTGTTTTTGGCTCTATGTTTCATTGTAGAAAGCAAACACAGCATAATGGACACACTAGTGCTCCAAAAACCACATCTCAGAGATACTATTAGCTCAGGACGTTCACAGCATGTATAAGCTGAAAAAGACAAATATATACTTTGTGTAATCACAGTCCAAGTAAAGACTGCAGAGACCATTACCACACCAGAAGGATAACCCAGCCAACCACAGTCTCATAGGTTATAAAAAACTGCATTCAAGAAAGTCAAGTAGGCTCCTCAGAGCTCTTGAAATGACAGAAATGGCAGGAAAGCAAAAGCATTTCTGAACTGAAGGGACAAACCCTGCCCCACCAGTCATACAGCACAGTCTGAGCTGTGCATAATTATCTGAGGACAGAGACATAAAGAACAAGAAAATAATTCTCTTTAAAGCCAATAATTGTTTCCTATGGTTTCACAAAGCTGTGCTGAATAAAATGCATTTGTTATATTGTGACCGTGGGTCACAGAAACCACAGTAAGGGAGGAAAATGCAGGAAGATTATATGTTGCAAGGAGACATAGCTGCACTAAAGATGAACATAAAAAGCAAAACTGAATAGAGATCTAGAATTTCTAAATTACCCTTGGCCCAAATATCTGGCTTACCACTGAAATAGTATAATTATAAAGCTGGCATAAAAAACAGGACATGGATCTAGTTACTAATTTCTTACTAGCAATAGCAGCAAAACAGTTTCTGCCAGTAGCCGGTCTCTTGACAAAAACCTTGTGTCTTCTACATGATATGACTTATAGGGAAAACTGGTTTTAATCAGGGAAATCTATAAATGGTATGCAGTTGTGGTTGGTCCTCTCAGATGTCAAAAGGACCAGAGGAGAAAGTGGGGGAAAGGGAGGGGGGATATTCACTGTAAATTCTAGTTTAACACTTCACTTTCTCTGAAATACACACTGGAATTTTGTAGGTTTAGGGGGCTGCCTTTGTCATGAAGGCCAGTGATGGTGTGAGTGTCACCTCAAAAGCTAGGTGAAAAAAATAGAATAAATAAAAGCCCAACCTCTTCCTAGTAGAATTGTTTTAGCCCCTGTGCTCCACTTCAGCTTTAACTGCAAATACAGGGGGCTTTTCATTGCTGCAGTCCTGAACACAGTCACTCTAATCTCTTGTTTTCCAGCACACACTTAAGCCTAAGCACATGAGCTACACCACTAAAGTCAATGGCACTGCTCTGGTGCCAAGAAGTTAGGCATGTGTTCAGGTGTCTCACTGAGCTTGTCCAAAGAGCTTGGACGGAAAGTAATTCTAAATAGTTTTCTTTCTCTGTGGTAGGTGTCCATGAAACAGCAATCAGTAGAGTGGTGTCAGTGAAATAACAACATTTAAATGTCTTACACCATATCATAGCCCATATATAGGGTAAGGTTGTGTGGAGATTTTAGTCTACCCTTTTTACCAATGAAAAATGGTCTTCAACAAAACTGGACGTTTTTTGCCATGTTTCTGCTTTTTACTGAGGTGTTTGAGCCTTTGACAAAAACCTGAACTCCTGAAAACCTAATAGCTTGGCTGCACTGAAAAATGCAGAGTTTATGGTTAAGAAAAGCTTTTAATCTTCTGATGGAAAGGCAAAATTTTGTGTAGAGCCAAAGCCAAGTCATTCAGCTATTGAGCTGAACACAATTTCCGAGGCAACACATAGCAATTAAATTAATATTAGGCATAGCCCCTTTCACACCAACCATCTGAGTTCTAAACACAGTTTTGCAAATCTGTGATCTACACTTGGTATTTAAAATGTTGTTTATTTATGTGTGTTTGCATACTGTGTACATAAAATTCCCTGTTTTTTCGCCTTGAGTATGTTGAGGGCCGTCCAATGCCCAAGAGCTGCCAGGGTACTTAAGCATTTATGACCTGTGAATAAGAGTGGGTCTGAAGGTCATTACAGGCTGGGTGAGGAAGCGGGTTCATGCGACAGCCAGTTTACCATGGTTGATTCCTGTGCTGCAAAGTATTTTGAAAGCTCCCCCTTAGCTCTTTTTCTCTGCAGAGGGCCTACAAGCAGTGGTGAAATCCATGAGGAGCAGCCGTGTCAGAGTGCAGGCACAGGCAGCACTTGTCCCTTCAGCTTTTCCAAATGGTTTTCTGAGTAACGTCACAACACTGGTGCAATGTTGAAAAAAGGTCACCAAGGCTGACAAATAATGATTTTCAAAAGCAAACAAAACCCAGGAGTTGAAGAAATGCTTTTGCTCTTAAAAAAAAGTCCACATGCACCTCCCCAGCCAGGCAATAAAAGGGGTCATTGAACTGTGCTATGCTGGATGATGTTATCTTGCTGGGCTCATGGACAAAGGTGATCCAGGAGTTGCTCCTCCCTCCTGCAGGGAGCAAAAACAGACACAACAGCATTGCAGAAGTTTAACAATGATCATCCGACTCTGGACAGATTTTTACTTTTCTCAGAATAGATTTATTAGTTCCTTCCAGGTATTATTAGCAGAGCCTTGCCACAGCAGTGTCCACGTGCCTACAGCCTGGGACTGTCCTTTTATGCTGCACCAAGGCCACAGCCCACTCCATACCATCCTTTCTTCCAAAAAACCTGTAAGAGTCTGTAAGAGACCTGCATCAAACAGCATCAAATAGCAAAAAAAAAAAAAGCAGGTATCTCCCAGCCCTCAACACAGGTGAGAGAGAGCAACTTGCTTCCATGCCTCAGCACATTTAAACACAGTGTCCCCAGCAATAAGACCTCACACAGAACCTGTTGCTCGTGCATAGTCTTACCATAAGACCAGAAGTGCACTGTATTGGTGACACAATAAATGCAGCTGTTTGCATGACCAAAAAAAGGAGGAAGGAAAAAAAGCTCTGGCATAAGTTTTTTCCAAAAGAGAAAGCCCTGATCATCTGTTTCTCTCTTGTACCTACCCCAAAAGAGAAAAACAGGCAACTCCACATTAACTCCCAAGCTGGAGCAAGATCAAATACTTGTTTTCTTTATGTGTCATTGATCCCTTAATTCTTACTACAATGTTCTGTCACCAAATCCTGCCACACACCTACAGAGCAGCAGCCTAACTCTTGGCTGGTCCCACTGCAATTTGTTGTCCACTATCAGGCATAGGCCCAAAGGAATGAGCAGGATGACCCAAAGAGCAAGACCATTTGTGAATAAAAGCAGCAGAATCCAGTCTTTAATACAGAACTCCCAGATGTCATCTGCTCCCTCTCATGATCTCAGTTCTCAAGTTTGTAGTCTGTATAAAAAAATGTGTCTTGTTTGCCCAGAGATGTCATTCACATCATCTCAAAGACCAGGCTGGGAGTCTTCAAAGGAAAAGGTTTGTTTAAGCAAAAAGATATCTTTTTTTGTCCCATGCTTTCAGATAAGGTGATTGATATTTTTGGCTTCTGCTTAAAGTGGAGCTTCAAATCAGGGGAAAAATCATACAGAAAACAAACTCCAACCAGTCAGTTTCTAAAAGATCATCTTTTTATTTATAAAACAAAAGTAACTTTTTACTTTTACCCAAAGCTAGTATGGAATCATTCTGTGCACCAGTAAAACCAATCAGGCAAAAAAATACTTTCTCTGACAGAGCTGGAAAATAAACTCAGCTCACCAAGAAATGTTTGTTTCCACAGGCTTTGAGCCTTTTATAAGTTACATTTAACCATCCCTCTCCAAATATTATAGACATAAATTACAAGGTGAGCTAAAACATGTAGTCC
Organism: Monarcha castaneiventris obscurior; assembly: GCA_026261815.1. NCBI lineage: Eukaryota > Metazoa > Chordata > Aves > Passeriformes > Monarchidae > Monarcha > Monarcha castaneiventris. The sequence continues at coordinate 12,901,910 of JAMPIT010000230.1, forward strand.
TTTTTTTAGAGCAAAATGCTGGGGTTAGTTCTCTGGGTTGCTCTGAAGAATAAATTGTATCATTATAGCCTTCTTCTGGGTCTTGTTATTCTGACTTTTTGACTCTTGCTAGCTGCAGTCTATACAATGCACAACTGTATTTGTTCACAAGGAATGCTTTCGTTCTTTTTGACTTTTTCTTTTCCACTTCCTAATGGTTTACATGTAGCAGCAGAGCTTTTGAAAAATTGCCTAACACATACTATGTTTAATGAGTACATTTAAACATACTTTAGCTACAAATCTTATCAGCTGATTATTTAACCTTTGTGAATAGGCTAAATATTTTCTTCGACGCTTAAATAAATATGATACATGGTTCCCGTGGAAAGCCTAATGAGAAGGAAGTTGTTTTTAAACTTAAGTCAAGACTTCTCCTTTAATTTATTTTATCAGTATTTTTTTCCAAGTGATCAAAGCAAGCAGTTTGTATGGCAGACCTAAATTGCTAAAAGAAAAATTAAGTACTAAAATATTAATGCTGCTGGACTTTATTTGGGGGATGGGAGTTGCATGCCATCTGGAAGGACAGTCAAGAGTTTCTGCACACTATGAAGCACATGGTATGAGGTGAGAAGTCAAAATCCTGCCGTCTGTCAAGGTGAATTTAAATAATTAAAATCAACATGTGTGCTTCTCTTTCACATTCCAATAAAACATATCTATAAAATGCCTGGCTCCCCCGAATGCCTTATGAACCAAGGATCACTCAAGAGCATCAGTCTCCTTGCAGCAGCCAGAGTGACTGGTAGTGGGCACCCAGTCTGTTGGGGCCATGTAAAAGACACGTGTGAACCTGTGGTCACTCAACAGCCATGGGCTGCAGCCCTTTCAGACCCCTCAGATGCAGCAGGGAACCAGAGCATCCTTCCTGGTCTGCTGCCCCAGCCGGGAGCAGGGCACTGGTGCTCCACAGACTCATGAGATGCAGGTGCTGCAAGGTGAGGGGCTAGCTCAGAGCTTTCCCTGTCCCACACCTGAGACCTAGGTGTGTATGACCAGTGTGCTCACACGTGTACAGCACCTCATACATCCACACAGTGGATACCAGATGGCACTCGCTGCTGCAGGAGAGGGCTGGCTCAGGGCTAACCAGAGCAGGAGGTTCCTTTGGGGCACAGGCCCTTCCGTGGGGGTTCCCAGTCCTGCTCGCCAGTGCATCTGCACAAACTATTAAAACCATCCATGACACAGATCTCCTTTCCTTCTTGAAACCAAAACAGGACACACACACAGGAAATCACTCAGAAAGCGTGCAGGAGAAAACTTGGGCTTTATTCTGGGACAGGCTGAAGGAGAATGTCAAAATGCACTGACGTCATGAAAAAAAGAAGTTGAATAGGTCAAGAAGCAGAGATGCGAGCTTAAGGAAATGGCAAGGCACACAAGAAAAGATAAGGGAGATTGTATAAATAAATAAGCACACAGAAAGGAGCTGAGAGCTCTGTGAACAAAGCCTTACTCTTGAGCTAGAGTTCACAGTCCCTTTTCAGCCTGAGAGCCCCTAGAAAGTTTTAGAGGAGGAGCAGAACCTTTTAGAAATTTTACATAGGGACATCACTGTGTAGCACCCACAAACTTGTTTTCCTTTGTAGCCTTTTTAGATCAAGCAGAAGGGACCTGCAGGCATCCCCACTCTCTCCCCGGTTCAGAGACCCTTGGCTGGAAGCAATCCTGCCTTCATAATTAAAAATGAAAAGAAGCAAAACAGCAAAAAGGAAAATAAACAGTACAAGGGAAACTGGCTTAGCACGCCTTTTGTAGCCCGATCTCTTCGGAAGAGAGAAAACAGAGAGGTAACTGAAGTAGTATTAGTTTAGTCGTTATTGGCAGCACATGTCTCCTCAGCTCCGAAACTGAAAAATAATGAGCATACTTACAGAGGTTTAATTAGTGTTCTAAACTCCTGAATGTAAACTTCATCAACCCAGAGGGAATCTTCTTTTCACTGCTGGCCATAGCTGTTAGAGGCATGTAATAATCATGGAATAGGTTTGCATCTTTTCCACCGTGGTTGCTTTAATTTGCAGTGACATTTGTTAGATCACGTTTTTTGAACCACAATAATTTTTACATCCTTCATGCCAAAAGCAGATACATACACTGTCCCTGAAGCTAGGATGGTGGTGCAGGCAGACATATCCCACCAAACCTGTATGCTCCCTGTGCTTTGTCATTAAACTGAACTAGATCCAAAGAAAATAAATTTGAGGCCAGTTCACAGTTACTTATGCTGATCATCTGAAAGATGTGCCCATAGAAAAGGTAGCACTGGTTCTACAGACTCACCAGTGTCAGGCTGTGTTGGTGGCTTGCTGGCACATGTGTGTGCCTCCCCATCTCCCTGCATTAGTGGAGGTCTGCTGCAATGGACAGTCCAAGGGAAAAATACAAATATTGACAGTGTGATTTGCTCTGCCTAACTTACAAAGTATAATGAGGTGCAGAAGTGATTAGTGGGTGGTATTCTGGGCCTCCCATCACTAGTTCTTAATGTTGACTCACAGGACAACAGGCTCTTAATGTGTCCCTGGGAAGAACTGTCCAGCTGGAAACACAGACCAAAATTCACTCTGCAGTGATCTTGCAAGCTGAATAGAAGCAATGAGATGTTTCAGGTGTATGGAAATCAATATCCTGGCCTTAGTAGTGCTGGGGTGGGACCTGAGCAGCAGATTTTCATTGCCTCTAATTCGAGACAACCTGGGTTGAAAAGCTGTCCTCTTGCAGGCTAAAAAAACTGGTTATGTGTGCTATAAATATATTCCAGGCTCTATGGAGTAAATCCCTGGTTTGGAAGGTTTTTTTGAGGGAAGAAACTTAAAACATAGAAACAAACTAAAGCTGGAAGAAAATGCAACATAACCCTAACAAAGGCAGCTTCTGCCTGTCTACCAGAATGCTCTTATCTGATTTTACAGACAAAGGAACTATGGGAAGATGTCATTTATATGGACTAAAACAAAGCATTTGGTACTCTGCCAGATGGAAACTATTAGTTCAAGTAGAAAAAGTGAGGATTAAGAAAAGAATTGCAAAGCAGTTAAGGAATTGGCTAAAAGGGAGGTGACAATGGGTTGAGCTGAAAGGAAGAAAATCACTAGCAGAGTTTCGAAAGAGTCACTATCAATCCTTTTTATATCTTTAACAATTTTGACACAAAAGAGTGCCTAATGAAACTTTCTGACGACTGAGGTTGGGCATCCTTGTCCATACTGACAAGCAGCAGAATTTTACCTAAGAATAGCCAGATAGTCTTGAGAAACAATAGATAGGGAGGGAAATTTTACTCTTTAAGGTAAAAGGGTGTGCCCTTAAGAAATCAGGAACAGGAACTCATGTTAGCCATGTATCCAGCAATGTGGCCTGACCACTGGAAAAGGTAAATGTCACCTAGGTGTTTCCACTACAGGAAGGAAAGTATTCCTGAAATCAATAAATGCCAGGCACTGGCAGGACCTCATCAAGACCCTGATCCATTTTGGTCCCCAAGGCTCTGTGTGTGCTACTAAAAGAAAACATGCTAGGGGGGTGCCCTCTGGCTTGTAGGCCGTGCAGCATAGCACGGAGCTTGTCTAAACCTCTAAACCCTCCCACCTTCTCAAAAGAGCCAAGATCAAACAGCCTTTTAGGAATGGTCCCCAGCCTTTGCTAGTTCCAAAACCGAGTCCAAGTATTGCCTGGGAGAGTGATAATTAATCCAGGCAAAAGCCATGAGGACAGTAAATCCTGTGTGGGTATCTTTGGCATAATCCCTTGCTTTGTTTACTCTGGGGTGGGCATAGCCCAGTGTGCCCAGGATTTGTGCTGGATTACTGCATGCTGAGGAAGAAGGCTACTAGAATGAGAGGAAAACTGGAGAGCATCTTACAAAAGGGTATGAAAAGCACTTGTACCATGTAGCAACACAGCAGCTGAGAAAGAAGTGGCATAACTAAAAACTAGGGAAGAAACATTTTAATCAAAAGACAGCAGCTGTCATGAGTAGATTAAGAGACACATGACAAGCATCTTCATTCATCCAGCAAAAGCAGAGTTCATTTCCCAAATGTGTCCTCTCTCTTCAGACTTCTTCTCTGGTGAGAAACTATGTACATAAAACCAGCACGGAATGGAAACACCTTCTGGTTTGGGGTTTTTTTTTTTTTTTTTTTTCAGAAGAATCACTGAACACAGTATATTCCCATGAAAACAAAATTATTTTTTAAAAAATAGGATTCAACAAAAAAAAGTCTTCTAGCTGCCAGATTTTTTTCCATTGACCTATAAAACCCATCAGGAAAAAGAAGTTGCTGTTTGACATTTAAGTAAGAGCTCTTTCCTTGTGATGCACTGTGGTACAGTACAAGGGCGTAGTCAGACATTTGCTAAGCAGGCTGTAGTTCTAATTTTTAATTTCCTAGAGGCAACATTCCCCTTCACCTCCCCCAAACCCAAGTCTCCTATATGGCAGTGTCATGGGCTGTTGCCATGCCACCAGCCAGCCACTGATCTTTTTTGAGAACAAATGTGTGCTTATTGCAAAGATTAAACTGGTGACACAATTTATCCACATGCCAGACACTGAGGGTATAGCATCCCCATGCTGCTTTTGAATGACATTAATCTGACCTCGCCACCTCGCCTGACCACACTCTTCACAACAGCACTGTTTCTCCTTGGTCAGAACCAAAGCTCAAATGAATTGCACTTTATTCACTATAAAGCCCTGAGCCTTCAGCTCACTGCACAGAACTTTCTGAATATTTCCTCTAAGTTTACTAAACATTTCTTTGTTTTCAAGGCACAGAGAAGTTGCTGGGGAGTGAGGCGGGGCGGGGGGTGAGGGAAGCCCTGTGTCAGCAGCCTTCATCACTCTTGCAAGGATGATTTCTCATGCTCCGTAAGTCTGACCAAAAAAGTTTTCAGTCTGGAAGGTGTTCCTCAAGACAATGGATTTTGTACCTGCACCTCAGAATCTTAACTGCTGAAGAGGAAAGCATTATTTGACTAACAGAAACAACTGAAGCACTAGAAGGGCTCTAACATCAGGAAAACATCACCCATAGGAGACATTGGGAGCAGTCTGTGTGATGGAGCAGAGCAATGGTTTTGAGCAGTTGGCACTCAGAATGAAGTCTTGGGGGATGAAACTGCATTTGGAAGGGGGAAAGGACAGCAAATCTGATGACTTTCAAGTAGCCCTTCTTATTTGTGTTCAGCCCTGTTGTCAGGTGTGCCAGCTCCCTGCTCCTGAAGGGTAAGCACAAAATCAGAAGTGGTATTTTGCTCTCTTCCCTGCCTTTCTGCTGGCTCCTCTCCTTCCCCTCCCCAGAGTCCCGTATGTTTCTTCTTGCTGGCACCAGAACAAAACCTACACTGGCCTCAGTGGCCTTTTTCTCCTTTTTTTAGAAGAGTTCCCAGTCATGCCATCTCTTTCTCATCCACTTTTACTGCAACCCATGGGAGATGGAGCGAGAGGAAAAGGGAAGAGGTGACAAGCCAAGTTTTGTAATACTTAGATACTGTTTCACATCCAGGAAATGTGAGATCCTCCAGCTACAGGACTGACAGCATTACAACAGAAGCCATGCATCCTAATACAAATGTTAAACAATGTGCTTCTCTGACCTAACTTTCCTTCAGTCTTCCCACAAAACCACAAAAAGTAGGAGGGGAAGAGTTAACACATTCTCTTCTAGGTTTTCTTTAACAAGTGTGACAGCCTGTCACCTAAGGATAGGCAATTATAAGTGTGATGGATTGGTTCGAGAAAGGCAAGTCCTGTATCTGTCCTGTCTCTAGGTCCGACCTGGCCTCTCCCATACTAAAAGCTGTATGGAGGAGCACTATCTGCCACAGCATCAATCAGGATCCTGCTGGGTGAATTGGACCTAAACCAGCAACAGCAGTCCCCAAACCTGATACTGTATGTCTGCAGAAGAAATCACAGGCTGATTCCTCCAGCCACCAGAGTGGAAAGGAAGAGGAGACGTCTATCAAAGCCCTGCAGAGAGGAGCAATGTGCTCCCGTGGCTGCCCTCCAGTGCCCGCTGCTCTCTGGAGAAGCACTCACTGTGTCCTCACCAGTCACTGAGGGAAGGGACAAGCCGGCCCACAGTGCCCAGCCTTGCCTGCAGTATCAACCCCAGGAGTTATTTATAATCTCCTGGGAAGTGACAGGGGATGTGGATGTGAATGGGAGGGAGATTCAGACCAGATGTCCACGTTCCCTTTCCAGGGAAGCCCACATAAATGTGCAGCACAGCTCACCATCAGAGCTGCGTTGTGTCAAACCGCTGTGGTTACCCCAGGACCCGTGTGATAGCGTCGAGCCGGCACTGGAGCAGGGGAAAGGATTCTTGCTCACTAATTGAATAGAGTCCCCGACCAAGGAGAACAATGCGTGTCGCTGGGGCGGCGGGGCTGCATTGTGAGAGCCTCTGCGAGGAGCGGCCGCCGCTGCCAGTCGCATTGTTCAGCGCTATCTCCGTCTGCTCGCCGGCCAGAGCTCCTCACCCAGGCCAGGCCAGGCACACATCTGCATCCCACGGCTCCACCACCCACCTCTGCCAAGGGCGAGGAGTCCTCACCAGCGGCGCTCCTGGAGCTGGGTGCTGATGGAGGTAGAAACTCCTCTGAGCACAGGATGCGCTTCTTGAGTTTTCCACATTGCCAGTGAACCCAAAGCTCTTACCACAGCCTTATTGTTGCCGTTACTATGAGACCAAGTCCACAATAACTGCATTTTTCTGATGCTGGTTCAACATATGCACTTTGCCAGCAAGAGGTTTTGTTAAAAAAAAAAAAAATAAAAAAAGGAAAAAAACATCTTTGCATGTGGAAAAGCTTTTGCTCAATGGAATTAGAGGGAGGTCCTTAGATGTTGAAATCGGAGAAATGCCACAGAAGTCAACAGAGTTCACACTCTATGCAGCTGAACCCTGGACTGTAGTTTCACCAATGGGTGGCTGATGATTATACCATTAAACCAATCCCAAACTTAAAACCAGGAAACAGTCCCTTCCTTACTAATGACAGCAAAAAGGTGCAGCAAAAATTAAAACAGGGAAAGTGGAGGGAGCCAAAGGAGGGAAAAGGAGAAGCCTGCTGAAATAGGAGAGCCTGAAATGACTTTCCCAAAACAACTCACAAACAATGCTAAAGAAACTCCCCTGACACGCACCTCTATCACTAAGCTCTCTGGACTTCTCAGTAAATCCTTATCCCTGAGCCATGCTGTGCATGGGCTCCTTGGCTGCCTGGGATGGCATGAGGTGAGGCCCAGGACGAAGAGCAATTGCTCAACTGAGCTGGCTCAAGACAATGAAGGACTTTCTGCACCATTCTGTTACACAAAGCCAGGATCCTGGAGCCTTTCTAAAGACGTGGCATTTAGCCCATCTGTCACAGTTTCAGGACCTACTGGAAAGCCCAGCATTATAATGAGAGACTCTTCAGATAAAATAAGACATTTAGAAAAAAAATAAGATGTTCAAAAAACGGAACTGAAAATTCAATAGAATAGGAAATGTTGCAGAGGTTTTGAAAGTTCCATCTGCTTCATGGTCTTTTCTAAATTTTCATGCAGCTCTGCACTGCTCCATTAGTCAGATTCAGAAGCAGAAAAACCTCCCCAAAAAGGATGGTTAATTACCTCACAGAGAAATCTGTTATTTATCAGTCAGTTTCCAGGTAGTAAAATCTAATTTCTAAATTTAGTTAGAAATTCATCTAAATTTATTGCAAGCTAAGCCTAGTTTTGTTTCCCCTTTGAACAAAATTGTTTCCTTCCTCTAGGGTAGCGCTTGCCTGTACCCAGGACTAGGCAGATAGACGTTTCTCCTGACTGCCTGTTACAGCAGCTGCAAACCTAAGTTGTAAAGCAGCACTCTCCAGGCATTGAGCTTCAGCCTAAGGTGGAGATGTCACAGACTGGGATCCTTGCTCCAGGCAGCTTCTGCAGCCTCCCAGGGAGAAAAACTGAAGTCAATGCCCCTGCTGAAGTGAAATGAAAATGGGGAGGATGGCCCATTCCACACTAACTTGTCATTTGGGGACAGCTGGTTGAGATGAACAAGCACCATACATTAAAAAATGCTGTAAGGGGAACATTTCATCTGATGAAATGTTTACTGATGGCTTGCTTCAATCTTTTTCCAGCATTATCTCTCTTTTAGCCAGCAAATCAAATAATGAATGGATCTTTCCTGTGTGTAGCCCCATCAGCTCTGTACACAGCATATTCCCCAGTTATGTTTATCCAACTTTCCCTTCCGGTCCCATTTGTACTGATACTTTCATTCTTGGAATAACAATTATTAAACCACTTGGTGCCATTCATGGTTAATTATTTCCCTTCCTTAACATTGTCTGCCTCCAGCTATAGGCTAGGTCTTGAACACACCTCAGCATTCCCATTTGCATTTCCTATGAGAAATCATGTTGTAAAGTCCTTGTTAGTGAACTATGGAATTTTGTCACATACATTTCTTCCCAAAGTTTCATCATCTAGCAATTTTTAATGACCACTACATGAACATTTTCTGTCTTTTGAACCTTTTGAACGTGTTTTTCATGCATCTGATGAAGGTGAATTTCCTTGTTTTTTTTAAGTTTCTCACATACAAAAGTTAGCAGGACTGGACTGACTTTCCTGTCATATGACCAATGCAGTAATAATCATATTAAATAAATAACTGCTATGAAATGTACAAAATTTGAATTTATTCTTTGGCCCATATTTCATTATTTTTATGTATCAAATACCATTAAATTCTGACTTGTATTTACTACTCCTGCAAGAAAACCCCAGATGACTCAAAAATTCTTATACAGTCTTTTCCTACCTCCGCTCTAAATATTACAAAGAAAGAACCAAATCCTGTCTTAAATTATCTCTGTATGATACAGAGCAGCAGCACATTCCTTAATTTAACAGAATAATATTGATAAGTGCTGAGATGGTGTACCTATTTTGCAAAGTTATGCCTAAGGCTTTGTTCCTTTTTAGTTAGATGAAGTGTGTCACAGTAATGTGCTTAAACCAACAGACCCTGTTTACATTTCCAAGCTGTAGGGAGTAGTACAGAGCATATTGCTATAACTGCACTCATACAGAGACACACACAATACCTGAACTCGAACTAATGCAGAAGCTTGTGCAGATGTGACCCACGTTATTGCTACTACACAAATTATGACACCAGCATTGCTCTAAGTGGTTGGAATAATGGGCCAGTCTCTTGGGGAATGAGAGGCTGGAGAGCAGTGCCATGGAAAGGGACCTGGGGGTCCTGGTCCATGGCAAGGTGAACATGAGCCAGCAGTGCCCTGGCAGCCAGGAGGGCCAAGTGTGTCCTGGGGGGCATCAGGCACAGCATCACCAGCCAGGCAAGGGAGGGATTGTCCTGCTCTGCTCTGCACTGGGGCGGCCTCACCTCGAGTGCTGGGGGCAGTTTTGGGTGCCACAACGTAGGGAGGATGTAAAGCTGTGAGAGAGCATCCAAAGGAGGACAGCAAAGATGGTGAAGGGCCTTGAGAGGAAGCTGTATGAGGAGAGGCTGAGGTCACTTGATCTCTTGAGCGTGAAGGAGACTGGAGGAGGGGCAGGCACTGATCTCTTCTCTGTGGTGCCCAGCAACAGAACCCGAGAGAATGGCCTGAAGCTGTGTCAGGGAAGGTTTAGCTTGGATATTAGGAAAAGGCTCTTTGTCCAGAGCGTGGCTGGAAACTGGAACAGGCTTTCCAGGGAAATGGTCACAGCACCAAGCCTGACAGAGTTCAGGAAGAATTTGACATAGCTCTCAGGCATATGGTGTGGCTCTTGGGGTTGTCCTGTGCTGGGCTAAGAGTTGGACTAGATGATCTTTATGGGTCCCTTTCAACTCAGAATATTCTGTGATTATCCACTGACCAATATATAGTCCACAGTGAGAAATGAAGATAGATTTGTCGACCCATTCTAGTGCGAAACTCACACAGTAAAGGAAAATTTGGGATGAGTTTTCCAGCATTTGGAAATAATTCTAGATTCTGCTCTAAATCGGCAAGGATTGTGTGTATATGTTTACTTGCTGTTCTTCATCCTGTTACCTCTTCCCCTACTATGTGATATTAGGCTTTCTTCTGTTGGAGTTTCATTTATCACGTAAACCAAGATGTAATAAGAGAAGAAAAAAATACATGTCAATATATTTTATGGCCTTTTCAGCAAGACTTCAAGAGACACTACTCCTCATTACCTTTACAAAGAGGAACTTAATGGTATGCTATATCCTTCCCAGGGGATAATCCCATGCCAAGGGCAAAACTGAAGGCTACAGAATATCACACCCACCTCTGTTTCTCTGAACAGCAACCATGGGTACTAGCACTTTTCAAAAAGGGCTGCCTGACAAATGCACTTACCACCATTGGGTTTCTACAGCTTTCTCATATCAGAACGTCCAAATACGAATTTCAGCTAAAGACTTTCCCAATTGCTACTTCACTTCGCTTCAGGCATTCATTTAGAAGGTGCTTAGCACCTTTGGGTCACAGAATCTTTCTGAAAATAGAGTCTTTTCAATTTTATTTCACAGACCATCTCATCGAAATAATTGGGGAAAAAAAAAATGAAAACGGGGCAGGTCTACACAGAAAATTCAGCTCTTTTTTTCTGAGAGCAGCCAGCTCAAAGAGGTGCCACGTTTTGGAGAGGTCTCTGCAAGAAAGGATATATCCGATAGCCAGTGCCTGTAGTTATCCTTCACAGGCAAGGGGATGTCTGCCCTTCAAAGGAGGGAGTTGTTTGTAAAGAATCCTGCTAATGACACCCAGGATAATCAGTGCAAACAGGTCTTTCTACTTCTGGGCTCCATGCCATCTGCTCTTTCAAAGGTCGGATAGCTGAAGGCAGGGCACTCGAGGGCTTTGCTGTTTTGGGAGGTTCAGGTGGGAATATACCTCGGGGATGGGTGGGTTTACGATTAGGGAGAGTGATCCAACTTTTCATTTGAAAAGTGTGAATTTAGCAAACCTACTGTCTTTGTGGTGCTGCAAGTTAGGTAATTATTGACTCCAACCCTGAATTTCTTAGGAAGTTTCCCTTTAGACCTCTCTATATGAGAGCTTGCCTGTGTGATAACGAGGTGCAAACTGGATGATGGTCCACTTCTACTGCTGAGTTTGTAAAGGCCCAGTGCAATGGGGCCCTGACCTGCTTGGTTGGTGTTTCCACCACTCTGTATATTCCCAAAACCAGACTCCCTTGTCCATCTCCAGAGAGCTTGGTGCTCTAGAGACTGCTCGCACGCTGCGTTCAGCAGTGCTGCACACTCCTGTGTCTCCAGGACGGTATCTCCCAGTGATGTTCGGGGCCAGGGACTGCTCTCTTCCGTCCCTTCATTGCCACTCATCTGGCACAGTTTCCTGCTAAATGGTGAGTCTGTGCTGCAGAGTTCAAGTGCTGTTTGTGGTCTCACATCAAAGAACTGTATTTGGGCACCCAAATAAAGGCTCAGAAGACTGATCGGGAACACTGGTTGTGAGATTCTTGAGCCTTTGATTTAATGCTTTTAAGGCCGAAGAACTTTCTTTAAAAGTCAATAAAATGATTTTGGAGCAAACAGAGCATGGAGAAAATTCCCAGTAGTGAGTGGAGTATAAAGCATCCAAGATACAGCGATGTCCAGAAAGACAGAAGAATAACTTTGTTAAGATTGGGGTTTAAGGTCTGAATACCAAAACCCTTTGGGGAAAAAAAAATTAAAGTAAAAGAAAAAAAACCATCATAGCTGCTCTTTGGACCTTCTGGAAGTGTTTTACTGGTGAGAGTAATTCCAGACTCCAGGCTACACCAGAAAATCCTGGCCCTTCACCTAAGCTAATTGACTTAGTATTTTGGCAAAGTGTTTACTCCACCCCTCCCTTCTTTTACTACCTTTTCTATTTTAATGCTGTAAAACTCAACTAACTCCTAAAAAACAAACTTACTTTTTTTCCCAATGTTTGTTAGACCTTCTCCACCTAGTTAATGACTGGCTGGAACAGCAGCAAGGCCAGGAATGCTTCATGCTCTGGGCACTCACTAATTGGGTTGTTAGCAGACTAGAGAGACAGGAGATGAGGAAAAGCACTGCTATTATAAGCCACTGAGTGTAAAGAAAAAGAAAGTGAAATAAATATGGAATTGTTATGTTAGGGAAATTACGGTACTTAACGCCCTATTTTTCTAAAAAAAATAGCTCCCTCAGGACATCTTGCAAGCACTAAAAACAAAATAGACCAGAAATATAACTGGCTTTATTTTTTATAGCAAACTGAGGAAAAGAAAAAAAAGATACATTTCCTTTTCTGAAACAAATCGTCAGCCCCAACCCTCCCACCGTTTGGCAATGGCTGAGGCTGTGAAGAACCACTGGCAGGATCCAGGCTTGGCGTGGGTTAGCTGGGAATGCTGACCAGGGGAGCCCTTACAGACACAGCACGAGCACTGTGTTGTCTGTACACTCTCGCCTGTAGCTCTTGCAGGCTGAGGGACACGGTGCAGGGTCCAGCCGGTTATTTTTGTACTTCTCAGACTCAGTGACATCTCGGATCAAGCAGCCGTGCCCCTGCAAGCCACCCAGGGCGACAGCAGCATCTGCACGTCCCATTGCAGGAGCAGAGGGTTAAGCTCTCTGGAGAAGGGGCCACAAAAGCCTGCAGTGCTTGGGTGAGATGGGTGCAGATGTTCTGTGTTTGCTGGCTGCCCGCAGGCACTGTGAAAGTGCATCAGCACGAGCAAGTGCCATGGGCTCTCCTGGGCACTGCTGGGGAGACACCAGACAGGACACGTGGAACTTCAGGAGCACAAGGAGGTATCAGATTGGTTCATGCCACGAGAAGCACACAGCACCACGGTGCTGCAGGGCCAGGGGTCAGAGCCACCAAATCCATTTGCCCACTGCACCCCTGCAGCTGTGGTCATAGAATCCCAGGATGGTTTGGATTGGAAAGGACCTTAAAGATTATCTAACTCCAAAACCCCTGCCATGAGTAGAGAACCTTCCACTGCACAAAGTTGCTCAGCGCCCCATCCAGCCTGGTTTTGAACACCTGCAGGGATGGGGAGTCCACAGCCTCCAGTCCTTTGCAACAAGGGAGACAACCCTGGGGCAAGCCATGCATGGCCAACAAAGCAAAGGCTTCATCCACTCCCTATCCTTCCTCATCACCCAGCACCAGGAGGGCAGCAGGAGTCGGGACTCATCCAGCCTTACCCTCTCACCCCAGCCTTCCCAGAGCCGCTGCACACTGGGCTTTGTGCAAGTGTGTCTGTGGGGGTCCTGTGCCTATAGGTGCATGTGTCTATAGGCGTGTTCGTGTAGGCTGCTGTCTATAGGGTGTGTGTACAGGCACATGTGTTTATTGCCAGCCCTCCCTGGCCCCCTCTACAAGGTGTGAATTTCACCTCAGGTGAATTATTTCTCTGGGGATTACATAACAAAGTGATTGTGAAAATACCATCATCTGTGTTATAGAAACTTAACAGAGCCCCTGGAGTCTTTAAATTAAAACATTGCACTCAAGTGCTTTTTGCCATGTATCTCCTCCTACACACAGCTCATTCTAGTCTGAAAAATAAAAAGGCAGGACAGCTTCCTACAGGCTTTCAAAGAGAAGATCCTACCCTAATTAACTATAATCTTGTTCAGACGGCATTTTCCTGCAAGATTCAAAGACTAGCAGGGGGCTGGGGCTAGGCAGAAAAGGAGATTATTAAAACTTTAATAACATGAGCCTTTGAACCTTTCAAATTCTTTACAATTTTCTCACATCTCTAACCCAGATGTCTGCATTTAAAAACTGTGCCAACAAACATGAACTTTTTGTTTATGCTTTTATATCTTTCAATGAACAGCCCCTTTTAAAATGATAGGAAACATCATGCCTGCAGTTCACAAAGCCGGATGACAGGGCTGAAGATTAAAACAAAAAAAAAGAAAAGGAAAAAAAGAGGGTTTCACAGGCGCTGCTTCCAGAAGGTGAATCTGTTCCAGGAGGCACAGGCAATGCCTCCACAGAGCTCCAGGCAGAGTTGGAACTGGGTAAGAAATGGTTTTCCTGTTCAGTAAACAATTCTAAGAGTTCAAAAATGTTCTCATGGAGCATCAGAGCATAGCTGAGACCTTGGGAATTTTTTTTAAAGGGAAAAAAACCAAAGCAAAACAAAAAAACCCCAGAAACCAAACTTGTACACATGCCTATTAAAAAGGTGCTCATAGAAGTTAGCCCAGTGCAACGAGAGCTATGGTAACTGGGATATTTCTCCAGAGTCATGATAAGCTCTGAGATGTGATACGAGCAACCTTTTCCTTTTATTGCTTACCGAGGGAAGAACAGCCTCAACAGCAGAGCCATGGAAAGGCACCTCCAGCAGCCCTGGCAAGAATGACCAGGCTGCAGCCCCATCCCACCAGGAAGCCATCAGACGCACCCCATCAGCAGCATTTCTGCAGAACGATTTTTGGCATGCTGCCCTCCAAAAGCCTCTGATAAAAGGAATAAAAAGGCTCTTCTGTCCAACGCTCCCTGACAGCTCCAACTGCAGTTCAAGGGAAGGACCAAAACCTCACTAGCTGTAAGGTCCTAAACCTGACCTAACCCTGTAAGATCTCACCAAACCTTATAACAGAAGAATAAAAATGGCAGCTATCCTGACCGGCACTGCACTGCCAGCTTTTCCAGAAGCCTAAGAGGGAAAAAACCCTTTCCTTTCTACAATGATTGCCCTGGGATCCACTAGCCAACAAGTTCAAATCATCACAATTGCTCCAGCTCTTGAGAACAAGTGGTTGTTCAAACACAGGTATTTGTTAGGACTTGCTTCCTGATCCCACAGTAAGAGCAAGGGAGTGAGCTATTCACCAGGCAAAAGCTCAAGTAAGCCTCTTACCACTGCGACAGCCCTGCTGTTGGTACCAGCTGCTGCTCTGGCTCCGGGTGGCCAGGGTCTGCAGAGGGCTTTGCTGAAAATATAGCCAACCACCTCAGACCCAGAAAGTGCCTTTTCTTTGGGCCAGGGATGGGAAATTCAAGTGAGGATCCTGAAAGAGGCTCTTAGAACACATCGGGCTGTAAATCCTTCCTGCTTCCCCCAGCCTGCAGTGGGAGGAGCACAGACAGGCATCCCCCAAACCCCCAACTGGTCATCACACTGCTTCTGTCAGAAACATTTATTGCTTCACATTTGACTTCTGTTTCTTGTTGTTTAAGGAGCAATGTTCTTAAAATTCAGATGGAGGGCCCCTTGGCAGAGCACATGTCCTGTAGTCACAGGGCAGTTTGGCCCAGGGAGAACTGGAAATGGCAGAAGTCACCAATGTTCCTAAGAATCTCCAAATAGGCTTCAAAAAGACCATGCCCACATCCAAACTGTTCAAGTGTCTCCAGTTTGATGGTATTTAATCTTTCCTCCCTAGTACTCATTTTCCACTTGTCTCTCTAAGCTTAAACAAAAAAGTGAAACTGATTCAATTAACTGTTTCTTTCAGAATATGATTGGTAAAATATATCTGCCAGTTATGTGTAAAAATAGCCTTTTGTGGTTTCTGTGCAGATATACCAAATATGCTCAGGTTAATCAATGCACACAAGCAGACTGAAATGGGAGGTAGAGGCCAAGACGTGTGTTCTTTCAGAGTTCCCTAAGCAAGTGCTATTGACTGCACACATACCAGCACCCAGCACTGCAGCAGGGTTTGAAAAACTTGTGATGTGGCTTATATCTCTACATTTGGAGTGTTCTGAGTTCAAATCCCAACATGCAATGCAATAACTCCCAGGTGCTTCTCCCTTTCCTTTTCACCTGCTCCACAGCTCCACTGGAGCCAAAGGAAGGAGAAAATATTTCTATGCCTGGGACAGGGATTCCTGGTCCTGCTGTCAACAAGAGGATGTGACTGAGAGCAGGAGCAGAGTGATGCAGCAGTTCATTGTGAAACCCCTCTGGAGACACATGGCTGACCCAGCAGCCCAGGAACCTGGGACCACCCTCTGGATCCTCGTCCCACAGGGCAGGAAAGATAGAGCTGGGCAAAACCCTGCAGAGGAGTGATAGCTTCTCATGCACCCATTCAGACTGTAGAAGCACTGACAGGCCTTAAAGTATGTGGATTTTGTTCTGGATTTACTGGAGACGAGCAACTGCCCAGAAAACAACACTCAGAACATGTCACTTGGCTCCTCAGCCAGGTTCTTCAAACAGAGTGGTCAAATGCTGGAACAGGCTCCCCAGGGAAGTGGTCAGCACCAAGCCTGACAGCATTCAAGAAGTCTTTGGACAGTGGTCTCAGGCACACGGTGTGATTCTTGGGGTTGTTCTCTGACGGGCCAGGAGTTGGACTTGGTGATCCTTGTGGGTCCCTTCCAACTCAGGATACTCACGGCTGATGGAGAAAGAGAAGTTGGGGGGTTTGAAGGGGTTTTGGATTTTTTAGTATACTGCTATTTGGATATTACATATCTTGGTCCTGAATTCCTTACCTCAGGCTTTCACTTTAAGTGGCTCTTTCAGGCACCCTCCCAGAAAAAGGAAAGCTCATTTCTCAGATAAAATGCATGACACACTCACACCAGCCTACCCTATTTCATACCATAACCCCCTTAGTGCGAGACATTAAGGCATGGACAGGCAATCCAGTCCAAGATTTATTCTGTTCTAATCAGGTCAGGCTTTGAGAATCTCCTTGTGGATTTGAGCCTGTGTTCAGTAGCTCTTGACTGCTGTTTTAATACCGAAGCCTTTCCAACCCAGCTGCAGTAATTACCCCCACGGAGAATGAGGAATCTCAGTTATAAACTAGCTAGCAATCTTGCAAGAATATGTCTCCTAGAGGACTTCAGGATATTTCTCTCTGAAGTTAACCCTGTTAAATCATTCCTAAGCTGTCTTCAAATAAAGAATGAACCTTCAGAATAACCCTTGCTTTGGTTTTAAATACTCTCTTTTCCCCCTGTAAGTCAGCTGATCTTCAGAGCCTTCAAATCTATCAAAACTATTTCAGTTAAATAATCCCTATTTCTCCTGAAATGGTGCAAACATTCAACAGGAAAGCTTAGGAGAGACATTAAGAGCTGTTAGACTCTAAGTCAAAGCTTAACACAGCTTGTCCAGAGAATATGTCCAGTTATACTCAGCCAGACAGGATACTTTCACTCAGTTTATATCAGAGGAGCTTTTTTGCAGAGCAAACATTACATCAAAGCCTTGGTCAGCAGATCCAAATTCAGGTTTTGGCAATCATGTTCAGCTAAGTTTGGTGCAGGTCTGACTAGAAATGGCACTGAGCTGTGGAGGTTCTCTTCTTCACCTGTGTAAGTCCAGTTTGGCTCAGAAGTGACTGTGACCCATTTGGTGACACCCTCAAAGTTGCTATGGAAAAGTGTGATGCCTAAAGAGCAAGCAGCCAAGTGACTAAAGCCATGATAATGCTAAAGCTAATACCCTTCTTGTCCCTCAGAGGGGAGAAGAGATGGATAAGGAGCACAAACCTTTGATAATCCAGGTTTGCAGTCCTAGAGGCAACCCTGTTCAGGTAAGCACCGAAAGCTTCCTGGCTAGCAAGGGGTGATGCCACCCAAACCTGTGTTGTGCTTTCTCTGCAGAAGCAGAGCTCTTGGAGGCAAACACTACTCAGAAATGTTCACCTGGCCAACTTGCTGAGGAGATGCAGGTTGTAAAAGGCAGCTAGTGCAGGAATTCCTTCTGCAGTGATACGTACTAATGACTTTTTAAAGCCTTTTTTGCTTTGAACATGTAACTGAAAGTTAGTGCGTCACATAATCCCATTGCTGGGTCCTTTAGTGTATAAACTTGACTAGGCTGGGAAAGACCCCTAAGCACTCTGGCCAGCCTTCACCTGCAGACAGTGGGGGCTTCAGAGATACCTAAGGAGAGGGAGGCTTCACAGCAGAGGATTTCACTACCACAGACCCCCATTAAGAAAGAGCTGGAAATAAAATGGCTTCTTACTACTCAGGCTGCTTTTAAATCCAGTCACGGTGAGTTTGGCCATTGATGTTTTCAGATTGCCATACAAAAAAATAGAAGCAATTTAAAATTGCTCTTTTCATATTTCTCCAAGTGAAAAAAAAATCTGTATATTTCTAAACATGCCATTTAGTACTACTAGGGCAGATTCACTATATTAAAGCCAGGTAATTTTCCTGTGTAATGGGGAGGTAATGTTACTGTCTTTCCCAATACACTTTCTCAAGCTCAGTCCCACAGCAACCCCCACAGCTGCCCTCTCTGCATTCGGGATGACTCTTGTATAAAGCTGTTTGTTTTCCCCACTGGTGGACTCCACAGGGAGCCAAGGGTGGGATGAGCAAGCCACTGGGGCATTAACACCACTTGTGGGGCAGCTGAGGGATGAGGGGCCTCAGGGCCACCCATGCTTCTTATAGATCTGTCAGGAAGTCTGAAGACTTTTCCAAAGCAACAGAACTTATCAAACTGCAGAGAAGTGGTTGATATGAAAACTTCCTGAAAGACAATTAAACTCTTGCTTTGTGAGGTGTCCAGCAGTGGGTTATCAAAGCTCTGTAGCAGGCAGTGCTGCTGAGACTGAGCTAGGGAGATAAGTCGCCAAATCAGCCCCTGTTAATTATCTTGGCCCTGCAGTCACTCTTTGCCAAAGTCAGGAAGGTTTAATTCAACATGCCAAAAAACCATTTTTATGTCAAACAACATCTATCCTGACCCGAAGGGATGGTGGGACGGGAAAGATATTTTTCAATTAAAAAGTAATAATAATAAAGATTCATATACACAAAGCAAAATACCTTCTGTATGAACTGAGCAGTTCCTAAGAGACATCTTGGAGCAGCAAAGGAGCTGGGCAAACTTTAATAAGGGAATTCTTCAGAGACTAGAGCTTTGCTTTGGTTGCTGGCTGCCTCCTGGGGAGAGAAAACACTACGGAAATGAAATATGACCTTGCACCGTTGTGGCAGAGCATTTCCAGTTCTTTCCCTTGCCCATGTGAATAACCCTTCCTTGTGCAAGGAGTTCGATTTAATGGTTACCTGCATGGCTTCACCACAGGTGACATTGCTGCACTGCTTTACCTGGCACACACCACCTGGAAGCTCTAACTAAACTACTTCTTTTTCCCTACGATTTGAAGGATGTAACTAACTTTCAGCATTTGCTCATAGCGTTAGAAATTTCACGTAAGTCTGAGTTTTGAGACAAGGCTCTGCACCCTCTCCCTGCTCACATGGGTACTTTGCAGCCTCTCCTGCATGGCATGTCCTCCCAGAGCCAGCATGCACCAGAAGGGTGTCACCCCAGCCAGCCCACAGCCATGCAGAGTTCACCCCATCACTGCAGCCTGTTCCTGCCCATCCCCTGCCAGGACAGCACTGGGACCAAAGTACCTGGCCCCAAGGAACAGCTTGGTGTGGACAGAAACCCCCACCAGCCCACCTCCCTTCCTCCTGGTACAGTATTCTCCAGCAATTTGCTTTTCTTTTTTAATCATCTTGTCTAAAATAATTAAAGGGGAAAAGCATTCCCCAAATAAAAATGTCAACATCCGAGCTTTCCTGCTTTAATCTGTACTCCTCTGACAGCTCAGACCCTCCTATTAGCACTGTGCCAGTGTGTGATTTCATTACATGAGTAGCTGATTATAGGCTAATTACAACCTTCTCTGGGCTGATGATTTTTTCTGTTTGTTTCAATTTCAACTTCCACAAATGCTGGGAAATCCCTTCTTTGTTCCTGCCTTACTCCACTGTGGTCTGTACGTTCCCAGTCCCAGATTTTTCCCCCAGTGGAGCGGGGGCTGGATAACACTTAGGTGTAATTCCTGCCTCCATCACGTGTAATTCCATACTGAGTGAGTAAATGTTCCTGTAATTTCACCAAGCAGCTGTCTCCCATCTGGATGGCGGCACCGTGACACCGTTACCTGTTTATCTCCTGGAGGTAGAAGCACTGCTGGCAAGCCCCTGCCCATCACTGTTTATGTGCAAGGAGTTAATACCCCAGCATTACAGTGCCCCTTGGTGAAACTATAATTAGGCAACGGTTTTATTTTACTGCCTGTGAACACTCCCTGACAGCACAGCCACTGGGTGCTTTCCAAACTGCTACAGTTTCACGTCCCAACCTGAAATTCTCATTTAGAGGAGGACTTTTACTGCTGCTAATCCCTCAAGTACCTCTCAGAGGCCCTAAATTGCATGAGGGTGCTGGGGCATGGGGCTGGACTGGGCAGGGCTGGCAAACAGCAGGATGAGCGTCTCTGCTGTGTCCTGTGTGATGGCAGGACAAAGCACTGGAGAGACAGGGTGATGCTGGTGGGCTGAACAGGCAGGGCAGGGGCTGCAGTGCCCCAGCAGCAGAGGGCTGAGCAGGCTGCTGGCCCCGGGAGCCAGAAGGCTGCTCATGAGTGTTGATATGGGCACAGCAGCTCCGCATCCAGCAGCACCAGTACCCACAGGAGGAAAGCAGGAGTGGCTGAACAGCAAAGCTCTTTTTGTCAGGGGAGCTATTTTAAACCATCTGCTTTGTGGGTAGCCCTTTTGGCTCCCAAGTCTGTCTGAGGCAGAGGTGTAGAACATGTTGGAGGGCAGAACATCAGAGCAGCACTACAGGAGGACAAAGACAGTCTGTCTGCTGAAACACAGGCTCGCACAGGACTGAGAGGCACACACACACTTGCTCATCTGGGACGAAGGCAACAAACGTACCCAAGGCTTCTGTAGTTACCTCAGAGCTACTGTTATTAAGGGTTTTATTTATCTGGGGTTTTTCTTCTCCTTCTTTCACCAAACACCCCTCTTCTTCTACAATCTCCATGCAAACCACGGAAACATGCATGGCCCAGGAAGACAGCAGCTCACAAGGACCTAATAAAACAACAGCTTCTTCAAACCACTGCTTTTAGGACTACTCAGATGATAGACAAAGGAGCAGAGTATAAGCAGCTAGGGAGATTTATTGGCAAGAAGAGTCACTAAATCTTTTGTCTACAGTGACAGAGAAGAGGAAAGCCAAGAAAAAGGCAAGGACAGACCCCGAAACTGCAGGCAGCCCAGTAGTCACAAGGGTTGCCTAGCCTTGTTGAAGAACCTCTGCCTCCTTAGTGGGACTCATGTCACCAGCTGGGCACCTACCAGCCCCTGGCCAGGGCCAGGAAGTCTCCCACGGCAGGGAACAAGGGCTGGGAAGCTTGAGGGGAAGGGCAGAACTGAGCCCTTGAGTGCCAGATGGCTGCCATGCCACAGCACTGCCTGAGAAGCCCAGTACCCCTCTCCTGGGGGATGCTCATGCTGTGGGACATCTCGGCTTTCTCATGGCACACTGGGCACCGTAAGCCCTGGCACATATGGCAGGGGGTTCAGAGCTAGATGACCTTTAAAGTCCCTTCCCAAACCATTCTAGGATTCTGTGTTGCAGTCCAGCTTCAGAAACATTAAGGAATTAGGGAGTGTCCAAAGGAGGGCAACAAGGATGGTGCAGGGCCTTGAGGGGAAGCCATGTGAGGAGTGGCTGAGGTCACTTGGTTTGTTCAGTCTGGAGGAGACTGAGGGGAGACCTCACTGCAGTTACAACTTCCTTGTAAGAGGAAGAGGAGGGGCAGGCACTGATCTCTGCTCTGTGGTGGCAGTGACAGGAGCCGAGGGAATGGCCTGAAGCTGGTCCAGGGAGGTTTAGGTTGGATATTAGAAAAAGGGTCCTTTACTAATCAGAGGGTGGCTGGGCACTGTAACAGGCTCTCCAGGGAAATGGTCACAGCACCGAGCCTGACAGAGTTCAAGAAGCTTTTGGACAATGCTCTCAGCACGTGGTGTGACTCTCGGGGCTGTCCTGTGCAGAGCCAGGAGCTGGACTGGATGATCATTGCGGGTCCCTTCCAACTCAGCTTGTTCTGTGACTCTGTGATTCTGTGACCTCACAGCAAGCCAATTCCCATCTTTCAAAAGCCTGTCAGATTGTATTTCCTCCACACATTCACTCATAGCAGTGACTTACATTTCTGACATACGGGCAACATGCGTTGCTGTCCCAATAAAATGTCTGTGTCTTCCCATCTTCGGCAGGGATTGCAAGCATTTCCAGTGCAAGGCAGAGCTGCAGCAACTTCTGCCTAAACTAACATTTCATTTCCTTGCTACAGCTCACTTCTATTGTCATCACTTTCATGCCTCTAATTAACTTGCATCTGTTTCGTGTTTGAAGTTTGTAACACTTGCCCACTTTGGCTACAGTAGTTTATAACCCAACACTAAACATATGTTTGTGTTTACTGCACACTAGCTCTGGATCCTTTGACTTAGCATTGTATCAGTTCATTATACCACTAATGGAGAACCTCTGAGACAGGGCTGAAGCTTAAGTGGCAATAAACTGGGGAATCATTTGGAGGTGGTTGAAGAGAGGTGGCCAGTGAGGACATGCCTGGCCTGACCTCCAGAAATGTTGAGCGCTCGCCACCCACCCTGTAACCACTGGGATTTTTAGCACCTCCAAACATGAAACTGCAACAGCTTTCAGCAAAACTGTCATCTGGATCTTAAAGAAAAGACTAAAATTCTCTGTCATCTTTGCTCCAGAGGCCTTCAGCACATCCCACCTACCTACAAACTAAGTACCCATCGACTTTGCAATTGGGCTAATGAGATCCTCAAAAAGATTTTAGTAGGCCAGGAGGGAGAGGGGGCTGTATAATGTACCATATTACACATATAATGTATAGCATATTGTTAGGTGAGACTTAATCCGTGCCCTAGCTGTTGGGTGACAGGCTGGTGTTCTGGCACCAGCTGAGATGAATATTAAGGTCCAGTTGGCCATTCAGACCAGTTTTACATCCATTAGCATCAGTGAAGCTTCTTCTGTTTTCCACCAGACATGGTAATGATGCCAGCATCTGGGTGAAGTAAGCACACTGCCTCTTCATAGCCAGAGCCATTAAGGTGATGCTTAGATAAATGTGTTTATTTTTCATTCAGATAACAGGATGCTCCTTAGAGTTAATAAGTATTTACTTTCCCTTGCACTGCCATTATCTCCCTCATTGAGAACTGTAATTAACATCATTGATCATTTCTGTAGTTTGCCTTCTAATCTTTTTTTTGTGCTATGGTGGACTGAACCTGCAATTGTGCATTATGTCAATACAGGGAAAGTTATGTTTGATCTCTGCCTTTTCACTGGTCTGGTCTACATGGGAGCTGTGCATGGGTTCCTGTGACACTCCACAATATTTTACACATATCCCTCCAATTTAAAAGGGACAACCATATATTTTCCATGCAGCAGAAGTGCCCTGATGCTCATAACACTATCACCAAACACTTGAATTAGCTGCTTCCACTTTGCTCATTGTTTCTTGTCAGGGATAGACAGCCAAACCCTGAGGTTGTTGTTGGAGCAAGTTTCTATCACCAAACCACAGGGCAGGTGGCATGCAAATACTGCTGGGGACTCAGAGGTGAAAGGACCTTCCCCTCACTCTCTCTCTGCAGAGGCACTGCTCTCGAGAGGTCATTTCAGACAGGACATTTTCTACAAGAATGTGATCCCCATCTGACAATTGAAAATGCCAAGAGTCTTCCTGTTAATGACTGCATACAGTGAGGATTAAATAAAGCCACAGCCATGACATATAAGGACATGCTCTCTCATGCAGCCTGAGATGCAGAAATCAGTGCTGTCTTGCTGGTCAATGCCACAAAGCTGGTTTGCAGCAAGAGATATCTGACCAAGCATCTCCGGGGCTGCTGTCCTTCCTGTTCAGGAGAAAGCATCGGTTTACAGCCATCTACGGTCATTTGGTTTTTTTCAGACAGCAAGAGCTACACAAATAATAGATTTACAATAATAAAATTTGTCCAGTAAATAGGCCTGGAAAGTAAAAAAAAAAAAAAAAAAAAAAGTAAAATCCTCTGCACAGCTTTTCTTTTTTTCCGACTTCCGTATACCACACAAGTGTGAGCACACAGCGAGAGGCACTCTGTGAAGAGCCTCTGCTTTCCAAAGAGTCTCTGAGGAGAAAAGCCATCCCTGGCACGAGAGCCATTGCAGGACCTCAGCACCCTGGAAGTGTGGCTGGAAGGGCCATCAGCTCCTTCCACACCCCCCTGCAGAAAGGGTGATCATTAAAGTTCAGCCAAGCCTGTCACGGCATCACCTTATCAAGGACAATCCATCCCAAAGCAACTAAGATCTGCTTCCCCTCTGTCCCTGGCTGTATGTGCCCTACATCTGGGCTGCTTTCCAGTAAGAAGCAAGCTGGAAGAGAGTCACCCCAGTTTCTGTTACGTTCTGCATTGCTTCCGAGCCTATTAGAAATGGGAAAGACTTATTTCTTTTGTTTTGCTTTTCTCTCATCTTGTTGGATAGGAAATGTCCAGACTCCTCCCTAATCTGGCATAAATTCAATGCACCTATTCTCAAACCTTCAGAGCAGAGAAGAATCCATTAAGCTCATTTCCATTTGTTCTAGCAACAAATCAGTATATGGAGACATGAAGAAAATAATTTTGAATTACTTTTTCCATTATCTGGTTCTCACTTCCTGCCATTTCCCGTTTGCCTAGCCGGGCTTCTTTATTCTCCTTGCATCTTGCCCATAGCAATTATCTCAATATCTAGGAAAAAGCATTAGGTTTTAAGATCTCAGGCTCCCTTTTGACAAAGGCTTTGCAAACCAGAGACACTAAGGGGAGAGGATTAAACTTCCATCTGTTTGCCTTGAGGGGACAAAGCAGAGAAATCAGAGAGAGGTTTCACGAGATGCTTGTGTGATAACACTGCACACTCACTAGGCAGGAAAGTCTCAGGTAAGATGTATTTGCTTGGGAGTCATCCCAGTCGCCAACTGGAACAGGTTCTTAAAAACTTGCTTTATGCACAGCAGACTAGAAAGATCCCTTCAGGTCCCTTTCTCCAGAGCATCTGCCTCTCTAGAACTGTGCCATCTGCAGCTGCAATTTTTCTGACAGCAATGAGGAAGTGGCTTGATCCTGCACTCTGCTGAAGCTGTGGCTACAAGCAGAGGGAGCAGAGAGATCCCACAGAGCAGCAATCCTGTCCCTGTGCAGGGATGATC
The DNA here is from genome assembly GCA_026261815.1 of Monarcha castaneiventris obscurior. NCBI lineage: Eukaryota > Metazoa > Chordata > Aves > Passeriformes > Monarchidae > Monarcha > Monarcha castaneiventris. The sequence continues at coordinate 12,927,025 of JAMPIT010000230.1, forward strand.
ATCCCATGGCACAGACAGGGCAGTAGGTGGTGGGACCAACACCTGGCGCCTGCAGCATCCCAATCCTGGGGTCACTGTCCCCAAGGAGAGGGGGTGCAGGAGCCATTGCAGCCTGGCCCCTGCACCCTAAGCTGGCACTGACCTTTCTGGGGACAGAGCTGAATGTTGCTGTGACTCAGCAGCCTCCTCTCCCTCACCAGTGGCTGGTGACTAATTGTATTTAGTCCCATTCTTCATGTTTTGGGGAGAACAAACATAAACAGACTTAGCAGTAATTGTTGCTATGTCTCTACTGTTTCCTCCTCTGGCCGAGTAGGGGTTTTCCCACACGCTCATAATTTTAGAGCAGCATTTTAAGCACTTTTTCTTATTTTTAAGAAATAGTGTGAACATTTCTTGACCGGTGGGAAAAGAAGGAAAGAAACTTCAAAGAATTTCTAATTTGGTGCAGACTCTGAGGAAAAAGTTTCTCTAACCTGTCTACAGAAGAGGGCTGGTCTACTCTGGGCAGAGAGCTTTGCCACAACACAAGGCAGACTGCTTACCAGCACCCTGGAGAAGTCCACATCAGCCCTGCAAAGATCAGTTGTAAGGATGACTTCTCTAAGGACACAGCCCAGGAACATGGTGCCCCTGGAAAGAGGTCTCCTGGGAGGAACATCAATGATCTCAAAGGCTGATCTGGAGAACTGGCTGCTGTCACACATCCTTGCCTGGGAAGTACATACCTGCAGACATGGCTCCTTGCACATACTTGTGCATATACAGGTATCACTGCACACAGTGATCCCATATTTGGGATCCCATTCCCACATCCCGTATGTGGTGGGAATCTGTAGCTCATATCTGCAATGGACCTGAAAAGTTCTTGAAAGCTGAAGTCTTCTTCCCTGCTGAAGAAAACATAGATTGGGCAGATGAAGCAGGGAGAAGAGCAAAGAATGAGTGTGTGGTCAGCTGGACAGGGCACTCAACTCAGGTTCTATTGGATATGTTGTTAATGATACAAAAATATTAAGCAATTATAAAATAATTTATTTACTACTGATATAAAAATCAATTACACAATCCTCATCCTCAGCTGGAAGACTAAGACAAATTTATTTATAAATTTTAAAAACACATATTTTTATGTATTTTAGAATATGTTTAACCCACAGCTCACCAACTCAGTTGCATTCCTGAGAGACAGGAGACCTTTGATCCAGCTTTCACTTATGCAATACCCAGAGGACTGTTAATGACAGCAGTGGCAGTGACAGTGACAGTGCCCCTGCAAGGCAGCCTGACTCAGGCTGGCCCCAAGCACAGTCTGCCAGCCTTTGCAGCCTGTAGTTAGGTGTTAAATTCAAGGTATGAGCTTATCTCTGTGCTCTCTCTGCAAGCTGGCCTGAAAGCCAGGAGCTGAAGTCTTGCTGCTGGACACCCGTCTGTGCTGTGCACCCACTGCTGTGCAGCCAGCTCTGGTGAGGGATTTGCCCCTCTCTGGGAGTTGTGAGCTTTGGGGGTGATGCCTGGTGCAGTGCCCATGAAACACAGCACCACAAGGCCCAGACTCACCTGACCCACATGCTGTGTGATACAGCATCAGCAAAGAACTGTATGCAATTGAGTTCAACCCCAAACGCTTCCTCATGCTGGCTGCAGCCATCCCATCAGATCCTTGCCCAGTGCAGTCATCCACGGGCTGCAACAAAAGCCTTCACATGCCAGGGGAGCACTGAAGGCAAAAAGCCAACTCGGCCATGTTGTATTACAGCGCTAGGATAAGTTCATCTGTTGTTACTTCTGTTAATTTTGTATAGCACACATGGATATTTTCAGGGAAGAAAATAGGTTTTTGCATGCTCTGATCTACCCTTTGTGCCAAATTCTTCCACCTTGGTCTGGGCAAAAACTCCCAGTGACATTCTCTGGCTGTACTCCACTGTCCTGTTCTGAAACCCCACATTTCACTGCTGCTACTGCTGTTCAACTGTACCAGACTTTTAGAAAGCTGCTGGTAAAACACTAGTAAAAATCAAGGAAAAATGGATTTAGTATCTGTAAGTCCAGGTGGGCAACTGAGGAAAATGTCTGGCTGTGGAAGAAACCAGTGAGATAAGATACTCAAGTGAAGACTGGAAACTATCCCTGTATATTGTATTTCTGATTCATTTTCACTCAATAATATACATAGCAGTTTCCTGTAATCTTGCTGTTGGATGTTTCTATCCACTGCAACAAAAAACCACTGACAGCATCCCCAGCTGTGATTAAGTAGACACCAGGCCATCTGTCCTGCAGCGGCACTTTCCTCAAAAGCAGACAACTCAGGAGCCCCAATACCGGCAACTACATACTTACAAATTTGTCACGTGTAATTAAATACTCCAGAAACTATTTGTGAGCAAAGAGTTCCCAGGATATTTCATTACTCATTACAAATTTTCAAATTGCTCACGAATGATCAAATATTAATATGTGGGTAGGGTGCAGTCCCAGAAGGGATCCACAGCTTTGATAAGAGATTAGCCATGCTCAGCAGGCACCCGCTCGGTGCTGCCCTGGGCACTCCTGCAGGCTCATCGATTGCCATTGTAAAACAGGGAACGCCACTGAATGCTGGGCCATGTATTGGAGATTACTGGGGCACTATAACCTGCTTGCTCAGACACCCTCAGGAGAAAGTCGAGTGCTTCCCACGTGTGGAGCCGCTCCGTACAAAGGGCTGCTGCAGCCCCGGGGCAGCGGGTGCGCTGGCTGCAGCACGTGTGCAGCCCCGAGGTGGAGCAGAGTGTTTTTCTGATACCATGTACATAACACTCCACCCAAGCCTCCCTGTGTAAATAAAAAATAAAGTCAAATTATGCCAGTAAAGAGTGGATTACACTAGTCACTGGGAGTGCTTGTGTATGTTCAGCCCTAACCTATGATAAGGTGCTTGCCATAAAATTCCTCCTGGAGCCTGCAGCTCTCCTGAAAGCTGCAAGATGC